>JAOEGL010000002.1:0-1435000 GCA_034509955.1 Urosaurus nigricauda
TGGTCACTTCCACCTAAGGATCCCACCACTTGCACCCCATTAACTAGGTCTTCCCTGTTAGTTAAGATAAGATCTAAAATAGCTGATCGTTAGAGGTTTCTATGATCAAGCAATGCAAAAGTTGAAACATCCAGTTATCTCTGCAGATGCATTTTGGGATAGGGGGTTGTGGGGTGTCTTTGCATCATTGCACTATGGGTAACACTACACACTGTTCTAATACATAATGTGGGGTTCAGCAATGGACATTCCTCTTGCAGAACGTGTATTTTTGGTTTTGTATAGACGAGTGAACTATTAGTGATAGGGTGGAAACAGACATAGCTCCATTTTGGGAAATAGCAGATCTCTCCCAAAGTTGGACCTAAGCATGGAGAAATGGAAGAAGGTCCTCCCACACCTTTGCTTTTTTCATGCAGCCAGGGTGCCAGCTCCTCAGAAAGTCAAGTTGTGATGCCGACCTGAAGAGGAAATTTAAATTAGGCTTCAAAGGTTCCTCAGGATAAAGATAGCACAAGGTCTACAAGAAGTACGCAGCAAGACACATGGAGGACATAGGTATATGTGTTACCTATGTATGTGTTACATGCAGGTGCATGTATGGGAGTATATACACATGGGGCACACATATGGGAGAACAGGTGAGCACGTGCATGTGGATACATATCAGACAAGGTGTAGAAAGAGAGAGAGAGAGAGCATGGTGCGCATGTACATACGTTAACAAGTCTACCAATGCAGCACAGGAACACACAAAGAAATAGGCGCACAAAATCATGGAGATGTAAACATTCATGTGCACATTTGTTTATATATATATATATATATATACACACACACACACACACACATACATATACATCTATATCGCAAGCATTGTGACTCCGTGATATCGTGAAATGCAGCAGTGTACCGCACAGTGTTTGTGTATACACCCGAAAGCATCTCAATAGGTACACTGATATACACACACACACACATTTTGTTAGTTGGTGATTACTAGAATCTGGAGCATGGTTAGAATAGGCGAGATAGTGTGTGTGTGTGTGTGTGTGTGTGTGGTGCTTGCTTTGAGCAACAGCAGTTTCTCAGTGCAGTGTTCTATAGGGCAATTTACCATTCTCCCCTTCCCTTTTCCCTTTGTTCAAAAGGGTAGCAAAGGTTGCTTGGAGACCCATTCTAAAGGGAAGGGGGCTGGCCATAAAAGCCACATGCCAACTTCTATTCTCTGCTTGGGGGCCTCAATTGAGGCCAGAGTTCTCTGTGCCATTTCCAGGACAGCCGAAGGCACAGGCAGGTCACATGGCTCTGATCTCTCTTTTCCGCACTGGTGTCTGCACAGAATTGGAAGAGACTACAAGGGGCATCCAGTCCAACCCCTGCCATGCAGGAACTCCCTATCAAAGCATCCGCGACAGATGGCCATCCAGGCTCTGCTTTAAGATCTATATGTAGGGAGACTCCACTACACCTCAAGGCATTGTGTCCCACTGTCGAACAGCCCTTACTGTCAGGAAGTTCCTCCCAATGTAGAGGTGGAATTGCTTTTCCTGCGGCTTGTATCCGTTGTTCCACGTTCTAGCCTCTGGAGCTGCAGAACACAAGCTTGCTCCCTCCTCAATATGACATGTCTTTAAATACTTACAGAGGGCTGCCATATCACCTCTTAACCTTCTCCTCTCCAGGCTACAGCACCCGAAGTCGCTCCTCATGAGGCATGGCTTCCATAACCCTTCACCATCTTAGTTGCCCTCCTTTGGCCACGCTCCAGTTTCTCCACATCCTTTTTTAATTGTTGTGTCCAGAACAGGACACAGTTTTCCAGGTGGGGCCTGGCTAAAGCAGATTTGAGTGGCACTATTACTTCCCTGGATCTAGACACAGTACAGTGGTCCCCTGGATTACGAAGGTAATCCGTTCTGGGATTACCTTCGTAACCCGGAAGCTTTCGTTTCCCGGGGGACCGCTATTTTGAACGGACCGCGCGGCCATTTAAAGGGGCCGCGAGGGTTTTTTTTCCGTATCCTGGGGGATCCTTCGGGAAAAAGGAGGAAAGGAGGAAGGTGGCAGTGAGGAGGAAAGAGACAAAGATGGAGTTAAGAAGAGGAAGAGAAAGAGAGAAGTTAAAAGCCAAATAATAAGGATTCAAAGAGAAGGATAAATCAGGCAGGAAAAGTGTCCGCAGAACAGAGGAGGAGGAAGGAAGGGAGAAGGGAGGAAAGACGGAGAGACGGAGAGAATCGTGAGACAGCAAGAGGGCTGAGTGGAAGACGGAGAGAAACTGGATTGGAACTAGAAACCGGATTGGAGCCAGGCGCACACGCGACCACAGTAGAAGGGAGGCAGCCGCGGAAATCTAAAGAGAGAGAAGCAAAGACTAAGTGGCAGAAACAGGGAAGTAAGAGAGGAGAAAAAGGTGGTGAAGATCCAGATGTCAGTGAGTGAAGGAGAAGGAAGAGAAGGAAGGGGAAATCCATGTTGGGAAAGCGAGGCCAAGATCTGAAAGTAACTCTTGGAAAGAACGAAACTATTGGCTGGAGTGCTTGAGAGGAAGGGGAAGGGGAAGGAGAATATTTGAGAAGAAAGAGGGAAGGAAGCCAGTGCGATGCAACAGTACGATGCAGCAGCTAAAAAGGCCAATGCAATTTTAGGCTGCATCAATAGAAGTATAGTGTCTAGATCAAGGGAAGTAATAGTGCCACTCTATTCTGCTTTGGTCAGGCCCCACCTGGAATACTGTGTCCAGTTCTGGGCACCACAATTCAAAAAGGATGTGGAGAAACTGGAGCGTGTCCAAAGAAGGGCAACTAAGATGGTGAAGGGTCTGGAAACTATGCCCTATGAGGAAAGACTTAGGGAACTGGGGATGTTTAGCCTGGAGAAGAGAAGGTTAAGAGGTGATATGATAGCCCTGTTTAAATATTTGAAGGGATGTCATATTGAGGAGGGAGCAAGTTTGTTTTCTGCTGCTCCAGAGACTAGGACGCGGAACAATGGATACAGGCTGCAGGAAAAGAGATTCCACCTCAACATTAGGAGGAACTTCCTGACAGTAAGCGCTGTTCGACAGTGGGACACAATGCCTTGAGGTGTAGTGGAGTCTCCCTACATATAGATCTTAAAGCAGAGCCTGGATGGCCATCTGTCGGGGATGCTTTGATTTTTAGTTCCTGCATGGCAGGGGGTTGGACTGGATGGCCCTCATGGTCTCTTCCAACTCTATGATTCTATAATTCTATAAAGCCAAAACCAGACAAAGAAAGAATAATAATAATAATAATAATAATAATAATGGAGAGTTGGGAAAACGGAGAAGAGAAAGTGGTTACATAAATACAGAGTTAAAATTGAGAATTGGAGAGGGTATAAGAAGAAGAGGGGCGAAGAGAAGGAGAACATTAGAGAAGGAAGAGAAAAGCAGAGAATAGATAGAGAAAACATCTGGGAAGATCTGAATTGTAGCAGAAAATGTGTAGGAATAGAAAACGACAAATTTCATGGAGAAATTAATAAAATGTATAGAATAAACTCCAAAATAGCTAGACAAAGAAAACCTCCTAGAGACGTGGTCATTTACTTCACAGGAAAAAAAGAGAGAGATGAGATAATTCAAATAAATTATGAACAAAAACTAGAATTTGAACGAAATGAATTAATAATTTACAAGGATGTTCCGTTAAGGATATTGAAGAAAAGAAATGACTACAAACCATTAATGACTCTGTTGAAACGCAACAATGTGAACTATAGATGGGAAAAATTGGAAGGGATAAACTTTAACTCAGAAATATTCAAAATTAACTCAGTGATGAAAATGAAAGAATTTATAAAAAGATTTAGAAAAGATCTAGAAAGAAGGGAAAATTCACCTGATAAAGATGGATGTGAACAAGGAAAAACAAAGGTTATTCAGAAGGATCCCAAACAACCAACAGAAGATAGGACAGAAGACGATTTAGAAAAGGAGGCGATTGAAGAAATATAAGACAAGAAGGTAAAAAACAGTTTATTAATATGTCAAAATTAAGATTTTATCGTGGAATGTGAGAAGTATGAACTCTCCACAAAAAAGAAAGAAAGTCTTTCATTACTTAAATAAACAAAAGTCAGATATAATCTGCTTCCAAGAAACACACATAAAAAGAAAAGATATTAGTCTGATTATCAATAAGAAATTGGGAAATGAATTTATCTCAGCTTATTTGAAAAGAAAGAGAGGAATAGCTATATATGTTAACCCCAAATTTGAAATAAAAAATATATTTAATGACAGTAATGGAAGATATCTGGGCCTAGAAATTAATATGTTCAATACGAAATATTTAGTTGCAGGTATTTATGCTCCACAAGAAAAGAAAAATGAATACTATAATAAAATAACAGAGATATTGAATGAGTTTCCATACAAAAAGACTTTACTAATGGGAGACTGGAATGGGGTAATTGATACAGAAAAAGATAGAAAATCAGATAAACATATTAAAAAGACGCAGGGAAAACTAAGGTACTTACTTGATAGAATCACAAAATCTAATAGACGTATGGAGACATAAATACAAAACCGCTAGAGACTATACATTCTTTTCTGAAAGGCATAAATCCCTTTCAAGACTTGATATGTTTCTAGTATCAAAAAGCCTGTGTAACGAAGTATTGAAAATGGACTCTGAACCAAGAGCAATATCGGACCATAATCCGATAACAATATTTATAAGAGGAAGACAATCTGAAATCTCCTGGAAATTAAATGAAACTCTCATGCAGAAAGAAGAAATAATTAAAAAGGGAAAGAAACTCTAAAATATTATTTCAAAGAGAACTTGAAAGATGACATAAATATCACTACACTTTGGGAGGCATCTAAAGCTGTAATGAGGGGCTTCTTTATTCAGCAAAACAACATATTACAAAAGAAAAAAAAGAGAAAGACTTAAGGAGTTATATTAGGACTTGCAAGAGAAGGAAAAAGATTTAAACATTAATCCCTCAAATAAAGTAATAGAAAAGCAAATAAAAACACTGAAAAAACAGATTGAACTAGAAGAAACAAAAGAATTACAAAATAAATTAAGATATATAAAAGAAAAATACTATGATCAGGCAAACAAACCAGGCAGATGGCTGGCTCAGAAAATTAAGAAGTCCAAAGAGTGAAATATTATTATGGAAATTAAGAAAGGATCAACTGTAACTTCAGACGTAGATAAAATTAAGAAGATCTTTCAAGATTTTTACACAACTCTCTATAGACATCTGCCGAAGTTATAAAAAACTTTCTAGACAAAACAAACCTAAGCCCCCTGACAGACCATCAGAGGAAACTCCTGAATGCTCCAATAACGTCAATGGAAGTGATAGGAGCAATAAAAAACAGCAAAACAGAGAAGGCACCGGGTCCTGACGGCTTTGGAGCAAGCTATTATAAAACTTTCGAAGAACAGCTTTTATTTCCTTTGAAATCAACAATGAATGCGATCAGTGAAACCAATTACCCTATGACCTGGAAAGAAGCAAACATGATATTATTATTGAAAGAACACAGAGACCCAGTGGAAGTTAAAAATTATAGACCTATTTCCCTGTTAAACACGGATTACAAACCGTTTGCTTCAATATTGGCAGAAAGACTCAAAAAAATACTTGTAGGCTGGATCCATAAAGACCAGTCAGAGTTCCTTCCAAATAACATAAGACATATGTTGAATATCATAGAATATTTTGAGAGAAATAATGAAAAAAAACTAGCCATGATTTTTGTCAATTTGGAAAAAAAGCTTTTGACAGTTTACACTGGGAAATAATATTTGCAACATTAGAGGTAATTGAGGCCGGCCCTATCTATTTAAATTGGATAAAAAGCATAAATAAGGACCAGAATGCAAAACTTATAATCAACTCTGAAAAAACAAAGGACTTTCAAAAATGTAAGGGAACCCATCAAGGTTGCCTTCTCTCACCCTTATTATTTATATTGGTTTTAGAGTCTCTAAATAACAGATTAAGATTAGAAAAGGAAGTAAATGGAGTAAATATAAGAAAATAATGAACATAAGATGAAACTATTCGCAGATGACATTGTGTACACCGTAGAAAACCCGGGGAAAAATATAGAGATACTGTTGGAAATATTGCAAGAATGTGAAAAAGCCTCAGGGCTAAAGATAAACAAGGAAAAAACAACAATCATAGCAAAAAATATGAATAGTCAGGAAGAACAAGAATTGGAAGATCAATGTAGGTTAAAAATCGAGAAAAAGGTAAAATATCTAGGAATCAATCTAACAAGTAAAAATTCTGATATTTTTCATAATAACTATGAATCATTATGGAAAGAAATTAGGAAAGATTTGGAAAACTGGAGTAAACTCCAGCTATCACTACTTGGAAGAATTTCGCTTATACAGATGAGTCTTCTACCCAAACTTCTTTTCCTATTTCAAACAATCCCATACATCTACAATTATAAACCTTTATTTCAATGGCAAAAAGAAATACTAAAATTCATTTGGAACAAGAAAAGACCTAGGATAAAATTTAAAATTTTATGTGACATAAAGCAAAGAGGAGGGCTGGGTCTCCCGAACTTAAAAATTTATTATGAAGCCTGCTGTTTGACCTGGCTAAGCAATTGGATAACACTAGAAAATGAATAACTCTTAAGTGTAGAAAGTGATAATCTGTGGTTGGGATTTCATGGATATCTACTATATAATAAGGACAAAATGCATAAAGAAAGTAAAAATGATTTGGTTAGAAAAGCTCTCCTTAACGTATGGAAGAAATACAAAAAGAGACTATGCCCAAAAATTCCCTTGTGGTGCTCCCCGCATGAGGCCCTCTTTAAAAGAGAAGGAATTCAGCAACTTAAATGGCTAAGATACAAAGATTTATTGAAAACTCACAAGAAAATTTAGACATCAAATCACGGGAGGATTTTGGGTATCGATTGCCATTGGTATCTCTATTGTCAGTTACGGGAAAGATTCAAAATTGATCGAAAAATAGAAGGGTTTCAATCAGAAAAAACAGAATGGGGAAAAATTATAGACAAGGGGAGAAAAAAATGATTTCGAGAAATTATAAATTACTTTTAGAATGGGAAACTGAAGAAGAGATTATTAGACAAAGCATGATTCGGTGGGCACAAAATATAGGACACACTATAGATTACCAGAATTGGGAGGAGCTATGGAATAAAACAATAAAACATACTTCGTGCCAAGATCTGAAAGAAAATGTCTATAAAATGATTGATAGATGGCACCTTTCTCCCAATAGATTAGCTGAAATGTTTAAAAACTCCAAACCTAACTGCTGGAAATGTTCCTAGAACACAGGCACATACTATTGTTAAGGTAAAATTGATAAAGCCATTGATAACCAACTGATAACCAATAATCTCTGCCATTAATGATCAATAATGAACAGTTCAGCCATAGTAAGAAATAGAGCTAAAGGAAAAACTTGTCCTTTTGAATTCGGCTTGTAGCCCCCACCTTAGAAGGGAGGAGGGAAGAACTAAAGCGTGAATTTCTCTTCACTGAGAAACGAGTGGGCCCCCTTCAAGGCCACAGCTAAGCTGATAAGGTTTCTTTTCTGGAAGGCATTCATTGATGTTGCAAATCAGGCTAGCTGAGAGCCAGCCCGGAGACAACACACATATATATACAGTGGTCCCCCGGGATACGAATCCCCCGGGTTAAGAAAACCCCGGGATCCGAAACCGGCGGGACTGCTACTGTACCCCCCGGGATCCGAAGGATCCCCCGGGATATGAAAAAAAGGGACGTCTCTTCTCCTCCGAGGCCAGGCTTTGGAAGAGAAGGGACGGCCTTTCGTCCCTTTTCCTCCGAGGCCAGGCTTCGGAGGAAAAGGGACGGATTTTCCTCCCTTCTCCTCCGAGGCCAGGCTTCGGAGGAAAAGGGATGGACTTTCCTCCCTTCTCCTCCGAGGCCAGGCTTCGGAGGAAAAGGGACGGACTTTCCTCCCTTCTCCTCCGAGGCCAGGCTTCGGAGGAAAAGGGACGGACTTTCCTCCCTTCTCCTCCGAGGCCAGGCTTCGGAGGAAAAGGGACGGCCAGGAGGCCTCCGCGGCTGAGGAGAAAGGAAGGCCCGATCCGCCGGATCGGCCCTTCCCTTCCCCGGCCAGGAGGCCTCCATGGCTGAGGAGAAAGGAAGGCCCGATCCGCCGGATCGCGCCGTCCCTTCCCTGGCCAGGAGGCCTCCGCGGCTGAGGAGAAAGGAAGGCCCGATCCGCCGGATCGGACCTTCCCTTCCCTGGCCAGGAGGCCTCCGCCAGGCCAGGCTTCGGCCAAGCTTCGGAGGGGAAGGGATTTCCCTTCCCCTCCGCCGGCGGCCACGCCTCGGAACGGATTACCTATTTCCTATGGGAAATAGGCCCCGGGTTACGAAAAGGTGCCGGAACGAATTAATCTCGTAACCCGGGGGACCACTGTATATATATAAATGAATGTTAAACTACGCATGCTCAATGAATATTTCATGAATTGATAAAACTGGGCACGCCATTTATTAGAGGCATTCGGTCATGGGATGGCCCGTGATTGAACCTCTGCATGCAGACTAAGACTGTTTGGAATAAATGGGTCTGATTGGAAATTTTCACAAATGCCTGACTTGCATAATTGGTTGTGAATGGGTTAATTGACCCTATGTTTACCTTAACACTATCACATATGGTGGACATGCCCGAAAGCCAAAAAATATTGGTTGGGCATTTATGAAATTAAAATAAATATCTCTTTCACTCCAGAAATCTTTTTATTAGGAATGATTGATGAGGAAACAGAAAAAATTCATGGTAGAATGGTGTTTTTTATGATAACCTGTGCTAGAATTTCTTTTGCCAGGAACTGGAAAGCAGATAAACCCCCATCGATTGAGCAATGGATAATGAAAACATATGGAACTGCTGAGTTGGACATTACGAATTGTTGGATGAGGGATAAAACTGAAGAAAAAACTAAAGAGGACTGGAAACCATTTTACGATTTTTTAAAAGAATATTGGAAAGAAATTGTGTGGAAAAAATAATCTATAATGTTTCTGATATATTTAAAGTTCAGTCAGTAAGGCTGGATAAAACTTTAACTGTCAATATCAGATTAGAAGATGTTTTTTCTTTAAGACTCACCTAGACTGCTATTAAATAGAGGTTTAGAACACAAATTCTTTACTGTTTATCTTTTGGACATAATAGATAAAGGAAGAACAAAATTAAGAGTAAAGAAAACACTGATTTCTATGTTAAGATAAAACAAAGACTTTTAAAATACTGACTAGTGGAATCTCAAACAGAAGGAAGTCAGCTATATGTTATATGTTTTTTATATTTGGAAAATTAATGTTTGCATTCTGTATTTTATGTGTGTTATTAGTATTATGTTGATCACTGTGTATCTGTTTTTCTTTCTGTTTTTTTTTCTTGCATTTTTTGTACCTGTTTGTCTGGTTAGCACCAATAAAAATTATTTAGAAAAGAAAGAAAGAAACCGACACATTGCTCTATATTTCATATCTGGGAGAATAAGTATAATGGGTTCCTCCAGTCTGGGCCTACATTTTGTTGGCTGGCAAATGCAATGTATGCATCAAGCACATGCAATATATAGCATGGGTGCACATGCACAAAACCCCCTGGTAGGGAAAACAACCATGCTCCCATGCAGATGTTTTAGGCTTTTGATGGGGCCCACTATGTAGAGATCAGTTTTTCAGGTGTGATTACAGTAAGAGGAAACCTCTGACTCCAGTGCAAAAGGCCAACAGCAAAAACAGTACAGAACTTTGCACATGTAAACATACTCCAGGAACCAAAATGTCCAAGGCATGTGCATGGACACGCAAAGTGCAATGCAACAAACAAAACTACCAACTAAGCCCCACATCACAGTTTCTTGCCGGCCATGAAGGACGACACAGCGGTGCAAAAGGAACCAATGCACATTCAGGGAGTGTAAATTTTCTTCTTTTTAATAATCCTTTTGGGCCAGTGGCAACTGTTAACCTGGGAGGAAAGTATTTCCGTTTCCCGGACGGAACAGGGGAATTGGGATCCGGGTACGCCTTCCTCGTTGCTTTCAGTTTCAGGGGCCGCAAACTCCCTTGCTTGTCCAAGCTCCAGGCAACTTCTCTTGGGTGCCTGATGCAGGGACGTTTTCAGAGATTGGCCTGCAGGCCCCACGCGATTTGCCTGCTACCCTCCTCTGTCGCTCGGCAAGTTCAAGCTTTCTTTCTTCAAGGTCCAATTTCTGCCTTTCGAGCTCAGTTTGTTGCTCCCTCTCTTCTCTTTCCTCCCTCAGTCTTATGTCTTCCAGAGCAAATTTGGCCTTATTAATTTCGACTGGCATGTTCAGAGAGGCTCTCCAAGTAATGGAGGAGCTGTGCTCTGTCCTGCTGGCAGGCCCGCGCATCTGCACTTATAGATTCAGCTACCTGTAACATAACCTGCTCCATCCGCCTGCTCTGCCTGTTGCTGGCCAAGCGGAACTGTCTTCGAGACAGCTGTCCCTCCTTCCGGCTGTGTTCGATTATCGCCATGACGATGTGTTCCCCTCTTCTGGCTCTCCCCTCTCTGAGGACATCCCCGGTCGCCAGAGGACCTGTTGGCCTGGGGCGGGCAACCTTCTCTTGGGGTCCTTGAAGTTGAGAGATGTTTAGTAAGCACAATTGGTGCCAAGAAACTGTGGACACATAGACATGTTTGGATTGCACCTATAGATATGGGATTCAGGAGAATGTAGGATCGTTAGGACCGTGGTCAAAAACAAAAAAAAGGAGTTAGGTATGTACATGCTACTTGAAAGATGCACCCACCACATGCTTCCGGAGACCCTTCCCCTGTGGGTCTTCGTTCTCCTGGTCTACCGGACCCTCTAGTTGTTCAGTCAGCATGCCTTCCTCTTGATCGGGCTGAACTCTGCCCTCCTCCTGCTCCTCCATTCCATCAATGTGAGATTCTAAGGATGGGGCAGAGAAACAAAGGGCTAGTTAGTTTTTATTCCTCATTATCATTCTAACACTAGGTTGGCAGGTTATGACTATTAATTCCTCACAGCTTGTGTTGTGGCACTTCAGATGGTGATGGTTTCGTTGTGCCGTTTTTCAGCCATAACCTTGTTCTTGGAAATGGGTAGATCTCAATATTTCTGTGGTTTGTGTTGGGATGTTTCTGAATGTGGCTTTCGCCCCATACGTCCAAGAGGGAAAACACTTCCTGGTGCTCTAAAGCATACCCCCTGCCCTGCTTCCATTTAGAATCTGTAGGTTTGCTAACTTTTGAAAGATCCATGAACAAGATAAAGTTATTTTTCCCTTATTCAGTTTACCTTTCATGAAGCTGTTCCTGCTGCAGTCTACCTATGAAGGAGAAATGTAATTTATCAATACGTAGGCAAGAATCTGCATAATCGGAGTCTCCTGAAA
Organism: Urosaurus nigricauda; assembly: GCA_034509955.1. Lineage (NCBI taxonomy): Eukaryota > Metazoa > Chordata > Lepidosauria > Squamata > Phrynosomatidae > Urosaurus > Urosaurus nigricauda. Next base: position 11,445 of record JAOEGL010000002.1, read on the forward strand.
TGGCAGCCCCAGTCGCAGCAAAGGAATGTAGACCAATACTATAGAAGTACCCAAAATGGACAAGAGGAGAGGGGTCTGGATAGAAATGCCAAAGAGGAGGCTGTAAGGGAATGAGAGGCAGGCCCAGCTCCATCAGGAGAAGAAGAAGAGCCCTCCCTCCATGCCTTCTGACTTGGTCCAGGCCTCCGAGGGAGAGACCTGCCCCCCTTCCACACCAAAATTCCCTTCTTCTTTTGTGCCATGTCTTTTTAGGTTGAGAGGCATGCCCAGCTCCATCAGGAGAATGGGTTTCTAGAAAGAGAGTTCCTGCGTGGCACGACGGGTCAGCATAGATGACTCCTGGTTCCCCCTCTCTAAAGGGCTTCCTTGAAAGAGGATAATAATAATAATAATAATAATAATAATAATAATAATAATTAATCTTTATTTCTAGCCCGCTCCTCTGTAGAGCACAATCAGAGCGGGGTACAGCAAATTAAAACATACAGATTAAAATACATCATCAACCCATACCCAACCACCCATCCTTAAAAATAAATTAAATTAGTAGTAATTTAAAACCATAACAACATTAAAAACATAATACATCCTCATAGATCTTAAATGAGGGTAAAAATAGCACCAAGCAAGGGGTCAAAATAGGTCCCGTTTCGGAGCCGGGATCTAGGAGGTTTCAGGGAAGGCCTGCCGGAAGAGATGCGTCTTCAGAACTTTTTTAAAGCAGTCTAGAGATGTTATAAGACGCATCTCATCTGGCAGTCCATTCCAACACTTGGGTGCGGTAGCTGAAAAAGTCCTCTGGGAGGTCTGCGACAGCCGAGTTTTCACAGGCTGTAGCAGGTTCCTCCCAGAGGACCGGAGCGTGCGGGGGGGTTCATACGGGGAGAGGCGGTCCCTAAGATAAGATGGACCCAAGCCATGTAGGGCTTTAACGGTTAGGACCAACACCTTGTACTGTGCCTGGAAACTAATCGGCAGCCAGTGGAGAGCCTTGAGCACCGGTGTTATGTGCTCTCTCCTTGGTGTTCCAGTTACAAGCCTGGCTGCCATATTTTGGACCAGTTGAAGTTTCCAAGTTAAGCACAAAGGTAGCCCCATGTAGAGCGCATTACAGAAGTCCAGGCGTGAGGTTACCAGAGCATGTACCACAGTTTCCAGGTCCCTCATGTCCAGGAAAGGGCGCAGCTAGCATATCAGCCGAAGCTGATAACATGCATTCCTGACCGTTGCATTCACCTGACAAGTCATGTGAAGCGACGAATCTAGGAGTACCCCAGGTTGCGAACACAGTCCTTAGAGGAGAGTGTGACTCCGTCCAGGACTGGAGACTGTATTCCCAAGCCTGGTTTCGGGCCTGTGACTGTTAGTACCTCCGTTTTGTCTGGATTCAGGAGGAATTCCCTAATTACACCCCAAGGGCCTCCTGATGGATTGGGAATAATAGGAAGTCTTAAAGATATGTCTGGTAAACCTCCTCATATAGGTTAACCCTCTTTTTGCCTTACCTGCCAACAAAACGTCTTCAGTGCGGCAGCAAGATGTGTCCCAAGGTGCAATTTTAGGCTGCATCAATAGAAGTATAGTGTCTAGATCAGTATAGTGTCTTGATCAAGGGAAGTAATAGTGCCAAGCTATTCCCCTTTGGTCAGACCCCACCTTGAATACTGCGTCCAGTTCTGGCCACTACAATTAAAAAAAATTGTGGAGAAACTGGAGCATGTCCCAAGGAGGGCGAGTTTGAATGGGAGTTCCTGCATGGCAGGTGGTTGGACTGGATGGCCCTTGCAGTCTCTTCCTACTCTGAGATGCAATGGTTCTATGATTCTTTTATTCTATATTTTAAATGTGTCATGTCATACAAGTGAGGAGAGCATTGCAATGCCTTCTGGGAGTTCCTCTGGGTAACATATAACAAGCCATTATTGTTGTGTTGCTACTTGCCTTATTCCTTGGGAAACCGCACAATCCCACTGCGGCCTGTTCCACCAGGAGAATAAACAGGAACCAAAATCGAGACGACTTGTCCTCTCGATCCTTGTCAATCTTGGCTGGTCGTTCAGGGAGGGGACGCACTGAGAACGCTTCTTCAGAATACGATCAATGCGTCCCTCAGGGAGGGCATTTTACCATCTTGCCTCAAGCCCCTCCTGAAAAAGCCCTCCCTTGATCCCCTGGATAGAAACAATTACAGACCAGTGTCCTTGCTCCCATTCTTAAGCAAGGTGATCAAGAGGGCGGTCGCCACCCAACTCCAGGCAGTCTTGGATGAAGCCGATTATCTTGATCCATTTCAAACCGGCTTCAGACAGGACATGGAGTGGAGACTGCCATGGTCGCTCTAACCGACGACCTTCGCTTGAGCATTGACAGGGGTAGTGTGACCCTGTTAGTGCTCTTGGATCTCTCAGCGGCTTTTGATACGATAGATCACTCCATCCTTTTGGGTCGGCTGAGGGAGTTGGGAATCGGAGGCATTGCTCTTCAATGGTTCCGATCCTTTCTCTCCGACCGATCCCAAAGGGTGAGGCTCGGGGACAGTTGCTCCTCCAAAATTGAGCTTAATTGTGGCGTCCCTCAGGGCGCCATCCTGTCCCCGATGCTATTTAACATGTATATGATGCCGCTGGGTGAGATCATTCGGAGGCATGGAGCTCAGTGTCTTCAGTATGCTGATGACACTCAGATATCTCTCTCCATGACCAGATCGTCGGTTCAGACTTCAGATGGCGTCTCTCCTCTTAATGACTGCCTTGCAGCGGTAATGGACTGGATGAGGGAAAACAGATTGAAGCTAAATCCAAACAAAACGGAGGTACTAACAGTTACCGGTCCGAAACCAGGTTTGAGAATACACCTTCCAGTCCTAGGAGGAGTCACACTCTCCTCTAAGGACCCTGTTCGCAGTCTGGGGCTACTCCTCGACTCATCGTTTCACATGACTAGTCAGGTGAATGTGACAGTCAGGAGCGCCTGTTATCAGCTTCGGCTGATACGCCAGCTGCGCCCTTTCCTGGATACGAAAGACCTGGAATCTGTGGTACATGCTCTAGTAACCTCACGTCTGGATTTCTGTAACGCGCTCTACATGGGGCTACCCTTGTGCCTAACCCGGAAACTTCAATTAGTTCAGAACATGGCAGCCAGGCTTATCACAGGAACATCAAGGAGAGAGCACATAACACCTGTGCTTAAAGCTCTCCACTGGCTGCCCATTAGTTTCCGGGAACAGTACAAGGTGTTGGTATTAACCTTCAAAGCCCTACATGGCTCAGGCCCGTCTTACCTTAGGGACCGCCTCTTCCCATACGAACCGCCCCGCACACTTTGGTCCTCTGGGGGGAATCTGCTGAGGCCTATGAAAACCAGGCTGTTGCAGACCTCCCAGAGGACTTTCTCAGCTACCGCCCCTAAGCTTTGGAATGACCTGCCGGACGAGACGCGTCTCATTAGATCCTTGACCAGCTTTAAAAAGGCCTTAAAGACGCATCTCTTCCGGCAGGCCTTCCCCTGAAGAGGGAACAATATATCACCAACCCCCAACCCTAATAACGCAAATGAAAATGTAAACGGCATCGGGGGATTAACTCTAGCTGTCCCTCTGTTTGAACCTTCTGATCCCACCCACTGGGGATTGCACTCATACTGCCCATCAATTGCACTTTATTTTATTATTTTAAAAGTTTTTAACTGATGTCAATTTTAAACATTTCTGATTTAATTTAGTCTTAAGGGGGGGGGAGGTTGGGAAGGGATTTGATTGTTGTTTTTATCCTTGTATTTTTTAATCTGCTGTACCCCGCTCCGAGTATTTCATTAGAGGAGGGGGTTATAAATAAACATTATTATTATTATTATTACAAAGAACCCAGAAACAAGCAAAATTCTCTGTGCCCGTGCCATACTTCATTTTTGAAAACTATACATTCCTATCCTATCCTATTCCATAGCCCAACACCCCAACCTTCCCGGCACAAGGATCTATCAAATTGCGAAATCACGTTAAACCAGCCTTACCTCTGTAATAGACTGAATCGCACGAAAACGGATACCGATACAGAGACACGGTAAAGGAATAACACTAAACCTTTCGCGGAGATCCCAGTATTACCCTCCAAAAAAGGGGTCTTCACTTTTGCTTATTGTAGCCAAGGCGCGCGGTGGGCCAACCAAGCAGAAATTGCAGTGCTATTATTCAAAAGTACTGTTCTCTGTTGTGATCTTGATAAACCTTTATGAGGTCCCAGTAGAATGTAAACTCGCAATTACACAAAATTAGTGTTTTTCCCTTGGTCGCCACGTGAAAAATGGTGACTCTTCTCCAGAGGTTCATTCTTGCGCATGCTCATTGTGAGATTTTTTTGCCAAATCACGGTCTAGCATCATCTGCTGGCCAAAAAGTGTGGTAACCCAAACTTTTCCTGGGATTTATTTTTCTTGGCCTTGCTTTTGGGAAGGCCACCAGGAGCCTAGAATCATGCCCAGGGGATGGTTCTTATGGGGGCCCCAGAAGCTTGAATGTCTGTTTCAGCCCCTTGAAAGTGAAAGGGACTGAGCAGCACCTCCCTTCCTGACAGGGAAATCTATGCCAGGCTGGCCCAGAGGCTGCGCAGGCAAGGCTTCAATCAATCGTTCTGTGGACCAGGTGGCATCAAAAGTGAAGGTGCTTCGCACAGCATTCTACCATGCTGTGAGGGAGCACGGTGCCAGTCCAGGGGGTCACGCTCTGACACATTTACTATAACGCGGCACTTGTGGATGCTTGCTGGGATGCCACCGGTGGAGCCACGAGCCGCAGTGTCTGAGTTTCATACCGCTGTAACCGGCCTATATCTGCAATTACAGACAGGATGTTATACTTATCGCATGATATATATGTGTTTTTGCAGCTTGGCGTGGGCGTGACCCCGTCCATAGACGGGATGTTGCCGCTGCCTAGGAACATGGTGCAGGTGCGCATGGTACGTAGAAGCTTAGGTACATGTTGCCATATGTTCCCCTTGGGGATAAGTGGCGCTAAGGTGTGCATGCCAAAAGGCCATGTTCATTAGATGGTGGGGGGGGGAACAGAATAAGAGGTACATACGTCAGTGCTAAAAATAATGAACAGGTGCTTCCATATTGTGCTTGCCAAGCAGTAGCACGCACTGTAAGGGAATTAGGCGTCCCCAAACATATCCCGGGGATCGAAGGCGCAAGAGTTTCAGACCAGACCAATTTAATGATTCCAACCAAGGAAAGTTTTATTTTTTTACCAGCTGGGGTGACAGAAGGAAAAACTGTCACACCCTTCTTTGCTCAAGTACATCATTTATACAGTTTCTTTAGCATTATTCACCCAGCGTTTCGGCCAATCACAATAAAATTCCGTTATCTCTACCCAGCAACATACCTGCGGTTTACCACTTTCACTGTCTCTGTCTAGCCTAGCTTGGTTATATTTCCTGCTTGCAAAAGTAGTTCTGCTTTTTTATTCCGAGCATCTTGGTTTTATTCAGACCTCGTGAATAACTTACAGAAGCTGTCTTTGCCATGTACATACTTTCCACCCAGCTTTATTTTTCTAACTGAGCTAAGTATGCCCTGACTCAAGGGGACACCCTTGGATCAGTTAGACTGACCCTCTCATTCCCCCCTTTTTCTTGTAAGTTATGATACGAGGCACTGTCAGTTTTATGGTAGGTCAAGCGCGCCAACATTACTTTTCTCTCTTTTTGAAGCATGCTTTCAAATCTATTTTGCAAAAATTTAAGCAAGCAAGGCAAGCAAGTACATACAATGATTCCCATAAGCAGAATTAGCAGGATGGTTACAAACAGACCTTTTAACCATCCAAAATCTGGTAGCCAAGAAGTTAACCATGACCACCAATCCCAGCCTCCCAGGCTATATGTTTTCTTTACTGTTTCTGCTATTTTATGTAATTGTTCCACATTTTCTTCTATTCGTCCACTTTCATTTATGAAGTAACAGCAGGTGGTATTTAGCCACATGCATAATCCTCCTTCCTTACTCAATAAGTAGTTGAGGGCTATCTTATGTTGTAAAACTACATTAGCCAAAGAATCCACCTCTCGCTGCAAGATTGTTATACCTTCTGCAGATGTATTGGCAAGACTTTCTAGCTGATATGATAATCTTCTCAACTGTTTCACATTCCAGGCTATCCCTATGGCCGGTATGCCAATAGCTACAAACCTTTCCCCCTCGGTTAGATATGTGTTGTCCGGGTCATATCCCTTGCTAGCATCATATGCTCTCTTAAATCTATGCCAACCGAATTGTCTGTCCCATGCAGTGAATGGTTGTAACTTTGGGTGATAAGCCAGCCCTCCTGGCATTATGGTACCTATAGTGCATGTTCCATTCCATATAGGGGGAAGAATCTTCCCAGCCCACTTTCCACATATCCAATACATACCTGGGGACAGTCCACCTATCCAGGTAGCTGGCGAGGCCGATGGCCTCATTTGCTTATTTAGTGCCCCCAGTGGTGTCCGACTTCCTTCCTGACCAAATAAAATAGTTTGATTCCGGGCTCCACAACTGAATGGGTAACTTAATTCTGAACACTGTTCACTCTTGTTGAGGTATATAGTAAGATTACAATATTCATAATTTCCCACATTCATCCGTCTTGCCAGTGATAATCGTCCATATCCATCACTCAGGTTTCCTTCCCATTTCATTATTGGGGCCCACTCTGAATCGGGGAAATTTTGAACACATAGAGCTGCTATGGGTCTTTTATCGTGTCTTAATAAAAACTGAGCTTTGTCAGGTGTTCCTATCCCAAAATGCACCTTTGTTTCATTCCACCCTGTCAGGTTCAAAGTCGCAGAAACTATAATTGGCCATCCCTGTCCATGATGTGAAGGGCCATGTAGGCACACCCAACAATTACTTTGGTTAAATTCTGTGGAGATATTATTAACCATCTGGTGAAACTTATTCCGTGCCCACCGACCACTACAAGGGAAGGGAAACAGAAACATCATTATGATGATCCCCAATAGAAGCATTATTATCAGATAGTAAAGCCTAAAACCTGGCATCCTAGCACTCGGGGGGCATATGGGGACAGGGTGATCTTTTTGTTTTACATGTGAGGTAACACCTGAGCTATTTGCTTCTGATACTTCAATTAACAATTGTCCCTTCTTTTCTTTCGCCATGACTCTCGGGTAGCCAAGGCTCCTGTTCTTCAAGGCGGTGCTTGGTCACCTGACCTCAGACAGGGGGCTCACGTTGCGATGCTGCCCTGTCTTCCCTGGACCGCTTGATCCGAAGACGCAATGGGTTGTCTGGATCTCCTTCTACTCGCCACTCCTTGGTCCTGTCCTTCTTCAACCGGGTGTAGTGAATCCAAGGCTTCACTCCCTTCAGCTTAGCTGCCGTTGGTGTGGTCAGTAGCACATCATATGGTCCCTTCCACTTCGGTCCAAGGGGGTTGCTCTTCCAATCTTTCAGCCAGACTCGATCTCCTGGAGAGAAAGGGTGAAGAGCAGTAACGGGGAAAGGGTACCTAATAGTTTGCACATACTGTTGTAATTTCCCTATACTTTGTCCCAACAACTGTACTTCCTTAACAATATCAATTTTCCCAATTTGTTCCACATCCCCTTCCAGTCTATGCAAATTCAATGGTGGTCTTCCAAACACTACCTCGTAAGGAGAGAGTCCCAAAAATCTAGTAGGTGTACATCGAACTTTAAAGAGTGCCATTGGTAACACAGTTACCCAGTCCAGTCCAGTCTCTTGGCACATTTTGGATACTGTCCCTTTAAGTGTTCTGTTCATGCGTTCCACTTTGGCAGAGCTCTGAGGATGGTATGCGCAGTGCAATTTCCATGTCACCCCTAAAACTTGTGCTAACTTTTGAACAATTTGATGTACAAATGCAGGTCCATTATCACTCCCAATATACAAAGGTAACCCACTTCTAGGTATAATCTCTCGTAACAAGGCTTTAACCACTTGTTCAGCCTTTTCATTTGAGGTGGGAAAAGCATCTACCCATCCCGAAAAAGTACACACAAATACTAACAAATATTGGAACTTTTTACACTTCGGCATTTCAGTAAAATCAACAACTAAGGTTTCCCATGGTGAGAATCCCACCCTCTGAACACCAGGGGGTTGCAGGGGACCCACCCGGGGATTGGACTTTGCACATATTTCACACCTCATAGCAACCTGCTTAGTTATTGCTGTTAATCCCTCAAAATACACTTGTCGTTCAAGCAATTGCTGCATGGCCGTTCCCCCTTGATGATATTGTTTGTGCAACTCCTGGACCATATGCCATGCCAACACACTCGGAACATACACCTTCCCATTTGGAAATACCAACATTCCTTCCTCCCATACAGCACCTTCGCCTACTGCCCATTGTATCTCATTTCTTGTATATTGTACTTGTTTGGGAATGTAATCAGTCAACTGTAAAGCCAATTCTAACACCTCATTTTCACTTCCTTCCTCGGCTACTTGTTTTGCTACTCGGTCAGCTAACCTGTTTCCTCTTGAGACATTATCATCCCCCATCTGATGCCCCTTACAATGCATCACAGCAACTTTCTTTGGTTTCCATACACTGTCAAGCAAGCTCCTAATTTCTTCTACATTTTTGAGTAATTTCCCTCCTGCAGTTAGCAGCCCTCTTTCTTTGTACATTGCACCATGGGCCTGAATGGTTAGAAATGCATATTTGGAATCTGTATAAATATTTACTCTCTTCCCCTCAGCAAGTCTCAAGGCCCTATCGAGAGCGATGAGCTCAGCCTTTTGGGCTGATGTGCTGGGTCCCAATGACTGTCTTTCCAGCAATTCTCCCTCTTCTGAAACTATTGCATATCCTGACTTTCGCTGTCCATCCCTGACAAAACTGCTTCCATCTGTGTATAAAGTGAGATCAGCATCTGACAAAGGGGTGTCTTTAAGATCTGGTCTACTGGAATAAATTTCATCCATAGTTTGTATACAATCATGTTGTAAAAAGTCTTCCTCTGACACAGGGAGCAATGTGGCAGGGTTCAAAGTGGTGCATGTTTGAATCCTTATATTGGGGTTATCAACCAGAACACTCTCATATTTCAGAAATCTCTCATTAGACATCCAATGTCCTCCTCTGTGTTCCATTAGAGTAGTCACTGCATGCGGTGTTTTGAGAATCATTGGAAATCCCAAAGTTAACTTATTGGCTTCTTTGGCTAATAGGGCTGCGGCAGCCACAGCCCGAAGGCAGGGCGGCCAGCCTTTCACAACTGGTCCCATCTGTTTTGATAGGTAGGCTACTGGTCTTGGCCATGATCCAAACTGCTGGGTGAGCACCCCAACAGCTATGCCATCCCTTTCTCCTACATACAACACAAAGTCTTTAGTCATATCAGGAAGTCCTAAGGCGGGGGCCGCCATGAGGGCTTCCTTTATCTGTTGAAATGCTTTTTGCTGCTCCTCTGTCCACACAAAGGGGTCCTTTTTACTTCCTTTTGTGGCTTCGTGCAAGGGTTTGGCCATTACTGCAAAATTAGGAATCCAAATTCGGCAAAACCCTGCTGCCCCCAAAAATTCTCTCACTTGCTTCCTAGTTGTAGGGGTTTGTAAGGCGTACACTGTTTCTTTTCTCTCTTGTCCTAGTCGTCTCTGTCCCATTTTTAATTCAAACCCCAAATATTTCACCTCCTGAGATACTAATTGTGCTTTCTTTCGAGACACCTTATAGCCCTTCTTATCCAAAAACTGTAACAATTTCTCTGTGGCCTCAAAACACTGTGCTCGGGTTTCAGTCGCTATCAAAATGTCATCTACATATTGCAACAAATTCCATGGGTTCCCTCCTTGCGTAATGGGAACCAAGTCTTGGGCTAGAGCCTGTCCAAAAATACTAGGAGAATTTCTAAATCCTTGTGGCAATCTAGTCCATGTCATTTGTTTCTTTTGTCCTGTCTCTGGATTTTCCCATTGAAAAGCAAAAAGTGGCTGGCTCTTACTGTGCAGCCTTATGCAAAAGAAGGCATCCTTCAAGTCTAAAACAGAATACCAATGCAAGTTTGGGGACAACATGCTCAATAACGTATATGGGTTAGGGACTACAGGGTGGAGAGGTACCACCCGTTCATTGACCGCTCTTAGATCTTGTACTGGATGGTAAGATCCGTCAGGCTTCTCTACTGGCAATAATGGAGTGTTCCACGGGGAGTGGCATTCCGTGATTATTTTCCAATTATACAATTTAATCAAGTGCTGATGTATTCCTTCTATGGCCTTTCGTGGAATTGGGTACTGTGGTATGGCTACTGGTTCTGCCAATGGTTTAACCTCTACAATCACGGGAACAATGTCTTGTGCCAATCCCGGGGGATTATCCTCTGCCCATACAGTAGGAACATTAAACAGGTGCCAATCTGTCCTCTCACTTAGGGTAGCAAAAAGTCTCCATTCTTCCTGAGTCGGATATGTTAACATAATCTTGTGTGGTTCCTTGGGTCCCTTAAAGGTAGCTGTAATCGACCCATCAACCTCAAACATGAGATTTGCTCTTAATTTGCAGAGAAGGTCTCTTCCCATCAAGGGAATTGGGCATTCGGGTATGTACAAAAACTTGTGAGAGACAGTGTGGGGGCCTAAGACACAGGATCTTTCTGAAAGAAATTTATATGTTTGTTTTCTTCCTGTTGCTCCCACTATTCGGGATTCTTCCTTTGTCAGGGGACTAATTTGAATATTACTCACTGAAGTTGTAGCTCCTGAGTCCAATAGAAAAGTTGTATCATGGTGGCCTAATTTCACCCTGACCACCGGCTCCTGGCCACCTGGAATAAATATGGTTGATGGTCCTCTTTCTAATGGAGCCGGTCTGTCCTAATCTTGATTGTTCTGCCACCTCTCCTGTCCAGCCAAGCCAATTAGGTCTCCCTGTTGTCCTGACTCATCCATTGTCATAGCTACTGTGGCAGCTCCAACCCTAGCACTCCATGGGGCTCCTGTATTCCAATTTCCTCCTCGTCCCGTTCCAATTCCTCTGCCTCTTCCTCCTCTGCCTCGTCCCGACATTCCTCCTTCACTAGTCTTCATAGGGCATTCATTCTTCCAGTGGCCTTCCTGCTTACATATCGCACACTGGTTTCTTCCCAGATTCCCTCTACCTCTTCCTCTCGTCATTCCTCTACTTGCGCCTCTTCCTCTATTTAATCCTCCGACTCCCAGAGCTGCTGCTATAACATTTGCCTTCTTTTTAAACTTCGCGTCCTCGTCCTCTCGTCCCACATACACTTGTGATGCTATTTCCAAAAGTCTAGACAGGATCATGTGGGCAAGTCCAGCCTGTTTCTGTAACTTTCGCCGGATGTCTGGGGCACATTGACTTATGAAACTTTGTTTTAACGCTTGAGTAGCCTGTGAATCATCACCTTCCTGCTCCATGTCATATGGACTATATAGTCTATAGGCAGCCTTGAGTCTCTCCAAAAACGCTCCTGGGCTCTCATCTTTTTCCTGTTGTATATCATATATTTTCTTCAAATTGACTGGTCTGGGGGGTCCCTTCTTTATAGCTCTAGAGATGTATTGCTGGTATTTTTGTAACTGTTCCAATCCCTCCTTTTTATTGGGGTCCCATCTAGGATTATAGGTGGGTACCTTACATTCTTGAAGCTTTAATAATTGCTCCCCTTCAGCCCCTTCCTCCTTTTCCACTTCCTGTCTGGCCATCCTAAGAATCTGTCCTCTTTGTTCTGCAGTAAATAATGAATTTAGTAATTGCTGAATGTCCTGCCAGGTAGGATTATGTGTGCTGAAAATACCTTCCACTAATTGGGCCATCTGTGTCGGGTCCTGGCTCCATCCTTTCATAGAGGTTTTCCAATTCAAGAGGTCACTACTGGTGAAAGGCACATGTTGAAATACTGTCACAGTCTTAGTTGTTCCCTGCCCATCGGGTATCACTTGTGGAATTTCTCTCAAGGGGCACACCTTCTCGTCCTCATTTTTATTTCCTCCCGATCTTAAGTTATAATTTGAAGAACCGACAGGCTTTGAGGAAGTGTCAGGTTCTGAACCTTCCAGGGGAGGCATGTCATCATCGTCTTTAGAAGGGGGCAAGGGTGGATATACGGGGCGATAAGGTGGTGGTTGGACTTCATCGTCCTCCGGAGGTCCTGAAGGGGGTAAGGGTGGTGGAACCTTTGGAGCAGCCCTGAGGGGCATGCATTTGCAATCTTGAAGCCATTGAGGCAAGGGGTTCATATACACAATAGTCTGCCAGGCTGAGATATAGTAGAACTGATCCGGATGGTTCCTAGCACAGAAATCAGTTACTCTATCAACCAGTCTCTTGTCCAGGGTCCCTATGGCTGGCCATGGTGGATTTAGCGGAAACGTTGGCCATTCTAGTTCACAAAAGGTTCTTAATTTGCCTGGCTTACGGGACCCTGCAGAAATGTATTTTCTAAATTCTGACCAATTATTTAACATACAATCTAAGGGGGTCACTCCCTTTGACCCACTGTTTCCTCCCATCCTTGGCTAGAATCTTGGGGCACCCTCACTAGCCTTTACCTAGGTACCTTATTTCTCCTTTACCTTTATTAGGTCTAGACCCAACCCAATATTAATCACACAATCATACAGGGTAGACGGGGATTCGTGATCACTGTGGGAGTTGGGGAAAAAAGCGATCACTTGAAACACTCTCCGCCGACCCGAACTGCCAGATGCACAAATGGTCAGTGTCGGGAACTGCGACGGTTCACACTCATTCAGCACCTCCCGACTAGTTTAAGACCATTCACACACCCATATACTTGCCTCGAGGCTTCACCAAGACGTCTTCTACCCCGTTGGTTGGATCAATTTGCTGTTGGCACCAGGGACGACCGACGAGCCGGACTCAGCAAAGGAAAGCCGATGGTCTTATAGCGGGGCCCCTCTCACCGTACTGTCGCCGTTGTTGGCTCCGACCGCGGTGTTCCTCTGGCGTGGTCAAAGGCACATCAGGTCTAACTCCTGTCCTTCGATTCCCGGCCAACGCACCAAGAAATGTAAGGGAATTAGGCGTTCCCAAACATATCCCGGGGATCGAAGGCGCAAGAGTTTCAGACCAGACCAATTTAATGATTCCAACCAAGGAAAGTTTTATTTTTTTACCAGCTGGGGTGACAGAAGGAAAAACTGTCACACCCTTCTTTGCTCAAGTACATCATTTATACAGTTTCTTTAGCATTATTCACCCAGCGTTTCGGCCAATCACAATAAAATTCCGTTATCTCTACCCAGCAACATACCTGCGGTTTACCACTTTCACTGTCTCTGTCTAGCCTAGCTTGGTTATATTTCCTGCTTGCAAAAGTAGTTCTGCTTTTTTATTCCGAGCATCTTGGTTTTATTCAGACCTCGTGAATAACTTACAGAAGCTGTCTTTGTCATGTACATACTTTCCACCCAGCTTTATTTTTCTAACTGAGCTAAGTATGCCCTGACTCAAGGGGACACCCTTGGATCAGTTAGACTGACCCTCTCAGCACGAACACTGAGGTGCTATGTTTGGATAATCCCCTCTCAGAAACAGTAATGCTATGAAAACCATGCGTATATGTACTCTAGTAAGTACTGTTAAATTTGCATGGCACACCACTAATTGTTTGTGGCTTTTCATCACTGCAGGACGCGAACCCGAAGACGCTCCACCAGTTGCACACCCACCGAGGGACTTGCCCGCACCACTCCCTGCCGTTGCGCTCGGCGAAGGGAACAGGCAAGTAAAGCAGCGTCTCCTTAACATGGAGTCGGAGATGGAGCTCGTGCGCACCCAGCAGCATGAAAGTAAGCCACCAAGAAAGCTGCTTATTCTCAGACAGCAATGCCTTACAAGATGCACAATGCACGACAGGCAAAATGTCTGAGTATGTTCCTTTTTTTCCTTGGCAGTGCTGGAACGGCAGGACTTGATGGAGCAGCGTTTATTGGCAGTGGAGACTGGACTTGACCGGCATTGATGTGGATCTACCACTTTCGTGTATCACGTTCTCCACAACGCCAAGTTGAACTGGGAAACGGGAATTAGCTGCAGCTGGTTATGGGATACCTGTGGCCCTCTCCTTTCTTTGTGGGGCCACTAAGACATTATTTCTATCTCTTTTCTGTTTGTGTACAGTTAATGTATGTACAAGAGGGTGTGTGTGTGTGTGTGTGTGTGGGCGTGAGTGTTCAATAGTGCAAATGTCCTTGGATGTCACTTTTTGTTTGTTTGTTTCTGGTTTTTTTCCTGCCTCTCCCCTCCCCCCGCTACCTGTGCGGAAACAGGTAACAGGTGTACCTTGGTTTTCGCCTATCCCTGTTCACGTGTGTGTAAGTGTGAGCTGATGTCTCCGTGAGTCTCTGTTTGTATTGTGCCCCCCACCCCCACCGATACCTGTGCCGGAACAGGTAACGGTTGTACTTTGGTTTTGTGTCCCCGCCCGGCCTTGGCCATATACGAACAGCCAATGTCCCTCTTAATTTTTGGATTTGCTACGTACCTGTTGTGTCTGTCTTGTACACAATAAAAATATTATTTTCTTGATACTTTCGTTGTCACATGTCTTCAGTTGGTGCGGGGAAGGAAATGGAGGGGTTGGTTTGCTGTTGTCATCTATTCTGACAAGTTGCTCCATGCAGGAATTCACTTTCAAAGTGCCCTTTTTGGGATAAGGAATGAAGGTTTATCTATTCTGACAAGTTTTCATGCAGGAATTCACTTTCAAAGTGCCCTTTTTGGAATAAGGAATTAAGGTTTATCTATTCTGACAAGTTTTCATGCAGGAATTCACTTTCAAAGTGCCGTTTTTGGGATAGGGACTACAGTGTCATCTATTCTGACAAGTTGTGCCGTGCAGGACACAACGTTAGGAGGAACTTCATGACAGTAAGAGAAGGTTAAGAGGAGATATGATATCCATGTTGAAACACTTGAAGGGATGTTATATTGAGAATGGAGAATGCTTTTGTTCTGAAGCTGCAGAGCATAGGACACAATGGAGCAATGGATTCAAGCTACAGGGAAAGAGATTATTCCAGCTCGAAATTAGGAGGAATGATCTTTCTGAAAGTAAGGGTTGTTTCATAACAGAAAACATTCTGAGATTTTGGTTGAGTTCTTGCAAACAATCTTGCAAAACAAACATTCTTGCAAACAATCTTGCAAAACCATTCTTGCATAGAATCATAGAATCACAGAGTTGGAAGAGACCAGAAAGGCCATCTAGTCCAACGCCTGCCATGCAGGAACTCCCAATCAAAGCATCCCTGACAGATGGCCATCCAGCCTCTCTTTAAAAACCTCCAAGGACGGAGACTCCACTACACTCCGAGGGAGTGTGTTCCACTGCAAACAAGCTTGTAAAATGAGGGCTAGACAAATTAACTGGTACATGGATTTGTAATTGGTTGACTGGCCGAACCCAAAGGGTGCTCAACAATGGCTCCTTTTCATCCTGGAGAGAAGTGACCAGTGCGGTCCCACAGGGCTCTGTCTGCACCCAGTTTGCTATTCAACATCTTTCTCAATGACTTGGATGCCAGTATTGGGGGCAGAGTTTGGAGACGACACCAAATTAGGAGGAGTAGCCAATACCCCAGAGGACAGGATCAACATTCAAAATGACCTGAATAGAATAGAAAGCTGGGCCAATGCTTACAAAATGAAATTCAACACGGAGAAATGTAAGGTTCTGCACTTAGGGCAGAAAAATTAAATGCACAGATATAGGATGGGGCACAGCTGGCTGAATGAAACATGTGAAAGGGATCTAGGAGTCTAAGTAGACCATAAGCTGAACATGAGTCAACAGTGTGATGCGGCAGCTAAAAAGGCCAATGCAATTTTAGGCTGCATCAATAGAAGTATAGTGTCTAGATCAAGGGAAGTAATAGTGCCAGTCTATTCTGCTTTGGTCAGGCCCCACCTGGAATACTGTGTCCAGTTCTGGGCACCACAATTCAAAAAGGATGTGGAGAAACTGGAGCGGGTCCAAAGGAGGGCGACTAAGATGGTGAAGGGTTTGGAAACCATGAAGCCCTATGAGGACCGCCTTAGGGAACTGGGGAAACATAGGACAAGGAATCATAGGAGAACACTTGTCTACAGGGGAAACAAAGGACTTTCCTTATGGACAAGTCTTCCCCAGTTATTCTCTATGTACAAGTACTCCCCAATGTTTCTCTATGGGCAAGTATGAGTTCTCTATGGGCAGGTATTCCCCAATGTTTCTCTACGGGCAAGTGTTTCCCAATGATTCTGTACAAGCAAATATTCCGCAATGATTCCCTATGGACAAATATGGTTTTGCTATGGGCAAGTATTCCCCAATGATTCTTGGGGTGCAATTTTAGTTTCCCAGGGTGTTAACTCTTTTAAAGAAAAAAATAATAATATGCAGGTATGAAAGTTAACTTGTTTGACTTTCATCAGTAGAGCAGCAAACAAAATGTGAATCAGACTATATTTTAATATGCTTTCCTAAAGAATAAAGACTATCTTCAAAATGACAGACTTGCAATTTTTAGTTTAAAAACAAACAAGAATAACTTTAATAAAAATTTATACAATAAAGTAAAATCTAATCTAACTGGAATGAATAAAGCAGGGAGAGAAAAGAGACTGCAAAGAGACTGTGAAGCTCACTCAGAGGTGGATATTGAAGATATACAGCTTACTGACCGCATCTCTGGCCTTTTGCAATGTTTGGAGGGTCAGTAAAAGCTAAGTCCAAGAGAGAGAGAGAGAACGAGAGGAAGGAGGGGTCCCTCCAAATATGTCCCAACAAACCCCTTCTCATTCTCCTGGACCAACGTTGAAGATCTTCAGTCCTTCATGTAGCCTCTGGAAACCATCTTTTGGGAGAGGTTTAGTGAGGATGTCCACAATCATCACTTTGGTGTTGCAGGATTCTAGTTGGACAAGTCCACTTTTACACATCTCTTGCACTTTGTGAAATGCGACGTCGACGTTCTTCTTAAGTGGCTTTTCACTTTCAGAAATCTTGATGCGGCTCTGATTATTATCTTGCATCAGAACGGCTGGTTTGGGTTCTGCTTTGGCTGAAAGGCACTCGGCTCCAGCAGAAAGACTCTGGTTGCCTCTAATCGTTGTTCCATATTGCTGCCTGACACTTTCCCTCTGGATGCAATCCATCCTTGGATTTTATTGGCAATCTGTTAGGAAGGTATGTTACAGTCATGATGGCTTCAGACCAAGAGCGTTCAGACATATAAGCTTCCAAAAGCACAGTGACAGCCATCTCCTTTCTTCATTCTCTCTGCCACCATTTTGTTCTGGAGAATAAGCCTTTGTAGTCTGATACTCAATGCCATGATCTTTCAAAAATTCATCAAATTCAGCATTGACAAATTTAGTGCTGTTGTCTTCAGTTTGTAGTCACATTTGTTAGAGACTCTGTTAAAGTACTCTGAATTTCTGAATCACTTGACTCTTCTCTCTGAAAAGATAAGTTTATGTGTATCTTCTGAAATCATCTATAATAGTCATAAGATAAGAGACACCTCCTACTGACTTTTCATCCATCAGACCAGAAAGATCAGCATATAGAAGATCCAATGACTTGCTGGATTGTCTCTCAGTAAACGGAGGATGAGAGGCTCTGGTGGCCTTTGCTTTCAGGCATTCTACGCATCATTGTTTTGAACGTGTTTTGCATTTAAAATCTCTTTCAGGCTCTTAATATTTTCCACACTTTGATGTAGACCTTCGATGCCATAAAGTTGAACAGTCTCTGTGATTACATCTGGTCACACCGTTCACAGGTGAATGTCTGAATCTGAAATCTCCCCATTTCTCTCCCCATTTCTGCCTGCTTTGTCTGATATGCAGCCTGATGAGCCATTTTATATGATTCTCAGGATGGCTCCCACTATTTAAAACATTCCCTTTGGTCTCAATAGAGGCTTTTAAAAAGTTTTAAGTTTTTTCAGGAAATAGAAGAGCTGGTCGACAGACCTTTGGAGCTGACATTTTGGGCCTTGCTGGCTGAAAATGGCTTCTCCCCCGTGTGGGTCCTGTGATGACTGTTTAGATTTCCACTACAACTGAAGCTCTGCCCACACTCCATGCATTTGAATGGCTTCTCTCCTGTGTGGGTCCTGAGATGCCTGCTTAGTGGTCCACTCCGACTGAAGCTCTTTCCACATTCTATGCATTTGAATGGTTTCTCTCCTGTGTGGGTCCTTTGATGTGAGTTTAGATTTCCACTGTGACTGAAGCTCTTTCCACACTCCATGCATTTGAATGGCTTCTCTCCTGTGTGGGTCCTTTGATGTAAGTTTAGACTTCCACTCCGACTGAAGCTCTGTCCACATTCCATGCATTTGAATGGCTTCTCTCCTCTGTGGGTCCTGTGATGTCTGTTTAGACTTCCACTGTGACTGAAGCTCTGTCCACATTCCATGCATTTGAATGGCTTCTCTCCTGTGTGGGTCCTTTGATGTAAGTTTAGACTTCCACTCCGACTGAAGCTCTGTCCACATTCCATGCATTTGAATGGCTTCTCTCCTGTGTGGGTCCTTTGATGTAAGTTTAGACTTCCACTCTGACTGAAGCTCTGTCCACATTCCATGCATTTGAATGGCTTCTCTCCTGTGTGGGTCCTTTGATGTGACTTTAGATTTCCACTCCAACTGAAGATCTGTCCACATTCCATGCATTTGAATGGTTTCTCTCCTGTGTGGGTCCTGTGATGTCTCTTTAGTGGTCCACTCCAACTGAAGCTCTTTCCACACTCCATGCATTTGAATGGCTTCTCTCCTCTGTGGGTCCTTTTATGTGACTTTAGATGTCCACTCTGACTGAAGCTCTGTCCACATTCCATGCATTTGAATGGCTTCTCTCCTGTGTGGGTCCTTTGATGTGACTTTAGATTTCCACTCCAACTGAAGCTCTGTCCACATTCCATGCATTTGAATGGTTTCTCTCCTGTGTGGGTCCTGTGATGTCTCTTTAGTGGTCCACTCCAACTGAAGCTCTTTCCACACTCCATGCATTTGAATGGCTTCTCTCCTCTGTGGGTCCTTTTATGTGACTTTAGATGTCCACTCTGACTGAAGCTCTGTCCACATTCCATGCATTTGAATGGCTTCTCTCCTCTGTGGGTCCTGTGATGTCTGTTTAGACTTCCACTGTGACTGAAGCTCTGTCCACATTCCATGCATTTGAATGGCTTCTCTCCTGTGTGGGTCCTTTGATGTAAGTTTAGACTTCCACTCCGACTGAAGCTCTGTCCACATTCCATGCATATGAATGGCTTCTCTCCTGTGTGGGTCCTTTGATGTAAGTTTAGACTTCCACTCTGACTGAAGCTCTGTCCACATTCCATGCATTTGAATGGCTTCTCTCCTGTGTGAGTCCTTTGATGTAAGTTAAGATTTCCACTGTGATGGAAGCTCTGTCCACATTCCATGCATTTGAATGGCTTCTCCCCCGTGTGGGTTCTTTGATGTTTATTTAGACTTCCACTCCGACTGAAGCTCTGCCCACATTCCAAGCATTTAAAGGGCTTCTGTCCTGTGTGGGTCCTGTGATGTGAGTTTAGATGTTCATTCTTGCAGAAGCTTTTTCCACATTCCATGCATTTGGATGGCTTCTCTCCTGTGTGGGTCCTTTGATGTAAGTTTAGATGTCCACTCCGACTGAAGCTCTTTCCACATTCCATGCATTTATAGGGCTTCTCTCCTCTGTGGGTCCTTTTATGGGAAGACTGATGTCCATTAGGTGAGTTCTGTAATTGGGGGTGGGATGGGAGAGAAATAAAGATAAAATTATAAATAAGCCAGTCTGGGAGCAGTTATGACTAAAGAGCAGAGTAGAAATGCTTTAAAGAAGAAAATAAATAAAGGACAATTGATGTGGATGCAATCTTGGCCAGCCAGCAGGGAAGCCTGATCCAAAGGTTGTCCAGGTGACCATCATCCCTCGATGCAAGCTCCAGGAAAAGAGATTCCACCTCAACATTAGGAGGAACTTCCTGAGAGTAAGGGCTGTTTGACAGTGGAACACACTCCCTCGGAGAGTGGTGGAGTCTCCTCCTTTGGAGGTCTTTAAGGAGAAGCTGAATGGCAATCTGTTGGGGATGCTTTGATTGGGAGTTCCTGCATGGCAGGGGGTTGGACTGGATGACCCTTCAGGTCTCTTCCAACTCTATGATTCTGATTCTGCCATATTGATGATTCCTACATATGTTCTTTGTGGTTGAAATTACAATTAAAGAAAAATGTTCTTTATGGTTAAAATAACAATTAAAGCAATTAGAGAACTGAATCCCAGGCTAGGTGGCCTCTGTTTTTGCCACAGCAATGTAAACCGGACCTGCCTTGCTGTCCTCCTGGCCTAAGCATGGAATTGGTAACTCTTGGAAGATTTTAGTATTCTCTCTTCTCCTCCTCAGATAGATACGGATTTCCTGCCTGCAAACTCTGCTCTCTCTCTCCCCGGATTCAAACATCCCATTTGCTCCTATTGAATCTTAGGGCAATACATTGGAAGGCAGGGCTGGAGGTAAAAGTCAAACTGTTTTGGAGGAAACAAGGGAAATAGTGCAGGGACCCAACAGTGGGAGGCAAAGGAAGCTGCAAAGGCAGAAAGTAAAGGGGACCCATGGTCTTAGATGTCTCTATGGAAAGGTGCAGAGAATGGGAAACAAGCAAGAAGAATTTGAAGTACTACCAAAATAAAGCAAATACAATATGATAAGCATCCTGGTGGGATGGGTCTCATGATTGGAATGTATGAATATAGGATTTGGAGGACACAGGAGCAATGGACAACTCCCCCGAACTTTCCCTTTCCTTTCCAGCCAGAGAGGTGTTGTGGGGCATGGGCTTCTGGCTTCTCAAACCCCACTTGCCAGGCCAATGCAGGCCCAGGAGATTTTTGTAGGCAGCGGTGAGACCTGGACCAGTGGCTTCACTGGGGCGGGCTTGGGTTCGAGAGTGGTCAAATGAGCAGCCAGTCCTGGCTGGGAGGCCTTGGCCCTGGTGGCTTCACCAGGGCATGTGGGCTTCTGGCGGAGCAGCCTAGCAGGCGGAGCAGCCTAGCCGGAGCCTGGGGCCTTCTCTCGAGCAGTTGGAAGGGAGGCAGGGAAGCCCAGCCGAGGCCTGGGGCTTTGTCCGGGGAGAACAGGGGGGAAGTGGGAGCAGGAGGAGGCCACTGCGGTTGCGCCACCACTACTACACTTTTGGGACAGGGCCCTTCCCTGGACCCCACCAGGGGGATGGAACTCTTCTCTGGTCCTTGCCGGAGGGACAGTGTCCTTACCTGGACCTTGCCAGATGGACAGGGCCCTTCCCCAGACCTTGTCGTGGGGGACAGGGCCCTTTCCCAGACCCTGCTGGGGGTAAAGAGCCTGTCTCTCCAGCAAGGTCCAGGGAAGGGCACATCCCCCTTGGCATGGTCTGGAGAAGAGCCCTGTCCTCCCCGGCAAGGTCCAGAGAAGGGCCCTGCCCCCCCGGCAAGGTCTGGAAAAGGGCCCTGTCCCCGGAAAGATCTGGAAAAGAGCCCTGTTCCACCAGGAAGGTCTGGAGAAGAGCCTCTTATTACTGGCAAGGTCTGGGGAACGGGCCTGCCCCCCCCCCAGCAAAGTCCAGAGAAGGGCCCTTTCCCCTAGGCAAGGTCCGAGGAGCTTGCCAGGATGACGGGGCCCTTCTCTGGACCTTGCTGAGGGAGACAGGGCCCTTCTCTGGACCTTGTCGGAGGGACAAGGCAATTCTCCGGACCTTGCTGGGGGAAGACACGGCCCTTCTCTGGACCTTGTCAGAGGGACAGGGCTATTCTCCTGGCCTTGCTGAGGTAACGGGGCTCTTCTATGCACCTTGTCTGAGGGACAGAGGTATTCTCCAGACCTTGACTCCAGACAGAGCTCTTCTCCATATCTTGCTGGGCAGACAGGGCCCTTCTCCGGACCTTGAAATTGTGTGCTCAACAATGGCTCTTTTTCAACCTGGGGAGAAGTGACGAGTGGACTCCCAAGGGCTCTGTCCTGGGCCCAGTGCTATTCAACATCTTTATTAATGACTTGGATGACAGAATTGGGGGCATACGTATCAAATTTGCACATGACACTAAACTAGGAGGAGTAGCTAATATCCCAGAAGACAGGATCAAAATTCAAAATGACCTGAATAGACTAGAAAGCTGGGCCAAAGCTAACAAAATGAAATTCAACACGGAGAAATTTAAGATTTTGCACTTAGAGTGGAAAAATGAAATGCACAGATGAGAGGGATCTAGGAGTCCAAAGAGACCATAAGTTGAACTTGAGTCAACAGTGTGATGCAGCTGTTAAAAAGGCCAATGCTATTTTAGGATGCATCAATAAAGGTATTGCGTCTGGATCAAGAGAAGTAATAGTGCCGCTATATTCTGCTTGGACCTTACTGGAGGGATAGGGCCTTTCTCTGGATTTTGCTGGGAGGACAGGGCCCTTTCCTGGATCATGAAGGGAACCCTTTGGCTTTGACCTTTTGCATAAAAAATTCCATTCCACAATCCCTTAATCTGCTCCTTTGCAATGTCGGGTCGGCCAAAGGTAAGACTCATATTATCCACGTCCTCCTCGTGGATGAACAGGCTGACCTGGCATGCTTCACTGAGACCTGGCTGGGAGACACCAGCGCTGCCACTTGGACGCAGGCTCTCCCAGCTGGTTATTCGGTTAGTGAGCAGATAAGGGAAAGTGGGCGGGGGGAGGGCGGCATAGCAATAGTCCATAAATCCAATCTAATCTTGATCAGGAAACCAGTCCGGAAAACAACCCACATCGAATGTATATACGTCAGCCTGAAGACCAAGGAATAATTTGGGGATTCTGTTAGTCTACCAGCCACCCCATTGTCTAACAGACTCCCTAACCGAGCTGACTCAGCTGGTCTCTGAGTTGCTGTTGGAGTCCCCCAGACTTCTTCTCTTGGGCAACTTCAACATTCCTCTCAAGATCAGCCCTTCTGATCTATCTGGAGCGGCTCGGGAGTTCATGGAATCCATGACAGGCCTGAACCTATCCCAATTGGTCAACGGGCCTACCGATTGCGCGAGTCATACACTCAATGGGATTTTTAGTTCGGAACAGGCATATCCGTGGGCGGAGGTAACCAAAACCTCCATGTTGTCATGGACGGATCACTTCCCGATCAAGATGGAGCTTACAGCTGCGCCTTGTCCCCTCGGGGGTGGTGGACCCATTTGAATGCTCCGCCCTCGAATGCTAATGGAACCAATTGGCTTCCAGAAAGCCCTAGAGGGTTTAATGGTTGGTAATGCTGGTGATTCTGCCGAAGCCCTGGTGAATACCTGGAACACCGATCTTCCCAAGGCTCTCGACTCAATCGCTCCCGAGCGTCCTCTCCAACCCGCTCCTAACCGCAAGCCTTGGTACACTGAGGAACTGAGGGAGATGAAGTGGGCTGGACGACAACTAGAGCGCAGATGGCGGAAGACTCGTCTCTTATCCGACACAACTCGCCATAGGCAGCAACTTCTTGCCTATCGGGAGGCTTTCCGAGCAGCATGGAGATCCTTCTGCTCTGCACACATTGTGTCTGCAGAGTCCCATCCAGCAGAGCTGTTTAAGGTAGTGGGGGAACTGACGCAGAAACAACTATAGACCAGTTTCCTTGCTGCCATTTTTAAGCAAGGTGATCGAGAGAGCAGTCGCCTCACAACTCCAAGCCGTCTTGGATGAAACCGATTATCTCGACCCATTTCAAACTGGCTTCCGGGCAGGATATGGAGTTGAGACCGCCATGGTTGCTCTGACGGATGACCTCCGCTTGAGCATTGACAGGGGTAGAGTGACCCTGCAGGTGCTCTTGGACCTGTCAGCGGCCTTTGACATTATAGATCATGCCATCCTTTGGGGCCGGCTGAGAGAGTTGGGCATCGGAGGCACTGCTTTGCAGTGGGTCTGTTCCTTTCTCTCTGGCAGGTCCCAAAGGGTGAGGCTCGGGGACAGTTGCTCCTCCAAAATCGAGCTTAATTGTGGCGTCCCTCAGTGAACCATCCTGTCCCCGATTCTATTTAACATTTATATGAAGCTGCTGGGGGAGATCATTCGGAGGCATGGAGCTCTGTGTCATCAGTAAGCTGATGACACTCAGATATATTTCTCCATGACAAGATCATCTGCTCAGACCTCAGATGGCGTCTCCTCTCTCAATGACTGCCTGGCAGCGGTAATGGGTTGGATGAGGGAAAACAAATTGAGGCTTACTCCAGACAAAACGGAGGTACTGACGGTTACTGGCCCGAAACCAGGCTTGAGAATACAACT
The DNA here is from genome assembly GCA_034509955.1 of Urosaurus nigricauda. NCBI lineage: Eukaryota > Metazoa > Chordata > Lepidosauria > Squamata > Phrynosomatidae > Urosaurus > Urosaurus nigricauda. The sequence goes on from JAOEGL010000002.1 coordinate 35,753, forward strand.
CCGGGTCCTAGATGGAGTCACACTGTCCTCGAAGGACCCTGTTCGCAGTCTGGGGGTACTTCTAGACTCTTCGCTCCACATGACTAGTCAGGAGAATGCGACAGTCAGGAGTGCGTGTTATCAGCTTCGGCTGATACGCTAGCTGCGCCCTTTCCTGGAGATGAGGGACCTGGAAACCTTGGTACATGCTCTGGTCACCTCACGTTTAGATTACTACAATGTGCTCTACATGGGGCTGCCCTTGTGCTTAACCCAGAAACTTCAATTGGTTCAAAATATGGCAGCCAGACTTGTCACTGGGGCATCTAGGAGAGAGCATATAACACCAGTGCTTAAGTCTCTCCACTAGCTGCCGATCAGTTTCCGGGCACAGTAGAAGGTGCTGGTTTTGACCTTTAAAGCCCTCCATGGCTTCGGTCCATCCTAGCTCAGGGACCGCCTCTCCCCATATGAGCCCCCTCGAACTCTTTGGTCCTCTGGGGGGAACTTGCTACAGCCTATGAAAACTAGGCTGGCACAGACCTCCCAGAGGACCTTCTCTGCTGTTGCTCCCAGGCTATGGAACGGCCTGCCGGATGAGATGCGCCTGATCACAACTTTGGATTGCTTTAAGAGAGCCACAAAGACTCATTTCTTCCCCCAGGCCTTCCCAGAAAATGAAAATGATTAACTTTCTGTCATCCATTGCTCCTCTAGTCCCATAAAATGATACATTAGATAGTTTAATTCATTTTAAGGGGTGGGAGGGGAGACTAAATTGTTATTTTAACTGTATGTATTTTTAAATGTTGTACTCCGCCCTGATTGCTTATCCAGAGGGGCGGAATATAAATAAATATTTATTATTATTATCATAATCATCATCATCATTGGGGAATATTGGCCCATAGGGAATCATTGGGGAATAGTGGCCCATAGAGAATCATTGGGGAATAATGGCCCATAGGGAATCATTGGGGAATAGTGGCCCATAGGGAATCATTGGGGAATAGTGGCCCATAGAGAATCATTGGGGAATATTGGCCCATAGGGAATCATTGGAGAATACTGACCCATAGGGAATCATTGGGGAATAGTGGCCCATAGGGAATCATTGGGGAATAGTGGCCCATAGGGAATCATTGGGGAATAGTGGCCCATAGAGAATCATTGGGGAATATTGGCCCATAGGGAATCATTGGAGAATACTGACCCATAGGGAATCATTGGGGAATAGTGGCCCATAGGGAATCATTAGGGAATAGTGGCCCATAGAGAATCATTGGGGAATAGTGGCCCATAGGGAATCATTGGGGAATAATGGCCCATAGGGAATCATTGGGGAAGAGTGGCCCATAGGAAATCATTGGAGAATACTGACCCATAGGGAATCATTGGGGAAGAGTGGCCCATAGGGATTCATTGGGGAAGAGTGGCCCATAGGGATTCATTGGGGAAGAGTGGCCCATAGGGAATCATTGGGGAAGAATGGCCCATAGGGAATTATTGGGGAATATAAAAGAAGTATAAAATATAAAATATAAAAGAAGTATCAGTGGACTGAACTGTTTATAAAAGTACGTACATCAAAATGTTGACCAGTGATTTTTTTTTACATTTTTTATACTGTATTTTCATAGTGAGTTCAAGGCTTTTCATAGTCATTTCAAGGCTTTTCTATGGCCCTCCGGATTATCCGACATTTTTGGCTATCTGGTTATCAGCAGGTCCACTTAATGTTGGATAATCATAATCACTTTATGTTCGGAGTGAAAGGACTGGAGAGGCCTAGCAACACCATGAGGCCTGGCCTCGAGTGGAAGAGCCCTCTCTCCATGGCAGCACCATCTGACCCAGGAGGGAGTGAAGGAGAACCTAGCAACACCGTCAGGCCTGGCCTGAAGTACGGACATTGGTACTTACCCGTGATATGTCCATTTCCAGTAGATAAGAGCCTCACATCCTGTAATTTGGGCTATGCTCCTTCCACTCACTCCAATAGGCAGGGCTGAAACTTGAGACCTTCTGGTGACTCCCACGTGGGTGGACCTAACCCTGAAAGGCCAGTCGTACAAAAGCCGAATGCTCCAGAAAAACATAAACAATTTAGCTGCATATCAAACTATGCAGAATTGGACAGTGACCGAGGCAGCCCATGAACAATCTCACTTGCTCCCCATAGGAAAGAACTATGTGGATTATGAGACATCCCTATGCCAGCACCCCTGAGGGTGGGCCAGGATATGGGGCTCTTATCTACTGGAAATGGACATATCACGGGTAAGTACCAATGTCTGTTTTCCCAGTAGATAAGACCCCCACATCCTGTAATTTGGGATTTACCAAAGCCGCTCTAACCAGGGTGGGGGGTGCTGGCCCTTCAGTGACATAGGTTTGAGCACCTGCTGCAAGACCCTGCTGAAAACAGCAGTCTCAGCCAAGCCAAGCTGTCAAACCAGTGAAGCCTAATAAGAGTGTATGATGGCTTCAAGGTGGCCACCCTGATGGTCTTTGCTATAGGACCTATGATAGCTAGAGGTGCAATGCACCTGCACTCTTTGGTATGAGTGATTTGGTTTCTGGTGGTAATCTCCCAAGGATCCATGGCCAGGAGTAATGCAGGGCATGATCCATTTGCTAGGCATGGAGGCTGATGCCTTCTTGCTCAAAGAATAGGGCTAAAGGAAACAAGTGGAGTGTCAGAGGAACACAGCTCTTTCTCCTCTATGGGTGGCTGACTCCCCAGCATGGTGAATGTTTTACATTCTTTCCAGTGACTGGGAGAATGAAGGAGAAGCGACGGAATATGATTCTGAACCCTGAGGAGGTTAGAGCTATTATTATTATTACTACTACTAACCTTAGTTTATGTAGTGCTGAAAATTTACATAGCACTATACGTAAAATGTTGTTAATTAGAGCTCACCCTAAGGATGGGGTCTGGGTCTGATTCTGTCTGAATTGCTATTGGGGCAGTTCTAATAACATTTACCTGCTAGTGTGATAGCAGGGCCCCAGGCTCTGATCCCCTCTGTGCCAAAGGGGGAACGATCAGGAGGGGCCCAACCAGATAACTGGTTTAGAGAGATCTCCCTTAGGAACTATGACTGTTAGCACCCTCAGGACCATGTATAAATCCTAGAAGAGAAATGGTGTTGTGTAGCAAGGCAAGCAACCAGTCATCTGAGGGACTTGGGATGGAGATGAGATGCTATCCCACCTCGGCCCCTTGCATGTGTCACAACAGTGAGGTTATAAGTGAAGGCTGAACATGGCTGTGGTGAATTACAAAGGAGAAGACTGGTGTTTTCATGGAGTCCTGAAGGACATCAATGCCAATTTATGTGTTATAGAACAGAATATCTGGTCTGAGGAGATAGCAACTGTTTCCATTATATTCTGAGAATTAACAGCAGCAGGTCTGGTCGAGGGGCTGCCACTGTATGGCACTATATACCTAATACCAACTAGTATTGGTGTAGAGAGATGGAGAGGGATCAGGCTCACCTAGAGATTGCAAGGAATGTCAGCTTGGGAGCCCTTTCTTCCATGGCCAAAACCCATTTCCCCTTACTGGACAGTCTAGGGAAAAATAGAAGCTAGTGATCCCAACAGGAAGAAGGATCTCCAGTTAAGCCCCCAGGGGTAATCATGGTGGATTTCATGATCAATCAGCATGGAATCTGATCTGATATGGACCTATGTCAGCTTCCACCCTATCCCTGATCACCTGGTCAATTGGTTATAGCCATTAAGGTGATGTTAAGGTGATTTAACTTGACGCAATGAAGACTTACCACTCTGAAAGAGGAGTGCTCATGTCTGACCACCAACTACTATTTCAGTGCAGTTTTTCACTGGAATATCTGTGCACCTGTGTAAAATAAGACTATTTCCATGGTTAGGCAAGGGGGACAACCTTTATGTTGCAGACACTGGTGAGTCCATGCAGATGCGTGGATGCACTCCGTTAACAAGGCCTGTTATCAGGATTAAGTCTGATTTCATCCACGAAAGATGTTGTCTGGAGGCTTTAAAAAAACCTTCCAATTCCATGCAGCAGACTATCATCAACCTATAGGAAGGCTGAGGGCTCTCTCGTCTGAATGAACTGCTGATTAAGGAGTCATGGAATTATAACAGAATACTGGCAAGGTCTCTGCTATCTGCTATCCAATTTCCAGGAGAGGAATTTATCCACAAAAGGTCTGTCAAAGAAAAACAAACTTCAATTTTAAAGAGTACAGTGGGCCCTTGGTATCCACTGGAGATTTTCATAAGCCATTGCATGGATACCAAATCCATGGAAGCTCATGCCTCATAAAATGTCACAGTAAAAAGGAGTCCATTATATAAAACAGTAAAATCATGGTTTTTGTTCTTAGGGTTTTGTTGTTGTTGAATACACACACACACACACACACCCCTACAAGCTGAGGGTATACAGAGGGCTGCCCACCCACACAGTGGCTAACCTTGTAACAATAGTATGCAAAGGGATCTTGTAGCACCCTGAGGCTAAGTGAAAGAAGAGATTTGTGGCATGAACTTCCACCAACCTTTTGTTAACCTTGTAACAAAAGGAAGCAGCTGAATGGCAAGTCCAATAGCAGGCATTCTTAATTAAAATGTAACTATTTAGACTAGTTAACAGGTAATAGTGGTATTCTTCTTTCTGGCAGACCTGTCAGGGCTCCACCGCACTCCGGTGGTTCCGGTCCTTTCTCTCTGACAGATCCCAAAGGGTGAGGCTCGGGGACAGTTGCTCCTCCAAGATTGAGCTTAATTGTGGCGTCCCTCAGGGCGCCATCCTGTCCCCAATGCTATTTAATGTCTACATGAAGCCGCTGGGTGAGATCATTCGGAGGCATGGAGCTCAGTGTCTTCAGTATGCTGATGACACTCAGATATACCTCTTCATGACCAGATCGTCGGTTCAAACTTCAGATGGCGTCTCTCTTCTTAATGAGTGCCCTGCAGCGGTAATGGATTGGATGAGGAAAAACAGGCTGAAACTCAATCCAGACAAAACGGAGGTACTAGCTGTTACAGGCCCGAAACCAGGTTTGGGAATACATCTTCCGGTCCTAGATGGTGTCACACTCTCCTCGAAGGACCCTGTTTGCAGTCTGGGGGTGCTCCTTGACTCGTCGCTTCACATGACTAGTCAGGTGATTGCGGCAGTCAGGAGCGCCTGTTATCAGCTTCGGCTGATATGCCAGCTGCACCCTTACCTGGATCAGAGGGACCTGGAAACAGTGAGGCACGCTTTGGTAACCTCACATTTGGATTTCTGTAATGTGCTCTACATGGGACTACCCTTGTGCCTAACCCGGAAACTCCAACTAGTTCAAAATATGGCAGCCAGGCTTGTTAGCGGAACACCTAGGAGAGAGCGCATTACACCTGTGCTTAAATCTCTCCACTGGCTGCCGATTAGTTTCCGGGCACAGTACAAGGCATTGGTTTTAACCTTTAAAGCCCTACATGGCTTGAGTCCATCTTATCTCAGGGACCGCCTCTCCCCATATGAACTCCCCCGCATGCTTCAGTCCTCTGGGAGGAATCTGTTGCAGCCCATGAAGACTAGGTTAGCCCAGACCTCCCAGAGGGCCTTTTCTGCTTCTGCTCCCAGGCTATGGAATGGCCTGCCGGATGAGATGTGTCTCATTACATCGCTAGACCGTTTCAAAACAGCCTTAAAGACACATCTCTTCCGGCAGGCCTTCCCTGAAACTGTATAATCTACCCAGCTTCTAAATCTTTCAGCCAATTCCCAACTCCTTATCACCCCCCCCTCTGTATTTTGTTGCTACCCATGCTGTGGCCAGCATAGTGGTTTTTATTTGTGTATTATGTTGTATAGTATTTTTATTGTTAGTAATTTAATTTTAAACTTAACTAGTTTAGTCCTATTTTAAGGGGGGGAGGTTGGGACGGAATTCTTGAAGTATTTTAATCTGTAATTTGTTTTTTAACCTTTTACCCCGCCTCGATTGTTTTACAGAGGGGCGGGTAAGAAATAATAATAATAATAATAATAATTATTATTATTATTATTATTATTATTATTAGATTGTCTGAATGGCATTTAAGGCAACCCCTTAGTAGAAAAAACTGTTTTATTGTTTCAAATACTGGAGAGGAAGCTGTTTGTCTCCAATTAAAATTTTTCCTTAACCCCCTGAAATACAGCCAACCATTTCATAGTAAGAGCTGTATTTTTATTTTAAAATTTCCTTTAACAGACATCTCTCCTCTGAAAGAAGGGAAGGAGAGGGGAGCCAGCCATCTCCTGAGGCTAGCTAACTGAAGTCCCTGTGTTTATCACAGGAACTTGGACCCCCTCTTTCGCCCCTAAAGGGGGGAGGGCTTGGCTGGTCACCTTAATCCAATATATATCTATCACCTCATCTGAGACGATCTTCTCAAAGATCCTCATGATGATGGTGATATGTGTTCCGCTCTTTTCCCAGCAGTGGAACTCAGAGCAGCTTCACAACCTTAAAAACAGTACAATTGAAAACATTAACAAATTATTCAACATCCCCACCTCTCCTTATATTAGAACCATGTGCTCCTCCTGTGCCTTAGGCTGCCCCAGCTAAGGCAAAGTGAACTCTGGCCTCAATGGAGACAGGGATGGAGGCCTCTGAGGAGGGAAGAAAAGTCATCATGTGGCTTTTATGGCTACCCCTTCCCTGCAGAATTAGTTTCCAGGCACCTTTTCTGCTCTGGCAAAACAGGGAAAAGGGGAGGGGGATGACCAGAAACAGAACAACTCTGAGAAGGAAGAAATATAGTTGCATATGGCCTGTAGTCTTATTTTTGAAACAGACCCAACTCCAAGATGGGGTTTAGAAGCTTAGCCCTTTCAGTCTCAGGCTCCATTATAGAGGCTGACTTGTTCCTCAAGTCCCTTCCCCTTTGCATAGGTGAACTGGGAGGATCACAGAGGGCTGTTGTGGGACATGGCACCCCATTTCCTTGAGATATGCCTGGATCCTCAGAAAGGGCCATCTCTGATGGAAAGGCGAGGCCAAGGGCCTCAAGAGTGTCACAGTTTGGGGCAGCCTAACACCATAGGGGGTGAAGGGGACTCTCCCCATCCTTCCCACAAGTCTTCCCCTCCCCCCCCCCTTTTAAGGGAGGGAATGCATGAGGATTTGTATCCATGTGTTCTCTCAGCAAAATCTTGAATCATAGAATCATAGAAGGGACCCCAAGGGGCATCTAGTCCAAACCCCTGCCATGCAGGAACTCTCAATCAAAGCACACCCAACATATGGCCATCCAGCCTCTGTTTAGTCCAGCCTCTGTTTAGTCTGGCAAGGGCAAGAGGCCATTTTCTGCTTTCATTGTGGCAGCCAAAAAAGCCCATTTTAGAGATGCAAGCCTCAGCCCCTGCTGGGCCCCATCTAGCTTACCTTAAAGCCATGCGGCCAAGATGGCGGTTGTATATCCAATACAAAACAAAACAAACAAACAAACAGCTTCATTTATATACCGCTTCATACCCTTAAGGAGTGTCTAAGCGGTTTACAATTGTAAGCTATTTGCCCCCCAACACAATCTGGGTACTCATTTTAGCGACCTCGGAAGGATGCAAGCCTGAGTCGAGCTTCAGCCCTTTGCTGGTCTTGAACTCGCCACCTTACGGTTTTGAGTGAGTGGCTGCAGTACAGGCATTTAACCACTGCGCCACCAGGGCTGTTATAATACAGGGAGAGACAGAGTAGAATCATAGAATCACAGAGTTGGAAGAGACCACAAGGGCCATCCAGTTCAACCCCATGTTCCGTTTAAAACTTAGCTCAGTTGAAAGTTCCTTAGTCATCCATCCTGGTTTCTTGAGACATCTCCCATTTTTCTTCCTCATTGGAACTGTTTGAAATTGTGCCTTCAGTATCTCTCTTTTGAGGAACTCCCATCCGTCTTCAACTCCCTTCTCTTTTAGTATTCCTGACCATGGGATCACCCTCAGTATTTCTCAAAGTTTATTGAAATCAGCTCTCCTAAAGTCTAGAATGCGTGTCTGACTATGCCTAGCTTCTCCCTTCCACTGTATAACAAACTCCAGGAGAACTTGGTCACTTCCCCCTAAGGATCCCACCACTTGCACCCCATTAACCAAGTCATCCCTGTTGGTTAAGATCAGATCTAAAATAGCTGATCCTCTTGTTGCCTCTTCCACCTTTTGGACAATGAAATTGTTTTCCAGGCAAGTGAGGAATTTGCTCGACCTTGAGGATTTGGCTGAGTTTGACTTCCAGCAAATATCTGGATAGTTGAAGTCCCCCCATCACTACTAGATCTCTCCTTTCTGAGTGTGTGATTATCTGTTCTAGAAAGGCATTATCCAATTCCTCTGCCTGAGTCGGGGGTCTGTAGTAGACTCCCACAGTAACATCCCTGTTGTTTCCCTCTCCTTTAATTTTTATCCAGATGCTCTCCACTTGGTTTCTAGTATTCATGTCCTGGATCTCTTCACAGGTGTAAATATCCCTCACATATAATGCTATTCCTCCTCCTTTCTTGTTTGGCCTATTTTTCTTGAAAAGATTATACCCCTCTATTTCTACATTCCAATCATGAGACTCATCCCATCAGGTTTCAGTGATGCCTATTATATCATATTTCCCTTGTTGTGCTAGGATTTGAAGTTCATCCTGCTTATTTCCCATACTCTGTGCATTAGTGTAGAGACATCAAAGACCATGTGTGCCCTGTGCACTTTTTTTGCCTCCTACTGTTGGGTCCTTGCACTGTTTGCCTTGTTCCCTCTATGTCAGTTTCAGTATTTATTCCAGCCCTTTTCCCTTCCAAAATGCTGTCTCCCTTCCCCACATAACTCAGTTTAAAGCCCTCCTGATCAGATTCTTCAGACTGTTGGCAAAAACGTTTCTGCCAACTCGTGTGAGATGCAGTCCATCCCTTGCCAGAAGTTCCTCTTCATGATCTAAGAATCCAAATTGTTCTCGACAACACCATCTGCGGAGCCAGTTGTTGACATCTGCAATTTTTCTTTCTCTTCCTGGACCATGCCCTTCGACTGGCAGAAGAGACGAGATGACAATCTGCGCATCCATTTCTTTTAGCTTCTCTCCCAGAGCCTCGTAATCCCTTCTGATATTCTGAAGGCTGTGTCATTCGTTCCCACGTGGATCAAAAGGAAGGGGTATTTGTCAGTAGGTACAAATAAATATATTATTATTATGTGCCCGAGGAGGAGTCCTCTGCCTCTTTCCATGCATTTCATTATAAGAATTCAAAGGGAATGTGCAAGAGCCCTGGCAACATCACATGTGATTCCTAGGCTGCAACAGGATCTCCCACATCTGTTGGGATCCTGGGTGCCGCTGGGACCAGGAATGGGAAGGAAGGGGAAGACTCCTCATCTGCCCTCCTGGCAGAGTCCCAAACCTTATGCTAGGCATAGTGCCTGCAGTGGCAATGGCAGAGGCCTCCTAGCAATGACTACCCATAGCAAGGCATTAGATCTGGGAAAGGTTCATTGCTGGCTGCAGAGAGGGCCCATGGTACTCACCCCTTATCCTGGGTCTTCTGGCTGGCCTGCCCCTCTGACCTTGGCACTGTTTCAGGCTGGGCAGAGGTGATGCAGAGAAACTCTTTCCCATAGCATTGGCTGGCCTCTCCTCTGAACCCTGACCCTAAACGGCTTGGACAGAGATGCTGAGAAGGGAAGTTTCCATAACTTCTAGCCAGATGCCTCTCTGATCCGTGGCCCTAAAAGGGCTGGGCAGAGGAGATGGGGAGAAACTCTTTCCCATAGCATTGGCTGGCCTCTCCTCTGAACCCTGACCCTAAACGGCTTGGACAGAGATGCTGAGAGGGGAAGTTTCCATAACTTCTAGCCAGATGCCTCTCTGATCCGTGGCCCTAAAAGGGCTGGGCAGAGGAGATGGGGAGAAAACTCTTTCCCATAGCATTGGCTGGCCTCTCCTCTGAACCCAGACCCTCAAGGGGTTGGGCAGAGATGCTGAGAAGGGAAGTTTCCATAACTTCTAGCCAGATGCCTCTCTGATCCGTGGCCCTAGAAGGGCTGGGCAGAGGAGATGGGGAGAAACAGAGACATGGAGGGGAAACCCTCACCATCTGCTCCCATGGCTCCCATGTGCTGCAAGGCTGTTTGCAGAAATCTCCTGTGCTCCCCCATGAAAGGGGTCAGCTTTGAAGGAGAGGGAGAGTCATTGGCAAAGCCAAGACATTTCTCCAATCCTGGGAGCCCTTGCCATATTAAATCTTTCTTCATGCTTCCAAGGCACCAAGAAAAAGGATTGAAGCGGCTGTAGTGAAGAAGTTGCAGAGCAACAGCAAACACATCCTACTGGAGTGATAGGCAGGACAAGACTGGCCTTCCAGGGTTAGCTCCATCCATGTGGGAGTCACCAGAGGGTCTCAAGTTTCAGCCCTGCCTATTGGAGTGAGTGGAAGGAGCATAACCCAAATTACAGGATGTGGGGGTCTTATCTACTCGGAAAAGAAGAGCCCTCCCTCATGCTAAACCATCTGACCCAGAAGGGAGTGAAAGGACAGGCCAAACTCCATAGGGACTGTCTGGGATTATGAAGCAGAGCCCTCCCTCCAGTCCATCTGCCTTGGTCCGGGCCTCAGAGGGAGAGAAGAACATTTGGACCTCATCCCCTTCTTCCCCACCACCGTCCCCTTCTCCCTTTGGGTCCTGTCTTCTTAGATTAGAATCCTAGAATCATAGAGTTGGAAGGGACCACAAGGAGTTCCTGCATGGCAGGGGTTGGACTGGATGATTGTGAGCCTCAGGGCAGGGAACTGTCTCATGAAAATTAATAATTGTCAGCCGCTCTGATAGCCATTAAGGCTGAAGAGCGGGGTATAAATACCATGAACAAATAATAAATGCATATATATATAGAGAGAGAGAGAGCCTTCCCTCCATTCCTACCATTCTGGCCCAGTCTTCCTCCAAGGAAGGAAGGAAGGAAGGAAGGAAGGAGAGAGGGAGGCCCAGGGCCTTGAAGTCCCAGCAGCAGCAGCAAAGGCCTCTCTGCTCCCTTCCCCTGAATCTCCTTCTCCTTCTCCTTCTTCGCAGGGATCCCTCAAAGGCAGCGATAGCCCAAAGCCCCGCAAACAACGAGGAACTGCGGCCTTTCTTTTTAAAGCGACTCTTGGACTTCAACTCCCAGAATCCACGGCTATTGGACGACTTGGCAGAGGCCTCTGGGAGTTGAAGTCCAAAATCTCTGCTGCTCCACTTCCTGAGGGGTGAAGGAGGGGCCCCGTCCTTGCGTCACTTCCGAGGGGAGGAGGGGCGGGGCTTCTTCACTTCCTCAGGCGCCGAGCACCCGGTTACAGAGCTACGAAAGGGAAGAGGCGCCTGAGAAGCCACAACTTCCGAGTCCATAGACCGCTCATACTCAGCCCCTTAATTCTAGATTCTAATTTAATTACAATCACAATCCGAGTGTGGAATGAGCCAGAGCCAAAGGCTGTTCTTTGTAGTGATAAACATGGCAAATCCACCTCAGCTCTGGCCTCAGAAGGGAGCAGCAGGGTGAGGCCTGGTTGGTTCTTGGAAGGGAGACCGACAGGAACTAGGCCCGCATCCTCCTCCGAAGGGTCAGCCTTTCCAAGGAAAACTGGTGGCAGAATCCCCCTCAGAGGTCCCCAAACTGTGCCCTGAAGAGGGTTTGGACTACAACTCCCAGAAGCCTCAGCCATGTTGGCCAATAGCCTGGGATTGTGGGAGTTGAAGTCCAAAAGCCCTTAAAGAGCACAGTTTGGGAACCCCAGTATTAAAGTAACCTAACCACAGATTAAGCTAACCTGGTTTAAACCATGGCCTAAGCCTTGAACCTGGTTTAAACCAGGTTATCTTAAACCATGGTTTACCTCAAGCCTTAAAGCATGGATTAAGGCAGTGGCCCCAAACTGTGCCCTTTGAGAGGGTTTGGACTACAACTCCCAGAGGCCTCAGCCATGTTGGCCAATAGCCTGGGATTCTGGGGGCTGAAGTCCAAAGTCCCTAAAAGGCCCCAGTTTGGGGACCGCTGCCTCAGACGATGGTTTGAGCGTTGACTAAGACCTGAGAGAGCAGGGTTCGAATCCCTCCCCAGCCATGGAAACCCATAGGGAGACCTTGGGCCACAAGTCACACTCTCTCAGCCTCATCACAGCCTGGCCCCACTTTTCTCCTTTATTCAAAGGGAAGGAGGTTAACACTTGGGAAGAAGCCCTCGAGGAAACGCTTCCTCCGCCCGCCTCCCCTGCGTCCCAAAAGTTCACGGATTGTTCCCCCAAACCCAAAGGCTTCTCCTTCGGACGCGGACGGACGGACGCACAACGCGGTCAGCGGTCCAGCCGAGGCGAAAAAGTGACCACAGGGTCGGAGGAGAAGGGCCAGACGCAAAACAGGCCATCCAAGAAATGATAGAAATCTCAGGAAGAGAGTCAACATTTCATTTCGACCGTTGCGCGCAAAAACCGCGAATGCGCCAAGGCGGTCTTCAAAGTTCGTTGTGCTGAAGGCCTCTGGAAATCCGTCCGGAGATGTCCTGCAGATGCTTCTTGTGTGTTTTTGGTTTTGTATAGACAAGTGAACTATTAGTGATAGGGTGGAAACAGACATAGCTCCATTTTGGGAAATAGCAGATCTCTCCCAAATTTGGACCTAAGCATGGAGAAATGGAAGAAGGTCCTCCCACACCTTTGCTTTTTTCATGCAGCCAGGGTGCCAGCTCCTCAGAAAGTCAAGTTGTGGTGCCGACCTGCAGAGGAAATTTAAATTAGGCTTCAAAGGTTCCTCAGGATAAAGATAGCACAAGGTCTACAAGAAATACGCAGCAAGACACATGGAGGACATAGGTATATGTGTTACCTATGTATGTGTTACATGCAGGTGCATGTATGGGAGTATATACACATGGGGCACACATATGGGAGAACAGGTGAGCACGTGCATGGGGGTACATATCAGACAAAGTGTAGGAAGAGAGAGAGAGAGAGCATGGTGCGCATGTACATACGTTAACAAGTCTACCTGCAAAGTGCACCAATGCAGCACACGAACACACAAAGAAATAGGCGCACAAAATCATGGAGATGTAAACATTCATGTGCACATTTGTTTATATATATATATATATATACACACACACACACACACACACATATACATATACATCTATATGGCAAGCATTGTGACTCCGTGATATTGTGAAATGCGGCAGTGTACCGCATAGTGTTTGTGTATACATCTGAGAGCATCTCAATAGGTACACTCATACACACATGCACACACACACACATTTTGTTAGTTGGTGATTACGAGAATCTGGAGCATGGTTAGAATAGGCGAGATTGTGTGTGTGTGTGTGTGTGTGTGTGGTGCTTGCTTTGAGCAAGAGCAGTTGCTGGGAACCCTACCTCAGTGCAGTGTTCTATAGGCCAATTTACCATTCTCCCCTTCCCTTTTCCCTTTGTTCAAAAGGGTAGCAAAGGTTGCTTGGAGACCCATTCTAAAGGGAAGGGGGCTGGCCCTAAAAGCCACATGCCAACTTCTATTCTCTGCTTGGGGGCCTCAATTGAGGCTGGAGTTCTCTGTGCCATTTCCAGGACAGCCGAAGGCACAGGCAGGGCACATGGCTCTGATCTCTCTTTTCCGCACTGATGTCTGCATTTGCACTTCTTATTAAGTGCAGGGGCCTTTAACTAGGATCATAGAAGCATAGGTTCATAGAATTGGAAGAGACTACAAGGGGCATCCAGTCCAACCCCCGCCAGGCAGGAACTCCCTATCGAAGCATCCGCGACAGATGGCCATCCAGGCTCTGCTTTAAGATCTATATGTAGGGAGACTCCACTACACCCCAAGGCATTGTGTCCCACTGTCGAACAGCCCTTACTGTCAGGAAGTTCCTCCCAATGTTGAGGTGGAATCTCTTTTCCTGGAGCTTGCATCCGTTGTTCCACGTTCTAGCCTCTGGAGCTGCAGAACACAAGCTTGCTCCCTCCTCAATATGACATCCCTTTAAATACTTACAGAGGGCTGTCATATCACCTCTTAACCTTCTCCTCTCCAGGCTACAGCGCCCGAAGTCGCTCCTCATGAGGCATGGCTTCCATAACCCTTCACAATCTTAGTTATTATTATTATTATTATTAACCTTTATTTATATAGCACTGTAGGTTTACACAGTGCTGTACAGATAAACTTATAGTTAGACGGTTCCCTGCCCTCAGGCTTACAATCTAAAAGACACGACACAAGAGGAGAAGGGAAAGGTGATGGGGAAGGGTATGAGGTCCGATGATTCTTCTCTCCCTCTGAGGCCTGGACCAATGCAGATGGACTAGAGGGAGGGCTCGGCTTCATAATGCACAGTTAAAATGGACAAGACAAAGTCACACATCTGGGAATGCTTCTCTAAACAATATAGTCTTTAACTCAGTTTTGAACCTGGTTAGGGAAGTGATGAGGCGTGCATGTGGGGGAAGAAGGTTCCAGGAGTGAGGGGCAGCAAGTGAGAAAGGACGAATCCGGGACAGGGCAGTGGAAATCCTTGGCTGGGACAGGAGACCTTGACTACCAGAACGGAGGGTACGAGAAGGAGTGTGAGGAGAAAGAAGGTCAGACAAGTAAGGAGGGGCCAGTCCGTGGAGGGCTTTGAAAGTCAGTAACAAAAGCTTGTATTGGATGCGGAAGGGGAAGGGGAGCCAGTGAAGGGAGGACAAGAGGGGAGAAACATGGTCAAAGCGGCGAGCGGAAGTGATGATACGTGCAGCTGAGTTCTGGACAGAGATTAAAGGATGGAGGTGAGAGAGAGGAAGCCCTGTCAGAAGAAGGTTACAGTAATCTAGTCGTGAAACCACTAGGGCATGGACCAAAGTCTTGGCAGTGGAGGCTGAGAGGAATGGACGGATTTTAGCAATGTTGTAAAGAGAGAATCTACAGGTCTTGGCGGTGGCCTGAATCTGGGGGATAAATGACAGAGAGGAATCAAAGATGAAACCGAGACTGCGGGCTTGCTGAACCGGATGAATAGAAGTGCCATCAACAGAAACAGAAAAGGAGTACTGAAGGGTGGGCTTAGGTGGGAAGATGAGAAGCTCTGTCTTAGACATGTTGAGTTTCAAGCGCCGATGCCGCATCCACTGAGAGATGGCAGCCAAACAAGAGGAGACTTGCTGTTCAAGCCCCGGTGAAAGGTCAGGGGTGGAAAGATACAGCTGAGTGTCATCAGCATACAGATGATAGGAGAAACCAAAAGAACTGATGAGTTTACCAAGGGACAATGTGTATAGAGAGAACAAAAGGGGACCTAGGACAGAGCCCTGGGGAACTCCAACAGATAAGGGAACAGAGGAGGAGGTCTTACCACCTGTGACCACGGCAAAAGATCTGTCAGACAAGTAAGATTTAAACCAGTTGAGAACAGAGTCGGAGAACCCGAGGTCAGAAAGTAGGTCAAGCAAGAGACAGTGGTCCACGGTGTCGAAGGCTGCAGACAGGTCTAGAAGAATGAGAATGGAGTAGAGTCCATTCGCCTTGGCCTGTAAGAGGTCATTTGAGATCTTGGTGAGGGCTGTCTCTGTAGAGTGCCGAGGGCGGAAACCAGACTGAAAAGGATCCAGGATGGAGTTGGCTTCAAGAAACTCAAGACAGCGAGAACAGACTACCCGTTCCAGAATCTTAGAGAGGAAAGGAAGAAGAGAGATTGGACGATAGCTAGACAGAGAAGAGGGGTCGAGAGAGGGTTTCTTCAGAATTGGGGAAACGAGAGCATGTTTGAAGTCAGAAGGGAAGGAACCCGAAGAGAGAGAGAGATTAAAGATATAGAGGAGCGAGGGCAGAAAAGAAGGGGTTATAGAGATTAGAAGAGGGGAGGGGATAGGATCAAGAGAACAAGTTGTAGGTTTGGAAGAATTTAGCAGCGTAGAGAGTTCATCCAGAGAAACAGGTGGAAACACAGAGAATTTATTAGTAGAAGGTACCAGAAGATTAGTGGTAGGGGGCAAATCAGGAGGAACAATTTCGGATCGAATAGTAGTGACTTTTGTGAGGAAGTAGTTGGCAAAGTCTGTTGGAGAAAATGATGAGAAGATAGGGGGGGAGGAAGGTTTTAGAAGTGAATTGAAGCAGGAGAACAATCGCTGCGGGCGCCTCTCATTGGCGCAGATCAGTGATTTATAGTAATTCTGTTTTGCCATAGACAAGGCACGAGAGAAGGATAAGAGAACAAATTTATAGTGGATGAAATCAGCCCGGTCCTTGGACTTTTTCCAAAGGCGTTCGGCTGCTCGAGAGCAGGACCGGAGAAACCTAACTGTGGGAGAAAGCCAGGGCTGAGGCCTAGATGAAGAGGAGGACTTGCGAACACAAACAGGAGCAAAGCTGTCAAGGGTTGAAGAAAGAGTGGAGTTGAATAAAGACATTGCTGAGTCAGCAGAGTCCCCAAGATTTAGAGAAGAGAGAGAAGAATCCAAGGTCTGACTGAGATGATCAGGATTAACGGAATGAAGATTACGAAAAGTGCGTTGACCAACATGACGAGGAGGTGGGATAAAAGTAAGAGTAAAAGAAATTAGATGATGATCTGATAGTGGATAGTCAGATGCCAAGTAGTCGGAAATGACACACTTGGTGGCGAGAACTAGGTCAAGGCAGTGACCAGAAGAATGGGTAGGAGAGGTGGAATGAGGTTGAAGATCAAAAGAAGCTAAGAGGGAGCTAAAGCGAGATGTTGAAGGATTCTTAGGATCATCAAGGTGGATATTAAAGTCACCTAGAATCAGAGAGGGAACTGAGTCTGAGAGAAAAAAGGTGAGCCATGACTCAAAGTCCGAAAGGAATTGGTTAGCAGAACCAGGAGGGCGATAAATGACAGCAACCCGAAGCTGCAAAGGAGAAAAGAGTCTAATAGAATGAGACTCGAATGAAGAAAAAGAGTAGCTAGGGGGAAGACAAAGGGGTTGAAACTGGCAAGACTTAGACAATAAAATGCCAACCCCACCTCCTCGGCCCTCGGGGCGGCTAGTGTGGGAGAAAGAAAGACCACCAAAAGAGAGGGCAGCGGGGGTAGCAGTATCATGGGCCGGGAGCCAGGTTTCAGTTAGAGCAAGGAGGCTGAGTGATCCAGAAAGAAAAAGATCATGAATTGTTGCTGCTTTTGGAGCAGCAGAGCGACAGTTCCAGAGGGAGCAGAAAAATGGAAGCTGGGAGACAGGGAGAGGTCGAATAGGGATCAGATTGGGAGAGATGCGGGGAGCCATGGCTAGGGATGGATGCAATACCCAGTAAACAACAGGAGAAAAAGTGACAATGAGAAAAGGGGAAAAATAATAACCAATAGCGCTAGATAACATTGCCTGAATACCACAAAACAACAAGGGTCTTAAGATAAGGAAGGGGTGGCTTTGGAAACCTTTGCCCAATGTCCCAGTTGCTGGGGATGATGGAAGGAGAATTGGCTTCTCTGGGAGGAGGCTGTAGTAGACCCTTGGTGGTGGGGGCCTTCTTCCTCTGCAATGCACTCTGGGAGGAGACTGTAGTAGACCCTTGGTGGTGGGGGCCTTCTTCCTCTGCAATGCACTCTGGGAGGAGACTGTAGTAGACCCTTGGTGATGGAGGCCTTCTTCCTCTGCAATGCACTCTGGGAGGAGACTGTAGTAGACCCTTGGTGGTGGAGGCCTTCTTCCTCTGCAATGCACTCTGGGAGGAGACTGTAGTAGACCCTTGGTGATGGAGGCCTTCTTCCTCTGCAATGCACTCTGGGAGGAGGCTGTAGTAGACCCTTGGTGGTGGGGGCCTTCTTCCTCTGCAATGCACTCTGGGAGGAGGCTGTAGTAGACCCTTGGTGGTGGGGGCCTTCTTCCTCTGCAATGCACTCTGGGAGGAGACTGTAGTAGACCCTTGGTGGTGGGGGCCTTCTTCCTCTGCAATGCACTCTGGGAGGAGACTGTAGTAGACCCTTGGTGATGGAGGCCTTCTTCCTCTGCAATGCACTCTGGGAGGAGACTGTAGTAGACCCTTGGTGGTGGGGGCCTTCTTCCTCTGCAATGCACTCTGGGAGGAGACTGTAGTAGACCCTTGGTGGTGGAGGCCTTCTTCCTCTGCAATGCACTCTGGGAGGAGACTGTAGTAGACCCTTGGTGATGGAGGCCTTCTTCCTCTGCAATGCACTCTGGGAGGAGGCTGTAGTAGACCCTTGGTGGTGGGGGCCTTCTTCCTCTGCAATGCACTCTGGGAGGAGACTGTAGTAGACCCTTGGTGGTGGGGGCCTTCTTCCTCTGCAATGCACTCTGGGAGGAGACTGTAGTAGACCCTTGGTGATGGAGGCCTTCTTCCTCTGCAATGCACTCTGGGAGGAGACTGTAGTAGACCCTTGGTGGTGGGGGCCTTCTTCCTCTGCAATGCACTCTGGGAGGAGACTGTAGTAGACCCTTGGTGATGGAGGCCTTCTTCCTCTGCAATGCACTCTGGGAGGAGACTGTAGTAGACCCTTGGTGGTGGGGGCCTTCTTCCTCTGCAATGCACTCTGGGAGGAGACTGTAGTAGACCCTTGGTGATGGAGGCCTTCTTCCTCTGCAATGCACTCTGGGAGGAGACTGTAGTAGACCCTTGGTGGTGGGGGCCTTCTTCCTCTGCAATGCACTCTGGGAGGAGACTGTAGTAGACCCTTGGTGGTGGAGGCCTTCTTCCTCTGCAATGCACTCTGGGAGGAGACTGTAGTAGACCCTTGGTGATGGAGGCCTTCTTCCTCTGCAATGCACTCTGGGAGGAGACTGTAGTAGACCCTTGGTGCTGGGGGCCTTCTTCCTCTGCAATGCACTCTGGGAGGAGACTGTAGTAGACCCTTGGTGGTGGAGGCCTTCTTCCTCTGCAATGCACTCTGGGAGGAGACTGTAGTAGACCCTTGGTGGTGGGGGCCTTCTTCCTCTGCAATGCACTCTGGGAGGAGACTGTAGTAGACCCTTGGTGATGGAGGCCTTCTTCCTCTGCAATGCACTCTGGGAGGAGACTGTAGTAGACCCTTGGTGATGGAGGCCTTCTTCCTCTGCAGTGCACTCTGGGAGGAGACTGTAGTAGACCCTTGGTGGTGGAGGCCTTCTTCCTCTGCAATGCACTCTGGGAGGAGACTGTAGTAGACCCTTGGTGGTGGGGGCCTTCTTCCTCTGCAATGCACTCTGGGAGGAGACTGTAGTAGACCCTTGGTGGTGGGGGCCTTCTTCCTCTGCAATGCACTCTGGGAGGAGACTGTAGTAGACCCTTGGTGGTGGGGGCCTTCTTCCTCTGCAATGCACTCTGGGAGGAGACTGTAGTAGACCCTTGGTGGTGGGGGCCTTCTTCCTCTGCAATGCACTCTGGGAGGAGACTGTAGTAGACCCTTGGTGGTGGGGGCCTTCTTCCTCTGCAATGCACTCTGGGAGGAGACTGTAGTAGACCCTTGGTGATGGAGGCCTTCTTCCTCTGCAATGCACTCTGGGAGGAGACTGTAGTAGACCCTTGGTGGTGGGGGCCTTCTTCCTCTGCAATGCACTCTGGGAGGAGACTGTAGTAGACCCTTGGTGGTGGAGGCCTTCTTCCTCTGCAATGCACTCTGGGAGGAGACTGTAGTAGACCCTTGGTGATGGAGGCCTTCTTCCTCTGCAATGCACTCTGGGATGAGGCTGTAGTAGACCCTTGGTGGTGGGGGCCTTCTTCCTCTGCAATGCACTCTGGGAGGAGACTGTAGTAGACCCTTGGTGGTGGAGGCCTTCTTCCTCTGCAATGCACTCTGGGAGGAGACTGTAGTAGACCCTTGGTGGTGGGGGCCTTCTTCCTCTGCAATGCACTCTGGGAGGAGACTGTAGTAGACCCTTGGTGGTGGAGGCCTTCTTCCTCTGCAATGCACTCTGGGAGGAGACTGTAGTAGACCCTTGGTGGTGGGGGCCTTCTTCCTCTGCAATGCACTCTGGGAGGAGACTGTAGTAGACCCTTGGTGATGGAGGCCTTCTTCCTCTGCAATGCACTCTGGGAGGAGACTATAGTAGACCCTTGGTGGTGGGGGCCTTCTTCCTCTGCAATGCACTCTGGGAGGAGACTGTAGTAGACCCTTGGTGATGGAGGCCTTCTTCCTCTGCAATGCACTCTGGGAGGAGACTGTAGTAGACCCTTGGTGATGGAGGCCTTCTTCCTCTGCAATGCACTCTGGGAGGAGACTGTAGTAGACCCTTGGTGGTGGGGGCCTTCTTCCTCTGCAATGCACTCTGGGAGGAGACTGTAGTAGACCCTTGGTGGTGGAGGCCTTCTTCCTCTGCAATGCACTCTGGGAGGAGACTGTAGTAGACCCTTGGTGGTGGGGGCCTTCTTCCTCTGCAATGCACTCTGGGAGGAGACTGTAGTAGACCCTTGGTGGTGGAGGCCTTCTTCCTCTGCAATGCACTCTGGGAGGAGACTGTAGTAGACCCTTGGTGATGGAGGCCTTCTTCCTCTGCAATGCACTCTGGGAGGAGACTGTAGTAGACCCTTGGTGGTGGGGGCCTACTTCCTCTGCAATGCACTCTGGGAGGAGACTGTAGTAGACCCTTGGTGGTGGGGGCCTTCTTCCTCTGCAATGCACTCTGGGAGGAGACTGTAGTAGACCCTTGGTGGTGGGGGCCTACTTCCTCTGCAATGCACCCTTTGGACATGCAATGCACCCTTTGGTGGTGGAGGCCTTCTTCCTCTGCAATGCACTCTGGGAGGAGACTGTAGTAGACCCTTGGTGGTGGGGGCCTACTTCCTCTGCAATGCACTCTGGGAGGAGACTGTAGTAGACCCTTGGTGGTGGGGGCCTTCTTCCTCTGCAATGCACTCTGGGAGGAGACTGTAGTAGACCCTTGGTGGTGGGGGCCTTCTTCCTCTGCAATGCACTCTGGGAGGAGACTGTAGTAGACCCTTGGTGATGGAGGCCTTCTTCCTCTGCAATGCACTCTGGGAGGAGACTGTAGTAGACCCTTGGTGGTGGAGGCCTTCTTCCTCTGCAATGCACTCTGGGAGGAGACTGTAGTAGACCCTTGGTGGTGGGGGCCTTCTTCCTCTGCAATGCACTCTGGGAGGAGACTGTAGTAGACCCTTGGTGGTGGAGGCCTTCTTCCTCTGCAATGCACTCTGGGAGGAGACTGTAGTAGACCCTTGGTGGTGGGGGCCTTCTTCCTCTGCAATGCACTCTGGGAGGAGACTGTAGTAGACCCTTGGTGATGGAGGCCTTCTTCCTCTGCAATGCACTCTGGGAGGAGACTGTAGTAGACCCTTGGTGGTGGGGGCCTACTTCCTCTGCAATGCACTCTGGGAGGAGACTGTAGTAGACCCTTGGTGGTGGGGGCCTTCTTCCTCTGCAATGCACTCTGGGAGGAGACTGTAGTAGACCCTTGGTGATGGAGGCCTTCTTCCTCTGCAATGCACTCTGGGAGGAGACTGTAGTAGACCCTTGGTGGTGGGGGCCTTCTTCCTCTGCAATGCACTCTGGGAGGAGACTGTAGTAGACCCTTGGTGGTGGAGGCCTTCTTCCTCTGCAATGCACCCTTTGGACATGCAATGCACCCTTTGGTGGTGGAGGCCTTCTTCCTCTGCAATGCACCCTTTGGACATGCTCCAGTTTCTCCACATCCTTTTTGAATCGTTGTGTCCAGAACAGGACACAGTTTTCCAGGTGGGGCCTGGGCAAAGCAGATTTGAGTGGCACTATTACTTCCCTGGATCTAGACTCAGTACTTCTATAGAAGCAGCCTAAAATTGCATTGGCAATTTACAGATTTTACTACCAAGCATGATTACATTGTAAGCTTATGGCCTTCCATCCGCCTGCATCATGGCTTGATGGCAGTTTTTGTTGTGAAATCGAGATATTTGGCTAGAGGTCATGAAAGTTCATGCCGCCAATATCTTTTTTTTTGCCTGCATAACCTCTGAGGCTGCTTAGAGATCCAAATATACCACAGAGCTCACTGTACAGGGATAATACCTTGCCTCTGGAAACCAAGGTAGCAGTTGGTCCATGCAGTGGAGACCTTTCTACTATGATTGTATTTTGCATGTGACCAGAGGCTCCTTTGATTAGGAATGCATGCAAGGCCCAGCAGCCAAACTCTCATGCATACCAAGGGGCCATTGCAGAATTTAATACTGCAGTGTCTTTTTGTGCCCCAGATCTTTGGAGCTCAAAATTCTCCATTGAAATCGAAAAGCAGAGCATTACTCTTGCTGCAGTAGAATTTTATCAATCCTTTACCGGCTGTTCAATAAACCATGAGTCCAATCACTCATCCTATAACAATTTGGATCATGGAGCTGGAAGATCTTTCTATTCCTCCAACCCGCATATCCTTGGGAGATTAAATAAGGATAATCAATGCTGACAATAGTTTGCAAGGCTGTGATTATAGCACCCGCTCCCAGAAGTATCAATACCTATCCATTCAAGACGTAAATGCCTTCCTTGGGGTAAGAATTTTTAGACATGTAGCTGCAATTTGAAACCGACACATTGGTCGACTTTTGGGTTGGAATGGCAGCCTGAAGGACGCATCTTCGAGAGGCTCTCGGACGGTGCCATCCACTACATTGCTTTCCTTCTAAAAAATTTATTTTTAGAAAGGAAAACCCAAAGACTCTGTTCCTGTACTTTCAGCTCCCAGTTAGAAGGCAGAAATTCCACTTTTGCCTCTATAGAAAAACTACTGGGAACGGATGAAAAAACAGAGGGAGTCGGAGGCATATCCCAGCATTGTAAATGGAAACCCTTTCTGGTTCAAAGGATGTCACCAACTTTTTAAAATATATATGGAAAAAAAGTTACTTCTAGTGAAGCAGCTATTTGAGCTCTTGAAGATATGAATATATCTACAGTTAATTCTTCGCTACAGTGAGATATAGAACCGAGACTGTGCTTTATAGAAGAGTGAGCGGGAAATAATTTAACCTATCTACACTCTTCTAATTTTGGATTGGAAAATTGCTTCGTTATTTGTCTAGAATATTTACTTTCCCCCCTTAAAATACATTGATTTATTGGAAATTGAACTGCAGGAAAACACTCACAGCTGACCAAGTTCTGCAACTCTGCGGCATTCTGGTGTTGCCAATGCCTATCTTTGTAATTAAGATTATCTGGAAGGAAAGGCAGAGAAGCCAGTGTAAGATTTGGGAAAAAGGAGGAAAGGAGGAAGGTGGCAGTGAGGAGGGAAGAGACAAAGATGGAGTTAAGAAGAGGAAGAGAAAGAGAGAAGAAGTTAAAAGCCAAATAATAAGGATTCAAAGGAAGGACAAATCAGGCAGGGAAAGTGTCCGCAGAACAGAGGAGGAGGAAGGAAGGGAGAAGGGAGGAAAGACGGAGAGATGGAGAGAATCGTGAGGCAGCAAGAGGGCTGAGTGGAAGACGGAGAGAAACTGGATTGGAACTAGAAACCGGATTGGAGCCAGGCGCACACGCGACCACAGTAGAAGGGAGGCAGCCGCGGAAATCTAAAGGGAGGGAAGCAAAGACTAAGTGGCAGAAACAGGGAAGTAGGAGAGGAGAAAAAGGTGGTGAAGATCCAGATGTCAGTGAGTGAAGGAGAAGGAAGAGAAGGAAGGGGAAATCCGTGTTGGGAAAGCGAGGCCAAGATCTGAAAGTAACTCTTGGAAAGAACGAAACTATCGGCTGGAGTGCTTGAGAGGAAGGGGAAGGGGAAGGAGAATATTTGAGAAGAAAGAGGGAAGAAAGCCAAAGCCAGACAAAGAAAGAATAATAATAATAATAATAATAATAATGGAGAGTTGGGAAAACGGAGAAGAGAAAGTGGTTACATAAATACAGAGTTAAAATTGAGAATTGGAGAGGATATAAGAAGAAGAGGGGCGAAGAGAACGAGAACATTAGAGAAGGAAGAGAAAAGCAGAAACTAGATAGAGAAAACATCTGTGAAGATCTGAATTGTAGCAGAAAATGTGTAGGAATAGAAAACAACCAATTTCAAGGAGAAATTAATAAAATGTATAGAATAAATTTTTATTATTTTTATTTATTTTATTTATACCCCGCTCTTCAGCCAACTATCAGAGCGGCTTACAATTTGTTAGACAAACAGCTTTATTTACAATTGTAAGCTATTTGCCCCCAACAATCTGGGTACTCATTTTAGCGACCTCGGAAGGATGCAAGCCTGAGTCAAGCTTCAGCCCTTTGCTGGTCTTGAACTCGCCACCTTCTGGTTTTGAGTCTGTGGCTGCAGTACAGGCATTTAACCACTGCGCCACCAGGGCTAGACAAAGAAAACTTTCTAGAGACGTGGTCATTTACTTCACAGGAAAAAAAAAAGAGAGACGAGATAATTCAAATAAATTACGAACAAAAACTAGAATTTGAACGAAATGAATTAATAATTTACAAGGATGTTCCGTTAAGGATATTGAAGAAAAGAAATGACTACAAACCGTTAATGACTCTGTTGAAACGCAATATTGTGAACTATAGATGGGAAAAATTGGAAGGGATAAACTTTAAGTATAACTCAGAAATATTGAAAATTAACTCAGTGATGAAAATGAAAGAATTTATAAAAAGATTTAGAAAAGATCTAGAAAGAAGAGAAAATTCACCTGATAAAGATGGATGTGAACAAGGAAAAATAAAGGTTATTCAGAAGGATCCCAAACAACCAACAGAAGATAGGACAGAAGACGATTTAGAAAAGGAGGAGATTGAAGAAATATAAGACAAGAAGGTAAAAAACAGTTTATTAATATGTCAAAAATTAAGATTTTATCGTGGAATGTGAGAAGTATGAACTCTCCACAAAAAAGAAAGAAAGTCTTTCATTACTTAAAGAAACAAAAGTCAGATATAACCTGCTTCCAAGAAACACACATAAAAGGAAAAGATATTAGACTGATTATCAATAAGAAATTGGGAAATGAATTTATCTCAGCTTATTTGAAAAGAAAGAGAGGAATAGCTATATATGTTAACCCCAAATTTGAAATAAAAAATATATTTAATGACAGTAATGGAAGATATCTGGGCCTAGAAATTAATATGTTCAATACGAAATATTTAGTTGTAGGTATTTATGGTCCACAAGAAAAGAAAAATGAATACTATAATAAAATAACAGAGATATTGAATGAGTTTCCATACGAAAAGACTTTATTAATGGGAGACTGGAATGGGGTAATTGATACAGAAAAAGATAGAAAATCAGATAAACATATTAAAAAGACGCAGGGAAAACTAAGGTACTTACTTGATAGAATCACAAAATCTAATAGACGTATGGAAACATAAATACAAAACCGCTAGAGACTATACATTCTTTTCTGAAAGGCATAAATCCCTTTCAAGACTTGATATGTTTCTAGTATCAAAAAGCCTGTGTAACGAAGTATTGAAAATGGACTCTGAACCAAGAGCATCATCCGATAACAATATTTATAAGAGGAAGACAATCTGAAATCTCCTGGAAATTAAATGAAACTCTCATGCAGAAAGAAGAAATAATTAAAAAGGGAAAGAAACTCTAAATATTATTTCAAAGAGAACTTGAAAGATGACATAAATATCACTACACTTTGGGAGGCATCTAAAGCTGTAATGAGGGGCTTCTTTATTCAGCAAAACAACATATTACAAAAGAAAAAAAGAGAAAGACTTAAGAAGTTATATTAGGACTTGCAAGAGAAGGAAAAAGATTTAAACATTAATCCCTCAAATAAAGTAATAGAAAAGCAAATAAAAACACTGAAAAAACAGATTGAACTAGAAGAAACAAAGGAATTACAAAATAAATTAAGATATATAAAACAAAAATATTATGATCAGGCAAACAAACCAGGCAGATGGCTGGCTCAGAAAATTAAGAAGTCCAAAGAGTGAAATATTATTATGGAAATTAAGAAAGGATCAACTGTAACTTCAGACGTAGATAAAATTAAGAAGATCTTTCAAGATTTCTACACAAATCTCTATAGACATCTGCCGAAGTTATAAAAAACTTTCTAGACAAAGCAAAGCCCCCTGACAGACCATCAGAGGAAACTCCTGAATGCTCCAATAACGTCAATGGAAGTGATAGGAGCGATAAAAAACAGCAAAACAGGGAAGGCACCGGGTCCTGACGGCTTTGGAGCAAGCTATTATAAAACTTTCGAAGAACAGCTTTTAATTCCTTTGAAATCAACAATGAATGCTATCAGTGAAACCAATTACCCTATGACCTGGAAACGAGCACACATAATATTATTATTGAAAGAACACAGAGACCCAGTGGAAGTTAAAAATTATAGACCTATTTCCCTGTTAAACACGGATTACAAACCGTTTGCTTCAATATCGGCAGAAAGACTCAAAAAAATACTTGTAGACTGGATCCATAAAGACCAATCAGGGTTCCTTCCAAATAGGCAGATTAGTGATAACATAAGACATATATTGAATATCATAGAATATTTTGAGAGAAATAATGAAAAAAAACTAGCCATGATTTTTGTCAATTTGGAAAAAAAGCTTTCGACAGTTTACACTGGGAAATAATATTTGCAACATTAGAGGTAATGGAGGCAGGCCCTATCTATTTAAATTGGATAAAAAGCATAAATAAGGACCAGAATGCAAAACTTATAATCAACTCTGAAAAAACAAAGGACTTTCAAATATGTAAGGGAACCCGCCAAGGTTGCCTTCTCTCACCCTTATTATTTTTATTGGTTTTAGAGTCTCTAAATAACAGATTAAGATTAGAAAAGGAAGTAAATGGAGTAAATATAAGAAAATAATGAACATAAGATGAAACTATTCGCAGATGACATTGTGTACACCGTAGAAAACCCGGGGAAAAATATAGAGATACTGTTGGAAATATTGCAAGAATGTGAAAAAGCCTCAGGGCTAAAGATAAACAAGGAAAAAAACAACAATCATAACAAAAAATATGAATAGTCAGGAAGAACAAGAATTGGAGGATCAATGTAGGTTAAAAATCGAGAAAAAGGTAAAATATCTAGGATCAATTTAACAAGTAAAAATTCTGATATTTTTCATAATAACTATGAATCATTATGGAAAGAAATTAGGAAAGATTTGGAAAACTGGAGTAAACTCCAGCTATCGCTACTTGGAAGAATTTCGCTTATACAGATGAGTCTTCTACCCAAACTTCTTTTCCTATTTCAAACAATCCCAGTCATCTACAATTATAAACCTTTATTTCAATGGCAAAAAGAAATACTAAAATTCATTTGGAACAAGAAAAGACCTAGGATAAAATTCTATGTGACATAAAGCAAAGAGGAGGGCTGGGTCTCCCGAACTTAAAATTTTACTATGAAGCCTGCTGTTTGACCTGGCTAAGCGATTGGATAACACTAGAAAACGAATAACTCTTAAGTGTAGAAAGTGATAATCTGTGGTTGGGATTTCATGGATATCTACTATATAATAAGGACAAAATGCATAAAGAAAGTAAAAATCATTTGGTTAGAAAAGCTCTCCTTAACGTATGGAAGAAATACAAAAAGAGACTATGCCCCAAAATTCCCTTGTGGTGCTCCCCGCATGAGGCCCTCTTTAAAAGAGAAGGAATTCAGCAACGTAAATGGCTAAGATACAAAGATTTATTGAAGAACTCACAAGAAAGTTTAGATATCAAATCACAGGAGGATGTGAAAAGATCGGGTATCGATTGCCATTGGTATCTCTATTGTCAGTTACGAGAAAGATTCAAAATTGATCGAAAAATAGAAGGGTTTCAATCAGAAAAAACAGAATGGGAAAAATTATAGACAAGGGGAGAAAAAAATGATTTCGAGAAATTATAAATTACTTTTAGAATGGGAAACTGAAGAAGAGATTATTAGACAAAGCATGATTCGGTGGGCACAAAATATAGGACACACTATAGATTACCAGAATTGGGAGGAGCTATGGAATAAAACAATAAAACATACTTCGTGCCAAGATCTGAAAGAAAATGTCTATAAAATGATTGATAGATGGCACCTTTCTCCCAATAGATTAGCCGAAATGTTTAAAAACTCCAAACTTAACTGCTGGAAATGTTCCTATAACACAGGCACATACTATTGTTAAGGTAAAATTGATAAAGCCATTGATAACCAACTGATAACCAATAATGTCTGCCATTAATGATCAATAATGAACAGTTCAGCCATAGTAAGAAATAGAGCTAAAGGAAAAACTTGTCCTTTTGAATTCGGTTTGTAGCCCCCACCTTAGAAGGGAGGAGGGAAGAACTAAAGCGTGAATTTCTCTTCACTGAGAAACGAGTGGGCCCCCTTCAAGGCCACAGCTAAGCTGATAAGGTTTCTTTTCTGGAAGGCATTCATTGATGTTGCAAATCAGGCTAGCTGAGAGCCAGCCCGGAGACAACACACATATATATACAGTGGTCCCCCGGGATACGAATCCCCCGGGTTAAGAAAACCCCGGGATCCGAAACCGGCGGGACTGCTACTGTACCCCCCGGGATCCGAAGGATCCCCCGGGATATGAAAAAAAGGGACGTTTCTTCTCCTCCGAAGCCAGGCTTCGGAAGAGAAGGGACGGCCTTTCGTCCCTTTTCCTCCGAGGCCAGGCTTCGGAGGAGAAGGGATGGCCTTTCCTCCCTTCTCCTCCGAGGCCAGGCTTCGGAGGAAAAGGGACGGATTTTCCTCCCTTCTCCTCCGAGGCCAGGCTTCGGAGGAAAAGGGACGGACTTTCCTCCCTTCTCCTCCGAGGCCAGGCTTCGGAGGAGAAGGGACGGACTTTCCTCCCTTCTCCTCCGAGGCCAGGCTTCGGAGGAGAAGGGATGGCCAGGAGGCCTCCGCGGCTGAGGAGAAAGGAAGCCCCGATCCGCCGGATCGCGCCTTCCCTTCCCCGGCCAGGAGGCCTCCGCGGCTGAGGAGAAAGGAAGGCCCGATCCGCCGGATCGCGCCTTTCCTTCCCCAGCCAGGAGGCCTCCGCGGCTGAGGAGAAAGGAAGGCCCGATCCGCAGGATCGCGCCTTCCCCGGCCAGGAGGCCTCCACGGCTGAGGAGAAAGGAAGGCCCGATCCGCAGGATCGCGCCTTCCCCGGCCAGGAGGCCTCCACGGCTGAGGAGAAAGGAAGGCCCGATCCGCCGGATCGGCCCTTCCCTTCCCCGGCCAGGAGGCCTCCACGGCTGAGGAGAAAGGAAGGCCCTATCCGCCGGATCGCACCTTCCCTTCCCTGGCCAGGAGGCCTCCACGGCTGAGGAGAAAGGAAGGCCCGATCCGCCGGATCGGCCCTTCCCTTCCCCGGCCAGGAGGCCTCCACGGCTGAGGAGAAAGGAAGGCCCTATCCGCCGGATCGCACCTTCCCTTCCCTGGCCAGGAGGCCTCCACGGCTGAGGAGAAAGGAAGGCCCGATCCGCCGGATCGGCCCTTCCCTTCCCCGGCCAGGAGGCCTCCACGGGTGAGGAGAAAGGAAGGCCCTATCCGCCGGATCGCACCTTCCTTTCCCCGGCCAGGAGGCCTCCGCCAGGCCAGGCTTCGGCCAAGCTTCGGAGGGGAAGGGATTTCCCTTCCCCTCCGCCGGCGGCCAGGCCTCGGAACGGATTACCTATTTCCTATGGGAAATAGGCCCCGGGTTACGAAAAAGGTGCCGGAACGAATTAATCTCGTAACCCGGGGGACCACTGTATATATATAAATGAATGTTAAACTACGCATGCTCAATGAATATTTCATGAATTGATAAAACTGGGCACGCCATTTTTTAGAGGCATTCGGTCATGGGATGGCCCGTGATTGAACCTCTGCATGCAGACTGAGACAGTTTGGAATAAATGGATCTGATTGGAAATTTTCACAAATGCCTGACTTGCATAATTGGTTGTGAATGGGTTAATTGACCCTATGTTTACCTTAACACTATCACATATGGTGGACATGCCCGAAAGCCAAAAAATATTGGTTGGGCATTTATGAAATTAAAATAAATATCTCTTTCACTCCAGAAATCTTTTCATTAGGAATGATTGATGAGGAAACAGAAAAAATTCATGGTAGAATGGTGTTTTTTATGCGAACCTGTGCTAGAATTTGTTTTGCCAGGAACTGGAAAGCAGATAAACCCCCATCGATTGAGCAATGGATAATGAAAACATATGGAACTGCTGAGTTGGACATTACGAATTGTTGGATGAAGGATAAAACTGAAGAAAAAACTAAAGAGGACTGGAAACCATTTTACGATTTTTTAAAAGAATATTGGAAAGAAATTGTGTGGAAAAAATAATCTATAATGTTTCTGATATATTTAAAGTTCAGTCAGTAAGGCTGGATAAAACTTTAACTGTCAATATCAGATTAGAAGATGTTTTTTCTTTAAGACTCGCCTAGACTGCTATTAAATAGAGGTTTAGAACACAAATTCTTTTCTGTTTATCTTTTGGACATAATAGATAAAGGAAGAACAAAATTAAGAGTAAAGAAAACACTGATTTCTATGTTAAGATAAAACAAAGGACTTTTGAAATACTGACTAGTGGAATCTCAAATAGAAGGAAGTCAGCTGTATGTTATATGTTTTTTATATTTGGAAAATTAATGTTTGTATTCTGCATTTTATGTGTGTTATTAGTATTATGTTGATCCCTATGTATCTGTTTTTCTTTCTGGGTTTTTTTCTTGCATTTTTTATACCTGTTTGTCTGGGTAGATCTCAATATTTCTGTGGTTTGTGTTGCGATGTTTCTGAATGTGGCTTTCGCCCCATATGTCCAAGAGGGAAAACACTTCCCGGTGCTCCCAAGCATACTCCCTGCCCTGGTTCCATTTAGGATCTGTAGGTTTGCTAGGTTTGTAGGGTCCAGATAGAAATGCCAAAGAGGAGGCTGTAAGGGAATGAGAGGCAGGCCCAGCTCCATCAGGAGAAGAAGAAGAGCCCTCCCTCCATGCCTTCTGACTTGGTCCAGGCCTCCAAGGGAGAGACCTGCCCCCCTTCCACACCAAAATTCCCTTCTTCTTTTGTGCCATGTCTTTTTAGGTTGTAAGCCTGATGGCGGAGTTGAGGCAATGTGTCAGCATTGAAGACCCCTGGCTCCCCCTCCCTAAATGGGTTCATTGTAAGAGAGTTCCTGCATGGCACAACAGGTCATCATAGATGACCCCTGGGCTCCCAATCCTAAAGGTGTTCTGTGAAAGAGAGTTCTTGTGTGGCACAACGGTTCTGCATTGACGACCCCTGGGCTCCCTTTCCTAAATGGGTTTTTAGAAAGAGAGTTCCTGCGTGGCACAATAAGTCAGCATAGATGACCCCTGGTTTCCCCTCTCTAAAGGGCTTCCTTGAAAGAGGAATTCCCTATTTACGTCCCAAGGGCCTCCTGATGGATTAGTGTTAAGGTGGAAATTGATAAAGCCATTGATAATCAATTAATAACCAACTGATAACCAATAATCTCTGCCATTAATGATCAATAATGAACAGTTCAGCCATAGTAAGAAACAGAGCTAAAGGAAAAACTTGTCCCTTTGAATTTGGCTGTAGCCCCCACCTTAGGAGGCAAGCAAACAATGAGACTTTGTATTGGTTCTGATAAGAAAAGAGTTGGCTGGACGCCCGGAAAATCAGAATGTAACAAGGACTAAGCTAAGACAAAAGGTTCCAGTCAGTAGGGCAAACCGAGAGATAGAGATATATATACAGACAGTGAAATGAGGTGGAAATATGGATGAATGTTAAACTACGCATGCTCAATGAATATTTTGTGGGTTTAAAAAAACTGTTTACGCCATTTTAGAGGCATTCGATCATGGAAGCCCGTGATTGAACCTCTGCATGCAGATAAGACTGTTTGGAATTAATAAATCTGATTGGAAATTTTTACAAATGCCTGATTTGCATAATTGGCTGTGAATGGGTTAATTGACCCTTTGTTTACCTTAACATTTGGCGACTCTGGTGGGACATTAAGAGGTCCACACCTCTGCCCCTGACCCCGGCTTTGTGAAGAAATCCAAGACAGGGAGATTTCCCCCTCCGCATCACTTTGGGGTGTGCGTGATTTTCTAGCGCCAATCTATCTTATCAGGAAGTGGCCACTGCCAGACATTCCTGGCACCTGTTAAGCTGGAGACGGCTGGAGAAGCCCGCATATTATCAAAGTGACCTTTGAGGGATTCAATTCCAAACAGTCTTAGAATCCAGCGCTGGAGAAAAGGGGGGGAAAAGGGGGGGAAAAAAAGGAAAAAAAAAAAGGGAGAAGAGAAAAAAAGCACGTGCTGGTGAGTAGAAAAAAAAAGGGGTTCTCTCTCTCTGTACTCTTAATAGGTTTCGGCCCGGGTGAGCGACCCGAAGAGGGGGGCTGATCACCTCCCTGATAAGGCTTTTTGATAAGCCTGATAAGGTTTTTTGATAAGGTTCTTTTCTGCTTTCTTTCTGGGAGGCATTGCATTGCAGTGAATGAGTGAATTCCCTTTTGTGTCTGTGATCTATCCTTGTTAGCGATTAGGATAGGCAGGTAGGAAAGAAGGATGGGGTGGGAGGTCCTCTCTCTCTCTCTTTTCACCTTTTTGAATTTAGGGGTGCAACGCCATAGAAATCTGTAGAAGCCAGAAGAAAATGGCGACAGTGTACGAAACCCTTCCCTTTGGCAGAGAGCCAGAAAGTCTGAAACAGGGCTTTTCAAGATGGCTCAATTTCCCCGTTACCTCCCACCTCAGGAATGCAATGATAAGCTTGGAGAGAATGGATTTTAAGTAAGCCGCGCTTCCAAAAGGAAGCCCAAAAGCTAAGAAAAAAAAAAAAGAAATAAAAAGGGAACATTAATATTTGGAGTGAAGTACAAGACCCATTGAGAGGAGCTAGAACAATGAACAAAGGAACCTTAGCCAGCTAAGGCTCAGCTTTGAAGCCAAGGTCCAGATTTGATACATTACAACTGATTATGGACCACTGAACATGTGCGGATGCAAACCAATCTAGAAGCAATCCTGAAAGCAAAAATGAATAATAATAATAATAATAATAATAACAACAACAACAACAACAACTGGGCATACATGTTACCTGGTCAGATATGTCCAGATGCCCTACTGGAGACCGAGATGGTTTCACTCAGGAAATAAATGAGGGATGGAGACACAAGAAGACCCCAAGGCAGATGTTTCCCAAAATGCCATTGATGTTAGAAGGAACCCCAAAGGACAGAAGGCTTTAAAGGAAAATGTTTTCAGTCCAGTTGAGAGCCCAGTGAGTAGATACACAAGGAGAGAGATGAAGCAAGTGAGAATGAAGGAGACATAAAGCAAAGTTACTGACAGCTGCAACTTAGGATCAAGAAAGAGAGCAAAAAAAAAAAAAGAAAAAAAAAGGGGGGGGGGCTGCCAGAGATGGGAAAAAGATAGATTTGTATACTGTATACAGTAGATGGAATACTGGAAGAGAGCTCCCTAGCTCCATCTTTCCAGCAAAGCCTGCAGGAGAGATGTTAATGAAGCAGGAGAGATGTTAATAAAGGAAATGCCATGTAGAGGCGTGAAGTGATAGGAAATTACTGTGACTTTTAAACTCAAGCTCAGTAGTTAACCCCAGTCGCTTATGCTGTTGAAAGAAAAAAGGTGCATTTTGAATTCAGCCTAAGAAAGGAGGGGCCGCAAGCAGCCCACAATTTCAGATGGGAGGGGGAGTGCCTTGCTCCAGTAAGTGCCGGAGAAACATTTCACTCCCAAGGACACAGATAACATACAGTGTTCTCAGCCTGAGACTGCAAATTGGTTACTGTAAAATACATCAGACAGAACAGGAGTTCATTTTAATTCCAATTTGCCTATGCTATTGATTAATAAAAACTCACTTTGCAAAGTGCAAGCAATCCTGCCCCTTCACGACTGCATGGCAAACTGGAGCCCAGCGCTCAGTAGTCAACACTCAGTTATCAGTGCCTATGAAGAAAAAAGTGTCCATACCAGTAGTAGGTGCAGGAGGACAAGTTTTACAAGCACCTCAATTCACAGCTGCAGGAACTAAAATTGGCAGATGTGAAGTAGACCATGAGTTCATTCTACTTCCAACGTGTCCCATACCACTGATTGGCAGAGATCTGCTTTGCAAAGTTCAAGCAACACTGTCTTTCCACCCTGATGGTTCAGTTACAGGCACTGCAGGTGGTCAACCCTTATCTATCACTTGCCCATTGAGAGAAGCTTGGAGAATGGGACCAGCAATGGGACTATGTGCACCCCTAAAAGTTGAGCACTCACCAGTTGCTCTCAGAGTCATTCGAGCAGTACCAGGAGTGTGGTCCGAAGACAACCCAGGAGGACTAGCCAGATTTGCAGAGCCGGTGCGCATACAACTGAAAGATGACTACACAGTGATAAATCAAGCTCAGTATCCTATACCTATGGCCGCACGCCTCTCCATGCATCAGCACTTAGGAAAGTTGATACAACAAAAAATAATAGTGCCAATAACTTCAGAATGGAACACTCCTCTTCTACCAGTGAAGAAACCCAATACAGGAGCCTACCGTCCAGTTCAAGATCTCCGTCTAGTGAATCAACAGATCAAAGACATTACAGCTGTAGTTGCAAATCCCTACTCACTGATAGGTCTCATCCCAGGAGGAAGCCAGTGGTACTCCGTGATAGACCTGAAAGATGCCTTCTTCACCATACTCTTACACCCAGACTCCCAAGCCATCTTTGCCTTTACTTGGGAGCATCCCCACAACGGAAGAAGAAGACAATTCACATGGGCACGTTTGCCTCAGGAACTAAAGTGTTCTCCCACTCTGTTTGGACAACAATTAGCCAAAGACTTGCAACAGTTTCAAGAAGAAGTAGGCCTAGTGCTCCAATATGTGGATGATCTACTTTTGCCACGCAAGACAGAACGGAAATGTTTGGAAGACACTATAGAGCTGCTCCGTTGGCTTGAAGATTGTGGATACAAAGCCAGCAAAGCCAAAGCGCAGATCTGCAGTCAGGAAGTTACTTATTTAGGATTCATCATCAAAAAGGACACGCGCATCTTAGGAGCAAG
This sequence comes from Urosaurus nigricauda, assembly GCA_034509955.1. NCBI lineage: Eukaryota > Metazoa > Chordata > Lepidosauria > Squamata > Phrynosomatidae > Urosaurus > Urosaurus nigricauda. The sequence goes on from JAOEGL010000002.1 coordinate 70,726, forward strand.
CAGAACTCAAGCTATCAACTGTTTACCCTGTCCTACAAACAAAAAAAAAAAGCTCAGAGTATTATTGGGAATGGCTGGATATTGTAGAGTTTGGATTCTGGACTTTGCCTCAATAGCCAAGCCATTGTATGAGATGCTAAGAGGAAGAATACCTGAGTCATATCCCTTAGACTGGACTGGAGAGCAAAAACAGGCCTTGAGACAATTAAAACAAGCTTTGACAAGCCCCCCTGCCTTGGGCTTGCCTGACATAACAAAACCTTTCCAACTGTTTGTGGATGAAAGGAAGGGGACAGCAGTAGGAGTTCTGACACAGAAAATTGGAAGTTGGTATAGGCCAGTAGCCTATTTGAGCAAAAATATGGACCCTGTGAGCCGAGGATGGCCAAGTTGCCTTCGCAGTATTGCCGCCTCATCATTATTGCTGACTGAAGCAATAAAGCTGACTTATGGACAAGTCATAGCAGTAACTGCTTCCCATTCTATCCAATCCTTGCTAGAAGTACAAGGACCCAAGTGGATGACAAACTCCAGACTAGTGAAATACAGAGCCCAACCGCGTGAAAATCCCAGCATCATAGCATCATAGTAAAGGATCAAGCAATCCTGAATCCAGCGGCTCTAATGCCCATACCTGAATGCCTGACCCACGACTGTGAAGAAATAATGTCAACAGTACACTCCAGTAGACCAGACTTGAGAGATGTGCCAATTCCTGGAAGTATTACCTTGTTCACTGATGGCAGCAGCTCAGTGATAGATGGAATTCGTCATGCAGGATTTGCAGTAGCTACTGCAGTCTCCCCAGAACCACTGCCAGCTGATACCTCAGCACAGAAAATCAGATACTAATAGCCCTCATCAGAGCATTAAAATGGGCTACAAAAAGAGAAGTGACACATGAAGCAATGGTCAAACTTTTACTTAAAGCAAGTGGAAACTGGCAAAGGCAACAGACTATTTCAAGTAATCCAAGTAGATTTTATCCACATGCCACCTGTTGATGGCTAAAAGACTGTTTTAGTAGCGTACCCTTTTCAGATGAGTGGAAGCATGGCCAGAGAAAACTGAAGGTTCCAGAGAAGTAGTCAAGCATCCCCTTGGAGACATCATCTCCACATATGAATTACCCCAGCAAACTAATAGTGACAATGAAGCCTCATTCCAAATTCACAGAGAGATGGGGCGCAGCATTCAAGTATAACTAAGAACCCCATTGGACCTAGAGAGACATTCCTGAAGCCAAGAGTCCAACTCCTTGTGAAAAAAATCCTTGCTATTTTGCCTGTCATAGTAGAGACTCTGATATCAAAGAAGTAAACAACTTGACCAAATAATACCTGCTTAAGAGTTCAGCCCTGAAGAAGTAGTTTGGATTAAAAGCTACAAAGAGAACATGGAAAAAGACTCTTTGCTGTTTTGTTGACTACTCCCACTTCCTTGAAAGTTAATGGGAATCCTGTTTGCACCCATTGAAGCAACCAACTGCAGAGCTGATTCCAGTAACCTGATCTGTTACCAACCAGAGAGTTCCAGATGACCCGGGAGGCAGAGGCCAACGCCAGTCGCCCATCGAAGCCTCCTTGAATCTGGGTTCAGGGCAGCGAAGACAACGGACACGGCGGGAGAAGACTAACTTGGGACCTGGAAAACCGAGTTAGCGAAGTTCTGGAGGGTGCTGCAACCACTCCCTACCTGGAGAGAGGAGTGGTCACCACCTGAAGACCAACCTACTTTAGCCAGAAGGCTTTGTTTTAAACTGTTTCATTTGGTCATAATATTGTTGTTGATTATAGTTATTGTGAGGGTTTTGGTTTACTATCTGAGATGGGAAAAGGTAATCCATGCCAAGATTGCATCAAAACAGTGAGAACAGGAAACAAATTTGGGCTAACATGGGTTTATCAGAGTAAACACTCATGCACTAGCATACAATTGGCCTTTCACAACATCATATAGCTCAACATGCCAAGAATTAAAGAGAAAACATTGCTATGGTCCTGCGGGAAAACCAGTTCGGGGTATTTGCAGGCACATATATGTTCATGGCAATGGAATCTCATTGTCAAGAGCTAGGGTTGGGTTCCCCATGCCAGGGGCAACCATTGAAGCACTGAGCATTTTCAAAATGGCCAAACTGAGGAACTTTGGAGTGGCAAAGAGCCCACTAATTTACAAACAAATACACATGCTATGGGACACCCAGAAGGCCAATACTGATTGTGTCAGTCCACAGAGTTCACATTGTTAGAACTTGGGAGCTAAGTTACACAGAGTTCCAATACACACAGATAGTGAGACCAAACAGTGAAGTGTGAAATGGGAATTGATGGTAAGAACTTGTTAAGTGACTGTTTGGGATTATTCTGTCTCAGAAGCACCAGATACACCTTCTTCTCTGAGTTTTGGAAAAAGAAGAAAACCTTTCCAGATTCCTGATGTTGGTAAGAATTTGTGTTTCACTTTTGCAGAAGTGACAGCAGAAGGAAGAGCTGAAAATCCACACCGACAGTGGATGCCAAGAGATTTGTTGGTTTTACAATTTTCATTAATCTTTTGTGGCCAAAGTCCCTAAGAGGAAGAGGAAAATGGACTTAGCCAATGGAATGTGCTGAAATTGTGTTGAAATTCTTATTCCCAGCTATCAAAAGACTTATTCATGGTTCAATTGGGTTTGGGGGATAAAAAAATGAAATGATGAAAAGAATCAATTGCTGTTATTGATACATAAACTGTTTTGCATCATAATGTATGTCATCTATGGTAATCAATGGCTTTATTGGAATAAATGCAGACAAATCAAAGACTTGATTTGTCAGCAGAAGAAAAGAGAGGAATGTTAAGGTGGAAATTGATAAAGCCATTGATAATCAATTAATAACCAACTGATAACCAATAATCTCTGCCATTAATGATCAATAATGAACAGTTCAGCCATAGTAAGAAACAGAGCTAAAGGAAAAACTTGTCCCTTTGAATTTGGCTGTAGCCCCCACCTTAGGAGGCAAGCAAACAATGAGACTTTGTATTGGTTCTGATAAGAAAAGAGTTGGCTGGACGCCCGGAAAATCAGAATGTAACAAGGACTAAGCTAAGACAAAAGGTTCCAGTCAGTAGGGCAAACCGAGAGATAGAGATATATATACAGACAGTGAAATGAGGTGGAAATATGGATGAATGTTAAACTACGCATGCTCAATGAATATTTTGTGGGTTTAAAAAAACTGTTTACGCCATTTTAGAGGCATTCGATCATGGAAGCCCGTGATTGAACCTCTGCATGCAGATAAGACTGTTTGGAATTAATAAATCTGATTGGAAATTTTTACAAATGCCTGATTTGCATAATTGGCTGTGAATGGGTTAATTGACCCTTTGTTTACCTTAACATTAGGAATAATAGGAAGTCTTAAAGATATGTGTAGTAAACCTCCTTGTATAGGTTAACCCTCTTTTTGCCTTACCTGCCAACAAAACGTCTTCAGTGCGGCAGCAAAATGTGTCCCAAGGTGCAATTTTAGGCTTCATCAATAGAAGTATAGTGTCTAGATCAGTATAGTGTCTTGATCAAGGGAAGTAATAGTGCCACGCTATTCCCCTTTGGTCAGACCCCACCTTGAATACTGTGTCCAGTTCTGGCCACTTCAATTTAAAAAAATTGTGGAGAAACTGGAGCATGTCCCAAGGAGGGCGAGTTTGAATGGGAGTTCCTGCATGGCAGGTGGTTGGACTGGATGGCCCTTGCAGTCTCTTCCAACACTTAGTTGCAATGTTTCTATGATTCTTTTATTCTATATTTTAAATGTGTGATGTCATACAAGTGAGGAGAGCATTGCAATGCCTTCTGGGAGTTCCTCTGGGTAACATACAACAAGCCATTATTGTTGTGTTGCTACTTGCTTTATTCCTTGGGAAACCGCGCAATCCCACTGCGGCCTGTTCCACCAGGAGTATAAACAGGAACCAAAGCACCCAGAAACAAGCAAAATTCTCTGTGCCCGTGCCATACTTCATTTTTGAAAACTACACATTCCTATCCTATCCTATCCCATAGCCCAACACCCCAACCTTCCCAGCACAAGGATCTATCAAACTGCGAAATCACGTTAAACCAGCCTTACCTCTGTAATAGACTGAATCGCACGAAAACGGATACCGATACACAGACACGGTAAAGGAATAACACTAAACCTTTCGCTGAGATCCCAGTATTACCCTCCAAAAAAGAGGTCTTCACTTTTGCTTATTGTAGCCAAGGCGCACGGTGGGCCAACCAAGAAGAAATTGCATTGCTATTATTCAAAAGTACCGTTCTCCATTGTGATCTCGATAAACCTTTATGAGGTCCCAGTAGAATGTAAACTCGCAATCACACAAAATTAGTATTTGTCCCTTGGTCGCCACGTGAAAAATGGTGACTCTTCTCCAGAGGTTCATTCTTGCGCATGCTCATTGTGAGATATTTTTTGGCAAATCACGGTCTAGCATCATCTGCTGGCCAAAAAAGTGTGGTAACCCAAACTTTTCCTGGGACTTATTTTTCTTGGCCTTGCTTTTTGGAAGGCCACCAGGAGCCTAGAATCATGCCCAGGGGATGGTTCTTATGGGGGCCCCAGGAGCTTGAATGTCTGTTTCAGCTCCTTGAAAGGGAAAGGGACTTGGAAGTGATCATGAGCAGCACCTCCCTTCACAACAGGGAAATCTATGCCAGGCTGGCCCAGAGGCTGCACAGGCAAGGCTTCAGTCGTTCTGTGGACCAGGTGGCATCAAAAGTGAAGGTGCTTCGCACAGCATTCTACCATGCTGTGAGGGAGCACGGTGCCAGTCCATCCCGGGGACACGCTCTGACACATTTATTATAATGCGGCACTTGTGGATGCTCGCTGGGATGCCACCGGTGGAGCCACGAGCCGCAGTGGGTGAGTTTCATACCGCTGTAACCGGCCTATATCTGCAATTACAGACAGGATGTTATACTTATCGCATGATATATATGTGGTTTTGCAGCTTGGCGTGGGCGTGACCCCGTCCATAGGCGGGATGTTGTCGCTGCCTAGGAACATGGTGCAGGTGTGCATGGTACGTAAAAGCTTAGGTATATGTTGCCATATGTTCCCCTTGGGGATAAGTGGCGCTAAGGTGTGCATGCCAAAGGGCCATGTTCATTAGATGTTGGAGGGGGGGGGGCAGAATAAGAGATACATACATCAGTGCTAAAAATAATGAACTGGTGCTTCCATATTGTGCTTGCCAAGCAGTAGCACACAAGAAAACACTGAGGTGCTATGTTTGGATAATCCCCTCTCAGAAACAGTAATCGTATGAAAACCATGCGTATATGTACTCTAGTAAGTACTGTTAAATTTGCATGGCACACCACTAATTGTTTGTGGCTTTTCATCACTGCAGGACGCGAACCCGAAGACGCTCCACCAGTTGCACACCCACCAAGGGACTTGCCCACACCACTCCTTGCCGTTGCGCTCGGCGAAGGGAACGGGCAAGTAAAGCAGCGTCTCCTTAACATGGAGTCGGAGATGGAGCTCGTGCGCACCCAGCAGCATGAAAGTAAGCCACCAACAAAGCTGCTTATTGTCAGACAGCAATGCCTTACAAGATGCACAACGCACGACAGGCAAAATGTCTGAGTATCTTCCTTTTTTTCCTTGGCAGTGGTGAAACGGCAGGACTTGATGGAGCAGCGTTTATTGGCAGTGGAGACTGGACTTGACCGGCATTGATGTGGATCGACCACTTTCGTGTATCACGTTCTCCACAATGCCAAGTTGAACCGGGAAACGGGAATTAGCTGCAGCTGGTTATGGGATACCTGTGGCCCTCTCCTTTGTTTGTGGGGCTACAAAGACATTATTTCGATCTCTTTTCTGTTTGTGTACAGTTAATGTATGTACAAGAGGGTGTGTGTGTGGGCGTGTGAGAGTGTTCAATAGTGCAAAAGTTCTTGGATGTCAATTTTTTGTTTGTGGTTTTTCCCTGCCCCTTCCCTCCCCCCGCTACCTGTGCGGAAACAGGTAACAGGTGTACCTTGGTTTTCGCCTATCCCTGTTCACGTGCGTGTGAGTGTGAGTTGATGTCTCCGTGAGTCTCTGTTTGTATTGTGCCCCCCACCCCCACCGATACCTGTGCCGGAACAGGTAACGGTTGTACTTTGGTTTTGTGTCCCCGCCCGGCCTTGGCCATATACGAACAGCCAATGTCCCTCTTAATTTTTGGATTTGCTACCTACCTGTTGTGTCTGTCTTGTACATAATAAAAATATTATTTTCTTGATACTTTCGTTGTCACATGTCTTCAGTTGGTGCGGGGAAGGAAATGGAGGGGTTGGTTTGCTGTTGTCATCTATTCTGACAAGTTGCTCCATGCAGGAATTCACTTTCAAAGTGCCCTTTTTTGGGATAAGGAATGAAGGTTTATCTATTCTGACAAGTTTTCATGCAGGAATTCACTTTCAAAGTGCCGTTTTTGGGATAGGGACTACAGTGTCATCTATTCTGACAAGTTGTGCCATGCAGGACACAACGTTAGGAGGAACTTCATGACAGTAAGAGAAGGTTAAGAGGAGATATGATATCCATGTTGAAACACTTGAAGGGATGTTATATTGAGAATGGAGAATGCTTTTGTTCCGAAGCTGCAGAGCATAGGACACAATGGAGCAATGGATTCAAGCTACAGGGAAAGAGATTATTCCAGCTCGAAATTAGGAGGAATGATCTTTCTGAAAGTAAGGGTTGTTTCATAACAGAAAACATTCTGAGATTTTGGTTGAGTTCTTGCAGACAAGCTTGCAAACTCCCAATCAAAGCATCCCTGAAAGATGGCCATCCAGCCTCTCTTTAAAAACCTCCAAGGACGGAGACTCCACTACACTCCGAGGAAGGAGTGTGCTCCACTGCAAACAAGCTTGTAAAATGTGGTCTAGACAAGTTAACTGTTACATGGATTTGTAATTGGTTGACTGGCCGAACCCAAAGGGTGCTCAACAATGGCTCCTTTCCATCCTGGAGAGAAGTGACCAGTGGGGTCCCACAGGGCTCTGTCTGCACCCAGTTTGCTATTCAACATCTTTATCAATGACTTGGATGCCAGTATTGGAGGCAGAGTTTGGAGATGACACCAAATTAGGAGGAGTAGCCAATACCCCAGAGGACAGGATCAAAATTCAAAATGACCTGAATAGAATAGAAAGCTGGGCCAACGCTAACAAAATGAAATTCAACACGGAGAAATGTAAGGTTCTGCACTTAGGGCAGAAAAATGAAATGCACAGATATAGGATGGGGCACAGCTGGCTGAATGAAACAACATGTGAAAGGGATCTAGGAGTCTAAGTAGACCATAAGCTGAACATGAGTCAACAGTGTGATGCAGCAGCTAAAAAGGCCAATGCAATTTTAGGCTGCATCAATAGAAGTATAGCGTCTAGATCAAGGGAAGTAATAGTGCCACTTTATTCTGCTTTGGTCAGGCCCCACCTGGAATACTGTGTCAAATTCTGGGCACCACAATTCAAAAAAGATGTCCAGAAACTGGAGTGTGTCCAAAGGAGGGCAACTAAGATGGTGATGGGTCTGGAAACCATGCCCTATGAGGAACGCCTTAGGGAGCTGGGGGTGTTTAGCCTGGAGAAGAGAAGGTTAAGAGGTGATATGATAGCCCTGTTCAAATATTTGAAGGGATGTCATACTGAAGAGGAAACAAGCTTGTTTTCTGCTGCTCCAGAGAACAGGACCCGGAACAATGGATGCAAACTGCAGGAAAAGAGATTCCACCTCAACATTAGGAGGAACTTCCTGACAGAAAGGGCTGTTCGACAGTGGAACACACTCCTTCCTCGGAGTGGAGTTTTTTCCCTTTAAAGGGAAGGAGGCCTTTAAGCCTTGGGGCAGGTGGGCATTGCTTGAGGGCACTGTCCTCGGATGAACAGGGCTCCGGCTTGATAACCTCTAGGAATCTGTGGAGGACCCCTGACCCCCCGACCCCCATCCCTGCCTGGATGGCAGTCTTTTCCTGGAAGTGCAGGGATTCAAAGATAGAGCCCTATGGCAACAACCTGACACCAGAAAAGGCCTTCTCCTGCAATCCTTAGGGCTCTCACAGCAGGATCCTATAGAGAGATACGGTCTCTCAAATCATCTGGACCCAAGCAATGCATTTGCTCACAAGGAAACCCATCATTGGGGAACTCTTGCCCATAGGGAAACATAGGACAAGGAATCATAGGAGAACACTTGTCTACAGGGGAAACTAAGGACTTTCCTTATGGACAAGTCTTCCCCAGTTATTCTCTATGTACAAGTACTCCCCAATGTTTCTCTATGGGCAAGTATGAGTTCTCTAAGGGCAGGTATTTCCCAATGTTTCTCTATGGGCAAGTATTTCCCAATGATTCTGTATAAGCAAATATTCCGCAATGATTCCCTATGGACAAATATGGTTTTGCTATGGGCAAGTATTCCCCAATGATTCTTGGGGTGCAATTTTAGTTTCCCAGGGTGTTAACTCTTTTAAAGAAAAAAATAATAATATGCAGGTATGAAAGTTAACTTGTTTGACTTTCATCAGTAGAGCAGCAAACAAAATGTGAATCAGACTATATTTTAATATGCTTTCCTAAAGAATAAAGACTATCTTCAAAATGACAGACTTGCAATTTTTAGTTTAAAAACAAACAAGAATAACTTTAATAAAAATTTATACAATAAAGTAAAATCTAATCTAACTGGAATGAATAAAGCAGGGAGAGAAAAGAGACTGCAAAGAGACTGTGAGGCTCACTCAGAGGTGGATATTGAAGATATACAGCTTACTGACCGCATCTCTGGCCTTTTGCAATGTTTGGAGGGTCAGTAAAAGCTAAGTCCAAGAGAGAGAGAGAGAACGAGAGGAAGGAGGGGTCCCTCCAAATATGTCCCAACAAACCCCTTCTCATTCTCCTGGACCAACGTTGAAGAGCTTCAGTCCTTCATTTAGCCTCTGGAAACCATCTTTTGGGAGAGGTTTAGTGAGGATGTCCACAATCATCACTTTGGTGTTGCAGGATTCTAGTTGGACAAGTCCACTTTTACACATATCTTGCACTTTGTGAAATGCGACGTCGACGTTCTTCTTAAGTGGCTTTTCACTTTCAGAAATCTTGATGCGGCTCTGATTATTATCTTGCATCAGAACGGCTGGTTTGGGTTCTGTGATCCCAAGTCCAGGAGTAAGTTATGCAGCCATTTTGGTTTGATCACATGCTGCTTTGGCTGAAACACACTCGGCTCCAGCAGAAAGACTCTGGTTGCCTCTAATTGTTGTTCCATATTGCTGCCTGACATTTTCATTCTGGATGCAATCCATTCTTGGATTTTATTGGCAATCTGTTAGGAAGGTATGTTACAGTCATGATGGCTTCAGACCAAGAGCGTTCAGACATATTAGCTTCCAAAAGCACAGTGACAGCCATCTCCTTTCTTCATTCTCTCTGCCACCATTTTGTTCTGGAGAATAAGCCTTTGTAGTCTGATACTCAATACCATGATCTTTCAAAAATTCATGAAATTTAGCATTGACAAATTTTGTGCTGTTGTCTTCAGTTTGTAGTCACATTTGTTAGAGACTCTGTTAAAGTACTCTGAATTTCTGAATCACTTGACTCTTCTCTCTGAAAAGATAAGTTTATGTGTATCTTCTGAAATCATCTATAATAGTCATAAGATAAGAGACACCTCCTACTGACTTTTCATCCATCAGACCAGAAAGATCAGCATATAGAAGATCCAATGACTTCTTGGATTGTCTCTCAGTAAACGGAGGATGAGAGGCTCTGGTGGCCTTTGCTTTCAGGCATTCTACGCATCATTGTTTTGAACGTGTTTTGCATTTAAAATCTCTTTCAGGCTCTTAATATTTTCCACACTTTGATGTAGACCTTCGATGCCATAAAGTTGAACACTCTCTGTGATTACATCTGGTCACACCGTTCAAAGGTGAATGTCTGAATCTGAAATCTCCCCATTTCTCTCCCCATTTCTGCCTGCTTTGCCTGATATGCAGCCTGATGAGCCATTTTATATGATTCTCAGGATGGCTCCCACTATTGAAAACATTCCCTTTGGTCTCAATAGAGGCTTTTAAAAAGTTTTAAGTTTTTTCAGGAAATAGAAGAGCTGGTCGACAGACCTTTGGAGCTGACATTTTGGGCCTTGCTGGCTGAAAATGGCTTCTCCCCCATGTGGGTCCTGTGATGACTGTTTAGATTTCCACTCCGACTGAAGCTCTGTCCACACTCCATGCATTTGAATGGCTTCTCTCCTGTGTGGGTCCTGTGATGTGACTTTAGACTTCCACTCTGACTGAAGCTCTGTCCACATTCCATGCATTTGAATGGCTTCTCTCCTGTGTGGGTCCTTTGATGTAAGTTAAGATTTCCACTGTGACTGAATCTCTGTCCACATTCCATGCATTTGAATGGCTTCTCCCCTGTGTGGGTCCTTTGATGTAAGTTTAGACTTCCACTCTGACTGAAGCTCTGTCCACACTCCATGCATTTGAATGGCTTCTCTCCTCTGTGGGTCCTTTTATGTGACTTTAGATGTCCACTCCGACTGAGGCTCTTTCCACACTCCATGCATTTGAATGGCTTCTCTCCTGTGTGGGTCCTTTGATGTCTGTTTAGACTTCCACTCTGACAATCTCTGTCCACATTCCATGCATTTGAATGGCTTCTCTCCTGTGTGGGTCCTTTGATGTAAGTTTAGACTTCCACTCTGACTGAAGCTCTGTCCACATTCCATGCATTTGAATGGCTTCTCTCCTGTGTGGGTCCTTTGATGTAAGTTTAGACTTCCACTCTGACTGAAGCTCTGTCCACATTCCATGCATTTGAATGGCTTCTCTCCTGTGTGGGTCCTTTGATGTAAGTTAAGATTTCCACTGTGACTGAATCTCTGTCCACATTCCATGCATTTGAATGGCTTCTTTCCTGTGTGGATACTTTGATGTCTGTTTAGATTTCCACTCCGACTGAAGCTCTGTCCACATTCCAAGCATTTAAAGGGCTTCTGTCCTGTGTGGGTCCTTTGATGTGACTTTAGATTTCCACTCTGACTAAAGCTCTGTCCACATTCCATGCATTTGAATGGCTTCTCTCCTGTGTGGGTCATTTGATGTGAGTTTAGATGTCCACTCCGACTGAAGCTCTTTCCACACTCCATGCATTTATAGGGCTTCTCTCCTCTGTGGCTCCTTTTATGGGAAGACTGATGTCCATTATGTGAGTTCTGTAATTGGGGGTGGGATGGGAGAGAAATAAAGATAAAATTATAAATAAGCCACTTTGGGAGCAGTTATGACTAAAGAGCAGAGTAGAAATGCTTTAAAGAAGAAAATAAATAAAGGACAATTGATGTGGATGCAATCTTGGCCAGCCAGCAGGGAAGCTTGATCCAAAGGCTGTCCAGGTGACCATCATCCCTCGATGCAAGCTCCAGGAAAAGAGATTCCACCTCAAAATTAGGAGGAACCTCCTGAGAGTAAGGGCTGTTCGACAGTGGAACACACTCCCTTGGAGAGTGGTGGAGTCTCCTTCTTTGGAGGTCTTTAAGGAGAAGCTGAATGGCAATCTGTTGGAGATGCTTTGATTGGGAGTTCCTGCATGGCAGTGGGTTAGACTGGATGACCCTTGAGGTCTCTTGCAACTCTATGATTCTATGGTTCTGATTCTGCCATATTCATTATTCCTACATATGTTCTTTGTGGTTGAAATTACAATTAAAGAAATATGTTCTTTATGGTTAAAATAACAATTAAAGCAATTAGAGAACTGAGTCCCAGGCTAGGTGGCCTCTGTTTTTGCCACAGCAATGTAAACCAGACCTGCCTTGCTATCCTCCTGGCCTAAGCATGGAATTGGTAACTCTTGGAAGATTTTAGTATTCTCTCTTCTCCTCCTCAGATAGATACGGATTTCCTGCCTGCAAACTCTGCTCTCTCTCTCTCCCCGGATTCAAACATCCCATTTGCTCCTATTGAATCTTAGGGCAATACTTTGGAAGGCAGGGCTGGAGGTAAAAGTCAAACTGTTTTGGAGGAAACAAGGCAAATAGTGCAGGGACCCAACAGTGGGAGGCAAAGGAAGCTGCAAAGGCAGCAAGTAAAGGGGACCCATGGTCTTAGATGTCTCTATGGAAATGTGCAGAGAATGGGAAACAAGCAAGAAGAATTTGAAGTACTACCAAAATAAAGCAAATACAATATGATAAGCATCCTGGTGGGATGGGTCTCATGATTGGAATGTATGAATATAGGATTTGGAGGACACAGGAGCAATGGACAACTCCCCCGGACTTTCCCTTTCCTTTCCAGCCAGAGAGGTGTTGTGGGGCATGGGCTTCTGGCTTCTCAAACCCCACTTGCCAGGCCAAGGGAGGCCCAGGAGATTTTTGTAGGCAGTGGAGAGACCTGGACCAGCAAGTTAAGGGCCCTGGTGGCTTCACTGGGGAGAGCTTGGGTTCAAGAGTGGTCAAATGAGCAGCCAGTCCTGGCTGGGAGGCCTTGGCCCTGGTGGCTTCACCAGGGCATGTGGGCTTCTGGCGGAGCAGCCTAGCAGGCAGAGCAGCCTAGCCGGAGCCTGGGGCCTTCTCTCGATCGGTTGGAAGGGAGGCAGGGAAGCCCAGCCGAGGCCTGGGGCTTTGTCCGGGGAGAACAGGGGGGAAGCGGGAGCAGGAGTTGCCGCCACCACTACTACACTTTTGGGACAGGGCCCTTCCCCGGACCCCACCAGGGGGATGGAACTCTTCTCTGGTCCTTGCCGGAGGGACAGTGTCCTTACCTGGACCTTGCCAGATGGACAGGGCCCTTCCCCGGACCTTGCCGGGGGACAGAACCCTTTCCCAGACCCTGCTGGGGGTAAGGAGCCTGTCCCTCCAGCAAGGTCCAGGGAAGGGCACATCCCCCTTGGCATGGTCTGGAGAAGTGCCCTGTCCTCCCCGGCAAGGTCCAGAGAAGGGTCCTGCCCCCCTCCCGGCAAGGTCTGGAAAAGGGCCCTGCCCCCGGCAAGATCTGGAAAAGAACCCTGTTCCACCAGCAAGGTCTGGGGAAGGGGCCTGCCACCCCAAGCAAGGTCCAGAGAAGGGCCCTATCCCCTAGGCAAGGTCCGAGGAGCTTGCTGGGATGACGGGGCCCTTCTCTGGACCTTGCTGAGGGAGACAGGGCCCTTCTCTGGACCTTGTCGGAGGGACAAGGCCATTCTCCGGACCTTGCTGGGGGAAGACACGGCCCTTCTCTGGACCTTGTCAGAGGGACAGGGCTATTCTCCTGGCCTTGCTGAGGTAACGGGGCTCTTCTATGCACCTTGTCTGAGGGACAGAGGTATTCTCCAGACCTTGACTCCAGACAGAGCTCTTCTCCATATCTTGCTGGGCGGACAGGGCCCTTCTCCGGACCTTGAAATTGTGTGCTCAACAATGGCTCTTTTTCAACCTGGGGAGAAGTGACGAGTGGAGTCCCAAGGGCTCTGTCCTGGGCCCAGTGCTATTCGACATCTTTATTAATGACTTGGATGACAGAATTGGGGGCATACGTATCAAATTTGCACATGACACTAAACTAGGAGGAGTAGCTAATATCCCAGAAGACAGGATCAAAATTCAAAATGACCTGAATAGACTAGAAAGCTGGGTCAAAGCTAACAAAATGAAATTCAACATGGAGAAATTTAAGATTTTGCACTTAGAGTGGAAAAATGAAATGCACAGATGAGAGGGATCTAGGAGTCCAAAGAGACCATAAGTTGAACTTGAGTCAACAGTGTGATGCAGCTGTTAAAAAGGCCAATGCTATTTTAGGCTGCATCAATAGAGGTATAGTGTCTGGATCAAGGGAAGTAATAGTGCCACTCTATTCTGCCTGGACCTTACTGGAGGGATAGGGCCTTTCTCTGGGAGGACAGGGCCCTTTCCTAGATCATGCTGGCAACCCTTTGGCTTTTGCTCTTTTGTACAAAAAATTCCATTCCACAATCCCTTAATCTGTTCCTTTGCAATGTCGGGTCGGCCAAAGGTAAGACTCATATTATCCACGTTCTCCTCGTGGATGAACAGGCTGACCTGGCATGCTTCACTGAGACCTGGCTGGAAGACGCCAGCACTGCCACATGAGCGCAGGCTCTCCCAGCTGTTTATTCGGTTAGTGAGCAGATAAGTGAAAGTGGGCGGGGGGAGGGCGACGTAGCAATAGTCCATAAATCCAATCTAATCTTGATCAGGAAACCTGTCCGGAAAACAACCCACCTCAGCCTGAAGACCAAAGAATAGTTTGGGGATTCTGTAAGTCTACCAGCCACCCCATTGTCTAACAGACTCCCTAACTGAGCTGATTCAGCTGGTCTCTGAGTTGCTGTTGAAGTCCCCCAGACTTCTTTTCTTGGGCAACTTCAACATTCCTCTCAAGACCAGCCCTTCTGATCTATCTGGAGCGGCTCGGGAGTTCATGGAATCCATGACAGGCATGAACCTATCCCAATTGGTCAACAGGCCTACCCAATGCACGGGTCATACACTCGATGGGATTTTTAGTTCGGAACAGGCATATCCGTGGGCGGAGGTAACCAAAACCTCCATGTTGTCATGGACGGATCACTTCCCAATCAAGATGGACCTTACAGCTGCGCCTTGTCTCCTCAGGGGTGGTGGACCCATTCGAATGGTCCGCCCTCGAATGCTAATGGAACCAACTGGCTTCCAGAAGGTCCTAGAGGGTTTCATGGTTGCTAATGCCGGCGATTCTGCCAAAGCCCTGGTGAATACCTGGAACACCGATCTTCCCAAGGCTCTCGACTCAATCGCTCCTGAGTGTCCTCTCCAACCCGCTCCTAACCACAAGCCTTGGTACACTGAGGAACTGAGGGAGATGAAGAGGGCTGGACGATGACTAGAGCGCAGATGGCGGAAGACTCGTCTCTTATCCGACACAACTCGCCATAGGCAGCAACTTCTTGCCTATCGGGAGGCTTTCCGTGCAGCATGGAGATCCTTCTGCTCTGCACACATTGTGTCTGCAGAGTCCCATCCAGCAGAGCTGTTTAAGGTAGTGGGGGAACTGACGCAGAAACAAATATAGACCAGTTTCCTTGCTGCCATTTTTAAGCAAGGTGATCGAGAGAGCAGTCGCCTCACAACTCCAAGCCGTCTTGGATGAAACCGATTATCTCGACCCATTTCAAACTGGCTTCCGGGTAGGATATGGAGTTGAGACCGCCATGGTTGCTCTGACGGATGACCTCCGCTTGAGCATTGACAGGGGTAGAGTGACCCTGCAGGTGCTCTTGGACCTGTCAGCGGCCTTTGACATTATAGATCATGCCATCCTTTGGGGCCGGCTGAGAGAGTTGGGCATCGGAGGCACTGCTTTGCAGTGGGTCTGTTCCTTTCTCTCTGGCAGGTCCCAAAGGGTGAGGCTCGGGGACAGTTGCTCCTCCAAAATCGAGCTTAATTGTGGCGTCCCTCAGTGAACCATCCTGTCCCCGATTCTATTTAACATTTATATGAAGCTGCTGGGGGAGATCATTCGGAGGCATGGAGCTCTGTGTCATCAGTAAGCTGATGACACTCAGATATATTTCTCCATGACAAGATCATCTGCTCAGACCTCAGATGGCGTCTCCTCTCTCAATGACTGCCTGGCAGCGGCAATGGGTTGGATGAGGGAAAACAAATTGAGGCTTAACGGAGGTACTGACGGTTACTGGCCCGAAACCAGGCTTGAGAATACAACTCCAGGTCCTAGATGGAGTCACACTCTCCCCAAAAGACCCTGTTCGCAGTCTGGGGGTACTTCTAGACTCTTCGCTCCACATGACTAGTCAGGTGAATGCAACGGTCAGGAGTGCGTGTTATCAGCTTCGGCTGATACGCTAGCTGCACCCTTTCCTGGAGATGAGGGACCTGGAAACCATGGTACATGCTCTGGTCACCTCACGTTTAGATTACTAAAATGCGCTCTAGATGGGGCTGCCCTTGTGCTTAACCCAGGAAACTTCAATTGGTCAAAATATGGCAGCCAGACTTGTCACTGGGGCATCTAGGAGAGAGCATATAACACCAGTGCTTAAGTCTCTCCACTGGCTGCCGATCAGTTTCCAGGCACAGTAGAAGGTGCTGGTTTTGACCTTTAAAGCCCTCCATGGCTTGGGTCCATCCTATCTCTGGGACTGCCTCTCCCCATATGAGCCCCCTCGAACTCTTTGGTCCTCTGGGGGGAACTTGCTACAGCCTATGAAAACTAGGCTGGCATAGACCTCCCAGAGGGCCTTCTCTGCTGTTGCTCCCAGGCTATGGCACGGCCTGCCGGATGAGATGCGCCTGATCACAACTTTGGATTGCTTTAAGAGAGCCACAAAGACTCATTTCTTCCCCCAGGCCTTCCCAGAAAATGAAAATGATTAACTTTCTGTCATCCATTGCTCCTCTAGTCCCATAAAATGATACATTAGATAGTTTAATTCATTTTAAGGGGTGGGAGGGGAGACTAAATTGTTATTTTAACTGTATGTATTTTTAAATGTTGTACTCCGCCCTGATTGCTTATCCAGAGGGGCGGAATATAAATAAATATTTATTATTATCATCATCATCATCATCATCATCATTGGGGAATATTGGCCCATAGGGAATCATTGAGGAATAATGGCCCATAGAGAATCATTGGGGAATAATGGCCCATAGGGAATCATTGGGGAATAGTGGCCCATAGGGAATCATTGGGGAATAGTGGCCCATAGGGAATCATTGGGGAAGAGTGGCCCATAGGGAATCATTGGGGAATCCTGGGCCATAGGGAATCATTGGGAAATACTGCCCATAGGGAATCATTGGGGAATAGTTGCCCATAGGGAATCATTGGGGAATAGTGGCCCATAGGGAATCATTGGGGAATAGTGGCCCAT
Source organism: Urosaurus nigricauda (assembly GCA_034509955.1). Lineage (NCBI taxonomy): Eukaryota > Metazoa > Chordata > Lepidosauria > Squamata > Phrynosomatidae > Urosaurus > Urosaurus nigricauda. The sequence continues at coordinate 87,674 of JAOEGL010000002.1, forward strand.
AGAGAATCATTGGGGAATATGGGCCATAGGGAATCATTGGGGAAGAGTGGCCCATAGGGAATCATTGGAGAATACTGACCCATAGGGAATCATTGGGGAATAGTGGCCCATAGGGAATCATTAGGGAATAGTGGCCCATAGAGAATCATTGGGGAATATGGGCCATAGGGAATCATTGGGGAATAGTGGCCCATAGAGAATCATTGGGGAATATGGGCCATAGGGAATCATTGGGGAATAGTGGCCCATAGGGAATCATTGGGGAATAGTGGCCCATAGAGAATCATTGGGGAATATGGGCCATAGGGAATCATTGGGGAATAGTGGCCCATAGGGAATCATTGGGGAATAATGGCCCATAGAGAATCATTGGGGAATAATGGCCCATAGGGAATCATTGGGGAATAGTGGCCCATAGGGAATCATTGGGGAATAATGGCCCATAGGGAATCATTGGGGAATAGTGGCCCATAGGGAATCATTGGGGAATAATGGCCCATAGGGAATCATTGGGGAAGAGTGGCCCATAGGAAATCATTGGAGAATACTGACCCATAGGGATTCATTGGGGAAGAGTGGCCCATAGGGATTCATTGGGGAAGAGTGGCCCATAGGGAATCATTGGGGAAGAATGGCCCATAGGGAATTATTGGGGAATATAAAAGAAGTATAAAATATAAAATATAAAAGAAGTATCAGTGGACTGAACTGTTTATAAAAGTACGTACATCAAAATCATAGAATCATAGAATCATAGAGTTGGAAGAGACCACTAGGGCCATCCAGTCCAACCCCCTGCCATGCAGGAAAACCAAATCAAAGCATCCCTGACAGATGGCCATCCAGCCTCTGTTTAAAGACCTCCAAGGAAGGAGACTCTATCACCTTCCGAGGAAGTGCATTCCACTGTCGAACAGCCCTTACTGTCAGGAAGTTCTTCCTAATGTTCAGGTGGAATCTCTTTTCCTGTATCTTGCATCCATTGTTCCGGGTCCTGTTCTCTGGAGCAGCAGAAAACAAGCTTGCTCCCTCCTCAATATGACATCCTTTCAAATATTTAAACAGGGCTATCATATCACCTCTTAACCTTCTTTTCTCCAGGCTAAACATCCCCAGCTCCCTAAGTCGTTCCTCATAGGGCATGGTTTCCAGACCCTTCACCATTTTTGTCGCCCTCCTTTGGACACGCTCCAGTTTCTCAATGTCCTTTCTGAATTGTGGCGCCCAGAACTGGACACAATATTCTAGGTGGGGCCTGACCAAAGCAGAATACAGTGGCACTATTACTTCTCTTGATCTAGACACTATACTTCTATTAATGCAGCCCAAAATAGCATTGGCCTTTTTAGCTGCCGCATCACACTGTTCACTCATGTTCAACTTGTGGTCTACTTGGACTCCTAGATCCCTTTCACACGTAGTTTCATTCAGCCAGATGTCCCCCATCCTATATCTGTGCTTTTTATTTTTCCGCCCTAAGTGCAATACCTTACATTTCTCTGCATTGAATTTCATTTTGTTAGCTTTGGCCCAGCTTTCTAGTCTATTCAGGTCATTTTGAATCTTGATCCTGTCCTCTGGGGTATTAGCTATTCCCCCTAATTTGGTGTCATCTGCAAATTTGATAAGTATGCTCCCAATTCTGTCATCTAGGTCATTGATAAAGATGTTGAATAGCACTGGGCCCAGTACAGAACCCTGTGGCACCCCACTGGTTACTTCTCTCCAGGACGAAAAGGAACCATTGTTGAGCACCCTTTGAGTTCGGCCAGTCAACCAGTTACAAAATGTTGACCAGTGATTTTTTTTTACATTTTTTATACTGTATTTTCATAGTGAGTTCAAGGCTTTTCTATGGCCCTCCGGATTATCCGACATTTTTGGCTATCTGACTATCTGGGACAGTCGGTTTGGAATGCAAGATAACAGGTGCCTCAAGGTTGCAGTCCTGGAGAATCCAAGGGTTACCATGGTAATGGGGGCTAATGTGTCTGTGGTGTGGGGAACCTGTAAAAGCCTGGGATTTTTCCCTATGACCTCAGATGTTGCAAAAAAGTGTTTGTGACCACTACTTCCAGTGCTCTTACAATAAACTTTCTTCTTTTGGGAACAAGTTTGCCTGTGGATCATTGGGTGGAAGATCTCAGTTCTCACAGCTGTGCAGCTTCTCCTTGAGCTCCGAGTGTTTCTTGTGCAGCTTCGCCTCCTTGAAGGGACTCACCTCCACCTCGTCCTCCGTGTCATCCTCCAAGGCGGTGACCATGTTTTTATGGAGGTCTGGGAAGCAGGAGGAGGAAGAGCAACAGCAAATTAAGCAAACGCTGGTAAGTTTCTGGCTCTGTGGCCATGTTCTAGAAGCGTTTTTTGGCGACGTTTCGCCAGCAGTGCCTGTTCTTTTTGCCCCATGCGCAGGTTGCGCCTTGTGGTTGCTGCTGCCTGCTTCCAGGGTACGAAGGTAGCCCCATAGAGAGAACATTGCGGAAACCGAGTCGTGAGGCTACCAGCGCACGGACCACGGTTTCCAAGTCCCTGGTTCCCGGGAAGGGCGTGGCTGATAACAGGCGCTCCTTATCGTCACATTCGCCTGATTTGCGATCAGAAGTGATGAGTCTCGGGGTGTGACTCCCCTCCAGGACCACTTGACCTATCCCTAAACCTGGATTAGGGCTTCCAACAGCGAATGCCTCCATCTTGTCTGGATTTAGTTCTACAGTCATCCCTCTGAACTCACAGGGGATCCGTTCAGGGCACCCTTGCGAATTCAAAATTTCACAGATATTCATGTCCCATTGTCCCCAATGGTGCACCGCCATTGGGGACAATGGGAACCTGAGTACCCTCCCTCCTTACCTTATTGAGGCAAGGCCTCGGCCGGCACAGGCCTCTTAAAATGGCCGCACCGGCCGAAGGAAGTCCGCCAGCCAGGGTCTTTCCTCAGCCGGAGTGGGCTTCTTCCAGCCGGCGCGGCCGTGCTTCGATAGGAGCAAAGTCGCTCTGGCCGGCTGAAGGCCACTCTGGCTGCAACAAGACTGTTCCAGCCAAGGCAAGGCCTTCCTTAGGCCACAGCGGCCTTCAGCCGGCCGGCACAGCCATTTTCATCATTATCAACCCTTTTATCTGGTTTTATAGGGTTTAATTATTATTAAAATTTCCAAATATATTTTTAAATTCTATATATTTTATATTCTATGTACACGGAATATAAACCCTCTTTGAAGATTCAATAATAAATGACTTCCTCCTCGACGTGGCCCTAGTTCACAAGACCAACCTGACTCTGACCAGGAAGCCTGTCTGGAAAACAACCCACATCGAGTGTATGTACCTTAGCCTGAAGACCAGGGATAGTTTGGGGATTCTGTTGGTATACCGGCCACCCCGTTGCCTAACAGACTCCATGACCGAGCTGACTCAGCTGGTCTCTGAGTTGTTGCTGGACTCGCTCAGACTTCTAGTTCTGGGAGACTTCAACATTCCTCTAGAGACCAGCCCATCTAACCTATCTGGAGCGGTTCGGGAGTTCATGGAATCCAGGACAAGCATGGACCTATCCCAATTGGTCAACAACAATATCTTGATAAAATCGCTCCTGAGCGTCCTCTCCATCCCACTCCTAACCATAAGCCCTGGTTCTCACAAGAACTCAGGGAGATGAAGCGGGTTGGACAACGACTAGATCGCGGATGGCGGAAGACTCATCTCTTATCCAACAGAACTCACCATAGGCAGCACCTTCTTGCCTATCGGGAGCAGCGCAGAGATCTTTTTGCTCTGCATGCATTGCGTCTGCAGAGTCCCATCCAGCGGAGCTGTTTAGGGTGGTGGGGGAACTGACGTAGGTTCCCCCTGCGCCAAACCCCCTGCTTAACCCCACGACAACCTGCTGTGACGCATTTAACACCTACTTTGCAGACAAAATCTCTCGGATAAGAGCCGACTTAGATGCCAATGTTTCAGCAGTATCTGCAAATGGGGCACCTAGCAACTCCATTGTTGCCATCTTACTGGATGAGTTTCAATCTGTAAGTACTGAGGACGTGGACAAGCTTCTTGGAAGCGTCAGGAAGACAACCTGCTCTCTCGATCCATGTCCATCATGGCTGGTCGTCCAGGGAGGGGACACATTGAAAACATTCCTTCAGGATGTGATCAACGCATCCCTCAGGGAAGGTATAGTTCCATCTTGTCTGAAGGAGGTGGCTGTAAAGCCCCTCTTGAAGAAACCTTCCCTTGATCCCCTGGATCGAAACAACTATAGACCAGTTTCCTTGCTGTCATTTCTCAGCAAGGTGATTGAGAGAGCTGTCGCCTCCCAACTCCAAGCCATCTTGGATGAAACTGATTATCTCGACCCATTTCAAACCGGCTTCTGGGCAGGATATGGAGATGAGACTGCCATGGTTGCTCTGACAGATGATCTCTGCTTGAGCACTGACAGGGGCAGTGTGACCCTGTTAGTGCTCTTGGACCTCTCAGTGGCTTTTGACACCATTGATCATGCCATCCTTTTGGACCGGCTGAGAGATGGGGAACGGAGGCTTTGCCTTGCAGTGCTTCCATTCCTTTCTCTCTGGCAGGACCCAAAGGGTGAGGCTCGGGGACAGCTGCTCTTCCAAAACTGAGCTAAACTGCGGCGTCCCTCAAGGCGCCATTCTGTCACCCTGTTCGCAGTCTGGGGGTGCTCCTAGACTCGTTGCTTCACATGACTAGTCAGATGAATGTGACGGTCAGGAGTGCCTGTTATCAGCTTCGGCTGATACGCCAGCTGCACCCTTTCCTGGAGATGAGGGATTTGGAAACTGTGGTACACACTTTGATCACCTCACGTTTAGATTACTTCAATGCACTCTACATGGGGCTGCCCTTAGGCTTAACCCAGAAACTTCAACTGGTACAAAACATGGCAGCCAGATTAGTCTCTGGAGTTTCCAGAAGAGACCACATAACTCCAGTGTTGAAATCTCTTCACTGGCTGCCTATTAGTTTCCGGGCACAATATAAGGTGCTGGTTTTAACCTTTAAAGCCCTACATGGCTTGGGTCCATCTTATTTCAGAGACCCGCCTCTCCCCGTACAATCCTCCTTGCACACTTCGATCCTCATAATCCCTTATCATATTCTGAAGGCTGTTACTTGCAGTATCATTGGTTCCCACATGAACCAAAAGAAAGGGGTATTGATCAGTAGGCTTGACAAGTCTTGTCAGCCTCTCTGTCACATCACAGAACTTTGCCCCAGGGAGACAACACACCTCCCGAGACATCTTGTCAGGCCCACAAACCACTGCTTCGGTACCCCTCAACAGGGAGTCCCCCACCACCACCACGTGCCTCCTCTGAGGTTTAGCAGTGTCTGTTCCCTGTCGTGATACTCTCAGTCTCCCCTGCTCTGTCCCTGACGTTCCCTGCTGCTTTTCCTCATCATCCCTGATAACAGAGAGAGATTCAAAGTGATTCTGTAGCTGCAAGCTCACAGAACGAACCGTGGTTTCTCTACTTCTGTGTGTGACATTCCTCCAACCATCTACTTCTGTTGTGTGTGAAGTGACCTCTTCTTCCCCATCAACTTTCTCTGTGTGTTTCCTGTCCAAGACCGTCCGGTCCTTTCTCTTCAGGAGAACCTCCTGCTCTCTGTGATGCTGAAGTGTAGACACCTGGGCCTCCAACTGCTGAACTTTTTTGTCTAAGAGGGATACCAACTTGCACTTGGTGCAGGTGAAGTTCCCCACATCTATAGGCAATAAGACAAACATCCCACAGTTGTTGCAGGTGACTGCAGCAGGTCCCTCAGTGTCCATAGTGAGAAGTCTACTGAAACAAGACTGTGGGCTTCCCCGTTTAAACATCAGTGTAAAGAATCCCTGTGTGGCTGTTAGTGAGATCAATCAACTGGGCCTATAGTTATCTGGAAAGCTCCTGGCTGCTAGCTCCTTCCAGAGGCACTTCCTCTGAATCCCCACAACCCCTGAAGGGGAAAGTGAACAGACAAGTATTAAAATTGAATGAGTTGCCCTCTAACACTGTGCCTAGGTCACTTTCACCTCTGTACTCCCCTCCCCCCTTGCCTACAAACTTGCTCCCTCCTCAATATGACATCCCTTCAAATATTTAAACAGGGCTATCATATCACCTCTTAACCTTCTCTTCTCCAGGCTAAACATCCCCAGCTCCCTAAGTGGATGCCATTCAACCTGTACTTCCAAATGGCTCTTGCCCATTAGGAAAGACAGTGAGGTAGGGAGACTGGGGAGGGGTGCATCCATTGTTCTGGGTCCTGTTCTCTGGAGCAGCAGAAAACAAGCTTGCTCCCTCTTCAATGTGACATCCCTTCAGGTATTTAAACAGGGAGATCATATCATCTCTTAACCTTCTCTTCTCCAAGCTAAACATTCTCAGCGCCCTAAGGCGTTCCTCATAGGGCTTCATGGTTTCCAGACCCTTCACCATTTTAGTCGCCCTCCTTTGGACCCGCTCCAGTTTCTCCACATCTCTTTTGAATTGTGGTGCCCAGAACAACTGGACACAGTATTCCAGGTGGGGCCTGACCAAAGCAGAATAGAGTGGCACTATTACTTCCCTTGATCTAGACACTATACTTCGCATCACACTGTTGACTCATGCTCAGCTTATGGTCTACTTGGACTCCTAGATCTCTTTCACATGTGGTCTCATTCAGCCAGGTGTCCCCCATTGTATATCAGTGCATTTCGTTTTTCCTCCCTGAGTGCAGAACCTTACATTTCTCCGTGTTGAATTTCATCTTGTTAGCATTGGCCCAGCTTTCTAGTCTATTCAGGTCATTTTGAATTTTGATCCTGTCCTCTGGGGTATTAACTACTCCTCCTAGTGGAGTCTCCGTCCTTGGAGGTCTTTAAACAGAGGCTGGATGGCCATCTGTCGGGGATGCTTTGATTTGGAGTTCCTGCATGGCAGGGGGTTGGACTGGATGGCCCTCGTGGTCTCTTCCAACTCTATGATTCTATGATTCTATGATTCTATGATTCTATCTGCAAATTTGATAAGTATGCTCCCAATTCTGTCATCCAAGTCATTAATAAAGATGCCCAGGACAGAGCCCTGTGGGACCCCACTGGTCACTTCTCTCCAGGATGAAAAGGAGCCATTGTTGAGCACCCTTTGGGTTCCGCCAGTCAACCAATTACAAATGCATCTAACAGTTATCTTGTGTAGCCACATCAAGGTATACTATATCCACAGCATTCCTTTCATCTACCAAGCTAGTAATTTTATCAAAAAAAGAGATCAGATTTGTCTGGCATGACTTGTTTCTCTGAAACCCTTGTTGGCTTTTTGTGATTATGGCATTCCCTTCAAAATGTTCACAGACTCTCTGTTTAATTATCTGCTCTAGAATCTTTCCTGGAATTGATGTCAGACTAACTGGACGATAATTGTTGGGATCCTCTTTTCTCCCCTTTTTGAAGATGGGGACAACGTTTGCCCTCCTCCAGTCTGCTGGGACTTTTCCTCTTCTCCAGGAGTTCTCAAAGATTATTGCCAATGGTTCCGATATTACATTTGCCAGTTCTTTTAATACCCTTGGATGTAGTTCATCTGGTCCTGGAGACTTATATTCATTTAGTTTACCGGGTATTCCTGTACTATCTCTTTACTTATTCTGTGCAGAAATCCCCCTATTCTGTCTTCTGCTCCATTATCCTTAAGTTGGGCACCCTTTGCCTTTTCTGAAAAGACTGTCAGGATTGACAAATAGTTAACAGTTAAATAGTTAATTGGGGAAGGGGGGTTTAGATGTAGTTATATATATCCATTAATCATCATATGTATAATCATAATGCATATATATATATTCAGTTGTATGTATGTTAGTTAGTATATTGTAGTGTAGTGGAATTGTATGTGGGAATAGAAAGTGCAGTTGAGATGAGCTGTTGGAAGGGAGTTGGTACGGCTGGGATGGAATGTGAGATAAGAGGGAGGCCAAGGCTGTTGGCGCTGGGAACCTCTGGGTTGTTATGGGAATGGGTTGCTGTTAGTGTGGTGTGGAGACAAAGGGGGAAAGAAAGGAGGGGTAGTTTTAAAGTGGGCATTTTTCCTGTGAAGCTTCAGATTCTGCAAAGAAGTGTACATGGTCACTATTCTCTTTGTCTTACAATAAACTTTTGCTCTTCTTGGAGAAGGTTTATTTGTGGATTACTGAGTAGGAGATTCCAATCCTCACAAAGACTGAAGAAAAGAAGGTGTTGAGTTATTCTGCCTTTTCTCTGTCCCCTGTGAGCATTTTGCCATTCTCTGCACTTATTGGCCCAACTGTTTCCTTCTTTTTCCTTTTGCTGGGAACATATCTAAAAAAGGACTTATTATTGTTCTTAACTTCTCTAGCAAGTCTGAGTTCATTTTGTGCTTTAGCTTTTCTGACTTTACCCTACATGTGCTGGGTATTTGTTGAAATTCCTGTTTGGTGATTTCCCCATTTTTCCATTTCTTATACATGTTCCGTTTAAAACTTAGCTCAGTTGAAAGTTCCTTAGTCATCCATCCTGGTTTCTTGAGATATCTTCCATTTTTCTTTCTCATTGGAACTGTTTGAAATTGTGCCTTCAGTATCTCCTTTTTGAGAAACTCCCATCCTTCTTGAACTCCCTTCTCTTTTAGTATTCTTGACCATGGGATCACCCCCAGTATTTCTCTAAGTTTATTGAAATCAGCTCTCCTAAAGTCTAGAATTCATGTCTGACTATGCCTAGCTTCTCCTTTCCGCTGTATAACAAACTCCAGGAGAACTTGGTCACTTCCACATAAGGATCCCACCACTTGCACCCCATTAACTAGGTCTTCCCTGTTGGTTAAGATAAGATCTAAAATAGCTGATCGTTAGAGGTTTCTATGATCAAGCAATGCAAAAGTTGAAACATCCAGTTATCTCTGCAGATGCATTTTGGGATAGGGGGTTGTGGGGTGTCTTTGCATCATTGCACTATGGGTAACACTACACACTGTCCTAATACATAATGTGGGGTTCAGCAATGGACATTCCTCTTGCAGAACGTGTATTTTTGGTTTTGTATAGACGAGTGAACTATTAGTGATAGGGTGGAAACAGACATAGCTCCATTTTGGGAAATAGCAGATCTCTCCCAAAGTTGGACCTAAGCATGGAGAAATGGAAGAAGGTCCTCCCACACCTTTGCTTTTTTTCATGCATCCAGGGTGCCAGCTCCTCAGAAAGTCAAGTTGTGATGCCGACCTGAAGAGGAAATTTAAATTAGGCTTCAAAGGTTCCTCAGGATAAAGATAGCACAAGGTCTACAAGAAGTACGCAGCAAGACACATGGAGGACATAGGTATATGTGTTACCTATGTATGTGTTACATGCAGGTGCATGTATGGGAGTATATACACATCTGGCACACATATGGGAGAACAGGTGAGCACGTGCATGTGGATACATATCAGACAAGGTGTAGAAAGAGAGAGAGAGAGAGCATGGTGCGCATGTACATACGTTAACAAGTCTACCTGCAAAGTGCACCAATGCAGCACAGGAAAACACAAAGAAATAGGCGCACAAAATCATGGAGATGTAAACATTCATGTGCACATTTGTTTATATATAAATATATATATACACACACACACACACACACACACACATACATATACATCTATATCGCAAGCATTGTGACTCCGTGATATCGTGAAATGCAGCAGTGTACCGCACAGTGTTTGTGTATACACCCGAAAGCATCTCAATAGGTACACTGATATACACACACACACACATTTTGTTAGTTGGTGATTACTAGAATCTGGAGCATGGTTAGAATAGGCGAGATAGTGTGTGTGTGTGTGTGTGTGCGTGTGTGGTGCTTGCTTTGAGCAACAGCAGTTTCTCAGTGCAGTGTTCTATAGGGCAATTTACCATTCTCCCCTTCCCTTTTCCCTTTGTTCAAAAGGGTAGCAAAGGTTGCTTGGAGACCCATTCTAAAGGGAAGGGGGCTGGCCATAAAAGCCACATGCCAACTTCTATTCTCTGCTTGGGGGCCTCAATTGAGGCCAGAGTTCTCTGTGCCATTTCCAGGACAGCCGAAGGCACAGGCAGGGCACATGGCTCTGATCTCTCTTTTCCGCACTGGTGTCTGCACAGAATTGGAAGAGACTACAAGGGGCATCCAGTCCAACCCCTGCCATGCAGGAACTCCCTATCAAAGCATCCGCGACAGATGGCCATCCAGGCTCTGCTTTAAGATCTATATGTAGGGAGACTCCACTACACCCCAAGGCATTGTGTCCCACTGTCAAACAGCCCTTACTGTCAGGAAGTTCCTCCCAATGTTGAGGTGGAATTGCTTTTCCTGCGGCTTGCATCCGTTGTTCCACGTTCTAGCCTCTGGAGCTGCAGAACACAAGCTTGCTCCCTCCTCAATATGACATCCCTTTAAATACTTACAGAGGGCTGCCATATCACCTCTTAACCTTCTCCTCTCCAGGCTACAGCGCCCGAAGTCGCTCCTCATGAGGAATGGCTTCCATAACCCTTCACCATCTTAGTTGCCCTCCTTTGAAAACGCTCCAGTTTCTCCACATCCTTTTTGAATCGTTGTGTCCAGAACAGGACACAGTTTTCCAGGTGGGTCCTGGCCAAAGCAGATTTGAGTGGCACTATTACCACCCTGGATCTAGACACAGTACAGTGGTCCCCTGGGTTACGAATGTAATCCGTCCTGGGATTACCTTCGTAACCCGGAAGCTTTCGTTTCCCGGGGGACCGCTATTTTGAACGCACCGCGCGGCCATTTAAAGGGGCCGCGAGGAGTTTTTTTCCGTATCCCGGGGGATCCTTCGGATCCCGGGGGATACAGTATGGGTCCCGCCGCTTTCGGATCCCAGGGTTTTCGTACCCCAGGGGATTCGTAAGGCGGGGGACCACTGTACTTCTATAGAAGCAGCCTAAAATTGCATTGGCAATTTACAGATTTCACTACCAAGCATGATTACATTGTAAGCTTATGGCCTTCCATCCGCCTGCATCATGGCTTGATAGCAGTTTTTGTTGTGCAATCGAGATATTTGGCTAGAGACCATGAAAGTTCATGCCGCCAATATCTTTCTTTTGCCTGCATAACCTCTGAGGCTGCTTAGAGATCCAAATATACCACAGAGCTCACTGTACAGGGATAATACCTTGCCTCTGGAAACCAAGGTAGCAGTTGGTTCATGCAGTGGAGACCTTTCTACTATGATTGTATTTTGCATGTGACCAGAGGCTCCTTTGATTAGGAATGCATGCAAGGCCCAGCAGCCAAACTCCCATGCATAACAAGGGGCCATCGCAGAATTTAATACTGCAGTGTCTTTTTGTGCCCCAGATCTTTGGAGCTCAAAATTCTCCATTGAAATCGAAAAGCAAAGGATTACTCTTGCTGCAGTAGAATTTTATCAATCTTTTACCGGCTGTTCAATAAACCATGAGTCCAATCACTCATCCTATAACAATTTGGATCATGGAGCTGGAAGATCTTTCTATTCCTCCAACCCGCATATCCTTGGGAGATTAAATAAGGCTAATCAATGCTGACAATAGTTTGCAAGGCTGTGATTATAGCACCCGCTCCCAGAAGTATCAATACCTATCCATTCAAGACGTAAATGCCTTCCCTGGGGTAAGAATTTTTAGACATGTAGCTGCAATTTGAAACCGACACATTGGTCGACTTTTGGGTTGGAATGGCAGCCTGAAGGACGCATCTTCGAGAGGCTCTCGGACGGCGCCATCCACTACATTGCTTTCCTTCTAAAAATATTATTTTTAGAAAGGAAAACCCCCAATTAAGGTATTAATTGGGTGAAGGGGCTTCCAAAGACTCTGTTCCTGTACTTTCAGCTCCCAGTTAGAAGGCAGAAATTCTACTTCTGCCTCTGTGGAAGAACTACTGGGAACGGATGAAAAAACAGAGGGAGTCAGAGGAATATCCCAGCATTGTAAATGGAAATCCTTTCTGGTTCAAAGGATGTCACCAACTTTTTAAAATATATATGGAAAAAAAGTTACTTCTAGTGAAGCAGCTATTTGAGCTCTTGAAGATATGAATATATCTACAGTTAATTCTTCGCTACAGTGAGATATAGAACCGAGACTGTGCTTTATAGAAGAGTGAGCGGGAAATAATTTAACCTATCTACACTCTTCTAATTTTGGATTGGAAAATTGCTTCGTTATTTGTCTAGAATATTTACTTTCCCCCCTTAAAATACATTGATTTATTGGAAATTGAACTGCCGGAAAACACTCACAGCTGACCAAGTTCTGCAACTCTGCGGCATTCTGGTGTTGCCAATGCCTATCTTTGTAATTAAGATTATCTGGAAGGAAAGGCAGAGAAGCCGGTGTAAGATTTGGGAAAAAGGAGGAAAGGAGGAAGGTGGCAGTGAGGAGGGAAGAGACAAAGATGGAGTTAAGAAGAAGAAGAGAAAGAGAGAAGAAGTTAAAAGCCAAATAATAAGGATTCAATGAGAAGGACAAATCAGGCAGGGAAAGTGTCCGCAGAACAGAGGAGGAGGAAGGAAGGGAGAAGGGAGGAAAGACGGAGAGATGGAGAGAATCGTGAGGCAGCAAGAGGGCTGAGTGGAAGACGGAGAGAAACTGGATTGGAACTAGAAACCGGATTGGAGCCAGGCGCACACGCGACCACAGTAGAAGGGAGGCAGCCGCGGAAATCTAAAGGGAGGGAAGCAAAGACTAAGTGGCAGAAACAGGGAAATAGGAGAGGAGAAAAAGGTGGTGAAGATCCAGATGTCAGTGAGTGAAGGAGAAGGAAGAGAAGGAAGGGGAAATCCGTGTTGGGAAAGCGAGGCCAAGATCTGAAAGTAACTCTTGGAAAGAACGAAACTATCGGCTGGAGTGCTTGAGAGGAAGGGGAAGGGGAAGGAGAGTATTTGAGAAGAAAGAGGGAAGGAAGCCAAAGCCAGACAAAGAAATAATAATAATAATAATAATAATAATAATATGCAGAGTCTTGCCCAGCAGAACTGTTTAGGGTGGTGGGGGAGCTGTGCCAAACCCCCTACTTAACCCTACGACAGCCTGCTGTGATGCGTTTAACACCTTCTTTGTAGATAAAATCTCTTGGATAAGAGCCAATTTGGACGCCACCTTTTCTCCAAATCCTATAGGTGAGGCGTCTAGCGACTCCATTGCTGTCACATTACTGGATGAGTTTCAATCTGTAAGTACCGATGACGTGGACAAGCTACTTGGAAGTATGCAGAAGACAACTTGTCCTCTCGACCCTTGTCCATCCTGGCTGGTCGTACAGGGGGGAGACGCACTGGGAGTGTTTCTTCAGAACACAATCAATGCATCCTTCAGGGAGGGCATCTTACCATCTTGTCTCAAGGAGGCGGCAGTTAAGCCCATCCTGAAAAAGCCCTCCCTTGACCCCCTGGACAGAAACAACTATGGACCAGTGTCCTTACTTCCATTTTTAAACAAGGTTATTGAGAGGGCAGTTGCCACCCAACTCCAAGCAGTCTTGGATGAAGCCGACTACCTTGATCCATTTCAAACCGGCTTCAGGACAGGACATGGAGTGGAGACTGCCATGGTTGCTCTGACCGATGACCTCCGCTTGAGTATTGACAGGGGTAGTGTGACCCTGTTAGTGCTCTTGGATCTCCCAGCAGACTTTGATACTGTAGACCATTCCATCCTTTTGGGTCGGTTGAGGGAGTTGGGAATCGGAGGCACTGCTTTTCAGTGGTTCTGAGCCTTTCTCTCTGACAGATCCCAAAGGGTGAGGCTCGGGGACAGTTCCTCCTCCAAAATTGAGCTTAATTGTGGCGTCCCTCAGGGCGCCATCCTGTCCCCGATGCTATTCAACATCTATATGAAGCTGCTGGGTGAGATCATTCGGAGGCATGGAGCTCAGTGTCTTCAGTACGCTGATGACACTCAGATATACCTCTCCATGACTAGATCATCGGCTCAGTCTTCAGATGGTGCCTCCCCTCTTAATGACTGTCTTGCGGCAGTAATGGATTGGATGAGGGAAAACAGATTGAAACTAAATCCAGACAGAACGGAGGTACTAACAGTTACCGGTCCGAAACCAGGTTTGGGAATACACCCTCCAGTCCTAGATGGGGTCACACTCTCCCCTAAGGACTCAGTTCGCAGTCTGGGGGTACTCATCGACTCTTCGCTTCACATGACCAGTCAGGTGAATGTGACAGTCAGGAATGCCTGTTATCAGCTTCGGCTGATACGCCAGCTGCGCCCTTTCCTGGATACGAAAGACCTGGAATCTGTGGTACATGCCCTAGTAACCTCACGTCTGGATTTCTGCAACACGCTCTACATGGGGCTACCCTTGTGCCTAACCCGGAAACTTCAATTAGTTCAGAACATGGCAGCCAGGCTTATCACAGGAACATCAAGGAGAGAGCACATAACACCAGTGCTCAAAGCTCTCCATTGGCTGCCCATTAGTTTCCGGGCACAGTACAAGGTGTTGGTACTAATCTTTAAAGCCCTGCATGGCCCAGGCCCATCCTACCTTAAGGACCGCCTCTCCCCGTATGAACCGCCCCACACACTTCAGTCCTCTGGAAGGAACCTACTGCAGCCAATGAAAACTCAGCTGTCCCAGACCTCCCAGAGGGCCTTTTCAGCTACCGCCCCTAAGCTTTGGAACGGCCTGCCGGATGAGATGCATCTCATTACATCACTGGCTAGTTTCAAAAAGGCTTTAAAGACGCATCTTTTCCTGCAGGCCTTTCCTTGAAACAGGAAGTAAATGGAATATCCACTCCCTGCTCTGAAAACATAGATAGAAATGGGAATTATCTCAGCTGCCCTTTGTCTAATCCAGCTGAGTTTACTTAACGCGGACTTGCACGTGAATAGTTCATGAGATTGCACTTTGTTTAATACTTGTTGACCAATTTTAATCTGTGCCAATTTTAATTTGTCTTGGTGTAAATTAGTTTTAAGGGAAGCGGCTGGGGAGGGATATGATTGTCGTTTTTACTCTATAGTAAAATACAGGCCACCTTGAGGGGAGAGAAAGGCAGGCCACCTCCTGCTGGAAGCAAGAAGAGCCCTCCCTTCAACCACCATCTTGAGGGGAGAGAGATGCAGGCCACCTCCTGCTGCAAGCAAGAAGAGCCCTCCCTTCAACCACCATCTTGAGGGGAGTTAATTGTATAATTAACAAATTGTAAGCCGCTCTGATAGCTTTGGCTGAAGAGCGGGGTATAAATAAAATTTATTATTATTATTATTATTATTATTATTATTATTATTTTTAATCTGTTGTACCCCGCTCCAAGTATTTTACTAGAGGAGCAGGCTATAAATAAACTATTATTATTATTATTATTATTATTATTATTATTATTATTAAAGGAGAATAGGGAAAATGGAGAAGAGAAAGTGGTTACATAAATACAGAGTTAAAATTGAGAATTGGAGAGGGTGTAAGAAGAGGAGGGGCGAAGAGAAGGAGAACATTAGAGAAGGAAGAGAAAAGCAGAGACTAGATAGAGAAAACATCTGGGAAGATCCGAATTGTAGGAGAACGTGTGTAAGTAAAGGAGGTAAGTAAAGGGATGTTTAGCCTGGAGAAGAGAAGGTTAAGAGGTGACATGATAGCCCTGTTCAAATATTTGAAAGGATGTCATATTGAGGAGGGAGCAAGCTTGTTTTCTGCTGCTGCAGAGACTAGAACACGGAATAATGGATGCAAGCTGCAGGAAAAGAGATTCCACCTCAACATTAGGAGGAACTTCCTGACAGTAAGGGCTGTTCGACAGTGGAACACACTCCCTCGGAGTGTAGTGGAGTCTCCATTCTTGGAGGTCTTTAAGCAGAGGCTGGATGGCCATCTGTCAGGGATGCTTTGACTGGGAGTTCCTGCATGGCAGGGGGTTGGACTGGATGGCCCTTGTGGTCTCTTCCAACTCTATGATTCTATGATTCTATGAGGTGAATAAAAACAACAGTGTAAAAAGAAAGAATCTAAGATCAGGCTAGGAAAAGGGAAAAGGGATATAGTTAAAGAAGGAAAAAGGATAAGGAAGAGCAGAATAAAGTTTAGGTGAGAGAGGAAAACTGAGTGTAATTAAGAGAAGGAAGAGAGATTAAAGGTGAAGAGCTACAACGGAAACAAACATAGAGGAAAAACCAAAATGACAACCAGAAGAATGACACAAATCCAAGCATCCACGCATCAGAGAAGACCATCTTGGGAGGCAGGTTCAAAAATACACAATCAAAATTTAATTTTAGAGGAATTAAAAAAACTATATACTGAAATGAAAGATGACATTAAAGAAATGAAAGCAGACATGGATGCGATGAGGAGAGATAAAACAAGAAATCCGACAGGAAATAAGAACAGAATTAAAAGGAATAAAAGAAACTATGGGAAAACACTCAGAAAAAATAAAAAGAAACAGGCAAAAAATAAAAATTATTGAAGAAACAACAAACAACATAAATAAAAAAGTCTTAGAACTAGAAGAAATAAGAGAAAAAGATATGGATGAGAACGCTTTACAAGACTTAAAACAAAGAGAAATTTGTAGTAAAATTAGAGGATTAAAAGAAATAAAAAATGAGGACTTGTACGAATACTTGATTCCAATACTCGCAGATTATGTAGGAATAGAAAACGACCAATTTCAAGGAGAAATTAATAAAATGTATAGAATAAACTCCAAAATAGCTAGACAAAGAAAACTTCCTAGAGACGTGGTCATTTACTTCACAAGAAAAAAAAATGAGAGAGGAGATAATTCAAATAAATTACGAACAAAAACTAGAATTTGGAGGAAATGAATTAATAATTTACAAGGATGTTCCGTTAAGGATATTGAAGAAAAGAAATGACTACAAACCGTTAACGACTCTGTTGAAATGCAACAATGTGAACTATAGATGGGAAAAATTGGAAGGGATAAACTTTAAGTATAACTCAGAAACATTCAAAATTAACTCAGTGACGAAAATGAAAGAATTTATTAAAAGATTTAGAAAAGATCTAGAAAGAAGGGAAAATTCACCTGATAAAGATGGATGTGAACAAGGAAAAACAAAGGTTAATCAGAAGGATCCCAAACAACCAACAGAAGAGAGGACAGAAGACAATTTAGAAAAGGAGGAGATTGAAGAAATATAAGACAAGAAGGTAAAAAACAGTTTATTAATATGTCAAAAATTAAGATTTTATCGTGGAATGTGAGTGGTATGAACTCTCCACAAAAAAGAAAGAAAGTCTTTCATTACTTAAAGAAACAAAAGTCAGATATAACCTGCTTACAAGAAACACACATAAAAGGAAAAGATATTAGACTGATTGTCAATAAGAAATTGGGAAATGAATTTATCTCAGCTTATTCGAAAAGAAAGCGAGGAATAACTATATATGTTAACCCCAAATTTGAAACAAAAATTATATTTAATGACAGTAATGGAAGATATCTGGGCCTAGAAATTAATATGTTCAATATCAAATATTTAGTTGTAGGTATTTATGGTCCACAAGAAAAGAAAAATGAATTCTGTAATAAAATAAGAGATATTGAATGAGTTTCCATACGAAAAGACTTTACTAATGGGAGACTGGAATGGGGTAATTGATCCAGAAATAGAAAATCAGATAAACATATTAAAAAGATGTAGGGGAAACTACCCCAATCCTTTACTTACTTGATAGAATCACAAAATCTAATAGACGTATGGAGACATAAATACAAAACCGCTAGAGACTATACATTCTTTTCTGAAAGGCATAAATCCCTTTCAAGACTTGATATGTTTCTAGTATCAAAAAGCCTGTGTAACGAAGTATTGAAAATGGACTCTGAACCAAGAGCAATATCGGACCATAATCCGATAACAATATTTATAAGAGGAAGACAATCTGAATTCTCCTGGAAATTAAATGAAACTCTTATGCAGAAAGAAGAAATAATTAAAAAGGGAAAGAAACTCTAAAATATTATTTCAAAGAGAACTTGAAAGATGACATAAATATCACTACAGTTTGGGAGGCATCTAAAGCTGTAATGAGGGGCTTCTTTATTCAGCAAAACAACATAGTACAAAAGAAAAAAAGATAAAGACTTCAGGAGTTATATTAAGACTTGCAAGAGAAGGAAAAAGATTTAAACATTAATCCCTCAAATAAAGTAATAGAAAAGCAAATAAAAACACTGAAAAAACAGATTGAACTAGAAGAAACAAAAGAATTACAAAATAAATTAAGATATATAAAAGAAAAATACTATGATCAGGCAAACAAACCAGGCAGATGGCTGGCTCGGAAAATTAAGAAGTCCAAAGAGCGAAATATTATTACAGAAATTAAGAAAGGATCGACTCTAACTTCATCTCCCGACTTTATAAAAAACTTTCTAGACAAAGCAAACCTAAGCCCCCTGACAGACCATCAAAGGAACCTCCTGAATGCTCCAATAAAGTCAATGGAAGTGATAGGAGCGATAAAAAACAGCAAAACAGGGAAGGCACCAGGTCCCGACGGCTTTGGAGCAAGCTATTATAAAACTTTCGAAGAACAGCTGTTAATTCCTTTGAAATCAACAATGAATGTGATCAGTAAAACCAATTACCCTATGACCTGGAAACAAGCAAACGTAATATTATTATTGAAAGAAAACAGAGACCCAGTGGAAGTTAAAAATTATAGACCTATGTCCCTGTTAAACACGGATTACAAACTGTTTGCTTCAATATCGGCAGAAAGACTCAAAAAAATACTTGTAGGCTGGATCCATAAAGACCAATCAGAGTTCCTTCCAAATAGGCAGATTAGTGATAAGACATATATTGAATATCATAGAATATTTTGAGAGAAATAATGAAAAAAAATAGCCATGATTTTTGTCGATTTGGAAAAAGCTTTCGACAGTTTACACTCGGAAATAATATTTGCAACATTAGAGGTAATTGAGGCAGGCCCTATCTATTTAAATTGGATAAAAAACATAAATAAGGACCAGAATGCAAAACTTATAATCAACTCTGAAAAAACAAAGGACTTTCAAATATGTAAGGGAACCCATCAAGGTTGCCTTCTCTCACCCTTATTATTTATATTGGTTTTAGAGTCTCTAAATAACAGATTAAGATTAGAAAAGGAAGTAAATGGAGTAAATATAAGAAAATAATGAACATAAGATGAAACTATTCGCAGATGACATTGTGTACACCGTAGAAAACCCGGGGAAAAATATAGAGATACTGTTGGAAATATTGCAAGAATGTGAAAAAGCCTCAGGGCTAAAGATAAACAAGGAAAAAAACAACAATCATAACAAAAAATATGAATAGTCAGGAAGAACAAGAATTGGAGGATCAATGTGGGTTAAAAATCGAGAAAAAGGTAAAATATCTAGGATCAATCTAACAAGTAAAAATTCTGATTTTTTTCATAATAACTATGAATCATTATGGAAAGAAATTAGGAAAGATTTGGAAAACTGGAGTAAACTCCAGCTATCACTACTTGGAAGAATTTCGCTTATACAGATGAGTCTTCTACCCAAACTTCTTTTCCTATTTCAAACAATCCCAGTCATCTACAATTATAAACCTTTATTTCAATGGCAAAAAGAAATATCAGAGCTCATTTGGAACAAGAAAAGACCTAGGATAAAATTTAAAATTCTATGTGACATAAAGCAAAGAGGAGGGCTGGGTCTCCCGAATTTAAAATTTTACTATGAAGCCTGCTGTTTGACCTGGCTAAGCGATTGGATAACACTAGAAAACGAACAACTCTTAAGTGTAGAAAGTGATAATCTGTGGTTGGGATTTCATGGATATCTACTATATAATAAGGACAAAATGCATAAAGAAAGTAAAAATCATTTGGTTAGAAAAGCTCTCCTTAACGTATGGAAGAAATACAAAAAGAGACTATGCCCAAAAATTCCCTTGTGGTGCTCCCCGCATGAGGCCCTCTTTAAAAGAGAAGGAATTCAGCAACGTAAATGGCTAAGATACAAAGATTTATTGAAAAACTCACAAGAAAGTTTAGACATCAAATCACAGGAGGATTTGAAAAGATCGGGTATCGATTGCCATTGGTATCTCTATTCTCAGTTACGGGAAAGATTCAAAATTGATCGAAAAATAGAAGGGTTTCAATCAGAAAAAACAGAATGGGAAAAATTATAGACAAGGGGAGAAAAAAATGATTTCGAGAAATTATAAATTACTTTTAGAATGGGAAACTGAAGAAGAGATTATTAGACAAAGCATGATTCGGTGGGCACAAAATATAGGACACACTATAGATTATCAGAATTGGGAGGAGCTATGGAATAAAACAATAAAACATACTTCGTGCCAAGATCTGAAAGAAAATGTCTATAAAATGATTGATAGATGGCACCTTTCTCCCAATAGATTAGCTGAAATGTTTAAAAACTCCAAACCTAACTGCTGGAAATGTTCCTAGAACACAGGCACATACTATTGTTAAGGTAAAATTGATAAAGCCATTGATAACCAACTGATAACCAATAATCTCTGCCATTAATGATCAATAATGAACAGTTCAGCCATAGTAAGAAATAGAGCTAAAGGAAAAACTTGTCCTTTTGAATTCGACTTGTAGCCCCCACCTTAGAAGGGAGGAGGGAAGAACTAAAGCATGAAATTCTCTTCACTGAGAAACGAGTGGGCCTCCTTCAAGGCCACAGCTAAGCTGATAAGGTTTCTTTTCTGTAAGGCATTCATTGATGATTCATTGATCAGCTAGCAAATCAGGCTAGCTGAGAGCCAGCCCGGAGACAACACACACACACATATATATATATATATAAATGAATGTTAAACTACGCATGCTCAATGAATATTTCATGAATTGATAAAACTGGGCACGCCATTTTTTAGAGGCATTCGGTCATGGGATGGCCCGTGATTGAACCTCTGCATGCAGACTAAGACTGTTTGGAATTAATAAATCTGATTGGAAATTTTCACAAATGCCTGACTTGCATAATTGGTTGTGAATGGGTTAATTGACCCTATGTTTACCTTAACATTTGGCACCCCAGATGGGACCTTAAGAGGTCAACACCTCTGCCCCTGACCCCGGCTTTGTGAAGAGATCCAAGACAGGGAGATTTCTCCCCCTCCCCCATCACCTTGAGATATGCAGGACTCCGGCGCTATCGATCTTATCAGGAATGTGGCCACTGCCAAACCTTTCTGGTACCTGTTAGGCTGGAGACCGCTGGAGAAGCCCACATATTATCAAAGTGACCTTTGAGGGATTCAATTCCAAACAGCCTTAGAATCCAGGAGAAAGGGGGGGGGGGGAGAAAAAGAAAAGAAAAAAAGGGGAGGAGAAAAAAGCACGTGCTGGTGAGTAGGAGGAAAAAGGGCTCTTTCTTTCTGATTCTGCACCTTTAAAAAAAATAAATAAATAGGTTTTGGCCCGGTTCAAGCGAACCGAAGAGGGGGAGCGGATCCACCCCCTGATAAGGTTTTTTGATAAGGTTCTTTTCTGCCTTTTCTATGGGAGGCAAATGGGTTGTGGGTTTTCACTGTTGAGAGATTGTGTGTGTGTGTGGCTGCATGCTTGCCAACCATTTGGTGCCTGGGGGTGGCCCTAGGTAAATTGGTTTTCTGGGAGGCATTGCATTGCAGTGAATGAGTGAATTCCCTTTTGTGTCTGTGATCTATCCTTGTTAGCAATTAGGATAGGCAGGTAGGAAAGAGGGATGGGGTGGGAGGTCCTCTCTCTCTTTCTACCCTCTTTTTTGAATTTAGGGGTGCAACGCCATAGAAATCTGTAGAAGCCACAGAAGAAAATGGCAACGGTGCACGAAACCCTTCCCTTTGGCCTAGAGCCATAAAGTCTGGAACAGGTCTTTTGAAGATGGCTCAACTCTGGTTCCCCGCCACCTCCCACCTCAGGAATGTGATGATAAAAAAGCTTGAAATGTTCAGAAAATGGATTTTAAGTAAGCCACGCTTCCAAAAAGAAGCCCAAAAGCTAAAAAAAAGAGAAAAAAGAGGAAAAATAAATAAAAAGAAATAAAAATGAATGTTCACATGCACATGACCCATTGAGAAGTTAGAACAATTAATAAAGGAACTTTAGCCAGCTAAGGCTCAGCTTTGAAGCCAAGGTCCAGACTTGATACATTACAACTGATTATGGACCACTGAACATGTGCAGATGCATAAAATAATAATAACAACGATAATAAGAGAAAAACTGAAAGAAAAAGTGGGCAGCATGAGCTTCCTAGCTGAAGTCCACTTCCTCAGATGTATTTGGATAAGATGACAACAATAAATAATAATAATAATAATAATAATAATAACAACAACAACAACAACTGGGCATACATGTTACCTGGTCAGATATGTCCAGATGCCCTGCAGGAGACCAAGATGGATTCGCTCAGGTAATAGACCCCAAGGCAGATGTTTCCCAAAATGCCCTTGATGTTAGAAGGAACCACAAAAGACAGAAGGCCTTAGAAGAGAATGTTTTCAGTCCAGTTGAGAGCCCAGTGAGTAGGTACACAAGGAGAGAGATGAAGCAAGTGAGAATGAAAGAGACATTTGTGTCAGTAGTTGGTACTGAAGAACAAGTTTCACAAGTTTACTGGCGCAGCAGTAGTGGACACCAGTGTCCAGAGCAGCCAGAGAGGAGAGAGTGGATGTGGATGTGAAAGAGAAAGCAGAAAAAGAGGAGTCCAGCGCTCAGTAGTTAACCCCAGTTGCTTATGCTGTTGAAGGAAAAAAGGTGCATTTTGAATTCAGCTTCAGAAAGGAGGGGCAACAGCCCACGAATTCAGAAAGGAGGGGGGAAAGCAAAGGAGCGCTTCAGTGAAACAAAGAGAGCTGTGAGCTCAAGGACATTGGTAACCAGCTGTCTTGATAAGGAATTTGTGTTCACAAAATGTTTTCATGCTGGAGCTGAAAATTGGTAACTGTAAAATACAAAATGAATTCAAATAGGACATGTGTTCGTTTTAACTCCAACTTGCCCATACCACGGATTGACAAAGACTCACTTTGCAAAGTATAAGCAACTCTGTCCTTTCACTCTGAAGGCACAAACCTTATGTGAATAATCTACTTTAGTTATGCAAAACAAGAGAGAAATGCCTAAGTGATGCCAGTGAACTGTTCAGTTAGCCTGGACACTGTGAAAAGCCAGAGATGACCAAGGAGGAATTGTGAGTGTCCTTAGGAATGGCTGGATACAGCAAGAATCAGATCCCAGACTTTGCTTCCATAGTCAAACCCTTATATGATATGCTAAAAAAAGAAAAGACCAGAACCTACCCCATTTGAATGGACTGGTGAAGATAGGGCAACCCTAAGACAACTGGAAAGAGCCTTTAGCAGCTTGCCAGCCCTGGGACTACCAGATGTGAGCAAACCCTTCCAAACAGTAGTGGGCGTGCTCACCCAGAAGCTTGGAACATGAAATTGTCCAGCAAGAGTACAGACCTAGCCTGGTTGTCTCATATGCATTGCTGCTACACCCCTCCTATTAGAGGAAGCAATCAAATTCACCTATGGACAAGATTAGAGACCCAAGGGGCTGTGTGAAAACCTTAATGTGATTACCTTAAATCCAGTCCCTGTTGGTCCAGCACCTGAGTGCAATCCAGAGAATCCACAAGCTGGCTACGCTGTGGTTCAGAAAGATGAGAAGCTGGTCCCCTTCCAGGAAGGACCTCAATTCAAAAACATTGAGCTAATTGCCTTAATGAAAGCATTGCAGTAAGATCTATACTGATGGGATATGTAAAGTGCTCCTGGATGCTAGTATTCTTTGAAAAGAAATTGACTTAAATCAGAGACTTGAGACGAGAAATTTGGAAATGCCTATGTGTGCTTGCTCCAAAGACTGTGTTTCAAAATTAGAAAAAGGAAACATGATGAAGGAAAAAGCAGAATCACAGCTTATGTGAGATAATAACAACAGCAACAAGTGCAAAGATATGCAAATAATGACATCAACTTAACTGCTGAGGTAAAAATCAGAGACTGATAGCCCTCATCAGAGCATTAAAATGGACTACAAAAAGACATGATGCAGAAGTTAAACTTCACTTAAAGCAAATGGCAAGTATTCAAGTAGACTTTACCCACATGCCACCTGTTGATGGCTAAAAGACTGTTTTAGTAGCCATATGTACCCTTTTCAGATGCGTGAAAGGGATGGTCAGAGAATAACATTCCCTTGGAGACATCATCTCCAGATATGGATTGCCCCAACAGACTTATGGTGACAATGATGCCTCATTCCAAATGCTATTTTGCCTGTCATGGTAGAGACTCTGATATTAAAGAAGCAAGCAACTTGACCAAATAATACCTGCTCAAGAGTTCAGTCCTGAAGACATAGTTTGGATTAAAAGCTACAAAGAAAACATTGAAAAAGACTCTTTGCTGTTTTGTTGACTACTCCCACTTCCTTGAAAGTTAATGGGGATCCTGTTTGCACCTATTGAAGCAACCAACTGCAGAGCTGATTCCAGTAACCTGATCTGTTACCAACCAGAGAGTTCCAGATGACCCGGGAGACGAAAGGCCAACGCCAGTCGCCCATCGAAGCCTCCTTGAATCTGGGTTCAAGGCAGCGAAGCCAACGGACGCGATCAAGAGAAGACTAACTTGGGACCTGGAAAACCGAGTTAGCGAAGTTCTGGAGGGTGCTGCAACCACTCCCTACCTGGAGAGAGGAGTGGTCACCACCTGAAGATTCACCTACTTCAGCCAGAAGGCTTTGTTTTAAACTGTTTCATTTGGTCATAATATTGTTGTTGATTATAGTTATTGTGGGGTATTTGGTTCACTATCTGAGATGGGAAAAGGTAATCCATGCCAAGATTGCATCAAAACAGTGGGAACAGGAAACAAAATTGGGCTAACATGCAGAGTAAACACTCATGCACTGGTATACAATTGGCCTTTCACAACATCATATAGCTCAACATGCCAAGAATTAGAGAGAAAACACTTGCTATAGTCCTGCAGGAAAACCAGTCCAGGGTATTTGCAGGCACATATATGTTCATGGCAATGGAATCTCACTGTCAAGAGTTAGGGTTGGGTTCCCCATGGCAGGGGCAACCATTGAAGCACTGAGCATTTGCAAAATGGCCAAACTGAGGAAATTCAGAGGGGCAAAGAGCCTACTCGCTTACAAACAATACACATGCCATGGGACACCCAGAGGGCCCAATACTGATTGTGTCAGTCCACAGAATTGACATTGTTAGAACTTGGGGACAATAGACACTGATGCATGCTACGTTACACAGAGTTCCAATACACACAGATAGTGAGACCAAACAGTGAAGTGTGAAATGGGAATTGATGGTAAGAACTTGTTAAGTGACTGTTTGGGATTATTCTGTCTCAGAAGTACCTGATACACCTTCTTCTCTGAGTTTTGGAAGAAGAAGAAAACTTTTCCAGATTCCTGATGTTGGTAAGAATTTGTGTTTCACTTTTGCAGAGAAGTGACAGTGGAAGAAGGAGCTGCAAATCCACACAGATAGTGGATGCCAAGAGACTTGTTGGTTTTACAATTTCATTAATCTTTGGTGGCCAAAGTCCCTAAGAGAAGAGGAAAATGGACTTAGCCAATGGAATGTCCTGAAATTGTGTTGAAATTCTTATTCCCAGCTATCAAAACCTATTCATGGTTCAATTGGGTTTGGGGGACAAAAAAATGAAATGACGAAAAGAATTAATTGCTGTTATTGATACACAAACTGTTTGCATCATAATGTATGTCACCTATGGCAATCAATGGCTTTATTGGAATAAATGCAGACAAATCAAAGACTTGATTTGTCAGCAGAAGAAAAGGGAGGAGATGTTAAGGTAAAATTGATAAAGCCATTGATAACCAACTGATAACCAATAATCTCTGCCATAATGATCAATAATGAACAGTTCAGCCATAGTAAGAAATAGAGCTAAAGGAAAAACTTGTCCTTTTGAATTCGGCTTGTAGCCCCCACCTTAGAAGGGAGGAGGGAAGAACTAAAGCGTGAATTTCTCTTCACTGAGAAACGAGTGGGCCCCCTTCAAGGCCACAGCTAAGCTGATAAGGTTTCTTTTCTGTAAGGCATTCATTGATGTTGCAAATCAGGCTAGCTGAGAGCCAGCCCGGAGACAACACACATATATATACAGTGGTCCCCCGGGATACGAATCCCCCGGGTTAAGAAAACCCCGGGATCCAAAACCGGCGGGACCGCTACTGTACCCCCTGGGATCCGAAGGATCCCCCGGGATACGAAAAAAAGGGACGTCCCTTCTCCTCCGAGGCCAGGCTTCGGAGGAGAAGGGACGGCCTTTCGTCGCTTTTCCTCCGAGGCCAGGCTTCGGAGGAAAGGGGACGGACTTTCCTCCCTTCTCCTCCGAGGCCAGGCTTCGGAGGAGAAGGGATGGCCTTTCGTCCCTTTTCCTCCGAGGCCAGGCTTCGGAGGAGAAGGGATGGCCAGGAGGCCTCCGCGGCTGAGGAGAAAGGAAGGCCCGATCCCCCGGATCGCGCCTTCCCTTCCCCGGCCAGGAGGCCTCCGTGGCTGAGGAGAAAGGAAGGCCAGATCCGCCGGATCGGGCCTTCCCTTCCCCGGCGAGGAGGCCTCCGCCAGGCCAGGCTTCGGCCAGGCTTCGGAGAAGGGACGGCCAGGAGGCCTCCGCGGCTGACGAAAGGAAGGC
Organism: Urosaurus nigricauda; assembly: GCA_034509955.1. Lineage (NCBI taxonomy): Eukaryota > Metazoa > Chordata > Lepidosauria > Squamata > Phrynosomatidae > Urosaurus > Urosaurus nigricauda. The sequence goes on from JAOEGL010000002.1 coordinate 114,395, forward strand.
CCGATCCGCCGAATCGGACCTTCCCTTCCCCAGCCAGGAGGCCTCCGCCAGGCCAGGTTTCGGAGGGGAAGGGATTTCCCTTCCCCTCCGCCGGCGGCCAGGCCTCGGAAGGGATTACTTATTTCCTATGGGAAATAGGCCCCGGGTTACGAAATTTTCGGCTTACGAAAAAGGTGCCGGAACGAATTAATTTCGTAACCCGGGGGACCACTGTATATATGTATAAATGAATGTTAAACTACGCATACTCAATGAATATTTCATGAATTGATAAAACTGGGCACGCCATTTTTTAGAGGCATTCGGTCATGGGATGGCCCGTGATTGAACCTCTGCATGCAGACTAAGACTGTTTGGAATAAATGGGTCTGATTGGAAATTTTCACAAATGCCTGACTTGCATAATTGGTTGTGAATGGGTTAATTGACCCTATGTTTACCTTAACGCTATCACATATGGTGGACATGCCCGAAAGCCAAAAAATATTGGTTGGGCATTTATGAAATTAAAATAAATATCTCTTTCACTCCAGAAATCTTTTTATTAGGAATGATTGATGAGGAAACAGAAAAAATTCATGGTAGAATGGTGTTTTTTATGCGAACCTGTGCTAGAATTTCTTTTGCCAGGAACTGGAAAGCAGATAAACCCCCATCGATTGAGCAATGGATAATGAAAACATATGGAACTGCTGAGTTGGACATTACGAATTGTTGGATGAGGGATAAAACTGAAGAAAAAACTAAAGAGGACTGAAAACCATTTTATGATTTTTAAAAAGAATATTGGAAAGAAATTGTGTGGAAAAAAATAATCTATAATGTTTCTGGTATATTTAAAGTTCAGTCAGTAAGGTTGGATAAAACTTTAACTATCAATATCAGATTAGAAGATGTTTTTTCTTTAAGACTCGCCTAGACTGCTATTAAATAGAGGTTTAGAACATAAATTCTTTTCTGTTTATCTTTTGGATATAACAGATAAAGGAAGAACAAAATTAAGAGTAAAGAAAACACTGATTTCTATGTTAAGATAAAACAAAGGACTTTTGAAATACTGACTAGTGGAATCTCAAATAGAAGGAAGTCAGCTGTATGTTATATGTTTTTTATATTTGGAAAATTAATGTTTGTATTCTGCATTTTATGTGTGTTATTAGTATTATGTTGATCCCTATGTATCTGTTTTTCTTTCTGGGTTTTTTTCTTGCATTTTTTATACCTGTTTGTCTGGGTAGATCTCAATATTTCTGTGGTTTGTGTTGCGATGTTTCTGAATGTGGCTTTCGCCCCTATGTCCAAGAGGGAAAACACTTCCCAGTGCTCCCAAGCATACCCCCTGCCCTGCTTCCATTTAGGATCTGTAGGTTTGATAACTTCTTTTTCCCTTATTCAGTTTTCCTTTCATGAAGCTGTTCCTGCTGCAGTCTACCTATGAAGGAGAAATGTAATTTATCAATATGTAGGCAAGAATCTGCATAATAGGAGTCTCCTGAAATGGCAGCCCCAGTCGCAGCAAAGGAATGTAGACCAATACTATAGAAGTACCCAAAATGGACAAGAGGAGAGGGCTCTAGATAGAAATGCCAAAGAGGAGGCTGTAAGGGAATGAGAGGCAGGCCCAGCTCCATCAGGAGAAGAAGAAGAGCCCTCCCTCCATGCCTTCTGACTTGGTCCAGGCCTCTGAGGGAGAGACCTGCCCCCCTTCCACACCAAAATTCCCTTCTTCTTTTGTGCCATGTCTTTTTAGGTTGTAAGCCTGATGGCGGAGTTGAGGCAATGTGTCAGCATTGAAGACCCCTGGCTCCCCCTCCCTAAATGGGTTCATTGTAAGAGAGTTCCTGCATGGCACAACAGGTCATCATAGATGACCCCTGGGCTCCCAATCCTAAAGGTGTTCTGTGAAAGAGAGTTCTTGTGTGGCACAACGGTTCTGCATTGACGATCCCTGGGCTCCCTTTCCTAAATGGGTTTTTAGAAAGAGAGTTCCTGCGTGGCACAACAAGTCAGCATAGATGACCCCTGGTTCCCCCTCTCTAAAGGGCTTCCTTGAAAGAGGAATTTCCTAATTACGTCCCAAGGGCCTACTGATGGATTAGGAATAATAAGTCTTAAAGATATGTGGTAAACCTCCTCGTATACATTAAGCCTCTTTTTGATTTTTATACTCATTGATGTAACCCTTACCTGCCAACAAAACGTCTTCAGTGCAGCAGCAAAATGTGTCCCAAGGTGCAATTTCAGGCTGCATCAATAGAAGTATAGTGTCTAGATCAGTATAGTATCTTGATCAAGGGAAGTAATAGTGCCACGCTATTCCCCTTTGGTCAGACCCCACCTTGAATACTGTGTCCAGTTCTGGCCACTTCAATTTAAAAAAATTGTGGAGAAACTGGAGCATGTCCCAAGGAGGGCGAGTTTGAATGGGAGTTCCTGCATGGCAGGTGGTTGGACTGGATGGCCCTTGCAGTCTCTTCCAACTCTGAGATGCAATGTTCTATGATTCTTTTGTTCTATATTTTAAATGTGTCATGTCATACAAGTGAGGAGAGCATTGCAATGCCTTCTGGGAGTTCCTCTGGGTAACATATAACAAGCCATTATTGTTGTGTTGCTACTTGCTTTATTCCTTGGGAAACCGCGCAATCCCACTGCGGCCTGTTCCACTAGGAGAATAAACAGGAACCAAAGCACCCAGAAACAAGCAAAATTCTCTGTGCCCGTGCCATACTTCATTTTTGAAAACTACACATTCCTATCCTATCCTATCCCATAGCCCAACACCCCAACCTTCCCGGCACAAGGATCTATCATATTGCGAAATCACGTTAAACCAGCCTTACCTCTGTAATAGACTGAATCGCACGAAAACGGATACCGATACAGAGACACGGTAAAGGAATAACACTAAACCTTTCGCGGAGATCCCAGTATTGCCCTCCAAAAAAGGGGTCTTCACTTTTGCTTATTGTAGCCAAGGCGTGCGTTGGGCCAACCAAGCAGAAATTGCAGTGCTATTATTCAAAAGTACTGTTCTCCGTTGTGATCTCGATAAACCTTTATGAGGTCCCAGTAGAATGGAAACTCGCAATTACACAAAATTAGTGTTTTTCCCTTGGTCGCCACGTGAAAAATGGTGACTCTTCTCCAGAGGTTCATTCTTGCGCATGCTCATTGTGAGATTTTTTTGCCAAATCACGGTCTAGCATCATCTGCTGGCCAAAAAGTGTGGTAACCCAAACTTTTCCTGGGACTTAATTTTCTTGGCCTTGCTTTTTGGAAGGCTACCAGGAGCCTAGAATCATGCCCAGGGGATGGTTCTTATGGGGGCCCCAGGAGCTTGAATGTCTGTTTCAGCCCCTTGAAAGGGAAAGGGACTCGGAAGTGATCATGAGCAGCGCCTCCCTTCCTGACAGGGAAATCTATGCCAGGCTGCCCCAGAGGCTGCGCAGGCAAGGCTTCAATCAATCGTTCTGTGGACCAGGTGGCATCAAAAGTGAAGGTGCTTCGCACACCATTCTGCCATGATGTGAGGGAGCACGGTGCCAGTCCAGGGGGTCACGCTCTGACACATTTACTATAATGCGGCACTTGTGGATGCTTGCTGGGATGCCGCCGGTGGAGCCACGAGCCGCAGAGGGTGAGTTTCATACCGCTGTAACCGGCCTATATCTGCAATTACAGACAGGATGTTATACTTATCGCATGATATATATGTGGTTTTGCAGCTTGGCGTGGGCGTGACCCCGTCCATAGACGGGATGTTGCCGCTGCCTAGGAACATGGTGCAGGTGCGCATGGTACGTAAAAGCTTAGGCACATGTTGCCATATGTTCCCCTTGGGGATAAGTGGCGCTAAGGTGCCAAAGGGCCATGTTCATTAGACGGTGGGGGGAAACAGAATAAGAGATACGTCAGTGCTAACAATAATGAACTGGTGCTTCCATATTATGCTTGCCAAGCAGTAGCATGCAAGAAAACACTGAGGTGCTATGTTTGGATAATCCCCTCTCAGAAACAGTAGTCCTATGAAAACCATGCGTATATGTACTCTAGTAAGTACTGTTAAATTTGCATGGCACACCACTAATTGTTTGTGGCTTTTCATCACTGCAGGACACGAACCCGAAGACGCTCCACCAGTTGCACACCCACCGAGGGACTTGCCCGCACCACTCCCTGCCGTTGCGCTCGGTGAAGGGAACGGGCAGCTAGAGCAGCGTCTCCTTAACATGGAGTCGGAGATGGAGCTCGTGCGCACCCAGCAGCATGAAAGTAAGCCACCAAGAAAGCTGCTTATTGTCAGACAGCAATGCCTTACAAGATGCACAACGCACGACAGGCAAAATGTCTGAGTATCTTCCTTTTTTTCCTTGGCAGTGCTGGAACGGCAGGACTTGATGGACCAGCGTTTATTGGCAGTGGAGACTGGACTTGACCGGCATTGATGTGGATCGACCACTTTCGTGTATCACGTTCCCCACAATGCCAAGTTGAACCGGGAAAGGGGAATTAGCTGCAGCTGGTTATGGGATACCTGTGGCCCTCTCCTTTGTTTGTGGGGCCACTAAGACATTATTTCTATCTCTTTTCTGTTTGTGTACAGTTAATGTATGTACAAGTGTGTGTGTGTGTGTGTGTGTGTGTGTGGGCGTGAGTGTTCAATAGTGCAAAAGTTATTGGATGTCAATTTTTGTTTGTTTGTGGTTTTTCCCTGCCCCTCCCCCCCCCGCTACCTGTGCGGAAACAGGTAAAAGGTGTACCTTGGTTTTTGCCTATCCCTGTTCACGTGCGTGTGAGTGTGAGTTGATGTCTCCGTGAGTCTCTGTTTGTATTGTGCCCCCCACCCCCACCGATACCTGTGCCGGAACAGGTAACGGTTGTACTTTGGTTTTGTGTCCCTGCCCGGCCTTGGCCATATACGAACAGCCAATGTCCCTCTTAATTTTTGGATTTGCTACCTACCTGTTGTGTCTGTCTTGTACATAATAGAAATATTGTTTTCTTGATACTTTCGTTGTCACATGTCTTCAGTTGGTGCGGGGAAGGAAATGGAGGGGTTGGTTTGCTGTTGTCATCTATTCTGACAAGTTGCTCCATGCAGGAATTCACTTTCAAAGTGCCTTTTTTGGGATAAGGAATGAAGGTTTATCTATTCTGACAAGTTTTCATGCAGGAATTCACTTTCAAAGTGCCCTTTTTTGGGATAAGGAATGAAGGTTTATCTATTCTGACAAGTTTTCATGCAGGAATTCACTTTCAAAGTGCCGTTTTTGGGATAGGGACTACAGTGTCATCTATTCTGACAAGTTGTGCCATGCAGGACACAACGTTAGGAGGAACTTCATGACAGTAAGAGAAGGTTAAGAGGAGATATGATATCCATGTTGAAACACTTGAAGGGATGTTATATTGAGAATGGAGAATGCTTTTGTTCCGAAGCTGCAGAGCATAGGACACAATGGAGCAATGGATTCAAGCTACAGGGAAAGAGATTATTCCAGCTCGAAATTAGGAGGAATGATCTTTCTGAAAGTAAGGGTTGTTTCATAACAGAAAACATTCTGAGATTTTGGTTGAGTTCTTGCAAACAATCTTGCAAAACAAACATTCTTGCAAACAATCTTGCAAAACCATTCTTGCATAGAATAATAGAATCACAGAGTTGGAAGAGACCAGAAAGGCCATCTAGTCCAACGCCCTGCCATGCAGGAACTCCCAATCAAAGCATCCCTGACAGATGGCCATCCAGCCTCTCTTTAAAAACCTCCAAGGACGGAAACTCCACTACACTCCGAGGGAGTGTGCTCCACTGCAAACAAGCTTGTAAAATGAGGGCTAGACAAGTTAACTGTTACATGGATTTGTAATTGGTTGACTGGCCGAACCCAAAGGGTGCTCAAGAATGGTTCCTTTCCATCCTGGAGAGAAGTGACCAGTGGGGTCCCACAGGGTTCTGTCCTGGGCCCAGTGCTATTCAACATCTTTATCAATGACTTGGATGCCAGTATTGGGGGCAGAGTTTGGAGATGACACCAAATTAGGAGGAGTAGCCAATACGCCAGAGGACAGGATCAAAATTCAAAATGACCTGAATAGAATAGAAAGCTGGGCCAACGCTAACAAAATGAAATTCAACACGGAGAAATGTAAGGTTCTGCATTTAGGGCAGAAAAATGAAATGCACAGATATAGGATGGGGCACAGCTGGCTGAATGAAACAACATGTGAAAGGGATCTAGGAGTCTAAGTAGACCATAAGCTGAACATGAGTCAACAGTGTGATGCAGCAGCTAAAAAGGCCAATGCAATTTTAGGCTGCATCAATAGAAGTATAGCGTCTAGATCAAGGGAAGTAATAGTGCCACTCTATTCTGCTTTGGTCAGGCCCCACCTGGAATACTGTGTCCAGTTCTGGGCACCACAATTCAAAAAAGATGTGGAGAAACTGGAGTGTGTCCAAAGGAGGGCAACTAAAATGGTGATGGGTCTGGAAAATATGCCCTATGAGGAACGCCTTAGGGAACTGGGGATGTTTAGCCTGGAGAAGAGAAGGTTAAGAGGTGATATGATAGCCCTGTTCAAATATTTGAAGGGATGTCATACTGAAGAGGGAGCAAGCTTGTTTTCTGCTGCTCCAGAGAACAGGACCCGGAACAATGGATGCAAACTGCAGGAAAAGAGATTCCACCTCAACATTAGGAGGAACTTCCTGACAGAAAGGGCTGTTCGACAGTGGAACACACTCCTTCCTCGGAGTGTAGTGGAGTTTTTTTCCCTTTAAAGGGAAGGAGGCCTTTAAGCCTTGGGGCAGGTGGGCATTGCTTGAGGGCACTGTCCTCGGATGAACAGGGCTCCGGCTTGATAACCTCTAGGAATCTGTGGAGGACCCCTGACCCCCCGACCCCCATCCCTGCCTGGATGGCAGTCTTTTCCTGGAAGTGCAGGGATTCAAAGATAGAGCCCTATGGCAACAACCTGACACCAGAAAAGGCCTTCTCCTGCAAACCTTAGGGCTCTCACAGCAGGATCCTATAGAGAGATACGGTCTCTCAAATCATCTGGACCCAAGCAATGCATTTGTTCACAAGGAAACCCATCATTGGGGAACTCATGCCCATAGGGAAACATAGGACAAGGAATCATATGAGAACACTTGTCTACAGGGGAAACTAAGGACTTTCCTTATGGACAAGTCTTCCCCAGTTATTCTCTATGTACAAGTACTCCCCAATGTTTCTCTATGGGCAAGTATGAGTTCTCTATGGGCAGGTATTCCCCAATGTTTCTCTACGGGCAAGTATTTCCCAATGATTCTGTACAAGCAAATATTCCGCAATGATTCCCTATGGACAAATATGGTTTTGCTATGGGCAAGTATTCCCCAATGATTCTTGGGGTGCAAATTTAATTTCCCAGGGTGTTAACTCTTTTAAAGAAAAAAATAATAATATGCAGGTATGAAAGTTAACTTGTTTGACTTTTATCAGTAGAGCAGCAAACAAAATGTGAATCAGACTATATTTTAATATGCTTTCCTAAAGAATAAAGACTATCTTCAAAATGACAGACTTGCAATTTTTAGTTTAAAAACAAACAAGAATAACTTTAATAAAAATTTATACAATAAAGTAAAATCTAATCTAACTGGAATGAATAAAGCAGGGAGAGAAAAGAGACTGTGAAGCTCACTCAGGGGTGAACATTGAAGACATACAACTTACTGACCGCCTCTTTGGCCTTTTGCAATGTTTGGAGGGTCAGTAAAAGCTGAGTCCAAGAGAGAGAGAGAGAACGAGAGGAAGGAGAGGTCCCTCCAAATATGTCCCAACAAACCCCTTCTCATTCTCCTGGACCAACGTTGAAGATCTTCAGTCCTTCATGTAGCCTCTGGAAACCATCTTTTGGGAGAGGTTTAGTGAGGATGTCCACAATCATCACTTTGGTGTTGCAGGATTCTAGTTGGACAAGTCCACTTTTACACATCTCTTGCACTTTGTGAAATGTGACGTCAACGTTCTTCTTAAGTGGCTTTTCACTTTTAGAAATCTTGATGCGGCTCTGATTATTATCTTGCATCAGAACGGCTGGTTTGGGTTCTGCTTTGGATGAAAGGCACTCGGCTCCAGCAGAAAGACTCTGGTTGCCTCTAATCGTTGTTCCATATTGCTGCCTGACACTTTCCCTCTGGATGCAATCCATCCTTGGATTTTATTGGCAATCTGTTAGGAAGGTATGTTACAGTCATGATGGCTTCAGACCAAGAGCGTTCAGACATATAAGCTTCCAAAAGCACAGTGACAGCCATCTCCTTTCTTCATTCTCTCTGCCACCATTTTGTTCTGGAGAATAAGCCTTTGTAGTCTGATGCTCAATGCCATGATCTTTCAAAAATTCATGAAATTTAGCATTGAGAAATTTTGTGCCGCTATCTACAGTTTGTAGCCACATTTGTTAGAGACTCTATTCAAGTCCTCTAAATTTCTGAATCACTTGACTCTTCTCACTGAGAAGATAAGTCTATGTGTATCTTCTGAAATCATCTATAATAGTCATAAGATAAGAGATACCTCCTACTGACTTTTCATCCATCAGACCAGAAAGATCAGCATATAGAAGATCCAATGCCTTCTTGGATTGTCTCTCAGTAAATGGAGGATGTGAGGCTCTGGTGGCCTTTGCTTTCAAGCATTCTACGCATCTTTCATTGTTTTGAATGTGCTTTGAATTTAAAACTTCTTTCAGGCTCTTGATTTGCCAGCCTCTTAATATTTTCCACACTTTGATGTATCTCCCCATTTCTCTCCCCATTCCTGCCTGCTTGGCCTGATATGCAGCCTGATGAGCCATTTTGTAAGACTCTCAGGATGGCTCCCACTATTGAAAACATTCCCTTTGGTCCCAACAGAGGCTTTTAAAAAGTTTTAAGTTTTTTTCAAGAAATAGAAGAGATGGTCGACAGACCTTTGGAGCTGACATTTTGGGCCTTGCTGGCGGAAAATGGCTTCTCCCCCGTGTGGGTCCTGTAATGACTGTTTAGATTTCCACTACAACTGAAGCTCTGTCCACACTCCATGCATTTGAATGGCTTCTCTCCTGTGTGGGTCCTTTGATGTGACTTTAGATTTCCACTCCGATTGAAGCTCTTTCCACACTCCATGCATTTGAATGGCTTCTCTCCTGTGTGGGTCCTTTGATGTAAGTTTAGACTTCCACTGTCACTGAAGCTCTGTCCACACTCCATGCATTTGAATGGCTTCTCTCCTGTGTGGGTCCTTTGATGTGACTTTAGACTTCCACTCCGACTAAACCTCTGTCCACATTCCATGCATTTGAATGGCTTCTCTCCTGTGTGGGTCCTTTGATGTGACTTTAGACTTCCACTCCGACTAAACCTCTGTCCACATTCCATGCATTTGAATGGCTTCTCTCCTGTGTGGGTCCTTTGATGTAAGTTTAGACTTTCACTCCGACTGAAGCTGTTTCCACATTCCATGCATTTATAGGGCTTCTCTCCTGTGTGGATCCTTTGATGTGAGTTTAGATGTCCACTCCGACTGAAGCTCTGTCCACATTCCATGCATTTGAATGGCTTCTCCCCTGTGTGGGTCCTTTGATGTAAGTTTAGACTTCTACTCTGACTGAAGCTCTGTCCACACTCCATGCATTTGAATGGCTTCTCTCCTGTGTGGGTCCTTTGATGTGACTTTAGACTTCCACTGTGACTGAAGCTCTTTCCACACTCCATGCAATTGAATGGCTTCTCTCCTGTGTGGGTCCTTTGATGTGAGTTTAGATGTCCACTCTGACTGAAGCTCTTTCCACATTCCATGCATTTGAATGGCTTCTCTCCTGTGTGGGTCCTTTGATGTGACTTTAGACTTCCACTCCGACTGAAGCTCTGTCCACACTCCATGCATTTGAATGGCTTCTCCCCCGTGTGGGTCCTGTGATGACTGTTTAGACTTCCACTGTCACTGAAGCTCTTTCCACACTCCATGCATTTGAATGGCTTCTCTCCTGTGTGGGTCCTTTGATGTGACTTTAGACTTCCACTCCGACTGAAGCTCTGTCCACATTCCATGCATTTGAAAGGCTTCTCTCCTGTGTGGGTCCTTTGATGTAAGTCAAGATGTCCACTCTGACTAAAGCTCTGTCCACATTCCATGCATTTGAATGGCTTCTCTCCTGTGTGGGTCCTTTGATGTGACTTTAGACTTCCACTCCGACTGAAGCTCTGTCCACATTCCATGCATTTGAATGGCTTCTCTCCTGTGTGGGTCCTTTGATGTAAGTTTAGACTTTCTCTCCGACTGAAGCTCTGTCCACACACCATGCATTTGAATGGCTTCTCTCCTGTGTGGGTCCTTTGATGTGAGTTTAGACTTCCACTGTGACTGAAGCTCTGTCCACACTCCATGCATTTGAATGGCTTCTCTCCTGTGTGGGTCCTTTGATGTGAGTTTAGACTTCCACTGTGACTGAAGATCTGTCCACACTCCATGCATTTGAATGGCTTCTCTCCTGTGTGGGTCCTTTGATGTGAGTTTAGACTTCCACTCCGACTGAAGCTCTGTCCACACTCCATGCATTTGAATGGCTTCTCTCCTGTGTGGGTCCTTTGATGTGACTTTAGACTTTCACTGTGACTGAAGCTCTGTCCACATTCCATGCATTTGAATGGCTTCTCTCCTGTGTGGGTCCTTTGATGTGAGTTTAGATGTCCACTCCGACTGAAGCTCTTTCCGCATTCCATGCATTTATAGGGCTTCTCTCCTCTGTGGCTCCTTTTATGGGAAGACTGATGTCCATTAGGTGAGTTCTGTAATTGGGGTGGGATGGGAGAGAAATAAAGATAAAATTATAAATAAGCCAGTCTGGGAGCAGTTATGACTAAAGAGCAGAGTAGAAATGCTTGAAAGAAGAAAATGAATAAAGGACAATTGATGTGGATGCAATCTTGGCCAGCCAGCAGGGAAGCTTGATCCAAAGGCTGTCCAGGTGACCATCATCCCTTGATGCAAGCTCCAGGAAAAGAGATTCCACCTCAAAATTAGGAGGAACCTCCTGAGAGTAAGGGCTGTTCGACAGTGGAACACACTCCCTTGGAGAGTGGTGGAGTCTCCTTCTTTGGAGGTCTTTAAGGAGAAGATGAATGGCAATCTGTTGGGGATGCTTTGATTGGGAGTTCCTGCATGGCAGGGGGTTGGACTGGATGACCCTTGAGGTCTCTTGCAACTCTATGATTCTATGGTTCTGATTCTGCCATATTCATTATTCCTACATATGTTCTTTGTGGTTGAAATTACAATTAAGGAAAAATGTTCTTTATGGTTAAAATAACAATTAAAGCAATTAGAGAACTGAGTCCCAGGCCAGGCGGCCTCTGTTTTTGCCACAGAAATGTAAACCGGACCTGCCTTGCTATCCTCCTGGCCTAAGCATGGAATTGGTAAGTCTTGGAAGATTTTAGTATTCTCTCTTCTCCTGCTCAGATAGATATGGATTTTGTGCCTGCAAACTCTGCTCTCTCTCTCCCCAGATTCAAACATCCCATTTGCTCCTATTGAATCTTAGGGCAATACTTTGGAAGGCAGGGCTGGAGGTAAAAGTCAAACTGTTTTGGAGGAAACAAGGCAAATAGTGCAGGGACCCAACAGTGGGAGGCAAAAAAAGCTGCAAAGGCAGCAAGTAAAGGGGACCCATGGTCTTAGATGTCTCTATGGAAATATGCAGAGAGTGGGAAAAAAGTAACATGAATTTGAACTACTAGCAAAATAATGCAAATACAATACGATAAGCATCCTGGTGGGATGGGTCTCATGATTGGAATGTATGAATATAGGATTTGGAGGACGCGGGAGCAATGGACGACTCTCCCGGACTTTCCCTTTCCTTTCCAGCCAGAGAGGTGTTGTGGGGCATGGGCTTCTGGCTCCTCAAACCCCACTTGCCAGGCCAATGCAGGCCCAGGAGATTTTTGTAGGCAGCGGTGAGACCTGGACCAGTGGCTTCACTGGGGCGGGCTTGGGTTCGAGAGTGGTCAAATGAGCAGCCAGTCCCAGCTGGGAGGCCTTGGCCCTGGTGGCTTCACCAGGGCATGTGGGCCTCTGGCGGAGCAGCCTAGCAGGCAGAGCAGCCTAGCCGGATACTGGGGCCTTCTCTCGAGCGGTTGGAAGCGAGGGCGGGTGGAGGAGGACGAGCTCATGCTACCACTGCAACACTTTGAACAGGGCACCCTATCAGGCAGGGAAGATTAGCAAGGCCTGGGGCTTCCTCCGGGGAGAACAGGGGGGCAGTGGGAGTAGGAGGAGGCCACTGCAGCTGCCGCCATCACTACTACACTTTTGGGACAGGGCCCTTCCCCAGACCCCACCAGGGGGATGGATCTCTTCTCTGGTCTTTGCCGGAGGGACAGGGTCGTTCCCGGACCTTGCCAGATGGACAGGGCCCTTCCCCAGACCTTGTCGTGGGGGACAGGGCCCTTCCCCGGACCTTGCCAGGGAGGACAGGGCTCTTCTCTGGACTTTGCCAGGGGGACAGGGCCCTTTCCCAGACCCTGCGGGGGGTAAAGAGCCTGTCTCTCCAGCAAGGTCCAGGGAAGGGCACATCCCCCTTGGCATGGTCTGGAGAAGAGCCCTGTCCTCCCCAGCAAGGTCCAGAGAAGGGCCCTGCCCCCCTCCCGGCAAGGTCTGGAAAAGGGCCCTGCCCCCGGAAAGATCTGGAAAAGAGCCCTGTTCCACCAGCAAGGTCTGGAGAAGAGCCTCTTATTACTGGCAAGGTCTGGGGAATGGGCCTGCCCCCCCTCCTAGCAAAGTCCAGAGAAGGGCCCTTTCCCCTAGGCAAGGCCCTTCTCTGGTCCTTGCTGAGGGTGACAGGGCCCTTCTCTGGACCTTGTCGGAGGGACAGGGCCATTCTCCGGACCTTGCTGGGGGAAGACAGGGACGTTCTCTGGACCTTGCCGGAGGGACAGGGCCGTTCTCCTGGCCTTGCCGAGGTAACGGGGCTCTTCTATGCACCTTGCCCGGGGGACAGAGGTATTCTCCAGACCTTGGCTCCAGACAGGGCTCTTCTCCATATCTTACTGAGGGGACAGGGCCCTTCTCCGGACCTTGCTGGGGAGGGACAGGCCCCTTCCCTGGACCTTGCAATTGGGTGCTCAACAATGGCTCCTTTTCAGCCTGGAGAGAAGTGACCAGCTGAGTCCCAAGGGCTCTGTCCTGGGCCCAGTGCTATTCAACATTTATTTATTTATTTTTTATTTATACCCCGCTCTTCAGCCGACTATCAGAGCGGCTTACAATTTGTTAGACAAACAGCTTCATTTACAATTGTAAGCTATTTGCCCCCAACAATCTGGGTACTCATTTTAGCGACCTCGGAAGGATGCAAGCCTGAGTCAAGCTTCAGCCCTTTGCTGGTCTTGAACTCGCCACCTTCTGGTTTTGAGTGAGTGGCTGCAGTACAGGCATTTAACCACTGCGCCACCAGGGCTGTCTTTATTAGTGATTTGGATGAGAGAATTGGGGGCATACTTATCAAATTTGCAGATGACACTAAACTGGGAGGAGTAACTCCCATTTAGAGGGGAATGCCATAATCACAAAAAGCCAACATGGGTTTCAGAGAAACAAGTCTTGCCAGACAAATCTGATCTCTTTTTTTGATAAAATTACCAGTCTGATAGATGAAGGGAATGCTGTGGATATAGTATATCTTGATTTCAGTAAGGCCTTTGACAAGGTTCCCCATGACATTCTTGCAAACAAGCTTGCAAAATGTGGACTGGACAAGGTAACCGTTACATGGATTTGTAACTGGTTGGCTGGTCGCACCCAAAGGGTGCTCAACAATGGCTCCTTTTCATCCTGGAGGGAAGTGACCAGTGGGGTCCCACAGGGTTCTGTCTTGGGCCCAGTGCTATTCAATATCTTTATTAATGACCTGGATGACAGAATTGGGGGCATACTTATCAAATTTGCAGATGACACCAAATTAGGAGGAGTAGCCAATACTCCAGAAGACAGGATCAAAATTCAAAATGACCTGAATAGATTAGAAAACTGGGCCAACGCTAACAAAATGAAATTCAATGCAGAGAAATGCAAGGTACTGCACTTAGGGCGCAAAAACGAAATGCACAGATATAGGATGGGGGAGATCTGGCTGAATGAAACTATGTGTGAAAGGGATCTAGGAGTTCAAGTAGACCATAAGTTGAACATGAGTCAACAGTGCGATGCAGCAGCTAAAAAGGCCAATGCTATTCTAGGCTGCATCAACAGAAGTATAGCATCTAGATCAAGGGAAGTAATAGTGCCACTCTATTCTGCTTTGGTCAGGCCCCACCTGGAATACTGTGTCCAGTTCTGGGCACCACAATTCAAAAAGGATGTGGAGAAACTGGAGCATGTCCAAAGGAGGGCAACTAAGATGGTGAAGGGTCTGGAAACCATGCCCTATGAGGACCGCCTTAGGGAACTGGGGATGTTTAGCCTGGAGAAGAGAAGGTTAAGAGGTGATATGATAGCCCTGTTCAAATATTTAAAAGGCTGTCATATTGAGGAGGGAGCAAGCTTGTTTTCTGCTGCTCCAGAGAACAGGACCCGGAACAATGGATGCAAGCTGCAGGAAAAGAGATTCCACCTCAACATTAGGAGGAACTTCCTGACAGTAAAGGCTGTTCGACAGTGGAACACACTCCCTCGGAGTGTAGTGGAGTCTCCATCCTTGGAGGTCTTTAAGCAGAGGCTGGATGGCCATCTGTCGGGGATGCTTTGACTGGGAGTTCCTGCATGGCAGGGGGTTGGACTGGATGGCCCTTGTGGTCTCTTCCAACTCTATGATTCTATGATTCTATGAACTAATATCCCAGAAGACAGGATCAAAATTCAAAATGACCTGAATAGACTAGAAAGCTGGGCCAAAGCTAACAAAATGAAATTCAACACGGAGAAATGTAAGATTTTGCACTTAGAGTGGAAAAATGAATTGCACAGATGAGAGGGATCTAGCAGGCCATAGAGACCATATGTTGAACATGAGTCAACAGTGTGATGCAGCTGTTAAAAAGGCCAATGCTATTTTAGGCTGCATCAATAGGGAAGTAATAGTGCCACTCTATTCTGCCTGGACCTTACTGGAGGGATAGGGCCTTTCTCTGGATTTTTCTGGGAGGACAGGGCCCTTTCCTAGATCATGCTGGCAACCCTTTGGCTTTTGCTTTTTTGTACAAAATTCCACAATCCCTTAATCTGCTCCTTTGCAATGTCAGGTCAGCCAAAGGTAAGACTCATATTATCCACATTCTCCTCGTGGATGAACAGGCTGACCTGGCATGCTTCACTGAGACCTGGCTGGAAGACGCCAGGGCTGCCACTTGGACGCAGGCTCTCCCAGCTGGTTATTCGGTTAGTGAGCAGATAAGGGAAAGTGGGCGGGGGGAGGGCGGCGTGGCAATAGTCCATAAATCCAATCTAATCTTGATCAGGAAACCTGTCCGGAAAACAACCCATATCGAATGTATATACGTCAGCCTGAAGATCAAGGAATAGTTTGGGGATTCTGTTAGTCTACCAGCCACCCCATTGTCTAACAGACTCCCTAACTGAGCTGATTCAGCTGGTCTCTGAGTTGCTGTTGAAGTCCCCCAGACTTCTTGTCTTGGGCAGCTTCAACATTCCTCTCGAGATCAGCCCTTCTGATCTATCAGGAGCGGCTCAGGAGTTCATGGAATCCATGACAGGCCTGAACCTATCCCAATTGGTCAACGGGCCTACCCATTGCGCGGGTCATACACTCGATGGGATTTTTAGTTCAGAACAGGCATATCCGTGGGCGGAGGTAACCAAAACCTCCGCATTGTCATGGACGGATCACTTTCTGATCAAGATGGACCTTACAGCTGCGCCTTGTCCCCTCGGGGGTGGTGGACCCATTCGAATGGTCCGCCCTCGAAGGCTAATGGAACCAATTGGCTTCCAGATGGCCCCAGAGGGTTTAATGGTTGGTAATGCTGGTGATTCTGCTGAAGCCCTGGTGAATACCTGGAACTCCGATCTTCCCAAGGCTCTTGACTCTATCGCTCCCGAGCGTCCTCTCCAACCCGCTCCTAACCGCAAGCCTTGGTACACTGAGGAACTGAGGGAGATGAAGAGGGCTGGACGACGACTAGAGCGCAGATGGCGGAAGACCCGTCTCTTATCCGACAGAACTCGCCATAGGCAGCACCTTCTTGCCTATCGGGAGGCTTTGCGTGCAGCGCGGAGATCCTTCTGCTCTGCACACATTGTGTCTGCAGAGTCCAGCTGCGCCCTTTCCTGGAGATGAGGGATATAGAAACTGTGGTACATACTCTGGTCACCTCACGTTTAGATTACTGCAATGCGCTCTACATGGGGCTGCCCTTGTGCTCAACCTGGAAACTTCTATTGGTTCAAAATATGGCAGCCAGACTTGTCACTGGGGCATCTAGGAGAGAGCATATAACACCAGTGCTTAAGTCTCTCCACTGGCTGCCGATCAGTTTCCAGGCACAGTACAAGGTGCTGGTTTTGACCTTTAAAGCCCTCCATGGCTTGCGTCCATCCTATCTCAGAGACCGCCTCTCCCCATGTGAGCCCTCTCGCATTCTTCGGTCCTCTGGCAGGAACTTGCTACAACCTATGAAAACTAGGCTGTCTTTCCTCCAGTTTCCCTGGAAGAACTCTCTTCCCTACTGAACTCATCCAAACCTACCACCTGTTTTCTTGACCCAATTCCTTCTCCTCTTCTAATCTCTAAAGCCCCCACTTTGTTACCCTCCCTCCTCCATATCTTTAATCTCTCCCTCTCTTCGGGTTTCTTCGCTTCGGTCTTCAATCATGCCTTAGTCTCCCCTATTCTGAAAAAACCCTCTCTCGACCCTTCTTCCCTGGCTAGCTATCGTCCAATCTCTCTTCTTCCTTTCCTTTCTAAGGTGTTGGAACGAGTTGTCTATTCATGCTGTCTTGAGTTTCTCGAAACCAACTCCAGTCTGGATCCTTTCCAGTCTTGTTTTCGCCCACGGCACTCCACCGAGACAGCCCTCACTAAGATCTCGAATGATCTCTTGCGGGCCAAGGCAAATGGCCTTTATTCTATCCTTGTTCTTCTCGATTTGTCTGCGGCCTTTGACACCGTGGACCACTGTCTCCTGACAGACTTACTCTCTGACCTTGCTTTCTCGGGCCTTGTTCTCGACTGGTTCACATCCCACTTGTCAGATAGATCTTTCTCAGTGGTCTCGGGTAGTCGGACCATGGTCTCTGTCCCCTTATCTGTTGGAGTTCCTCAGGGCTCTGTTTTGGGTCCCCTATTGTTTTCTTTATACACACTCTCCCTTGGCAGACTAATCAGTTCCTTTGGTTTCTCCTACCATCTGTACGCTGATGACACCCAGCTGTACCTTTCTACTCCTAATCTTTTGCCGGAATTAGAACAGCAAATGTCATCCTGTTTAACACCTGTCTCCCACTGGATGCACCATCAGCGTCTGAAGCTCAATATGTCCAAGACCGAGCTTCCGGTTTTCCTGCCTAAGCCCACCCTCCATTACTCCTTTTCTATTTCTGTCAATAACATCTGTATTCAGTCAGTCCAGGAAGCCCGCGGTCTTGGTTTCATCTTCAACTCCTCCTTGTCATTTATCCCCAGATCCAGACCACATCCAAGGTCTGCAGATTTTTTCTCTATAATATTGCCAAAATCCGTCCATATCTCTCATTTTGTACTACAAAAACACTGGTCCACGCCCTAGTAGTCTCACGACTAGACTACTGTAATCATCTCCTGGCTGGGCTTCCTCTCTCTCACCTCCACCCATTAATTTCTGTTCAGCATTCAGCTGCACGCATTATTTCACTTGCTCGCCCCTATGATCATGTCTCCCCTCTGTTGTGTTCCCTTCACTGGCTCCCTCTTCCTTTCCGCATCAGGTACAAACTTTTGTTACTCACCTTCAAAGCCCTGCATGGGCTGGCCCTCCTTATCTAGCTGATCTTCTCTCCCCCTACATCCCTACTTGTACCCTCCGCTCTGGTAACCAAGATCTCCTCTCCCAACCCAGGTTTTCCTCTGCCCCTCCCGGATCCGTCCCTTTTCTCTTGCTGCCCCTCATTCCTGGAAACTTCTTCCTCTGCATGCTCGTCTCATCACTTCCTTAACCAGTTTTAAGGTGGAGCTGAAAACCTTATTGTTTAGGGAAGCGTTGTCAGGGAATGTGTGATTGTCATCTGGCTGTCTGATATCGCTTGATGTGACTTGCTTTTATGTCTGATGTTTTAACTTGTCTTTCCTTCCCTTTGTAATCTTATCTAATTATTACTATCATAAAGTGTACGCATCTGGCAGGCTTTTATATATGTCTTAAGTTTTACCAATTTTGTACAGCACTGAGTATAATTACACCGCTTTAGAAATAAAGTTTAATAGTAATAATAATAATAATAATAATAATAATAATAGGCTGGAACAGACCTCCCAGAGGGCCTTCTCTGCTGTTGCTTCCAGGCTATGGAACGGCCTGCCAGATGAGATGCGCCTTATCACAACTTTGGATTGCTTTAAGAGAGCCACAAATAGTCATCTCTTCCGGCAGGCCTTCCCAGAAAATAACAACGATTAACTTTCTGTCATCCATTGCTCCTCTAGTTCCATAAAATGATATATTAGATAGTTTAATTCATTTTAAGGGGTGGGAGGGGAGACTAAATTGTTATTTTAAGTGTATGTATTTTTAAATGTTATACTCCGCCCTGATTGCTTATCCAGAGGAGAGGAATATAAATAAATATTTATCATCATCATCATCCTCATCCTCGGGGAATATTGGCCCATAGGGAATCATTGGGAAATACTGGCCTATAGGGAATCATTGGGGAAGTGTAGCCCATAGGGAATCATTGGGGAAGAGTAGCCCATAGGGAATCATTGGGGAATATGGCTCATAGGGAATCATTGGGGATTATTATTATCATTATTATTATTATTATTATTATTATTATTATTTTAATTGATGACTTCTGGTGTGAGGACTCAAAACAGTGCTACTGAGAGCATCAAAAGATGTGGAATTCTAGCTGTAGGGGAGAAGAAACGCCTCTAAAAAAGCGCTGGTTTTCCCAGCTTCCTTTTTATAAACAGCGGAACATCACAGCTACATCTAAAGCCGGCCTGCCAGCAGCCCCTGACCCCCAGAGCGCTAACGCCGCAGCTGGAACATCTGCAGCTGGATTGAGGGGGCGGAGCGCCCGATGACTTTAACTCCTTCCTCAATTTCCTCTCGCTTACCCCTGTTGTCTTGTGGAGGGAGGGGGGATTATTGTTATGGGAGGAGGAGATGGGTCGGTTGGGGAGGTAGAGGGCAACTCTCTTGCTATGAGCAGGGCTCCTATTCAAGTTGTGTGGGGCAAGGGGAGATACGACGGTAGGAGTAAGGACCAGTGTTAAAAGGGAAAGCGAGATCGATGTTTAATACCTATCTCTCCTTCCAGTCCTTCTCCTAACCTAAAGGACCTGAGGGTCACTCCAGCCGTACCACAAACCCTGTCTCTGCTACTATGCAACACCAGGTCCATCAAGAACAAGACCCACATTCTTTATGACTTGTTAAAGGACAACAACTGTGACCTGGCGTGCATAACCGAGACCTAGCTCGGGCCTGAAGGGGATGCTGTGTGGGCTCAGGCCCTCCCTTGCGGGTACTCGGTGAAGGACCAGAACAGGTTAGGTGGGGGGGGGGTGTTGCCTTGGTGCATAAAAACACCTTGTCTCTAACCAGGAACCATGTTCGTCAGACTTCCTATATCGAGTGTATTTATCTGACCCTGAAGGCTAGAGACAGTCTAGGGATTCTGTTGGTCTACCGGCCACCCCGTGCGCTAACTGACTCCCTTAACGAGCTGACACAGTCTTGGAGCTGGTGTTGGAGTCTCCCAGGCTCTTAGTCCTGGGAGACTTCAACATCCCCCTCGTGGCCAATGCAGTTCCATCTGGTGCGGCTCGGGAATTCATGGATACCATGACAGCCATGGGCCTGTCTCAGCTAATTACGGGTCCAACGCATTTTGCGGGAAATACACTCGATTTGGTTTTCTGTACGGACATGGAAACTCCGTGGACAGAGATTACTAATATCTCTGCCCTGTCATGGACGGACCATTTCCTGGTAGAGGCAAGCATCAAGGCATCAACCCAGATCCATTAGAATGGTCCACCCTCGAAGGCTGATGGAACCTGATAGGTTCCAAGAAGCCCTAGAGGGATATATGGTTGGAAATGACGGCGACACTGTTGATGCCCTACTCAACACCTGGGATACGGATCTTTCTAGGCCTATACACAGTATCGCTCCCAAGCGCCCTCTCAGGCCTGCTTCCAAAAAGAAGCCCTGGTATACGGAAGATCTCCGGGCCAGGAAGCGGGTTCTGCGACGGCTAGAGCACGCCTGGCGGAAACACCAGTGTTTATCCGACAAGGCTCTCCTAGACCACCTCTTGGAGGACTACAGAGAGGCGATACGAGCAGCTAAGAATTCGTTCTATGCTGCTCGTGTCGCGTCCGCGGAGTCGCGTCCAGAGGAGTTGTTCAGGGTAGTGAGGGAGCTAACTCAGCTCCCTCCTGCCCCGAACCAGATCCTTGAACCTACTAAGGCCTGCTGTGACCAATTTAACAACTTCTTCGCGGATAAAATCTCTCGGATAAACGAAGGTCTGGATGCCAGTGTTAAAGCAGAATCCAGAGTAGAGGCATCCAGAGCTTCCATGGACTCAGTTGTACTGGATCAGTTTGAGTCTGTTAGTACCGAGGATGTGGACAAGATCCTTAGAAGTGTTAGTAAAACAACCTGCTCCCTCGATCCCTGTCCCTCATGGCTAGCGGCACAGGGGAGACCGGCTGTAACATCATTGTTACGCCGGATTATTAATACATCTTTGAGGGAAGGGCAGTTTCCTGATAACCTTAAATTGGCCATTGTAAAACCGATATTGAAAAAGCCCTCCCTCGACCCCCTGATTCCCAATAATTATCGGCCAGTTTCACTGCTACCATTTTTGGGGAAGGCGATCGGGAGGGCGGTTGCGATCCAGCTTCAATCGATCTTGGATGAAACGGATTATCTAGATCCATTTCAAACTGGTTTTCGGGCAGGCTACGGGGTTGAGACTGCCATGGTTGCCCTGGTCGATGATCTCCGTCTGGGCATCGACAGGAGTAGCGTGTCCCTGCTGGTGCTCTTGCACATCTCAGCGGCTTTCGATACCATTGACCATGGTATCCTTCTGGAACGCCTGGCAGAGGTGGGAATAGGAGGCACTGCGCTCCAGTGGTTCTGGTCCTACCTCTCTGGGAGGTTCCAGATGGTGCAGCTGGGGGACGTTTGCTCCGATAAGAGGGCCCTCAGTTCTGGGGTCCCTCAAGGAGCTATTCTGTCCCCCATGCTTTTCAACATTTACGTGAAACCACTGGGAGAGATCATCCGGAGGCATGGGGCACAGGGTTATCAGTACGCTGATGACACCCAAATAGTCTTCTCTATGTCTCCGACTCATGCAGTGACCAGGGATGGCGTCGCTCCTCTTGTGGCCTGTCTGGAATCGGTAATGGACTGGATGAGGGAAAACAGACTCAGCCTGAATCCAGAGAAAACGGAAGTACTCGTGATAGGTTCTCCCGGCCCAGGGATGGAGGTGGTTCCACCTGTCCTGAGCGGGCTCACGCTTCCTGTGAAGGACACTGTACGCAGCTTGGGGGTGCTCCTTGATTCGTCACTCCATCTTACTTCTCAGGTGGATGCGACGGTCAGGAGCACCTGTTTTCAGTTTCAGCTGTTACGCCAGCTGCGCCCCTACTTGGACCGGAGGGACCTTGAAACTGTAGTACATGCTCTGGTAACCTCTCGATTGGATTTCTGCAATGCGCTCTACATGGGGCAGCCTCTGTATCACACTTGGAAGCTACAATTAGTGCAGAACATGGCGGCACGGCTGGTCACTGGTGCCTCCAGGGCAAGCCATATAACACCGGTATTGAAAGATCTCCATTGGCTGCCTATTCGCTTCCGGGCCCAGTACAAAGTGCTGGTTATTACCTATAAAGCCCTAAATGGCTTGGGCCCAGAGTACCTGAAGGACCGTCTCTCCTCACATAATCCACCCCGCACACTAAGATCCACCGGGCAACAACTACTAAGAGTTCCAGAGGCCAGATTATCAGCCACCATGAAGAGGGCATTTTCTATCACGGCCCCGAGCCTCTGGAACTCGCTGCCCATTGAGCTCCGCTTGGCTGCCTCTATCACTCAGTTTTAAAAGGGGCTAAAAACATATTTGTTTGAGCAGGCTTATCCCTGATTTTGCTCCCTCCGCTGTTGTATTCCCCTCACTATGACCCGGCCTGGAGTATTGTCATTGTATAGCCGTACAGGGTTATATTGATTTTATTGTTGTTTGAATGTTTTTAATCTGTGAATATGTTGTGCACCGCCCTGATCACTGGAAGGGCGGTATACAAATAAAGATATTATAGAATCATAGAATCACAGAGTTGGAAGAGACCACAAGGGCCATCCAGTCCAACCCCCTGCCATGCAGGAAATCTCCATCATAGCATCCCCGACAGATGGCCATCAAGCCTCTGCTTAAAGACCTCTAAGGAAGGAGACTCCGCCACACTCCGAGGGAGTGTGTTCCACTGTCGAACAGCCTTTACTCTCAGGAAGTTCCTCCTAATGTTGAGGTGGAATCTCTTTTCCTGTATCTTGCATCCATTGTTCTGCGTCCTGTTCTCTGCAGCAGCAGAAAACAAGCTTGCTCCCTCTTCAATGTGACATCCCTTCAAGTATTTAAACAAGGCGATCATGTCACCTCTTAACCTTCTCTTCCCCAGGCTAAACATTCCCAGCTCCCTAAGTCGTTCCTCATAGGGCATGGTTTCCAGACCCTTCAGCATTATAGTCGCCCTCCTTTGGACCCCTGCAGTTTCTCCACATCCTTTTTGAATTGTAGTGCCCAGAACTGGACACAGTATTCCAAGTGGGACCTGACCAAAGCAGAATAGAGTGGAACTATTACTTCCCTTGATCGAGACACTATACTTTTATTGATGCAGCCTAAAATTGCATTGGCCTTTTTAGCTGCTGCATCACACTGTTGACTCATGTTCAACTTGTGGTCTACTTGGACTCCTAGATCCTTTTCACATGTTGTCTCATTCAGCCAGGTATCCCCCATCCTATATCTGTGCATTTCATTTTTCCTCCCTAAGTGCAGAACCTTACACTTCTCCGTGTTTTAATTTTGTTAGCTTTGGCCCCGCTTTCTATTCTATTCAGGTCATTTTGAATTTTGATCCTGTCCTCTGGGGTATTAGCTACTCCTCCTAATTTGGTGTCATCTGCAAATTTGATAACTAGGCTCTCAATAATTTCATCCAAGTCATTAATAAAGATATTGAATAGTACTGGGCCCAGGACAGAGCCCTGTGGAACCCCACTGGTCACTTCTCTCCAGGACGAAAAGGAACCATTGTTGACCACCCTTTGGGTTCAGTCAGTCAACCAGTTACAAATCCATGTAACGGTTACCTTGTCTAGTCCACATTTTGCAAGCTTGTTTGCAAGAATGTCATGGGGAACCTTGTCAAAGGTCTTACTGAAATCAAGATATACTACATCCACAGCATTCCCTTCATCTACCAAGCTAGTGATTTTATCAAAAAAAGAGATCAGGTTTGTTTGGCATGACTTGTTTCTCTGAAACCCATGTTGACTTTTTGTGATTATGGCATTGGCCTCTAAAAGTTCACAGAGTCTCTGCTTAATGATTTGCTCTAGAATCTTTCCTGGTATTGATGTCAGACTAACTGGACGATAATTGTTGGGATCCTCTTTTTTTCCCTTTTTGAAGATGGGGACAACGTTTGCCCTCCTCCAGTCTGCTGGGACTTTTCCTGTTCTCCAGGATTTCTCAAAGATTATTACCAATGGTTCCGATATTACATTTGCTAGTTCTTTTAATACCCTTGGGTGTAGTCCATCCGGTCCTGGAGACTTATATTCATTTAGGTTAACCAAGTAATCCTGTATTATCTCTTTACTTATTCTGTGCTGAAGTTCCCCTGTTCTGTCTTCTTCCCTATTATCCTTAGGTTGGGCACCTTTTGCCTTTTCTGAGAAGACTGAAGCAAAGAAGGTGTTGAGTAATTCTGCCTTTTCTCTGTCCCCTGTTAGCATTTTGCCATCTTCTGCACGCAGTGGCCCAACTGTTTCCTTCTTCTTCCTTTTGCTGCAGACATATCCAAAAAAGGCCTTTTTATTGTTCTTAACCTCTCTAGCCAACCTGAGTTCATTCTGTGCTTTAGCTTTTCTGACTTTATCCCTACACGTACTGGCTATTTGTTTGAATTCCTGTTTGGTGATTTTCCCATTTTTCCATTTCTTATACATGTTCCGTTTAAAACTTAGCTCAGTTGAAAGTTCCTTAGTCATCCATCCTGGCTTCTTGAGACATCTCCCATTTTTCTTCCTCATTGGAACTGTTTGAAACTGTGCTTTCAGTATCTCCCTTTTGAGGAACTCCCATCCGTCTTCAACTCCCTTCTCTTTTAGTGTACCTGACCATGGGATCACTCCTAATATTTCTCAAAGTTTATTGAAATCAGCTCTCCTAAAGTCTAGAATTCGCG
Source organism: Urosaurus nigricauda (assembly GCA_034509955.1). NCBI lineage: Eukaryota > Metazoa > Chordata > Lepidosauria > Squamata > Phrynosomatidae > Urosaurus > Urosaurus nigricauda. The sequence goes on from JAOEGL010000002.1 coordinate 139,097, forward strand.
TCTGACTATGCCTAGCTTCTCCTTTCCACTGTATAACAAACTCCAGGAGAACATGGTCACTCCCACCCAAGGATCCCACCACTTGCACCCCATCAACTAGGTCTTCCCTGTTGGTTAAGATCAGATCCAAAATAGTAGACTCCCTTGTTGGTTTCCACCTTTTGGACAATGAAATTGTCTTTCAAGTAAGTGAGGAATTTGCTAGACCTTGAGGATTTGGCAGAATTTGAATTCCAGCAAATGTCAGGATAGTTGAAGTCACCCATTACTACTATATTTCTCCTATCTGAATGTGTGGTGATCTGTTCTAGAAAGGCATCATCCAATTCATCTGCCTGAGTCGGGGGTCTGTAGCAGACTCCCACAGTAACATCCCTGTTGTTTCCCTCTCCTTTAATTTTTATCCAGATGCTCTCCACTTGGCTTCTAGTATTAATGTCCTGGATCTCTTCACAGGTGTAAATATCCCTCACATATAATGCTATTCCTCCTCCTTTCTTGTTTGGCCTATTTTTCTTAAAAAGATTATACCCCTCTATTTCTACATTCCAATCATGAGAGTCATCCCACCAGGTTTCAGTGATGCCTATTATATCATATTTCCCCTGTTGTGCTAGGATTTCAAGTTCCTCTTGCTTATTTCCCATGCTCTGTGCATTAGTGTAGAGACATCGAAGACCATGTGTCCCCTTTGCTTGATGTCTGTGCACATTTTTTTGCCTCCTACTGTTGGGTCCTTGCACTGTTTGCCCTGTTCCCTCTATGTCAGTTTCGGTATTTATTCCAGCCCATTTGCCTTCCAAAATGCTGTCTCCCTTCCCCACATAACTCAGTTTAAAGCCCTCCCGATCAGATTCTTCAGACTGTGGGCAAAAACGTTTCTGTCAACTGGTGTGAGATGCAGTCCATCCCTTGCCAGAAGTCCCTCTTCATGAATCCGCAGCCCATGATCCAAGAATCCAAATTGTTCTCGACGACACCATCTGCTGAGTCAGTTGTTGACATCTGCAATTTTTCTTTCTCTTCCTGGACCATGCCCTTCGACTGGCAGAAGAGACGAGATGACAATCTGCGCATCCATTTCTTTTAGCTTCTTTCCCAGAGCCTCATAATCCCTTCTGATATTATGAAGGCTGTGTCTTGCTGTGTCATTCGTTCCCACGAATCAAAAGGAAGGGGTATTTGTCAGTAGGTTTGACCAGTCTTGTCAGCCTCTCTGTCACATCACAGATCTTTGCCCCTGGGAGACAACACACCTCCTGAGACATCTTGTCAGGCCCACAAATCACTGCTTCTGTACCTCTGAGCAAGGAGTTCCCCACCACGACCACAATGCGCCTCCTCCGAGGCTTAGCAGCGACTCTTCCCTGCGACGGAACTCCCAGACTCTCCTGCTCTGTCCCTGAAGTCTGTCCATGCAGGTCTACCTCATCCTCCTTGATAAGAGAAAGGGCTTCAAAACGATTCTGTAGCTGTAAGCTCCCATAGCTATCCCTGATTTTCCTGCTTCTCTGTGTGACATTCCTCCAGCTGTCTGCCTCTTGTGTACATGAAATGACGTTCTCATCCCCAGCAACTTCCTCTGTGTGATCCCCTTCCAAGATCATTTCTTCATTTCTGTCCAGGAAAATGTCTTGCTCCCTGATATGCTAAAGTGTTGCTACCCTGGATTCCAGCTGCTGTACTTTCTCCTCCAAGAGTGCTACCAACTTGCACTTGGGGCATGTGAAGCTCCCCACATCTGTGGGCAAAAAGACAAACATCCCACAAGAGTTGCAGGTGACTGCAGCGGTTCCTTCAGTGCCCATTGTAAGAAGTCTTAAGGAGGCACTGAAAGAAGACTGTGGTAAACAGGAAGGTCAAACTCCCCAATGGCCTGGCCTATTTCTCCGATCTCTGTCAGAGAGCTCAAATTACTGGGAATATAACTTTAGACAGATCTCCTGGCTACTAAGTAGTAGTCACTTTCCTCTGAGGTGGGACAGTTATTATTATTATTATATGGCTTATCCAGAGGGGCGGAATATAAAAAAATATTTATTATTACTATTATTATTATTATTATCATCATTATCATTGGGGAATATTGACCCATAGAGAATCATTGGGGAATAGTGGCCCATAGAGAATCATTGGGGAATAGAGGCCCATAGGGAATCATTGGGGAATAGAGGCCCATAGGGAATCATTGGGGAATACTGGCCCATAGGGAATCATTGGGGAATAGTGGCCCATAGGTAATCGTTGGGGAATGGTGGCCCATAGAGAATTGTTGGGGAATACTGGCCCATAGGGAATCATTGTGGAATAGAGGCCCATAGGGAATCATTGGGGAAGAGTGGCCCATAGGGAATCATTGGGGAATACTAGCCCATAGGAAATCATTGGGGAATAATGGCCCATAGGGAATCATTGGGGAATATTGGCCCATAGGGAATCATTGGGGAATGGTGGCCCATAGGGAATCATTGGGGAAGAGTTGCCCATAAGGAATCATTGGGGAAGAGTGGCCCATAGGGAAACATTGGGGAAGAGTGGCCCATAGGGAAACATTGGGGAATATTCCCCAATGATTCCGAATGGGCCACTTTTCCTCAATGATTCCCTATGCGTCACTATATACGGAATATGGAATATATGGAAGGAGCATAACTTCCAGCTGGGAACCCTTGGCTTTGCCCTTTTGTGTAACAAGGGGAGACATCTGCCTCTGCCATTGTTTTCCATGAGAGAGAGAGAGAGAGAGAGAGAGAGAGAATATATATATATAGATCAAAGCAGACGAACCTCTGGTTTAAAGGGTGAGGCCAGTTCTGTGCACGCTGCGCTTCACCAGAAAAATCCATTGCACAGGCTCGAAGGATACATCCGATCCGATTCCCCCCCCCAAAAAAAGTCCTGCAGCGATAGGTGAGGGACGAAACGGCAGGTGAAAGAAGCACTGGAAGCCGCAGACCCAACCCTGCATGCAGGCGGTTCAGGACATTGGTTGCTCGAGACTGACCAGGGATGACAGTCTTGTTCGGCAGCATCCTGAATGACCAAGCAGCCTTTTAAGGAGAGCACTGCTTGCTCCATACGGAGAGGGGCCTAGAAAAGGTGGTCTAAAGAAAGGTCATCTCCATCCACCCAGTTGGCGAACCGCGGTCAACGGGCATCTTCTTTGCAGTCAAACAAAAACAAAGGTAGAAAGGCATGCACCAGCCTCCAAAGGTGCAAGTAGACTGAGGCTTGCATGCTGGAACATCAGAACCATGCAAGATTCTGCAGATAGTGGACGTCCTGAGTGTCGTTCTGCTCTAATAGCCCATGAACTATCACGGCTTAATATAGACATCGCTGCTCTTAGTGAAGTTCATCTCCATGAGGAAGGCAGCCTTAAAGAACACGGTGCCGGCTATACACTCTACTGGTCTGGCAAACCAAAAACTGAAAAACATCTTTCAGGAGTAGGCTTTATGATTAAAAACTCCATTGCCTCCAAACTCGAAACCCTGCCAACAGGTCACTCTGACTGCATTATCTCCTTACACCTCCCTCATGTTGTGCTCTTTAGTATATATGCCCCAACTAAGCAAGCCGACCCTGTGGAAAAAACCAAATTCTACTCAGACCTACGCCACCTCATACAAAAAGTTCCTGCAGAAGATAAAATCATTATACTTGGTGACTTCAATGTCAGAGTAGGTAAGAACTTCGAAGCCTGGAAAGGTGTTCTAGGCAAGCATGGAGTTGGAAACTGTAATGATAACGGACGCCTCCTGCTAGAGTTTTGTGCAGGGCAGCAACTGACTATTACAAACACTATCTTTCAGCAGAAAGATAGTTTGAAGACAACCTGGATGCATGCCCGATCCAAACACTGGCACCTCATTGACTATGTTCTGGTGCGACAGAGGATGTCCGTCATACTTGAGTGATGCCCAGTGCAGAATGCCAAACAGATCATCGCCTTGTAAGATGCAAACTAAATCTTCATCTTAAGCTCAAACCTAAGAGGGGTGGCATCTTAAAGAGGAGACTCCAAGTCAACAATCTTCAACAAGCTGCCATGAGAGAGAACTTCCAGGCAAATCTGCAATCAAAACTTGAAGACCATCCTTTAGATTCTTCTCCCACAGTGCTTTGGCAACATATCAAAAACAGTATCCTGCAGTCTGCGGAAGAATCCCTCGGGTTCTCCCGCAAGAAAAACCAAGATTGGTTTGATGAAAACAACCAAGAGATCCAGGAGCTTTTGGCAAAGAAGAGAACTGCTCATCAAGCACACCTCGCTCAGCCATCTTGCCATATAACAAAAGCAGCCTTCCGTCTCACATGCAGTAAACTCCAACAAAAACTCAGAGACATTTCCCAATTCAACCCAATTCAAGAAGGACCTGAAGACTCACTTATTTAAGCAGGCATACTCTTGAATGGACCTGTCCATCATATAAGCCGCTATTGTATTGTTTTTAGGCCTGTGGGATATTGTTTTTAATTGTATATGGATGATTTTAATTGATGTTGTTTTGGATGTTTTAATGTTTATATTTGTTGTACACCGCCCTGATCACAGGAAGGGCGGTATAGAAATAAACTTTATTATTACTATTATTATTATTATTATTATTATTATTCAGAACAAGTGGTGGATCAATTCAGCAGAAAAGACACAACGTTGTGCAGATCTGGGAAATTCCAGGGGATTCTATGAAGCTCTTAAAGCAGTGTTTGGACCTACTTACCAGGTCCAAAGCTCCTTATATAGTATGGATGGTCAAACACTAATCAGAGACAAAGCCTCCATCCTGAATCGATGGGCTGAACATTTCCAAAATCTCTTCAGTGCCAACCGAGAAGTCCAAGGCTCAGCTATTCAAAATATCATACAACAACCGATGAAATATGAACTGGACGTGGCTCCCACTTTGGAAGAAACCATTAAGGCCATACAGCAGATGAAAAACAGCAAGGCAGCCGGGATTGATGGAATCCCACCTGAAGCTTGGAAACACGGAGGTCATGTACTCCATGCCAAATTCCATGAGTTCCTTGTGAGTTGCTGGGGAAAAGGTGAACTGCCATCAGATCTCCGAAATGCAGTTATCATCACCCTGTATAAGAAAAAATGAGCAAAATCTGATTGCTCAAACTATCGTGACATAACACTGCTCTCCATTGCTGGAAAAATCCTTGCAAGGATACTCCTGAACAGATTAGTTCCTGCTATTGCAGAATAACTTCTCCCTGAAAGTCAGTGCGGCTTCAGAGCTAATAGGAGCATTACAGATATGGTATTTGCTCTTAGACAACTGCAAGAGAAATGTAGAGAGCAAAACAAAGGACTCTATGTAACATTTGTCGACCTTACCAAAGCCTTCGACACTGTGAGTAGAAAAGGACTGTGGCAGATCCTGGAACGACTAGGATGTCCCCCCAAATTCCTCAAAATGATTATCTTGCTACATGAGGGCCAGCAAGCACAAGTCAGATATGGCGATGCTCTCTCAGAGCCCTTTCTAATAACTAATGGTGTGAAACAGGGATGTGTTCTCGCTCCAACTCTATTTACAATCTTCTTCAGCATGATGCTCCAAAGGGCTACAGCAGATCTCGAAGAAAAAGATGGCATCTATATACGTTACCGTATTGATGGTAGCTTGTTTAACTTAAGCCGTCTGAAGGCTCGCACAAAGACTCTAAACTATCTAGTCCGTGAGCTGCTTTTCGCTGACGATGCTGCCCTTGTTGCCCATACAGAAACAGCTCTGCAGCGCCTAACATCCTGCTTTGCAACGGCTGCAGAGCTGTTTGGGCTGGAAGTCAGCCTGAAGAAAACGGAAGTTCTCTACCAGCCTGCACCACAGGAAGAGCACTATCACCCCCATGTCACCATCGGCAAATCTGTACTTAAGTCCGTACAGGAGTTCACCTATCTGGGAAGCATCATCTCCTTAGATGCCAAGATTGATAAAGAGATCGATCACAGATTAGCAAAGGCATATAGTGCATTTGGAAGGCTTCACAAAAGAGTCTGGAGTAACAAACACCTGAGGCGAAGCACCAAAATCAGTGTGTACAGAGCCATTGTACTGTCCATTCTCCTCTATGGGTCTGAATCATGGGTCACCTATCGCCAACGTCTACGACTCCTCGAACGCTTTCATCGGCGCTGTCTACGCACAATCCTTAATATACACTGGACTGACTATGTGACGAATGTTGCTGTCCTGGAGCAAGCAGAGATCACCAGCATTGAGGCCATGCTATTGAAAACGCAGCTGCGCTGGGCAGGTCACGTTTCTAGGATGGAGGACCACCGCCTCCCCAAAATAGTACTCTACGGTGAACTCGCCACGGGTCAGCGAAAGAGGGGCGCCCCAAAGAAGAGATACAAAGACTCCCTGAAACAACATCTCAAGCTTGGCCAAATTGATCCCCAACAATGGTCTGTCCTGGCCTCACATCGGGAGGCATGGAGATGCACTATCCACAATGCTGCAGCCTCATTCGAGAACTCACGCTGAACGAGTCTGGAAGAGAAACGACAATGCAGAAAGAACTACAACTTGGAAACATCACCCAAGGAGACTTTCTGCTGTGGTTTCTGTATCCGGATTTGCTTATCTCGGATCGGCCTATTTAGTCATCAACGCGCTTGTAGTAAGCGTGGGATAAGTCCTTCCTGAATCTTCGTTAGCGAAGAAAAGCCAGAGAGAGAGAGATTACACAAAACACTCAAAAGTAGCCTACATAGAGACACTCCTCTCCTCCTTCCCTCCTCAGTCCTCTCTTCCATTCCTGCCAATAAGAAAAGAGGCATTATACACACTAATACATTATATATATTTGTATATTTATGTGTGTGTGTGTGTGTGTGTGTGTATATATATATATACACACACAAACACACACATTATATATATAGTTACACACATATTATATCTATACACGTACACTCGCACACATATTATGTATACATACAAACACACATTACATATATATATATGCACACAAACACATATACACACACACACACTATATATATATATATATATATGCATATATATATATACACACACACACACACACACATAGACATACCAGACACATATTATATATATGAACACATACACACACATTGTATCTATGTTTATATTTATTTATCTCTTTCTATACACACACACACATATACTATATATATACATATATATACACACACACACACAAACATATATACAGAGACACTTCTCTCTCTCTCTCTGTATATATATATATATGTGTGTGTGTGTGTGTGTGTATGATACACACAAATTTTATATACCGTATATGTATGTATGTATGTATGTATATACACAGACATGGAGAAATATTGATGGCGACCAAATAGGAATGGATGAGCAAGCTCCATCTGTTCAGCCTCTCACAATCTCACACAGAGATGGGGTCAGGGCTCTAGACATCGCAATGAAGCACATCGAGGAACAAGAAGAAGCTCTGGGGTTGACATTACATTGGCTTCCTCTCTCTCAGCTCCACCCATTCATTTCTGTTCAGCACTCAGCTTCTCGCATCATCTCCCTCGCTCGCCGGTACGACCATGTCTCCCCCTTACTGTCCTCCCTTCGCTGGCTCCCCTTTCCTTTCCGCATTCAGTACAAGCTTCTCCTGCTTACTTTCAAAGCCCTACCTACATGGGCTGGACCCTCCCTATCTCTCTGAACTTCTTTCTCCCTCCATTCCCACCCGTTCCCTCCGTTCTGGGAGCCAAGGTCTCCTGTCCCAGCCCAGGATTTCCACTGCCCCGTCCCGCATTCGTCCCTTCTCCCTCGCTGCCCCTCACTCCTGGAGCCTCCTTCCCTTACAAGAACGGCTCAACACGGCTCTAACCAGTTTGAAAACCGAGTTAAAGACCATATTGTTTAGGGAAGCTTTCCCAGGGAGTTCGTCATTGGGACACCTGGGAGTTTTGATGCAATATCTGATATCTGCTGTTTTAATTTGTTTTCTTAGGATGTTGTTAACTTGTTATTTTAACCGCTGGATTGTATACCATAGGAAGGCTTTTTATATATTCTTGATTTTATTGGGTTTTGTACAGCTCTGTGTACATTTATGGCGCTTTATAAATAAAGCTAATAATAATAATAATTACGATGCTGCAAAATTGGCGAGATTTGGCTGCGAAGAAACGGTAATCATCGGGAAAGCAGGAAAAGATCAGTGATTTTTAAAAAGAAGTATCAGGGGACTGAACTGTTTATAAAGGTACGTACATCAAAATGTTGACCAGTGATTTTTTAAAACATTTTTATACTGTATTTTCATAGTGAGTTCAAGGGTTTTCATAGTCATTTCAAGGCTTTTCTATGGCCCTCCGGATTATCCTACATAATGGAGCAGAGAACAGAATATGGGAATTTCAGCACAGAATAAGTAAAGAGATAGTAGAGGAACACCTTGTTAATTTAAATGAATTTAAGTCTCCGGGACCAGATGAACTCCATCCAAGGGTATTAAAAGAACTGGCAAAAGTAATATCGGAGCCATTGGCAATCATATTTGAAAACTCCTGGAGAACAGGAGAGATCCCAGCAGACTGGCGAAGGGCAAACGTTGTCCCCATCTTCAAAAAGGGAAAAAAAGAGGATCCCAACAATTATCGTCCAGTTAGTCTGACATCAGTTCTAGGAAAGATTCTGGAGCAGATCGTTAAGCAGAGAGTCTGTGAACATTTAGAGGCTAATGCCATAATCACAAAAAGTCAACATGGGTTTCAGAGAAACAAGTCATGCCAAATGAACCTGATCTCTTTTTTTGATAAAATTACGAGTTTGGTAGATGAAGGGAATGCTGTGGATATAGTATACCTCGATTTCAGTAAGGCCTTTGACAAGGTTCTCCATGACATTCTTGCAAACAAGCTTGCAAAATGTGGGATAGACAAGTTAACTGTTACATGGAGTTGTAACTGGTTGACCGGCCGAACTCAAAGGGTGCTCAACAATGGTTCCTTTTCGTCCTGGAGAGAAGTGACCAGTGGGGTGCCACAGGGTTCTGTCCTGGGCCCAGTGCTATTCAACATCTTTATCAATGACCTGGATGACAGAATTGGGAGCATACTTATCAAATTTGCAGATGACACCGAATTAGGGGGAATAGCTAATACCCCAGAGGACAGGATCAAGATTCAAAATGACCTGAATAGACTAGAAAGCTGGGCCAAAGCTAACAAAATGAAATTCAACACAGAGAAATGTAAGGTATTGCACTTAGGGCGGAAAAATAAAAAGCACAGATATAGGATGGGGGACATCTGGCTGAATGAAACTACGTGTGAAAGGGATCTAGGAGTCCAAGTAGACCACAAGTTGAACATGAGTGAACAGTGTGATGCGGCAGCTAAAAAGGCCAATGCTATTTTGGGCTGCATTAATAGAAGTATAGTGTCTAGATCAAGAGAAGTAATAGTGCCACTGTATTCTGCTTTGGTCAGGCCCCACCTAGAATATTGTGTCCAGTTCTGGGCGCCACAATTCAGAAAGGACATTGAGAAACTGGAGCTTGTCCAAAGGAGGGCGACAAAAATGGTGAAGGGTCTGGAAACCATGCCCTATGAGGAACGACTTAGGGAACTGGGGATGTTTAGCCTGGAGAAAAGAAGGTTAAGAGGTGATATGATAGCCCTGTTTAAATATTTGAAAGGATGTCATATTGAGGAGGGAGCAAGCTTGTTTTCTGCTGCTCCAGAGAACAGGACCAGGAACAATGGATGCAAGATACAGGAAAAGAGATTCCACCTGAACATTAGGAAGAACTTCCTGACAGTAAGGGCTGTTCGACAGTGGAATGCACTTCCTCGGAAGGTGATAGAGTCTCCTTCCTTGGAGGTCTTTAAACAGAGGCTGGATGGCCATCTGTCAGGGATGCTTTGATTTGGTTTTCCTGCATGGCAGAAAGGGGTTGGACTGGATCAGGGCCCTTGTGGTCTCTTCCAACTCTACGATTCTATGATTCTATGATTCTATGATTCGGCTATTTGACTAGCAGCCGGTCCACTTTATGTTGGATAATCATAATCACTTTATGTTCGGAGTGAAAGGACTGGAGAGGCCTAGCAACACCGTTAGGCCTGGCCTTGAATGGAAGAGCCCTCCCTCCATGGCAACACCATCTGACCCAGGAGGGAGTGAAGGAGAGGCCCAGAAACCCCCTCAGGCCTGGCCTCGAGTGCAAGAGCCCTCCTTCCATGCCACACCATCTTGCCCAGGAGGGAGTGAAGGACAGGCCAAACTCCATGGGGCCTGTCCTAGATTAAGAAGCCGAGCCCTCCCTCTAGTCCATCTGCCTTGGTCCAGCCCTCAGAGGGAGAGAAGAACTACTGGACCTGATCCCCTTCCCCACCACCATTCCCTTCTCTTTTTGTGTCGTGTCTTCTTAGATTGTAAGCCTGAGGGCAGGGAACCCATCTCATTAAAATAATAATTGTAAGCCGCTCCAATAGCCTTTAGGGCTGAAGGGTGGGGTATAAATAATGGAGATAATAATAATAATAATAATAATTGAGACTCTACTGTATATATTTATGTATGTGTGTATACACACACACACACACAAGGACACTCATTATATATACATATATATATACACACACACAGATACATACAGATACACACATATTTTATATTATAAATATACACACACACACACACATACACATACATACACGCATTATATACACACACACACATATACATATTGCATACATATACCTGTCCTGGCTATTCAGGTCATTTTGAATTTTGATCCTGTCCTCTGGGGTTTTAGCTACTCCTCCTAGTTTAGTGTCATCTGCAAATTTGATAAGTATGCCCCCAATTCTGTCATTAATGATTTGGATGACAGAATTGGGGGCAGAGTTATCAAATTTGTAGATGACACTAAACTACGAGGAGTAGCCAATACCCCAGAGGACAGGATCAAAATTCAAAATGACCTGAATTGACTAGAAAGCTGGGCCATAGCTAACAACATGAAGTTCAACGTAGAGAAATGTAAGGTTCTGCACTTAGGGAGGAAAAATGAAATGCACAGATATAAAATGGGAAACACCTGGCTGAATGAGACCACATGTGAAAGGGATCTAGGAGTCCAAGTAGACCATAAGATGAACATGAGTCAACAGTGTGATGCAGCAGCTAAAAAGGCCAATGCAATTTTAGGCTGCATCAATAGAAGTATAGTGTCTCGATCAGGGGAAGTAATAGTGCCATTCTATTCTGCTTTGGTCAGGCCTCACCTGGAATACTGTGTCCAGTTCTGGGCACCACAATTCAAAAAAGATGTGCAGAAACTGGAGCATGTCCAAAGGAGGGCAACTAAGATGGTGAAGGGACTGGAAACCATGCCCTATGAGGAACGCCTTAGGGAACTGGGGATGTTTAGCCTCGAGAAGAGAAGCTTAAGAGTGATATGATAGCCCTGTTTAAATATTTGAAGGGATGTCATATTGAGGAGGGAGCAAGTTTGTTTTCTGCAGCTCCAGAGACTAGGACATGGAACAATGGATGCAAATTGCAGGAAAAAAGATTCCACCTCAACATTAGGAGGAACTTCCTGACAGTAAGGGCTGTTCGACAGTGGAACACACTCCCTAGGAGTGTGATGGAGTCTCCTTCCTTAGAGGTCTTTAAGCAGAGGCTGGATGGCCATCTGTTGGGGATGCTTTGATTTGGAGTTCCTGCATGGCAGGGGGTTGGACTGGATGGCCCTTGTGATCTCTTCCAACTCTATGATTCTATGATTCTAAGCAGAGATCACCAGCATTGAGGCCAATGTACTGAAAGCACAGCTGTGCTGGGCAGGGCATGTTTCTAGGATGGAGGACCACTGCCTCCTCAAAATAGTACTCTACGGTGAACTCGCCAGGGGTCAGCGTAAGAGAGGCGCCCAAAGAAGAGATACAAGGACTCCCTGAAACAACATCTCAAGCTCGGCCAAATGGATCACCAAGAATGGTGCTGCCCTGGCCTCACATCGGGAGGCATGGAGACAATGTACTATCCACAATGCTGCAGCCTCATTCGAGAACTCACGCCGAATGAGTCTCGTAGAGAAACGACAACGCAGAAAGAACCACAACTTGGAAGCATCACCCAAGGAGACTTTCTGCTGTGCTTTCTGTAACCAGACTTGCTTATCTCGGATCAGCCTTTTTAGTCATCAACGAGCTTGTAGTAAGCGTGGGATAAGTCCTTCCTGAATCTTCGTTAGCGAAGAAAAGCCAGAGAGAGAGAGAGAGAGAGAGAGAAATTTTAAACAAAACATTCTGTAGATGCCAGATGGCACAGATGCAGAAAGGAACTCTTCTAGAACATGGCCACATAGCCCAAAAGCCCCACAAAAACTATGGATGCCGGCCATGAAAGCCTCTGACTCTTCATTCAAAATTAGCCTATATAGAACCACTCCCCTCCTCCTTCCCTCATCAGTCCTCCCTTCCATTCTTGCCAATAAGAACAACAGAGGAATTATACACATTCACACATTATATATATTTATATGCATATGCGTAAGCATTATATATATATATACACACACACACACACACAGACACATACACAAATACACACATTATATATATACCCTGTTTCCCCAAAAAGATAACATCCATAAAAAATAAGACTTAGTAGAGGTTTTGCTGAATTGCTAAATATAAGGCCTCCCCCAAAAGTAAGACCTAGCAAAGTTTTTGTATATAAATATATATACAGCATATAATAAATTTTCTTTTTTTTTTCTTTTTTTGTGTGGTTCAACAATAAATGTGAAATCTTCTTCATGGAAAATAAGACATTCCCTGAAAATAAGACCTACCACATCTTTGGGAGCAAAAAATAATATAAGACACTGTATTATTTTTGGGGAAACACGGTAGTTGCATACATATTATATCTATATCTATATACATACACTCACAAGCACACATATTATGTATATGCACACACATTACATATAGAGAGAGAGATGTACACACACACACACACAGAAACACATACACACACATTATATATATATATATTTATACACACACACACAAACATGCACATTCCAGACACACATATTTTATATATATATATATATATATATATGAACACATACACACCCATATCTATGTCTCTCTATACACACACACATCTTTTAAATATATATATATATATACATACATACATATATACAGAGACACCTCTCTGTATGTGTGTGTATATATACATATATGATACACAAAAATTATATATATATATACATATATAAATCTATGTATATATATATATATATATATACACACACACACACACACAGAAACAGTGATGGTGATGGCGACAAAATAGAAATGGATGAGCAAGCACCATTTGTTCAGCCTCTCACAATCTCACACGGAGATGGGGTCAGGGCTCTAGAAATCGCAATGAAGCACATCGAGCAACAAGAAGCCGCTCCGAGGTTCATATTATGACGCTGCAAAGATGGCGAGATTTGGCTGCGAAGAAACGGCAATCATCGGGAAAGCAGGAAGGATCAGTGGATTTTTAAAAGTAGTATCCGTGGACTAAACTGTTTATAAAGGTACGTACATCAAAATGTTTGTTGTATACAGGGCTGTACATCAAAATGTTGACTAGTGGAAATGTCAGAAAGGAACTCTTCTAGAACATGGCCCATAGCCCAAAAGCCCCACAAAAAACTACTGACTAGTGGGGTTTATTTTTAACATTTTTATACTGTATTTTCATAGTGAGTTCAAGGATTTTCAGAATGATTGCAAGGCTTTTCATAGTGAGTTCCAGGCTTTTCTATGACCCTCTGGATTATCCGACATTTTCGGCTATTTGACTAGCAGCCGATCCACTTTATGTTGGATAATCATAATCACTTTATGTTCAGAGTGAAAGGACTGGAGAGGCCTAGCAACACCGTCAGGCCTGGTCTTGAGTGGAAGAGCCCTCCCTCCATGGCAACACCATCTGGCCCAGGAGGGAGTGAAGGAGAGGCCAAGCTCCATGGGGCCTGTCCTGGATTAAGAAGCAGGGCCCTCCCTCCAGTCCATCTGCCTTGGTCCGGGCCTCAGAGGGAGAGAAGAACTACTGGACCTCATCCCCTTCTTCCCCACCTCCATCCCCTTCTACTTTTGGGTCGTGTCTTTTAGATTGTAAGCCTGAGGGAAGGGAACTGTCTCATTAAAAGAATACTTATGTCCCCCTGAGCGACTTTAGGGCTGAAAAGTAGGGTATAATAATAATAATAGTTCTAACCGAGACTCTACTGTATATGTTTATGTGTGTGTGTGTGTATATATATATATATATATATACACACACAAAACAAACACATACATTATATATATATACATACACACACATACAGATACACACGTATTTTATATTATATATATACACACACACACACATATACAAAATACATACACGCATTATACACACACATATTGCATACATATATATATGTGTATATATATCTACACCTGTCCTGGAGCAAGCAGAGATCACCAGCACTGAGGCCATTCTACTGAAAACGCAGCTGCACTGGGCAGGGCATGTTTCCAGGATGGAGGACCACCGTCTCCCCAAAATAGTACTCTACGGTGAACTTGCCACAGGTCAGCGAAAGAGGGGCGCCCCAAAGAAGAGATACAAGGACTCCTTGAAACAACATCTCAAGCTTGGCCAAATGGATCACCAACAATGGTCTGCCCTGGCCTCACATCGGGAGGCATGGAGACAATGCATTCTCCACAATGCTGCAGCCTCATTCGAGAACTCACGCCGAACGAGTCTCAAAGAGAAACGACAACCAGAAAGAACCACAACTTGGAAACATCACCCAAGGAGACTTTCTGCTGTGCTTTCTGTAACCAGACTTATCTTGGATCGGCCTTTTTAGTCATCAACGCACTTGGAGAAAGCCTGGGATCATGAGTCTTTCCTGAATCTTTGTTAGCGAAGAAAAGCCAGAGAGAGAGAAAGAGAGAGCATATATATATATACAGAGAGAGAGAGCCCTCCCTCCAGTCCATCTGCCTTGGTCCGGGCCTCAGAGGGAGGGAAGAACATTTGGACCTGATCCCCTTCTTCCCCACCACCGTCCCCTTCTCCCTTTGGGTCCTGTCTTCTTAGATTAGAATCCTAGAATCATAGAGTTGGAAGGGACGACAAGGAGTTCCTGCATGGCAGGGGTTGGACTGGATGATTGTGAGCCTCAGGGCAGGGAACCGTCTCATGAAAATTAATAATTGTCAGCCGCTCTGATAGCCATTAAGGCTGAAGAGCGGGGTATAAATACCATGAACAAATAATAAATGCATATATATATATAGAGAGAGAGAGCCTTCCCTCCATTCCTACCATTCTGGCCCAGTCTTCCTCCAAGGAAGGAAGGAAGGAAGGAGGGAAGGAGGCCCAGGGCCTTGGAGCCCCAGCAGCAGCAGCAAAGGCCTCTCTGCTCCCTTCCCCTGAATCTCCTTCTTCTCCCTCAAAGGCAGCGATGGCCCAAAGCCCCGCAAACAACGAGGAACCAGGCTGCCTTCAACCACGCTCAGCTTAAGGCTGGCCTGCTTTACTCCAGGGCTCTCCACTGCGGCCTTTCCTTTTAAAGCGACTCTTGGACTTCAACTCCCAGAATCCACGGCTATTGGACGACTTGGCAGAGGCCTCTGGGAGTTGAAGTCCAAAACCTCTGCTGCTCCACTTCCTGAGGGCTGAAGGAGGGGCCCCGTCCTTGCGTCACTTCCGAGGGGAGGAGGGGCGGGGCTTCTTCACTTCCGCAGGCGCCGAGCACCCGGTTGCCTTGGCAACGAGAGCGGTACTGCGGCTGGCTCACTTCCGGGTCCGACTCTCAGCAGTCGAGAAGCATCCAATGGGAATCGCGGGGCGTCTGACTGGGAGCCAATCAGAGGAGACGAGATGCGGCGCACAGAGCTACGAAAGAGGAGAGGCGCCTGAGAAGCCACAACTTCCGAGTCCATAGACCGCTCATACTCAGCCCCTTAATTCTAGATTCTAATTTAATTACAATCACAATCCGAGTGTGGAATGAGCCAGAGCCAAAGGCTGTTCTTTCTAGTGATAAACATGGCAAATCCACCTCAGCTCTGGCCTCAGAAGGGAGCAGCAGGGTGAGGCCTGGTTGGTTCTTGGAAGGGAGACCGACAGGAACTAGGCCCGCATCCTCCTCCGAAGGGTCAGCCTTTCCAAGGAAAACTGGAGGCAGAATCCCCCTCAGAGGTCCCCAAACTGTGCCCTTGAAGAGGGTTTGGACTACAACTCCCAGAAGCCTCAGCCATGTTGGCCAATAGCCTGGGATTCTGGGAGTTGAAGTCCAAAAGCCCTTAAAGAGCACAGTTTAGGCACCCCTGGATTAAAGTAACCTAACCACGGATTAAGCTAACCTGGTTTAATCCATGGCCTAAGCCTTGAACCTGGTTTAAACCAGGTTACCTTAAACCATGGTTAGGTTACTTGACCTTAAGCCTTAAAGCATCCTGGATTAAAGCATGGATTAAGGAAGTGGCCCCAAACTGTGCCCTTTGAGAGGTTTGGACTACAACTCCCAGAAGCCTCAGCCATGTTGGCCAATAGCCTGGGATTGTGGGAGTTGAAGTCCAAAAGCCCTTAAAGAGCACAGTTTAGGCACCCCTGGATTACAGTATCCTAACCACGGATTAAGCTAACCTGGTTTAAACCATGTCCTAAACCTTAAACCTGGTTTAAACCAGGTTATCTTAAACCATGGTTAGGTTACTTTACCTCAAGCCTTAAAGCATCCTGAATTAAAGCATTGATTAAGGCAGTGGCAATAGACTGTGCCCTTTGAGAGGTTTTGGACTACAACTCCCAGAGGTCTCAGCCATGTTGGCCAATAGCCTGGGATTCTGGGGGCTGAAGTCCAAAGTCCCTAAAAGGCCCCAGTTTGGGGACCGCTGCCTCAGACGATGGTTTGAGCGTTGACTAAGACCTGAGAGACCAGGGTTCGAATCCCTCCCCAGCCATGGAAGCCCATAGGGAGACCTTGGGCCACAAGTCACACTCTCTCAGCCTCATCACAGCCTGGCCCCACTTTTCTCCTTTATTCAAAGGGAAGGAGGTTAACACTTGGGAAGAAGCCCTCGAGGAAACGCTTCCTCCGCCCGCCTCCCCTGCGTCCCAAAAGTTCACGGATTGTTCCCCCAAACCCAAAGGCTTCTCCTTCGGACGCGGACGGACGGACGCACAACGCGGTCAGCGGTCCAGCCGAGGCGAAAAAGTGACCACAGGGTCGGAGGAGAAGGGCCAGACGCAAAACAGGCCATCCAAGAAATGATAGAAATCTCAGGAAGAGAGTCAACATTTCATTTCGACCATTGCGCGCAAAAAACGTGAATGCGCCAAGGCGGTCTTCAAAGTTCGTTGTGCTGAAGGCCTCTGGAAATCCGTCCGGAGATGTCCTGCAGATGCTTCTTGACCTGAATGAAAACATAAAAACCCCATTTGTACTGACATACAAATAATAATCATAATAACAACAATATTGTATTTATATCCCGCCTGTCCGGTTGGTTCCAATGAGAATAAAATAAAAGGCAAAGGACAATAAATTACGGAACGAAACCTATTATCCCTCCCTCCAACACAACCCTTTTAAAATATGAACACCACTTTTTAATTAATTAAAAACACTTTTAAAATAATCAAATCAGATTAATAATCATAATGATAAATAATATCCAACGATAAAATAACGGTAAGATGATGGGAGTACTGGGTTGTTATACACGGAGGTTCATATTATTAAATATATATACATTTAAAAATATCTCTAACATTATATCACAGCTCTTATTATATAATTATATTTTATTATATTATCATTATTAAACTGAATTCTTACTTAATTCTTCTCCCCCTCCCTCCACCCTATTATTATATAATAATATTATATTATAATTGTTATATTTAATTCTTACATAATTCTTATTCTTTCCCTCTCAGGCTTCCCTCCACCTTAGTCTTCATTCTATAGAAACCAATTTATTTTACAGTAATATTCATACATTCCTCTATTCTTTCTTGTTTTTCTCTCCATTTCACAGTAAAAAACAATTTTTTGTTTAGTTAGATTGGACTGTGTACATTTCTATTATCCTTTCCCCCTTTTAGTATATAATTAGATAAAAATATTCCAGGTTCCAATTACATCTTTGGGACTGCAAGGGTTTTAGAGGTTCCTATTCGTAGAATCATAGAACGAATAATAATAGAGTTGGAAGATGCTCTTTGCCCAGCTTCCAGGATTGATTTCTTGAGCTGGAACCTCTTTTCCTGTAGCTTTGCAACCATTGCTCCTCTTCTCTGGAGCAGCAGAAAACAAGCTTCCTCCATCCTCAATATGACATCCTTTCAAATATTTATTATTACTGTTCGGAAGTTCTTCCTAATACTGAGGTGGAATCTCTTTTCCTGGAGCTTACATCCATTGCTCCATTGTGTCCTGTTCCTTGGAGCAGCAGAAAACAAGCTCACTGCCAACATTGAGGAGGGAAGGACTTGGAGAACTATGTGCAGGGATGTACAATTTGTGCTAGGGCTAAACCACTAAATGGAAAGCCCAGTGGGTTGTTGCATCTATGGAAACCTC
The DNA here is from genome assembly GCA_034509955.1 of Urosaurus nigricauda. NCBI lineage: Eukaryota > Metazoa > Chordata > Lepidosauria > Squamata > Phrynosomatidae > Urosaurus > Urosaurus nigricauda. The sequence goes on from JAOEGL010000002.1 coordinate 157,766, forward strand.
AACCCAGCTATGGAAACACATTGCCATGGATTTTATTATAAACCTACCAGGAAGTCAAGGCAGAAATACCATCTGGGTGGTAACAGATCTGTTTACTAACCAAGTACATTACGTGGGGTGCAAGGGCCTACCCAGCACCTCAAAATTGGCAGATCTGTTCATTACGCATGTCTATAGGCTTCATGGACTGCCAGATAAGATTGTATCTGACCGGGGATCGCAGTTCACTTCACAATTCTGGGGGTGTTTGCAAGAGAAATTGGCGGTGTGCTCGGCCTTGAGTACGGCTTTTCACCTGACCTCAGACGGCCAAACGGAACGCTATAATCAATCTTTAGAGATTTATCTCCAGTGTCATGTGAACCATTTACAAAACAACTGGTGCGAATTGTTGCCCCATGCAGAGGTTGCATTTAACATGGCAGTTCATTCCAGTGCAGGGGTGTCTCCATTTGAGGCCATCTATGATTATGAACCTAGAATCCTTCCCAATTGACGGTGGAGCCAGGAAACCCTGTGACTGTGGGACAGTGGAGTGCATTACTACGGAAGGGCTGGCCAAAAATAGAGAAGGCTCTAAAACTGACTAAGCTGGACTACAAAAAGTTCGCTGATCAACATCGTGAACCTACATCGTGATATGGCAGAATGGGTGAAAGCACAGTATGTGCAGGCTAACAAATTAGTTCTAGAATTCCACCGGACATATACTAATAAACCAAAAAGGGGGACATAAGGCTTTGGGGGGGCAGACTATCAGGACTTACACTATAGGTTAGTGATAATTACTCATATATATTAAGTTCCTAGGTGTAGTCACACCATATATGCTAGTAATGTATTAGTCTGCTAATTCTGTTAGTGGGATTGATGGGGGCTGGGTAGTATTAGTGGAAGATCTTATTTGGGAAACTCTGGGACGGTCGGGTTGGAATGCAAGATAACAGGGGCCTCAAGGTTGCAGTCCTAGAGAATCCAAGGGTTGCCATGGTAACGGGGGCTAATGTGTGTGTGGTGTGGGGAACTGCAGAGAGAAGCAGGGGGGCGCCTGTAAAAGCCTGGGATTTTTCCCTATGACCTCAGATGTTGCAAAAAAGTGTTTCCGATCATTACTTCCAGTGCTCTTACAATAAACTTTCTTCTTTTGGGAACAAGTTTGCCTGTGGATCATTGGGTGGAAGATCTCAGTGGTCACAGCTGTGCAGCTTCTCGTTGAGCTCCGAGTGTTTCTTGTGCAGCTTCGCCTCCTTGAAGGGACTCACCTCCACCTCGTCCTCCGTGTCATCCTCCAAGGCGGTGACCATGTTTTTATGGAGGTCTGGGAAGCAGGAGGAGGAAGAGAAACAGCAAATGAAGCAAACGCTGGTCAGTTTCTGGCTCTGTGGCCATGTTCTAGAAGCGTTTTTGGCGACGTTTCGCCAGCAGCGCCTGTTCTTTTTGCCCCATGCGCAGGTTGCGCCTTGTGGTTGCTGCTGCCTGCTTCCAGGGTACGAAGGTAGCCCCATAGAGAGAACATTGCGGAAACCGAGTCGTGAGGCTACCAGCGCACGGACCACGGTTTCCAAGTCCCTGGTTCCCGGGAAGGGCGTGGCTGATAACAGGCGCTCCTTATCGTCACATTCGCCTGATTTGCGATCAGAAGTGATGAGTCTCGGGGTGTGACTCCCCTCCAGGACCACTTGACCTATCCCTAAACCTGGATTAGGGCTCCCAACAGCAAATGCCTCCATCTTGTCTGGATTTAGTTCTACAGTCATCCCTCTGAACTCACAGGGGATCCGTTCAGGGGACCCTCGCGAATTCGAAATTTCACAGATATTCATGTCCCATTGTCCCCAATGGTGCACCGCCATTGGGGACAATGGGAACCTGAGTACCCTCCCTCCTTACCTTATTGAGGCAAGGCCTCGGCCGGCACAGACCTCTTAAAATGGCTGCACCGGCCGAAGGAAGGCCGCGCCAGCCAGGGTCTTTCCTCAACTGGCGCGGGCTTCTTCCAGCCGGTGCGGCCGTGCTTCGATAGGAGCAAAGTTGCTCTGGCTGGCTGAAGGCCACTCTGGCTGCAACAAGACTGTTCCAGCCAAGGCAAGGCCTTCCTTAGGCCACAGCGGCCTTCAGCCGGCCGGCACAGCCATTTTCATCATTATCAACCCTTTTATCTGGTTTTATAGGGTTTAATTATTATTAAAATTTCCAAATATATTTTTAAATTCTATATATTTTATATTCTATGTACACGGAATATAAACCCTCTTTGAAGATTCAATAATAAATGACTTCCTCCTCGACGTGGCCCTAGTTCACAAGACCAACCTGACTCTGACCAGGAAGCCTGTCTGGAAAACAACCCACATCGAGTGTATGTACCTTAGCCTGAAGACCAGGGATAGTTTGGGGATTCTGTTGGTATACCGGCCACCCCGTTGCCTAACAGACTCCATGACCGAGCTGACTCAGCTGGTCTCTGAGTTGTTGCTGGACTCGCCCAGACTTCTAGTTCTGGGAGACTTCAACATTCCTCTAGAGACCAGCCCATCTAACCTATCTGGCGCGCTTCGGGAGTTCATGGAATCCAGGACAAGCATGGACCTATCCCAATTGGTCAACAATAATATCTTAATAAAATCGCTCCTGAGCGTCCTCTCCATCCCACTCCTAACCATAAGCCCTGGTTCTCACAAGAACGCAGGGAGATGAAGCGGGTTGGACAACGACTAGAGCACGGATGGCGGAAGACTCATCTCTTATCCAACAGAACTCACCATAGGCAGCACCATCTTGCCTATCGGGAGCAGCGCAGAGATCTTTTTGCTCTGCATGCATTGCGTCTGCAGAGTCCCATCCAGCGGAGCTGTTTAGGGTGGTGGGGGAACTGACGTAGGTTTCCCCTGTGCCAAATCCCCTGCTTAACCCCACGACAGCCTGCTGTGACGCATTTAACACCTACTTTGCAGACAAAATCTCTCGGATAAGAGCCGACTTAGATGCCAATGTTTCAGCAGTATCTGCAAATGGGGCACCTAGCAACTCTGTTGTTGTCTCCTTACTAGATGAGTTTCAATCTGTAAGTACTGAGGACGTGGACAAGCTCCTTGGAAGCATCAGGAAGACAACCTGCTCTCTCGATCCAAGTCCATCATGGCTGGTCGTCCAGGGAGGGGACACATTGAAGACATTCCTTCAGGATGTGATCAATGCATCCCTCAGGGAAGGTATAGTTCCATCTTGTCTGAAGGAGGTGGCTGTAAAGCCCCTCTTGAAGAAACCTTCCCTTGATCCCCTGGACCGAAACAACTATAGACCAGTTTCCTTGCTGCCATTTCTCAGCAAGGTGATTGAGAGAGGTGTCGCCTCCCAACTCCAAGCCATCTTGGATGAAACTGATTATCTCGACCCATTTCAAACCGGCTTCTGGGCAGGATATGGAGATGAGACTGCCATGGTTGCTCTGACAGATGACCTCTGCTTGAGCACTGACAGGGGCAGTGTGACCCTGTTAGTGCTCTTGGACCTCTCAGCGGCCTTTGACACCATTGATCATGCCATCCTTTTGGACCGGCTGAGAGATGGGGAATGGAGGCACTGCCTTGCAGTGCTTCCATTCCTTTCTCTCTGGCAGGACCCAAAGGGTGAGGCTCAGGGACAGCTGCTCTTCCAAAACTGAGCTAAACTGCGGCGTCCCTCAAGGCACCATTCTGTCACCCTGTTCGCAGTCTGGGGGTGCTCCTAGACTCGTTGCTTCACATGACTAGTCAGGTCAACATGACGGTCAGGAGTGCCTGTTATCAGCTTCGGCTGATACGCCAGCGGCGCCCTTTCCTGGAGATGAGGGATTTGGAAACTGTGGTACACACTTTGATCACCTCACGTTTAGATTACTTCAATGGACTCTACATGGGGCTGCCCTTAGGCTTAACCCAGAAACTTCAACTGGTACAAAACATGGCAGCCAGATTAGTCTCTGGAGTTTCCAGAAGAGACCACATAACTCCAGTGTTGAAATCTCTTCACTGGCTGCCTATTAGTTTCCGGGCACAATATAAGGTGCTGGTTTTAACCTTTAAAGCCCTACATGGCTTGGGTCCATCTTATTTCAGAGACCGCCTCTCCCCGTACAATCCTCCTTGCACACTTCGATCCTCATAATCCCTTATGATATTCTGAAGGCTGTTACTTGCAGTATCATTGGTTCCCACATGAACCAAAAGAAAGGGGTATTGATCAGTAGGCTTGACAAGTCTTGTCAGCCTCTCTGTCACATCACAGAACTTTGCCCCAGGGAGACAACACACCTCCCGAGACATCTTGTCAGGCCCAAAAACCACTGCTTCGGTACCCCTCAACAGGGAGTCCCCCACCACCACCACGCGCCTCCTCCGAGGTTTAGCAGTGTCTGTTCCCTGTCGTGATACTCTCAGTCTCCCCTGCTCTGTCCCTGACGTTCCCTGCTGCTTTTCCTCATCATCCCTGATAACAGAGAGAGATTCAAAGCGATTCTGTAGCTGCAAGCTCACAGAATGAACCGTGGTTTCTCTACTTCTGTGTGTGACATTTCTCCAACCATCAACTTCTGTTGTGTGTGAAGTGACCTCTTCTTCCCCAGCAACTTTCTCTGTGTGTTTCCTGTCCAAGACACTCCCGTCCTTTCTCTTCAGGAGAACCTCCTGCTCTCTGTGATGCTGAAGTGTAGACACCTGGGCCTCCAACTGCTGAACTTTTTTGTCTAAGAGGGATACCAACTTGCACTTGGTGCAGGTGAAGTTCCCCACATCTATAGGCAAGAAGACAAACATCCCACAGGTGTTGCAGGTGACTGCAGCAGGTCCCTCCGTGTCCATAGTGAGAAGTCTTAAGGAGGCACTGAAACAAGACTGTGGGCTTCCCCGTTTAAACATCAGTGTAAAGAATCCCTGTGTGGCTGTTAGTGAGATCAATCAACTGGTCCTATAGTTATCTGGAAAGCTCCTGGCTGCTAGCTCCTTCCAGAGGCACTTCCTCTGAATCCCCACAACCCCTGAAGGGGAAAGTGAACAGACAAGTATTAAAATTGAATGAGTTGCCCTCTAACACTGTGCCTAGGTCACTTTCACCTCTGTACTCCCCTCCCCCCTTGCCTACAAACTTGCTCCCTCCTCAATATGACATCCCTTCAAATATTTAAACAGGGCTATCATATCACCTCTTAACCTTCTCTTCTCCAGGCTAAACATCCCCAGCTCCCTAAGTGGATGCCATTCAAGCTGTACTTCCAAATGGCTCTTGCCCATTAGGAAAGACAGTGAGGTAGGGAGACTGGGGAGGGGTGCATCCATTGTTCCGGGTCCTGTTCTCTGGAGCAGCAGAAAACAAGCTTGCTCCCTCTTCAATGTGACATCCCTTCAGGTATTTAAACAGGGAGATCATATCACCTCTTAACCTTCTCTTCTCCAAGCTAAACATTCCCAGCGCCCTAAGGAGTTCCTCATAGGGCTTCATGGTTTCCAGACCCTTCACCATTTTAGTCGCCCTCCTTTGGACCCGCTCCAGTTTCTCCACATCTTTTTTGAATTGTGGTGCTCAGAACAACTGAACACAGTATTCCAGGTGGGGCCTGACCAAAGCAGAATAGAGTGGCACTATTACTTCCCTTGATCTAGACACTATACTTCTATTGATGCAGCCTAAAATTGCATTGGCCTTTTTAGCTTCCGCATCACACTGTTGACTCATGTTAAGCTTATGGTCTACTTGGATTCCTAGATCTCTTTCACATTTGGTCTCATTCAGCCAGGTGTCCCCCATTTTATATTTGTGCATTTCGTTTTTCCTCCCTGAGTGCAGAACCTTACATTTCTCCGTGTTGAATTTCATCTTGTTAGCATTGGCCCAGCTTTCTAGTCTATTCAGGTCATTTTGAATTTTGATCCTGTCCTCTGGGGTATTAACTACTCCTCCTAGTTTAGTGTCATCTGCAAATTTGATAAGTATGCCCCCAATTCTGTCATCCAAGTCATTAATAAAGATATTGAATAACACTGGGCCCAGGACAGAGCCCTGTGGGACCCCACTGGTCACTTCTCTCCAGGACGAAAAGGAACCATTGTTGAGCACCCTTTGGGTTCCACCAGTCAACCAATTACAAATGCATCTAACAGTTATCTTGTGTAGCCACATCAAGGTATACTATATCCACAGCATTCCTTTCATCTACCAAGCTAGTAATTTTATCAAAAAAAGACATCAGATTTGTCTGGCATGACTTGTTTCTCTGAAACCCTTGTTGGCTTTTTGTGATTATGGCATTCCCTTCTAAATGTTCACAGACTCTCTGTTTAATTATCTGCTCTAGAATCTTTCCTGGAATTGATGTCAGACAAACCGGACGGTAATTGTTGGGATCCTCTTTTCTCCCCTTTTTGAAAATGGGGACAACGTTTGCCCTCCTCCAGTCTGCTGGGACTTTTCCTCTTCTCCAGGAGTTCTCAAAGATTATTGCCAATGGTTCTGATATTACATTTGCCAGTTCTTTTAATACCCTTGGATGTAGTTCATCTGGTCCTGGAGACTTATATTCATTTAGTTTACCGGGTATTCCTGTACTATCTCTTTACTTATTCTGTGCAGAAATCCCCCTATTCTGTCTTCTGCTCCATTATCCTTGAGTTGGGCACCCTTTGCCTTTTCTGAAAAGACTGTCAGGATTGACAAATAGTTAATAGTTAAATAGTTAATTGGGGAAGGGGGGTTTAGATGTAGTTATATATATCCATTAATCATCATATGTATAATCATAATGCATATATATATTCAGTTGTATGTATGTTAGTTAGTATATTGTAGTGTAGTGGAATTGTATGTGGGAATAGAAAGTGCAGTTGAGATGAGCTGTTGGAAGGGAGTTGGTACGGCTGGGATGGAATGTGAGATAAGAGAGAAGCCAAGGCTGTTGGCGCTGGGAACTTCTGGGTTGTTATGGGAATGGGTTGCTGTTAGTGTGGTGTGGAGACAAAGGGGGGAAGAAAGGAGGGGTAGTTTTAAAGTGGGCATTTTTCCTGTGAAGCTTCAGATTCTGCAAAGAAGTGTACATGGTCACTGTTCTCTTTGTCTTACAATAAACTTTTGCTCTTCTTGGAGAAGGTTTATTTGTGGATTACTGAGTAGGAGATTCCAATCCTCACAGTTTGCAGAATCTCACCTACTAATTTCCTAAACGATGTCGGAGGGAGAAGGACAACTGACGGAGCCCGGGGCAGAGGCTCGGGCTGGCCCAGACCAGCTGGAGGAGGTGACCCCCAGAGACTTGTTGGGGGCTAAGCCCAAGAAAGGGATTGAGGTGGCCACGCCACTCAAGGACTTGTGGTTCCCTCCGAGGAAGCCCGACCGAGAGCGTCGCAGAGTGACCCGAATCACAGCTTGGGACCAGGCTGTCGATGAGACTTTAAGGGCCCGGCCAAGGGAAGAGGGCCTTCCGGAGGACGGGGCCAACTTGAAAACCGACATGAGCAAGGTGAATGCTATGCTGACATGGATTGTGAACGCGCTGCAAGAGGAGGATGAACCGGGCACCAGAGGGGTTCTTTCCGCCGCGGCCCCAGTGCAAGGTCCAGCTGTCGAAAGGGAGGCCGGTGAGGACCAGGAGGAAGGAGAACCGCTGCCCCAACCTGAGAGACGGGAAAGGGAATGACGCAGTGGCAGGGAGGAGGCAGAGGCGTTGAGAGAGCTCCTGGCCAGTAAGCTGGAAGCACGCTTTAACAGGGATCCAGAGCAGCTCCCTTATTTCCTGGCCCAGGTGGCGGGACATATGCGGACGCGGGGAGCGTACTTCCCAGATGAGGCTGAGAAGGTGCGATGTGTGGCCAGCAGGCTGGAGGGGCAGGCGGCGCAGTGGCTGGTGCAACTGTATGACTGCGGTGCGCCTGAGCTGCAAAACCTAATGGCGTTTATGACGGCCCTGCGCGCCCGCTTTGAAGACCCTTTCCGAGTGGAGCGGGCCAAGACCAAGTTGATGACCATGCAACAGGGGAACCGCTCGGTGGCCGAGTACGTGTTGGAATTCCGGAGTGTGGTTGCTCAAATTCCGGATTTCCCCGAAGCATTGCAAGCCAGGCAGTTCCAAGATGGGCTGAACCCCGACCTGCTAGAGTGGGTGCTCTCCAGGGCTAACCCCGTGGGAATGCCAGAATGGATCCATTGGGCTGGAGAGGCGGAGACGACCAAGGAAAGAGTTAAGATGGCCAAGCAACGAGCAGCGTTCCAGCAAGCCAAGATCGCTAGCAAACTGGCAGGGAAGGAGAGCTCTCAAAAGGTCAAGGCTTCGGGGGAGACCGAGAAGCAGCGTCGCATGAGACTGGGGCTCTGCCTGGCGTGCGGGAGAAAAGGGCATCTCATAGCTGCTTGTCCGGAAAGGGCCGGCTCCAAGGATGCATCTAGTCCTCCACCACGGAGTGGGAGTGGAGGTCCGGGCGGGAAGGCCGGACAAGCCGCCCAGACGAGAACGGATGGAGTCCCGGAGGAAGGGAAGAGAGCTCCTCCGCGGAGCGAGTCAACAGAGCCGGACATGGTGAGTGGGGGTGTGCCTGTGTATTTTGTCGAAGTGAGACTCTGGCACAAAGATAAAGGCACGAGTAGCCGTCTCCGGGCAGCAATAGACTCTGGGTGCACCCGTTGTTTAATAAGCCCTCAGCTGGTGCAGGCCTTGAAGATTGGGCGGGAGGACTTACCAGAAGCCATCCCTTTCTTCCAGATGGATGGGACATTGCTGGGGGGGGGGAGCCCACCACTAAACAGACTGAGACTGTGCAATTGAGAGTGGCGGATCATTGGGAAAACATTCAATTCGTGATTGGGCCCACCCATGGGTGCGATTTGGTACTGGGCATAGACTGGTTGGCTTTCCATAACCCAGAAATCAACTGGAGAACCAAACTATTGACATTTAGTGACTCGAAATGCCAGAGGCATGTGAGCCGAAGGCCGGGGGAGCAGGAATCCGGCGATAGGGCTACGATGGTGGCGTTGAGGGGGTCGCACCATAGGACGGGACTGGCCAAAACGCCGGAGGAGCTAGGCTATCCGGTGGTGTATCAGGACTTGAAGGAGGTGTTTGAGGAAAAGGAGTGTGACCAGTTGCCACCACATAGGGACACGGATTGCGCCATTGAGATTAATCCTGGCACGACACCGCTGAAGCCAAAAATGTACCCAATGACGCCCCGGGAGATGAGCACCCTCAAGGAATTCATTGAGAAAAATCTGGCTCGGGGTTTCATTCGGCCCTCTAGCTCACTTTTTGGAGCGCCGATGTTTTTCCGGGAGAAGAAGGATGGGTCACTCCGTTTAGTGATGGACTACAAAAACCTGAATGCCATCAGCACTTGTAGTAAATACCCCCTGCCTTTGATGAAGGACATGTTGAGCCGGCTGGCCAGGGGCAAAATATTCACTAAGTTGGACTTGAGGGATGCCTATTTCCGAATTCGGATTAGGGAGGGAGATGAATACAAAACAGCTTTTCATTGTCCCTTGGGAGCTTTTCATTGTCCCTTGGGAGCTTTTGAGTACTTGGTGCTGCCGTTCGGATTGTCGGGGGGCCCCGCTTGCTTCATGAAGTTGATTCATGAGGTACTGCATGACCTGCTGTTTGATGGGGTCCTAGTTTATTTGGACGACATCCTGATTTACTCGCAGGACTTACGACAGCCATGTGAAGTTGGTGAAGAAGGTTTTACAAAGACTTTTGGAAAACAAGCTATATGTGAAACTGTCCAAGTGTCATTTCCACACGGAGAGTTTGGATTTTCTAGGGTACAGAGTGAACGTTGTAACCGATCAGTGCAAGAATATTTACGGTGCTATGTGAACCATTTGCAGGACAATTGGTTTGACCTCCTGCCACATGCTGAGGTTGCTTTTAATTTGGCAGTGCATTCCAGCACAGGAATATCTCTGTTCGAAGCAGTCTATGGCTATGAATCCCGAGTTATTCCCCAGTTGCAAATGGAGCCAGGGGATCCAGTCACTGTGAGTCAATGGAGTTCTTTGTTGAGAGAAAAATGGCCGTTGATCGAGGATGCTTTAAAACAAGCTAAATTGGACTATAAAAGGTTCGCGGATCAACATCGGAAATCTGGTTGGGACATCAAAGAGGGGGATAAGGTCTTCCTGTCCACCAAGAACTTGAAATGTCGACTGCCATCAAAGAAATTGGGACCAAAGTTTGTGGGGCCTTTTGTAGTTAAAAGACTAATTAACGATGTAACGGCTGAATTAGAGTTGCCCAAATTGTATAAACATATTCATCCTGTGTTTCACTTCAGTTTGCTGAAACCTGCTGGTCCGACGAGTGAATGGATAAGGGACCAAGATGTCCCTCTGCCTATGCTGATAAACGGAGAAGAACATTTTGAAATTGTGAAAGTGTTGGACTCTAGAAAATTAAGGGGACAAATTGAATATTTGGTGCAATGGAAACATTTCCCCATTGATATGACCGAGTGGGTTAAAGCTAAAGATGTGCAAGCTGACAGATTGGTTCGGGAGTTTCATGAGGCCTATCCAAACAAACCTGCATAATTGGGAAAAGTCAATATAATCAAAAGGAAGGGGAGAAAAGGCTTTGGGGGGGCAGGATGTCAGGATTGACAAATAGTTAATAGTTAAATAGTTAATTGGGGAAGGGGGGTTTAGATGTAGTTATATATATCCATTAATCATCATATGTATATATATTCAGGGCTGTTGCAAAAGATAAAAGAGGCAGCTGAGAAAGATGAGTGGCTTCAGAAGCACAAAGATCGGTTGGTTTTTAACTCACAAGGGTTGTGGACCAAGGGCTCTCAAATTTATGTCCCTGCGTCAGTGAGGCCCGAGGTTCTTAAATTGTGCCACGATTCGAAGGCAGCAGGTCATTGGGGATATCTAAAGACCTGGCACAAAGTTCGAAAGACTTACTGGTGGGAGGGGGTGAGAGCTGAGGTGGAAGAGTACGTTAAGAGCTGTTCGGTGTGTACCCGTGCCAAACCAGTCGTTGGCAAGCCCAGGGGGCTTCTACAGCCATTGCCCACTCCCGGGGGACCATGGAAACACATCGCTATGGACTTTGTCACAGATTTGCCTGAGAGCAGGGGGAGAAACACCATTTGGGTGGTGGTGGACCTTTTTTCTAAACAAGCGCACTATGTTGCCTGCAAGGGGATGCCTAGTGCTACTAAGCTTGCTGATCTGTTCATAGCACACATTTATAAGCATCATGGATTGCCAGACAAGATTGTGAGTGACAGAGGTAGCACATTCACTTCAAAGTTTTGGAGGGTGTTGCAAAGAAAATTGGGGGTAGAAGTGGCTCTAAGCACCGCCTGGCACCCCCAGTCGGACGGTCAATGTGAGAAAATGAACCAAGCTCTGGAGAAGTACCTCCGATGTTATACTAATTACTTGCAGGATGATTGGTATGATCTATTGCCCCATGCTGAAGTGGCATTCAATAGTTCGGTTCACAGGAGCACTGGTAAATCGCCCTTTGAAATTGTCTATGGATATGAACTGCGGACCCTCCCGGCCTTGCCATCTGATCCTTCAGACCCTGTGACTGTGACTCAGTGGGTGAATAGGGTTCAGGCTGCTTGGTTGCAGGTTGCCAAGGCTTTGGAGGTAGCTAAAAAGGACTATAAGAAGCATGCTGATCGTAAGAGGTCTGTGGGGTGGGATGTCAAACCTGGTGATCGGGTGTTTTTGTCCACAAAGAACTTGAAATCTAGACACCCGTCTAAGAAACTGGGTCCCAAATTCATAGGGCCTTTCTTGGTGAAAAGACTGGTCAATGATGTGATGGCGGAGTTGGACTTGCCTAAATCATATAGACATTTACACCCTGTATTTCATTTTAGCTTGCTGAAACCGGACCGGAGCACAGGACGATGGAAACAGGACAAGGAACCGCCCCTGCCTATGATGGTTGAGGGGGAGCAGCATTTTGAAGTTGCTAAGATTTTGGACTCTAGAATGCACAGAAACAAGTTGCAGTACCTGATTCGCTGGAAACACTTTTCAGCGGATCATGATGAATGGGTGTTAGCTAAGCATGTTAAAGCCCCTGATTTGATAGCTAAGTTTCATCGGATGTATCCTGACAAGCCTAAATAGTATTTTGTTGCCTTTTCTGTTTTCTTTCATGTACTGTCTTTCACGGATGTAGGGGGGGGGTCTTCTTTTCGGGGGGCTGACTGTCAGAATCCTTGTAGTATTCTTCCAGATATGGGTTTGTAGTTGTAGGTGGGGGATGATGGGTACATAGTTAGCTGCTAGTTAGAAGGGAGGCATAACGGTGCCAGGAGGTTTTATCAGTTGACCTTGGGGCCGCTCAGCTCTAGGCTTGGAATGCAGAAGTTTCTGGTGGGAAGTGTTCAGCAAGGGGGAGACAGGGTGGAAAACGAAACTATGGAAAATAACTGGAATGGGGTTTCGTGGGCTGCTGTGAGAAGGAGGGAGGTGTGGTCCTTTGGGATGTATAGGGGTGCTGGGCGAGAACTGGTCAGTCTCAGCTAAGAAGCTGAATGGTGTGGTTTTGCTGATCCTGGAGCATCAATAAAGTTCTGTTTATTCTACATAAAGCTGACTGGTTGATTGTCTGGGATTCTGGACCCCTGTTCTGACAGTATGTTAGTTAGTATATTGTAGTGTAGTGGAATTGTATGTGGGAATAGAAAGTGCAGTTGAGATGAGCTGTTGGAAGGGAGTTGGTACGGCTGGGATGGAATGTGAGATAAGAGGGAGGCCAAGGCTGTTGGCGCTGGGAACTTCTGGGTTGTTATGGGAATGGGTTGCTGTTAGTGTGGTGTGGAGACAAAGGGGGGAAGAAAGGAGGGGTAGTTTTAAAGTGGGCATTTTTCCTGTGAAGCTTCAGATTCTGCAAAGAAGTGTAGATGGTCACTATTCTCTTTGTCTTACAATAAACTTTTGCTCTTCTTGGAGAAGGTTTATTTGTGGATTACTGAGTAGGAGATTCCAATCCTCACAAAGACTGAAGAAAAGAAGGTGTTGAGTTATTCTGCCTTTTCTCTGTCCCCTGTGAGCATTTTGCCATTCTCTGCACGTATTGGCCCAACTGTTTCCTTCTTTTTCCTTTTGCTGCGGACATACCTAAAAAAGGACTTATTATTGTTCTTAACTTCTCTAGCAAGTCTGAGTTCATTTTGTGCTTTAGCTTTTCTGACTTTAGTTGCTGGGAACCCTACCTCAGTGCAGTGTTCTATAGGGCAATTTACCATTCTCCCTATATGTAGGGAGACTCCACTACACCTCAAGGCATTGTATCCCACTGTCGAACAGCCCTTACTGTCAGGAAGTTCCTCCCAATGTTGAGGTGGAATTGCTTTTCCTGCTCCTCATGAGGCATGGCTTCCATAACCCTTCACCATCTTAGTTGCCCTCCTTTGGCCACATCCTTTTTGAATTGTTGTGTCCAGAACAGGACACAATTTTCCAGGTGGGGCCTGGCCAAAGCAGATTTGAGTGGCATTATTACTTCCCTGGATCTAGACACAGTACAGTGGTCCCCCGGGTTACGAAGGTAATCTGTTCCGGGATTACCTTCGTAACCCGGAAGCTTTCGTTTCCCGGGGGACTGCTATTTTGAATGGACCACGCGGCCATTTAAAGGGGCCGCGTGGTTTTTTTTTTCCGGATCCCGGGGGATCCTTCGGATCCCGGGGGATACAGTATGGGTCCCGCCGCTTTCGGATCCCAGGGCTTTTGTACCCCGGGGGATTCGTAAGGCGGGGGACCACTGTACTTCTATAGAAGCAGCCTAAAATTGCATTGGCAATTTACAGATTTTACTACCAAGCATGATTACATTGTAAACTTATGGCCTTCCATCCGCCTGCATCATGGCTTGATGGCAGTTTTTGTTGTGCAATCGAGATATTTGGCTAGAGGTCATGAAAGTTCATGCTGCCAATATCTTTTTTTTTTTCCTGCATAACCTCTGAGGCTGCTTAGAGATCCAAATATACCACAGAGCTCACTGTACAGGGATAATACCTTGCCTCTGGAAACCAAGGTAGCAGTTGGTTCATGCAGTGGAGACCTTTCTACTATGGTTGTATTTTGCATGTGACCAGAGGTTCCTTTGATTAAGAATGCATACAAGGCCCAGCAGCCAAACTCTCATGCATACCAAGGGGCCATTGCAGAATTTAATACTGCAGTGTCTTTTTGTGCCCCAGATCTTTGGAGCTCAAAATTCTCCATTCAAATCGAAAAGCAGAGCATTACTCTTGCTGCAGTAGAATTTTATCAATCTTTTACCGGCTGTTCAATAAACCATGAGTCCAATCACTCATCCTATAACAATTTGGATCATGGAGCTGGAAGATCTTTCTATTCCTCCAACCCGCATATCCTTGGGAGATTAAATAAGGCTAATCAATGCTGACAATAGTTTGCAAGGCTGTGATTATAGCACCCGCTCCCAGAAGTATCAATACCTATCCATTCAAGACGTAAATGCCTTCCCTGGGGTAAGAATTTTTAGACACGTAGCTGCAATTTGAAACTGACACATTGGTCGACTTTTGGGTTGGAATGGCAGCCTGAAGGACACATCTTCGAGAGGCTCTCGGAGGGCGCCATCCACTACATTGCTTTCCTTCTAAAAAAATTATTTTTAGAAAGGAAAACCCCCAATTAAGGTATTAATTGGGTGAAGGGGCTTCCAAAGACTCTGTTCCTGTACTTTCAGCTCCCGGTTAGAAGGCAGAAATTCTACTTCTACCTCTGTGGAAGAACTACTGGGAACGGATGAAAAAACAGAGGGAGTCGGAGGAATATCCCAGCATTGTAAGTGGACACCCTTTCTGGTTCAAAGGATGTCACCAACTTTTAAAAATATATATGGAAAAAAGTTACTTCTAGTGAAGCAGCTATTTGAGCTCTTGAAGATATGAATATATCTACAGTTAATTCTTTGCTACAGTGAGATATAGAACCAAGACTATGCTTTATAGAAGAGTGAGCGGGAAATAATTTAACCTATCTACACTCTTCTAATTTTGGATTGGAAAATTGCTTCGTTATTTGTCTAGAATATTTACTTTCCCCCCTTAAAATACATTGATTTATTGGAAATTGAACTGCAGGAAAACACTCACAGCTGACCAAGTTCTGCAACTCTGCGGCATTCTGGTGTTGCCAACGCCTCTCTTTGTAATTAAGATTATCTGGAAGGAACGGCAGAGAAGCCGGTGTAAGATTTGGGGAAAAGGAGGAAAGGAGAAAGGTGGCAGTGAGGAGGGAAGAGACAAAGCTGGAAAGAGAAAGAGAGAAGAAGTTAAAAGACAAATAATAAGGATTCAAAGAGAAGGATAAATCAGGCAGGGAGAGTGTCCTCAGAACAGAGGAGGAGGAAGGAAGGGAGAAGGGAGGAAAGACGGAGAGACGGAGAGAATCGTGAGGCAGCAAGAGGGCTGAGTGGAAGACGGAGAGAAACTGGATTGGAACTAGAAACCAGATTGGAGCCAGGCGCACACGCGACCACAGTAGAAGGGAGGCAGCCATGGAAATCTAAAGGGAGAGAAGCAAAGACTAAGTGGCAGAAACAGGGAAGTAGGAGAGGAGAAAAAGGTGGTGAAGATCCAGATGTCAGTGAGTGAAGGAGAAGGAAGAGAAGGAAGGGGAAATCCGTGTTGGGAAAGCGAGGCCAAGATCTGAAAGTAACTCTTGGAAAGAACGAAACTATCGGCTGGAGTGCTTGAGAGGAAGGGGAAGTGGAAGGAGAATATTTGAGAAGAGGGAAGGAAGCCAAAGCCAGACAAAGAAAGAATAATAATAATAATAATAATAATGGAGAGTTGGGAAAACGGAGAAGAGAAAGTGGTTACATAAATACAGAGTTAAAAGTGAGAATTGGAGAGGGTATAAGAAGAAGAGGGGCGAAGAGAAGGAGAACATTAGAGAAGGAGAAAAGCAGAGACTAGATAGAGAAAACATCTGGGAAGATCTGAATTGTAGCAGAAAATGTGTAGCAATAGAAAATGACCAATTTCAAGGAGAAATTAATAAAATGTATAGAATAAACTCCAAAATAGCTAGACAAAGAAAACTTCTTAGAGACGTGGTCATTTACTTCACAGGGGGAAAAAAGAGAGACGAGATAATTCAAATAAATTACGAACAAAAACTAGAATTTGAAGGAAATGAATTAATAATTTACAAGGATGTTCCGTTAAGGATATTGAAGAAAAGAAATGACTACAAACCATTAATGACTCTGTTGAAACGCAACAATGGGAAAAATTGGAAGGGATAAACTTTAACTCAGAAATATTCAAAATTAACTCAGTGATGAAAATGAAAGAATTTATAAAAAGATTTAGAAAAGATCTAGAAAGAAGGGAAAATTCACCTGATAAAGATGGATGTGAACAAGGAAAAACAAAGGTTATTCAGAAGGATCCCAAACAACCAACAGAAGATAGGACAGAAGACGATTTAGAAAAGGAGGAGATTGAAGAAATATAAGACAAGAAGGTAAAAAACAATTTATTAATATGTCAAAAATTAAGATTTTATCGTGGAATGTGAGAAGTATGAACTCTCCACAAAAAAGAAAGAAAGTCTTTCATTACTAAAATAAACAAAAGTCAGATATAATCTGCTTCCAAGAAACACACATAAAAGGAAAAGATATTAGTCTGATTATCAATAAGAAATTGGGAAATGAATTTATCTCAGCTTATTTGAAAAGAAAGAGAGGAATAGCTATATATGTTAACCCCAAATTTGAAATAAAAAATATATTTAATGACAGTAATGGAAGATATCTGGGCCTAGAAATTAATATGTTCAATACGAAATATTTAGTTGCAGGTATTTATGCTCCACAAGAAAAGAAAAATGAATACTATAATAAAATAACAGAGATATTGAATGAGTTTCCATACAAAAAGACTTTACTAATGGGAGACTGGAATGGGGTAATTGATACAGAAAAAGATAGAAAATCAGATAAACATATTAAAAAGACGCAGGGAAAACTAAGGTACTTACTTGATAGAATCACAAAATCTAATAGACGTATGGAGACATAAATACAAAACCGCTAGAGACTATACATTCTTTTCTGAAAGGCATAAATCCCTTTCAAGACTTGATATGTTTCTAGTATCAAAAAGCCTGTGTAACGAAGTATTGAAAATGGACTCTGAACCAAGAGCAATATCGGACCATAATCCAATAACAATATTTATAAGAGGAAGACAATCTGAAATGTTCTGGAAATTAAATGAAACTCTCATGCAGAAAGAAGAAATAATTAAAAAGGGAAAGAAACTCTAAAATATTATTTCAAAGAGAACTTGAAAGATGACATAAATATCACTACACTTTGGGAGGCATCTAAAGCTGTAATGAGGGGCTTCTTTATTCAGCAAAACAACATATTACAAAAGAAAAAAGAGAAAGACTTAAGGAGTTATATTAGGACTTGCAAGAGAAGGAAAAAGATTTAAACTTTAATCCCTCAAATAAAGTAATAGAAAAGCAAATAAAAACACTGAAAAAACAGATTGAACTAGAAGAAACAAAAGAATTACAAAATAAATTAAGATATATAAAAGAAAAATACTATGATCAGGCAAACAAACCAGGCAGATGGTTGGCTCAGAAAATTAAGAAGTCCAAAGAGCGAAATATTATTATGGAAATTAAGAAAGGATCAACTGTAACTTCAGACGTAGATAAAATTAAGAAGATCTTTCAAGATTTTTACACAAGTCTCTATAGACATCTGCCGAAGTTATAAAAAACTTTCTAGACAAAGCAAACCTAAGCCCCCTGACAGAGCATCAGAGGAAACTCCTGAATGCTCCAATAACGTCAATGGAAGTGATAGGAGCGATAAAAAACAGCAAAACAGGGAAGGCACTGGGTCCTGACGGCGTTGGAGCAAGCTATTATAAAACTTTCGAAGAACAGCTTTTAATTCCTTTGAAATCAACAATGAATGCGATCAGTGAAACCAATTACCCTATGACCTGGAAACGAGCACACATAATATTATTATTGAAAGAACACAGAGACCCAGTGGAAGTTAAAAATTATAGACCTATTTCCCTGTTAAACACGGATTACAAACCATTTGCTTCAATATTGGCAGAAAGACTCAAAAAAATACTTGTAGGCTGGATCCATAAAGACCAATCAGAGTTCCTTCCAAACAGGCAGATTAGTGATAACATAAGACATATATTGAATATCATAGAATATTTTGAGAGAAATAATGGGGGGAAAAAACTAGCCATAATTTTTGTCGATTTGGAAAAAGCTTTCGACAGTTTACACTGGGAAATAATATTTGCAACATTAGAGGTAATTGAGGCAGGCCCTATCTATTTAAATTGGATAAAAAGCATATATAAGGACCAGAATACAAAACTTATAATCAACTCCGAAAAAACAAAAGACTTTAAAATATGTAAGGGAACCCGCCAAGGTTGCCCTCTCTCACCCTTATTATTTATATTGGTTTTAGAGTCTCTAAATAACAGGTTTAGATTAGAAAAGGAAGTAAATGGAGTAAATATAAGAAAATAATGAACATAAGATGAAACTATTCGCAGATGACATTGTGTACACCATAGAAAACCCAGGGAAAAATATAGAGATACTGTTGGAAATATTGTAAGAATATGAGTATTATGTTGATCACTGTGTATCTGTTTTTCTTTCTGTTTTTTTTTTCTTGCATTTTTTGTACCTGTTTGTCTGGTTAGCACCAATAAAAATTATTAAAAAAAGAAAGAAAGAAATCGACACATTGCTCTATATTTCATATCTGGGAGAATAAGTATAATGGGTTCCTACAGTCTGGGCCTACATTTTGTTGGCTGGCAAATGCAATGTATGCATCAAGCACATGCAATATATAGCATGGGTGCACATGCACAAAACCCTCTAGTAGGGAAAACAACCATGCTCCCATGCAGATGTTTTAGGCCTGTGATGGGGCCCACTATGTAGAGAAAAGCTTTTCAGGTGTGATTACACTAAAAGGAAACATCTGACTCCCTCTTTCTTATATTTATTGAACAACAAACAGTGCAAAAGGCCAACAGCAGAAACAGTACAGAACTTTGCACATGTAAACATACTCCGGGAACCCAAATGTCCAAGGCATGTGCATGGACACGCAAAGTGCAATGCAACAAACAAAACTACTAAGCCCCACATCACAGTTTGTTGCCAGCCATGAAGGACGACACAGCGGTGCAAAACGAACCAATGCACATTCAGGGAGTTCTTCTTCTTTATAATCCTTTTGGGCCGGTGGCAACTGTTAACCTGGGAGGAAAGTATTTCCGTTTCCTGGACGGAACAGGTGAATTGGGATCCGGGTACGCCTTCCTCGTTGCTTTCAGTTTCAGGGGCCGCAAACTCCCTTGCTTCTCCAAGCCCCAGGGGACTTCTCTTGGGTGCCTGCTGGGAGCCACTGCCCCCCCTCCCAGATGCAGGGACGTTTTCAGAGATTGGCCTGCAGGCCCCACGCGATTTCCCTGCTACCCTCCTCTGTCGCTCGGCAAGTTCAAGCTTTCTTTCTTCAAGGTCCTATTTCCGCCTTTCGAGCACAGTTTGTTGCTCCCTCTCTTCCCTTTCCTCCCTCAGTCTTCTGTCTTCCAGAGCAAGTTTGGCCTTATTAATTTCGACTGGCATGTTCAGAGAGGCTCTCCAAGTAATGGAGGAGCTGTGCTCTGTCCTGCTGGCAGGCCCGTGTGTCCGCACTTATAGATTCAGCTACCTGTAACATAACCTGCTCCATCCGCCTGCTCTGCCTGTTGCTGGCCAAGTGGAACTGTCTTCGAGACAGCTGTCCCTCCTTCCGGCTGTGTTCGATTATCGCCGTGACTATGTGTTCCCCTCTTCTGGCTCTCCCTTCTCTGAGGACATCCCCGGTCGCCAGAGGACCTGTTGGCCTGGGGCGGGCAACGTTCTCTTGGGGTCCTTGAAGTTGAGAGATGTTTAGTAAGCACAATTGGTGCCAAGAAACTGTGGACACATAGACATGTTTGGATTGCACCTATAGATCTGGGATTCAGGAGAATGTAGGATCGTTAGGAACGCGGTAAAAAAAAAAGGAGTTAGTTATGTATATGCTACTTGAAAGATGCACCCACCACATGCTTCCGGAGACCCTTCCCCTGTGGGTCTTCCTTCTCCTGGTCTACCGGACCCTCTAGTTGTTCAGTCAGCATGCCTTCCTCTTGATCGGGCTGAACTCTGCCCTCCTCCTGCTCCTCCATTCCATCAATGTGAGATTCTAAGGATGGGGCAGAGAAACAAAGGGCTAGTTAGTTTTTATTCCTGATTAGCATTCTAACACTAGGTTGACAGGTTATGACTATTAATTCCTCACGGCTTGTGTTGTGGCACTGCAGATGGTGATGGTTTCGTTGTGCCGTTTTTCAGCCATAACGTTGTTCTTGGAAATGGGTAGATCTCAATATTTCTGTGGTTTGTGTTGAGATGTTTCTGAATGTGGCTTTCGCCCCATATGTCCAAGAGGGAAAACACTTCTCGGTGCTCCCAAGCATTTAGGATCTGTAGGTTTTCTAACTATTGAAAGATCCATGAACAAGATAAAGTGAGTCCTTTTTCCCTTATTCAGTTTTCCTTTCATGAAGCTGTTCCTGCTGCAGTCTACCTGTGAAGGAGAAATGTAGTTCATCAATACGTTGGCAAGAATCTGCATAATAGGAGTCTCCTGAAACGGCAGCCCCAGTCGCAGCAAAGGAGTGTAGACCAATGCTATAGAAGTACCCAAAATGGACAAGAGGAGAGGGGTCTAGATAGAAATGCCAAAGAGGAGGCTGTAAGGGAATGAGAGGCAGGCCCAGCTCCATCAGGAGAAGAAGAAGAGCCCTCCCTCCATGCCTTCTGACTTGGTCCAGGCCTCCGAGGGAGAGACCTGACCCCTTCCACACCAAAATTCCCTTCTTCTTTTATGCCATGTCTTTTTAGGTTGTAAGCCTGATGGCGGAGTTGAGGCAGTGGCTGGGTAGGACTTTGCCTGGCACAATGTGTCAGCATTGAAGACCCCTGGCTCCTCCTCCCTAACTGGGTTCATTGTAAGAGAGTTCCTGCATGGCACAACAGGTCATCATAGATGACCCCTGGGCTCCCAATCCTAAAGGTGTTCTGTGAAAGAGAGTTCCTGCGTGGCACAACGGTTCTGCATTGACGATCCCTGGGCTCCCTTTCCTAAATGGGTTTCTAGAAAGAGAGTTCCTGCGTGGCATGACGGGTCAGCATAGATGACCCCTGGTTCCCCCTCTCTAAAGGGCTTCCTTGAAAGAGGAATTCCCTATTTACGCCCCAAGGGCCTCCTGATGGATTAGGAATAATAGGAAGTCTGAAAGATATGTCTGGTAAACCTCCTCGTATAGGTTAACCCTCTTTTTGTTTTTTATACTCATTGATGTAACCCTTACCTGCCAACAAAACGTCTTCAGTACGGCAGCAAGATGTGTCCTAAGGTGCAATTTTAGGCTGCATCAATAGAAGTATAGTGTCTAGATCAGTATAGTGTCTTGATCAAGGGAAGTAATAGTGCAACACGCTATTCCCCTTTGGTCAGACCCCACCTTGAATACTGTGTCCAGTTCTGGCCACTTCAATTTAAAAAAATTGTGGAGAAACTGGAGCATGTCCCAAGGAGGGCGAGTTTGAATGGGAGTTCCTGCATGGCAGGTGGTTGGACTGGATGGCCCTTGCAGTCTCTTCCAACACTTAGTTGCAATGGTTCTATGATTCTTTTATTCTATATTTTAAATGTGTCATGTCATACAAGTGAAAAGAGCATTGCAATGCCTTCTGGGAGTTCCTCTGGGTAACATATAACAAGCCATTATTGTTGTGTTGCTACTTGCCTTATTCCTTGAGAAACCGCGCAATCCCACTGTGGCCTGTTCCACCAGGAGTATAAACAGGAACCAAAGAAACAATCAAATAGTGAGAGAACGAAGGAAGAGAAAGGGAAGCAGACGGATAGTGAATGTGAAAGTGAATAGAAGTGAATAGAAGTTGAAAAAACAAAAACAAAAAAGGGGAAAGGGAAAGTATTTTATTCTCTGGGGGATATCACTTTGCCTGGGGGGAGATTGTTGCTCTTGTTTTATTTTCTTGTTGGAGAAGTTGGAAGGTTTGTGAGAGATTGCGAGTTGAGGTGGGTTTGGGTATGCCCTATTTGCATTGATCTGCCCACTTTCATATTTTTGGGGATTGATTTGGATTTTCCATGGGGGGGTTGGAGGTATTGGATGTCTTTAAAATTGTGATAAGCTTGCCTGAAGAAGGAGGGAGAAACGGAAATAGTGCTAAAGCGGACCTTAGGAAATCGAACAAGAGGAAACACTAGCAATCTTAAGCCTAAAGAAAGAGAAGGACGACCCCTGGTGGTAAGAGTGAAAAATAGTGAAAATAGTGAATTTTAGTTTAAGGCCTAAAATAAGTGATAGAAAATTAGCTGTTTGGGAGAAGAAAATGAGTAAAGTATATACAACGACAGTAATGACAACAAGGGACATGGCGGCTAAGGAAAAAGAAAGGAAAGCAGCAGAACAAAAATGGGCAGAACAAAAACAAGGACAGATGAGAAGATCATCAATAGAACTAAAAACAACAGATTCAAATTTTAAATTATTAGAAGCCATACAAAGAGTTGAAATTAATATTAGAAAAGAACTAAAAGAATCACGGGATGAATTAAGGAGAGATATCAAGATGGAAATAGATGACTTGAAAGAAACCATGAAAGGAATTACAACAGAAATTAGAGTTATAAATAAAAAAATGGAAGATTTAGAAAGAAGAACAGAAATGGTAGAGAAAGCAACGAAAGCTCTTACACTAGAACATAAACAGGAAAGAGAACTACATAGACTGAAAAAGATAAAGGAAAGGAAAAGATGTATAAAGATACGCGGAGTGAAAGAACAATTTAATGAAAATTTGTATGATGAAATTGTTCCGGTTTTGGCTGACTTATTAGAATGTACTCCAGAATATCTGGACATGGATGTTGATAAAATTTTTAGAATTAATTCAACGGCAGCAAGGAACAGAAATCTACCAAGAGATATAGTGGTATACTTCACCAGAGAGAGAATAAAAGATAAGATAATTCAAGCGAGGTATGAAAAGAAGATAACAATAAAAAGAGAAGAGATAAAAATGTTTAAAGATGTCCCAGCTGAAGTTCTATGGAGAAGAAGAGACTACATAACGTTAACAAGATTTCTAAAAAAAAAAAAATGTGAGATATAAATGGGAACCATTGCAAGGCATTTCATTTTCCTGGAACAGAGACAATACAAAATTGATACAATTGAAAAAGCTAAAGCTTTCTATAACAGATGGAGGAAAGAAGATGATGAAAAGAAAAAGGAGAGGCAGAGGGGAGAAGAAACTGATTCAGAATTTAAAGAGGAGAGAAGAAGGAGAAAACTCTTATCGTCAGAAGTAACAGAGAGAGTGAAAATGAAAGATTTTGTGAACCTTATAATTATAATGTTCTAATTATAAGTTTAATTATAAGTCTAATTATAAGTTTATATGTACAGCACTGTGTAAACCTACAGCGCTATATAAATAAAAGTTAATAATAATAATAATAATAATAATAACATGAAGAAGGTGCTATCGGCGGAGAAGGAGGTATTATAGAAATTGGGAGCACCAGTTATGATAGCGGAGGGGAAGAAGAACCAGAAGAAGAAGAAGAAGAAGAAGAAGAAGAAGAAGAAGAAGGGAAGGAAGAACTAGAAGACTGATCTTTTCTAAGTTGGAAGGACTGACCCAGAAATGAACATGAGAATAATCTCATGGAATATAAAAGGCATGAATTCGACTTATAAAAGAAAAAGAATATTTCACACATTGGAAAAAGAAAATGCGGAAATTATAAGTATTCAAGAAACAAGGGTAAGACAACGGGAAATGAAATATTTAAAAAACCCCAAACTTGGACAATCATTTATAAGTTCAGGAAAGAAGAAAAAAAATGGGGTGGCCATTTTTGTTAAAGATAAAATAATAGCTAAAGAGATAATAAATGATGAAGACGGAAGATTTATCGGAATAGAAATTGAATTAAATGCAAAGACCACCTTGATTGTAGCGGTTTATGGTCCACTACAAGGTAAAGCTAAATTTTACAAAAATTTAAGAAAAAAGATCTCCAAATTTAACCATGACCAATATATCTTCACGGGTGATTGGAATGGGGTCGTCCACCCAGCAATGGACAGACAATCTAAGAGAAGAATTCGTGAAAAACAAGGTAAATTGCCAAATAGTTTTTTTGATTTGCAAGAATTCTTCTCATTAATAGAGGACAAAATATGGAGGACAAAATATTATGATATTGAAGATTATACTTTTTTTTCTACACCCCATGTATCGGCTTCAAAGATAGACATGTTCCTTATATCAAAGGATCTGTATAAAGAGATAAGACATGTAGAAATTTAAATTAAACTATCAGATCATAATCAGATTTTATTGGAGTTCAATCAAATCGTGAAGAATTTGCATGGAGAATGGATGAGTTTATTGAAAAATAAAGCAATAAGAGAATATATAAGGGAGCAAATCAAATCTTATTTTGAGGAGAATACTGATCACAATACAAAAATTAATATACTGTGGGATGCCTCGAAAGCTGTGATAAGAGATATTATGATTAAGAAAAGAGCCGAAATGAAGAAAAAATATAATCAAGACATAAAAAAAATCTCTGAAGAAATACAAAATATAGAGAAAGAACTACTTAGAAAAGGTGAAGAGAATAGAGGGAAACTAAAAAAGCAACTTGAATTATTGAAGAAACAGTTAAATACTATAATATCTGAAGAAATAAGCAAGAAACTGAAATACTTGAAACAAAAACATTTTGAACATGGCGATAAGGCAGGAAAATATCTAGCATATAAAGTAAGGGGAAAAAAGAAAAAAAATCAGATAATACAATTACAAGATAAAGGGAAAATAGTAACTGATGTAAAAGAAATTAGAAAGATCTTCCATCCTTTTTATAAAGAACTATATAAAAAATTTGATAATATAAAGGACTACGTGACAAAGGTATGAGAATACCTTAAAGATATAGAAAGTTTAACCTTGCCAGATGAAATCAGGAAGACCTTAAATGGAGAAATCACAAAACAAGAAATACTACAAGGAATAAAGAAAATCAAGTCCGGGAAAGCCCCTGGACCGGATGGATTTTGGGGAAGTTATTACAAAACCTATCAAGATGAATTGATAAACCCAATGTATAAGACCTTAAATAATATCATAAAAGAGGGTATCCCAGATACTTGGAAGGAGGCAAATATTGTACTGATACCTAAAGAAGGCAAAGATAAGACATCCCCACAAAATTACAGACCAATATCTTTATTGAACAATGATTATAAAATTTTTGCACATATTATTGCGGACAGACTTAAATCAGTTCTAAAAGAATGGATACATCAGGACCAATGCGGGTTTCTACCGAACAGACATACTAAAGAACATTTAAGAGCAATTATACATTTAATAGAATATTATGATAAAAATCCAGGGTCGGAAGCAATTTTTCTCTTTTTAGATGTCAAAAAAGCCTTCGACAATTTAATTTGGAATTTTCTTATGGAACTATTGGGGAAACTTAACTTTGGACACAATGTAATAAAATGGATTAAACATATCTACACAGAACAAAAGTAACTGTAAACGGAGGGAAATCAGAAGAATTTAACATAGCAAGGGGAACCAGGCAAGGTTGCGCGCTGTCTCCTTTACTCTTTATAATGTGTTTGGAGATACTTTGCATCAAAATTAGACAAGATAGACAAGTTAAAGGAATGAACTTAAAGGGACATAAAACGAAAATCAAAGCATATGCGGATGACATTGTTATCCCAACAGAACAACCTGCGAAGAGCATTCCTAAAGCAATAAAGATAATAGAAGAATACGGCCTTTGGGCAGGTCTAAAAATAAATAAAACCAAATCTTCAATGTTAGCCCTTAATATGACGGCTATAGAGAAAATGAAAGTGCAAGAAAAAGTAAAAATACAGATAGAGAAAAAAATAAAATATTTGAGAATATACATATCAAAGAAAAACTCAGATTTATAGGATAACAATTATAGAAGAGTATGGCAAGAAATCAAAGCCAACCTTGAAAAATGGAAAAATATTAAGATCTCTCTTTTAGGAAAGATAGCATTAATTAAAATGAACATCCTTCCGAAACTGATGTACTATTTCCAAAACTTGCCTATTATTTTGAATGATAAGGTTTTCACCCAATGGAAGAAAGACATTACAAATTTTATCTGTACCCCGCCCCGATTGCTCGCTCAGAGGGGCGGGCTAGAAATAATAATAATAATAATTATTATTATTATTATTATTTTCATGCTAATTGTTTAGATTGGATAAAAGAATGGGTGAAACTAGAAAATACAAATTTGTTAAATCTAGAGGGCTACAATTTAAGATTCGGCTGGCACGGATATATGTGGTACGGGAAAATTAATCAAAACAAGGACTTTAACGATCATATAATAAGGAGAGCGCTACTCAGGGTTTGGCTGAAATATAAAGATAAAATATATAGTCATATACCTGCATGGGTGTCACCACAGGAGGCTTTTTTAAAACAATACAGCACAAAAGATACAAATTGGATAAGATACAAGGAACTGCTAAAATCTGTAAATGGTGAGATTGAGATGAAAAGCGTTGAAGAGCTAACTTTGGTTCAAAGTAAATTGAGCTGGTTTCAATACGGTCAATTGAAAGAAAGGTATAGACTAGACAAAACGCAGGAAGGGATAACAATGCATAACACCAATTTAGATGAAATTTTGTTAGGTAAAAATAAAGGAACGATTGCAAGACTATATAAAATTGGTTTGGAATTAGAAGTAGAAGAAGAAAAAATCAAAACAAATATGATATTGTGGGCAAAAAATATTGGTGAAGATATAAATATTGAGAATTGGGAAAGAGCTTGGGACAATGACTTAAGGTTTACGGACTGTGTGAACATTAAGGAGAACTATATAAAAATGTTGTATAGATGGCACCTCCACCCAACTAAGATGGTGAAAATGTATTTAAAAAGGACAAGACACTTGATGGAGATGTAAAAATCAACAAGGGACATATTACCATATGTGGTGGACTTGTCCTATTATTCAGAAATTTTGGGGAATGGTCGTCAGAACAATAAAGGAAGTATATAAGATAGATATTAAGGTAATACCTCAGTTATTGTTATTAAATATTATAGAGGATAAAGAATTAAGAAAATAAAAGAAAATAATACTGTACTTAGTAACTACGGCTAGAATTACAATAGCTAAAAACTGGAAAAAAGGAGAAATAAGTATGGATGAATGATACTGAAAGCATTAGATGTAATCGAAATGGACAAATTAACTTTAAAGTTAAGAGAGGATGGCAACTATGATAAGACAGAAGAAGAAATTTGGGAACCCTTAAAGAACTTTTTTGATAAAAGATGGACTAAAATGTAAACATGAACCCGACAAGAATATCCACAGAAGTTCTCGGTCTGGACCCGGAACTATTCTTCTAGGATAAACCATTCTTGAAGACTGGACATCCTGGGGAAATATGTGTTAGTTTTTCTTGTTCTCATTTCTCACCTGTCCTTGAGATATATTAACAGTTTTTGTTTTGATATAGTACTGTAAGTCTAAATCCACAACTTAAATCTTATATTTATAGAATTACTCCTCCCCTTTGCTCGGTTATTATCTCTAAATGAACTATGTATACATTTAAAAATAATGCGATAATGATATAGTGGGAGCTTATATGATATATCTTTATTTGGAATACTCCAGAACCTGTTTTTAATAGGTCGATAACAGCTTAAGAAACAATCTTAAATTAGAAAGGAAATTCTGTATTGTTTAATTATTTCATACACAGTTTTGGATAAATGGAAGCGTAAAGATTAGGTTTTTTTATAATTGAGAGAAAAGGTGAGAGAAAGGGGAAAGAAAGAGAGGAATAACTTGTTTTTGAAAAAGAGCTCATATAGGATGAATTAAAATAATTTTGTTTAAAGGGTTGGGGGGGAGGTCAAAGAATAAGTGTTTTATGAGTGTTTTATATGGCAATCAAGAAAATTTATGGGGAATTTGGTTTTGGAATGTCACCATATGATGATATTAATTATGTCTTTTTTTCTCATATGCATTATCTCTCAGAAAACTGTAATAACTGTATTTTCTTTTTTTAATAAATAATTTTTTATAATAATAATAATAATAATAATAATAATAATAATAATAATTTAAATGTGTCATGTCATACAAGTGAGGAGAGCATTCCAATGCCTTCTGGGAGGTCCTCTGGGTAACATATAACAAGCCATTATTGTTGTGTTGCTACTTGCCTTATTCCTTGGGAAACCGCGCAATCCCACTGCGGCCTGTTCCACCAGGAGAATAAACAGGAACCAAAGCACCCAGAAACAAGCAAAATTCTCTGTGCCCGTGCCATACTTCATTTTTGAAAACTACACATTCCTATCCTATCCTATCCCATAGCCCAACACCCCAACCTTCCCGGCACAAGGATCTATCAAATTGCGAAATCACATTAAGCCAGCCTTACATCTGTAATAGACTGAATCGCACAAAAACGGATACCGATACAGAGACACGGTAAAGGAATAACACTAAACCTTTCGCGGAGATCCCAGTATTACCCTCCAAAAAAGGGGTCTTCACTTTTGCTTATTGTAGCCAAGGCGCACGGTGGGCCAACCAAGCAGAAATTGCAGTGCTATTATTCAAAAGTACTGTTCTCTGTTGTGATCTCGATAAACCTTCATGAGGTCCCAGTAGAATGGAAAGTACAGGTTGCTTACCTGTAACTGTGTTTCTTCGAGTGGTCATCTGTGCCCTCACACAATAGGGGGTTTGCGCCTGCGCAGAAGCTCCATTCGGAACGCTGAAAAGCTGAGCAGATTGGTGGAAGCCCCATCCCTCCCACTCCCTGAGCATGCCCAATCCCACCAATCTAGCTCCACCTTCAGTTCAAGTCCGCCGCAAAAGAGCAGGGACCTGACCGAGGGGAGGTAGGGTGGGATTTGTGTGAGGGCACAGATGACCACTCGAAGAAACACAGTTACAGGTAAGCAACCTGTACTTCTTCTTCGTGGTCTCTGTGCCTCACACAATAGGGTGACTAAAAAGCTTCCCGAGGAGGTGGGAAGGTCACTGCTCAACAAGAGAGCATATAAAATCGACATCATGGCTGGGCAAACATCCCAATTGCAGTAGTGAGCAGCCGTAAAAGGGTGCAACTACGCAGTCACCCTGAAAACCCCTGACAGGGGAACACCCGGAAGGGTGGTCAGTGAAACAATGGTCCTGGTATCGTGGAAACAACACCAACATGGGGAAAGGCAAAGCCGACCATGGGCTGGAGAATAGTCCAGCAAGCCACAAGGAAAACAGGAGGGAACTAGGTTAACCTACCGAAGATCCATCAAAACGAACAAACAACTGAAAGCACGATGAACATCCAGGTGTGCACAACCTCAACCAAGGTGAGGCAACGGTAGGAGGAACACAACAACACAGTGTCTCGAGAGTGGAGGAACGGAAAGGAGGGAGGTGTCCTGTGTCAGGATCATCCTGCCTCTGTGAAACACAAAGGAGGGCTATCAGCTCAGAAGCAAATCTGGCTAAGGTAAGGCTGTACGAAGAAAAAAAAACACCATAGGTGTCAGCAATCCAAAGGGCCAATGCTAAAGCACAAATGGAATGTCTATGGTAATGTAACCAAGAGACAAATTGGGCAGGGGCCAAGGGGCATCACTGTAAGATGACAAGGCCTGGAAGAATCTCAGGAGTCGGTGGAATGAAGAGGCAATCCGATGCAGGCCAGGTGGTTAATTAGCAGCAACAACAGAAAGGTATACCTTCAAGCGAAGAAGGGTAGGCTGCAGACTGACAGCGGAGCAGAGTAGTAGCACCATGAAGGAGGAGCCGAGATGATGGTGCCATGCAGACTTGTAAGGTAGAGAAGCACTTGCATTCGTGGCCATGAGAATGTTAAACAGATCCTGTCTGGAGGCCGAAGCACCTTCAGAACGGTCAAGCTTGGTCTATCAAGCTACCACATATCAAGTGTGAAGACCCGTGAATGAGTAGAAGTCCATGGCTAGATACTGCGACATGGAGAGTAAAGTCGAGTAGAATTTCCTCAGCCGAGCTCCGGAGATCACGACAGGGAAGTGGGACATACAAAAGGTCCCGGTTTAGCAGCAGGGAAAGACATCCTCTATGAATCCCGGGTCTCTACTCACTTGATGTAGAGTCGCTACTCTTGCATCTCTCAGAGAGGCAAAACCTCAGACTGAAGGACTTTCTCCCTGCAGATGGGGTCTGCAAAGGTATCGCCCTCGCCTGAGGTGGTAGACATCAGCACCACATCAGATTACCGTAATGTGGGATGAGAGGGGGAGTGTACTCCTTCTAATAGATGATGATCAAGCGGCTGTAAGTCCGACACTATCTGACCCATCATGTGAGGGAGATGGTATCCGAGAGCTTGGAGAACCTAATGGTGGCCAAGAGTTCCCCGAGTGTGACATGTAGCTCTGGCTCCTCAGAGACCTCGAT
The DNA here is from genome assembly GCA_034509955.1 of Urosaurus nigricauda. Lineage (NCBI taxonomy): Eukaryota > Metazoa > Chordata > Lepidosauria > Squamata > Phrynosomatidae > Urosaurus > Urosaurus nigricauda. The sequence continues at coordinate 188,463 of JAOEGL010000002.1, forward strand.
CCTACACATGGAAGCCGTGTGCCTCTGAAGTCCCATCAGAATGGAACGGGACTGCCATTATAGGCATCACTATTTTAGGCCAGAAGGCGAAAACGCCGTGTTTAGGAGAAGAGGATCTTCTGTGACATTAAGTCTAAGAAACTACTGTTCTCAGTAGTTCAAAGGGACCAAAGAGTCATGTGCCGTAGGCAATAGATCCCGTACATAAATTGCATCTATAGAGACCCAAGGTAGCCTCTCCCAAGAGGTCGGTGGGCCGCAGCCAAATAGATCCAAGGTGCACAACAGCCACGGCAATGGCCTTATCTGAACGAACTCCAACAACAGAGGGAGAGGGTAGAGAGGTTCATACCAATGTAAGGAACAACACCCTCATGTCCTTGAGGGACCTACAGGCTGAGATGCCGATCTGTGTGCTAGCAACTCTGGCACCGAGAAGCAGGAGGCTAAATCCTTCTGTAGAAATGGAGACAGAGACAACGCTGTGCAGATCTCACAGATATGGCCGTTCTAAGCCTCCAGGCGGCGAGAGACCTGATCTGTCCAACGGTCTACCAAATTGGTCAACCTATCAACAATACTTGAATAAGAATAAACCTCCTTGGCAGGTAGGTGCGAGGCTGAACCTTCCACCCCGACCTACTCATAAGGGTGAAGGAATCCGGGACCAAGGCCTAGATCATCAAAGTCGTGGAGGCAGTGGAATGGTGGAGACCGCCAGCTTCCATGTCGACGTCAACGTCGACAATGCAATCACATTAGTAGCGAATTTGTTGGCTCATCAGTGGCAAGGTAGTATCGAAGGGCTCTGAGCCTTAATGGTTTCCCATTAGGGATAGGGATGGAGCGGCATTGTTTCGGAATGTGGATCCCTATAGTGAGGCTTGTCACCACATGGGAAGTTAGGGCAATCAAGGGGTTGTCCTCCTCCCCGGCGATCATCAGCTCGACGTCAAGCAGTATATGAGGTCGAATCCAAGGAAATACTGCTAGGGTGGCACAGGTAACCCTCAAGAAGGCATCCCCCAAAAGGGGAGACAGGGGTCCAGTTCCTGCCGGAGCAGTCAAATCCCCTGAGGAACCATTGCCAAGGTTGAGGCTAAGTAAGGCCGTAGGTGCCAATAGTGACACAATTGAAATAGTACGACGATGTCATAGACGCCATGGTCTAGCAGAGAGCCCGCGGGGCCAAAAAGACCAAAGCGGTAATCGGTATAGACCAAGAAGCCAGATGTCGACGTCGAGAGAGAGATCATAAGACCATAGCGGAGTCGTCCGGGCCATCGCCATAAACCTCACTGGGTCAGTGACCAGAATTTGCTAGTGAAGGTTATACCACTCACTGCCTCGTCAAGTAGAAACCCTCCGATATCAAGTCCAACCCAATGGCCGGGTCGGGGCAGGAGGGCCAGATGTCGACATCGAAGAGGCAGTAGCCATCAGCGAAAGCGAGGCCAGAACAGAGGCCACAGTATGGTGACAATAGCCTGCTTCGCCTGCCTAAGTCAAAAGTCCTCGGTGCCATGACCGGGACCAATGCTGGCGCCAGAGGTGTCAGGAGGGCCCTATGGGGTTGCCGTTATTGCCATCAAGGTTAAAGCCGCAGCTAGAACAGTGTGGTTGGTATCAAGGCCAACTTCACCAAATTGAACCGAAAGCCTCCGATGCCGAGTCCAACAGTGACCGGGATCGGGGTATGAATGTCAGATAATGACGTCGAAGGAGGCATCTGGAAATCCATGATGGCCTCCGGTGACGAGTTGAGACAGCGACTGGCAATGGGGCAGGAAGGACAGATGCCAACTTCAGGAAAGGCACTGGGAAAAACATGGCATCAGCAGTCTCCATTGATATGTCGAAATGAGAGCCTCCGATGCCGAGCCTAGTAGTGACCGTAATGAAGATGTCGAAGGAGGCCTGTGGTGACAGTAACAGCCGACTTTGCCTTGTTGGTCGAAGGTCTCCAGTGCCGAGTCGAAACAGTGACCGGGACCGGGACAGGAAGGTCAGATGCCTACTTGAGAGAAGGCATCAGGGAAGCCATGGCAGCAGTAGTTTCCATTGGCTTGTCGAGATGGAAGCCTCCGATGCCGAGTGTAATACCGCGACCGGAATCGGGGTCGGAAGGCCTGGTGCCAACATTAGAGGAAGTACCATGAAGGGCACGGCAGTAACTACCTTTCCATTGATTTGCTGCGAGGAAGGCCAAATACCAGCATTAGAGGATCAGGAAGACACTGACAGAAATGGACTCCATTGGCGTGCTGCGACAAAAGCCTCCGATGCCGAGTCTAGTAAGGTGACCGGGATCGGGGCAGGAAGGCCAGATGCCGACAACCGAGGAGGTTTCGGTTGAAAGCCATGGCATCAAGAGTCTGCATTGACTCATCAGGATAAACGCCTCCGATGCCGAGTCTAGTACGGTGACCGGGATCGGGGCAGGAAGGCCAGATGCCGAGATCCGAGGAGGCTGCGGTTGCAAGCCATGGCATCAAGAGTCTCCATTGACTCATTGGAATAAATTGGAATAAAAGCCTCCGCCGAGATCGTGGCAAGACTAGATGCCGATGCATCAGAAAGCCACACCATCCAACGTAGCGAAACAGGCTCAAAGCGTCGACGTCGACGTCGGTGTCGATCTCGAGGGATTCCCCTGTGGAAAGTCTGCAAGAGCCATTAGGGTAAAAACATCCCTGTGGTTAGATAGCAACAAAAGGGCAGTCAGTCAGTGTTACCTGTCTTTGTACCAGCTTATCTTCTCCTCCTCTTATTTACTTCTTTTCTTCTTGTTTTTGCATTTTTATTATTTTTTATTATTATTATTATTATTATTATTATTATTATTATTTTGAAGGCCATGAGAGGCCCAAGGAGGAGAGGAAACCTAAAGTTGCTAGGAATCAGCTAAGAACCCAAGTAAAAACAAGAAGGGCAGCTCAAGGAAGGGAAAGAGAGAATAAAAATAAAATCAAAGTAAAATCAAATTTCCAAAGGAAAAATCTACTCAGCCGTTCCGGAGGAACGTTCAGCAACCCGAAGGAGATGTTACTCCTGCGGCGGACGAAAGAGAACTGAAGGTGGAGCTAGATTGGTGGGATTGGGCATGCTCAGGGAGTGGGAGGGGCGGGGCTTCCACCGATCTGCTCAGCTTTTCAGCATTCCGAATGGAGCTTCTGCGCAGGCGCAAACCCCCTATTGTGTGAGGCACAGAGACCACGAAGAAGAACTCACAATTACACAAAATTAGTGTTTATCCCTTGGTCGCCACGTGAAAAATGGTGACTCTTCTCCAGAGGTTCGTTCTTGCGCATGCTCATTGTGAGATTTTTTTTTGGCAAATCACGGTCTAGCATCATCTGCTGTGAGGGAGCACGGTGCCAGTCCGTCCAGGAGACATGTTCTGACACATTTACTATAATGCGGCACTTGTGGATGCTCGCTGGGATGCCGCCGGTGGAGCCACGAGCCACAGTGGGTGAGTTTCATACCGCTGTAACCGGCCTATATGTGCAACTATAGACATGGTGTTATACTTATCACGTGATGTATATGTGTTTTTGCAGCTTGGTGAGGACATGACCCTATCCATAGACGGGATGATGCCGCCCCCCGAGGAACATGGTGCAGGTGCGCGTGGTACATAGAAGCTTAGGTACATGTTGCCATATGTCCCCCTTGGGGATAAGTGGCGATAAGGTGTGCATGCCAAAGGACCATGTTCATTAGATGGGGGGGGGACAGAATAAGAGATACATACGTCAGTGCTAAAAATAATGAACTGGTGCTTCCATATTGTGCTTGCCAAGCAGTAGTACGCAAGAAAACACTGAGGTGCTATGTTTGGATAATCCCCTCTCAGAAACAGTAGTCCTATGAAAACCATGCGTATATGTACTCTAGTAAGTACTGTTAAATTTGCATGGCACACCACTAATTGTTTGTGGCTTTTCATCACTGCAGGACGCGAACCCGAAGATGCTCCACCAGTTGCACACCCACCAAGGGACTTGCCAGCACCACTCCCTGCCGTTGCGCTTGGCGAAGGGAACGGGCAAGTAAAGCAGCGTCTCCTTAACATGGAGTCGGAGATGGAGCTCGTGCGCACCCAGCAGCATGAAAGTAAGCCACCAAGAACGCTGCTTATTGTCAGACAGCAATGCCTTACAAGATGCACAACGCACGACAGGCAAAATGTCTGAGTATCTTCCTTTTTTTCCTTGGCAGTGCTGGAATGGCAGGACTTGATGGAGCAGCGTTTATTGGCAGTGGAGACTGGACTTGACCAGCATTGATGTGGATCTACCACTTTGGTGTATCACGTTCTCCACAATGCCAAGTTGAACCGGGAAACAGGAATTAGCTGCAGCTGTTTATGGGATACCTGTGGCCCTCTCCTTTCTTTGTGGGGGAACAGGTAACGGTTGTACTTTGGTTTTGTGTCCCTGCCCGGCCTTGGCCATATACGAACAGCCAATGTCCCTCTTAATTTTTGGATTTGCTGCCTACCTGTTGTGTCTGTCTTGTACATAATAAAAATATTATTTTCTTGATACTTTCGTTGTCACATGTCTTCAGTTGGTGCGGGGAAGGAAATGGAGGGGTTGGTTTGCTGTTGTCATCTATTCTGACAAGTTGTTTCATGCAGGAATTCACTTTCAAAGTGCCGTTTTTGGGATAGGGACTACAGTGTCATCTATTCTGACAAGTTGTGCCATGCAGGACATAACGTTAGGAGGAACTTCATGACAGTAAGAGAAGGTTAAGAGGAGATATGATATCCATATTGAAATACTTGAAGGGATGTTATATTGAGAATGGAGAATGCTTTTGTTCCGAAGCTGCAGAGCATAGGACACAATGGAGCAATGGATTCAAGCTACAGGGAAAGAGATTATTCCAGCTCGAAATTAGAAGGAATGATCTTTCTGAAAGTAAGGGTTGTTTCATAACAGAAAACATTCTGAGATTTTGGTTGAGTTCTTGCAAACAAGCTTGTAAAACAAACATTCTTGCAAACAATCTTGCAAAACCATTCTTGCATAGAATAATAGAATCACAGAGTTGGAAGAGACCAGAAGGGCCATCCAGTCCAACGCCCTGCCATGCAGGAACTCCCAATCAAAGCATCCCTGACAGATGGCCATCCAGCCTCTCTTTAAAAACCTCCAAGGACGGAGACTCCACTACACTCCGAGGGAGTGTGTTCCACTGCAAACAAGCTTGTAAAATGTGGGCTAGACAAGTTAACTGTTACATGGATTTGTAATTGGTTGACTGGCCGAACCCAAAGGGTGCTCAACAATGGCTCCTTTCCATCCTGGAGAGAAGTGACCAGTGGGGTCCCACAGGGCTCTGTCTGCACCCAGTTTGCTATTCAACATCTTTATCAATGACTTGGATGCCAGTATTGGGGGCAGAGTTTGGAGATGACACCAAATTAGGAGAAGTAGCCAATACCCCAGAGGACAGGATCAACATTCAAAATGACCTGAATAGAATAGAAAGCTGGGCCAACGCTAACAAAATGTAATTCAACACGGAGAAATGTAAGGTTCTGCACTTAGGGCAGAAAAATGAAATGCACAGATATAGGATGGGGCACAGCTGGCTGAATGAAACAACATGTGAAAGGGATCTAGGAGTCTAAGTAGACCATAAGCTGAACATGAGTCAACAGTGTGATGCAGCAGCTAAAAAGGCCAATGCAATTTTAGGCTGCATCAATAGAAGTATAGCGTCTAGATCAAGGGAAGTAATAGTGCCACTCTATTCTGCTTTGGTCAGGCCCCACCTAGAATATTGTGTCCAGTTCTGGGCACCACAATTCAAAAAAGATGTGGAGAAACTGGAGTGTGTCCAACGGAGGGCAAGTAAAATGGTGATGGGTCTGGAAAATATGCCCTATGAGGAACGCCTTAGGGAACTGGGGATGTTTAGCCTGGAGAAGAGAAGGTTAAGAGGTGATATGATCGCCCTGTTTAAATACTTGAAGTGATGTCACATTGAAGAGGGAGCAAGCCTGTTTTCTGCTGCTTCAGAGAACAGGACCCGGAACAATGGATGCAAGCTCCAGGAAAAGAGATTCCACCTCAACATTAGGAGGAACTTCCTGACAGAAAGGGCTGTTCGACAGTGGAACACACTCCTTCCTTGGAGTGTAGTGGAGTTTTTTCCCTTTAAAGGGAAGGAGGCCATTAAGCCTTGGGGCAGGTGGGCATTGCTTGAGGGCACTGTCCTCGGATGAACAGGGCTCCGGCTTGATAACCTCTAGGAATCTGTGGAGGACCCCTGACCCCCCGACCCCCATCCCTGCCTGGATGGCAGTCTTTTCCTGGAAGTGCAGGGATTCACCAGAGAAAGCCTTCTCCTGCAAACCTTAGGGCTCTCACAGCAGGATCCTATAGAGAGATACGGTCTCTCAAATCATCTGGCCCCAAGCCATGCATTTGCTCACAAGGAAACCCATCATTGGGGAACTCTTGCCCATAGGGAAACATAGGACAAGGAATCATAGGAGAACACTTGTCTACAGGGGAAACTAAGGACTTTCCTTATGGACAAGTCTTCCCCAGTTATTCTCTATGTACAAGTACTCCCCAATGTTTCTCTATGGGCAAGTATGAGTTCTCTAAGGGCAGGTATTTCCCAATGTTTCTCTATGGGCAAGTATTTCCCAATGATTCTGTACAAGCAAATATTCTGCAACGATTCCCTATGGACAAATATGGTTTTGCTATGGGCAAGTATTCCCCAATGATTCTTGGGGTGCAAATTTAATTTCCCAGGGTGTTAACTCTTTTAAAGAAAAAAATAATAATATGCAGGTATGAAAGTTAACTTGTTTGACTTTCATCAGTAGAGCAGCAAACAAAATGTGAATCAGACTATATTTTAATATGCTTTCCTAAAGAATAAAGACTATCTTCAAAATGACAGACTTGCAATTTTTAGTTTAAAAACAAACAAGAATAACTTTAATAAACATTTATACAATAAAGTAAAATCTAATCTAACTGGAATGAATATAGCAGGGAGAGAAAAGAGACTGTGAAGCTCACTCAGGGGTGAACATTGAAGACATACAACTTACTGACCACCTCTCTGGCCTTTTGAAATGTTTGGAGGGTCAGTAAAAGCTGAGTCCAAGAGAGAGAGAGAGAGAACAAGAGTGAGGAGGGGTCCCTCCTAATATGTCTCAACAAACCCCTTCTCATTCTCCTGGACCAACGTTAAAGAGCTTCAGTCCTTCATGTAGCCTCTGGAAACCATCTTTTGGGAGAGGTTTAGTGAGGATGTCCACAATCATCACTTTGGTGTTGCAGGATTCTAGTTGGACAAGTCCACTTTTACACATCTCTTGCACTTTGTGAAATGCGACGTCGACGTTCTTCTTAAGTGGCTTTTCACTTTCAGAAATCTTGATGCGGCTCTGATTATTATCTTGCATCAGAACGGCTGGTTTGGGTTCTGTGATCCCAAAGTCCAGGAGTAAGTTATGCAGCCATTTTGGTTTGATCACATGCTGCTTTGGCTGAAACACACTCGGCTCCAGCAGGAAGACTCTGGTTGCCTCTAATCGTTGTTCCATATTGCTGCCTGACATTTTCCCTCTAGATGCAATCCATCCTTGGATTTTATTGATAATCTGTTAGAAAGGTATGTTACAGTCAGGATGGCTTCAGACCAAGAGCATTCAGGCATATTAGTTTCCAATAGCCATCTCCTTTCTTCATTCTCTCTGCCACCATTTTGTTCTGGAGAATAAGCCTTTGTAGTCTGATGCTCAATGCCATGATCTTTCAAAAATTCATGAAATTCAGCATTGACAAATTTAGTGCTGTTATCTTCAGTTTGTAGCCACATTTGTTAGAGACTCTGTTAAAGTACTCTGAATTTCTGAATCACTTGAGTCTTCTCACAGAGAAGATAAGTCTATGTGTATCTTCTGAAATCATCTATAATAGCCATAAGATAAGAGATACCTCCTGCTGACTTTTCATCCATCAGACCAGAAAGATCAGCATATAGAAGATCCAATGCCTTCTTGGATTGTCTCTCAGTAAATGGAGGATGTGAGGCTCTGGTGGCCTTTGCTTTCAAGCATTCTACGCATCTTTCATTGTTTTGAACGTGCTTTGAATTTAAAATCTCTTTCAGGCTCTTGATTTGCCAGCCTCTTAATATTTTCCACACTTTGATGTGGACCTTCGATGCCATAAAGTTGAACAGTCTTTCCAATTACATCTGGCCACACCGTTCAAAGGTGAATGTAAAATCTAAATCTGAAATCTCCCCATTTCTGCCTGCTTTCCCTGATATGCAGCCTGATGAGCCATTTTATATGATTCTCAGGATGGCTCCCACCATTGAAAACATTCCCCTTGGTCCCAATAGAGGCTTTTAAAAAGTTTTAAATTTTTTCAGGAAATAGAAGAGATGGTCGACAGACCTTTGGAGCTGACATTTTGGGCCTTGCTGGCGGAAAATGGCTTCTCCCCCGTGTGGGTCCTGTGATGACTGTTTAGATTTCCACTACAACTGAAGCTCTTTCCACACTCCATGCATTCGAATGGCTTCTCTCCTGTGTGGGTCCTTTGATGTGACTTTAGATTTCCACTCCGACTGAAGCTCTGTCCACACTCCATGCATTTGAATGGCTTCTCCCCCGTGTGGGTCCTGTGATGCCTGTTTAGATGTCCACTCCGACTGAAGCTCTGTCCACACTCCATACATTTGAATGGCTTTTCTCCTGTGTGGGTCCTTTGATGTGACTTTAGATTTCCACTGTGACTGAAGCTCTGTCCACATTCCATGCATTTATATGGTTTCTCTCCTGTGTGGGTCATTTGATGTGTGTTTAGATTTCCACTCCGAATGAAGCTCTTTCCACACTCCATGCATTTGAATGGCTTCTCTCCTGTGTGGGTCCTTTGATGTAAGTTTAGACTTTCACTCCGACTGAAGCTCTTTCCACATTCCATGCATTTATAGGGCTTCTCTCCTGTGTGGGTCCTTTGATGTGAGTTTCGATGTCCACTCTGACTGAAGCTCTGTCCATATTCCATGCATTTGAATGGCTTCTCCCCTGTGTGGGTCCTTTGATGTGAGTTTAGATGTCCACTCCGACTGAAGCTCTTTCCACATTCCATGCATTTGAATGGCTTCTCTCCTGTGTGGGTCCTTTGATGTGACTTTAGACTTCCACTCCGACTGAAGCTCTGTCCACACTCCATGCATTTGAATGGCTTCTCTCCTGTGTGGGTCCTTTGATGTAAGTTTAGACTTCCACTCTGACTGAAGCTCTGTCCACACTCCATGCATTTGAATGGCTTCTCTCCTGTGTGGGTCCTTTGATGTGACTTTAGATTTCCACTCCGACTGAAGCTCTGTCCACACTCCATGCATTTGAATGGCTTCTCTCCTGTGTGGGTCCTTTGATGTAAGTTTAGATGTTCCCTCTGACTGAAGCTCTGTCCACATTTCATGCATTTGAATGGCTTCTCTCCTGTGTGGGTCATTTGATGTGAGTTTAGATGTCCACTCCGACTGAAGCTCTGCCCACATTCCATGCATTTATAGGGCTTCTCTCCTCTGTGGCTCCTTTTATGGGAAGACTGATGTCCATTATGTGAGTTCTGTAATTGGGGGTGGGATGGGAGAGAAATAAAGATAAAATTATAAATAAGCCACTCTGGGAGCAGTTATGACTAAAGAGCAGAGTAGAAATGCTTTAAAGAAGAAAATAAATAAAGGACAATAGATGATGTGGATGCAATCTTGGCCAGTCAGCAGGGAAGCTTGATCCAAAGGCTGTCCAGGTGACCATCATCCCTCGATGCAAGTTCCAGGAAAAGAGATTCCACCTCAACATTAGGAGGAACTTCCTGAGAGTAAGGGCTGTTCGACAGTGGAACACACTCCCTCGGAGAGTGGTGGGTCTCCTTCTTTGGAGGTCTTTAAGGAGAAGCTGAATGGCAATCTGTTGGGGACGCTTTGATTGGGAGTTCCTGCATGGCAGTGGGTTAGACTGGATGACCCTTGAGGTCTCTTGCAACTCTATGATTCTATGGTTCTGATTCTGCCATATTCATTATTCCTACATATGTTCTTTGTGGTTGAAATTACAATTAAAGAAAAATGTTCTTTATGGTTAAAATAACAATTAAAGCAATTAGAGAACTGAGTCCCAGGCTAGGTGGCCTCTGTTTTTGCCACAGAAATGTAAACCGGACCTGCCTTGCTATCCTCCTGGCCTAAGCATGGAATTGGTAACTCTTGGAAGATTTTAGTATTCTCTTTTCTCCTGCTCAGATAGATACGGATTTCCTGCCTGCAAACTCTGCTCTCTCTCTCCCCGGATTCAAACATCCCATTTGCTCCTATTGAATCTTAGGGCAATACTTTGGAAGGCAGGGCTGGAGGTAAAAGTCAAACTGTTTTGGAGGAAACAAGGCAAATAGTGCAGAGACCCAACAGTGGGAGGCAAAAGAACCTGCACAGGCAGCAAGTAAAGGGGACCCATGGTCTTAGATGTCTCTATGGAAATGTGCAGAGAGTGGGAAACAAGAAAGATGAATTTGAACTACTAGCAAAATAATGCAAATACAATATGATAAGCATCCTGGTGGGATGGGTCTCATGATTGGAATGTATGAATGTAGGATTTGGAGGACGCGGGAGCAATGGACGACTCCCCCGGACTTTCCCTTTCCTTTCCAGCCAGAGAGGTGTTGTGGGGCATGGGCTTCTGGCTCCTCAAACCCCACTTGCCAGGCCAAGGCAGGCCCAGGAGATTTTTGTAGGCAGCGGCGAGACCTGGACCAGTGGCTTCACTGGGGCGGGCTTGGGTTCGAGAGTGGTCAAAGGAGCGGCCAGTCCCAGCTGGGAGGCCTTGGCCCTGGTGGCTTCACCGGGGCACGTGGGCTTCTGGCGGAGCAGCCTAGCAGGCGGAGCAGCCTAGCCGGAGCCTGGGGCCTTCTCTCGGGCGGTTGGAAGGGAGGGCGGGTGGAGGAGGACGAGCTCATGCTACCACTGCAACACTTTGAACAGGGCACCCTATCAGGCACAGAAGCCTAACCGAGGCCTGGGGCTTTCTCTGGGGAGAACAGGGGTGCAGCAGGAGGAGGAGCAGGCCACTCCAGCTGCTGCCACCACTACTACACTTTTGGGACAGGGCCGTTCCCCAGACCCCACCAGGGAGATAGAACTCTTCTTCTCTGTTCCTTGCCGGAGGGACAGGGTCGTTCCCTGGACATTGCAAGATGGACAGGGCCCTTCCCCAGACCTTGTCGTGGGGGACAGGGCCCTTCCCCGGACCTTGCCAGGGAGGACAGGGCTCTTCTCTGGACTTTGCCAGGGGACAGGGCCCTTTCCCAGACCCTGCTGGGGGTAAAGAGCCTGTCTCTCCAGCAAGGTCCAGGGAAGGGCACATCCCCCTTGGAATGGTCTGGAGAAGAGCCCTGTCCTCCCCGGCAAGGTCCAGAGAAGGGCCCTGCCCCCCTGGCAAGGTCTGGAAAAGGGCCCTGCCCCCGGAAAGATCTGGAAAAGAGCCCTGTTCCACCAGGAAGGTCTGGAGAAGAGCCTCTTATTACTGGCAAGGTCTGGGGAATGGGCCTGCCCCCCCCCCAGCAAAGTCCAGAGAAGAGCCCTTTCCCCTAGGCAAGGTCCGAGCAGCTTGACAGGATGACGGGGCCCTTCTCTGGACCTTGCTGAGGGAGACATGGCTCTTCTCTGGACCTTGTTGGAGGGACAAGGCCATTCTCTGGACCTTGCTAGGGGAAGACAGGGCCCTTCTCTGGACTTTGCCAGAGGGACAGGGCCATTCTCCTGGCCTTGCCGAGGTAACGGGGCTCTTCTATGCACCTTGCCCGGGGGACAGAGCTATTCTCCAGACCTTGGCTCCAGACAGGGCTCTTCTCCATATCTTACTGGGGGGACAGGGCCCTTCTCTGGACCTTGCTGGGGAGGGACAGGCCCCTTCCCTGGACCTTGCAATTGGGTGCTCAACAATGGCTCCTTTTCAGCCTGGAGAGAAGTGACCAGGGGAGTCCCAAGGGCTCTGTCCTGGGCCCAGTGCTATTCAACATCTTTATTAGTGATTTGGATTGGGGACATACTTATCAAATTTGCAGATGACACTAAACTGGGAGGAGTAACTAATATCCCAGAAGACAGGATGAAAATTCAAAATGACCTGAATAGACTAGAAAGCTGGGCCAAAGCTAACAAAATGAAATTCAACACAGAGAAATGTAAGATTTTGCACTTAGAGTGGAAAAATGAACTGCACAGATGAGAGGGATCTAGCAGGCCAAAGAGACCATAAGTTGAACATGAGTCAACAGTGCGATGCAGCTGTTTAAAAGGCCAATGCTATTTTAGGCTGCATCAATAGGGAAGTAGTCCATAAATCCAATCTAATCTTGATCAGGAAACCTGTCCGGAAAACAACCCACATCAAATGTATATACCTCAGCCTGAAGACCAAGGAATAGTTTGGGGATTCTGTTAGTCTACCAGCCACCCGTTTGTCTAACAGACTCCCTAACCGAGTTGACTCAGCTGGTCTCTGAGTTGCTGTTGAAGTCCCCCAGACTTCTTGTCTTGGGCAACTTCAACATTCCTCTCGAGACCAGCCCTTCTGATCTATCTGGAGCGGCTCGGGAGTTCATGGAATCCATGACAGGCATGAACCTATCCCAATTGGTCAACGGGCCTACCCATTGCACGGGTCATACACTCAATGGGATTTTTAGTTCGGAACAGGCATATCCGTGGGCGGAGGTAACCAAAACCTCCATATTGTCATGGACAGATCACTTCCTGATCAAGATGGACCTTACAGCTGCGCCTTGTCCCCTCGGGGGTGGTGGACCCATTCGAATGGTCCGCCCTCGAAGGCTAATGGAACCAATTGGCTTCCAGAAAGCCCTAGAGGGTTTAATGGTTGGTAATGCTGGTGATTCTGCCGAAGCCCTGGTGAATACCTGGAACACCGATCTTCCCAAGGCTCTCGACTCAATCGCTCCCGAGCGTCCTCTCCAACCCGCTCCTAACCGCAAGCCTTGGTACACTGAGGAACTGAGGGAGATGAAGAGGGCTGGACGACGACTAGAGCGCAGATGGCGGAAGACCCGTCTCTTATCCGACAGAACTCGCCATAGGCAGCACCTTCTTGCCTATCGGGAGGCTTTGCATGCAGCGCGGAGAGCCTTCTGCTCTGCACGCATTGCATCTGCAGAGTCCAGCTGCGCCCTTTCCTGGAGATGAGGGATATAGAAACTGTGGTACATACTCTGGTCACCTCACGTTTAGATTACTGCAATGCGCTCTACATGGGGCTGCCCTTGTGCTCAACCTGGAAACTTCTATTGGTTCAAAATATGGCAGCCAGACTTGTCACTGGGGCATCTAGGAGAGAGAATATAACACCAGTGCTTAAGTCTTTCCACTGGCTGCCGATCAGTTTCCAGGCACAGTACAAGGTGCTGGTTTTGACCTTTAAAGCCCTCCATGGCTTGTGTCCATCCTATCTCAGAGACCGCCTCTCCCCATATGAGCCCTCTCGCATTCTTCGGTCCTCTGGCAGGAACTTGCTACAACCTATGAAAACTAGGCTGTCTTTCCTCAAGTTTCCCTGGAAGAACTCTCTTCCCTACTGAACTCGTCCAAACCTACCACCTGTTCTCTTGACCCAATTCCTTCTCCTCTTCTAATCTCTAAAGCCCCCACTTTGTTACCCTCCCTCCTCCATCTCTTTAATCTCTCCCTCTCTTCAGGTTTCTTCGCTTCGGTCTTCAATCATGCCTTAGTCTCCCCTATTCTGAAAAAACCCTCTCTCGACCCTTCTTCCCTGGCTAGCTATCGTCCAATCTCTCTTCTTCCTTTCCTTTCTAAGGTGTTGGAACGAGTTGTCTATTCACACTGTCTTGAGTTTCTCGAAACCAACTCCAGTCTGGATCCTTTCCAGTCTTGTTTTCGCCCACGGCACTCCACAGAGACAGCCCTCACTAAGATCTCGAATGAGCTCTTGCAGGCCAAGGCAAATGGCCTTTATTCTATCCTTGTTCTTCTCGATTTGTCTGCGGCCTTTGACACCGTGGACCACTGTCTCCTGACAGACTTACTCTCTGACCTTGCTTTCTCGGGCCTTGTTCTCGACTGGTTCACATCCCACTTGTCAGATAGATCTTTCTCAGTGGTCTCGGGTAGTCGGACCATGGTCTCTGTCCCCTTATCTGTTGGAGTTCCTCAGGGCTCTGTTTTGGGTCCCCTATTGTTTTCTTTATACACACTCTCCCTTGGCAGACTAATCAGTTCCTTTGGTTTCTCCTACCATCTGTACGCTGATGACACCCAGCTGTATCTTTCTACTCCTAATCTTTCGCCAGAATTAGAACAGCAAAAGTCATCCTGTTTAACAGCTGTCTCCCACTGGATGCACCATCAGCGTCTGAAGCTCAATATGTCTAAGACCGAGCTTCTGGTTTCCCCGCCTAAGCCCACCCTCCATTACTCCTTTTCTATTTCTGTCAATAACATCTCTATTCAGTCAGTCCAGGAATCCCGCGGTCTTGGTTTCATTTTTTACTCCTCTTTGTCATTTATTCCCCAGATCCAGACTACGGCCAAGGTCTGTAGATTTTTTCTTTACAATATTGCCAAAATCCGTCCATATCTCTCATTTTGTACTACAAAAACACTGGTCCACGCCCTAGTGGTCTCACGACTAGACTACTGTAATCTCCTCCTGGCTGGGCTTCCTCTCTCTCACCTCCACCCATTAATTTCTGTTCAGCATTCAGCTGCACGCATTATTTCACTTGCTCGCCGCTATGATCATGTCTCCCCTCTGTTGTGTTCCCTTCACTGGCTCCCTCTTCCTTTCCGCATCAGGTACAAACTGTTGTTACTCACCTTCAAAGCCCTGCATGGGCTAGCCCCTCCTTATCTAGCTGATCTTCTCTCCCCCTACGTCCCTACTCGTACCCTCCGCTCTGGTAACCAAGATCTCCTCTCCCAACCCAGGTTTTCCTCTGCCCCTCCCGGATCCGTCCCTTTTCTCTTGCTGCCCCTCATTCCTGGAACCTTCTCCCTCTGCATGCTCGTCTCATCACTTCCTTAACCAGTTTTAAGGTGGAGCTGAAAGCCTTATTGTTTAGGGAAGCATTGTCAGGAATGTGTGATTGTCATCTGGCTGTCTGATATCGCTTGATGTGACTTGCTTTTATGTCTGATGTTTTAACTTGTCTTTCCTTCCCTTTGTAATCTTATCTAATTATTACTATCATAAAGTGTACGCATCTGGCAGGCTTTTATATATGTCTTAAGTTTTACCAATTTTGTACAGCACTGAGTATAATTACACCGCTTTAGAAATAAAGTATAATAATAATAATAATAATAATAATAATAATAATAGGCTGGAACAGACCTCCCAGAGGACCTTCTCTGCTGTTGCTCCCAGGCTATGGAACGGCCTGCCAGATGAGATGCGCCTTATCACAACTTTGGATTGCTTTAAGAGAGCCACAAATAGTCATCTCTTCCGGCAGGCCTTCCCAGAAAATGAAAACGATTAACTTTCTGTCATCCATTGCTCCTCTAGTTCCATAAAATGATATATTAGATAGTTTAATTCATTTTTAAGGGGTGGGAGGGGAGACTAAATTGTTATTTTAACTGTATGTATTTTAAAATGTTGTACTCTGCCCTGATTGCTTATCCAGAGGAGAGGAATATAAATAAATATTTATCATCATCATCATCATCCTCGGGGAATATTGTCCCATAGGGAATCATTGGGAAATACTGGCCTATAGGGAATCATTGGGGAAGTGTAGCCCATAGGGAATCATTGGGGAAGAGTAGCCCATAGGGAATCATTGGGGAATATGGCTCATAGGGAATCATTGGGGATTATTATTATTATTATTATTATTATTTTAATTGATGACTTCTGGTGTGAGGACTCAAAACAGTGCTACTGAGAGCATCAAAGGATGTGGAATTCTAGCTGTAGGGGAGAAGAAACGCCTCTAAAAAAGTGCTGGTTTTCATAGAATCATAGAGTTGGAAGAGACCGCAAGGGCCATCCAGTCCAACCCCCTGCCATGCAGGAACTCCCAGTCAAAGCATCCCTGACAGATGGCCATCCAGCCTCTGCTTAAAGACCTCTAAGGAAGGAGAGTCCATCACACTCCGAGGGAGTGTGTTCCACTGTCGAACAGCCCTTACTGTCAGGAAGTTCCTCCTAATGTTGAGGTGGAATCTCTTTTCCTGCAGCTTGCATCCATTATTCCGTGTTCTAGTCTCTGCAGCTGCAGAAAACAAGCTTGCTCCCTCCTCAATATGACATCCTTTCAAATATTTGAACAGGGCTATCATATCATCTCTTAACCTTCTCTTCTCCAGGCTAAACATCCCCAGTCCCCTAAGGCGGTCCTCATAGGGCATGGTTTCCAGACCCTTCACCATCTTAGTTGCCCTCCTTTGGACATGCTCCAGTTTCTCCACATCCTTTTTGAATTGTGGTGCCCAGAACTGGACACAGTATTCCAGGTGGGGCCTGACCAAAGCAGAATAGAGTGGCACTATTACTTCCCTTGATCTAGATGCTATACTTCTATTGATACAGCCTAGAATAGCATTGGCCTTTTTAGCTGCTGCATCACACTGTTGACTCATGTTCAACTTATGGTCTACTTGAACTCCTAGATCCCTTTCACACATAGTTTCATTCAGCCAGATGTCCCCCATCCTGTATCTGTGCATTTCATTTTTGCGTCCTAAGTGCAGTACCTTGCATTTCTCTGCATTGAATTTCATTTTGTTAGCGTTGGCCCACTTTTCTAATCTGTTCAGGTCATTTTGAATTTTGATCCTGTCTTCTGGAGTATTGGCTACTCCTCCTAATTTGGTGTCATCTGCAAATTTGATAACTAGGCTCTCAATAATTTCATCCAAGTCATTAATAAAGATATTGAATAGCACTGGGCCCAGGACAGAACCCTGTGGCCCCCCACTGGTCACTTCTTTCCAGGTTGAAAAGGAGCCATTATTGAGCACCCTTTGGGTTCAGCCAGTCAACCAGTTACAAATCCATGTAACGGTTACCTTGTCTAGTCCACATTTTGCAAGCTTGTTTGCAAGAATGTCATGGGGAACCTTGTCAAAGGCCTTACTGAAATCGAGGTATATTATATCCACAGCATTCCCTTCATCTACCAAGCTGGTAATTTTATCAAAAAAAGAGATCAGGTTCATTTGGCATGACTTGTTCCTCTGAAACCCATGTTGACTTTTTGTGATTATGGCATTGGCCTCTAAATGTTCACAGACTCTCTGTTTAATGATCTGTTCCAGAATCTTTCCTGGTAGTGATGTCAGACTAACCGGACGATAATTGTTGGGATCCTCTTTTTTTCCCTTTTTGAAGATGAGGACAACGTTTGCCCTCCTCCAGGATTTCTCAAAGATTATTGCCAATGGTTCCGACATTACATTTGCCAGTTCTTTTAATACCCTTGGATGTAGTTCATCTGGTCCTGGAGATTTGTATTCATTTAGATTAACCAGGTATTTCTGTACTATCTCTTTACTTATTCTGTGCTGAAATTCCCCTGTTCTGTCTTCTGCTCCATTATCCTTAGGTTGAGCACCCTTTGCCTTTTCTGAGAAGACTGAAGCAAAGAAGGTGTTGAGTAATTCTGCCTTTTCTCTGTCCCGTTAGCATTTTGCCATCTTCTGCCCTACCATTTCCTTCCTCTTCCTTTTGCTTCGGACATACCCAAAAAAGCCCTTTTTATTGTTCCTAACCTCTCTAGCAAGCCTGAGTTCATTCTGCGCTTTAGCTTTTCTGACTTTACCTCTACATGTGCTGGCTATCTGTTTGAATTCCTCTTTGGTGATTTCCCCACGTTTCCATTTCTTATACATGTTGTGTTTAAGGCTTATCTCAGTTGAAAGTTCCTTAGTCATCCATCCTGGCTTCTTGAGACACCTCCCATTTTTCTTCCTCATTGGAACTGTTTGAAATTGTGCCTGCAGTATCTCCCTTTTGAGAAACTCCCATCCGTCTTGAACTCCCTTCTCTTTTAATATTCCTGACCATGGGATCCCCCCAGTATTTCTCTAAGTTTATTGAAATCAGCTCTCCTAAAGTCTAGAATGCGTGTCTGACTATGCCTGGCTTCCCCTTTCCGCTGTATAACAAACTCCAGGAGAACATGGTCACTTCCCCCTAAGGAGCCAACCACTTGCACCCCATTGACTAGGTCATCCCTGTTGGTTAAGATCAGATCTAAAATAGCTGATCCCCTTGTTGCCTCTTCCACCTTTTGGACAATGAAATTGTCTTCCAGGCAAGTGAGGAATTTGCTCGACCTTGAGGATTTGGCTGAGTTTGAATTCCAGCAAATATCCGGATAGTTGAAGTCCCCCATCACTGCTACATCTCTCCTTTCTGAGTGTGTGGTGATCTGTTCTAGAAAGGCATCATCCAATTCCTCCATCTGACTTGGAGGTATGTAGTAGACTCCCACAGTAACATCCCTGTTGTTTCCCTCTCCCTTAATTTTTATCCAGATGCTCTCCACCTGGCTTCCATTATTGCCTTCCTGGATCTCTTCACTGGTGTAAATATCCCTGACATATAATGCTATTCCTCTTCCTTTCCTGTTTGGCCTGTTTCTTTTTAAAAGGTTATACCCCTTTATTTCTACATTCCAATCATGAGACTCATCCCACCAGGTTTCAGTGATGCCTATTATATCATATTTGCTTTGCTGTGCTAGGAGTTCAAGTTCATCCTGTTTATTTCCCATACTCTGTGCATTAGTGTAGAGACATCTAAGAACGTGTGTTCCCTTTACTTGCTGCCTGTGCAATTTTTTTTGCTTCCCACTGTTGGGTCCTTGCACTGTTTGCCTTGTTCCCTCTATGTCAGTTTGACTATTTCCTCCAGCCCTTTTGCCTTCCAGAATAATGTCTCCCTCCCCCATATAACTCAGTTTAAAGCACTCCTGATCAGATTTTTGAGATTACTGGCAAAAATGTTTTTGCCAACTGGCGTGAGATGCAGCCCATCCTTTGCCAGAAGTCCCTCATCATGGAACCGCAGCCCATGATCCAAGAATCCAAACTGTTCTCAGCAGCACCATCTACGGAGCCAGTTATTCACCTCTGCTATTTTCTTCTCCTTTCCTGGATCATGCCCTTCTACTGGGAGAAGAGATGAGATGACAACCTGTGCATCCATCTCTTTCAGCTTCCTTCCCAGAGCCTCATAATCCCTTATGATATTCTGAAGGCTGTGCCTTGCAGTATCATTGGTTCCCACATGAACCAAAAGAAGGGGGTATTGATCAGTAGGCTTCCTTTTTATAAACAGCGGAACATCACAGCTACATCTAAAGCCGGCCTGCCAGCAGCCCCTGACCCCCAGAGCGCTAACGCCGCGGCTGGAACATCTGCAGCTGGATTGAGGGGGCGGAGCGCCCGATGACTTTAACTCCTTCCTCAATTTCCTCTCGCCTACCCCTGTTGTCTTGTGGAGGGAGGGGGGATTATTGTTATGGGAGAAGGAGATGGGTCGGTTGGGGAGGTAGAGGGCAACTCTCTTGCTATGAGCAGGGCTCCTATTCAAGTTGTGTGGGGCAAGGGGAGATACGACGGTAGGAGTAAGGACCAGTGTTACAAGAGAAGGCGAGATCGATGTTTAATACCTATCTCTCCTTCCAGTCCTTCTCCTAACCTAAAGGACCTGAGGGTCACTCCAGCCGTACCACAAACCCTGTCTCTGCTCCTGTGCAACACCAGATCTATCAAGAACAAGACCCACAATCTTTATAACTTGTTAGAGGACAACAACTGTGACCTGGCGTGCGTAACCGAGACCTAGCTTGGGCCTGAAGGGGATGCTGTGTGGGCTCAGGCCCTCCCTTCCGGGTACTCGGTGAAGGACCAGAACAGGTTAGGTGGGCGGGGGGGGGGTGTTGCCTTGGTGCATAAAAACACCTTGTCTCTAACCAGGAACCATGTTCGTCAGACCTCCTATATCGAGTGTATTTATCTGACCCTGAAGGCTAGAGACAGTCTAGGGATTCTGTTGGTCTACCGGCCACCCCGTGCGCTAACTGACTCCCTTAACGAGCTGACACGGTCTTGGAGCTGGTGTTGGAGTCTCCCAGGCTCTTAGTCCTGGGAGACTTCAACATCCCCCTCGTGGCCAATGCAGTTCCATCTGGTGTGGCTCGGGAATTCATGGATACCATGACAGCCATGGGCCTGTCCCAGCTAATCACGGGTCCAACGCATTTTGCGGGAAATACACTTGATTTGGTCTTCTGTACGGACATGGAAATTCTGTGGGCGGAAGTCACTAATATTTCCGCCCTGTCATGGACGGATCATTTCTTGGTAGAGGCAAGCATCAAGGCATCAACCCAGATCCCCCCCCCCGGGGGTGGCGGACCTATTAGAATGGTCCACCCTCGAAGGCTGATGGAACCTGATAGGTTCCAAGAAGCCCTAGAGGGATATATGGTTGGAAGTGACGGCGACACTGTTGATGCCCTACTCAACACCTGGGATACGGATCTTTCTAGGGCTATACACAGTATCGCTCCCAAGCGCCCTCTCAGGCCTGCTTCCAAAGAGAAGCCCTGGTATACGGAAGATCTCCGGGCCAGGAAGCGGGTTCTGCGACGGCTAGAGCACGCATGGCGGAAACACCAGTGTTTATCCGACAAGGCTCTCCTAGACCACCTCTTGGAGGACTACGGAGAGGCGATACGAGCAGCTAAGAATTCGTTCTATGCTGCTCGTGTCGCGTCCGCGGAGTCGCATCCAGCAGAGTTGTTCAGGGTAGTGAGAGAGCTAACTCAGCTCCCTCCTGCCCCAAACCAGATCCTTGAACCTACTAAGGCCTGCTGTGACCAATTTAACAACTTCTTCGCGGATAAAATCTCTCGGATAAACGAGGGTCTGGATGCCAGTGTTAAAGCAGAATCCAGAGTAGAGGCATCCAGAGCTTCCATGGACTCAGTTGTACTGGATCAGTTTGAGTCTCTTAGTACCAAGGATGTGGACAAGATCCTTAGAAGTGTTAGTAAAACAACCTGCTCCCTCGATCCCTGTCCCTCATGGCTAGCGGCACAGGGGAGACCGGCTGTAACATCATTCTTACGCCGGATTATTAATACATCTTTGAGGGAAGGGCAGTTTCCTGATAACCTTAAACTGGCCATTGTAAAACCGATATTGAAAAAGCCCTCCCTCGACCCCCTGATTCCCAATAATTATCGGCCAGTTTCACTGCTACCATTTTTGGGGAAGGTGATCGAGAGGGCGGTTGCGATCCAGCTTCAATAGATCTTGGATGAAACGGATTATCTAGATCCATTTCAAACCGGTTTTCGGGCAGGCTACGGGGTTGAGACTGCCATGGTCGCCCTGGTCGATGATCTCCGTCTGGGCATCGACAGGAGTAGCGTGTCCCTGCTGGTGCTCTTGGACATCTCCGCGGCTTTCGATACCATTGACCATGGTATCCTTCTGGAACGTGTGGTAGAGGTGGGAATAGGAGGCACTGCACTCCAGTGGTTCTGGTCCTACCTCTCTGGGAGGTTCCAGATGGTGCAGCTGGGGGACGTTTGCTCCAATAAGAGGGCCCTCAGTTCTGGGGTCCCTCAAGGAGCTATTCTGTCCCCCATGCTTTTCAACATTTACATGAAACCGCTGGGAGAGATCATCCGGAGGCATGGGGCACAGGGTTATCAGTACGCTGATGACACCCAAATAGTCTTCTCTATGTCTCCGACTCATGCAGTGACCAGGGATGGTGTCGCTCCTCTTGTGGCCTGTCTGGAATCGGTAATGGACTGGATGAGGGAAAACAGACTCAGCCTGAGTCCAGAGAAAACGGAAGTACTCGTGATAGGTTCTCCCGGCCCAGGGATGGAGGTTGTTCCACCTGTCCTGAGCGGGCTCACGCTTCCCGTGAAGGACACTTTACGCAGCTTTGGGGGTGCTCCTTGATTCGTCACTCCATCTTACTTCTCAGGTGGATGCAACGGTCAGGAGCACCTGTTTTCAGTTTCAGCTGTTACACCAGCTGCACCCCTACTTGGACCGGAGGGACCTTGAAACTGTAGTACATGCTCTGGTAACCTCTCGATTGGATTTCTGCAATGCGCTCTACATGGGGCAGCCTCTGTATCACACTTGGAAGCTACAATTAGTGCAGAACATGGCGGCACGGCTGGTCACTGGTGCCTCCAGGGCCAGCCATATAACAGCGGTATTGAAAGATCTCCATTGGCTGCCTATTCGCTTCCAGGCTCAGTACAAAGTGCTGGTTATCACCTATAAAGCCCTAAATGGCTTGGGCCCAGAGTACCTGAAGGACCGTCTCTCCTCACATAATCCACCCCGCACACTCAGATCCACCGGGCAACAACTACTAAGAGTTCCAGAGGCCAGATTATCAGCCACCACGAAGAGGGCATTTTCTATCACGGCCCCAAGCTTCTGGAACTCGCTGCCCATTGAGCTCCGCTTGGCTGCCTCTATCACTCAGTTTTAAAAGGGGTTAAAAACATATTTGAGCAGGCTTATCCCTGATATTGCTCCCTCCGCTGTTGTATTCCCCTCACTATGACCCGGCCCGGAGTATTGTCATTGTATAGCCGTACAGGGTTATATTGATTTTATTGTTGTTTAAATGTTTTTAATCTGTGAATCTGTTGTGCACCGCCCTGATCACTGGAAGGGCGGTATACAAATAAAGATATTATAGAATCATAGAATCACAGAGTTGGAAGAGACCACAAGGGCCATCCAGTCCAACACCCTGCCATGCAGGAAATTTCCATCAAAGCATCCCCGACAGATGGCCATCCAGCCTCTGCTTAAAGACCTCTAAGGAAGGAGACTCCGCCACACTCCGAGGGAGTGTGTTCCACTGTCGAACAGCCTTTACTCTCAGGAAGTTCCTCCTAATGTTGAGGTGGAATCTCTTTTCCTGGAGCTTGCATCCATTGTTCCGGGTCCTGTTCTCTACAGCAGCAGAAAACAAGCTTGCTCCCTCTTCAATGTGACCTCCCTTCAAGTATTTAAACAAGGCGATCATATCACCTCTTAACCTTCTCTTCCCCAGGCTAAACATTCCCAGCTCCTTAAGTCGTTCTTCATAGGGCATGGTTTCCAGACCCTTCACCATTTTAGTCGCCCTCCTTTGGACCCGCTGCAGTTTCTCCACATCCTTTTTGAATTGTAGTGCCCAGAACTGGACACAGTATTCCAAGTGGGACCTGACCAAAGCAGAATAGAGTGGAACTATTACTTCCCTTGATCGAGACACTATACTTTTATTGATGCAGCCTAAAATTGCATTGGCCTTTTTAGCTGCCGCATCACACTGTTGACTCATGTTCAACTTGTGGTCTACTTGGACTCCTAGATCCTTTTCACATGTTGTCTCATTCAGCCAGGTATCCCCCATACTATATCTGTGCATTTCATTTTTCCTCCCTAAGTGCAGAACCTTACATTTCTCTACGTTGAACTTCATGTTGTTAGCTATGGCCCAGCTTTCTAGTCAATTCAGGTCATTTTGAATTTTGATCCTGTCCTCTGGGGTATTAGCTACTACTCCTAATTTGGTGTCATCTGCAAATTTGATAACTAGGCTCTCAATAATTTCACCCAAGTCATTAATAAAGATATTGAATAACACTGGGCCCAGGACAGAGCCCTGTGGGACCCCACTGGTCACTTCTCTCCAGGATGAAAAGGAACCATTGTTGACCACCCTTTGGGTTCGGTCAGTCAACCAGTTACAAATCCATGTAACGGTTACCTTATCTAGTCCACATTTTGCAAGCTTGTTTGCAAGAATGTCATGGGGAACCTTGTCAAAGGCCTTACCGAAATCAAGATATACTACATCCACAGCATTCCCTTCATCTACCAAGCTGGTGATTTTATCAAAAAAAGAGGTCAGGTTTGTTTGGCATGACTTGTTTCTCCGAAACCCATGTTGGCTTTTTGTAATGATGGAATTATCTTCTAGATATCTGAAGACTCTCTGTTTTATAATCTGTTCCAGAATCTTTCCTGGAAATGATGTCAGACTAACTGGGCGATAATTGTTGGGATCCACTTTTTCCCCCTTTTTGAATATGGGGACAACGTTTGCCCTCCTCCAGTCTCCTGGGACTTCTCCTGTTCTCCAGGAGTTCTCAAAGATTATTGCCAATGGTTCCGATATTACATTTGCCAGTTCTTTTAATACCCTTGGATGTAGTTCATCTGGTCCTGGAGACTTGTATTCATTTAGATTAAACAGGTAATCCTCTACTATCTGTTTACTTATTCTGTGCTGAAATTCCCCTATTTTGTCTTCTGCTCCATTATCCTTAGGTTGAGCACCTTTTGCCTTTTCTGAGAAGACTGAAGCAAAGAAGGTGTTGAGTAATTCTGCCTTTTCTCTGTCCCCTGTTAGCATTTTGCCATCTTCTGCACGCAGTGGCCCTACCGTTTCCTCCTTCTTCCTTTTACTGCGGACATACCCAAAAAAGCCCTTTTTATTGTTCTTAACCTCTCTAGCCAACCTGAGTTCATTCTGTGCTTTAGCTTTTCTGACTTTATCCCTACACATACTGGCTATTTGTTTGAATTCCTGTTTGGTGATTTTCCCATTTTTCCATTTCTTATACATGTTCCGTTTAAAACAGCTCAGTTGAAAGTTCCTTAGTCATCCATCCTGGCTTCTTGAGACATCTCCCATTTTTCTTCCTCATTGGAACTGTTTGAAATTGTGCCTTCAGTATCTCCCTTTTGAGGAACTCCCATCCGTCTTCAACTCCCTTCTCTTTTAGCGTACCTGACCATGGGATCACTCCTAATATTTCTCTAAGTTTATTGAAATCAGCTCTCCTAAAGTCTAGAATTCGTGTCTGACTATGCCTAGCTTCTCCTTTCCACTGTATAACAAACTCCAGGAGAACATGGTGACTCCCACCCAAGGATCCCACCACTTGCACCCCTTCAACTAGGTCTTCCCTGTTGGTTAAGATCAGATCCAAAATAGTAGACTCCCTTGTTGGTTTCCACCTTTTGGACAATGAAATTGTCTTCCAAGTAAGTGAGGAATTTGCTAGACCTTGAGGATTTGGCAGAATTTGAATTCCAGCAAATGTCAGGATAGTTGAAGTCACCCATTACTACTATATTTCTCCTATCTGAATGTGTGGTCATCTGTTCTAGAAAGGCATCATCGAATTCCTCTGTCTGATTCGGGGGTCTGTAGCAGACTCCCACAGTAACATCCCTGTTGTTTCTCTCTCCTTTAATTTTTATCCAGATGCTCTCCACTTGGTTTCTAGTATTAATCAGAGAATCATAGAATCGTAGAGTTGGAAGAGACCACCAGGGCCATCCAGTCCAACACCCTGCCATGCAGGAAATCCAAATCAAAGCATCCCTGACAGATGGCCATCCAGCCTCTGTTTAAAGACCTCCAAGGAAGGAGACTCTATCACCTTCCGAGGAAGTGCGTTCCACTGTCGAACAGCCCTTTCTGTCAGGAAGTTCTTCCTAATGTTCAGATGGAATCTCTTTTCCTGTATCTTGCATCCATTGTTCCGGGTCCTGTTCTCTGGAGCAGCAGAAAACAAGCTTGCTCCCTCCTCAATATGACATCCTTTCCAAATATTTAAACAGGGCTATCATATCACCTCTTAACCTTCTTTTCTCCAGGCTAAACATCCCCAGTTCCCTAAGTCGTTCCTCATAGGGCATGGTTTCCAGACCCTTCACCATTTTTGTCGCCCTCCTTTGGACACGCTCCAGTTTCTCAATGTCCTTTCTGAATTGTGGTGCCCAGAACTGGACACAATATTCTATAATGTCCTGGATCTCTTCACGGGTGTAAATATCCCTCACATATAATGCTATTTCTCCTCCTTTCTTGTTTGGCCTATTTTTCTTTAAAAGATTATACCCCTCTATTTCTACATTCCAATCATGAGACTCATCCCACCAGGTTTCAGTGATGCCTATTATATCATATTTCCCCTGTTGTGCTAGGATTTCAAGTTCCTCTTGCTTATTTCCCATGCTCTGTGCATTAGTGTAGAGACATTGAAGACCATGTGTGCTCTTTGCTTGATTCTGTGCACATTTTTTTGCCTCCTACTGTTGGGTCCTTGCACTGTTTGCCTTGTTCCCTCTATGTCAGTTTCCTTCTTCATGGAACCGCAGCCCATGATCTAAGAATCCAAATTGTTCTCGACGACACCATCTGCTGAGCCAGTTGTTGACATCTGCAATTTTTCTTTCTCTTCCTGGACCATGGCCTTCGACTGGCAGAAGAGACAAGATGACAATCTGTGCATCCATTTCTTTCAGCTTCTCTCCCAGAGCCTCGTAATCCCTTCTGATATTCTGTAGGCTGTGTCTTGCTGTGTCATTCGTTCCCACGAATCAAAAGGAAGGGGTATTTGTCAGTAGGTTTGACCAGTCTTGTCAGCCTCTCTGTCACATCACGGATCTTTACCCCAGGGAGACAACACACCTCCCGAGACATCTTGTCAGGCCCACAAATCACTGCTTCTGTACCTCTGAGCAAGGAGTTCCCCACCACGACCACAATGCGCCTCCTCCGAGGCTTAGCAGCGACTCTTCCCTGCGACGGAACTCCCAGACTCCCCTGCTCTGTCCCTGAAGTCTGTCCATCCAGGTCTACCTCATCCTCCTTGATAAGAGAAAGGGCTTCAAAATGATTCTGTAGCTGTAAGCTCCCACAGCTATCCCTGATTTTCCTGCTTCTTTGTGTGACATTCCTCCAGCTATCTGCCTCTTGTGAATATGAAATGACGTTCTCATCCCCAGCAACTTCCTCTGTGTGATCCCCTTCCAAGATCATTTCTTCATTTCTGTCCAGGAAAACGTCTTGCTCCCTGATATGCTGAAGTGTTGCTACCCTGGATTCCAGCTGCTGTACTTTCTCCTCCAAGAGTGCTACCAACTTGCACTTGGGGCATGTGAAGCTCCCCACATCTGTGGGCAAAAAGACAAACATCCCACAAGAGTTGCAGGTGACTGCAGCGGTTCCTTCAGTGCCCATTGTAAGAAGTCTTAAGGAGGCACTGAAAGAAGACTGTGGTAAACAGGAAGGTCAAACTCCCCAATGGCCTGGCCTATTTCTCCGATCTCTGTCAGAGAGCTCAAATTACTGGGAATATAACTTTAGACAGATCTCCTGGCTACTAAGTAGTAGTCACTTTCCTCTGAGGTGGGACAGTTATTAATATTATTATATGGCTTATCCAGAGGGGCGGAATATAAAAAAAAAATTATTATTACTATTATTATTATCATCATTATCATTGGGGAATATTGACCCATAGAGAATCATTGGGGAATAGTGGCCCATAGAGAATCATTGGGGAATAGAGGCCCATAGGGAATCATTGGGGAATAGAGGCCCATAGGGAATCATTGGGGAATACTGGCCAATAGGGAATCATTGGGGAATGGTGGCCCATAGAGAATGTTGGGGAATACTGGCCCATAGGGAATCATTGGGGAATAGAGGCCCATAGGGAATCATTGGGGAAGAGTGGCCCATAGGGAATCATTGGGGAATAATGGCCCATAGGAAATCATTGGGGAATACTGGCCCATAGGGAATCATTGGGGAATGGTGGCCCATAGGGAATCATTGGGGAAGAGTGGCCCATGAGGAATCATTGGGGAAGAGTGGCCCATAGGAAATCATTGGGGAATATTCCCCAATGATTCCCTATGGGCCACTTTTCCCCAATGATTCCCTATGGGCCACTATATACGGAATATGGAATATATGGAAGGAGCATAACTTCCAGCTGGGAACCCTTGGCTTTGCCCTTTTGTGTAACAAGGGGAGACATCTGCCTCTGCCATTGTTTTCCATGAGAGAGAGAGAGAGAGAAACTATATATATATATATATATATATATATAGATCAAAGCAGACGAACCTCTGGTTTAAAGGGTGAGGCCAGTTCTGTGCACGCTGCGCTTCACCAGAAAAATCCATTGCTCAGGCTCGAAGGATACATCTGATCCGATTCCCCCCCCCCCCCAAAAAAGTCCTGTAGCGATAGGTGAGGGACGAAACGGCAGGTGAAAGAAGCACTGGAAGCCGCAGAGCCAACCCTGCATGCAGGCGGTTCAGGACATTGGTCGCTCGAGACTGACCAGGGATGACAGTCTTGTTCAGCAGCATCCTGAATGACCAAGCAGCCTTTTAAGGAGAGCACTGCTTGCTCCATACGGAGAGGGGCCTAGAAAAGGTGGCCTAAAGAAAGCTCATCTCCATCCACCCAGTTGGCGAGCCGCGGTCAACGGGCATCTTCTTTGAGGTCAAACAAAAACAAAGGTAGAAAGGCATGCACCGGCCTCCAAAGGTGCAAACAGACTGAGGCTTGCATGCTGGAACATCAGAACCATGCAAGATTCTGCAGATAGTGGACGTCCTGAGCGTCGTTCTGCTCTAATAGCCCATGAACTATCACGGCTTAATATAGACATCACTGCTCTTAGTGAAGTTCATCTCCATGAGGAAGGCAGCCTTAAAGAACACGCTGCCGGCTATACACTCTACTGGTCTGGCAAACCAAAACCTGAAAAACATCTTTCAGGAGTAGGCTTTATGATTAAAAACTCCATTGCCTCCAAACTCGAAACCCTGCCAACAGGTCACTCTGACTGCATTATCTCCTTACGCCTCCCTCATGTTGTGCTCTTTAGTATATATGCCCCAACTATGCAAGCCGACCCTGTGGAAAAAACCAAATTCTACTCAGACCTACGCCACCTCATACAAAAAGTCCCTGCAGAAGATAAAATCATTATCCTTGGTGACTTCAATGCCAGAGTAGGTAAGAACTTCGAAGCCTGGAAAGGTGTTCTAGGCAAGCATGGAGTTGGAAACTGTAATGATAACGGACGCCTCCTGCTAGAGTTTTGTGCAGAACAGCAACTGATTATTACAAACACTGAAGACAACCTGGATGCATCCCCGATTCAAACACTGGCACCTCATTGAATATGTTCTGGTGCGCCAGAGAGACATTCGCGATGTCCGTCATACTTGAGTGATGCCCAGTGCAGAATGTCAAACAGATCATCGCCTTGTAAGATGCAAACTAAATCTTCATCTTAAGCTCAAACCTAAGAGGGGTGGCATCTTAAAGAGGAGACTCCAAGTCAACAATCTTCAACAATCAAAAACAAGCTGCCATGAGAGAGAACTTCCAGGCAAATCTGCAATCAAAACTTGAAGACCATCCTTTAGATTCTTCTCCCACAGTGCTTTGGCAACATATCAAAAACAGTATCCTGCAGTCTGTTGGATAATCATAATCACTTTATGTTCGGAGTGAAAGGACTGGAGAGGCCTAGCAACACCATGAGGCCTGGCCTCAAGTAGAAGAGCCCTCTCTCCATGGCAGCACCATCTGACCCAGGAGGGAGTGAAGGAGAGGCCTAGAAACACCGTGAGGCCTGGCCTTGAGTGGAAGAGCCCTCCCTCCATGGCAACACCATCTGACCCAGGAGGGAGTGAAGGAGAGGCCAAGCTCCATGGGGCCTGTCCTAGATTAAGAAGCCGAGCCCTCCCTCTAGTCCAACTGCCTTGGTCCAGCCCTCAGAGGGAGAGAAGAACATTTGGACCTCATCCCCTTCTTCCCCACCAACATTCCCTTCTCCTTTTGTGTCGTGTCTTCTTAGATTGTAAGCCTCAGGGCAGGGAACCATCTCATTAAAATAATAATTGTAGGCCGCTCAGATTAGCCTTTAGGGCTGTAAAGCAGGGTATAAATAATTAAAATAATAATAATAATAATAATAATAGTTCTAATTGGGACTCTACTGTATATATTTATGTGTGTGTGTGTGTGTGTATATACACACACACACACACACACACATTATATATATATACACACACACAGATACATACAGATACACACATATTTTATATTATAAATATATACACACACACACACATACAAATACATACACGCATTATACACACACACATATACATATTGCATACATATACCTGTCCTGGCTATTCAGGTCATTTTGAATTTTGATCCTGTCCTCTGGGGTTTTAGCTACTCCTTCTAGTTTAGTGTCATCTGCAAATTTGATAAGTATGCCCCCAATTCTGTCATTAATGATTTGGATGACAGAATTGGGGGCAGAGTTATCGAATTTGTAGATGACACTAAACTACGAGGAGTAGCCAATACCCCAGAGGACAGGATCAAAATTCAATATGACCTGAATATACTAGAAAGCTGGGCCATAGCTAACAACATGAAGTTCAACATAGAGAAATGTAAGGTTCTGCACTTAGGGAGGAAAAACGAAATGCACAGATATAAAATGGGGAACACCTGGCTGAATGAGACCACATGTGAAAGGGATCTAGGAGTCCAAGTAGACCATAAGATGAACATGAGTCAACAGTGTGATGCAGCAGCTAAAAAGGCCAATGCAATTTTAGGCTGCATCAATAGAAGTATAGCATCTAGATCAAGGGAAGTAATAGTTCCACTCTATTCTGCTTTGGTCAGGCCTCACCTGGAATACTGTGTCCAGTTCTGGGCACCACAATTCAAAAAGGATGTGCAGAAACTGGAGCATGTCCAAAGGAGGGCAACTAAGATGGTGAAGGGTCTGGAAACCATGCCCTATGCGGAACGCCTTAGGGAGCTGGGGATGTTTAGCCTGGAGAAGAGAAGGTTAAGAGGTGATATGATAGCCCTGTTTAAATATTTGAAGGGATGTCATATTGAGGAGGGAGCAAGTTTGTTTTCTGCAGCTCCAGAGACTAGGACATGGAACAATGGATGCAAATTGCAGGAAAAGAGATTCCACCTGAACATTAGGAGGAACTTCCTGACAGTAAGGGCTGTTCGACAGTGGAACACACTCCCTAGGAGTGTGATGGAGTCTCCTTCCTTAGAGGTCTTTAAGCAGAGGCTGGATGGCTATAAACACATACACACCCATATCTATGTCTCTCTATACACACACACACATCTTTTAAATATATATATATATATATACATACATATATACAGAGACACCTCTCTGTATGTGTGTGTATATATACATATGATATATACACACACACACACAGAGAAATAGTGATGGTGATGGCGACAAAATAGAAATGGATGAGCAAGCACCATTTGTTCAGCCTCTCACAATCTCATACGGGGATGGGGTCAGGGCTCTAGAAATCGCAATGAAGCACATCGAGCAACAAGAAGCCGCTCCGGGGTTCACATTATGATGCTCCAAAGATGGTGAGATTTGGCTGCGAAGAAACGGCAATCATCGGGAAAGCAGGAAGGATCAGTGGATTTTTAAAAGTATTATCCGTGGACTAAACTGTTTATAAAGGTACGTACATCAAAATGTTTGTTGTATACAGGGCTGTACATCAAAATGTTGACTAGTGGAAATGTCAGAAAGGAACTCTTCTAGAACATGGCCCATAGCCCAAAAGCCCCACAAAAAACTACTGACTAGTGGGGTTTATTTTTAACATTTTTATACTGTATTTTCATAGTGAGTTCAAGGATTTTCAGAATGATTGCAAGGCTTTTCATATGGAGTTCCAGGCTTTTCATAGTCATTTCAAGGCTTTTCTATGACCCTGCGGATTATCCGACATTTTCGGCTATCTGGTTATCAGCAGGTCCACTTTATGTTGGATAATCATAATCACTTTATGTTCGGAGTGAAAGGACTGGAGAGGCCCAGCAACACCGTTAGACCTGGCCTCGAGTGGAAGAGCCCTCCCTCCATGGTAACACCATCTGACCCAGGAGGGAGTGAAGGAGAGGCCAAGCTCCATGGGGCCTGTCTTATATTAAGAAGCAGAGCCCTCCCTCCAGTCCATCTGCCTTGGTCCAGCCCTCAGAGGGAGAGAAGAACTGCTGGACCTCATCCCCTTCTTCCCCACCACCATTCCCTTCTCCTTTTGTGTCATGTCTTCTTAGATTGTAAGCCTGAGGGCAGGGAACCCATCTCATTAAAATAATTGTAAGCCGCTCCAATAGCCTTTAGGGCTGAAGGGTGGGGTATAAATACTGTGAATAAAAATAGAGAGCATTTGGATGATCCAGAAGAGGACTGGGAGAATGTCATATGAATGACAGATGAAACCAAAGTAGAACTGTTTGGTAGAAACACAACTCGTCTTTTTTGGAGGAGAGAACGCCGAGTTGCATCCGAAGAACACCATCCCTGGTCTCTGACGCATGCGAGTGGCACCATCATGCTTTGGGGCTGTTTCTCTGCAAAGGGACCAGGAGCACTGATCCGTGCGCATGACAGAACGAATCGTGAGATTTTGAGTGCAAACCTCCTTCCATCAGCAAGGGCACTGAAGATGAAACGTGGCTGGGTCTTTCAGCAAGACGATGGTTCGCAAACACGCCGCCCGGGCAACGAAGGAGTGGCTTCGTAAGAAGCGTTTCACGGTCCTGGAGTCTCCAGATCTCAACCCCATAGAAAACCTTTGGAGGGAGTTGAAGGTCAGCGCCAGCCCCAAAACATCCCTGCTCCGGAGGAGATAGATCTGCTGGAGGAATGGGCCAAGATACCAGAAACAGTGTCAAGGGCCAACCTTGTGAAGACTTACAGGAGACGATTGACCTCCGTCATTGCCAACAAGGATGTATAACAAAGCATTGAGATGAACCTTTGATACTGACCAAATGCTGATTTTCCACCTTAATTTGCAAATAAATCCTTTCCAAATCAGACAAATGTGATTCTCTGGATTTGTTTTACTCCTTTTGTCTCTCTAGTTGAGGTCTACTTAGGATGTCAATTACTTAGGCCTCTCTCATCCTTTTAAGTGGGAGAATCTGCACAATCGGTGGCTGACTAAATGCTTTTTTGCCCCACTGTACGCATTGTGTATACACACACGTATTACACACATACATACGGTTAGATATGACAGACACACACACACACACACACACATATTATATATATATATATATATATATACACACAGAGAGAGAGAGAGAGAGAGAGAGAGATACACACATATTTTATATACACACACATATAAATACACACATTATGCCCACACAAATACATACCTATTATGTATACACACACAGAGACACACACAAACAGACATATAGGGCCTTCCCTCCATTCCTACCATTCTGGCCCAGTCTTCCTCCAAGGAAGGAAGGAAGGAAGGAAGGAGAGAGGGAGGCCCAGGGCCTTGGAGCCCCAGCAGCAGCAGCAAAGGCCTCTCTGCTCCCTTCCCCTGAATCTCCTTCTCCTTCTTCTTCTTCTTCTTCTTCGCAGGGATCCCTCAAAGGCAGCGATGGCCCAAAGCCCCGCAAACGACGAGGAACCAGGCTGCCTTAAACCACGCTCAGCTTAAGGCTGGCCTGCTTTACTCCAGGGGCCTCCACTGCGGCCTTTCTTTTTAAAGCGACTCTTGGACTTCAACTCCCAGAATCCCCGGCTATTGGACGACTCGGCTGAGGCTTCTGGGAGGTGAAGTCCAAAACCTCTGCTGCTCTACTTCCTGAGGAGTGAAGGAGGGGCTCCGTCCCCGCGTCACTTCCGAGGGGAGGAGGGGCGGGGCTTCTTCACTTCCGCAGGCGCCGAGCACCCGGTTGCCTTGGCAACGAGAGCGGTCCTGCGGCTGGCTCACTTCCGGGTCCGACTCTCCGCAGTCGAGAAGCATCCAATGGGAATCGCGGGGCGTCTGACTGGGAGCTAATCAGAGGAGACGAGATGAGGCGCACAGAGCTACGAAAGAGGAGAGGCGCCTGAGAAGCCACAACTTCCGAGTCCATAGACCGCTCATACTCAGCCCCTTAATTCTAGATTCTAATTTAATTACAATCACAATCCGTGTGTGGAATGAGCCAGAGCCAAAGGCTGTTCTTTGTAGGGATAAACATGGCAAATCCACCTCAGCTCTGGCCTCAGAAGGGAGCAGCAGGGTGAGGCCTGGTTGGTTCTTGGAAGGGAGACCGACAGGAACTAGGGCCCGCATCCACCTCCGAAGGGTCAGCCTTTCCAAGGAAAACTGGTGGCAAAATCCCCCTCAGAGGTCCCCAAACTGTGCCCTTGAAGAGGGTTTGGACTACAACTCCCAGAGGCCTCAGCCATGTTGGCCAATGGCCTGGGATTGTGGGAGTTGAAGTCCAAAAGCCCTTAAAGAACACAGTTTGGAGACCCCAGTATTAAAGTATCCTAACCATGGATTAAGCTAACCTGGTTTAAACCATGGCCTAAGCCTTGAACCTGGTTTAAACCAGGTTATCTTAAACCATGGTTAGGTTACTTTACCTTAAGCCTTAAAGCATCCTGGATTAAAGCATGGATTAAGGCAGTGGCCCCAAACTGTGCCCTTTGAGAGGTTTTGGACTACAACTCCCAGAGGCCTCAGCCATGTTGGCCAATAGCCTGGGATTCTGGGGGCTGAAGTCCAAAGTCCCTAAAAGGCCCCAGTTTGGGGACCGCTGCCTCAGACGATGGTTTGAGCGTTGACTAAGACCTGAGAGACCAGGGTTCGAATCCCTCCCCAGCCATGGAAACCCATAGGGAGACCTTGGGCCACAAGTCACACTCTCTCAGCCTCATCACAGCCTGGCCCCCCTTTTCTCCTTTATTCAAAGGGAAGGAGGTTAACACTTGGGAAGAAGCCCTCGAGGAAACGCTTCCTCCGCCCGCCTCCCCTGCGTCCCAAAAGTTCACGGATTGTTCCCCCAAACCCAAAGGCTTCTCCTTCGGACGCAGACGGACGGACGCACAACGCGGTCAGCGGTCCAGCCGAGGCGAAAAAGTGACCACAAGGTCGGAGGAGAACGGCCAGACGCAAAACAGGCCATCCAAGTAATGATAGAAATCTCAGGAAGAGAGTCAACATTTGATTTCGACCGTTGCGCGCAAAAACCCGCGAATGTGCCAAGGCGGTCTTCAAAGTTCGTTGTGCTGAAGGCCTCTGGAAATCCGTCCGGAGATGTCCTGCAGATGCTTCTTGACCTGAATGAAAACATAAAAACCCCATTTCTACTGACATCCAAATAATAATAATAATAACAATAACAACAATATTGTATTTATATCCTGTCTGTCCGGTTGGTTCCAATGAGAATAAAATAAAACGCAAAGTACAATAAAATACGGAACGAAACCCATTATCCCTCCCTCCAACACAACCCTTTAAAAATAGGAACACCACTTTTTAATTAATTAAAAACACTTTAAAAAGAATCAAGTCAGATTAATAATCATAAAGATAAATAATATCCAATGATAAAATAACGGTAAGATGATGGGAGTACTGGGTTGTTATACACGGAGGTTCATATTATTAAATATATATACATTTAAAAATATATCTTACATTATATTATAGCTTTTATTATATAGTTATATTTTATTATATTATCATTATTAAACTGAATTCTTACATAATTCTTATTCTTTCCTTCTCCCCCTCCCTCCACCCTATTATTACATAATAATAATATATTATAATTGTTATATTTAATTCTTACATAATTCTTATTCTTTCCCTCTCAGGCTTCCCTCCACCTTAGTCTTCATTCTATAGAAACCAATTTATTTTACAGTAATATTCATACATTCCTCTATTCTTTCTTGTTTTTCTCTCCATTTCACAGTAAAACACACATTTTTTAGTTTAGATAGATTGGACTGTGTACATTTCTATTATCCTTTCCCCCCTTTTAGTATATAATTATATAAAAATATTCCAGGTTCCAATTACATCTTTGGGACTGCAGGGGTTTTAGAGATTCCTATTCGTAGAATCATAGAACGAATAATAATAGAGTTGGAAGATGCTCTTTGCCCGGCTTCCAGGATTGATTTCTTGAGCTGGAACCTCTTTTCCTGTCGCTTTGCATCCATTGCTCCATTGTCTCCTCTTCTCTGGAGCAGCAGAAAACAAGCTCCCTCCATCCTCAATATGACATCCTTTCAAATAGTTATTATTACTGTTCGGAAGTTCCTCCTAAAATTGAGGTGGAATCTCTTTTCCTGGAGCTTGCATCCATTGCTCCATTGTGTCCTGTTCCTTGGAGCAGCAGAAAACAAGCTCGCTGCCAATATCGAGGAGGGAGGGAGCTTTTTTCCTGCTACTCCAGGGAGCAGGACACAATGGAGCAATGGATGCAAGATGCAGGAAAAGAGATGCCATATTCTTCATTCTTCCCAGATGAAGAAGAAAAGGCTAAGAGGTGATATGACAGCCCTGTTTAGAGATTTGGAGGGATGCCCTCTTGATTGAGGAGGGAGCGAGCTTTTTCCCTGCTGCTGCAGAGAACACCCACCTTGTACCCGAGGTCCTTGGTCTTCTCCTCCAGCGCGCTGTGCTTCTCCCGGTGTTGGCTGAGATGCTCCCAGTCGCCGCCGGAGGTCCCTTCGAGGTGCTTCAGCTTCTGGTGGGAGATCTCCAGCTGCTTCTGGAAAATGAGGTGCTTCTCCACCTTGGCCTCAAAGTGCTTCAGCTCCTCCTTATACAGCCATGTTGATATTATATCATTATCGTTATTAGTATTAATTATGTATGCGGAAAGGAAAGGGTGGCACCCTCATCCCAACAACTGGACTGGACACTTCTCATTATTTCCACACATTTGTAGCCTGGCTATGTTGTGCACCCAGCTCTTAGGTTTATACCATTATTATTATTATTATTCATATTTAATTATTTATATAGTTGGGCAGGGGGGTCCTGGTGGTCATTTCCAGCAAAAGAGGCCCCAAAGCTGTGTACAACGGGTCCGAGATGAAGTTCCTTCAGGATAAAGACCCCAATTCCTGCAGCCCCAGAAGGGCCTCTTCTGCTGCAGTCCTCCTTTATGGCAGGAGCGTAATCCCCGGGTCAGAGGCCGATGTCTCCTCAGCCGCAGAGAAGGGCTGCTCCGAGTGCGAAGGAGGAGGAGGTCCACAGGGATCAATTCAGCCTCTGAATTAAGCTCCTGCCATAAAGGACTTTATCCTGAAGGAACGTCGTCTTGGACCCCTTGTACACAGCTTTGGGGCCACCAGGACCCAACTGATGGCCGACACAAAGGCCAAGCATTGGGAGTTGGGCTCCAAGAGAAAGAGGCCGCCACCGAGGCACAACAGCTCTTTGGTATCCTTTGCGGACGTGGCGGCATATTTCACTGAGGAGGAATGGAAACTGTTGACAAAGCAGCAGAAACTTATACACAATTCTGTGATGATGGAGAATTATGAAAATGTGGCTTCTGTGGGCTATCATTCTCTGAAGATGCCAGATGCCACAGATGCTGCTGGCGAAACGTCGGAAAGGAACTCTTTTAGAACATGGCCAAAGAGCCTGAAAGCTCCACAAAAAATGTAAATAGTATTTAAAATACTAGATAATAATAAAATATTTAAAATATTATTTAACAACAACAATAATATAATTATAATTATACTACTACTACTAATACTAATATTTAATAATTATTACAGGTATATAATACAAAATGATGTTTAAATATTATTAATAATAATAATTCTAATATAATTATGATATTATTAATTAATATTACTTAATAATATTTTCTATATTATTATATTATAATTATTATTAAATAATATTATAAATATTCATTTATAATAATAATTATCATATAAATATGATATAATTAAATAATATTAAAATAATTGATAATAATTGCAATATAATTCTTATATTATATATATCTTATATTATATATTATATTGTATAATATTGTTTTCCTTAACTCACCCGAAGCGACTGAAGCTCCTTCTCTGTGAAATTGGTGGACTTCGCCATGTCCCACAAGTCAATCGCTCGGGGCTCTTGGAATTCTGGAAGGACAAGAGTGACATTTCCACTGACAGAAGCCAACAGAGTTGGAAGAGACCCCAAGAAGGGCCCTGGTCCTTTCCGACCCCCTTCTTCTGCCATGTAGGAACTCCCAATCAAAGCCATGCAGGAACTCTCAATCCAAGCATCCCCATTTTGACAGATGGCCATCCAGCCTCTGCTTAAAGACCAGGAGGGTCCTCCTGAAGGGGCATGACTCGGCCACAAACATACAAAAGTCACGCCAATCCGTACCGTTGTCGGCGTCGAATTCCTGGTGGGTGACGCGACGCAGGCGCTGAAAGCCCTGGTTGATGCCGTTGTCAGGACAGGAGGCTTATGCTATCAAATGGGCTTTGGAGTCAATTCCTGGAAGGGGCACCACATCCGTTTGAGGTGTGGACTGACCATAGAAATCTGGAGGCCTTGCAGACACCCAGGCGGCTTAGCCCTAAAGAGAGACTCTGGGCCAAGGAGTTTTATAAATTTGACTTTGTAATGAAATTTATTCCGGGGAAGGAAAATGTGTTGGTGGATGCCTTATCCAGGATGCACATGCCAGAGGGGTGGGAAGAGCCAGAACTGAAGACTTTGTTCACCCCACGGCAGCTAAGTTGGGGAGTGACCACCCGTAGTCAGGCCAAGAAAGGACTAGAATCAGGGCCGACAGCCTTGGATCCGCTGCTGACAGAGGTGATAGACGCCTATGCCCTGGATGTTGAACTGCCACAATCGATGGCTGAGATGCAGAAAACAGAACAGGGGATATGGTGCAAGGATGGAAAATCTATGTGCCGGCCCTATTGAGGCCCAAGGTGCTGACCTTGAGTCACGATGTGAAAGCTGTGGGACATTGGGGGTTCATGAAGTCCTGGCATACTCCGAGAAGCAAATATTGGTGGAAAGGGGTGCGGAAGGACTTGGAGAATATGTGCAGAGATGTACAATTTGTGCTAGCGCTAAACCATGAATGGAAAGCCCAGTGGGTTGTTGCGTCCTTTGGAAACCCCAACCCAGCCATGGAAGCACATTGCCATGGATTTTATTATAGACCTACCAGAAATTCAAGGCCGAAATACCATCTGGGTGGTAACAGATCTGTTTACTAACCAAGTACATTATGTGGGGTGCAAGGGCCTACCCAGCACTTCAAAATTGGCAGATCTGTTCATTACGCATGTCTATAGGCTTCATGGACTGCCAGATAAGATTGTATCTGACCGGGGATCACAGTTCACTTCACAATTCTGGGGGTGTTTGCAAGAGAAATTGGGGGTGCGCTCGGCCTTGAGTACGGCTTTTCACCCGACCTCAGACGGGCAAATGGAACGCTATAATCAATCTTTAGAGATTTATCTCCGGTGTTATGTGAACCATTTACAAGACAACTGGTGCAAATTGTTGCCCCATGCAGAGTTTGCATTTAACATGGCAGTTCATTCCAGCGCAGGGGTGTGTCCATTTGAGGCCATCTATGGTTATGAATCTAGAATCCTTCCCCAATTGACGGTGGAGCCAGGAGACCCTGTGACTGTGGGACAGTGGAGTGCATTACTACGGAAGGGCTGGCCAAAAATAGAGGAGGCTCTAAAACTGACTGAGCTGGACTACAAAAAGTTTGCTGATCAGCATCATAAACCTAGCTGGAACATTAAGGTGGGGGGCGAGGTTTTCCTATCCACAAAAAAACTTGAAATATAGGGTGCCATCCAAAAAGCTGGGGCCGAAATTCGTGGGGTCTTTCGAAGTAAAGAGACTGATCACTGAAGTGAATGCTGAGTTAGACTTAGCAAAAATGTACAAACATATTCATCCTGTGTTCCATTTCAGTTTACTGAAACCAGCTGGGCCGAAGAGTGAGTGGAAAAAAGAGGACGATGCCCCACTGCCGTTGCTGATTGACGGAGAAGAACAGAGAAGAACATTTTGAAATCATAAAAATTTTGGACGCCAGGAAAATCTGGGGTCAGCAAGAATATTTGGTGCAATGGAAACATTTCTCAATTGCTATGGCAGAATGGGTGAAAGCACAGCATGTGCAAGCTGACAAATTAGTTCAATTAGTTTTTATTTCTTGTGTTATTGTATTGTTCGAAGTGTTTTAACTGTAGATGTTGTGCACCGCCCTGATCGCAGGAAGGGCGGTATACAAATAAAAGCTATTATTATTATTATTATTATTATTATTAAGAATTCCACTGGGCATATCCTAATAAACTAAAAGGGGGGACATAAGGCTTTGGGGGGGGGGGGCAGACTGTCAGGACTTACACTATAAGTTAGTGATAATTACTCACATATATTAAGTTCCTAGGTGTAGTCACACCATATATGCTACTAATGTATTAGTCTGCTAATTCTGTTAGTGGGATTGATGGGGGCTGGGTAGTATTAGTGGAAGATGGTATTTGGGAAACTCTGGGACGGTCGGGTTGGAATGCAAGATAACAGGGGCCTCAAGGTTGCAGTCCTGGAGAATCCAAGTGTTGCCATGGTAATGCGGGCTAATGTGTGTGTGGTGTGGGGAACTGCGAGGAGAATAATAATAATAATAATAATAATAATAATTTTATTTATAGCCCGCTCCTCTGTCATCAATCGGGGGGCAGCTGTAAAAGCCTGGGATTTTTCCCTATGACCTCAGATGTTGCAAAAAAGTGTTTGTGATCACTACTTCCAGTGCTCTTACAATAAACTTTCTTCTTTTGGGAACAAATTTGCCTGTGGATCATTGGGTGGAAGATCTCAGTTCCCGCAGTTGCGCAGCTTCTCCTTGAGCTCCGAGTGTTTCTTGTGCAGCTTCTCCTCCTTGAAGGGACTCACCTCCACCTCGTCCTCCGTGTCGTCCTCCAAGGCGGTGACCGTGTTTTTATGGAGGTCTGGGAAGCAGGAGGAGGAAGAGCAACAGCAAATGAAGCAAACGCTGGTCAGTTTCTGGCTCTGTGGCCATGTTCTAGAAGCGTTTGTTGCCGACGTTTCGCCAGCGGCGCCTGTTCTTTTTGGCCCGTGCGCAGCTTGCGCCTTGTGGTTGCCGCTGCTTTCTTCCAGGGTACGAGGGTAGCCCCATAGAGAGAACATTGCGGAAACCGAGTCGTGAGGCTACCAGCGCACGGACCACGGTTTCCGAGTCCCCAGTTCCCGGGAAGGGTGCGGCTGATAACAGGCGCTCCTGACCGTCACATTTGCCTGATTTGCGGTCAGAAGTGATGAGTCTCAGGGTGTGACTCCCCTCCAGAACCACTTGACCTATCCCTAAACCTGGATTAGGGCTCCCAACAGCGAATGCCTCCATCTTGTCTGGATTTAGTTCTACAGTCATCCCTCCGAACTCACAGGGGATCCGTTCAGGGGACCCCCGCGAATTCGAAATTTCACAGATATTCATGTCCCATTGTCCCCAATGGTGCACCGCCATTGGGGACAATGGGAACCTGAGTACCCTCCCTCCTTACCTTATTGAGGCAAGGCCTCGGCCGGCACAGGCCTCTTAAAATGGCCGCACCGGCCGAAGGAAGTCCGCCAGCCACGGTCTTTCCTCAGCCGGAGTGGGCTTCTTCCAGCCGGCGTGGCCGTGCTTCGATAGAAGCAAAGTCTCTCTGGCTGGCTGAAGGCCGCTCCGGCCGCAACAAGACTGTTCCAGCCAAGGCAAGGCCTTCCTTAGGCCACAGCGGCCTTCAGCCGGCCGGCACAGCCATTTTCATCATCATCAACCCATTTATCTGATTTTATAGGGTTCAATTATTAACCTCATTAAAATTTCCAAATATATTTTTATATTCTATATATT
Organism: Urosaurus nigricauda; assembly: GCA_034509955.1. NCBI lineage: Eukaryota > Metazoa > Chordata > Lepidosauria > Squamata > Phrynosomatidae > Urosaurus > Urosaurus nigricauda. The sequence goes on from JAOEGL010000002.1 coordinate 230,179, forward strand.
TTATATTCTATGTACACGGAATATAAACCCACTTCGAAGATTCAATAATAAATGACTTCCTCCTCCACTAGAGTGCTCCCCAAAAATCTTAATTTTGAAATTATCAATTTTTCATCTTATCAATATCTCCTAGAACATATAACACATAAATAATAAAAGTTCCTGTTCTTTACTTTGGCAATTGAATGGAAGGTCTAAGGGCAACGGATGCCAGAAGCCAAGACCCTAAGGAGCTGGTTCAGGTCTTTCTGACCCCAAAGCCTTAGCTTCGTTTCCCCACTGACCCACCCCATAGACCCACCCCATAGACCACCATGCAAAGCCCTTGGTACCTTCCGTCCGGCCGATGGCCTCCAGGAGGATCTTGTACTCGTGGACCTTCTCCTTGTGATGCTTGAACTCCCTCCAGAGCTTCTCCAGATCTTCCTCGGAGAACTTGCCAGACGTCTTGGCCTGGTTGGGGTTAGGGTCATGGGGGAGAAATTTAGGGATTGCAAGGTGGAAGACGGCAAGGACCCCTACTCTGTACTCTGTTTAGAGTTTCTCTAAACACAGAAGATGGAGGAAACTTGTTTTCTGCTCCTGCAGAGACTGGGAAACAGGACGTCCCTTTGGTTCTCTTCTAAGATTCCACTCATCCCTCCATATTTGCAGATTTGATATATTCACGGATTTGATATATTCACGAATTTGATCTATTACGGATTTATTCCATATGCTTTCTCTAGGAATATCTAGTGGCACTGAAAGACCTAGAGATCCCTCGAGAGGACACTCCTAGGCCTTTGTAGCTCCTCCAGTGCAACTCTATGGTCAATATCTGGCAGACGTTTACCACAGTGTTGCCCTGGAGGACCTAGAGATTCCTAGAGAGGTGTCCTCTTAGGTCAAAACATGATGTTTTTGTTATTTGCAGGTTTTTCCCCATATTCATGGAGTCTTGTGTGAATCGTAGAATCATAGAAATTTAGAGTTGGAAGAGACCACAAGGGCCATCCAGTCCAACCCCCTGCCATGCAGGAACTCCCAATCATAGCATCCCCGACAGATGGCCATCCAGCCTCTGCTTAAAGACCTCCAAGGAAGGAGACTCCACCACACTCTGAGGAAGGAGTGTGTTCCACTGTCGAACAGCCCTTACTGTCAGGAAGTTCTTCCTAATGTTCAGGTGGAATCTCTTTTCCTGTATCTTGAATCCATTGTTCTGAGTCCTGTTCTCTGGAGCAGCAGAAAACAAGCTTGCTCCCTCCTCAATGTGACATCCCTCCAAATATTTGAACAGGGCTATCATATCACCTCTTAACCTTCTCTTCTCCAGGCTAAACATCCCCAGCTCCCTAAGGCGTTCTTCATAGGGCATGGTTTCCAGTCCCTTCACCATCTTAGTTGCCCTCCTTTGGACCCGCTCCAGTTTCTCCACATCCTTTTTGAATTTTGGTGCCCAGAAGTGGCCACAGTATTCCAGGTGGGGCCTGACCAATGCAGAATAGAGTGGCACTATTACTTCCCTTGATCTAGACACTATACTTCTCCCATTTTTCTTCCTCATTGGAACTGTCTGAAATTGTGCTTTCAGTATCTACCTTTTGAGGAACTCCCATCCATCTTGAACTCCCTTCTCTTTTAGTTTTCCTGACCATGGGATCACCCCCAGTATTTCTCTAAGTTTATTGAAATCAGCTTTCCTAAAGTCTAGAATGCGTGTCTGACTATGCTTAGCTTCACCTTTCCACTGTATAACAAACTCCAGGAGGACATGGTCACGTCCACCTAAGGATCCCACCACTTGCACCCCATCAATTTTATTTTTAGAAAGGAAAAACCCCAGTTAAGGTATTAACTGGGCGAAGGGGCTTCCAAAGACTCTGTTCTTGTACTTTCAGCTCCCAGTTAGAAGGCAGAAATTCCACTTCTGCCTCTGTGGAAGAACTACTGGGAACAGACGAAAAAACAGTCAGGGGCATATCTCAGCATTGTAAGTGGAAACCCTTTCTGGTTCAAAGACTACAGGGACGTCGATGCTTACAGGGCCTACTACAGGGCTCAGGCCGGACGAGGATTGCCCGGATTCATAGGGGCGCCTATGATGTACGGGGCGGGGTTGGGAGGAATATTTCGCGGGCTTTTTCGAAAAGCCGTTCCTTTTCTGAAGCAAGGGCTGGAATTGATGAAGCCGCATGTTAAGACGGCGGTGAACAACATTGCCAGGGACGTTGTGGGAAGAGTTATGAGCAAAATGCATCGCCAGGAGGGTTCAGGCGTGGCCTACTTGAAAAGAAGGGGCGGAGTGAAGCGCAAGGCGTCTCAACAGCGTCAGGGGCCGCCGATGCCTTTAAAAAGGATGTCGTGTGGCAAACAAAGATTCAGAAGCAGCAGACAGCCAAGAAGAAGAAAGCTGCGCTGAAGAAAAAGGGCGGGACGAAAAGGAACAGCAGAGATATATTTTAAGATGGCATTCATTCACGGAACCTCTGAAGAATGCGCCAAGTCCGAATTGGATCTCTTTCAATTATCCCCAACCCAAACCAGCATTGAGAGCAGTATGTACATCGAGGTCCCGCCTTTGGCGGCCCTTTCCCCCAACGCGCCTCTGGATTTTTATATCACGGGAAACAGCAAAGACTACATCGATCTAAACAACACTCTTTTATACATCTGTTGTAAAATAACAAAAGAGGACGACTCCGATATCGACGACGACGCCCGGGTGGCCTTAATCAATTACCCCATAGCCTCTCTTTTTTCTCAACTTGACGTCACCCTGGGAGATCGGCTCATCACTCAGAGTAACAACTGCTACCCCTACAGAGCCATGATAGAACTGATTCTGAATTACAGCGGCGACACCCTGAGCACCCAGTTCACGGCGGGGGGCTTCCCTAAAGATACCTCCGGACTGATGGAGCAAACTCTCCTCACAGATGCCGGAAACAGGGGATTTAGAGCTAGGGCGGCTCTAACAGCCGGCAGCCGCAAATGGGATCTGATGGGTCCTCTGCACAGCGATTTGTTCTTTCAGGATAAAATGTTGCTGAACGGTGTGGACGTGAAAATTAAACTCACCCTCAGCAAGGACGCATTTTGCCTGATGAGCGGTGCTGGAAATGAGAATTACAAACTGCACATTTTGAATGCCGCCCTGTTTGTGAAAAGGGTGAAAGTTTCACCGGGTGTCCGATTGGGGCATGCGGAAGCGCTGCTTACCGCTAACGCCAAGTACCCCATTGAGCGTGTGGGGATGAAGGTGTTCAGTATACCCGGAGGAAGCCTCGTATGCAACCAGGAAAACCTCTTCTTGGGACAGCTGCCTAAGCAGATCGTCATAGGCTTTGTCGACAACGCCGCTTTTAGCGGCAACTACACCCTAAATCCCTTCAATTTCAAACACTTCAATGTTAATTTCGTGGCCCTATATGTAGACGGGGTTCAAGTACCCTCTAAGCCCCTCCAACCCAATTATGCCAAGGAGCAGTATGTGAGAGAGTTCATGCAGCTGGTACAAGTGACGGGAAAAGAAATGAAAGACCGGGCCCTTCTAATTAACCGTAATGAATTTTTAAACGGATATACCTTGTACGGTTTTGACCTGTGTCCAGGACAGAGTTGCGCCGACCACTATTCCCTCATAAAAACGGGAAACCTCAGAGCCAAGATCCGGTTTGCTCAACCCCTGCCAAATACTATTAATATGATCCTGTATGGAGTGTTTGACAATGTGATTGAAATCAACCACAGCAGAAACATTCTCTTTGATTATATGTGAAGATGAACACAGGGCAGATATCGCAGTTGTTATATCGGAACAAGTCCTTTCTAGACGTATACCCCAGTGATTTGCTTCCAAAGAGATTCCTCGCCAAAAGGCCCGTGGGGTTAGTGGTGAACACCCACCCTCACCATTTACCGGGACAACACTGGATCGCTATCCACCTGCCACTAGAGGGTCCGGGAGAATTTTTTGATTCCTACAGCATGGCCCCCGATGATCCCCGCCTTCCTAAGACCATCGCCAAGTTTTTAGAACACCAGACCGAAGAGACGGTGTTCCAGCAGAATCAGCTGCAGCACCCCCAAGCCGTGACCTGCGGGCACCACTGCGTTTTCTTTTTACAAAACCGAGCGAGGGGACTATCTTTTGACCAGATTTTAAAACTGTATTCTAACGATGTTTTGAAAAATGACCGGATGGTCATAAGGTTTGTCAGAGACAGAAAAGCCCAGCGGTGCCAGAAGCCTTACGACTTATTTCAACATGTTCAGACATGCTGCCCACGATGTAAAAACCGCTTGTAATCCTAATACAATAAAAGAGAGAGAACGATGTATGATTCAGCGTTGTTGCGTTTATTTATTTACACAGGTTAGAAAGTTAGCCATTCAGGTTTCTTAACGAATTCTCTCGGAGGGGTCTCAGGGATGGATTCCAGCTTTAACCAGGGAGGTCTCTTGAACTGCCTTTTGGGGTGGGAACGGGGTGTCTTTGGCAGTAAGGAGGGTATTTTCAAGTTCTCCACAATTTGTCTAACGTCCATATTTCCTACAAGAGAAGTGGGTATATTTAGCTCTGCCAGAGCTTTCAAAAAAATATCCCAGCCTTGGGGTTTTCTCTTATCGGGGATGGGATTAGAATGGGTGACGCCTCTGATCAAGTTGAGGATGTTGGAGCCGGGCATGGCTTTCCCTCTATACAGAAAGGTTCCTCGATCATCCCACGCAGAGATGTCTTTATGCTGACTTAATTTATTTAGCAGAAGCTCAGCATTTTTCCTGTAGCGGCCGTGAACACCTTCCAAAATCTCTTGAATGGAAGCATCCTTTTCATGAGGAGACGGGGGTGATGGTGGTGGTGGTGGTGGTAGAAGGTCAGGGAGAATGGGATTTTTCTCCATTTCACCCATCCTGTTTAAGGTTAGAAAGCGCTGCAGAACACCGGTGTAGAGCTTAGCCTTTTCATATTCAGACAGATCTGTCCTTAAGAGAATTTCTCTCATGTCCGAGTCCAGGCGTCTAACAGCGGCGTTTCTGATATTTTCTGGCTCTCCTCGCAAGGTTTCCAATTGTTTACTGGGAACCAGATACATTTTCTCAGCATATTCCATCCTTACTTTGTGAGGAGGCTGGTCAGGAGCGGGATCGCAAAACCGAGCAAGAGGCCGATGAAACCGCCGCTCTGTTCAATGAGGCGCTTTTTCTTTTTTAATGAGAGCTTTTTATCGCTCAGCTGCTTTATGAAGGTCTTCTTCTTTTTCAGGACCTTAAACTGCCCAGGCTTTAAGGGCACGTTGCCTCTCAAAGTATTAAGGGCTATCTCGGCAATAGCGGCTATAAGACTCTCAGAGGCACCGCATAAAATAGCTCTTCTCTGCTTGGGCCCCGCTTTAATAAGGACTTTCAAGAGGGGCAAGTTTTTCTTTATATTGGCAGACATGTTGCTGCGGCTGCCAGGGACGGCTTAAAAGTTCGGTATATAGGAATCAGCGCCTTTTATAAGGGCCTGAAGGCTTTTTTGGAACATAGACTGCCGGAAGATCAGGAGGGAAAAGACCTGATCGCAATCTGTATGCCTCTGGTGTTGCTGCTTGTAGGTCTATGAGTAAGTACTGATAGGGCCTGAGGGTTGCATCATTAAAAGCATCTAAAAAGAAGGCTGTGTTTTTAGGATACATTTGGCAGGCCAGAATCAATATTTGCAATTTGTCTCTAGGGTTCTTGAAGAGAACTATATATTTAGCATTAAGACTGATTGTTCGGCCCTGCTTCCCGGAGCAAAATAAATTCTGAACGACATATATGATGCTCAGATTTTTATGGTGACACAGCTTTGTAAAAGCCACCTGAACAGATTCATTTTCACAAGCTTTTTCCATTAAGTCATCCAGTATCACCAGATTAACTTTATTGGGTGGAAATAAATCAGAATCATCCAGAGTTTGAGGTAAATCCTCCACAAATCGAATAAAAGAATATTTAGACATCAGTTCGTTATACAAAGGCTGCCAGCATGAATAATACCATACAACATTATCAGGTTTGACAGAAAGCACATGATCAGCATACTGCAATACATTTTTAATAAAGTAACTTTTCCCACAATTGCTAGGCCCTGCCAAAATCATGGAGAAAGGATGCTGTAGACGGGTATCCATGATTTTCAATACCCGTACGGTACAGTTTTGAAATCGTCCACAATGACCCTTTTATCATAAACAACTCTTTGTGTTTTCCTGAGGGTCTTGGTTTCTATCAGAAATTGATTTTTGTTCCTAACAATCCCGCTTTGTTCCACCACTATCTCTCGAGGGGGCTGTCCGTCCCTTTTTGAGACATATGAAAAAACCAAATCTTTCAGGCTGTTAAAGGTGATCTTATCACTGTTTGCAGAATTCAGAGTGATTCCTTTAACCTTTATACACGCAGAGTTATCCGACAATCTGTAGGCATAGCTTTTTGGACCTGCCGCTACGTACTCCGTTATCTGCTGATCTGGCGCTATCTCGCTGGTTAATTCTCCTAAATAGTCACCGATTTGGGGGAGATAATCACCCGGCTTGCTCACAAAGATGACAGAATCCGTATCGTGATACAAACAGTTTTCCTGCAATTTATCGATCAGATCATAAAGTTCTAATCGGGCAAAACAAGTTGTAAAAATTGCAATGAACACATTGGTATTAGAAGGCGGCACTATCCTGTCTTTAGTATGCTTCCAACTTACACACACCGCCTCATCATCGATAAAATCAAAAGAGGATACTTCAAATTTCTCAGAAAACAAAAGCTGGAAGAGGTGGTCTGGGTCTCTCACAATTTCTGTGTTAGGGAGGTTTACTCTCTGAGCAAATTTACCCCACAGAGAATTTAAAAACAATTTAGCAATCTGCCTTTTGGCAGGATTTTTACGTATCTGCTCAGGATCGAGCTGTATGTCTTCCTTCTCATAATAAGACTGAATGTACCTGGTTTTATCCTCATCCGTCACACACCAGTCAGGATAGCCCGAAGCCTCTTGTTTTCTCCTGAGGTGCATTTTAATGTACTCTGAAAACAGAGTGTCAGATTTTTTTTCAAAATGCCAGACTTCAAAAATTTTCAACAATTTATAACCTTTTTTTAGAGCTAAGTTCAGTTCCGGAGTGCACCACACGCCTTCCAGAGCTCTCTGATGATCACTGTGAGAACACGGGTCTAACTGCCGGTTCTCCGCACATGTTTGGCACAGAGGAAACATTAGCTTACCTCCTATTTTTACGGGTAAAACGGGGAAATACAGCTTCCTAGGGGATACCAGCCTCACTCTAGCCAAGCCAAAATAGTTTTCAAGATCTTCAAAATCATCATAGATGATTGTGAGGTGCCCAATCGGGTAAGCTTTCGTCTTATTGACAAAAGGGTATAGGCTGGTAAAGTCGTAATAATGAATTTGCTCTCCGGGCTGGGGTTTGTAATAGAGACGAATCGCATTCGTTCGGCCTCCGTAGAGAGCATCTCTGGGGGATAGGGGCTCTGGGAACCGGACGGCCGCAAGAAAGTTCTGACGAGCGGGGTCTGATCTGATCATAGAAAACCATTCGTTTTCCCAAAGAACTCTAGCTTGAAAACCACATTTTTTCAAATACTGGAGCTTCTTCTGAGTAGCGTTGTAAAGAAACTCAAAAGAGGAGCCTGTCAAATCATTCCGATCTGAGGGACAATAGCATACAGGACAGCCGTGGAAAAAACATCCGAGATACTCAAAGGCTATTTTTTGGTTATTTACAACCGCGTAGCCATCTAGGAAGTAAGAGCCTACCTTTACTTCCCCGCCCTTTAAGGCGTGCCTTATCTGGATATTTTCCGCTTGTTCAAGGTAGGACAGCCACTGAATGGACGCCGTTGAGAAGCGTTTAACTCTGCCGTGGTAATCCCTACAGTCGGGGATAGCAATTGTTTCAGGTTGGAGAAAGCAAAACCTATACATTTTAAGACAGACGCTGGCTAAGGTGATGCTCTGGAACGGATCTATAGCCATGACTCGCTTTTTGTAATTTCCATCCCTATCTTCTACGAATTCCTCCGTTCTGGTCATAGAAATGATTTCATGCCTGTATCGGGTACAGGCCTCTTCCAGGATTTTAACATCCTGTTTACAATAATACTCCAATTCTTTTTGTAAATCAAAAGTCATGTTCTGGTTCTCCGCGTGCCACTTTAAAAATACCTCCTTCTCTTTAGGCTTCATTGCATCTACACCATAAAAATGGGGGGCCGGTAAGAGCCCTATGTAATCTTGGTTTGCGGCTGTGTTAAAAAAATGAGGGAAGAACCCTTTGGAACCTTCAAACCCTAGACAAGAGGGCAATTTTGCTAAAGCCATGGGTAGATGGTTAAGAGAGTCAATAAATTTAATTTTTAGACTTTTCAACATGACCGCTTGCAGTTTTCCTCCTTGAGTAATTAGTTCAGGATCCAGTTTCTCTCGAATAAGTTCTCGGACTATAAAATAGCTATTATAGCCTTTTGCATTATGCGCGATAAAAACAGAATTCCTGAATGCACTATTTTTTGTGATTGTCTTAATAAATTCTGAAACGCATGAGGGCCCCCTGAAAGTGAATTCTTTATTATGTAGGGCCCATTTCTTTTTACCTTCAAACTCGGGATGTGTTTCACACTTGAGTGTCCTAGCGTGAATAAAATTGGGAATATGAATTCCCGATTCTTGCATCGCTTCAAAATCATAAAAAACTAGCCTGGCATTCACTGTAGGTTTTTCAAGCTTCTGCATGAAGCAGAGATGATTTTCATCCCCTTTAAGGACAACTTTGCATATTCTACAACGCTTCCCTGGACAACGACCGGCGTGATCGGTTCCAACGAAGCTTTGACATCCCTTACACCATTTACGGGGACGACAAAAGTCCAGCTGCACCAATGCCTGATTCAAATGTTCATGCAGACAAACTTGCGATTTACAAAGAACCTTACAAATATCACAGTATCTCAATGGCCCCTTATCATAGTCACACTCTCTCCTTCTGCACGCCCGGCACATGTACAAACAGCGGTGATTTTTATCATATAAAGAATGGCAGAGATTGCAGTAATTTTTTTGGCCTATGAAAGCCCTTACATTTTTAATGCCATAAAAATGATTTTCATGGAAGAACATAAAGTAGGTTTTAGGATATCTAGGTTCCTCTGTTTTAAACAGAGACCATCCTTTTTCTCCCCAGGAAAGCACCTGAATATTAATTCTGAAATGACGTTCTACAGCGGGTAAATCTGAGAAAGCTACTTTTCTTTGAAAATCCCACCCCAGATCCATATGTAATTTTTGAGCACCAGCTAACAATTCAGCATCTGTACAATCCTCAGAATCCATAGCTCCCAATAATCCACCGGCGAAACACAGATTATGTCCTACGCTGTTGAAATCTATTAAAAAGCGCCTCTTCTTGTCCACAATCATACTCGCAGGAATAGACTTCAGCAGCCTGCGATATCCTGCTCTGCGAGGCGGCCTGATCACACTGATAAAAAGCCTCAAACCCGAATCTATACAAATCTCGGCGTTGCTTTGCAAGAGATTTTCAATATGATTGAGGAAGTGTTCCGCGTTAAATTCATCTCTCCCTCTCCTAAGAGAGAAAAGAGGATTTCGCAGAACTTGCGATTCCAACCTCATTTGGACCATATCTCCATCGTCCAACTGATTCAGAAAACTATCAAGCAGGGCTTGTAATGAAGTGTGTAACACCCGCACAGCTTCAGAGAACGAATCTATCTGATCTAGATTATGAAATCTAAATTCATGGGTATAAACGCTCCCACGGAACCTAGGAAAATGCCTTTCCCACACCCTGACATTTTCAATATAGACACTAGGGGGCGCCTCTTGAGGGATCAGGGTGTTGGCAGTGCTATGGGGAGGATCATTGTTTTGAGAGGACTCAGCCGCCTCTCCCCGCCCTTGCCTATCCATGAGGTCAATATTATGGGGAGAGGGTGAGGCCAGAGGCACTGCCCCCCCCAGACTCTCCCTCCTCCTCCTCCTCCTCCTCCTCCGAGGAAGAGGGAAAATTGCCTCCCCATTGCAGAAAAGGCAGTTCCCTATTCCCTTCCTCCCATTGCAGAAAAGGCAGTTCCCTATTCCCTTCCTCCCATTGCAGAAAAGGCAGTTCCCTATTCCCTTCCTCCCTTTGCATAGACACCGGGTTATCCTGGGGCCAGAGTTCAGAAAGGGCATCTTCACACAGTCTGTGGTGAGGGGCTGTGGTTAGTGTGGGATTGCTGGCATGGGGACATGCAGAAGCTCCATCTTCAAAAGGGGCTTTCTTGCCTTCCACATAGAACCTTTCAGGGCCGCTATGTGGGGGTGCAGAGACCGGCTCTGGTTCTTGATCAGAGGCTACAGATGTGCTTTTTGCACTCTCAGACTCTGGAGAGGAATTAGGAAGTAGATTCCTTCCCCAATGCAGAAACATATGTGGGTTGCTATTTCCTTGTAGAACCCCCTCCTCTGGAAGCAACAGAGGCCACTTATTAGGGAGGGGGTCAGGTCCCGCTATACATGATGGGGGGAGGGGAGGAGATTCCTTCCTCAATGAGGAAGGGAGCGGTCTGGGCGGCCTGTGGCCCTCCTCTGTGGCTGGAGGGGGGTGGGGGCCCTCTTCATTCCCTTCCAAAAATGGGGAAAGCATGTGCCCAGCACCATCAATGAGGCCTGAGCCCCCCCTCATTAGAAGCCCACTCAGGGGGGCTGTCCCCTCCTCCTCCACTCTGTTTCTTCTCTGAAGAAGAGAAGGAGTGATGTATGGGCTCATTATCCCCTAGGGAGAAATGGGAATCCAGAGGCAGCATGATGTTTTCTTGCCTTTGCTCAGAAGCAGCAATGAGAGCGGCTTCAGGGGGAGGGGTGTGTGCAGAGCCCCCCTTTGGGGAGTCTTCCATGATGATGTCACCAGCTATGCAGGATGGGGGAGGAGGAGGAGGCGTCCCCAAAATGGCTGTGAATGAGGAGGAAGGGAATGGAATCCCCACATTTCTGGGCTCCCTGGGGGCCTCTGGGACAGGTGAGGATTGGCTGGGGATTTTTCTGGGGGATGCCGGAGGGGTGTTTCCTCCCTCTTCCAGGCAGGGAGGAAATGAGGATTCATGCTTTGTAATAGGCTTGTATCCACCCCATCCCCCAGGCATTTCCCCAATCCCCCGCACTGCCCAGCGCTGGCCACAAGAGGTTGCTAGTGACTTATTTTCATTCTGAGTTCCCTCTTCTCCCAAAAACTGACAGCAAAAACACTTAAGACGTTTAATTTTTGACATGGCAGCATTTGCCTCCCCTTCAAAGCCCTCCCTTTTGGGATCCTCACAAATTAATTTTTTTATTTTTTCCAGATTTTCTCTCAAAGCCCCCACATTATTTTCATATTTTTCAATCTTTTTCATTCCCACATGATACATTTCAATTAAAGAGACTTTAATACAGCCTGAAGTACCTTCCCCCACTTCTGTAGGCACATCAGGAACTTTTTCACCATCAGGAGAAGCCCCCTCTTGCTTGTTGACCTTCAAAGGAGCAATTGGTTTCTTGTCTTCCTTCAGTGTTGCGGTTCGAGGATCTCGAGGACCACTGTCGCTTCCCGAAGCGCCCCTGCTGGTCTGGTTGGTGCTTGGAGAAACAGCTGGGTTTTTCCCCCCGCCATTAACCTGGAGATTTGCAGCCTGAGGTTGAAAGGCGGGTGCTGTAGAAACAGCTGAACTCTCTGGTCTGACCACCGTAGCAGACCCGCGCCTTTTCTTTAGGGCTTGGGTCTCCTCTTCTCGGTTCATTCTGGGGTTTTTACCAGGAAATGGGCTGCCTCCTGTGAAATTAGGGCCATTTTCCTTTTTTTTCATGGAAGTATCTAAATGTTAATAATAATAATAATAATAATAAGCTGTACATGTGAACAAAAAGTTGATTCCCAACCCTAACAATAAAAGCGGCTTAAACTGGTCTTAATCTAGCAGTCTAACAGAACTTTCTAACAGAACTCATGTAAAAGCACTATTACTTTTATTAAGCCACAAAGGTCTCTACATGCAGCAGCACACATATAGCAAACAGCATGCTGCAAACAGCCTATGTGCAAATGTCACCTCCCGCAAAACACAAGGCCCCCAACATAATTTATAATTCATACCTTGCCCAAAAGAAGACCATCTCTGATTTTGATTTGCATTGCTCTTCCCCACATTGAAATGGTTATTAGCCTGCCCTGCAAAATATTACAAAAAATAAAAGGAAAAAATCATCAACATGGGCCCTCACAGAAATTCCCCCAATAGGGACCCTTCCTACCAGAGGAAGTTTTTTTACCTTTTCCTGGAGTTCGGGGGCGCTGGCTTCCCTGGAATTGTAAAATATCTGTAGAATGTAGACTTTCAGCTGCATACAACGATTCAGTCAGATCCACAAGCTCAGCTAGATGGGGAAAATTCAGACATTTATTTTGTGGCCTTTCCCGTAGCCCCCTCTCCATCAACCCACAGAGAAATTAATAATCATTTACCATCAGAAAATTCGCCAAAAAAAGCCATTTCAAATTTTGAATTGGAATTCTTTCTGGAATAGAAAAAAAATAACCCTTTCAGTCATGGGGACCCTGGCCAGCAAGAATTCAGCATTTTAGACTCCAGCCGTGAGGACGCATGAGCCCCTTCCCTCCTTTAGCACCAGTATGTGGAGCATCAGCCAGGGTACAAAGTGAGACCCTTCAACCTATATATCAAATAAGACTCACCAGAGGTTAACGCAGCGTAGAGGAGCTCGTGATCAGCCTGAGAAAGCCGGTGAATGACTGGACCTAGACATGCCTTTTTATACTTTTTGCTCAAAAAATCCCGCCCTTAAACGCAACTTTCTATTGGTTCCCCTTAAATTTACGAATATTCTAAAGTTGTGATTGGCTTCGGTATGCTGACGTGATGATGATGTGTTTTTGCTCCTCCATCCCAAATGTGCCCCCCCCATTCTCACTGGAAAGTGGGGGTATTTATTTATTTATTTATTTGCAAACTCAGCACCATGCCCCACCCTATCCCATTTAACAAACCCAGAAAAAATATTACCCTATTTAGTTTCCATATTTAGTTTTATTTTAAAAATATTGGTTTGGCCCATAGCAGCTCTTGCTCATTATTAGCTGTAGCAAAGGAAAAAAATCTTAAGGATGCATGATGCCAAAAGGCTTTTAAATTCCCTTTTTAATCCAGCACTGCTTTAATTTTTTGAGAATATTATTACTCCCATTAAATTCTTGTTTTAAAGCTTCAAATGAAGTTTTAAACCCTGGGTTTTCTCTCTTCCTTAAACAATTCTCATATTTGTGACTTTCCCTCTTATTTAAAGGGCTCCAGTAGATAGATAGATAGATAGATAGATAGATAGTTGACCTTTCCATTTCTCAAATTGAGGCCTGACCTATGATTATGTATTTCTCTAGTTGTACCAGCTGGTGGTGATTTCCCCTTTGTAAAATTTCTTCCTTAAACATTTCTCATAGCAACCCCCCCCCCTTCCAAAGGCAATGGATTTTCTATTGGAAAATCCTAAAAGCCTGAATCTTGTTTTTTTCATAATGTAACTTTCCCACTTCTCTCATTTAGACGGAATGCATGATGTTTTCCTATGGAATTTGTGAATGTAAACTTTTGAACTTAGCTGCTTGGGTTCTACATGAGGCCCCCCTTTCACTCACTCTCACACACACACACACACCACACTTGTAGGGGACGGTTGTTTTCTTCAGTGCTGGCAAACCACACTGGGTGTGGGGGGACAACCGTAACCGTTATCTCCTGGTGGGTGATGATGATTGTGTTATCATTGGTTAGCAGATCTCTTGGGGCATGAGATCCGGCACGTAGGAGGCCATCCCGTCAACCCATCATCCTGCCTGTGCGTCTTTCTTCATCGCCACACACACTGTTTTACAAAGAAGGAGAAAAGAGTTGTTTTAAACCTTTTATTTTATTCTTCTTCATTTATTCCTTTTCAACACATATATCACAAGAATTGAGATAATACGAATATTTTAAACCATGGACTAGTTTCTCAGCATAGCGTAAATAAACTTTATCTTTTTCTTTAATTAACATAGCCACCGTGTATGAAGGAAATTTTGAACGTAAAATACGATTTTGTATTTTAGATGCCAGGCTCAGATGATTCTTATTTAATGAGAGACTATTTAGGGCCACAGCCAGCGCAATTAACGTATGTAAAAACTTTCGCATATCGATCTTAGAACAGAGAGATTTTAAAACACCATCTATATAGCTACTATCCCACGATAAACAACAATGTGACATTTGATTTCCTTCATCAAATAAGCACCCTGGACAGTTTTCCTTTAAACGTTCGAATTTTGCATATTGAAGGATGGCGTAAAATAAAATTTTAACTAAGGAAGTCATCATTCCTGCTCTTTTCTTTGGCGGTACTATGTGCCTCTCTTCGATTCCCAGAGCGAATGGTTTGTTGACTTGTTCATGGGCAAGGCCTTCACCGACTTGGTCTTCTGCCACATAACAGCTGCACAATTTTCCATCACCGGCCCCGCTGTCCTGGAAGATAATATTTAAAACTTATTTTAAAACCCTTTCATATAACATTTCATATGGTTGCTCCTCCTCCTTCCCACTCTCCCCCATCCTTTCATACACACCTCTTTCATCACACTCTCTGATTCAGGCTCCTCTGCTTCATTTGAAAACAGCTGCCTGATCACCTCAGAACCTTCCAGGGCATCTTTCCTTGCAACACAACGCTTTTTGACCGGGGGTGAATCCATACGCTGAAATGTTGTCTCAGGGGTAATCTCTGCGAAATTCAGCATTTTTTCGGGTAGGTCGTCCCAAAAGCCGTAGCAGGCCATAGCAAGCAGTAGCAAGCAGCGGTAGCGGGCAGCGCTAGCAAGCAGTGGTAGCGGCCGCGAAGCCGAGACCCCTTCTCATGTACCCTACTGCGCATGGGCGTTGTTCCTTCCGCCTGAACCTCGTTGGACGGGTCGGAAGCGCGGGGGATTTGAGCCAATCAGCGTCGTTTACGTAAACCTTTCGGCCAATCAGCGACGCCGATTTTGAAGCCACAACCCCATGGGCGGGGCGTGGGGGAGCAAAGCGCACGCCGCGCCTTCCCCTAGCTCAGATCGCGGCGGACCTCTGAAGCGTTCACATCGGGAGGGAGAGACGAGTTCGTAGAGGGGTCACAAGCACCCCGAAAAGTTTCGTCGGCGCAAATAAAATGGCCGCCCATTCTCAGCTTCGGACGCGGATCGCTGCCACGCCCTCAATCAGGTAGGGACGGGACCTTCTCCTACTGGTCGGGCGGGAGGAGCCGAGTTCATAGAGGGGTCACACATACCCCCAAAAACAACTTGGGCCAAAAACCAAAATGGCCGACATTTGGGGGTTCCTCCGCACCCCCAAATCTAGAACCCATCCCAAAATTGACACCCCAAAACCTAGAACCCCCAAGGGAGAACCCCCAAAATCGACACCCCCCAAGATCTAGAACCCACATATCCAGGGGGAGGGGCTAAGAGCCTCAGGGGCGGGGCTAAGACTCAAAAAGGGGCGGAGCACCTGTCACTTTTTTGTTTGACGAAAGGTGGGGGTCTAATACTACTTCTGTTTGTCTGTTGATTCCAGCATTGCCTACCATATCCAAGGTTTGACCAATGCAAAAGAAATATGGGACAAACTAAAGAAAATATTTGATTCTCCAAGTACTTCTAGTCAAACAGCTCTCATGATAAAACTTGTCAACACAAAGTTGTCTCATCCTCGATTTTTGAACCAGCATATCAATGGCTTTATGACAGCTTTGTCTGGAGTAACATCACCTGGGGAATCTTTCCCAGAACATGCAAAACTGGGACTATTTTTGGCTAGTCTTCCAAAATATTATTCTCCAATAATCAATGCTCTGCAAGTTAAAGGAGATGTTCCTCTGGAAGATGCCATTGCTCAAATTGTTGAATTTCAAAATAGGCAGAGTTTGATTGAAGGCAACTATGATGCAAAAGCCAGGGACACAGAATTAGCTCAACTAGTTAATGAAGATCTGCATATCAAAGCCTCCTCTTCTCCCAGAACAAATGGGCGCAATTTTAGCAAGACAAAGGCAGGACCTGAGCAGCACAAACCGCATGTGAAGAAAGGCAATTTTAAGAAAGCAGCTTTTAACCCTAAACAGGGAACTTCCAGGCATGTTGATATTGGTTTGATTCATGAACAATTATTTCAAATTTCTGGAGGCAGATATAAACATGCAGTTTTTGTAGATAGTGGCGCAAGCTCTCATTACTTCAACAATAAAGAATGGTTTGTGGATTTTGATGCAAATGTGAATTTTCCTATTTATCTTGCCAATGGTCAAGAAGTTTTTGCTCAGGGAAAAGGGACTGTTATTTTGCAAACAAAACTTGGTCCTGACAGGATAGGGACCTTACAAATCCCTGATGCCTACTGTGTTCCAGATTTAGAAGCCTCCTTTTATAGTGTGCAAACTACAACATCAAGAGGCAACCGAGTCAGTTTCAGAAAGCAAACCTGCTTTGGTTTTCATGACAAAAATTTGATTTTTAGAGCAGATTTGGGATCTCATGGCTGTTACGAAATGCAGATTTTGCATTCATCTGCAAACAGCTTGATTCAATGTAATCACAAGGACTGTTCAACTTTGTGGCATCGCAGATTTGCTCACAGAAGTGTGGAAAATATTAAGAGATTGGCCAACCAAGAGCTTGCAATAGACTTTAAGTTCAAAGCATGTTCCAACAATGAAAAGTGTGTTGAATGCTTGAAAGCAAAGGCCACTAGAGCGCCACACCCTCCAGTTACTGAGAGACAATCCACCAAGCCTCTGGATCTTTTACATGCTGATCTTTGTGGGCCAATAAATCAAAAGTCTGCAGGTGGAAACTCTTACTTTATGACTATTATTGATGATTTCAGCAGGTATACATACACTTACCTTCTCAGAGAGAAGAGTCAAGCTTTTCAAAAATTCAAAGAGTACTTTAATCGAGTCTCTAATAAATTTGGCTACAAACCAAAGAGCCTGCGCACAGACAATGGAACTGAATTTGTCAATGCTGAATTTGATGAATTTTTAAAGGAACATGGCATTGAACATCAGACCACACAGGTTTATTCTCCAGAACAGAATGGTGTGGCAGAGAGAATGAACAGAACTCTCAAGGAGATGGCAGTCACCATGCTTTTGGAAGCCAATATGCCTAAACGATATTGGTCTGAGGCCATTAAGACTGCCACATACTTGTGTAACCGACTTCCAACTAAATCCAGAGATGTGACTCCATTTCAGTTATGGCATGGAGTGAAGCCTAAACTGAACCATCTGAAGGTTTTTGGAAGCAAAGCATATACCTATGTTCCCCGCCAGAAAAGAGGCAAACTTGACTGCAGAAGTGAAGAGGGAATTTTTGTTGGTTATGCTAGAAATGGCTACAGAATTCTAAATCCAGATGGACGCACAATAAAATTAACAAGTGCTGTTTATGTTGATGAAAGACCACAGCCAAAATCTAATCCAAACCAAGATGTCTATCCAGATTTATTTGCAGTGGAAGAAGACTCCCACCAGCAACCTGTGGAGTCCTTTCATCCTCCAGAGGCCTTAGATCCACAAGGGGCAACACCTGCAGTGGACCAGCCTAGAGATGAAGAACCGGACGGCGCGCAAGAAGCAGGGCCAGATATCCAAGTCCAGGTGAGAAGGTCAGAACGTTCCAATAGAGGTGTGCCACCGGACAGATTTTCTTATCAAGCCACAGAGGAAGGGATTCCAAAACCCTCTGATTGGAAAAAGATCAAGGGACTGCCAAAGACAGATTCTGAGAAGTGGGTGCAAGCCGCTAGTGAGGAGATGCAGTCTTTATATAAAAACAAGACATGGACTTTGTCAGAATTGCCAGATGGAAAAAGGGCAATTGGCTGTAGATGGGTCTTTACCACAAAGCAAGATGCAGAAGGGGAGATTCAGAGATACAAAGCAAGACTTGTGGCTAAAGGCTACAGTCAGCAATATGGTGAAGACTACAATGAGACCTTTGCCGGAGTAGTCACACACACAACCATTAGAACTCTCCTAGCTGTCGCAGCCTCCAAGAAAATGAATGTCCAGCACCTGGAAGTCAAAACAGCTTTTCTCTATGGCGATCTTTCTGAACAACTATTTATGGAACAGCCTCCAGGATTCCAAGTTCCAGGAAAAGAACATCTTGTATGCAAATTGCAAAAGAGCATTTATGGTTTAAAACAGGCCGCCAGAGCATGGAGTGAGAAACTGAACCAGCTTCTGGTCAAAGAAGGATTCACTCCAGGCACTGTTGACAAATGTGTGTACAAGAGATTCAGAAATAATAAATGGACTTATATCACAAGTTATGTTGATGATCTGATCCTGTGCACTGAAGACAAAGCAGATAGCGAAGAGATAATCCAAAATCTCAAGAAAGAGATCGATATCAAGAATTTGGGAGATATCTCACACTATCTTGGAGTACAAATAGAAAGAAGCAGTGATGGAAGTTTCTGCCTTAATCAAAAACAGAAGATACTGGATCTTCTGGACTGTCTTGGTCTAAAAGAAGCAAATGCTGCGCCAACACCAATGGAAGTAGGATTCTTAAAGGACACAAAGGAATCTGAACCTTTGAGGAATGGAGACAAGTATAGGACTGCAGTTGGAAAACTCCTATACATAGCCAATTTTACCAGACCTGATATTGCAAATGCTGTTGGTATCCTATGCAGAATGGTCAATTCTCCTACTGAAAGAGATTTCATTGCAGTGAAGAGAGTTGCCAGATACTTAAAAGGAACTGCAAACCACAAACTGATACTGCCAGCCTGTGACCATCCACAACTGATTGCCTACGCAGATGCAGACTGGGCTGCAGACCTGGCAGACAGAAAATCAACCAGCGGAAACCTGATCTTCTATGGTGGAGGAGCTATAAGCTGGACGAGTAAGAAGCAATCTACAATTGCAGATTCTTCCACTGGTGCTGAGTGTGTTTCAGCAAAGGCAGCATGTGATGAAATAAAATGGCTGCACAATTTACTTCTGGACTTTGGGATAACAGAACCCAAACCAACCATTTTGATGCAAGATAATCAAAGCTGCATCAAGATTTCTGAAAGTGAGAAACCACTCAAGAAGAATATTGACATTGCCTTCCACAAGGTACAAGAGATGAGTCAAAATGGACTTGTCCAGTTAGAGTACTGCAACACTGAAGTGATGCTTGCGGATCTTCTTACGAAACCTTTACCAAGAGATCGGTTCCAGAGACTTCGTGAAGGGATGAAGATCCTTGACGTCGGTCCAAGAGAATGAGAAGGGGATTGTTGGAAAATTATTGCATTCTCTCTCCCCCTCCTCAGATAGACAGGGCTTGCCCTGCATGCATTTCCCTTCACTGTCCTCTTCTCTATCTCTCTGCATACATTTGGTCCTGCTAAATTACAGGGGCAATAAATACCTTTTGGTTGGTGAACAGATCATGTGATGTGATCTAACTTCCTTAGGAAGTTCTTACACAAAGGATCTCTCTTGCTTTCCTGTGGTCTCTCCATCACCATGCTCTCTCAACTTTCCTCCGAAAGATGGTGAGATTCAAACTCCTTCTTTCCCTGAACTATACTCACTAGTTAGGTTAGGATGTAGCTTCTATGTATATGTAGATTTAAGCCATTAGTAAAGTTTTGTTTTTTAAACTACAAGCTATTTGTGTCAGCCTCAGTTCTTAGAAGCATTGTTTAGACAAAGACCGCTTCCTGCTGCTCTGCTGTTTTAAAAGCAAGACCCTAACAGGTTTGGCTTTGATATTTTTTGATATTTTGATATTTTTGGTTTCCTTACCAAAGGCTGAAGCCTTAGGAAACTTGAATTCCCCTACAAATATCTGGCAGACGTTTACCACAGCGTTGCCCTGGAGGACCTAGAGATTCCTGGAGAGGTGTCCTCGTAGGTCAAAACATGATGTTTTTGTTATTTGCAGGTTTTTCCCCATATTCATGGGGTCTTGTGTGAATATGGAGGGACAAGTATGTATGGGTTTTTCCTCTCTGTTCTGGAGAGATTTCTTATAGGACTTCCCCAGACCCTGCAGGAATGTGAGAGATCAGGAAGCCGTCCTCCCACTCTCCCTCCCAATCAGCGGAAGAGGCGAGGAAGAAAAACGCGGCCAAGGAGGCAACGCCAGCGCCTCCCATCCCCCAGCACCACCGGTGGAGCCAGGACTGCGGACGGGGAGATTGGGCTGGAGGCCTTAAAAACGCCTCCCCTATTATGTCCTTCATGGGAGAGCGGCATAGACAGAAAAATTGGCATTCTGTTGTATGGTTGTCAATATATACTTACATTGGGACAAGAAATTTAACTGGGGTACCCATCCTCACCATCAGATAATGGAGCCGAGAGTTACTTTGGAGCGGCTATCAAAGTTGTGCGGGGTCAGGGAAGGTATGACGGTAACATAGAATCATAGAAATTTAGAGTTGGAAGAGACCACAAGGGCCATCCAGTCCAACCCCCTACCGTGCAGGAACTCCCAATCAAAGCATACCCGACAGATGGCCATCCAGCCTCTGCTTAAAAACCTCCAAGGAAGGAGACTCCACTACGCTCCGAGGGAGCGTGTTCCACTGTCGAACAGCCCTTACTGTCAGGAAGTTCCTTCTAATGTTGAGGTGGAATCTTTTTTCCTGCAGTTTGCATCCATTGTTCCGAGTCCTGTTCTCTGGAGCAGCAGAAAACAAGCTTGCTCCCTCCTCAATATGACATCCCTTCAAATTTTTAAACAGGGCGATCATATCACCTCTTAACCTTCTCTTCTCCAGGCTAAACATTCCCAGCTCCCTAAGGCGTTCTTCATAGGGCAAGGTCTCCAGACCCTTCACCATTTTAGTCGCCCTCCTTTGGACCCGCTCCAGTTTCTCCACATCCTTTTTGAATTGTGGTGCCCAGAACTGGACACAGTATTCCAGGTGGGGCCTGACCAAAGCAGAATAGAGTGGCACTATTACTTCCCTTGATCTAGACACTATACTTCTATTGATGCAACCTAAAATTGCATTGGCCTTTTTAGCTGCTGCATCACACTGTTGACTCATGGTCAACTTGTGGTCTACTTGGACTCCTAGATCCCTTTCACATGTTGTCTCATTCAGCCAGGTGTCCCCCATCCTATATTTGTGCATTTCATTTTTCCGCCCTACGTGTAGGACCTTACATTTCTCTGTGTTAAATTTCATTTTGTTAGCTTTGGCCCAGCTTTCTAGTCTATTCAGGTCATTTTGAATTTTGATCCTGTCCTTTGGGGTATTAGCTACTCCTCCCAATTTGGTGTCATCTGCCAATTTGGTGTGAACACATATTACAAAAGAGGAAGGGATCGATGCTTGATATCTATCCCTTCTTCAGTTCACTCTGTTTCCCAGGATAATGTGGAGAGTGCACCAACTGTTCCACAATCCCTTAATCTGCTCATCTGTAATGTCAGACGCCAAAAGTAAGGCGCATATCATCCACAACCTCCTCGTGGATGAACAGGCCGACCTGACATGTTTTACCGAGACCTGGCTGGGAGATACCAGCGCTACCACGTGGGCACAGGCTCTCCCAGCCGGGTATACGGTCAGTGAGCAGATAAGGGAAAGTGGGCGAGGGAGCGACGTGGCCCTAGTTCAGAAGACCAACCTGACTCTGATCAGGAAGCCTGTCCAGAAAACAACCCACATCGAGTGTATGTACCTTAGTCTGAAGACCAGGGATAGTTTGGGGATTCTGTTGGTATACTGGCCACCCCGTTGCCTAACAGACTCCATGACCGAGCTGACTCAGCTGGTCTCTGAGTTGTTGCTGGACTCGCCCAGACTTCTAGTTCTGGGAAACTTCAACATTCCTCTAGAGACCAGCCCATCTAACCTATCTGGAGCGGTTCAGGAGTTCATGGAATCCAGGACAAGCATGAACGTATCCCAATTGGTCGATAATAATATCTTGATAAAATCGCTCCTGAGCGTCCTCTCCATCCAGCTCCTAACCATAAGCCCTGGTTCTCACAGGAACTCAGGGAGATGAAGCGGGTTGGACGACGACTAGAGTGCGGATGGCGGAAGACTCGTCTCTTATCTGACAGAACTCGCCATAGGCAGCACCTTCGCTCCTATCGGGAGGCTTTGCGGGCAGCGCGGAGATCTTTCTGCTCTGCTTGCATTGCGTCTGCAGAGTCCCATCCAGCGGAGCTGTTTAGGGTGGTGGGGGAACTGACGTAGGTTCCCCCTGCGCCAAACCCCCTGCTTAACCCCACGACAGCCTGCTGTGATGCATTTATCACCTACTTTGCAGACATAATCTCTCGGGTCTACAGTTGTTTCGGTCCAGGGGATCAAGGGAAGGTTTCTTCAAGAGGGGCTTTACAGCCGCCTCCTTCAGACAAGATGGAACTATACCTTCCCTGAGGGATGCATTGATCACATCCTGAAGGAATGTCTTCAATGTGTCCCCTCCCTGGACGACCAGCCATGTTGGACATGGATCAAGAGAGCAGGCTGTTTTCTTCACGCTTCCAAGGAGCTTGTCCACGTCCTCAGCACTTACAGATTGAAACTCATCCAGTAAGGTGACAACAACGGAGTTGCTAGGTATCTGCAAATGGGGCACCCATTTCTTCTTCTTGCTTCCAGCAGGAGTTGGCCTGCCTTTCTCTCCCCTCAAGATGGTGGTTGAAGGGAGGGCTCTTCTTGCTTCCAGCAGGAGGTGGCCTGCCTTTCTCTCCCCTCAAGATGGTGGTTGAAGGGAGGGCTCTTCTTGCTTCCAGCAGGAGTTGGCCTGCCTCTCTCTCCCCTCAAGATGATGGTTGAAGGGAGGGCTCTTCTTGCTTCCAGCAGGAGTTGGCCTGCCTCTCTCTCCCCTCAAGATGATGGTTGAAGGGAGGGCTCTTCTTGCTTCCAGCAGGAGTTGGCCTGCCTCTCTCTCCCCTCAAGATGATGGTTGAAGGGAGGGCTCTTCTTGCTTCCAGCAGGAGTTGGCCTGCCTTTCTCTCCCCTCAAGATGGTGGTTGAAGGGAGGGCTCTTCTTGCTTCCAGCAGGAGGTGGCCTGCCTTTCTCTCCCCTCAAGATGGTGGTTGAAGGGAGGGCTCTTCTTGCTTCCAGCAGGAGGTGGCCTGCATCTCTCTCCCCTCAAGATGGTGGTTGAAGGGAGGGCTCTTCTTGTTTCCAGCAGGAGGTGGCCTGCCTCTCTCTCCCCTCAAGATGGTGGTTGAAGGGAGGGCTCTTCTTGCTTCCAGCAGGAGGTGGCCTGCCTCTCTCTCCCCTCAAGATGGTGGTTGAAGGGAGGGCTCTTCTTGCTTCCAGCAGGAGGTGGCCTGCCTCTCTCTCCCCTCAAGATGGTGGAAAGGATGAAAAGGAGCCATTGTTGAGCACCCTTTGGGTTCGGCCAGTCAACCAATTACAAATGCATCTAACAGTTATCTTGTCTAGCCACATCGAGGTATACTATATCCACAGCATTCCTTTCATCTACCAAGCTAGTAATTTTATCAAAAAAGAGATCAGATTTGTCTGGCATGACTTGTTTCTCTGAAACCCATGTTGGCTTTTTGTGATTATGGCATTCCCTTCTAAATGTTCACAGACTCTCTGTTTAATTATCTGCTCTAGAATCTTGACGTCAGACTAACCGGACGGTAATTGCTGGGATCCTCTTTTTTCCCCCTTTTTGAAGATGGGGACAACGTTTGCCCTCCTCCAGTCTGCAGGGACTTCTCCTGTTCTCCAGGAGTTCTCAAAGATTATTGCCAATGGTTCCAATATTACATTTGCCAGTTCTTTTAATACCCTTGGATGTAGTTCATCTGGTTCTGGAGACTTGTATTCATTTAGATTAACCAGGTATTCCTGTACTATCTCTTTACTCTTTCTTTGCTGAAATTCCCTTATTCTGTCTTCTGCTCCATTATCCTTAGGTTGAGCACCCTTTGCCTTTTCTGAGAAGACTGAAGCAAAGAAGGTGTTGAGTAATTCTGCCTTTTCTCTGTCCCCTGTGAGCATTTTGCCATTCTCTGCACGTATTGGCCCAACTGTTTCCTTCTTTTTCCTTTTCCTGTGGACATATCTAAAAAAGGACCTAATATTGTTCTTAACTTCTCTAGCAAGTCTGAGTTCATTTTGTGCTTTAGCTTTTCTGACTTTACCTCTACACGTGCTGGCTATCTGTTTGAATTCCTCTTTGGTGATTTCCCCACGTTTCCATTTCTTATACATGTTCTGTTTAAGGCTTATCTCAGTTGAAAGTTCCTTAGTCATCCGTCCTGGCTTCTTGAGACACCTCCCATTTTTCTTCCTCATTGGAACTGTTTGGAATTGCGCCTTCAGTATCTCCCTTTTGAGAAACTCTCATCCATCTTGAACTCCCTTCTCTTTTAGTTTTCCTGACCATGGGATCACCCCCAGTATTTCTCTAAGTTTATTGAAATCAGCTCTCCTAAAGTCTAGAGTGTGTGTCTGACTATGCCTAGCTTCTCCCTTCCACTGTATAACAAACTCCAGGAGAACATGGTGACTTCCACCTAAGGATCCAACCACTTGCACCCCATCAACTAGGTCTTCCCTGTTGGTTAAGATAAGATCTAAAATGGCTGATCCCCTTGTTGCCTCTTCCACATTTTGGACAATGAAATTGTCTTCCAGGCAAGTGAGGAATTTGCTAGACCTTGAAGATAGCGCTGAGTTTGACTTCCAGCAAATATCAGGATTATTAATTATATAAAATTAATAATATGATTTATTTCTACAGTATAAATAAATAAATAATATGATTTATTTCCACAGTAACATCCCTGTTGTTTCCCTCTCCTTTAATTTTTATCCAGACGCTGCCCACCTGGCTTCCAGTATTGATGTTCTGGATCTCTTCACTGGTGTAAATATCCCTGATATATATTGCTATTCCTCCTCCTTTCTTGTTTGGCCTGTTTCTCTTAAAAAGGTAATACCCCTCTATTTCAATATTCCAATCATGAGACTCATCCCACCAGGTTTCAGTGATGCCTATTATATCATATTTCCCTTGTTCTGCTAGGAGTTCAAGTTCATCTTGCTTAATTTCCATACTCTGTGCATTAGTGTAGAGACATCTAAGAACATGTGTCCCCTTCACTTGTTGCCTGTGCACATTTTTTTGCTTCCCACTGTTGGGTCCTTGCATTGTTTGCCTTGTTCCCCCTACGTCAGTTTGACTATTGTTTCCAGCCCTTTTGCCTTCCAAAATGCTGTCTCCCTCCCCCACATAACTCAGTTTGAAGCCCTCCTGATCAGATTTTTGAGACTACTGGCAAAAATGTTTTTGCCAACTGGCGTGAGATGTACCCCATCCCTTGCTAGAAGTCCCTCCACATGGAACCGCAGCCCATGATCCAAGAATCCAAATTCCAAGAGGGCTACCAACTTGCACTTGGGGCATGTGAAGTTCGCCACATCTGTAGGCAAGAAGACAAACATCCCACAAGTGTTGCAGGTGACTGCAGCCGTTCCCTCAGTGCCCATACCAAGAAGTGTTAAGGAATCACTAAAACAGGACTGTGGGCTTCCTCCTCAAAGAGTATCCCCCAGTAAACACCAATGTCAAAGTCCCCTGATGGCCTGGCCTATTTCACCAATTTCTGTTAGCTCAATCTACTGGGAATATAACTTTATAGAGATCTCCTGGTTGCTAACTTGTACTCACTCTGAGGTGGAGAGGAACCCCTCAAAAGCACTTTTAAAAAGGAAGAGATTTAAAGAAGAACCTCTGAAACAAAGTTTACAACTCCCTGCTCTTTATATTGTACTTCCCCGTTTAACAGTTCTATATAGCTAGTCTCCTAGCTCCTTCCACTTGTGACTCACCTCCTCTGCAACAGAACACTCCCCCAAGAGATTTTTAAAATCCACACACTTACCACTTAAAATGGCCGTCAAAAAGCTGCTCTTTTTTTCTTCTCTCTCTAGCAAAGAAATGTTAGGGACAGGGTAAGAATTTATAATTTTCCAAGGTTCACTTTGAGTGGATTGCAGTAATAAAATCTCAAAAGCAATATAAACTTTCTTAACGTTATGGGTTATGTTGCTGGCAAGCTAAACTGGTTCTTTTCTTGATAAATATGTTCTCTCACTATTCAAGGTGAATATCTATCTCTATTCTTTTGCAATCTATGGGGACGTGGGGTCTCCAGCTTTCCACATTGAATGATTCTCTGTGGGGATGTAATACAGTTGTCATTACTTTCCTCTCCCATAGTTATGTCGTTCTGAGAATCCAATGGCAACATGATATCCGTTGTTACACATGTTAACATCTTACCTTTCCCCACCTCAAAGCCTACATTTTCCTCTTCGCTCATTTGCGTGGATGTCAGATTTCTATGGTTATGTGTGTTCAAATGTTGTGCGATATGTTCTCCCGCAGCAGTTTCATTGCTGGAGCTATCACTATCGGGCACAATTCCTGAAATGGCACCCATCTTTGATGTATACATGAAATTGATGGGTGTGCCTGGTGGGCTGATATGAGTGGCAGAAATCATGTTTTCTTTCTGAACTGGGGGATTTCCTTGCTGAGAGGGGTAGGTATCAGGGACCAGGATCTCGGGAGACCCAGCTGTTATATTATCTTGTGTTGCGTTTGCATTGGAAACCAATGTTGACTCCTTGTTATTTTTCAACGGATCCACAATAGTATTCATGCAATTTATAATTTGTTTCCGGTCCTCTTTACTAGAAATAACATCTTCCCTAAGAATGTTCAACAAATCACTTTCCTTTCTTGAGTTTTCATCAATTCTCAAAGTAATCTCACTGTGAAGGCTTTCTCGCCACAGTCTTGCAAGTTCTGCCTGCTGGTTTGCGTTTTCCATTATTGCTCTTACTATCAGTTCTCCTCTTATGGCTCTTCTCCTTCTGTTGCGTAATCTTTGCAAGCAGAAGTTTGAAGAAAGATTTGCCACAGACCTTTACTCCTGAGTACTATCTGAAAACGCAAGCAAACATAAAATGTGGTTGTATTTTTCTCCAAAAATGCATTTCATTCATTTCAAGCAAGACACTATGAAGGATTGAGCACCTGTCAACCCTGAAATTCTCCTGTGGGTTTTAATTGTTAGGTCCACCAACAGAAAGCAATGCAATTTCTACTGCTGTTTACAGATATGGGAAAAACTCATTCAAAACACTTCAGGACACGTACATTACATGGGCTGTAGCAATCATAGAAGTGCGTTACCATGAACATAGAACTATCGGAGGAGGCCTATTTTGAAGACCACATGTTCATGTTCAAAGAAATGGATAATATGTATTGTTATTATGGGAGAAATTAATTTCATAGTACATCAGCTGTTAAATTTATCTGTGGTCTTCTAAAGTACATTGATTTTTATATCTTCCCATCTGTTTATGCATACAGCCATCTATCCATCCCGCCTTGTATCCAACTATCGACTTTCATTGTTTCCTATGAACAAACAGGACTGTTGATTCGTTGATGGTGCGTTTCCATAGCTATATTATGTAAGCTTGGAATACTACATGTGCTAAGCAACATGTCATGTATTTCCCACGCATGAGCATAGTTTACGCTTCCTTACCTTCACTGTGGGGGCCCGATGTGTCTTCTTCCTCTATAGAATTACCAGCATGGAATGATTCATCTGTTAGAATATTTTTATAATATTTATTTCTAGGCCGCCCCTCTGAACAAGCAATCGGGGTGGATTACAGCAAAAATTAAAACAGTGTCAGTTAAAATATCCCGTCCATTCCCTTACTACCCCCCTTTAGAAAGAAAATTAAATCACAATAAAATTAAAAGCATGAAATGATCAAAATAAAAATACAACAACAACAGGGAAACGAGCCTGGAACCTAGGTTGCATAGAGATGGAATACAAGAGGAGAGAGGTAGGAAAACACTAAGACCTAAGTGTGGAGCTGGGGGTGTTCACATTTTCCGGGAAGGCCTGCCGGAAGAGATGCGTCTTTAGGGCTTTTTTGAAGCCTTCTAAAGATGGAATAAGATGCATCTCATCCGGCAGGTCATTCCACAGCTTGGGAGCGACAGCTGAAAAAGCCCTCTGGGAGCTCTGCACCAGCCTGGTCTTCATGGGCTGCAGCAGGTTCCTCCCAGAGGACCGAAGTGTGCGGGGGGGGGGGGGGTTCATACGGGATGAGGCGGTCCCTGAGATAGGATGGTCCCAAGCCATGTAGGGCTTTGAAGGTTAAAACCAACACCTTGTACTGTGCCCGGAAACTGATCAGCAGCCAGTGGAGGGCTTTTAGCACAGGAGTGATGTGCTCTCTCCTAGATGTTCCAGCGAGGCCTGGCTGCCATATTTTGGACCAGTTGAAGTTTCCGGGTTAAGCACAAGGGTAGCCCCATGTAGAGCGTGTTACAGTAGTCCAAATGTGAGGTTACCAGCGTGTGTATCACAGTTTCCAGATCCCTCATCTCCAGGAAAGGGCGAAGCCAGTGGATCAGCCGAAGCTGGTAACAAGCACTCTTGACCATCGCATTCACCTGACTAGTGATGTGAAGCGACTAATTCAGGAGTACCCCCAGATTGCAAACACAGTCCTTGGAGGAGAGTGTGACTTCGTCTAGGACTGGAAGTTGTATTCCCTGACCTGGTTTCGGGCTTGTGACTGTGAGCATCTCCGTTTTGTTTGGATTAAGCTTCAATTGGCTTTTCCTCATCCAATCCATTACCGCCGCAAGACAGTCATTGAGAGGGGAGACACCATCAGAGGTCTGAGCAGACGATCTGATCACGGAGAAATATATCTGAGTGTCATCAGTGTATTGATGACGCTGAGCTCCGTGCCTCCGGATGATCTCACCCAGCTGCTTCATATAAATGTTGAATAGCATCGGGGACAGGATGGCACCCTGAGGGATGCCACAATTAAGCTGGTTCAATTAGGGCAAAACATGTAAAAACGCTTCCATACCACTACTATGACATGGCAGTTATAGGAAAAGTAATGTAACATGCTTCCATTGTTCAAACTGTAGTCGTTATCCTTGGGAGTGGTGGTAATTGGAATTGTTTTAACCACTGCTGATTTAACCTGCTGTGACCCACTCTGATTGCCTAATCTGAGGGGTGGGCTATTTATAAAAAGTTCTTGTTGTTATTGTTGTTGTTGTTGTTAGGCTTTGAGGCCTGAGTATGAAATGTACAGACGTGCACAAATGAAAAACAGGAATTGAGGCTGGAGCTCTCTGCAGCTGAAGGCTGGAAAACAGACACTGCTCAAGGTCAGTATGTGCTTGCTTGCACGTAGGCCTAATGTAAGCAACTAGAGTCTTCCTGACTGAGGGGACAACATTGCCGGTGACACAGGAAGAAGAGTCACCAGGTTGGGTGGAGTAGTGTGTTGCTGGTTAGAGTTTTGTCGGACGAGCGTATGTATATTTGTAAATTCAGCAGCTTGAGAATAAAACCTCTGAGGAGAGAGTTTTGGCTCCAGTCTGTTTCATCAACTGGGAGGAGGATTCCTGATAAAACCAAAGCTCCAGGGTTGCCAGTAATTACGAAGGCATCGGAGATTGCTTGAACTCTGCACTTCGGCTTGTTTACATCAACAAGGGTTATGGGCCCAGATTTTATCTACTCAGGCATCTCCGTTAGTTGCTGTTGATGTGCTGTCAGTGCCGGAAGGCTGGGTGGTAAGATTTTTTGGACTGTTGTCTGTGACTTATCACTATTGACAGTAGAAGCTGGGAAAACTGCCAGGATTCTATCTTACACTGCTTAATGATGGAGGCATCTAAATTTCCCAAACTAGATGAAACTAACTATGCAGCTTGGAGTTCCTATTGTGAAGCTTTGCTGGTCAGAGGACTGTGGAATGTTGTTGAGAGAGGACCCACAGCTGATACTCTTGACCTTGATAAGAGAGCAAGAGCTACAATTTTGCTTATAATCACGCCGTCGCAAATCAACCATGTCCGGGAGAAGAGAACCTCAAAGGAAGTTTGGGATGCTTTGAGGGAGATTCACCAATCTAATACAGCTTTGTCTCAAATGATTTGGTGTAGGAGACTGTATGCCTGCAAAATGCAGAAAGGACAGTCACCAGAGAAGCATCTGGAGATCATGTCTGATTTGTTCAGCCAGGTGCAGATGAGAGGTGTTGTCCTAGCATCTGAGCAGAAAGCATACATCCTACTTGGGAGTCTTTCTGAAGATTTTGAAAATATTCTTTGGAGTTTTCAAAATTTTAATAAGGCAGATATTACTGCGGAGCTGGTGGCTGCACGTGTCTTGGAAGAGAGCCAACGTCGGCAGTACGAGGCAGGGCTCCAGAGGCAGCATGCAGTACCAAAACAAACATATCCAAGCGGGGATTTCAAGGAGCTGCAACCAGAGAAGGCGGCTGTGTCCAGGGAGAGAAAGTGTTTCCACTGTGGGAAGCAGGTCATCTCAAGAAGGACTGTAGAAAGCTGGCAGCAGCAAGGAAACAACAGCCTAAAGATCCTGTGACCAGGAAAGGTGTTGTTGCTGTGGTAAAGAACAATGACTATAAAGCCCATCAGGCTGTAACCCCCATACAAGTTTGGTTTTTAGACTCTGAGGCATCTCAGCATATGGTTAATTCTAGTACTTTACTGAAAAATAAGGTGCCCTCTAATGTACATTCAGTTGATTTGGCTGATGGTGCACCAAGGGAGGCAAAAGAGATGGGAACTGTGTTCATCCCAAGTTTTGCAAAGGACTTTTCAAATGTTTTGTGTGTTCCTAGGTTGCAAAACTCTTTGGTTAGTGTATCTGAATTAACTACAAGTGGGTATGCCTTAAGTTTCAGAGGGGATGATTGTATTATTAGCATGAATGACCAGGTTTGTGCTAAAACAATCAAAAGAAACAAAATGTACTATATGGTTGACAAGGCAGAATGTTCAGTAGTCAACAATGTGCCTTTGCACTTAGACTGTGCTCATTACTACCATAGAGTCATGGGACATACAAGCTTCACGAGTTTGGGGAAGCTGGGGGAAGTGTGTCCAGAATTTAAAATGCCTTCTTGTTCAAACCACCTGGATTGTTCAGTTTGCAGCAGGAAAAAGCTGAAGGCTTTTCCTGTGGCCAAACGCAGCAAATGCACCACACAAAGACCTTTTCAGGTTGCTGGTTTGGCTGGTCCTTTGGCCAAAACCATGGGCAAAAATCAGTACTTCATGGTCATTGTAATCGTCACACACGGTTTTCGTATGTGATGCTCATGAAGGAAAAAAGTGAGGCTGCTGAACACATCAAAGATTGGGTTAACATGAATGAAAGGGAGTTTGAATACAAGGTGGGGGCCTTGGTTACAGATAGAGGTGGAGAATTCCTGTCTAATAACCTGAAATATTGGTTGAGGAGGAAAGGGATCCGCCACAACACAATGAAAGCAGCCATTCCCCAGGAGGATGGCTTAACAGAACGACATATTGGGGTCCTAAAGCAAATGAAAGATTGCACGATGCTTGATGCGGAAGCACCAGAGCAGCTTTGGGGAGAAGCAATTTTGACAGCAAACCACATTGCCAACCGCACATGGAATTCTTTTGTTAAGAAAACGCCATATCACATGCTGTATGGTAGACCACCAAATCTCAAATACCTGAGAGTTTTTTGGCAGTATGCAAATGTGTATGTGCCCACAAACTTCAGGAAGAAAGGAGATCCTAAATGGAGAAGGTTGATGTTTGTGGGATATTCTGGGAACAGCTATAGATTTCATCTAGGTCATGGGGATATCTTGCTGTCCAGAAGTGCCAACTTTGAAAAGCATTCAGGCTGGGAAAAGCTACATGCAAACAAAGAGGTTATTCTCAAGCTGGGGCAGAGGGACGTAGGTACTGGAAATGGAGAGGTGTAAAAACAAGAAGCATCTACTGAATGTGAACCTAGTACTTCTGCAGAACATCACACACAAACACATCCAACATTGCACTCACCAGTCATTACACAGAAGTTTGAAAAGGTGTCCATGAAAGACACAGAGGTGCAGACTAGTTCTGATAGTGAGGACAAAAGAGGCAGAACAAAAGTGATTGTGACAAGGAGAACTCAGAGGATGAGGAGACCTGTAGGGGCTTTTTAGATTGGCAGGAAAGTGTGACATGAAGTTGCCTTTACCTTAATGCTCAGCAGCTAGACAGCAAGCCCCAGGTGTGCATTTAAAAGGTACAGGGCAGCTAGACTGAGGGGTGTGGGAACGACTTATCTGAAGTCTTTTCTGTGGCTCAGCAGCTACATGGGAAGCTGTCAGAACGCTACAAACACAGGCGGAGCAGCTGCACCAGCGGCAATGAACGCGGCGTTTACCCGTGCTGAACCTTTGGCCCCATTGAGACTAGCCCATTTGCCCTGGCTAGATCCAGATGAGATCGTGCATGGCATTACTGATTGTCTCCGGAGAGAAGTTCATACACGCAAAAGTAACTATTAAAGATGAAGCCTCTTGGTTGTCAATCAAATGATGTCATGGTGACGTCTGATGCAGCCATTGGCCGCACGAGCTGCTTGTTTTTTTTATATATATATATAATTTTTAATATTTGACAGCTTATGCGCATGGGGCATAGGGCTGGGAACAGTGTTGATCGAGGAGATCCTGTCCCCTCCTCCTCCTCCTCCCAGTCCTTTTAAAATTATTATTTATTATATGTTTTAATATTTTATTTTTTATTTTATTTTATTTTATTTTATTGTGCTTTATTTCATTTATTATTTTATTGTATTTTTATTTTTTAATGTAATATATATTTTATTAAATAAAATATTTTATTAAATATTGTATTATATTTTATTGTATTTTTATTATTTATTGTATTATTTTATTTTATAGTTATTTTATTTATTATTTATTTCATTGTATTTTATTGTACTTTATTGTATTTTATTGTATTTTATTTATTAGTAATTTATTGTATTTTTTTGTATTTTATTTTAGTATTTTTTAATATATTTTTATTTCTTTTTTTCCCCCCAGCTTGACATTCGCATTGGCTCCTTTCACTTCTGTTTTTATGAATGAAACAGAGGGGGGAACCCCTGTCCATATATGGACTGGGGTTCCCTTTCAGGGCCCCATTCATTCTTTAAACTGGAGGGGAGTGAATGGGGCCCTTTTAAAGGGAACTCCTAGCAAATTCCTCACTTCCCTGGAAGACAATTTCATTGTCCAAAAGGTGGAAGAGGCAACAAGGGGAACAGCCATCTTAGATCTGATCTTAACCAACAGGGAAGACCTAGTTGATGGGGTGCAAGTGGTTGGATCCTTAGGAGGAAGTGACCATGTTCTCCTGGAGTTTGTAATACAGCGGAAAGGTGAAGCTAGGCATAGTCAGACACGCACTCTAGACTTTAGGAGAGCTGATTTCTATAAACTTAGAGAAATACTGGGAGTGATCCCATGGTCAGGAATACTAGAAGAGAAGGGAGTTCAAGACGGATGGGAGTTTCTCAAAAGGGAGATACTGAAAGCACAATTTCAGACAGTTCCAACGAGGAAGAAAAATGGAAGATGTCTCAAGAAGCCAGGATGGATGACTAAGGAACTTTCAAATGAGCTAAGTTTTAAAGGGAACATGTATAAGAAATGGAAAAATGGGGAAATCACCAAAGAGGAATTCAAACAAATAGCCAGCACATGTAGGGGTAAAGTCAGAAAAGCTAAAGGGCAAAATGAACTCAGGCTTGCTAGAGTGGTTAAGAACAATAAAAAGGGCTTTTTTGGATATGTCTGCAGCAAAAGGAAGAAGAAGGAAACGGTAGGGCCACTGCGTGCAGAAGATGGCAAAATGCTAACAGGGGACAGAGAAAAGGCAGAATTACTCAACACCTTCTTTGCTTCAGTCTTCTCAGAAAAGGCAAAGGGTGCTCAACCTAAGGATAATGGAGCAGAAGACAGAATAGAGGAATTTCAGCACAGAATAAGTAAAGAGGTAGTACAGGAATACCTGGTTAACCTTAATGAATATAAATCTGCAGGACCAGATGAACTACATCCTAGAGTATTAAAAGAACTGGCAAATGTAATATCGGAACCACTGGCAATAATCTTTGAGAAATCCTGGAGAACAGGAGAAGTCCCAGCAGACTGGAGGAGGGCAAACGTTGTCCCCATCTTCAAAAAGGGAAAAAAAGAGGACCCCAACAATTATCGTCCAGTTAGTCTGACATCAATTCCAGGAAAGGTTCTAGAGCAGATCATTAAGCAGAGAGTCTGTGAACACTTAGAGGCCAATGCCATAATCACAAAAAGCCAACATGGGTTTCAGAGAAACAAGTCTTGCCAGACAAATCTGATCTCTTTTTTTGATAAAATTACCAGTTTGGTAGATGAAGGGAATGCTGTGGATATAGTATACCTCGATTTCAGTAAGGCCTTTGACAAAGTTCCCCATGACATTCTTGCAAACAAGCTTGGAAAATGTGGGATAGACAAGTTAACTGTTACATGGATTTGTAACTGGTTGACTGGCCAGTGTCCAGGGATGGCGTCGCTCCTCTCGTGGTCTGTCTGGAATCGGTAATGGACTGGATGAGGGAAAACAGACTCAGCCTGAATCCAGAGAAAACGGAAGTACTGGTAATAGGTTCTCCCGGTCCAGGGATGGAGGTGGTTCCACCTGTCCTGAACGGGGTCACGCTCCCCGTGAAGGACACAGTACGCAGTCTGGGGGTGCTCCTTGATTCGTCGCTCCATCTGACTTCTCAGGTGGATGCGACGGTCAGGAGCACCTGTTATCAGCTTCGGCTGATTCGCCAGCTGCGTCCCTACCTGGACCGGAGGGACCTTGAAACCGTAGTACATGCTCTAGTAACCTCTCGATTGGATTTCTGCAATGCGCTCTACATGGGGCAGCCTTTGTATCATACTCGGAAGCTACAACTGGTGCAAAATATGGCAGCGCGGGTGGTCACTGGTGCTCCCAGGGCCGCCCATATAACACCAATTCTGAAGGATCTTCACTGGCTGCCGATTCGCTTCCGGGCCCAGTACAAAGTGCTGGTTATTACCTACAAAGCCCTATAAGGCTTGGGTCCAGGGTACCTGAAGGACCGTCTCTCCCCATATAATCCGCCCCGCACACTTAGATCCTCTGGACAGCGGTTACTGAGAGTTCCGGAGACCAGATTAGCGAGTACGATGAAGAGGGCATATTCCATCTCTGCTCCCTGTCTCTGGAACTCTCTACCTATCGATCTCCGCTTGTCCCCCTCCCTTGCTCAATTTAAAAAGGACTTAAAGACCTATTTATTTAACCAGGCTTACCGCTGAATGGACTTTTATTTATCTGCCTGTTGTAATGCTGCCCACTGTTCTGCTGCTGCATATGCACTAGCACTTATATTGAGAATTGTGATTTTATTGTGATTTTATTGTCTTACTGGTTTTACTGTTTTTATTGTTTTATTGTTATCGGTTTGTTTTAATGGTTTTTATGTCCTACTGTTTTTTTATATGCTGTACACCGCCCTGATCTATGGAAGGGCGGTATAGAAATAAATCATATTATTAATTTTATATAATTAATAATCCTGATATTTGCTGGAAGTCAAACTCAGCCAAATCCTCAAAGTCTAGCAAATTCCTCACTTGCCTGGAAGACAATTTCATTGTCCAAAAGGTGGAAGAGGCAACAAGGGGATCAGCTATTTTAGATCTGATCTTAACCAACAGGGAAGACCTAGTTGATGGGGTGCAAGTGGTGGGATCCTTAGGTGGAAGTGACCATGTTGTCAGGGACAGCCAGGTGGAGGACATGGAGGATTCTGAGGAAGAGTATGCTGGGTCAGGTCCTAGCATGGTGCTGCCAGATCCTGGAGACTTGGGTGAACCTGGACCTAGTTCTATGGGACACAGTGAGGCACAGCCCCTACCTCAGCAGCCTGGGGTCTCCTCAGAAGAAAGCCTTTCCCCAGCAGAGGTTGCAGGCCTGGAAGAGACACAGGAGCAAGAGACAGAAATCCCTTCCTTTGCTCAAAGGAGAGCAGATCGGGAGGGGCTGAGACGCTCTCGGAGATTGCTAGAGAAAGCTAAGTTGAAACAGCTGTGAGGGGAGGAGCTGGGGCCTATATAAGAGATCAGGGAAGACAAACTTTTGTCAAAGCTTATCTTGGTTTACCGGCGAAAGCTCTTGACTCTCGGCTTGACTTCAGACTACTCATTACCTGCGACCTTCAGAACGGCTTTGGAATCTCTGTCTGTGATAACCCTCGACCTTGGAACACTCATTGAATTTGCCTTTTGCCTTGCGGACTTTGTATTTGACAACGGCCAGCAATTACTGGTATTTTGTTTCCATTATAATTGTGTTTTATTAAAGACTCCTTTATCAGCCACGTGTTGGCAGCTTTCCCGGACAGATGTTCTCCTGGAGTTTGTTATACAGTGGAAGGGAGAAGCTAGGCATAGTCAGACACGGA
Source organism: Urosaurus nigricauda (assembly GCA_034509955.1). Taxonomy (NCBI): domain Eukaryota; kingdom Metazoa; phylum Chordata; class Lepidosauria; order Squamata; family Phrynosomatidae; genus Urosaurus; species Urosaurus nigricauda. The sequence continues at coordinate 266,698 of JAOEGL010000002.1, forward strand.
CTCTAGACTTTATGAGAGCTGATTTCAATAAACTTAGAGAAATACTGGGGGTGATCCCATGGTCAGGAAAACTAAAAGAGAAGGGAGTTCAAGATGGATGGGAGTTTCTCAAAAGGGAGATATTGAAGGCGCAATTCCAAACAGTTCCAATGAGGAAGAAAAATGGAAGATGTCTCAAGAAGCCAGGATGGATGACTAAGGAACTTTCAACTGAGATAAGCCTTAAACAGAACATGTATAAGAAATGGAAACATGGGGAAATCACCAAAGAGGAATTCAAACAGAGAGCCAGCACGTGTAGAGGTAAAGTCAGAAAAGCTAAAGTGCAGAATGAACTCAGGCTTGCTAGAGAGGTTAAGAACAATACAAAGGGCTTTGTTGGGTATGTCCGAAACAAAAGGAAGAGGAAGGAAACAGTAGGGCCACTGCGTGCAGAAGATGGCAAAATGCTAACAGGGGACAGAGAAAAGGCAGAATTACTCAACACTTTCTTTGCTTCAGTCTTCTCAGAAAAGGCAAAAGGTGCCCAACCTAAGGATAATAGGGAAGAAGACAGAACAGGGGAACTTCAGCACGGAATAAGTAAAGAGATAGTACAGGAATACTTGGTTAACCTAAATGAATACAAGTCTCCAGGACCAGATGAACTACATCCAAGGGTATTAAAAGAACTAGCAAATGTAATATCAGAGCCATTGGCAATAATCTTTGAGAACTCCTGGAGAACAGGAGACGTCCCAGCAGACTGGAGGAGGGCAAACGTTGTGCCCATCTTCAAAAAGGGAAAAAAAGAGGATCCCAACAATTATCGTCCAGTTAGTCTGACATCAATTCCAGGAAAGATTCTAGTGCAGATCATTAAGCAGAGAGTCTGTGAACATTTAGAAGCCAATGCCATAATCACAAAAAGCCAACATGGGTTTCAGAGAAACAAGTCCTGCCAGACAAATCTGATCTCTTTTTTTGATAATATTACCAGTTTGGTAGATGAAGGGAATGCTGTGGATGTAGTATATCTTGATTTCAGTAAGGCCTTTGACAAGGTTCCTCATGACATTCTTGCAAACAACCTTGCAAAATGTGGACTAGACAAGGTAACCGTTACATGGATTTGTAACTGGTTGACTGGCCGCACCCAAAGGGTGCTCAACAATGGCTCCTTTTCATCCTGGAGAGAAGTGACCAGTGGGGTGCCACAGGGTTCTGTCCTGGGCCCAGTGCTATTCAACATCTTTATTAATGACTTGGATGACAGTATCGAGAGCCTAGTTATCAAATTTGCAGATGACACCAAATTGGGAGGAGTAGCTAATACCCCAAAGGACAGGATCAAAATTCAAAATGACCTGAATAGACTAGAAAGCTGGGCCAAAGCTAACAAAATGAAATTCAATGCAGAGAAATGCAAGGTACTGCACTCAGGGCGCAAAAATGAAATGCACAGATATAGGATGGGGGACAGCTGGCTGATTGAAACTATGTGTGAAAGGGATCTAGGAGTTCAAGTAGACCATAAGTTGAACATGAGTCAACAGTGTGATGCGGCAGCTAAAAAGGCCAATGCTATTCTAGGCTGCATCAATAGAAGTATAGCATCTAGATCAAGGGAAGTAATAGTGCCACTCTATTCTGCTTTGGTCAGGCCCCACCTGGAATACTGTGTTCAGTTCTGGGGACCACAATTCAAAAAGGATGTGGAGAAACTGGAGCATGTCCAAAGGAGGGCAACTAAGATGGTGAAGGGACTGGAAACCATGCCCTATGAGGACCGCCTTAGGGAACTGGGGATGTTTAGCCTGGAGAAGAGAAGGTTAAGAGGTGATATGATAGCCCTGTTCAAACATTTGAAAGGCTGTCATAATAATAATAATAATAATATGATTTATTTCTATACCGCCCTTCCATAGATCAGGGCGGTGTACAGCATGTAAAAACAATAAGACATAAAAACCATTAAAAACAAGCCAGATACGATAAAACAGTAAAACAGTAAAATCACAATTCTCAATACAAGTGCTAGTGCATATAGGCAGCAAAACAGTGGGCGGCATTACAACAGGCTAATAAATAAAAAGTCCATTCAGCGATATGCCTGGTTAAATAAGTAGGTCTTTAGATCCTTTTTGTATTGTGCAAGGGAGGGGGACGAGCGGAGATCGATAGGTAGAGAGTTCCAGAGACAGGGGGCAGAGATGGAAAATGCCCTCTTCATCGTGGTCACTAGTCTGGTCTCCGGAACTCTCAATAACCGCTGTCCGGAAGATCTAAGTGTGCGGGGCGGATTATATGGGGAGAGACGGTCCTTCAGGTACCCTGGACCCAAGCCATATAGGGCTTTATAGGTAATAACCAGCACTTTGTACTGAGCCCGGAAGCGAATCGGCATATTGAGGAGGGAGCAAGCTTGTTTTCTGCTGCTGCAGAGACTAGAACACGGAACAATGGATGCAAACTGCAGGAAAAGAGATTCCACCTCAACATTAGGAGGAACTTCCTGACAGTAAGGGCTGTTCAACGGTGGAACACACTCCCTCGGAGTGTATTGGAGTCTCCTTCCTTAGAGGTCTTTAAGCAGAGGCTGGATGGCCATCTGTCAGGGATGCTTTGATTTGGAGTTCCTGCATGGCAGGGGGTTGGACTGGATGGCCCTTGTGGTCTCTTCCAACTCTATGATTCTATGATTCTATGATTTAATGGGACATGGCTAAGGAATTCTGGGATGTGGAGTATTTCCTACGGCCCCGCTGGCTCAAGGCAGTGGAACTCTGTGAGTAGGAGTATGTTGTGAGGCCAGGAGCTCAAGGCATAACGTCCAGCCTTTGGCAAAGGTTGTCTAGAAGTCATCCCTTATCTTCTACATATCCTACTTCCTACATATCTACCCAGATAAAATTTAAAAGTGTCCGTTGAATATTTGTTTACAGGAAATATTCCTTCACTTTCCCTTAAGGCTCAGAGAGTGGTACAAGCAACCCCAGTGGGTTTTTTATCCCCAAAAGAAATGATTGAAGCTTAGTTCTCCTCCACAGCTGCCTTCTGTCTCACTTCCTCAGATGCAATAAGTCTCAGAGATGCTCAAAAATGTCTTTGTCTTTGATTTCCATTATTATTATTATTACAATTAATATAATCTAGAAGAATGAGGTTGGGAGCTTAAGCTATCGAATTACATTATTAGAGTACAAACCAATGGCCACTTTACCCAAAGAATTGATATAATGACACTGGTGTCGCAAAAACCCAAATCCCACAAGATTACAGGGGCAGGTGAAGGGCTCTGTTAGAAATGTTTTACATGAGAGTACAGGAAATGCACCAAGCCCCAAGCCCCAAATGGAGGCGCAGAAATATACTCGCCCTAGAAGAACCAACAAAGGAAAAGTGCAATCCCACTAGCCAGCAAAAAGGCCTCCAGGTCTATTTATAATAATAAAAATAATACATACATATATCTATATAGATATATAGATATATAGATATGTATATAATTATTATTATTATTATTATTATTATTATTATTTAATAACAAATATAGTAAAAATAATACTTTTTTTATTGCCCGCATTGCCCTTCGGATAGATGTAAACTGTTATCCTTGATACACCTCGGTACAATCTATTACTGGCATTATTTGACTTTTGAGGCATGGGCTGCTGATTCATTTTATATTTTAATTATGTATTTTTGACTGCTTTCTCGAAATTCATGTGAAAAAAATGATTTTTAACCCATATCTTTGTGCTGCCTCTAGCCTATGTCTTGGGAAAGCAAAGAGACCCCTTGGGGACTCTGCCGGCATGAATTAAAGCAAGAGATCCCAACTTTGACTCAGTGTGCACTTGCCTTACTTCCTTTTGTAAAGATAAGGATTGAGGTAGCAGTCCAAGACTACCCCATTATCCGCAACATCCCACCTGTCCCTATGCTCGGCACAGGGGGATATCACCATGACGCTTGTTTTTGCTGTCCCTGGCTTCCCACGCAATCCATCCTTTGCCGCTATCACTTGAAATCACCCTTACCTATGCTGCACTGTTTTGCGCGATAACAACTGCTACAAGCCTGGAAAAAGCGGCTACTCCTATCGACGTCAATCGAGCTGGAGTCCCCCTGGAAAACGCAAAGAGCAGTTCGCAGCAAGGTCTTCTCTTCCCGCCCCTCAAAATCGGTCGTTTTCCACTCTGGGGGCCACCCCACGAACAGAGAATTCGCGTAATAACGTGAAGCTTGTGCTTTTCCTGGGCTCTTTACGTGAAAGTGACAAGATTTTTAAAGAGCTGTTTCTTGCGCATGCTCAGAACGAGATTTCTAGGCCAAATCCTGTTCTAGGGCCATCTGGAGGTTCTTGAAAAAAAATGAAACTTACCTTATTTGGGTTCTGAAAGTCAGGCATTCACAGGGGTACCATGACCAAGAGTTCCTACATGTCCGGCAGGTTAACTGTGATTGTATCACTGCAGATGTATTGTTACAGATAATGGGTTCGGCTAAGACCGCTTACCCAATCCTCAGCATAACAGAGTGAAGGAGACAGAGGACTCAGAAATTCTGATTGAGAACTCAGGTTTATTTTGCCAGCAAAAGGCCCCAGTGGAAATTCAGTTTCCCAAGACTGAGGCCCAGAATTTCACAAGATGATGGGATTTATAGTTTTTACACAAAGGATTTCCAAAAATGCTTTCTATTGGCCAATCTTAACTCTAAACAAATGAATCTCAAGCAATCAGGCAAACGAACGCATGAATAGTTAAAATGACTCATCAGGCCACCTTACAAAAGTTACTTTTCCCTGTAGCCTTTGCACACAATTACACAGTTGCAACTCTACTTATCTGATGTTTATGTTTTGAGTTCATTGTGACGCCTCTGCTTAGGGTACCAGGGCATCTTGTACCTAAACATTTTCTTGTTTTCTCGTTTGTTCAGCCTTTCTTGTTCTGTTGGTTTACCGGCCACCCCGTTGCCTAACAGACTCCCTGACTGAGCTGACTCAGCTGGTCTCTGAGTTGCTTTTGGAGTCCCCCAGACTTTTGGTCTTGGGTGACTTCAACATCCCTCTGGAGACCAGCCCTTCTGATCTATTTGGAGCAGCTCGGGAGTTCATGGAATCCATGACAGCCATGAACCAATCCCAATTGATCAACGGGCCCACCCATTGTGCAGGTCACACACTCGATGGGATTTTTAGTACGGAACAGGAGCATCCGTGGGAGGAGATAACCAAAACCTCCGCACTGTCATGGACGGATCACTTCCTGATCAAGATGGAACTGAAAGCCACTTTCCGTCCCCCCGGGGGTGGTGGACCCATTAGAATGGTCCGCCCTCGAAGGCTAATGGATCCAATTGGTTTCCAGAAGGCCTTAGAGGGATTAATGGTTGATAACGCCGGTGATCCAGTCGAAACCTTGGTGAATACTTGGAACACCAATCTTCCCAAGGCTATTGACGCGATCGCCCCCGAGCGTCCTCTCCAACCCGCTCCCAATCGTAAACCCCGGTTCACAGACGAACTCAGAGAGATGAAGCGAGTTGGATGACGACTAGAGCGCAAGTGGCGGAAAACTCGCCTCATGTCCGACAGAACTCGCCATAGACAGCATCTTCGCGCCTATCGGGAGGCTTTGCGTGCAGCACGGAGACTCTTCTACTCTGCACGCATTGCCTCTGCAGAGTCCCGTTCAGCAGAGCTGTTCAGGGTGGTGGGGGAACTGACGCAGGTTCCTCCTGCGCCGAACCCCCTACTTGACCCGACGATGGCCTGCTGTGACGCGTTTAACACCTACTTTGCAGATAAAATCTCTCGGATAAGAGACGACTTGGACGCCAATGTTTTGTCAGAATCCATTGGCGAGGTGTCCAGCAACTCCGTTGCTGTCAGTTTACTGGATGAGTTTCAATCGGTGAGTACCAGTGACGTGGACAAGCTCCTTGGCAGTACCCGGAAGACGACATGCTCCCTCGATCCATGTCCATCTTGGCTGGTCGTCCAGGGAGGGGATTCATTGAGAACATTCCTTCGGGATGTGATCAATGCATCCCTCAGGGAGGGCACGGTCCCATCGTGTCTGAAGGAGGCGGCTGTCAAGCCTCTCCTGAAGAAGCCTTCCCTTGATCCCCAGGACAGGAACAACTACAGGCCAGTATCCTTGCTCCCATTTCTGAGCAAGGTGATCGAGAGAGCAGTCGCTCCCCAACTCCAAGCTGTCTTGGATGAAACTGATTATCTCAATTCATTTCAAACTGGCTTCAGGGCAGGACATGGAGTGGAGACCGCCATGGTTGCACTGGCTGATGACCTCCGCTTGAGCATTGACAGGGGTAGTGTGACCCTGTTGGTGTTCTTGGATCTCTCCACGGCTTTTGACACTATAGATCACTCCATCCTTTTGGATCGGCTGAGGGAGGCAGGGATCGGGGGCACCGCTCTTCAGTGGTTCCGGTCCTTCCTCTCTGGCAGATCCCAAAGGGTGAGGCTCAGGGACAGTTGCTCTTCCAAGATTGAGCTTAATTGTGGTGTCCCTCAGGGCGCCATCCTGTCCCCGATGCTATTTAACATTTATATGAAGCCGCTGGGTGAGGTCATTCGGAGGCATGGAGCTCAGTGTCTTCAGTACGCTGATGACACTCAGATATACCTCTCCATGTCCAGATCGTCAGCACAGACTTCAGATGGCGTCTCTCCTCTTAATGACTGTCTTGTGGCGGTAATGGATTGGATGAGCGAAAACAAATTGAAACTGAATCCAGACAAAACGGAGGTACTAACAGTCACAGGCCTGAAACCAGGCTTGGGAATACAGTCTCCAGTCCTGGACGGAGTCACACTCTCCTCTAAGGACTGTGTTCGCAGTCTGGGGGTACTCTTAGATTCGTCACTCCACATGACTTGTCAGGTGAATGCGACGGTCAGGAGTGCCTGTTATCAGCTTCGGCTGATACGCCAGCTGCGCCCTTTCCTGGACATGAGGGACCCGGAAACTGTGGTACATGCTCTGGTAACCTCACGCCTGGACTTCTGTAATGCGCTCTACGTGGGGCTACCCTTGTGCTTAACCCAGAAACTTCAACTGGTGCAAAATATGGCAGCCAGGCTTGTAACTGGAACATCAAGGAGAGAGCACATAACACCGGTGCTCAAGGCTCTCCACTGGCTGCCGATTAGTTTCCGGGCGCAGTACAAGGTGTTGGTTTTAACCTTTAAAGCCCTGCATGGCTTGGGTCCACCTTATCTCAGGGACTGCCTCTCCCCGTATGAACCCCCCGCACACTCCGATCCTCTGGGAGGAACCTGCTGCAGTCTATGAGAACTAGGCTGTCGCAAACCTCCCAGAGGGCTTTTTCCGCGACCGCTCCCAAACTTTGGAATGGTCTGCCGGATGAGATGCGCCTTATAACATCTCTTGACTGTTTTAAAAAAGCTCTGAAGACGCATCTCTTCCGGCAGGCCTTCCCTGACACCTCTTAGATCCCAGCTCCGAATGGGACCCATAAATTGAATTTGACTCCTTGCCTGGTGCTATTTTCTCCTCAATGTAAGAACTATGGAGGATGAATCATGCTTTTAATGTTGTTGATTTTAAATTATTGCTAATTTAATTTCTTTTTAAGGGGTGGGTGGCTGGGAATGGGTCAATGAAGTGTTTTAATTTGTATGTCTTAATCTTGTTGTACCCCGCTCCGATTGTACTCACAGAGGAGCGGGCTAGAAATAAAGATGATGATGATGATTCTTGGAGACCTTCACTTGACCCTATTTTACATGCCAGCTTGGAATTTTCGATTCTCTCAGAAAACAGTGTTCTAAACTTTGGTTTAGCAGCCATTTTAGTTCACTCTGCATAAGTTTAACTAAATATTGATATAAAACTGTCTACTATAGTATGGGGGGGAGATAACTTACCGGCATGGCTGGCATCATGGTGAGCATAAGTTCCCATTTAGGCCTGGAAAGGAAGCGTCCCAGCATGGCAGAGTGGGACTATTTGGATGACCCAGGGGTCCTGCTTCTTCATTAGCTGAAGCTTTTGAGATATTCAGCCTCAAATGCGTAGGATCCTCTAGTCCGTGGCCTGAGGATAAGGTCTCTTACTTAGGACAAGATGCACTGGTCTCAGAGTGCTTCTTATTTCCAGACAGATGGCTTGTTTTAACCCTAACCTATCTGTTGGTGAACATCTACAAGGTCTTTGCTCAAAAAATGAGGGGCAAAAAAATGTTGAAGGGGAAAGAGATTTCCTGCATGGCATAACAGGTCAGAATAAATACCCCTTGGGTCCTAAATAGAAGTGGAGTTCATGCACGTATGGCAGTTGGGGGTCTGTTCGGGAGACCTATGGGACAAGCATCACAACTTGGGCAGCGGGGAAGTGGATTTCCTGCCTGGCAAGTGGGGGTCTGTCTGGATGACCCTAGGAACCCTCTTTGCAGCTGGGGAGGTGGAGAAGTGGATTTCCAGCATGGCAGTTGGGATGTTCGGATGCTGGCCCCCCTCCGTTTCCCAATTTAATGGGAAGGGATGCCTTCCTATTTAGCAAAAGAAAAAGAAAAAATTAAAATTAAAATTAGTATTCCTGACCATGGGATCACCCCCAGTATTTCTCTAAGTTTATTGAAATCAGCTCTCCTAAAGTCTCACCATCTGTTCCCATGGCTCCCATGTGCTGCAAGGCTGTCTGCTGAAATCTCCTGTGCTCCCCCATGAAAGGGGGCAGCTTTGGAGGAGAGGGAGAGTCATTGGCAAAGCCAAGACATTTCTCCAATCCTGGGAGCCCTTGCCATATTAAATCTTCCTCCATGCTTCCAAGGCACCAAGAAAAAGGATTAAAACAGCTGTAGTGAAGAAGTTGCAGAGCAACAGCAAACACATCCTACTGGAGTGATAGGCAGGACAAGACTGGCCTTCCATGGTTAGCTCCACCCATGTGGGAGTCACCAGAGGGTCTCAAGTTTCAGCCCTGCCTATTGGAGTGAGTGGAAGGAGCATAACCCAAATTACAGGATGTGGGGGTCTTATCTACTGGGAAATATGGCAGCCAGGCTTGTCACAGGAACATCAAGGAGAGAGCACATAACACCAGTGCTCAAATCTCTCCACTGGCTGCCGATTAGTTTCCGAGCGCAGTACAAGGTGTTGGTTTTAACCTTTAAAGCCATACATGGCTTGGGTCTATCTTATCTGAGGGACCGCCTCCTCCCATACGAACCCCTCCGCACACTCCGGTCTTCTGGGAGGAACTTATTGCAGCCTATTGTCAAGGTGAAAACTAATAAAGCCATTGATAACCAACTGATAACCAATAATCTCTGCCATTAATGATCAATAATGAACAGTTCAGCCATAGTGAGAAATAGAGCCAAAGGAAAAACTTTTCCTTTTGAATCTGGCTTGTAGCCCCCACCTTAGGAGGGAAGAGGGAAGCAAATGCCTGCTAATGGCAACAAATGTTCCTGATAAGACTAAAGACTGGCTGGATGCCCAGAAAATCAGAATGTTACAAGGACTAAGCTAAAAACAAAAGGCTTCAGTCAGTAGGGCAAACAGATAGATAGATATATATATATACAGATAGTGAAATGAGGTGGAAATATATAAATGAATGTTAAACTATGCATGCTCAATGAATATTTTGTGGGTTAATAAAAACTGTTTACGCCATGTTTGGGGCGTTCAGTCAATGAGATGACTTTGGCTGAAACTCTGCATGCAGACTGAGACTGTTTGGAATAAATTGGATCTGTTTGGAAATTTTCACAAATGCCTGACTTGCATGATTGGTTGTGAATGGGTTAATTGACCCTTTGTTTACCATAACACTATGAAGACTAGACTGACGCAGACCTCCCAGAGGGCCTTCTCGGCTGTCGCTCCCAGGCTATGGAATGGCTTGCCAGACGAGATGCGTCTTATTACATCTTCTGATTGCTTTAAAAAAGCCTTGAAGACGCATCTCTTCCGGCAGGCCTTCCCAGAAAGTTCTTAACCTCCCGGCTCTGTTTGGGTTAAGCTCTCCCATTAGCATTTTAACATCTTGACCCTGATCTCTATGCAATGGGTTGCCGTTTTAAATTGAAATTTTTATTATGTCATTTTAATTGATGTTAGTTTAATTTAATTTTAAGGGGCGGGTGGTTGGGTATGGGCCATGTATATTTTATCTTGCATTTTTTAATTGATGTAACCCGCTCCGATTGGATACAGAGGAGCGGACTATAAATAAAACTTTATTATTATTATTATTATTATTATTATTATTCAAAATGATGTTATAAATATTATTTAATAATAAGAATTCTAATATAATTATGATATTATTAATTAATATTATTTAATAATATTTACTTTATTATATTATAATTATCATTAAATAATATTATAAATATTCATTTATAATAACAATTATCATATAAATATGATAAAATTAAATAATATTAAAATAATTATTTGATAATAATTGCAATATAATTATTATATTATATATATCTTATATTATATATTATATTGTATAATATTGTTTTCCTTAACTCACCCGAAGCGACTGAAGCTCCTTCTCTGTGAAATTGGTGGACTTCGCCATGTCCCACAAGTCAATCACTCGGGGCTCTTGGAATTCCGGAAGGACTAGAGTGATATTTCCACTGACAGAAGCCAACAGAGTTGGAAGAGACCCCAAGAAGGGCCCTGGTCCTTTCCGACCCCCTTCTTCTGCCATGCAGGAACTCTCAATCAAAGCCATGCAGGAACTCTCAATCCAAGCATCCCCATTTTGACAGATGGCCATCCAGCCTCTGCTTAAAGACAAGGAGGGTCCTGAAGGGGCATGACTCGGCCACAAACATACGAAAGTCACGCTGGTCTGTACCGCTGTCGGCGTCGAATCCCTGGTAGTGACGCAGCGCAGGCGCTCAAAGCCCTGGTTGATGCCGTTGTCAGGACAGGAGGCTTTTGCTATCAAATGGGCTTTGGAGTCATAGAATCATAGAATCATAGAATCATAGAGTTAGAAGAGACTACAAGGGCCATCTAGTCCAACCCCCTGCCATGCAGGAACTCCCAATCATAGCATCCCCGACAGATGGCCATCCAGCCTCTGCTTAAAGACCTCCAAGGATGGAGACTCCACTACACTCCGAGGGAGTGTGTTCCACTGTCGAACAGCCCTTACTGTCAGGAAGTTCCTCCTAATGTTGAGGTGGAATCTCTTTTCCTGCAGTTTGCATCCATTGTTTCGCGTTCTAGTCTCTGCAGCAGCAGAAAACAAGCTTGCTCCCTCTTCAATATGACATCCCTTCAAATATTTGAACAGGGCTATCATATCACCTCTTAACCATCTCTTCTCCAGGCTAAACATGCCCAGCTCTTTAAGTCGTTCCTCATAGGGCCTGGTTTCCAGACCCTTCACCATCTTAGTTGCCCTCCTTTGGACCCGCTCCAGTTTCTCCACATCCTTTTTGAATTGTGGTGCCCAGAACTGGACACAGTATTCCAGGTGGGGCCTGACCAAAGCAGAATAGAGTGGCACTATAACTTCCCTTGATCTAGACACTATACTTCTAGTGATGCAGCCTAAAATAGCATTGGCCTTTTTAGCTGCCGCATCGCACTGTTGACTCATGTTCAACTTATGGTCTACTTGGACTCCTAGATCCCTTTCACACGTAGTTTCATTCAGCCAGATGTCCCCCATCCTATATCTGTGCATTTCATTTTTGCGTCCTAAGTGCAGTACCTTACATTTCTCCGCATTGAATTTCATTTTGTTAGAGTTGGCCCAGCTTTCTAGTCTATTCAGGTCATTCTGAATTTCAATCCTATCTTCTGGAGTATTGGCTACTCCTCCTAATTTGGTGTCATCTGCAAATTTGATAAGTATGCCCCCAATTCTGTCATCCAAGTCATTAATAAAGATATTGAATAGCACTGGGCCAAGTACAGAACCCTGTGGGACCCCACTGGTCACTTCTCTCCAGGATGAAAAGGAACCATTGTTGAGCACCCTTTGAGTTCGGCCAGTCAACCAATTACAAATCCATGTAACAGTTACCTTGTCTAGTCCACATTTTACAAGCTTGCTTGCAAGAATGTCATGGGGAACCTTGTCAAAGGCCTTGCTGAAATCAAGATATACTATATCCACAGCATTCCCTTCATCTACCAAACTGGTAATTTTATCAAAAAAAGAGATCAGATTTGTCTGGCAAGACTTGTTTCTCTGAAACCTCTGAATTTGCTAGACTTTGAGGATTTGGCTGAGTTTGACTTCCAGCAAATATCAGGATAGTCGAAGTCACCCATCACTACTACATCTCTCCTTTCTGAGTATGTGTTTATCTGTTCTAGAAAGGCATCATCCAATTCCTCTGCCTGAGTCGGGGGTCTGTAGTAGACTCCCACAGTAACATCCCTGTTGTTTCCCTCTCCTTTAATTTTTATCCAGATGCTCTCCACTTGGCCTCCAGTACTGATGTCCTGGATCTCTTCACTGGTGTAAATATCCCTGACATATAATGCTATTCCTCTTCCTTTCCTGTTTGGCCTGTTTCTCTTAAAAAGGTTATATCCCTCTATTTCTACATTCCAGTCATGAGACTCATCCCACCAGGTTTCAGTGATGCCTATTATATCATATTTGCTTTGTTGTGCTAGGAGTTCAAGTTCATCCTGTTTATTTCCCATACTCTGTGCATTAGTGTAGAGACATCTAAGAACGTGTGTTCCCTTTACTTGCTGCCTGTGCAAATTTTTTTGCTTCCCACTGTTGGGTCCTTGCACTGTTTGCCTTGTTCCCCCTATGTCAGTTTGACTATTTCCTCCAGCCCTTTTGCCTTCCAGAATAATGTCTCCCTCCCCCATATAACTCAGTTTAAAGCCCCCCGATCAGATTTTTGAGACTATTGGCAAAAACGTTTTTGCCAACTGGCGTGAGATGCAGCCCATCCTTTGCCAGAAGTCCCTCCTCATGGAACCGTAGCCCATGATCCAAGAATCCAAACTGTTCTCGGCGGCACCATCTACGGAGCCAGTTATTCACCTCTGCTATTTTCTTCTCCCTTCCTGGACCATGCCCTTCAACTGGGAGAAGAGATGAGATGACAACCTGTGCATCCATCTCTTTCAGCTTCCTTCCCAGAGCCTCATAATCCCTTATGATTTTCTGAAGGCTGTGCCTTGCAGTATCATTGGTTCCCACATGAACCAAAAGAAGGGGGTATTGATCAGTAGGCTTGACAAGTCTTGTCAGCCTCTCCTTCACGTCACGGATCTTTGCCCCAGGGAGACAACACACCTCCCAAGACGTCTTGTCAGGCCCACAAACCACTGCTTCTGTACCCCTCAGCAAGGAGTCCCCCACGACCACCACACGCCTCCTCCGAGGCTTAGCAGTGGCTGTTCCCTTTGGTGCTATTCTCAGGCTGCCCTGCTCTGTCCCTGATGCCTGTCCCTGCTGCTTTTCCTCATCATCTCTGATAACAGAGAGAGATTCAAAGTGATTCTGTAGCTGCAAGCTCACAGAACGAACCGTGGTTTCCCTACTTCTGTGTGTGACATTCCTCTAACCATCTACTTCTTTTGTGTGCGAAGTGACCTCTTCTTCCCCAGCAACTTTCTCTGTGTGTTTCCTGTCCATGACCGTCCGGTCCTTTCTGTTCAGGAGAACCTCCTGCTCTCTGTGATGCTGAAGTGTAGACACCTGGGCCTCCAACTGCTGAACTCTCTCTTCTAAGAGGGCTACCAACTTGGACTTGGTGCAGGTGAAGTTCCCCACATCTGTAGGCAAGAAGACAAACATCCCACAGGTGTTGCAGGTGACTGCAGCAGGTCCCTCAGTGTCCATAGTGAGAAGTCTTAAGGAGGTACTGAAACAAGACTGTGGGCTTCTCCTGTTAAACACCAGCGTAAAGAATCCCTGTGTGGCTCTTAGTGAGCTCAGTCAACTGGGCCTATAGTTATCTAGAGAGCTCCTGGCTGCTAGCTCCTTCCAGAGGCACTTCCTCTGAATTTCCACACCCCTGAAGAGGAAAGTGAACAGACAAATGTTAAAATTGAATGTTGCCTTCTAACACTGTGCCTAGGTTACCTTCACCTCTGTATTCACACCCCTCCTTCACTACTAAAAAAAAAATGAATTAGAAAGAAAAATTCACCCAATCCAAATGGAGACAGAGAATCACCAGGCTTCCCTTTGCAAGGGATCTCCCAGAATGGCTCTGCAATCAGTTGTATAGATTTACGGCTTCTGGTCTGGACCACAAAACAAACTCTGACTCCTGGTGTTCCATTGCCTAAATACAGAGAAAGAGTTCATCTTTGAGCCCTGGAGCCAACAACAAACTCCAGTCGGTCCCCAGTATTCCATAGCCATTTATACCTTCATAGCAGTAGTGGGTAGGAACTGAGGCTCCTTGCGGGTCCCCCTGACTGTACAGTCGGGGTTTCAATCAAAATCTATTTGTATTAATTTATACCTTAGCTAGTCTCACTTTGGACATGTGCAGAGTTCCAAGTACAAGTGAGTGAATTGAAATCTGCCTCACCAAATTTATATTTTTGGTTGCAAAAGTATTCAACTGTTTGAATGACTTTTAAAAAAAGGTTTACATCTATCCAAGGCGAGATGCGGGAAATATTGATAATTTTTTCTACAATTTACAAATTATCGGGAGGCCCTTGTTCTGACATAAGAAGTTGCTAAAGCAACTTTCTGGTCATTATATTGTTAAATTACGTCAGGATGGTAGTGATTTCGCTCTTCTCCCGCTCAGCATTTCTTGCTAAACACTTCTCCTGCCCCAGTTTTTGTGTCCAGTTTCTTGTATTTCCACCTCGCAAGTAAGCTTGGCTTACTTTCTTTTCTTTGGCTGAGGTGGTTATCTAGGTACACTCTTACCATGCATATTGTTAATTTGATATTGATTATAAAACTTTGTCTTTCACAGGGAAACGGAAGAGCAGTACAAGGAGACACTTTCAGGAATACAAACCCACCCATGCTCTTAAGAACATGGATCGTGTGAATGGTTCCCAATATTCTGACCCTAAGAGAAAACAGGGCAGGGGCACCAGGAGGCGCTTGCACTTCTGGACATATGGAGTGAAAGTCGCATCCAGAATCATCTGAACAACCACCACAGAAACATCGATATCTATAAACTTGTCACAAGCCGCCTACGCACACTAGGTTTTACAAGGAACGAGCTTGAATGTAGGAATAAATGCAAGTCTCTGAAATCCAAGTACAGGTGCGTTCTGAGACATAACCAGTGGAGAGGGAGTGATCGAGTCACCTGCCCTTACTTCGAAGAAATGGACCAGTTTCTTCAGTCTGATAGGGCCATCTTTCCCCAAATGGTTCAGAACAGCCTTCCTTTGGGGATACGGCCATCCAAGGTGGAAGCAGGGCAGAATGCAAGCGTGCAGAATCTGCACAGCCAACCCCAGGAACACAACCTGCTGACGCAGGAGGAGCCGGGGAACAGAACTGCCACAGGTAGGCAATAGTTTATAAAACCATTAGTGTATGTGTATTGTGTCTGTGGCTTTTAATGGGTGTTTCTATTCAGAACTGAACTGGTTACCTCCATGGCAAATTAATATATTGGGCAAACACAGAAAATTGGCACTATGGAGTGCTTCCCTGCACCACCAAGCCCTCCCTTGGTCTTAGGATCAGCCACATGAAATCCACTCACAAAGCTCATCCTTGCTTTCCTTGTTTTCTAGGTGAAGAGGAGGTGATCTTGGACTTCTATGTGATCCCCAACAAAGATGGACATGGCATGCAGTCGCTGGCATAAAAACTAACTAGCCCTTTGTTTCTCTGCCCCCATCAGGAAGGCATGCTGACTGAACAACTAGAGGGTCCGGTAGACCAGGAGAAGGAAGACCCACAGGGGAAGGGTCTCCGGAAGCATGTGGTGGGTGCATCTTTCAAGTAGCATATACATACCTAACTCCTTTTTATTTTTTTACCGCAACCCTAACGATCCTACATTCTCCTGAATCCCAGATCTATAGGTGCAATCCAAACAGGTCTATGTATCCACAGTTTCTTGGCACCAGTTGTGTTTACTAAACATCTCTCAACTTCAAGGACCCCAAGAGAATGTTGCCCGCCCCAGGCCAACAGGTCCTCTGGCGACCGGGGATGTCCTCAGAGAGTGGAAAGCCAGAAAAGGGGAACACATCGTCACGGCAATAATCGAACACAGCCGGAAGGAGGGACAGCTGTCTTGAAGACAGTTCCGCTTGGCCAGCAACAGGCAGAGCAGGCGGATGGAGCAGGTTATGTTACAGGTAGCTGAATCTATAAGTGCGGACACACGGGCCTGCCAGCAGGACAGACCACAGCTCCTCCATTACTTGGAGAGCCTCTCTGAACATGCCAGTCGAAATTAATAAGGCCAAACTTGCTTTGGAAGACAGAAGACTGAGGGAGGAAAGGGAAGAGAGTGGGCAACAAACTGTCCTCGAAAGGCGGAAATAGGACCTTGAAGAAAGAAAGCTTGAACTTGCCGAGCGACAGAGGAGGGTAGCAGGCAAATCGCGTAGGGCCTGCAGGCCAATCTCCGAAAACGTCCCTGCATCTGGGGGGGGGGGGCAGTGGCTCCCAGCAGGCACCCAAGAGAAGTCGCCTGCGGCTGGGACAAGCAAGGGAGTTTGCGGCCCCTGAAACTGAAAGCAACGAGGAAAGTGTACCCGGATCCCAATTCACCTGTTCCGTCCGGGAAACGGAAATACTTTCCTCCCAGGTTAACAGTTGCCACCGGCCCAAAAGGATTATAAAGAAGAAGAACATTTACACTCCCTGAATGTGCATTGGTTCCTTTTGCACCACTGTGTCATCCTTCATGGCTGGCAAGAAACTGTGATGTGGGGTTTAGTCAGTAGTTTTGTTTGTTAGAATCATAGAATCATAGAATCATAGAATCATAGAGTTGGAAGAGACCACAAGGGCCATCCAGTCCATCCCCCTGCCATGCAGGAACTCCCAGTCAAAGCATCCCCGACAGATGGCCATCCAGCCTCTGCTTAAAGACATGGACGGAAACTTGTTGCATTGCACTATGCATGTCTAAGCACATGCCTTGGACATTTGGGTTCCCGGAGTATGTTTACATGTGCAAAGTTCTGTACTGTTTTTGCTGTTGGCCTTCTGCACTGTTCCTTGTTCAATAAATATAAAAAAGAGGGAGTCTGAGGTTTCCTGTTACTGTAATCACACCTGAAAAGTTGACCTCCACATAGTGGGCCCCATCACAGGCCTAAAACATCTGCATGGGAGCATGGTTGTTTTCCCTACCAGAGGGTTTTGTGAATGTGCACCCATGCTATATATTGCATGTGCTTGATGCATACATTGCATTTGCCAGCCAACAAAATGTAGGCCCAGACTGTAGGAACCCATAATATTTATTCTCCCACATATGAAATATAGAGCAATGTGTCAGTTTCTTTGTTTCTTTTTTTAAATAATTTTTATTGGTGCTAACCAGACAAACAGGTACAAAAAATGCAAGGAAAAAAAACCAGAAAGAAAAACAGATACATAGGGATCAACATAATACTAATAACACACATAAAATGCAGAATACAAACATTAATTTTCCAGATATAAAAAACATATAACATATAGCTGACTTCCTTCTGTTTGAGATTCCACTAGTCAGTATTTCAAAAGTCCTTTGTTTTATCTTAACATACAAATCAGTGTTTTCTTTACTCTTAATTTTGTTCTTCCTTTATCTATTATGTCCAAAAGATAAACAGTAAAGAATTTGTGTTCTAAACCTCTATTTAATAGCAGTCTAGGTGAGTCTTAAAGAAAAAACATCTTCTACTCTGATATTGACAGTTAAAGTTTTATCCAGCCTTACTGACTGAACTTTAAATATATCAGAAACATTATAGATTATTTTTTCCACACAATTTCTTTCCAATATTCTTTTAAAAAATCGTAAAATGGTTTCCAGTCCTCTTTAGTTTTTTCTTCAGTTTTATCCTTCATCCAACAATTTGTAATGTCCAACTCAGCAGTTTCATATGTTTTCATTATCCATTGCTCTATCGATGGGGGTTTATCTGCTTTCCAGTTCCTGGCAAAAGAAATTCTAGCACAGGTTAGCATAAAAAACAACATTCTACCATGAATTTTTTCTGTTTCCTCATCAATCATTCCTAATAAAAATATTTCTGGAGTGAAAGAGATATTTATTTTAATTTCATAAATGCCCAACCAATATTTTTTGGCTTTCGGGCATGTCCACCATATGTGATAGTATGTGCCTGTGTTATAGGAACATTTCCAGCAGTTAGGTTTGGAGTTTTTAAACATTTTAGCTAATCTATTGGGAGAAAGGTGCCATCTATCAATCATTTTATAGACATTTTCTTTCAGATCTTGGCACGAAGTATGTTTTATTGTTTTATTCCATAGCTCTTCCCAATTCTGGTAATCTATAGTGTGTCCTATATTTTGTGCCCACCTAATCATGCTTTGTCTAATAATCTCTTCTTCAGTTTCCCATTCTAAAAGTAATTTATAATTTCTCGAAATCATTTTTTTCTCCCCTTGTCTATAATTTTTTCCCATTCTGTTTTTTCTGATTGAAACCCTTCTATTTTTCTATCAATTTTGAATCTTTCCCGTAACTGACAATAGAGATACCAATGGCAATCGACACCCAATCTTTTCAAATCCTCCTGTGATTTGATATCTAAATTTTCTTGTGTGTTTTTCAATAAATCTTTGTATCTTAGCCATTTAAGTTGCTGAATTCCTTCTCTTTTAAAGAGGGCCTCATGCGGAGAGCACCACAAGGGAATTTTTGGGCATAGTCTCTTTTTGTATTTCTTCCATACGTTAAGGAGAGCTTTTCATTAAGTTTTGCATTCTGGTCCTTATATATGCTTTTTATCCAATTTTATAGATAGGGCCTGCCTCAATTACCTCTAATGTTGCAAATATTATTTCCCAGTGTAAACTGTCGAAAGCTTTTTCCAAATCAACAAAAATCATGGCTATTTTTTTTTTCATTATTTCTCTCAAAATATTCTATGATATTCAATATATGTCTTATCACTAATCTGCCTATTTGGAAGGAACCCCGATTGGTCTTTATGGATCCAGTCTACAAGTATTTTTTTGAGTCTTTCTGTCAATATTGAAGCAAACAGTTTGTAATCCGTGTTTAACAGGGAAATAGGTCTATAATTTTTAACTTCCACTGGGTCTCTGTTTTCTTTCAATAATAATATTATGTTTGCTTCTTTCCAGGTCATAGGGTAATTGGTTTCACTGATCGCATTCATTGTTGATTTCAAAGGAAATAAAAGCTGTTCTTCGAAAGTTTTATAATAGCTTGCTCCAAAGCCGTCAGGACCCGGTGCCTTCCCTGTTTTGCTGTTTTTTATCGCTTCTATCACTTCCATTGACGTTATTGGAACATTCAGGAGTTTCCTCTGATGGTCTGTCAGGGGGCTTAGATTTGCTTTGTCTAGAAAGTTTTTTATAACTTCGGCAGATGTCTGTGGTTTTCTTTAGAGATTTGTGTAAAAATCTTGAAAGATCTTCTTAATTTTATCTAAGTCTGAAGTTAGAGTCGATCCTTTCTTAATTTCCGTAATAATATTTCGCTCTTTGGACTTCTTAATTTTCTGAGCCAGCCATCTGCCTGGTTTGTTTGCCTGATCATAGTATTTTTGTTTTATATATCTTAATTTATTTTGTAATTCTTTTGTTTCTTCTAATTCAATCTGTTTTTTCAGTGTTTTTATTTGCTTTTCTATTACTTTATTTAAGGGATTAATGTTTAAATCTTTTTCCTTCTCTTGCAAGTCCTAATATAACTCCTGAAGTCTTTATCTTTTTTTCTTTTGTACTTTTGTTGTTTTGCTGAATAAAGAAGCCCCTCATTACAGCTTTAGATGCCTCCCAAACTGTAGTGATATTTATGTCATCTTTCAAGTTCTCTTTGAAATAATATTTTAGAGTTTCTTTCCCTTTTTAATTATTTCTTCTTTCTGCATAAGAGTTTCATTTAATTTCCAGGAGAATTCAGATTGTCTTCCTTTTATAAATATTGTTATCGGATTATGGTCCGATATTGCTCTTGGTTCAGAGTCCATTTTCAATACTTCGTTGCACAGGCTTTTTGATACTAGAAACATATCAAGTCTTGAAAGGGATTTATGCCTTTCAGAAAAGAATGTATAGTCTCTAGCGGTTTTGTATTTATGTCTCCATACGTCTATTAGATTTTGTGATTCTATCAAGTAAGTAAAGGATTGGGGTAGTTTCCCTTGCATCTTTTTAATATGTTTATCTGATTTTCTATCTATTTCTGGATCAATTACCCCATTCCAGTCTCCCATTAGTAAAGTCTTTTCATACGGAAACTGATTCAATATCTCTGTTATTTTATTATAGAATTCATTTTTCTTTTCTTGTGGACCATAAATACTTACAAGTAAATATTTCGTATTGAACATATTAATTTCTAGGCCCAGATATCTTCCATTACTGTCATTAAATATTATTTTCGTTTCAAATTTGGGGTTAAGATATAGAGCTGTTCCTCTATTTCTTTTTGAATAAGCTGAGATAAATTCATTTCCCAATTTCTTATTGACAATCAGTCTAATAACTTTTCCTTTTATGTGTGTTTCTTGTAAGCAGGTTATATCTGACTTTTGTTTATTTAAGTAATGAAAGACTTTCTTTCCTTTTTTGTGGAGAGTTCATACCTCTCACATTCCATGAGAAAATCTTAATTTTTGACATATTAATAAACTGTTTTTTACCTTCTTGTCTTATATTTCTTCAATCTCCTCCTTTTCTAAATTGTCTTCTGTCCTATCTTCTGTTGGTTGTTTGGGATCCTTCTGATTAACCTTTGTTTTTCCTTGTTCACATCCATCTTTATCAGGTGAATTTTCCTTTCTTTCTAGATCTTTTCTAAATCTTTTAATAAATTCTTTCATTTTCATCACTGAGTTAATTTTGAATATTTCTGAGTTCTACTTAAAGTTTATCCCTTCCCATTTTCCCCATCTATAGTTCACATTGTTGCGTTTCAACAGAGTCGTTAACGGTTTGTAGTCATTTCTTCAATATCCTTAACGGAACACCCTTGTAAATTATTAATTAATTTCCTTCAAATTCTAGTTTTTGTTCGTAATTTTTTTGAATTATCTCATCTCTCTTTTTTTTCTCTTGTGAAGTAAATGACCACATCTCTAGGAAGTTTTCTTTGTCTAGCTATTTTGGAGTTTATTCTATACATTTTATTAATTTCTCCTTGAAATTGGTCGTTTTCTATTCCTACATGGTCTGCGAGTATTGGAGTCAAGTATTCGTACAAGTCCTCATTTTCTATTTCTTTTAATCCTCTAATTTTAATAGAATTTTCTCTTTGTTTTCAGTCTTGTAAAGCTTTCTCATCCATAACTTTTCCTCTTATTTCCTCTAGTTCTAAGACTCTTTTATTTATGTTGTTTGTTGTTTCTTCAATAATTTATATTTTTTCTGTTTCTTTTTATTTCTTCTAAATGTTTTCCCATAGTTTCTTTTATTCCTTTTAATTCTGTTCTAATTTCCTGTGGTATTTCTTGTTTTATCTCTCTCCTCATCGCATCCATGTCTGCTTTCATTTCTTTAATGTCATCTTTCATTTCAGTATGTAGTTGTTTTAATTCTTCTAAAATTAAATTTTGATCGTGTATTTTTGAACCTGCTCCCAAGATGGTCTTCTCTGATGCGTAGATGCCTGGATTTGTGTCATTCTTCTGGCTGTCATTTTGGTTTTTCCCCTATGTTTATTTCTGTCGTAGCTCTTCACCTTTAATCTCTCTTCCTTCTCTTAATTACATTCAGTTTTCCTCTCTCACCTAAACTTTATTATGCTCTTCCTTATCCTTTTTCCTTCTTTATCTATATCCCTTTTCCCTTTTCCTAGCCTGATCTTAGATTCTTTCTTTTACACTGTTGCTTTTATTCACCTCCTTTACTTACACACGTTCTGCTACAATTCGGATCTTCCCAGATGTTTTCTCTATCTAGTCTCTGCTTTTCTCTTCCTTCTCTAATGTTCTCCTTCTCTTTGCCCCTCCTCTTCTTATACCCTTTCCAATTCTCAATATTAACTCTGTATTTATGTAACCACTTTCTCTTCTCCGTTTTCCCAACTCTCTATTATTATTATTATTATTATTATTATTATTCTTTCTTTGTCTGGCTTTGGCTTCCTTCCCTCTTTCTTCTCAAATATTCTCCTTCCCCTTCCCCTTCCTCTCAAGCACTCCAGCCGATAGTTTCGTTCTTTCCAAGAGTTACTTTCAGATCTTGGCCTCGCTTTGCCAACACGGATTTCCCCTTCCTTCTCTTCCTTCTCCTTCACTCACTGACATCTGGATCTTCACCACCTTTTTCTCCTCTCCTACCTCCCCGTTTCTGCCACTGAGTCTTTGCTTCTCTCCCTTTAGAGTTCCGCGGCTGCCTCCCTTCTCCTGTGGTTGCACACGCCCCTGGCTCCAATCTGGTTTCCAGTTCCAATCCGGTTTCTCCCCGTCTTCCACTCAGCCCTCTTGCCAACTTGCATCTCTCCGTCTCTCCATCTTTCCTCCCTTCGCCCTTCCTTCCTCCTCCTCTATTCTGAGGACACTCTCCCTGCCTGCTTTATCCTTCTCTTCGAACCCTTATTATTTGGCTTTTAACTTCTTCTCTCTTTCTCTTCCTGTTCTTAACCGTCTTTGTCTCTTCCCTCCTCACTGCCACCTTCCTCCTTTCCTCCTTTTCCCCAAATCTTACACCGGCTTCTCTGCCTTTCCTTCCAGCTGATCTTAATTACACAGATAGGTGTTGGCAACACCAGAAGTCTGCGGAGTTGCAGAACTTGGTCAGCTGTGAGTGTTTTCCTCCAGTTTAATTTCCAAAAAATCAATGTATTTTAAGGGGAAAAAAGTAAATATTCTAGACAAATAACGAAGCAATTTTCCAATCCAAAATTAGAAGAGTGTAGGTAGGTTAAATTATTTCCCGCTCACTCTTCTATAAAGCACAGTCTCGGTTCTGTATCTCACTGTAGCAAAGAATTAATTGTAGATATATTCACATCTTCAAGAGCTCAAATAGCTACTTCACTAGAAGTAATTTTTTCCATATATATTTTAAAAAGTTGGTGACATCCTTTGAACCAGAAAGGGTTTCCACTTACAATGCTGAGATATGCCCCTGACTGTTTTTTCGTCTGTTCCCAGTAGTTCTTCCACAGAGGCAGAAGTGGAATTTCTGCCTTCTAACTGGGAGCTGAAAGTACAAGAACAGAGTCTTTGGAAGCCCCTTCGCCCAGTTAATACCTTAACTGGGGTTTTTCCTTTCTAAAAATAAAATTGATGGGTTGCAAGTGGTGGGATCCTTAGGTGGACGTGACCATGTCCTCCTGGAGTTTGTTATACAGTGGAAAGGTGAAGCTAAGCATAGTCAGACACGCATTCTAGACTTTAGGAAAGCTGATTTCAATAAACTTAGAGAAATACTGGGGGTGATCCCATGGTCAGGAAAACTAAAAGAGAAGGGAGTTCAAGATGGATGGGAGTTCCTCAAAAGGGAGATACTGAAAGCACAATTTCAGACAGTTCCAATGAGGAAGAAAAATGGGAGAAGTATAGTGTCTAGATCAAGGGAAGTAATAGTGCCACTCTATTCTGCATTGGTCAGGCCCCACCTGGAATACTGTGTCCAGTTCTGGGCACCAAAATTCAAAAAGGATGTGGAGAAACTGGAGCGGGTCCAAAGGAGGGCAACTAAGATGGTGAAGGGACTGGAAACCATGCCCTATGAAGAACGCCTTAGGGAGCTGGGGATGTTTAGCCTGGAGAAGAGAAGGTTAAGAGGTGATATGATAGCCCTGTTCAAATATTTGGAGGGATGTCACATTGAGGAGGGAGCAAGCTTGTTTTCTGCTGCTCCAGAGAACAGGACTCAGAACAATGGATTCAAGATACAGGAAAAGAGATTCCACCTGAACATTAGGAAGAACTTCCTGACAGTAAGGGCTGTTCGACAGTGGAACACACTCCTTCCTCAGAGTGTGGTGGAGTCTCCTTCCTTGGAGGTCTTTAAGCAGAGGCTGGATGGCCATCTGTCGGGGATGCTATGATTGGGAGTTCCTGCATGGCAGGGGGTTGGACTGGATGGCCCTTGTGGTCTCTTCCAACTCTAAATTTCTATGATTCTACGATTCACACAAGACTCCATGAATATGGGGAAAAACCTGCAAATAACAAAAACATCATGTTTTGACCTAAGAGGACACCTCTCTAGGAATCTCTAGGTCCTCCAGGGCAACACTGTGGTAAACGTCTGCCAGATATTGACCATAGAGTTGCACTGGAGGAGCTACAAAGGCCTAGGAGTGTCCTCTCGAGGGATCTCTAGGTCTTTCAGTGCCACTAGATATTCCTAGAGAAAGCATATGGAATAAATCCGTAATAGATCAAATTCGTGAATATATCAAATCCGTGAATATATCAAATCTGCAAATATGGAGGGATGAGTGGAATCTTAGAAGAGACCCAAAGGGACGTCCTGTTTCCCAGTCTCTGCAGGAGCAGAAAACAAGCTTCCTCCATCTTCTGTGCTTAGAGAAACTCTCTGAGAGTACAGAGTAGGGGTCCTTGCCGTCTTCCACCTTGCAATCCCTAAATTTCTCCCCCATGACCCTAACCCCAACCAGGCCAAGACGTCTGGCAAGTTCTCCGAGGAAGATCTGGAGAAGCTCTGGAGGGAGTTCAAGCATCACAAGGAGAAGGTCCACGAGTACAAGATCCTCCTGGAGGCCATCGGCCGGACGGAAGGTACCAAGCGCTTTGCATGGTGGTCTATGGGGTGGGTCAGTGGGGAAACGAAGCTATGGCTTTGGGGTCAGAAAGAGCTGAACTAGCTCCTTGGGCTCTTGGCTTCTGGCATCCGTTGCCATTAGACCTTTCATTCAATTGCCAAAGTAAAGAACAGGAACTTTTATTATTTATGTGTTATATGTTCTAGGAGATATTGATAAGATGAAAAATCGATAATTTCCAAATTAAGATTTTTGGGGAGCACTCTAGTGGAGGAGGAAGTCATTTATTATTGAATCTTCGAAGAGGGTTTATATTCCGTGTACATAGAATATAAAATATATAGAGTATAAAAATATATTTGGAAATGTTAATAAGGTTAATAATTAAACCCTATAAAATCAGATAAATGGGTTGATGATGATGAAACTGCCATCCTCTGCCTAGGGAGGGAAAGAAGAATGAAAATTAATAATTGTAAGCCGCTCTGATAGCCATTAAGGCTGAAGAGCGGGGTATAAATACTTTAAATAAATAAATAATAAATAATAAAATGGCTGTGCTGGCCGGCTGAAGGCCGCTGTGGCCTAAGGAAGGCCTTGCCTTGGCTGGAACAGTCTTGTTGTGGCCGGAGGGGCCTTCAGCCGGCCAGAGCGACTTTGCTCCTATCGAAGCACGGCCACGCCGGCTGGAAGAAGCCCACTCCGGCTGAGGAAAGACCCTGGCTGGCGCGGACTTCCTTCGGCCGGTGCAGCCATTTTAAGATGCCTGTGCTGGCCAAGGCCTTGGTTCAATAAGGTAAGGAGGGAAGGTACTCAGGTTCCCATTGTCCCCAATGGCTGTGCACCATTGGGGACAATGGGACATGAATATCTGTGAAATTTCGAATTCGCGGGGGTCCCCTGAACAGATCCCCTGTGAGTTCGGAGGGATGACTGTAGAACTAAATCCAGACAAGATGGAGGCATTCGCTGTTGGGAGCCCTAATCCAGGTTTAGGGATAGGTCAAGTGGTCCTGGAGGGGAGTCACACTCCGAGACACATCACTTCTGACCGCAAATCAGGCGAATGTGACGATAAGGAGCGCCTGTTATCAGCCACGCCCTTCCCGGGTACCGGGGACTCAGAAACCATGGTGCGTGTACTGGTAGCCTCATGACTCGGTTTCCGCAATGTTCTCTCTATGGGGCTACCCTCATACCCTGGAAGAAAGCAGTGGCAACCACACGGCGCAGCCTGTGCACGGGGCAAAAAGAACAGGTGCCGCTGGCGAAACATCGGCAACAAACGCTTCTAGAACATGGCCACAGAGCCAGAAACTGACCAGCGTTTGCTTCATTTGCTGTTTCTCTTCCTCCTCCTGCTTCCCAGACCTCCATAAAAACACGGTCACCGCCTTGGAGGACGACACGGAGGACGAGGTGGAGGTGAGGAGAAACTGCACAAGAAACACTCGGAGCTCAAGGAGAAGCTGCGCAACTGCGGGAACTGAGATCTTCCACCCAATGATCCACAGGCAAATTTGTTCCCAAAAGAAGAAAGTTTATTGTAAGAGCACTGGAAGTAGTGATTGGAAACACTTTTTTGCAACATCTGAGGTCTTAGGAAAATCCCAGGCTTTTACAGCCGCCCCCCGATTGATGACAGAGGAACGGGCTATAAATAAAATTATTATTATTATTATTATTATTATTCTCCTCGCAGTTCCCCACACCACACACACATTAGCCCTCATTACCATGGCAACACTTGGATTCTCCAGGACTGCAACCTTGAGGCCCCTGTTATCTTGCATTCCAACCCGACCGTCCTAGACTTTCCCAAATACCATCTTCCACTAATACTACCCAACCCCCATCAATCCCACTAACAGAATTAGCAGACTAATACATTACTAGCATATATGGTGTGACTACATCTAGGAATTTAATATATGTGAATAATTATCACTAACTTAAAGTGTAAGTCCTGACAGTCTGCCCCCCCCAAAGCCTTATGTCCCCCCTTTTGGTTTATTAGGATATGCCCAGTGGAATTCTTGAACTAATTTGTCAGCTTGCACATGCTGTGCTTTCACCCATTCTGCCATAGCAATTGAGAAATGTTTCCATTGCACCAAATATTCTTGCTGACCCCAGATTTTCCTGGCGTCCAAAATTTTTATGATTTCAAAATGTTCTTCTCCGTCAATCAGCAACGGCAGTGGGGCATCGTCCTCTTTTTTCC
The DNA here is from genome assembly GCA_034509955.1 of Urosaurus nigricauda. Classification (NCBI taxonomy): domain Eukaryota; kingdom Metazoa; phylum Chordata; class Lepidosauria; order Squamata; family Phrynosomatidae; genus Urosaurus; species Urosaurus nigricauda. The sequence continues at coordinate 293,759 of JAOEGL010000002.1, forward strand.
AGTCACTCTTCGGCCCAGCTGGTTTCAGTAAACTGAAATGGAACACAGGATGAATATGTTTGTACATTTTTGCTAAGTCTAACTCAGCATTCACTTCAGTGATCAGTCTCTTTACTTCGAAAGACCCCACGAATTTCGGCCCCAGCTTTTTGGATGGCACCCTATATTTCAAGTTTTTTTGTGGATAGGAAAACCTCGCCCCCCACCTTAATGTTCCAGCTAGGTTTATGATGCTGATCAGCAAACTTTTTCTAGTCCAGCTCAGTCAGTTTTAGAGCCTCCTCTATTTTTGGCCAGCCCTTCCGTAGTAATGCACTCCACTGTCCCACAGTCACAGGGTCTCCTGGCTCCACTGTCAATTGGGGAAGGATTCTAGGTCCATAACCATAGATGGCCTCAAATGGAGACACCCCTGCGCTGGAATGAACTGCCATGTTAAATGCAAACTCTGCATGGGGCAACAATTCGCACCAGTTGTCTTGTAAATGGTTCACATAACACCGGAGATAAATCTCTAAAGATTGACTATAGCGTTCAGTTTGGCCGTCTGAGGTCGGGTGAAAAGCCGTACTCAAGGCCAAGTGCACCCCCAATTTCTCTTGCAAACACCCCCAGAATTTTGAAGTGAACTGCGAGCCCCGGTCAGATACAATCTTATCTGGCAATCCGTGAAGCCTATAGATATGCGTAATTAACAGATCTGCCAATTTTGAAGTGCTGGGTAGGCCCTTGCACCCCACATAATGTACTTGGTTAGTAAACAGATCTGTTACCACCCAGATGGTATTTCGGCCTTGAATTTCTGGTAGGTCTATAATAAAATCCATGTCAATGTGCTTCCATGGCTGGGTTGGGGTTTCCAAAGGACGCAACAACCCACTGGGCTTTCCATTCATGGTTTAGCGCTAGCACAAATTGTACATCTCTGCACATATTCTCCAAGTCCTTCCGCACCCCTTTCCACCAATATTTGCTTCTCAGAGTATGCCAGGACTTCACGAACCCCCAATGTCCCGCAGCTTTCACATCATGACTCAAGGCCAGCACCTTGGGCCTCAATAGCCAATGCTAACAAATATAAAAGGGGGAACACCTGGCTGAATGAGACCACATGTGAAAGGGATCTAGGAGTCCAAGTAGACCATAAGCTTAACATGAGTCAACAGTGTGACTCCACTACACTCCGAGGGAGTGTGTTCCACTGTCGAACAGCCCTTACTCTCAGGAAGTTCCTCCTAATGTTGAGGTGGAATTTTCCTGCAATTTGTATCCATTGTTCCGTGTCCTTCTCTGGAGCAGAACAAAACAAGCTTGCTCCCTCCTCAATGTGACATCCCTTCAAATATTTAAACAGGGCTATCATATCACCTCTTAACCTTCTCTTCTCCAGGCTAAACATCCCCAGCTTTCTAAGTCGTTCCTCATAGGGCATGGTTTCCAGGCCCTTCACCATCTTAGTTGCCCTCCTTTGACCAAAGCAGAATAGAGCAGCACTATTACTTCCCTTGATCTAGACGTTATACTTCTAGTGATACAGCCTAGAATTGCATTGGCCTTTTTAGCTGCTGCATTGCACTGTTGACTCATGTTCAATTTATGGTCTACTTGGACTCCTAGATCCCTTTCACATGTGGTCTCATTCAGCCAGGTGTCCCCCATTTTATATTTGTGCATTTCATTTTTCCTCCCTAAGTGCAGAACCTTACATTTCTCCGCATTGAATTTCATTTTGTTAGCATTGGCCCAACTTTCTAGTCTATTCAGGTCATTTTGAATTTTGATCCTGTCCTCTGGGGTATTGGCTACTCCTCCTAATTTGGTGTCATCTGGAAATTTGATAAGTATGCCTCCAATTCTGTCATCCAAGTCATTAATAAAGATATTGAATAGCACTGGGCCCAGGACAGAGCCCTGTGGGACCCCACTGGTCACTTCTCTCCAGGATGAAAAGGAACCATTGTTGAGCACTCTTTGAGTTTGGTCAGTCAACCAATTACAAATCCATGTAACGGTTACCTTGTCTAGCCCACAGTTTACAAGATTGTTTGCAAGAATGTCATGGGGAACCTTGTCAAAGGCCTTACTGAAATCAAGACATACTACATCCACAGCATTCCCTTCATCTACCAAACTGGTAATTTTATCAAAAAAAGAGATCAGATTTGTCTGGCAGGCCTTGTTTCTCTGAAACCCATGTTGACTTTTTGTGATTATGGCATTGGCTTCTAAATGTTCACAGATTCTCTGCTTAATGATCTGCTCTAGAATCTTTCCTGGAATTGATGTCAGACTAACTGGACGATAATTGTTGGGATCCTCTTTTTTCCCCTTTTTGAAGATGGGCACAACGTTTGCCCTCCTCCAGTCTGCTGGGACTTCTCCTGTTCTCCAGGATTTCTCAAAGATTATTGCCAATGGCTCTGATATCACATTTGCCAGTTCTTTTAATACCCTTGGATGTTGTTCATCTGGTCCTGGAGACTTATATTCATTTAGGTTAACCAGATATTCCTGTACTATCTCTTTACTTATTCTGTGCTGAAATTCCCCTATTCTGTCTTCTTCCCCATTATGCTTAGGTTGGGCACCTTTTGCCTTTTCTGAGAAGACTGAAGAAAAGAAGGTGTTGAGTTATTCTGCCTTTTCTCTGTCAATTGTGAGCATTTTGCCATCTTCTGCACGCAGTGGCCCTACCGTTTCCTTCTTCTTCCTTTTGCTGCGGACACATCCCAAAAAGCCCTTTTTATTGTTCTTAATCTCTCTAGCCAGCCTGAGTTCATTCTGGGCTTTAGCTTTTCTGACTTTATCCCTACACGTACTGGCTATTTGTTTGAATTCCTGTTTGGTGATTTCCCCATTTTTCCATTTCTTATACATGTTCCGTTTGAAACTTAGCTCAGTTGAAAGTTCCTTAGTCATCCATCCTGGCTTCTTGAGACATCTTCCATTTTTCTTCCTCATTGGAACTGTTTGAAATTGCGCCTTCAGTATCTCCTTTTTGAGGAACTGCCATCCGTCTTGAACTCCCTTCTCTTTTAGTGTTCCTGACCATGGGATCACCCCCAGTATTTCTCTAAGTTTATTGAAATCAGCTCTCCTAAAGTCTAGAGTACGTGTCTGACTATGCCTAGCTTCTCCCTTCCACTGTATAACAAACTCCAGGAGAACATGGTCACTTCCACCTAAGGATCCCACCACTTGCACCCCATCAACCAGGTCTTCCCTGTTGGTTAAGATCAGATCTAAAATAGCTGATCCCCTTGTTGCCTCTTCCACCTTTTGGACAATGAAATTATATTCGAGGCAAGTGAGGAATTTGCTCAACCTTGAGGATTTGGCTGAGTTTGACTTCCAGCAAATATCCGGATAGTTGAAGCCCCCCATCACTACTACATCTCTCCTTTCTGAGTGTGTGGTCATGTCTTCTAGAAAGGCATCATCCAATTCCTCTGCCTGAGTTGGGGGTCTGTAGTAGACTCCCACAGTAACATCCCTGTTATTTCCCTCTCCTTTAATTTTTATCCAGATGCTCTCCACCTGGCTTCCAGTATTGACTTCCTGGATCTCTTCACTGGTGTAAATATCCCTGACATATAATGCTATTCCTCCTCCTTTCCTGTTTGGCCTGTTTCTCTTTAAAAGGTTATATCCCTCTATTTCTACATTCCAATCGTGAGACTCATCCCACCAGGTTTCAGTGATGCCTATTATATCATATTTCCCCTGTTGTGCTAGGATTTCAAGTTCCTCTTGCTTATTTCCCATGCTTTGTGCATTAGTGTACAGACATCGAAGACCATGTGTCCCCTTTACTTGATGTCTGTGCAGTTTTTTGCCCCCTACTGTTGGGTCCTTGCACTGTTTGCCTTGTTCCCTCTATGTCAGTTTCAGTATTTATTCCAGCCCTTTTGCCTTCCAAAATGCTGTCTCCCTTCCCCACATAACTCAGTTTAAAGTCCTCCTGATCAGATTCTTCAGACTGTTGGCAAAAACATTTCTTCCAACTGGTGTGAGATGCAGTCCATCCCTTGCCAGAAGTCCCTCTTCATGGAACCGCAGCCCATGATCTAAGAATCCAAATTGTTCTCGACGACACCATCTGCGGAGCCAGTTGTTGACATCTGCAATTTTTCTTTCTCTTCCTGGACCATGCCCTTCGACTGGCAGAAGAGACGAGATGACAATCTGTGCATCCATTTCTTTTAGCTTCTTTCCCAGAGCCTCATAATCCCTTCTGATATTCTGAAGGCCGTGTCTTGCTGTGTCATTCGTTCCCACGTGGATCAAAAGGAAGGGGTATTTGTCAGTAGGTTTGACCAGTCTTGTCAGCCTCTCTGTCACATCACGGATCTTTGCCACAGGGAGACAACACACCTCCCGGGACATCTTGTCAGGCCCACAAATTACTGCTTCTGTACCCCTCAGCAAGGAGTCCCCCACTACGACCACACGCCTCCTCCGAGGCTTAGCAGTGGCTGTTCCCTTTCATGATACTCTCAGGCTCCCCTGCTCTGCCCCTGATGTCTGTCCCTGCTGCTTTTCCTCATCATCTCTGACAACAGAGAGAGATTCAAAGCGATTCTGTAGTTGCAAGCTGCTCACAGAACGTTCCCTGGTTTCCTTACTTCTGTGTGTGACCTTCCTCCAAGCATCTACCTCTGTTGTATGTGGAGTGACCTCCTCCACCCCAGCAACTTCCTCTGTCTGTTTCCCACCCAAGATATTCTGGTCTGGTCTGTTCAGGAGAATCTCCTGCTCTCTATGATGCTGGAGTGCAGATACCTGCTCCTCTAGCTGCTGTACTTTCTCTTCCAAGGGGGCTACCAACTTGCACTTGGGGCAGGTGTAGTTCTCCACATCTGTAGGCAAGAAGACAAACATCCCACAGGTGTTGCAGGTGACTGCTGCAGGGCCTTCAGTGTCCATACTGAGAAGTCTTAAGGAGGCACTGAAACAAGACTGTGGGCTTCCCTTGCTAGACTTGGCCTTTGTCCCCAAGCTCTGTCACTGAGTTCAAGTCCCAGGGCCTAAAGGTATGTAGAGAGCTCCTGGCTACTAGCTCCCTCCAGAGGCAAGTCTCTGACTCACTTCCTCTGATGCTTCAGGCAGCTTCTCTTCTATTGTCTAAAAACCTCCTTGACTAGATGAGAAAAATCAAAATCTGGCTTCTCCCAGCAATGGCTCCCAGTAATGCAATAGGTCCAAGTGTAAATTAGATTAGATCTCACCCAAGCACATGGACTAGAGCCTCCTCCTCCTCCTCCTCCTCCTCCTCCTCCTCCTCCTCCTCCTCCTCCTCCTCCTCCTCTGTTACAGGAAATGAAACCTCTCCAAGCCTTGTGTAGCTTAAGAGGTCTGGCTTCTCCCAGCAATTGCTCCCAGTAATGCAATAGGCTCAAGTAATTAATTAATTCCTCACAGCTTGTGTTGTGGCACTGCAGATGGTGATGGTTTCGTTGTGCCGTTTTCAGCCATAATGTTGTTCTTGGAAATGGGTAGATCTCAATATTTCTGTGGTTTGTGTTGAGATGTTTCTGAATGTGGCTTTCGCCCCATATATCCAAGAGGGAAAACACTTCCCGGTGCTCCCCAGCATACCCCCTGCCCTGCTTCCATTTAGGATCTGTAGGTTTGATAACTTTTGAAAGATCCATGAACAAGATAAAGTGAGTTCTTTTTCCCTTATTCAGTTTTCCTTTCATGAAGCTGTTCCTGCTGCAGTCTACCTATGAAGGAGAAATGTAATTTATCAATACGTAGGCAAGAATCTGCATAATAGGAGTCTCCTGAAATGGCAGCCCCAGTCGCAGCAAAGGAGTGTAGACCAATGCTATAGAAGTACCCAAAATGGACAAGAGGAGAGGGGTCTAGATAGAAATGCCAAAGAGGAGGCTGTAAGGGAATGAGAGGCAGGCCCAGCTCCATCAGGAGAAGAAGAAGAGCCCTCCCTCCATGCCTTCTGACTTGGTCCCGGCCTCCGAGGGAGAGACCTGACCCCTTCCACACCAAAATTCCCTTCTTCTTTTGTGCCATGTCTTTTTCGGTTGTAAGCCTGATGGCGGAGTTGAGGCAGTGGCTGGGTAGGACTTTGCGTGGCACAATGTGTCAGCATTGAAGACCCCTGGCTCCTCCTCCCTAAATGGGTTCATTGTAAGAGAGTTCCTGCATGGCACAACAGGTCATCATAGATGACCCCTGGGCTCCCAATCCTAAAGGTGTTCTGTGAAAGAGAGTTCCTGCGTGGCACAACGGTTCTGCATTGACGATCCCTGGGCTCCCTTTCCTAAATGGGTTTCTAGAAAGAGAGTTCCTGCGTGGCACGACGGGTCAGCATAGATGACCCCTGGTTCCCCCTCTCTAAAGGGCTTCCTTGAAAGAGGAATTCCCTATTTACGCTCCAAGGGCCTCCTGATGGATTGGGAATAATAGGAAGTCTTAAAGATATGTCTGGTAAACCTCCTCGTATAAGTTAACCCTCTTTTTGCCTTACCTGCCAACAAAACGTCTTCAGTGCGGCAGCAAGATGTGTCCCAAGGTGCAATTTGAGGCTGCATCAATAGAAGTATAGTGTCTAGATCAGTATAGTGCCTTGATCAAGGGAAGTAATAGTGCCATGCTATTCCCCTTTGGTCAGACCCCACCCAATACTGTGTCCAGTTCTGGGCACTACAATTAAAAAAATTGTGGAGAAACTGGAGCATGTCCCAAGGAGGGCAAGTTTGAATGGGAGTTCCTGCATGGCAGGTGGTTGGACTGGATGGCCCTTGCAGTCTCTTCCAACTCTGAGATGCAATGGTTCTATGATTCTTTTCTTCTATATTTTAAATGTGTCATGTCATACAAGTGAAGAGAGCATTCCAATGCCTTCTGGGAGTTCCTCTGGGTAACATATAACAAGCCATTATTGTTCTGTTGCTACTTGCCTTATTCCTTGGGAAACCGCGCAATCCCACTGCGGCCTGTTCCACCAGGAGTATAAACAGGAACCAAAGAAACAACCAAAGCACCCAGAAACAAGCAAAATTCTCTGTGCCCGTGCCATACTTGATTTTTGAAAACTATACATTCCTATCCTATCCTATCCCATAGCCCAACACCCCAACCTTCCCGGCACAAGGATCTATCATATTGCGAAATCACGTTAAACCAGTCTTACTTCTGTAATAGACTGAATCGCACGAAAACGGATACCGATACACAGACACGGTAAAGGAATAACACTAAACCTTTCGCGGAGATCCCAGTATTACCCTCCAAAAAAGGGGTCTTCACTTTTGCTTATTGTAGCCAAGGCGCGCGGTAGGCCAACAAGCAGAAATTGCAGTGCTATTATTCAAAAGTACTGTTCTCCGTTGTGATCTTGATAAACCTTTATGAGGTCCCAGTAGAATGGAAACTTGCAATTACACAAAATTAGTGTTTTTCCCTTGGTCGCCACGTGAAAAATGGTGACTCTTCTCCAGAGGTTCGTTCTTGCGCATGCTCATTGTGAGATTTTTTTGGCAAATCACGGTCTAGCATCATCTGCTGGCCAAAAAGTGTGGTAACCCAAACTTTTCCTGGGACTTATTTTTCTTGGCCTTGCTTTTTGGAAGGCCACCAGGAGCCTAGAATCATGCCCAGGGGATGGTTCTTATGGGGGCCCCAGGAGCTTGAATGTCTGTTTCAGCTCCTTGAAAGCGAAAGGGACTTGGAAGTGATCATGAGCAGCACCTCCCTTCCCAACAGGGAAATCTATGCCAGGCTGGCCCAGAGGCTGCGCAGGCAAGGCTTCAGTCGTTCTGTGGACCAGGTGGCATCAAAAGTGAAGGTGCTTCGCACAGCATTCTACCATGCTATGAGGGAGCACGGTGCCAGTCCAGGGGGTCACGCTCTGACACATTTACTATAATGCGGCACTTGTGGATGCTCGCTGGGATGCTGCCGGTGGAGCCACGAGCCACAGTGGGTGAGTTTCATACCGCTGTAACCGGACTATATGTGCACCTACAGAGAGGATGTTATACTTATCATGTGATATATATGTGTTTTTGCAGCTCAGTGTGGGCGTGACCCCGTCCATAGATGGGATGATGCCACCCCACAGGAACATGCTGCAGGTGCGCATGGTACGTAGAAGCTTAGGTACATGTTGCAATATGTTCCCCTTGGGGATAAGTGGCGCTAAGGTGTGCATGCCAAAGGGCCATGTTCATTAGATGGTGGGGGGGAGAACAGAATAAGAGATACATACGTCAGTGCTAAAAATAATGAACAGGTGCTTCCATATTGTGCTTGCCGAGCAGTAGCACGCAAGAAAACACTGAGGTGCTATGTTTGGATAATCCCTTCTCAGAAACAGTAGTCCTATGAAAACCATGCGTATATGTACTCTAGTAAGTACTGTTACATTTGCATGGCACACCACTAATTGTGGCTTTTCATCACTGCAGGACGCGAACCTGAAGACGCTCCACCAGTTGCACACCCACCGAGGGACTTGCCTGCACCACTCCCTGCCGTTGCGCTTGGCGAAGGGAACGGGCAGCTAGAGCAGCGTCTCCTTAACATGGAGTTGGAGATGGAGCCCATGTGCACCCAGCAGCATGAAAGTAAGCCACCAAGAAAGCTGCTTATTCTCAGACAGCAATGCCTTACAAGATGCACAATGCACGACAGGCAAAATGTCTGAGTATGTTCCTTTTTTTCCTTGGCAGTGCTGGAACGGCAGGACTTGATGGAGCAGCGTTTATTGGCAGTGGAGACTGGACTTGACCGGCATTGATGTGGATCGACCACTTTCGTGTATCACGTTCCCCACCACGCCAAGTTGAACCGGGAAATGGGAATTAGCTGCAGCTGGTTATGGGATACCTGTGGCCCTCTCCTTTGTTTGTGCGGCGACAAAGATATTATTTCTATCTCTTTTCTGTTTGTGTACAGTTAATGTATGTACAAGAGGGTGTGTGTGTGGGCGTGTGAGTGTTCAATAGTGCATAGAATCATAGAATCATAGAGTTGGAAGAGACCACAAGGGCCCTGATCCAGTCCAACCCCCTGCCATGCAGGAACTCCAAGTCAAAGCATCCCTGACAGATGGCCATCCAGCCTCTGCTTAAAGACCCCGAAGGAAGGAGACTCCACCACAGTCCGAGGGAGTGTGTTCCACTGTCGAACAGCCCTTACTGTCAGGAAGTTCCTCCTAATGTTGAGGTGGAATCTCTTTTCCTGGAGCTTGCATCCATTGTTCCGGGTCCTGTTCTCTGGAGCAGCAGAAAACAAGCTTGCTCCCTCCTCAATATGACACCCCTTCAAATATTTAAACAGGGCTATCATATCACCTCTTAACCTTCTCTTCTCCAGGCTAAACATCCCCAGTTCCCTAAGGCGGTCCTCATAGGGCATGGTTTCCAGACCCTTCACCATCTTAGTTGCCCTCCTTTGGACCCGCTCCAGTTTCTCCACATCCTTTTTGAATTGTGGTGCCCAGAACTGGACACAGCATTATTCCAGGTGGGGCCTGACCAAAGCAGAATAGAGTGGCACTATTACTTCCTTTGATCTAGACACTATACTTCTATTGATGCAGCCTAAAATAGCATTGGCCTTTTTAGCTGCCGCATCGCACTGTTGACTCGTGTTCAACTTGTTGGTCTACTTGGACTCCTAGATCCCTTTCACATGTGGTCTCATTCAGCCAGGTGTCCCCCATTTTATTTCTGTGCATTTCATTTTTCTGCCCTAAGTGCAGAACCTTAGATTTCTCCGTGTTGAATTTCATTTTGTTAGCGTTGGCCCAGCTTTCTAGTCTATTCAGGTCATTCTGAATGTCAATCCTATCTTCTGGAGTATTGGCTACTCCTCCTAATTTGGTGTCATCTGCAAATTTGATAAGTATGCCCCCAATTCTGTCATCCAAGTCATTAATAAAGATGTTGAATAGGACTGGGCCCAGGACAGAACCCTGTGGGACCCCACTGGTCACTTCTGTCCAGGATGAAAAGGAACCATTGTTGAGCACTCTTTGAGTTTGGTCAGTCAACCAATTACAAATCCATGTAACGGTTACCTTGTCTAGTCCACATTTTGCAAGCTTGTTTGCAAGAATGTCATGGGGAACCTTGTCAAAGGCCTTACTGAAATCAAGATATACTATATCCACAGCATTCCCCTCATCTACCAAACTGGTAATTTTATCAAAAAAAGAGATCAGATTTGTCTGGCAAGACTTGTTTCTCTGAAACAATTGCAAAAGTTCTTGGATGTCAATTTTTGTTTGTTTGTTTGTGGTTTTTTCCTGCCCTCCCCTCCCCCCGCTACCTGTGCGGAAACAGGTAACAGGTGTACCTTGGTTTTCGCCTATCCCTGTTCACGTGTGTGTGAGTGTGAGCTGATGTCTCCGTGAGTCTCCGTGTGTTTGTATTGTGCCCCCCACCCCCACCGATACCTGTGCCGGAACAGGTAACGGTTGTACTTTGGTTTTGAGTCCCCGCCCGGCCTTGGTCATATACGAACAGCCAATGTCCCTCTTAATTTTTGGATTTCATACCTACCTGTTGTGTCTGTCTTGTACATAATAAAAATATTATTTTCTTGATACTTTCGTTGTCACATGTCTTCAGTTGGTGCGGGGAAGGAAATGGAGGGGTTGCTTTGCTGTCGTCATCTATTCTGACAAGTTGTGCCATGCAGGAATACACTTTCAAAGTGCCCTTTTTGGGATAAGGAATGAAGGTTTATCTATTCTGACAAGTTTTCATGCAGGAATTCACTTTCAAAGTGCCCTTTTTGGGATAAGGAATGAAGGTTATCTATTCTGACAAGTTGTTTCATGCAGGAATTCACTTTCAAAGTGCCATTTTTGGGATAGGGACTACAGTGTCATCTATTGTCCCATGCAGGACACAACGTTTGGAGGAACTTCATGACAGTAAGAGAAGGTTAAGAGGAGATATGATATCCATGTTGAAAAACTTGAAGGGATGTTATATTGAGAATGGAGAATGCTTTTGTTCCGAAGCTGCACAGCATAGGACACAATGGGGCAATGGATTCAAGCTACAGGGAAAGAGATTATTCCAGCTCGAAATTAGGAGGAATGATCTTTCTGAAAGTAAGGGTTGTTTCATAACAGAAAACATTCTGAGATTTTGGTTGAGTTCTTGCAAACAAGCTTGCAAAACAAACATTCTTGCAAACAATCTTGCAAAGCCATTCTTGCATAGAATCATAGAATCACAGAGTTGGAAGAGACCAGAAGGGCCATCCAGTCCAACCCCCTGCCATGCAGGAACTCCCAATCAAAGCATCCCTGACAGATGGCCATCCAGCCTCTCTTTAAAAACCTCCAAGGACGGAGACTCCACTACACTCCGAGGGAGTGTGTTCCACTGCAAACAAGCTTGTAAAATGTGGGCTAGACAAGTTAACTGTTACATGGATTTGTAATTGGTTGACTGGCCGAACCCAAAGGGTGCTCAACAATGGCTCCTTTTTATCCTGGACAGAAGTGACCAGTGGGGTCCCACAGGGTTCTGTCTGCACTCAGTTTGCTATTCAACATCTTTATCAATGACTTGGATGCCAGTATTGGGGGCAGAGTTTGGAGACAGCACCAAATTAGGAGGAGTAGCCAATACCCCAGAGGACAGGATCAACATTCAAAATGACCTGAATAGAATAGAAAGCTGGGCCAACGCTAACAAAATGAAATTCAACACGGAGAAATGTAAGGTTCTGCACTTAGGGCAGAAAAATGAAATGCACAGAAATAAAATGGGGGACACCTGGCTGAAAGAAACAACATGTGAAAGGGATCTAGGAGTCTAAGTAGACCACAAGTTGAACATGACTCAACAGTGTGATGCGGCAGCTAAAAAGGCCAATGCTATTTTAGGCTGCATCAATAGAAGTATAGTGTCTAGATCAAGGGAAGTAATAGTGCCACTCTATTCTGCTTTGGTCAGGCCCCACCTGGAATAACGCTGTGTCCAGTTCTGGGCACCACAATTCGAAAAGGATGTGGAGAAACTGGAGCGGGTCCAAAGGAGGGCAACTAAGATGGTGAAGGGTCTGGAAACCATGCCCTATGAGGAACGCCTTAGGGAACTGGGGATGTTTAGCCTGGAGAAGAGAAGGTTAAGAGGTGATATGATAGCCCTGTTCGAATATTTGAAGGGATGTCATATTGAGGAGAGAACAACCTTGTTTTCTGCTGCTCCAGAGAACAGGACTCGGAACAATGGATGCAAACTGCAGGAAAAGAGATTCCAGCTCAACATTAGGTGGAACTTCCTGAGAGTAAGGGCTGTTCGACAGTGGAACACACTCCTTCCTCGGAGTGTAGTGGAGTTTTTTCCCTTTAAAGGGAAGGAGGCCATTAAGCCTTGGGGTAGGTGGGCATTGCTTGAGGGCACTGTCCTCGGATGAACAGGGCTCCGGCTTGATAACCTCTAGGAATCTGTGGAGGGCACCTGATCCCTGACCCCCCGACCCCCCTCCCTGCCTGGATGACAGTCTTTTCCTGGAAGTGCAGGGATTCAAATATAGAGCCCTATGGCACCAACCTGATACCAGAGAAGGCCTTCTCCTACAAGCCATATAACACCGGTATTAAAAGATCTCCATTGGCTGCCTATTCGCTTCCGGGCTCAGTACAAAGTGCTGGTTATTACCTATAAAGCCCTAAATGGCTTGGGCCCAGAGTACCTGAAGGACCGTCTCTCCTCACATAATCCACCCCGCACACTTAGATCTTCTGGGCAATTATTACTTAAAGTTCCAGAGGCCAGATTGTCAATCACTAGGAAGAGGGCGTTTTCTATCGCTGCCCCGAGCCTCTGGAACTCATTGCCCACGGAGCTCCGCCTGGCTGCCTCCCTTATCCAGTTTAAGAAGGGGTTAAAAACGTATCTATTTGAGCAGGCCTACCCCTGATTCTCCCCCGCTGTTATTCTTCCCCCATCATGACTCGGATCGGAATACCGCTACCCCTTGGGCCGAGGTTGTTGGATTGTTTTCTGAATGATTGTTTTTAACTTTTGTATATGTTTTAATTTTTGTATGTGTACACCGCCCTGATCATTGGAAGGGCGGTATATAAATAAAGATTTATTATTATTACTATTATTAAACCTTAGGGCTCTCACAGCAGGATCCTATAGAGAGATACGGTCCCTCAAATCGTCTGGACCAAAGCCATGCATTTGCTCACAAGGAAACCCATCATTGGGGAACTCTTGCCCATAGGGAAACATAGGACAAGGAATCTATGTTTCCCCTGTAGACAAGTGTTCTCCTATATTTCCTTATGGACAAGTCTTCCCCAATTATTCTCTATGTGCAAGTACCCATGTTTCTCTATGGACAAGTATGAGTTCTCTATGGGCAGGTATTCCCCAATGTTTCTCTATGGGCAAGTATTCCCCAATGTTTCTCTATGGGCAAGTATTCCCCAATGATTCTGTACAAGCAAATATTCCGCAATGATTCCCTATGGACAAATATGGTTTTGCTATGGGCAAGTATTCCCCAATGATTCTTGGGGTGCAATTTTAGTTTCCCAGGGTGTTAACTCTTTCAAAGAAAAAATAAAATATGCAGGTATGAAAGTTAACTTGTTTGACTTTCATCAGCAGAGCAGCAAAAAAATGTGAATCAGACTATATTTTAATATGCTTTCCTAAAGAATAAAGACTAACTCCAAAATGACAGACTTGCAATTTTTAGTTTAAAAACAAACAAGAATGACTTTAATAAACATTTATACAATAAAGTAAAATCTAATCTAACTGGAATGAATAAAGCAGGGAGAGAAAAGAGACTGTGAAGCTCACTCAGGGGTGGATATTGAAGATATACAGCTTACTGACCGCATCTCTGGCCTTTTGCAATGTTTGGAGGGTCAGTAAAAGCTAAGTCCAAGAGAGAGAGAGAGAGAACGAGAGCGAGGAGGGGTCCCTCCAAATATGTCCCAACAAACCACTTCTCATTCTCCTGGACCAACGTTGAAGATCTTCAGTCCTTCATTTAGCCTCTGGAAACCATCTTTTGGGAGAGGTTTAGTGAGGATGTCCACAATCATCACTTGGTGTTGCAGGATTCTAGTTGGACAAGTCCACTTTTACACATATCTTACACTTTGTGAAATGCGACGTCAACGTTCTTCTTAACTGGCTTTTCACTTTCAGAAATCTTGATGCGGCTCTGATTATTATCTTGCATCAGAACGGCTGGTTTGGGTTCTGTGATCCCAAAGTCCAGGAGTAAGTTATGCAGCCATTTTGGTTTGATCACATGTTGCTTTGGCTGAAACACACTCGGCTCCAGCAGAAAGACTCTGGTTGCCTCTAATCGTTGTTCCATATTGCTGCCTGACATTTTCATTCTGGATGCAATCCATTCTTGGATTTTATTGGCAATCTGTTAGGAAGGTATGTTACAGTCATGATAGCTTCTGACCAAGAGCGTTCAGACATATTAGCTTCCAAAAGCACAGTGACAGCCATCTCCTTTCTTCATTCTCTCTGCCACCATTTTGTTCTGGAGAATAAGCCTTTGTAGTCTGATGCTCAATGCCATGATCTTTCAAAAATTCATGAAATTTAGCATTGACAAATTTTGTGTTGTTTTCTTCAGTTTGTAGCCACATTTGTTAGAGACTCTATTCAAGTACTCTGAATTTCTGAATCACTTGACTCTTCTCTCTGAAAAGATAAGTCTATGTGTATCTTCTGAAATCATCTATAATAGTCATAAGATAAGAGATACCTCCTACTGACTTTTCATCCATCAGACCAGAAATATCAGCATATAGAAGATCCAATGCCTTCTTGGATTGTCTCTCAGTAAATGGAGGATGTGAGGCTCTGGTGGCCTTTGCTTTCAAGCATTCTACACATCTTTCATTGTTTTGAACGTGCTTTGAATTTAAAACCTCTTTCAGGCTCTTGATTTGCCAGCCTCTTAATATTTTCCACACTTTGATGTATCTCCCCATTTCTCTCCCCATTCCTGCCTGCTTTGCCTGATATGCAGCCTGATGAGCCATTTTGTAAGACTCTCAGGATGGCTCCCACTATTGAAAACATTCCCTTTGGTCCCAACACAGGCTTTTAAAAAGTTTTAAGTTTTTTTCAAGAAATAGAAGAGATGGTCGACAGACCTTTGGAGCTGACGTTTTGGGCCCTGCTGGCTGAAAATGGCTTCTCCCCCGTGTGGGTCCTGTGATGACTGTTTAGATGTCCACTCTGACTAAAGCACTTTCCACATTCTATGCATTTGAATGGCTTCTCTCCTGTGTGGGTCCTGTGATGTCTGTTTAGATTTCCACTCCAACTGAAGCTCTTTCCACACTCTATGCAATTGAATGGCTTCTTTCCTGTGTGGGTCCTTTTATGTGACTTTAGACTTCCACTCCGACTGAAGCTCTGTCCACATTCCATGCATTTGAATGGCTTCTCTCCTGTGTGGGTCCTGAGATGCCTCCTTAGTGGTCCACTCCGACTGAAGCTCTTTCCACATTCTATGCATTTGAATGGCTTCTGTCCTGTGTGGGTCCTTTGATGTGACTTTAGACTTCCACTGTGACTGAAGCTCTTTCCACATTCCATGCATTTGAATGGCTTCTCTCCTGTGTGGGTCCTGAGATGCCTGCTTAGTGGTCCACTCCAACTGAAGCTCTTTCCACATTCTATGCATTTGAATGGCTTCTGTCCTGTGTGGGTCCTGTGATGCCTGTTTAGACTTCCACTGTGACTGAAGCTCTTTCCACACTCCATGCATTTGAATGGCTTCTCTCCTGTGTGGGTCCTTTGATGTGAGTTTAGATGTCCACTCTGACTGAAGCTCTTTCCACATTCCATGCATTTGAATGGCATCTCTCCTGTGTGGGTCCTTTGATGTAAGTTAAGATTTCCATTCCCACTGAAGCTCTGTCCACACTCCATGCATTTGAATGGCTTCTCTCCTGTGTGGGTCCTTTGATGTGAGTTTAGATATCCACTCTGACTGAAGCTCTGTCCACATTCCATGCATTTGAATGGCTTCTCTCCTGTGTGGATCCTTTGATGTCTGTTTAGACTTCCACTCCGACTGAAGCTCTGTCCACATTCCATGCATTTGAAAGGCTTCTCTCCTGTGTGGGTCCTTTGATGTGACTTTAGACTTCCACTCCGACTGAAGCTCTGTCCACATTCCATGCATTTGAATGGCTTCTCTCCTGTGTGGGTCCTTTGATGTGTGTTTAGATTTCCTCTCCGACTGAAGCTCTTTCCACATTCCATGCATTTATAGGGCTTCTCTCCTCTGTGGCTCCTTTTATGGGAAGACTGATGTCCATTAGGTGAGTTCTGTAATTGGGGGTGGGATGGGAGAGAAATAAAGATAAAATTATTAATAAGCCAGTCTGGGAGCAGTTATGACTAAAGAGCAGAGTAGAAATGCTTGAAAGAAGATAATAAATAAAGGACAATTGATGTGGATGCAATCTTGGCCAGCCAGCAGGGAAGCTTGATCCAAAGGTTGTCCAGGTGACCATCATCCCTCGATGCAAGCTCCAGGAAAAGAGATTCCACCTCAACATTAGGAGGAAGCTCCTGAGAGTAAGGGCTGTTCGACAGTGGAACACACTCCCTCAGAGAGTGGTGGAGTCTCCTTCTTTGGAGGTCTTTAAGGAGAAGATGAATGGCAATCTGTTGGGGACGCTTTGATTGGGAGTTCCTGCATGGCAGGGGGTTGGACTGGATGACCCTTGAGGTCTCTTGCAACTCTATGATTCTATGGTTCTGATTCTGCCATATTCATTATTCCTACATATGTTCTTTGTGGTTGAAATTACAATTAAGGAAAAATGTTCTTTATGGTTAAAATAACAATTAAAGCAATTAGAGAACTGAGTCCCAGGCCAGGCGGCCTCTGTTTTTGCACAGAAATGTAAACCAGGCCTGCCTTGCTATCCTCCTGGCCTAAGCATGGAATTGGTAACTCTTGGAAGATTTTAGTATTCTGTCTTCTCCTGCTCAGATAGATACGGATTTCCTGCCTGCAAACTCTGCTCTCTCTCTCCCCGGATTCAAACATCCCATTTGCTCCTATTGAATCTTAGGGCAATACTTTGGAAGGCAGGGCTGGAGGTAAAAGTCAAACTGTTTTGGAGGAAACAAGGCAAATAGTGCAGAGACCCAACAATGGGAGGCAAAAGAACCTGCACAGGCAGCAAGTAAAGGGGACCCATGGTCTTAGATGTCTCTATGGAAATCTGCAGAGAGTGGGGAAAAAGTAAGATGAATTTGAACTACTAGCAAAATAATGCAAATACAATATGATAAGCATCCTGGTGGGATGGGTCTCAGGATTGGAATGTATGAATGTAGGATTTGGAGGACGCGAGAGCAATGGACAACTCCCCCGGACTTTCCCTTTCCTTTCCAGCCAGAGAGGTGTTGTGGGGCATGGGCTTCTGGCTCCTCAAACCCCACTTGCCAGGCCAAGGCAGGCCCAGGAGATTTTTGTAGGCAGCGGTGAGACCTAGACCAGTGGCTTCACTGGGGCGGGCTTGGGTTCGAGAGTGGTCAAATGAGCAGCCAGTCCCAGCTGGGAGGCCTTGGCCCTGGTGGCTTCACCGGGGCAAGTGGGCTTCTGGCGGAGCAGCCTAGCAGGCAGAGCAGCCTAGCCGGAGCCTGGGGCCTTCTCTCGAGCGGTTGGAAGGGAGGGCGGGTGGAGGAGGACGAGCTCATGCTACCACTGCAACACTTTGAACAGGGCACCCTATCAGGCAGGGAAGATTAGCCAAGGCCTGGGGCTTCCTCCGGGGAGAACAGGGGGGCAGTGGGAGTAGGAGGAGGCCACTGCAGCTGCCGCCATCACTACTACACTTTTGGGACAGGGCCCTTCCCCAGACCCCACCAGGGGGATGGATCTCTTCTCTGGTCCTTGCCGGAGGGACAGGGTCGTTCCCGGACATTGCAAGATGGACAGGGCCCTTCCCCAGACCTTGTCGTGGGGGACAGGGCCCTTCCCCGGACCTTGCCAGGGAGGACAGGGCTCTTCTCTGGACTTTGCCAGGGGGACAGGGCCCTTTCCCAGACCCTGCTGGGGGTAAAGAGCCTGTCTCTCCAGCAAGGTCCAGGGAAGGGCACATCCCCCTTGGAATGGTCTGGAGAAGAGCCCTGTCCTCCCCGGCAAGGTCCAGAGAAGGGCCCTGCCCCCCCGGCAAGATCTGGAAAAGAGCCCTGTTCCACCAGCAAGGTCTGGAGAAGAGCCTCTTATTACTGGCAAGGTCTGGGGAATGGGCCTGCCCCCCCCCCCAGCAAAGTCCAGAGAAGGGCCCTTTCCCCTAGGCAAGGCCCTTCTCTGGACCTTGCTGAGGGAGACAGGGCCCTTCTCTGGACCTTGTCGGAGGGACAGGGCCATTCTCTGGACCTTGGTGGGGGAAGACAGGGCCCTTCTCTGGACCTTGCCGGAGGGACAGGGCCGTTCTCCTGGCCTTGCCGAGGTAACGGGGCTCTTCTATGCACCTTGCCCGGGGGACAGAGCTATACTCCAGACCTTGGCTCCAGACAGGGCTCTTCTCCATATCTTACTGGGGGGACAGGGCCCTTCTCTGGACCTTGCTGGGGAGGGACAGGCCCCTTCCCTGGACCTTGCAATTGGGTGCTCAACAATGGCTCCTTTTCAGCCTGGAGAGAAGTGACCAGGGGAGTCCCAAGGGCTCTGTCCTGGGCCCAGTGCTATTCAACATCTTTATTAGTGATTTGGATGAGAGAATTGGGGGCATACTTATCAAATTTGCAGATGACACTAAACTGGGAGGAGTAACTCCCATTTAGAGGGGAATGCCATAATCACAAAAAGCCAACATGGGTTTCAGAGAAACAAGTCTTGCCAGACAAATCTGATCTCTTTTTTTGATAAAATTACCAGTCTGATAGATGAAGGGAATGCTGTGGATATAGTATATCTTGATTTCAGTAAGGCCTTTGACAAGGTTCCCCATGACATTCTTGCAAACAAGCTTGCAAAATGCGGACTGGACAAGGTAACCGTTACATGGATTTGTAACTGGTTGACTGGTCGCACCCAAAGGGTGCTCAACAATGGCTCCTTTTCATCCTGGAGAGAAGTGACCAGTGGGGTCCCACAGGGTTCTGTCCTGGGCCCCAGTGCTATTCAATATCTTTATTAATTACTTGGATGACAGAATTGGGGGCATACTTATCAAATTTGCAGATGACACCAAATTAGGAGGAGTAGCCAATACTCCAGAAGACAGGATCAAAATTCAAAATGACCTGAATAGATTAGAAAACTGGGCCAACGCTAACAAAATGAAATTCAATGCAGAGAAATGCAAGGTACTGCACTTAGGGCGCAAAAACGAAATGCACAGATATAGGATGGGGGACATCTGGCTGAATGAAACTATGTGTGAAAGGGATCTAGGAGTTCAAGTAGACCATAAGTTGAACATGAGTCAACAGTGCGATGCAGCAGCTAAAAAGGCCAATGCTATTCTAGGCTGCATCAATAGAAGTATAGCATCTAGATCAAGGGAAGTAATAGTGCCACTCTATTCTGCTTTGGTCAGGCCCCACCTGGAATACTGTGTTCAGTTCTGGGCACCACCATTCAAAAAGGATGTGGAGAAACTGGAGCGTGTCCAAAGGAGGGCAACTAAGATGGTGAAGGGACTGGAAACCATGCCCTATGAGGACCGCCTTAGGGAACTGGGGATGTTTAGCCTGGAGAAGAGAAGGTTAAGAGGTGATATGATAGTCCTGTTCAAATATTTGAAAGGCTGTCATATTGAGGAGGGAGCAAGCTTGTTTTCTGCTGCTGCAGAGACTAGAACGCGGAGTAATGGATGCAAGCTGCAGGAAAAGAGATTCCACCTCAACATTAGGAGGAACTTCCTGACAGTAAGGGCTGTTCGACAGTGGAACACACTCCCTCGGAGTGTAGTGGAGTCTCCATCCTTGGAGGTCTTTAAGCAGAGGCTGGATGGCCATCTGTCGGGGATGCTTTGACTGGGAGTTCCTGCATGGCAGGGGGTTGGACTGGATGGCCCTTGTGGTCTCTTCCAACTCTATGATTCTATGATTCTATGATTCTATGAACTAATATCCCAGAAGACAGGATCAAAATTCAAAATGACCTGAATAGACTAGAAAGCTGGGCCAAAGCTAACAAAATGAAATTCAACACGGAGAAATGTAAGATTTTGCACTTAGAGTGGAAAAATGAATTGCACAGATGAGAGGGATCTAGCAGGCCAAAGAGACCATATGTTGAACATGAGTCAACAGTGTGATGCAGCTGTTAAAAAGGCCACTGCTATTTTAGGCTGCATCAATAGGGAAGTAATAGTGCCACTCTATTCTGCCTGGACCTTACTGGAGGGATAGGGCCTTTCTCTGGATTTTTCTGGGAGGACAGGGCCCTTTCCTAGATCATGCTGGCAACCCTTTGGCTTTTGCTTTTTTGTACAAAATTCCACAATCCCTTAATCTGCTCCTTTGCAATGTCAGGTCAGCCAAAGGTAAGACTCATATTATCCACGTTCTCCTCGTGGATGAACAGGCTGACCTGGCATGCTTCACCGAGACCTGGCTGGGAGACGCCAGGGCTGCCACTTGGACGCAGGCTCTCCCAGCTGGTTATTCGGTTAGTGAGCAGATAAGGGAAAGTGTGCGGGGGGAGGGCGGCATGGCAATAGTCCATAAATCCAATCTAATCCTGATCAGGAAACCTGTCCGGAAAACAACCCACATCAAATGTATATACCTCAGGCTGAAGATCAAGGAATAGTTTGGGGATTCTGTAAGTCTACCAGCCACCCCATTGTCTAACAGACTCCCTAACTGAGCTGATTCAGCTGGTCTCTGAGTTGCTGTTGAAGTCCCCCAGACTTCTTGTCTTGGGCAGCTTCAACATTCCTCTCGAGACCAGCCCTTCTGATCTATCTGGAGCGGCTCAGGAGTTCATGGAATCCATGACAGGCCTGAACCTATCCCAATTGGTCAACGGGCCTACCCATTGCACGGGTCATACACTCAATGGGATTTTTAGTTCGGAACAGGCATATCCGTGGGCGGAGGTAACCAAAACCTCCACATTGTCATGGACGGATCACTTCCTGATCAAGATGGACCTTACAGCTGCGCCTTGTCCCCTCGGGGGTGGTGGACCCATTCGAATGGTCCGCCCTCGAAGGCTAATGGAACCAATTGGCTTCCAGAAAGCCCTAGAGGGTTTAATGGTTGGTAATGCTGGTGATTCTGCCAAAGCCCTGGTGAATAACTGGAACACCGATCTTCCCCAGGCTCTCGACTCAATCGCTCCCGAGCGTCCTCTCCAACCCGCTCCTAACCGCAAGCCTTGGTACACTGAGGAACTGAGGGAGATGAAGAGGGCTGGACGACGACTAGAGCGCAGATGGCGGAAGACCCGTCTCTTATCCGACAGAACTCGCCATAGGCAGCACCTTCTTGCCTATCGGGAGGCTTTGCGTGCAGCGCGGAGATCCTTCTGCTCTGCACGCATTGCATCTGCAGAGTCCAGCTGCGCCCTTTCCTGGAGATGAGGGATATAGAAACTGTGGTACATACTCTGGTCACCTCACGTTTAGATTACTGCAATGCGCTCTACATGGGGCTGCCCTTGTGCTCAACCTGGAAACTTCTATTGGTTCAAAATATGGCAGCCAGACTTGTCACTGGGGCATCTAGGAGAGAGCATATAACACCAGTGCTTAAGTCTCTCCACTGGCTGCCGATCAGTTTCCAGGCACAGTACAAGGTGCTGGTTTTGACCTTTAAAGCCCTCCATGGCTTGCGTCCATCCTATCTCAGAGACCGCCTCTCCCCATATGAGCCCTCTCGCATTCTTCGGTCCTCTGGCAGGAACTTGCTACAACCTATGAAAACTAGGCTGTCTTTCCTCCAGTTTCCCTGGAAGAACTCTCTTCCCTACTGAACTCATCCAAACCTACCACCTGTTCTCTTGACCCAATTCCTTCTCCTCTTCTAATCTCTAAAGCCCCCACTTTGTTACCCTCCCTCCTCCATATCTTTAATCTCTCCCTCTCTTCGGGTTTCTTCGCTTCGGTCTTCAATCATGCCTTAGTCTCCCCTATTCTGAAAAAAACCCTCTCTCGACCCTTCTTCCCTGGCTAGCTATCGTCCAATCTCTCTTCTTCCTTTCCTTTCTAAGGTGTTGGAATGAGTTGTCTATTCACACTGTCTTGAGTTTCTTGAAACCAACTCCTGTCTGGATCCTTTCCAGTCTTGTTTTCGCCCACGGCACTCCACCGAGACAGCCCTCACTAAGATCTCGAATGATCTCTTGCAGGCCAAGGCAAATGGCCTTTATTCTATCCTTGTTCTTCTCAATTTGTCTGCGGCCTTCGACACCGTGGACCACTGTCTCCTGACAGACTTACTCTCTGACCTTGCTTTCTCGGGCCTTGTTCTCGACTGGTTCACATCCTACTTGTCAGATAGATTCTTCTCAGTGGTCTCGGGTAGTCAGACCACGGTCTCTGTCCCTTTATCTGTTGAAGTTCCTCAGGGCTCTGTTTTGAGTCCCCTATTGTTTTCTTTATACACACTCTCCCTTGGCAGACTAATCAGTTCCTTTGGTTTCTCCTACCATCTGTATGCCGATGACACCCAGCTGTCCCTTTCTACTCCTAATCTTTCGCTGGAATTAGAACAGCAAATGTCATCCTGTTTAACACCTGTCTCCCACTGGATGCACCATCGGCGTCTGAAGCTCAATATGTCTAAGAGCGAGCTTCTGGTTTTCCCGCCCAAGCCCACCCTTCACTACTCCTTTTCTATTTCTGTCAATAATATCTCTATTCAGCTGGTCCAGGAAGCCCGCAGTCTTGGTTTCATCTTTGATTCCTCTTTGTCATTTATTCCCCAGATCCAGACCACAGCCAGGGTCTGTAGATTTTTTCTCTATAATATTGCCAAAATCCATCCATATCTCTCAGTTTCTACCTTAAAAACACTGGTCCACGCCCTGGTGGTCTCACGACTAGACTACTGTAATCTCCTCCTGGCTGGGCTTCCTCTCTCTCATCTCCACCCATTAATTTCTGTTCAGCATTCAGCTGCACGCATTATTTCACTTGCTCGCCGCTATGATCATGTCTCCCCTTGGTTGTCTTCCCTTCACTGGCTCCCTCTTCCTTTCCGCATCAGGTACAAACTTTTGTTACTCACCTTCAAAGCTCTGCATGGGCTGGCCCCTCCTTATCTAGCTGATCTTCTCTCCCCCTACATCCCTACTCGTACCCTCCGCTCTGGTAACCAAGGTCTCCTCTCCCAACCCAGGTTGTCCTCTGCCCCGTCCCTTTTCTCTTGCTGCCCCTCATTCCTGGAGCCTTCTCCCTCTGCATGCTCGTCTCATCACTTCCTTAACCAGTTTTAAGGTGGGGCTGAAAACCTTATTGTTTAGGGAACGTGTGATTGTCATCGGGCTGTCTGATATCGCTTGATGTGACTTGCTTTTATGTCTGATGTTTTAACTTGTCTTTCCTTCCCTTTGTAATTTTATCTAATTATTACTATCATAGAGTGTACACATCTGGCAGGCTTTTATATATGTCTTAAATTTTACCAATTTTGTTATTCGAGCAAGTGTCGGGCTTAAAAATAAAGAAAAATCCAACATAATAACGAAAAACTTATGCGAGGAGAAACTCACAATAATACAAGAATATGGCTTAAATATAAGTAAAAAAGTAAAGTATTTAGGAATTATATTGACAAGTAAAAACTCCGACTTAATAAAAAAATAATTACAAAAAGACTTGGTTAGAAATTAAAAGGGATTTAGGAAAATGGAAAGATTTGAAACTATCACTCCTAGGCAGAATTGCACTAGTAAAAATGATCATTCTCCCAAAATTTTTATTGCTTTTCCTGTCCATTCCGGTAATCCAAAATAGGAACATGTTTAATGAATGGCAACGAGAAATTTTAACTTTTATATGGGCAAATAAAAAATTAAGAATAAAAGTAAAAATATTAGAAGATGCAAAAGAAAGAGGTGGTTTTGCTCTGCCCAATCTCAGAATTTACTTTGAAGCTTGCTGTCTGAGTTGGATATCAGACTGGATTAAACTCAAGAATAAATCGTTATTAAAACTGGAAAGTTCACAAATAAAAACAGGATGGCATGCCCTCCTTTTCTACCATAAAGAAAAAGCTAATTATTACTCAGATAGGCATCTAATAAGATCCACTCTATTAAAAGTATGGAGGAGATACCAAGAGAGAATGTGCCCAAAAATTCCTTTATGGATGTCACCACATGAAGCCCTATATACAACGGATCCGTGGAAAAGTCAAGGTTGGATAAAATATGAGGATATATTATATTTAAAAAACAACAAATATATGATAAAATCATATGAACAACTGAGAGAAGAAAAAATAGAATGTGGATGGTTTCTGTATCATCAGTTAGTTGAAAGAATGAAAATAGATAAGAAAGAAAAAGGCTTTACCAAAACTAAAACAGAATTAGAAGAAGAAATATGGGCAAATAAAAGAGCATTAATTGCTAGGTTATATAAAACAATGTTAAGATATTACACCGAAGAGGAAAGGGTAAAAGAATTAATGGTCAAATGAGCTCAAAACTGTGGTTAGAATCTAGAATTACAGCAAAGGGATATGGCGTGGAACCAAAGAATGAATTACACCTTGAGTCAAAATGTAAGGGAAAGCTATTATAAAATGATCTACAGATGGCATTTAACACCGGAGAAATTTAACATGATATATAAATCTAGCAGTCCAATTTGTTGGAAATGTGATAAAGAGAGGGGTACATTCTTCCACATGTGGTGGACCTATAAAGTCGCAACACAATTCTGGAAACAAATAAACCAAATAATGAATGAAATCCTGAAAATTAATATAGAATTTACACCAGAAAATATGCTATTAAATCTGATAGAAAATAAAATTGAAAGAAAACATGGAAGGATAATTTTTATATGCTCTCGGCAGCAAGATTGGTATACGCACAACATTGGAAAAGCAATATCTTTCAATATCTTTATTAATGACTTGGATGAAATTATTGAGAGCCTAGTTATCAAATTTGCAGATGACACCAAATTAGGAGGAGTAGCCAATACCCCAGAGGACAGGATCAAAATTCAAAATGACTTGAATAGACTAGAAAGCTGGGCCAAAGCTAACAAAATGAAATTCAACGCAGAGAAATGTAAGGTTCTGCACTTAGGGAGGAAAAATGAAATGCACAGATATAGGATGGGGGAAACCTGGCTGAATGAAACTATGTGTGAAAGGGATCTAGGAGTCCAAGTAGACCACAAGTTGAACATGAGTCAACAGTGTGATGCAGCAGCTAAAAAGGCCAATGCAATTTTAGGCTGCATCAATAGAAGTATAGCGTCTAGATCAAGGGAAGTAATAGTGCCACTCTATTCTGCTTTGGTCAGGCCCCACCTGGAATACTGTGTCCAGTTCTGGGCACCACAATTCAAAAAGGATGTGGAGAAACCGGAGCCATGTGTCCAAAGGAGGGCAACTAAGATGGTGAAGGGTCTGGAAACCATGAAGCCCTATGAGGAACGCCTTAGGAAACTGGGGATGTTTAGCCTGGAGAAGAGAAGGTTAAGAGGTGATATGATCGCCCTGTTTAAATACTTGAAGGGAGGTCACATTGAAGAGGGAGCAAGCTTGTTTTCTGCTGCTTCAGAGAACAGGACCCGGAACAATGGATGCAAGCTCCAGGAAAAGAGATTCCACCTCAACATTAGGAGGAACTTCCTGACAGTAAGGGCTGTTCGACGGTGGAACACACTCCCTCAGAAAGTGGTGGAGTCTCCTTCCTTGGAGGTCTTTAAGCAGAGGCTGGATGGCCATCTGTTGGGGTTGTTATGATGGAGATTTCCTGCATGGCAGGGGGTTGGACTGGATGGCCCTTGTGGTCTCTTCCAACTCTGTGATTCTATGATTCTATGATTCTAATATAACGCCACAGGTGGAAGAGTGGTATCTAAAATTGCTTGATATGAAAGAAATGGATCTTCTGTCAGATATGATGAATGATAAAATAGTGTCAGAAATACAAGAACCATGGCAAAAAAATAGAGGATTATATAAAGGAAATGTTATAGAAGAATAGAGATTGACTCAATGTATTGTACTTGAACCGGTTTTACTAAACTCGGGACTTAAACTAAGGTAACTTAATGTAATATAAACCAAGAATAACTACGATTAGCCAGACCTAAACGTAAGAGGTAAGAAAATCCAGACTTTAATTCTTTATAAATATGTATTTCTTATTTTTTATTTTTTTTTTATTTAAACATGTATTGGTCTGTGGACTATGACTATCACTGGAATAGCCATTGGTACCAAATTACTAATAATATGCAAACAAAGAGCCTTGTTACTCTATATAATATCTTCTGAGGCATAATCCAATAAGAAATTGATGAGAGAATGTACTTGCCCCACGGTTGTTAAGTATATATATCCATACAAGAGAATAGAATTTGTAAAGTATAAATTTACTGGTTTGAAATATGTTTGTTGAAAGCTGTATGATATTAATTGCAAATAAAATAAAAATAAAAAAAGTTTTACCAATTTTGTACAGCGCTGAGTATAATTACACTGCTTTAGAAATAAAGTTTAATAATAATAATAATAATAATAATAATGATGATGATGATAATAGGCTGGCACAGACCTCCCAGAGGGCCTTCTCTGCTGTTGATCCCAGGCTATGGAGCGGCCTGCCGGATGAGATGCGCCTTATCACAACTTTGGATTGCTTTAAGAGAGCCACAAATAGTCATCTCTTCCGGCAGGCCTTCCCAGAAAATGAAAATGATTAACTTTCTGTCATCCTTTGCTCCTCTAGTCCCATAAAATGATACATTAGATAGTTAAGGGGTGGGAGGGGAGACTAAATTGTTATTTTAACTGTATATATTTTTAAATGTTGTACTCCGCCCTGATTGCTTATCCAGAGGAGAGGAATATAAATAAATATTTATCATCATCATCATCATCATCATCATCGGGGAATATTGGCCCATAGAGAATCATTGGGGAATAGTGGCCTATAGGGAATCATTGGGAATCCTTCCATATATTCCATATTCCGTATATAGTGATGCATAGGTAATCATTGGGAAATAGTGGCGCATAGGGAATCATTGGGGAATAGTGGCCTATAGGGAATCATTGGGGAAGAGTAGCCCATAGGGAATCATTGGGGAATAAGGCTCATAGGGAATCATTGGGGAAGAGTGGCCCATAGGGAATCATTGGGGAATATGGCTCATAGGGAATCATTGGGGAAGAGTGGCCCATAGGGAATCATTGGGGAAGAGTGGCCCATAGGGAATCATTGGGGAAGAGTGGCCCATAGGGAATCATTGGGGAAGAGTGGCCCATAGGGAATCATTGGGGAAGAGTGGCCCATAGGGAATCATTGGGGAAGAGTGGCTCATAGGGAATCATTGGGGAAGAGTGGCCCATAGGGAATCATTGGGGAAGAGTGGCCCATAGGGAATCATTGGGGAAGAGTGGCCCATAGGGAATCATTGGGGAAGAGTGGCCCATAGGGAATCATTGGGGAAGAGTGGCCCATAGAGAATCATTGGGGAAGACTGGCCCATAGGGAATCATTGGGGAAGAGTAGCCCATAGGGAATCATTGGGGAATATGGCTCATAGGAAATCATTGGGGAAGAGTGGCCCATAGGGAATCATTGGGGAAGAGTGGCCCATAGGGAATAATTAATAATAATAATAATATGATTTATTTCTATACCGCCCTTCCATAGATCAGGGCGGTGTACAGCATATAAAAACAGTAAGACATAAAAACCATATAAATTAAAAACAAGCCAGATACAATAAAACAGTAAAACAGTAAAATCACAAATCTCAGTACAAGTGCAAGTGCATATGCCGCAGCAAAACAGTGGGCGGCATTACAACAGGCTAATAAATAAAAAGTCCATTCAACGATATGCCTGGTTAAATAAGTAGGTCTTTAGGTCCTTTTTATATTGAGCAAGGGAGGGGGACAAGCGGAGATCGATAGGTAGAGAGTTCCAGAGACAGGGAGCAGAGATGGAATATGCCCTCTTCATCGTACTCGCTAATCTGGTCTCCAGAACTCTCAGTAACCGCTGTCCAGAGGATCTAAGTGTGCGGGGCGGATTATATGGGGAGAGACGGTCCTTCAGGTACCCTGGACCCAAGCCATATAGGGCTTTGTAGGTAATAACCAGCACTTTGTACTGGGCCCGGAAGCGAATCGGCAGCCAGTGAAGATCCTTCAGAATTGGTGTTATATGGGCGGCCCTGGGAGCACCAGTGACCACCCGCGCTGCCATATTTTGCACCAGTTGTAGCTTCCGAGTATGATACAAAGGCTGCCCCATGTAGAGCGCATTGCAGAAGTCCAACCGAGAGGTTACTAGAGCATGTACTACGGTTTCAAGGTCCCTCCGGTCCAGGTAGGGACGCAGCTGGCGAATCAGCCGAAGCTGATAACAGGTGCTCCTGACCGTCGCATCCACCTGAGAAGTCAGATGGAGCGACGAATCAAGGAGCACCCCCAGACTGCGTACTGTGTCCTTCACGGGGAGCGTGACCCCGTTCAGGACAGGTGGAACCACCTCCATCCCTGGACCGGGAGAACCTATTACCAGTACTTCCGTTTTCTCTGGATTCAGGCTGAGTCTGTTTTCCCTCATCCAGTCCATTACCGATTTCAGACAGGCCACGAGAGGAGCGACGCCATCCCTGGTCACTGCATCAGTCGGAGACATAGAGAAGACTATTTGGGTGTCATCAGCGTACTGATAACCCTGTGCCCCATGCCTCCGGATGATCTCTTCCAGCGGTTTCATGTAAATGTTAAAAAGCATGGGGGACAGAATAGCTCCTTGAGGAACCCCAGATGTAAGGGCCCTCTTATCGGAGCAAACGTCCCCCAGCTGCACCATCTGGAACCTCCCAGAGAGGTAGGATCTGAACCACTGGAGCACAGTGCCCCCGATTCCCACCTCTACCAGGCGCTCCAGAAGGATACCATGGTCGATGGTATCGAAAGCCGCTGAGATGTCCAAGAGCACCAGCAGGGACATGCTACCCCTGTCGATGCCCAGACGGAGATCATCGACCAGGGTGACCATGGCCGTCTCCACCCCGTAGCCTGCCCGAAAACCGGTTTGAAATGGATCTAGAAAATCCGTTTCATCCAAGATCGATTGAAGTTGGAGTGCAACCGCCCTCTCGATCACCTTCCCCAGAAATGGCAGCAGCGAGACTGGCCGATAGTTGTTATGAACCAGGGGGTCAAGGGAGGGCTTTTTGAGCAAAGTTTTTATTATGGCCAATTTAAGATTTTGCGGAAAATGCCCTTCCCTCAAGGATGAATTAATAATCCGGTGTAACAATGAAGTTACAACCGGTCCCCCCGGGCCACTAGCCACGAGGGACAGGGATCGAGAGAGCAGGTTGTCTTCCTAAGACTACTAAGGATCTTGTCCACATCCTCGGTACCGACAGACTCAAACTGATCCAGTACAACAGAGTCCACGGAAGCTCTAGACGCCTCTATTCTGGGTTCTGCTTCAATTCTGGCGTCCAGACCTTCGTTTATCCGAGAGATTTTATCCGCGAATAAGTTGTTAAATTGGTCACAGCAGGCCTTGGTTGGTTCAAGGATCTGGTTCGGAGCAGGGGGGAGCTGAGTTAGCTCCCTGACTACCCTGAACAACTCTGCTGGACGCGACTCCGTGGACGCGATACGAGCAGCAAAGAACGAGTTCTTAGCTGCTTGTATCGCCTCTCCATAGTCCTTCAAATGAAGGTCTAGGAGAGCCTTGTCGGATAAACGCTGGTGTTTCCGCCAGGCATACTCTAGCCGTCGCAGGACCAGCTTCCTTGCCCGGAGATCTTCCGTATACCAGGGCTTCTTTTTGGAAGCAGGCCTGAGAGGGCGCTTGGGAGCGATACTGTGTATAGCCCTGGAGAGATCCGTGTCCCAGGTGTTAACTAGGGCATCAACAGTGTCGCCGTCACTTCCAACCATAAACCCCTCTAGGGCTTCTTGGAACCTATCAGGTTCCATCAGCCTTCGAGGGTGGACCATTCTAATAGGTCCGCCACCCCCGGAGGGGATCTGGGTAGATGCCTTGATGCTTGCCTCTACCAAGAAATGATCCGTCCATGACAGGGCGGAGATGTTGGTGATTTCCGCCCACGGAGTTTCCATGTCCGTACAGAAGACCAAATCGAGTGTATTCCCCGCGCAATGCGTTGGACCCGAAACCAACTGAGACAGGCCCATGGCTGTCATGGTATCCATGAATTCCCGAGCCGCACCAGATGGAACATTGTTGACCGCGAAGGGGATGTTGAAGTCTCCCAGGACTAGAAGCCTGGGGGACTCCAACATCAGCTCCGAGACCAACTGTGTCAGCTCGTTAAGGGAGTCTGTTAGTGCACGGGGTGGCCGGCAGACCAACAGAATCCCTAGACTGTCTCTAGCCTTCAGGGTCAGGTAAATACACTCGATATAGGTAGTCTGACGGACATGGTTCCTGGTTAGAGACAGGGTGTTTTTATGCACCAAGGCAACACCCCCCCCCCCGCCCACCTAACCTGCTCTGGTCCTTCACCGAGTACCCGGAAGGGAGGACCTGAGCCCACACAGCATCCCCCTCAGGCCCGAGCCAGGTCTCGGTTATGCAAGCCAGGTCACAGTTGTTATCCTCAATTAGGTCGTGTACAATGTGGGATTTGTTCTTGATGGACCTGGCATTGCACAGGAGCAGAGACAGGGTTTGTGGTACGGCTGGAGTGACCCTCAGGTCCCGTTGGTTAGGAGAAGGACTGGAAGGAGAGATAGATATTAAGCATCGATCTCGCCTTCCCCTGCAACGCCAGTCCTTTCTCCTACCGTCATACTTCCCCTTGCCCCACACAACTTGGATAGGAGCCCCGCTTGTATCAAGAAAGTTATCCCCTCCCTCCTCAGATAGATCTCCCTCTCCTTCCTTATTAAGATTCTCCATCTCCTCCACCACAAAACAGGGTAATAGAGGGGGGGATGAAGGAAAGAGGTACCAAAGTCAATATGATAACCGGCTGAGTTCATCGTTGACAAATGGAACAATAATAGCTCGGGAGGGCAGTTCTTCTACGGGCCTTTATATGACCCCTGAGCATCCACACGCTCTCCCGCAGCCGATTGGGCTCTATGGGAGAGGTGGTTGATATTCCGCCACCTGAGTCGCTGTATGAGAGGTAGCTGTTAGGCCTATAAAAGTCTAGAAGCCCGGCCTCGAACCTCCTCCCCTGTCTCGCGTCCGGAGGGTGCTTAGATGGGAAAAAAAAAGCCTGTCCGCCGCTGGCCTCGGCATGGAGCCAGGGTGTGGTGGTGACTGGGGGTTGGGCCGTGGAGGCCTTTCCCCCTCCCCTTGCTCCATGCTGCGCCGCCTCGCTCTTCGGTCTCCCGGGGCTGGTTTTTAAGCCCTGTCCGCCGCTGGCCTCGGCGTGGAGCCGGGGTGTGGTGGTGACTGGGGGTTGGTGATGAGCTCCCCTCCTCAGCATGGAGTCGGGGAGGGTGTTCTTCCTCGGGCGTTTTGGGGCTGTGGAGGCCTCTCCCTCGCCTGCTCCGCTCTGCCTCAGCTGTTGGTGGTGATGGGCTATGAGCTCTCCTCCTCAGCGTGGAGTTGGGGAAGAGTGGCCCATAGGGAATCATTGGGGAAGAGTAGCCCATAGGGAATCATTGGGGAATATGGCTCATAGGAAATCATTGGGGAAGAGTGGCCCATAGGGAATCATTGGGGAATATGGCTCATAGGGAATCATTGGGGAAGAGTGGCCTATAAGGAATCATTGGGGAAGAGTGGCCCATAGGGAATCATTGGAGAAGAGTGGCCCATAGGGAATCATTGGGGAATATTCCCCAATGATTCCCTATGGGCCACTTCCCCCAAATATTGCCTATGGGCCACTATTTCCCAATGATTACCTATGCATCACTATGTACGGAATATGGAATATATGGAAGGAGCATAACTATGATTCCATGTGGTCCAGTATTCCCCAAGGATTGTCTATGGGTCAGTATTCCCCAATGATTCCCTAGAATCATAGAAATTTAGAGTTGGAAGAGACCACAAGGGCCATCCAGTCCAACCCCATTCTGCCATGCAGGAACTCTCCATCAAAGCATACCCGACAGATGGCCATCCAGTCTCTGCTTAAAAGACCTCTAAGGAAGGAGACTCCACCACAATCTCCAAGGAAGGAGTGTGTTCCACTTCGAACACTTCCTCATTTCCTTTAAGGAGGAGAAAGAAAAGGAGGAGGCTGTAGTCCATGTGCTTGGGTGAGATCTAATCTAATTTACACTTGAGCAGCCATTGCATTCTGGGAGCCAGTGCTGGGAGGCTACTTAAGGCTACTCAAGGCTAGCAGAAGCTCCATTTCCTTTAAGGAGGAGAAAGAAAAGGAGGAGGCTGTAGTCCATGTGCTTGGGTGAGATCTAATCTAATTTACACTTGAGCAGCCATTGCATTCTGGGAGCCAGTGCTGGGAGGCTACTTAAGGCTACTCAAGGCTAGCAGAAGCTCCATTTCCTTTAAGGAGGAGAAAGAAAAGGAGGAGGCTGTAGTCCATGTGCTTGGGTGAGATCTAATCTAATTTACACTTGAGCAGCCATTGCATTCTGGGAGCCAGTGCTGGGAGGCTACTTAAGGCTACTCAAGGCTAGCAGAAGCTCCATTTCCTTTAAGGAGGAGAAAGAAAAGGAGGAGGCTGTAGTCCATGTGCTTGGGTGAGATCTAATCTAATTTACACTTGAGCAGCCATTGCATTCTGGGAGCCAGTGCTGGGAGGCTACTTAAGGCTACTCAAGGCTAGCAGAAGCTCCATTTCCTTTAAGGAGGAGAAAGAAAAGGAGGAGGCTGTAGTCCATGTGCTTGGGTGAGATCTAATCTAATTTACACTTGAGCAGCCATTGCATTCTGGGAGCCAGTGCTGGGAGGCTACTTAAGGCTACTCAAGGCTAGCAGAAGCTCCATTTCCTTTAAGGAGGAGAAAGAAAAGGAGGAGGCTGTAGTCCATGTGCTTGGGTGAGATCTAATCTAATTTACACTTGAGCAGCCATTGCATTCTGGGAGCCAGTGCTGGGAGGCTACTTAAGGCTACTCAAGGCTAGCAGAAGCTCCATTTCCTTTAAGGAGGAGAAAGAAAAGGAGGAGGCTGTAGTCCATGTGCTTGGGTGAGATCTAATCTAATTTACACTTGAGCAGCCATTGCATTCTGGGAGCCAGTGCTGGGAGGCTACTTAAGGCTACTCAAGGCTAGCAGAAGCTCCATTTCCTTTAAGGAGGAGAAAGAAAAGGAGGAGGCTGTAGTCCATGTGCTTGGGTGAGATCTAATCTAATTTACACTTGAGCAGCCATTGCATTCTGGGAGCCAGTGCTGGGAGGCTACTTAAGGCTACTCAAGGCTAGCAGAAGCTCCATTTCCTTTAAGGAGGAGAAAGAAAAGGAGGAGGCTGTAGTCCATGTGCTTGGGTGAGATCTAATCTAATTTACACTTGAGCAGCCATTGCATTCTGGGAGCCAGTGCTGGGAGGCTACTTAAGGCTACTCAAGGCTAGCAGAAGCGCGCGCCTAACGGCGCGCGAATTTTGATTTTTTTTTATCTAGTCAAGGAGGTGTTTAGAGAATAGAAGAGGAGCCGGCCTGAAGCATCAGAGGAAGTGAATCAGAGACTTGCCTTTGGAAGGAGCTTTTAGCCAGGAGCTCTCTACATAACTATAGGCCCCGTGACTTGAACTCAGTGACAGAGCTTGGGAATAAAGGCCAAGTCTAGCAAGGGAAGCCCACAGTCTTGTTTCAGTGCCTCCTTAAGACTTCTCAGTATGGACACTGAAGGCCCTGCAGCAGTCACCTGCAACACCTGTGGGATGTTTGTCTTCTTGCCTACAGAGGTGGCGAACTACACCTGCCCCAAGTGCAAGTTGGTAGCCCTCTTGGAAGAGAAAGTACAGCAGCTAGAGGAGCAGATATCTGCACTCCAGCATCATAGAGAGCAGGAGATTCTCCTGAACAGATTAGACCAGAATGTCTTGGGTGAGAAACAGACAGAGGAAGTTGTTGGGGCGGAGGAGGTCACTCCACATACAACAGAGGTAGATGCTTGGAGGAAGGTCACACACAGAAGTAAGGAAACCAGGGAACGTTCTGTGAGCGGCTTGCAGCTACAGAATCGCTTTGAATCTCTCTCTGTTGTCAGAGATGATGAGGAAAAGCAGCAGGGACAGACATCAGGGACAGAGCAGGAGAGCCTGAGAGTATCACGAAAAGGAACGGCCACTGCTAAGCCTCGGAGGAGGCGCATGGTCGTGGTGGGGGACTCCTTGCTGAGGGGTACAGAAGCAGTGGTTTGTGGGCCTGACAAGATGTCTCGGGAGGTGTGCTGTCTCCCTGGGGCAAAGATCCATCATGTGACGGAGAGGCTGACAAGACTTGTCAAGCCTACTGATCAATATCCCCTTCTTTTGGTTCATGTGGGAACCAATGATACTGCAAGGCACAGCCTTCAGAATATCAAAAGGGATTATGAGGCTCTGGGAAGGAAGCTGAAAGAGATGGATGCACAGGTTGTCATCTCATCTCTACTCCCCGTAGAAGGGCATGGTCCAGGAAGGGAGAGGAAAATAGCAGAGGTGAATAACTGGCTCCGTAGGTGGTGCCGCCAAGAACAGTTTGGATTCTTGGATCATGGGCTGCGGTTCCATGAGGAGGGACTTCTGGGAAGGGATGGACTGCATCTCACGCCAGTTGGCAAAAACGTTTTTGCCAACAGTCTGAAGAATCTGATCAGGAGGGCTTTAAACTGAGTTATGTGGGGGAGGGAGACATTATACTGGAAGGCAAAAGGGATGGAGAGAATAGTCCAAGTGGCATAGAGGGAACAAGGCAAACAGTGCAAGGACCCAACAGTAGGAGGCAAAAAAATGTGCAAAAGCAGCAAGTAAAGAGGACACATGGTCTTAAATGTCTCTACACTAATGCACAGAGTATGGGAAATAAGCAGGAAGAACTTGAACTCCTAGCACAACAAGGGAAATATGATATAATAGGCATCACTGAAACCTGGTGGGATGAGTCTCATGATTGGAATGTAGAAATAGAGGGGTATAACCTTTTTAAGAGAAACAGGCCAAGCAGGAAAGGAGGAGGAATAGCATTATATGTCAGGGATATTTACACCAGTGAAGAGATCCAGGAAGTCAATACTGGAAGTCAGGTGGAGAGCATCTGGATAAAAATTAAAGGAGAGGGAAATAACAGGGATGTTACTGTGGGAGTCTACTACAGACCCCCGACTCAGGCAGAGGAATTGGATGATGCCTTTCTAGAACAGATAATCACATACTCAGAAAAGAGAGATGTAGTAGTGATGGGTGACTTCAACTATCCTGATATTTGCTGGAAGTCAAACTCAGCCAAATCCTCAAAGTCTAGCAAATTCCTCACTTGCCTGGAAGACAATTTCATTGTCCAAAAGGTGGAAGAGGCAACAAGGGGATCAGCCATTTTAGATCTGATCTTAACCAACAGGGAAGACCTAGTTGATGGGGCGCAAGTGGTTGGATCCTTAGGTGGAAGTGACCATGTTCTCCTGGAGTTTATAATACAGTGGAAGGGAGAAGCAAGGCATAGTCAGACACGCACTCTAGACTTTAGGAGAGCTAATTTCAATAAACTTAGAGAAATACTGGGAGTGATCCCATGGTCAGGAATACTAAATGAAAAGGGAGTTCAAGACGGATGGGAGTTTCTCAAAAGGGAGATATTGAAGGCACAATTTCAAACAGTTCCAATGAGGAAGAAAAATGGAAGATGTCTCAAGAAGCCAGGATGGATGACTAAGGAACTTTCAACTGAGCTAAGTTTTAAACGGAACATGTATAAGAAATGGAAAAATGGAGAAATCACGAAAGAGGAATTCAAACAAATAGCCAGCACATGTAGGGGTAAAGTCAGAAAAGCTAAAGCGCAGAATGAACTCAGGCTTGCTAGAGAGGTTAAGAACAATAAAAAGGGCTTTTTTGGATATGTCCGCAGCAAAAGGAAGAAGAAGGAAACAGTGGGGCCACTGCGTGCAGAAGATGGCAAAATGCTAACAGGGGACAGAGAAAAGGCAGAATTACTCAACACCTTCTTTGCTTCAGTCTTCTCAGAAAAGGCAAAGGGTGCTCAACCTAAGGATAATGGAACAGGAGACAGAATAGAGGAAATTCAGCACAGAATAAGTAAAGAGGTAGTACAGGAATACCTGGTTAACCTAAATGAATATAAATCTCCAGGACCAGATGAACTACATCCAAGGGTATTAAAAGAACTGGCAAAGGTGATATCGGAGCCATTGGCAATAATCTTTGAGAACTCCTGGAGAACAGGAGAAGTCCCAGCAGACTGGAGGAGGGCAAACGTTGTCCCCATCTTCAAAAAGGGAAAAAAAGAGGATCCCAACAATTATCGTCCAGTTAGTCTGACATCAATTCCAGGAAAGATTCTAGAGCAGATCATTAAGCAGAGAGTCTGTGAACATTTAGAAGCCAATGCCATAATCACAAAAAGCCAACATGGGTTTCAGAAAAAGAAGTCATGCCAAACGAACCTGATCTCTTTTTTTGATAAAATTACCAGCTTGGTAGATGAAGGGAATGCTGTGGATATAGTATACCTCGATTTCAGTAAGGCCTTTGACAAGGTTCCCCATGACATTCTTCCAAACAAGCTTGCAAAATGTGGGATAGACAAGTTAACTGTTACATGGATTTGTAATTGGTTGACTGGCCGAACTCAAAGGGTGCTCAACAATGGCTCCTTTTCATCCTGGAGAGAAGTGACCAGTGGGGTCCCACAGGGCTCTGTACTTGGCCCAGTGCTATTCAATATCTTTATTAACGATTTGGATGACAGAATTGGGGGCATACTTATCAAATTTGCAGATGACACTAAACTGGGAGGAGTAGCTAATACCCCAGAGGACAGGATCAAAATTCAAAATGACCTGAATAGACTAGAAAGCTGGGCCAGCGCTAACAAAATGAAATTTAACACAGAGAAATGTAAGGTTCTGCACCTAGGGCGGAAAAATGAAATGCACAGATATAGGATGGGGGACACCTGGCTGAATGAGACCACATGTGAAAGGGATCTAGGAGTCCAAGTAGACCATAAGCTGAACATGAGTCAACAGTGTGATGCGGCAGCTAAAAAAGCCAATGCAATTTTAGGCTGCATCAATAGAAGTATAGTGTCTAGATCAAGGGAAGTTATAGTGCCACTCTATTCTGCTTTGGTCAGGCCCCACCTGGAATACTGTGTCCAGTTCTGGGCACCACATTTCAAAAAAGATGTGGAGAAACTGGAGCATGTCCAAAGGAGGGCAACTAAGATGGTGAAGGGTCTGGAAACCTTGCCCTATGAAGAACGCCTTAGGGAGCTGGGGATGTTTAGCCTGGAGAAGAGAAGGTTAAGAGGTGATATGATAGCCCTGTTTAAATATTTGAAGGGATGTCATATTGAGGAGGGAGCAAGCTTGTTTTCTGCTGCTGCAGAGACTAGAACGCGGAACAATGGATGCAAACTGCAGGAAAAGAGATTCCACCTCAACATTAGGAGGAACTTCCTGACAGTAAGGGCTGTTCGACAGTGGAACACACTCCCTCGGAGTGTAGTGGAGTCTCCTTCCTTAGGGGTCTTTAAGCAGAGGCTGGATGGCCATCTGTCAGGGATGCTTTGACTTGGAGTTCCTGCATGGCAGGGGGTTGGACTGGATGGCCCTTGTGGTCTCTTCCAACTCTATGATTCTATGATTCTATGATTCTATGATTCTATAACAGCCCTTACTGTCAGGAAGTTGCTCCTAATGTTGAGGTGGAATCTTTTTTCCTGCAGTTTGCATCCATACACACACAAACATACATGTACCAGCCACATATTATATATATATAGATATATATATATATGAACACATACACACACATTGTATCTATGTTCATATTTATTTATCTCTTTCTATACACACACACACACTATATATATATATATATATATATATATATCTCCACACACACACAAACATATATACGGAGACACTTCTCTCTCTCTCTCTGTATATATATCTTTGTGTATATGATACACACATATTTTATATCTATGTATGTATGTACACAGACACAGAGAAATATTGATGGCGACGAAATAGGAATGGATGAGCAAGCCCCATCTGTTCAGCCTCTCACAATCTCACACGGAGATGGGGTCAGGACTCTAGACATCGCAATGAAGCACATCGAGCGACAAGAAGAAGCTCCATTGGCTTCCTCTCTCTCAGCTCCACCCATTCATTTCTGTTCAGCACTCAGCTTCTCGCATCATCTCCCTCGCTCGCCGGTACGACCATGTCTCCCCCTTACTGTCCTCCCTTCGCTGGCTCCCCTTTCCTTTCCGCATTCAGTACAAGCTTCTCCTGCTTACTTTCAAAGCCCTACCTACATGGGCTGGCCCCTCCCTATCTCTCTGAACTTCTTTCTCCCTACATTCCCACCCGTTCCCTCCGTTCTGTCTGGGAGCCAAGGTCTCCTGTCCCAGCCCAGGATTTCCACTGCCCCGTCCCGCATTCGTCCCTTCTCACTCGCTGCCCCTCACTCCTGGAGCCTCTTTCCCTTACAAGCACGGCTCAACACGCCTCTAACCGGTTTGAAAACCGAGTTAAAGACCATATTGTTTAGGGAAGCTTTCCCAGGGAGGTCGTGATTGGGACACCTGGGAGTTTTGATGCAATATCTGATATCTGCCGTTTTAATTTGTTTTCTTAGGATGTTGTTAACTTGTTATTTGAACCGCTAGATTGTATACCATAGGCAGGCTTTTTATATATTCTTGATTTTATTGGGTTTTGTACAGCGCCATGTACATTTTGTACAGCGCCATGTACATTTATTTATAAAGCTAATAATAATAATAATTAAAATGCTGCAATGATGGCGAGATTTGGCTGCGAAGAAACGGCAATCATTGGGAAAGCAGGAAAACATCAGTGATTTTTAAAAGAAGTATCAGTGGACTGAACTGTTTATAAAGGTACGTACATCAAAATGTGGACCGGTGATTTTTTTTTACATTTTTTATACTGTATTTTCATAGTGAGTTCAAAACTTTTCATAGTCATTTCAAGGCTTTTCTATGGCCCTCCGGATTATCCGACATTTTCGGCTATCCAACTATCAGTGGGTCCACTTTATGTTGGATAATCATAATCACTTTATGTTCAGAGTGAAAGGACTGGAGAGGCCTAGCAACACCATTAGGCCTGGCCTCGAGTGGAAGAGCTCTCTCTCCATGGCAGCACCATCTGACCCAGGAGGGAGCGAAGGAGAGGCCAAACTCCATGGGGCCTGTCCTAGATTAAGAAGCCGAGCCCTCCCTCCAGTCCATCTGCCTTGGTCCGGGCCTCAGAGGGAGAGAAGAACATTTGGACCTCATCCCCTTCTTCCCCACCAACATTCCCTTCTCCTTTTGTGTCCTGTCTTCTTAGATTGTAAGCCTCAGGGCAGGGAACTGTCTCATTAAAATAATAATTGTAAGCCGCTCTGATATCCTTTAGGGCTGAAAAACAGGTTATAATTAATAATAATAATAATAATAATAATAATTCTAATAGACACTCTACTGTATATATTTATGTGTGTGTGTATATATATATATATATATATACAAACACACACATTATATATATACATACACATACATACAGATACACACATATTTTATATTATATATATATATATATACACACACACACACACACAAATACATACACACATTATACACACACATATTACATACATATCTATATCTATATCTACACCTGTCCTGGAGCAAGTAGAAATCACCAGCATTGAGGCCATGCTACTGAAAACGCAGTTTCGCTGGGCAGGGCATGTTTCTAGGATGGAGGATGACCATCTCCCCAAAATATTACTCTACGGTGAACTGGCCATGGGTCAATGAAAGAGGGGCGCCCCCCCCCAAAAAAGATAAGAGGACTCCCTGAAACAACATCTCAAGCTCGGCCAAATTGATCCCCAACAATGGTCTGTCCTGGCCTCACATCGGGAGGCATGGAGACAATGCACTCTCCACAATGCTGCAGCCTCATTCGAGAACTCACGCCGAATGAGTCTCAAAGAGAAACGACAACCAGAAAGAACCACAACTTGGAAGCATTACCCAAGGAGATTTTCTGCTGTGCTTTCTGTAACCAGACTTGCTTATCTCGGATCGGCCTTTTTAGTCATCAATGCGCTTGGAGAAAGCCTGGGATCATGAGTCCTTCCTGAATCTTTGTTAGCGAAGAAAAGCCAGAGAGAGAGGGAGTATATACAGAGAGAGAGAGAGAGAGAGCCTTCCCTCCCTCCATTCCTACCATTCTGGCCCAGTCTTCCTCCAAGGAAGGAAGGAAGGAAGGGAGGAGGCCCAGGGCATCAATGCGCTCGTAGTAAGCGTGGGATCATGAGTCCTCCCTGAATCTTTGTTAGCGAAGAAAAGCCAGAGAGCGAGTCGATATCTACTTGCCCGAAGGAAAGGCTTGGGAGGGAGTGAAGAGGCAGGCCCAGCTCCAGGAAGAGAGCCCTCCCTCCGGGCCATCTGCCCTGGTCCAGGCCCCACTGGGCCTCCTCTCCTCCCTTCTCCTTTTGGGTCCTGTCTTCTTAGATTGTAAGCCTGAGGGCAGGGAACCGTCTCATGAAAATTAATAATTGTCAGCCGCTCTGATAGCCATTAAGGCTGAAGAGCGGGGAATAAATACCATGAATAAAGAAATAATAAATGAATATATACAGAGAGAGAGAGAGAGCCTTCCCTCCCTCCATTCCTACCATTCTGGCCCAGTCTTCCTCCAAGGAAGGAAGGAAGGAAGGGAGGAGGCCCAGGGCATCAATGCGCTCGTAGTAAGCGTGGGATCATGAGTCCTTCCTGAATCTTTGTTGGCGAAGAAAAGCCAGAGAGAGAGTCGATATCTACTTGCCCGAAGGAAAGGCTTGGGAGGGAGTGAAGAGGCAGGCCCAGCTCCAGGAAGAGAGCCCTCCCTCCGGGCCATCTGCCCTGGTCCAGGCCCCACTGGGCCTCCTCTCCTCCCTTCTCCTTTTGGGTCCTGTCTTCTTAGATTGTAAGCCTGAGGGCAGGGAACCGTCTCATGAAAATTAATAATTGTCAGCCGCTCTGATAGCCATTAAGGCTGAAGAGCGGGGAATAAATACCATGAATAAAGAAATAATAAATGAATATATACAGAGAGAGAGAGAGAGCCTTCCCTCCCTCCATTCCTACCATTCTGGCCCAGTCTTCCTCCAAGGAAGGAAGGAAGGAAGGGAGGAAGGAGAGAGGGAGGCCCAGGGCCTTGGAGCCCCAGCAGCAGCAGCAAAGGCCTCTCTGCTCCCTTCCCCTGAATCTCCTTCTTCTCCCTCAAAGGCAGCGATGGCCCAAAGCCCCGCAAACGACGAGGAACCAGGCTGCCTTCAACCACGCTCAGCTTAAGGCTGGCCTGCTTTACTCCAGGGGTCTCCACTGCGGCCTTTCTTTTTAAAGCGACTCTTGGACTTCAACTCCCAGAATCCCCGGCTATTGGACGACTCGGCTGAGGCTTCTGGGAGTTGAAGTCCAAAACCTCTGCTGCTCCACTTCCTGAGGGGTGAAGGAGGGGCTCTGTCCTTGCGTCACTTCCGAGGTGAGGAGGGGCGGGGCTTCTTCACTTCCGCAGGCGCCGAGCACTTGGTTGCCTTGGCAACGAGAGCGGTCCTGCGGCTGGCTCACTTCCGGGTCCGCCCCTCCGCAGTCGAGAAGCAGCCAATGGGAATCGCGGGGCGTCTCACTGGGAGCCAATCAGAGGAGACCAGATGAGGCGCACAGAGCTACGAAAGAGGAGAGGCTCCTGAGAAGCCACAACTTCCGAGTCCATAGACCGCTCATACTCAGCCCCTTAATTCTAGATTCTAATTTAATTACAATCACAATCCGAGTGTGGAATGAGCCAGAGCCAAAGGCTGTTCTTTGTAGTGATAAACATGGCAAATCCACCTCAGCTCTGGCCTCAGAAGGGAGCAGCAGGGTGAGGCCTGGTTGGTTCTTGGAAGGGAGACCGACAGGAACTAGGCCCGCATCCTCCTCCGAAGGGTCAGCCTTTCCAAGGAAAACTGGTGGCAAAACCCCCCTCAGAGGTCCCCAAACTGTGCCCTTGAAGAGGGTTTGGACTACAACTCCCAGAGGCCTTAGCCATGTTGGCCAATGGCCTGGGATTGTGGGAGTTGAAGTTCAGAAGCCCTTAAAGAGCACAGTTTGGGGACCCCTGGATTAAAGTATCCTAACTACGGATTAAGCTAACCTGGTTTAAACCATGGCCTAAGCCTTGAACCTGGTTTAAGCCAGGTTATCTTAAACCATGGTTAGGTTACTTGACCTTAAACCTTAAAGCATCCTGGATTAAAGCATGGATTAAGGCATTGGCCCCAAACTGTGCCCGTTGAGAGGTTTTGGACTACAACTCCCAGAGGCCTCAGCCATGTTGGCCAATAGCCTGGGATTCTGGGGGCTGAAGTCCAAAGTCCCTAAAAGGCCCCAGTTTGGGGACCGCTGCCTCAGACGATGGTTTGAGCGTTGACTAAGACCTGAGAGAGCAGGGTTCGAATCCCTCCCCAGCCATGGAAACCCATAGGGAGACCTTGGGCCACAAGTCACACTCTCTCAGCCTCATCACAGCCTGGCCCCACTTTTCTCCTTTATTCAAAGGGAAGGAGGTTAACACTTGGGAAGAAGCCCTCGAGGAAACGCTTCCTCCGCCCGCCTCCCCTGCGTCCCAAAAGTTCACGGATTGTTCCCCCAAACCCAAAGGCTTCTCCTTCGGACGCGGACGGACGGATGGACGCACAACGCGGTCAGCGGTCCAGCCGAGGCGAAAAAGTGACCACAGGGTCGGAGGAGAACGGCCAGACGCAAAAAAGGCCATCCAATAATGATGGAAATCTCAGGAAGAGAGTCAACATTTGATTTCGACCGTTGCGCGCAAAAAACCGCGAATGCGCCAAGGCGGTCTTCAAAGTTCGTTGTGCTGAAGGCCTCTGGAAATCCGTCCGGAGATGTTCTGCAGATGTTTCTTGACCTGAATGAAAACATAAAAACCCCATTTCTACTGACATCCAAATAATAATAATAATAACAATAACAACAATATTGTATTTATATCCTGTCTGTCCGGTTGGTTCCAATGAGAATAAAATAAAACGCAAAGTACAATAAAATACGGAACGAAACCCATTATCCCTCCCTCCAACACAACCCTTTAAAAATAGGAACACCACTTTTTAATTAATTAAAAACACTTTAAAAAGAATCAAGTCAGATTAATAATCATAAAGATAAATAATATCCAATGATAAAATAACGGTAAGATGATGGGAGTACTGGGTTGTTATACACGGAGGTTCATATTATTAAATATATATACATTTAAAAATATATCTTACATTATATTATAGCTTTTATT
This sequence comes from Urosaurus nigricauda, assembly GCA_034509955.1. Classification (NCBI taxonomy): domain Eukaryota; kingdom Metazoa; phylum Chordata; class Lepidosauria; order Squamata; family Phrynosomatidae; genus Urosaurus; species Urosaurus nigricauda. The sequence continues at coordinate 337,398 of JAOEGL010000002.1, forward strand.
ATATAGTTATATTTTATTATATTATCATTATTAAACTGAATTCTTACATAATTCTTATTCTTTCCTTCTCCCCCTCCCTCCACCCTATTATTATATAATAATATTATATTATAATTGTTATATTTAATTCTTACATAATTCTTATTCTTTCCCTCTCAGGCTTCCCTCCACCTTAGTCCTCATTTTATAGAAACCAATTTATTTTACAGCAATATTAATACATTCCTCTATTCTTTCTTGTTTTTCTCTCCATTTCACAGTAAAACACACATTTTTTGTTTAGATAGATTAGACTGTGTACATTTCTATTATCCTTTCCCCCCTTTTGGTATATAATTATATAAAAATATTCCAGGTTCCAATTACATCTTTGGGACTGCAGGGGTTTTAGAGGTTCCTATTCGTAGAATCATAGAATGAATAATAATAAAGTTGGAAGATGCTCTTTGCCCGGCTTCCAGGATTGATTTCTTGAGCTGGAACCTCTTTTCCTGTCGCTTTGCATCCATTGCTCCATTGTCTCCTCTTCTCTGGAGCAGCAGAAAACAAGCTCCCTCCATCCTCAATATGACATCCTTTCAAATAGTTATTATTACTGTTCGGAAGTTCCTCCTAATATTGAGGTGGAATCTCTTTCCTGGAGCTTGCATCCATTGCTCCATTGTGTCCTGTTCCTTGGAGCAGCAGAAAATAAGCTCGCTGCCAATATCATCGGAGCGAGCTTTTTTCCTGCTACTCCAGGGAGCAGGACACAATAGAGCAATGGATGCAAAATGCAGGAAAAGAGATGCCATATTCTTCATTCTTCCCAGATGAAGAAGAAAAGGCTAAGAGGTGATATGACAGGCCTGTTTAGAGATTTGGAGGGATGCCCTCTTGATTGAGGAGGGAGCGAGCTTTTTCCCTGCTGCTGCAGAGAACACCCACCTTGTACCCGAGGTCCTTGGTCTTCTCCTCCAGCGCGCTGTGCTTCTCCCGGTGTTGGCTGAGATGCTCCCGGTCGCCGCCGGAGGTCCCTTCGAGGTGCTTCAGCTTCTGGTGGGAGATCTCCAGCTGCTTCTGGAAATGGAGCTGCTTCTCCACCTTGGCCTCAAAGTGCTTCAGCTCCTCCTTATACAGCTATGTTGATATTATATCATTATCCTTATTATTACTCATTACGTAAGCAAGAAAAGGTGGTACCCTTGTCCCAACAACTGGACTGGGAACTTCTCATTATTTCCACACATTTGTAGCCTGGCTATGTTGTTTTTGTTAATTAATAGTGCACCCAGCTCTTAGGTTTATACCATTATTATTATTATTATTATTTAATTACTTATACAGTTGGGCAGGGGGGTCCTGGTGGTCATTTCCAGCAAAAGAGGCCCCAAAGCTGTGCACAAGGGGTCCGAGATGAAGTTCCTTCAGGATAAAGACCCCGATTCCTGCAGCCCCAGAAGGGCCTCTTCTGCTGCAGTCCTCCTTTATGGCAGGAGCGTAATCCCCGGGTCAGAGGCCAATGTCTCCTGAGCCGCAGAGAAGGGCAGCTCCGAGTGCGAAGGAGAAGGAGGTCCACAGGGATCAAGGAAGGCCTTTTATATCCCTCTGAATTAAGCTCCTGCCGTAAAGGACTTTATCCTGAAGGAACGTCATCTCGGACCCCTTGTACACAGCTTTGGGGCCTCTTTTGGGGCCAGCAGGACCCCCCTGCCCAACTGATGGCCGACACAAAGGCCAAGCATTGGGAGTTGGGCTCCAAGAGAAAGAGGCCGCCGAGGCACAACAGCTCTTTGGTATCCTTTGCGGACGTGGCGGCATATTTCACTGAGGAGGAATGGAAACTGTTGACAAAGCAGCAGAAACTTATGGACAATTCTGTGATGATGGAGAATTATGAAAATGTGGCTTCTGTGGGCTATCATTCTCTGAAGATGCCAGATGCCACAGAAGCTGCTGGCGAAACGTCGGAAAGGAACTCTTCTAGAACAGAGCCTGAAAGCTCTATAAAAAAATATAAATAGTATTTAAAATCCTAGATAATAATAAAATATTTAAAATATTAACAACAATAATAATATAATTATAATTATACTACTACGACTACTACTAATATTTAATAATTATTACAGTCTTCTTTTTCCCCAACTCCATCTGGGCAAGAAGGCAGCAGAGGCCAGGCAGCGGGGAGAGGCGGCGGGGAAGGAGAAAGCAACACCTGGGCCTGCCAAGGCCACCCCTCCATTCAGCAAAACAACGCGGCATTGGCCGCAAGAGGAGGAGCTAAGACATTTCCATATATTGCTTTCCCCGTCATCATTGCATGGCTAGGTTAGCCATAAAGGAGAACATTCTACCTCAGGGCCTTTTGTTTTTAGGCATAATGCTTATAATGGGAGAGCTGACTAGACAGGAAAATGTTAATATCTGTCCATTGTCTGTTAGACATGGACCTCCTATTCTGGGTCAGAAACTTCTGACGGATAAATCATTTCCAGCACCAGATGATGGAGCCGGGAATAGCCTGGGAGCAGGAATTGAGGTTGTGTGGGGGCAGGGAAGGTATGGCGGCAACAGAGTGAACAAATGTTACAAAAGAATAAGAGATCGATGTCTGATATCTATCCCTTCTTCAGTTCATCCTGTTTCCCAAGATAACATGGAGAGCGCACCAACCATTCCACAATCCCTTAATCTGCTCCTTTGCAATGTCAGGTCAGCCAAAGGTAAGACTCATATCATCCACGATCTTCTCGTGGATGAACAGGCCGACCTGGCATGCTTCACCGAGACTTGGCTGGGAGATGCCAGCGCTGCTACCTGGGCGCAGGCCCTCCCAGCCGGCTACACGGTTAGTGAGCAGATAAGGGAAAGTGGGCAGGGGGGCGGTGTGGCAATAGTTCACAAAACTAACCTAACTTTGATCAGGAAACCTGTCCGGAAAACAATCCACATCGAGTGTGTGTACCTTGGCCTGAAGACCAGGGATAGTTTGGGGATTCTGTTAGTATACCGGCCACCCCGTTGTCTAACAGATTCCCTGACTGAGCTGACTCAGCTGGTCTCTGAGTTGTTGTTGGAGTCTCCCAGACTTCTTGTATTGGGTGACTTCAACATTCCTCTTGAGACCAGCTCTTCTGATCTATCTGGAGCAGCTCGGGAGTTCATGGAATCCATGACAGGCATGAACCTATCCCAATTGGTCAACGGGCCTACCCATTGCGCGGGTCACACACTCGATGGAATCTTTTTTAGTACGGAACAGGAATATCCGTGGGCGGAGGTAACCAAAACCTCCGCACTGTCATGGACGGATCATTTCCTGATCAAGTTGGAACTAAAAGCCACTTCTGCCCCCCCCCCCGGGGGTGGTGGACCCATTAGAATGGTCTGCCCTCGAAGACTAATGGAACCAATTGGTTTCCAGAAGGCCTTAGAGGGTTTAATGGTTGGCAACGCCGGTGACTCCGTCGAAGCTTTGGTGAATACCTGGAACACCGATCTTACCAAGGCTCTCGATGCAATCGCCCCCAAGCGTCCTCTCCAACCCGCTCCAAATCGCAAACCCTGGTTCTCGGAGGAACTCAGGGAGATGAGGCGGGTTGGACGACGACTAGAGCGCAAATGGCGGAAGACTCGACTCTTCTCCGACAGAACTCGCCATAGGCAGCATCTTCGCGCCTATCGGGAGGCTTTGCGTGCAGCGCGGAGATCCTTCTGCTCTGCACGCATCGCGTCTGCAGAGTCCCGCTCAGCAGAGCTGTTTAGGGTTGTGGGGGAGCTGACGCGGGTGCCCCCTGCGCCAAATCCCCTACTGGACCCAACAACAGCCTGCTGTGATGAGTTTAACACCTTCTTTGCAGACAAAATCTCTCGGATAAGGGCCGACTTGAATGTCAATGTTTTGTCAGAGCCCATAGGTGAGGTGTCCGATAACTCCGTTGCTGTTTCTTTACTGGATGAATTTCAACCTGCAAGTACCGAGGACGTGGACAAGCTCCTTGGAAGTTTGAGAAAGACGACTTGCCCTCTCGATCCTTGTCCATCTTGGCTGGTCGCCCAGGGAGGGGACGCAGTGAGAACATTCCTTCGGGATGTGATCAATGCGTCCCTCAGGGAGGGTTCTTTACCATCTTGTCTAAAGGAGGCAGCCGTTAGACCCCTCCTGAAGAAACCCTCCCTTGATCCCTTGGATAAAAACAACTACAGGCCAGTCTCCTTGCTCCCATTTTTGAGCAAGGTCATCGAGAGAGCAGTCGCCTCCCAACTCCAAGCTATCTTGGATGAAACTGATTATCTGAATCCATTTCAAACGGGCTTCAGGACAGGACATGGAGTTGAGACTGCCATGGTCGCTCTGGCCGACGACCTTCGCTTGAGCATTGACAGTGGTAGTGTGACCCTGCTCGTGCTCTTGGATCTCTCAGCGGCCTTTGACACGGTAGATCATTCCATCCTTTTGGGTCGACTGAGAGAGTTGGGGATCGGAGGCACTGCGCTCCGGTGGTTCCGGTCCTTTCTCTCCGGGAGATCCCAAAGGGTGAGGCTCGGGGACAGTTGCTCTTCTAAGATAGAGCTTAATTGTGGCGTCCCTCAAGGCGCCATCCTGTCCCCGATGCTGTTTAACATCTACATGAAGCCGCTGGGTGAGATCATTCGGAGGCATGGAGCTCAGTGTCTTCAGTACGCTGACGACACTCAGATTTACCTCTCCATGACAAGATCGTCGGCTCAGACTTCAGATGGCGTCTCTCCTCTCAATGACTGTCTTACGGCAGTAATGGATTGGATGAAGGAAAACAGGTTGAAGCTCAATCCGGACAAAACGGAGGTACTAACTGTCACAGGACCGAAGCCAGGATTGGGAATACACCTCCCGGTCCTAGATGGGGTCACACTCTCCTCGAAGGACCCTGTTCGCAGTCTGGGGGTACTCCTTGATTCGTCACTTCACATGACTAGTCAGGTGAATGCGGTGGTCAGGAGTGCCTGTTATCAGCTTCGGCTGATCCGCCAGCTGCGCCCTTTCCTGGAGCCAAAGGACCTGGAGTCAGTGGTACATGCTTTGGTAACCTCACGATTGGACTTCTGTAATGCGCTCTACATGGGGCTACCCTTGTGCCTAACTCGGAAACTTCAATTAGTTCAGAAACGGACATTGGTACTTACCCGTGATATGTCCATTTCCAGTAGATAAGAGCCCCACATCCTGTAATTTGGGTTATGCTCCTTCCACTCACTCCAATAGGCAGGGCTGAAACTTGAGACCTTCTGGTGACTCCCACGTGGGTGGAGCTAACCCTGGAAGGCCAGTCGTACAAAAGCTGAATGCTCCAGAAAAACATAACAATTTAGCTGCATATCAAACTATACAGGATTGGACAGTGACTGAGACAGCCCATGAGCAAACTCACTTGCTCCCCATAGGAAAGAACTATGTGGATTATGAGACATCCCAATGCCAGCACCCCTAAGGGTGGGCCAGGATGTGGGGCTCTTATCTACTGGAAATGGACATATCACGGGTAAGTACCAATGTCCGTTTTCCCAGTAGATAAGACCCCCACATCCTGTAATTTGGGATTTACCAAAGCCGATCTAACCAGGGTGGGTGGTGCTGGCCTTTCAGTTACATAGGTTTAAGCACCTGCTGCAAGACCCTGCTGAAAAACAGCAATCTCACCCAAGCCAAGCTGTCAAACCAGTGAAGCCTAATAAGAGTGTATGATGGCTTCAATGTGGCCACCCTGATGGTCTTTGCTATAGGACCTATGATAGCTAGAGGTGCAAATGCACCTGCACTCTTTGGTATGAGTGATTTGGTTTCTGGTGGTAATCTCCCAAGGATCCATGGCCAGGAGTAATGCAGGGCATGATCCACTTGCTAGGCATGGAGGCTGATGCCTTCTTGCCCAAAGCACAGGGCTAAAGGAAAACAAAGTGGAGTGTCAGAGGTACACAGCTGTTTCTCCTCTATGGGTGGCTGGCTCCCCAGCATGGTGTATGTTTTCCATTCTTTCCAGTGACTGGGAGAATGAAGGAGAAGGCGACGGAATATGATTCTGAACCCTGAGGTTACAGCTATCATATTATTAACCTTAGTTTATGTAGTGCTGAAAATTTACATAGCACTGTACGTAAAATCTTGTTAATTAAAGCTCACCCTAAGGATGGGGGTCTGGGTCTGATTCTGTCTGAATTGCCATTGGGGCAGTTCTAATAATATTTAGCTGCTAGTGTGATTGCAGGACCCCAGGCTCTGATCCCCTCTGTGCCAAGGGGGGAACAATCAGGAGGGGCCCAACCAGGTAGCTGGTTTAGAGAGATCTCCCTTAGGAACTATGACTGTTAGCACCCTCTGGACCATGTATAAATCCTAGAAGAGAAATGGTGTTGTGTAGCAAGGCAAACAACAAGTCATCAGAGGGACTTGGGATGGAGATGGGATGCTATCCCACCTTGGCCCCTTGTGTGTGTCACAACAGTGAAGTTATAAGTGAAGTCTGAACATGGCTGTGGTGAATTACAAAAGGAGAAGACCGAGGTTTTCATGGAGTCCTGAAGGACATCAATGCCAATTTATGTGTTATAGAACAGAATATCTGTTCTGAGGAAATAGTAACTGTTTCCATTATATTCTCAGAATTAACAGCAGCAGGTCTGGTCAAGGGGCTGCCACTGTATGGCACTATATACCAATACCAACTAGTATTGGTGTAGAGAGATGGAGAGGGATCAGGCTCACCTTGAGATTGGGAAGAATGTCAGGCATGGAAGCCCTTTCTTCCATAGCCAAAACCCATTTCCCGTTACTTGGCAGTCTAGGGAAAAAATAGAAGCTAGTGATCCCAACAGGAAGAAGGATCTCCAGTTAAGCCCCCAGAAGTAATCATGGTGGATTTCATGATCAATCAGCATGGAACCTGATCCGATATGGGCCTATGTCAGCTTCCACCCTATCCCTGATCACCTGGTCAATGGTTATAGCCATTAAGGTGATGTTAAGGTGATTTAGCTTGACACAATGAAGACTTACCACTCTGACAGAGGAGCGTTCATGTCTGACCACCAACTTATATTTCAGAACAGTGTGCAGTTTTTCACTGGAACATCTGTGCACCTGTGTAAAATAAGACTATTTCCATGGTTAGGCAAGGGGGTTAACCTTTATGTTGAAGACACTGGTGAGTCCATGCAGATGCATGGATGCACTCAGTTAGCGAGGCCTGCTGTCAGGATTAAGTCTGATTTCATCCACGAAAGATATTGTCTGGAGGATTAAAAAACCTTCCACATTCATGCAGCAGACTATCATCAACCTATAGGAAGGCTGAGGGCTCTCTCCACTGAATGAACTGCTGATTAAGGAGTCATGGAATGGTAACAGAATACTGGTAAGGTCTCTGCTATCTGCTATCCAATTTCGAGGAGAGGAATTTCTCCACAAAAGATCTGTCAAAGAAAAACAAACTTCGGTTTTAAAGAGTAGTGTGGGCCCTTGGTATCCACTGGAGATTGGTCATAAGCCCTTGCATGGATACCAAATCCATGGAAGCTCATGTCTCATAAAATATAATGTCACAGTAAAAAGGAGTCCATTATATAAAAACAGTAAAATCATGGTTCTTGTTCTTAGGGTTTTGTTGTTGTTATATATATATATATATATATATATACACAAACACACACACACACCCCTACAAGCTGTGGGTATACAGAGGGCTGCCCACCCACACAGTGGCTAACCTTGTAACAATAGTATGCAAAGGGATCTTGTAGCACCTTGAGACTAACTGAAAGAAGAGATTGGTAAACCATGTACCAAAAGGAACCAGCTGAATGGCAAGTCCATCAGCAGGCATTCTTAATTAAAATGTAACTCTTTAGACTAGTTAACAGGTAATAGTGGTATTCTTCTTTCTGGCAGACCCCTCAGGGCTCCATAGGATTGTCTGAATGGAATTTGAAGCAACCCCTTAGTAGAAAAACCTGTTTTATTGTTTCAAATACTCATGGGGGGAAAAGGGGGGGGGAATGGAGAGGAAGTTGTTTGTCTCCAATTAAAATCTTTCCTTAACCCCTTGAATTACAGCCAGCCTTTTCAAGGAGCTGTATTTTTATTTTTAAATTTCCTTTAACAGACATCTCTCCTCTGAAAGAAGGGATGGAGAGGGGAGCCAGGTGTCTCCTGAGGATAGCTAATGGTCCCTGTGTTTATCGCAGCTCTTTCGCCCCTAAAGGGGGAAGGGCTTGGCTGGTCACCTTAATCCAATATATATCTATCACCTCATCTGAGATGATCTTCTCAAAGATCCTCAAATGTGTGTAAGCTTTAGAGGTCCACTCAATGACCAGAGGAGGGAAGTATCTTTCTCTCTTGCTTGAGTCCCCCTGCTTATTAAACTCTAAACAAATCTGTATAGATAAAGCCTATGCTCTCATTGAGAAAAGCTAAGGCTGATACCAGTTTGCACAAGGGAGATGATGATGATGATGTATGTGTTCCGTTCTTTTCCCAGCAATGGAACTCAGAGCGGCTTCACAACCTTAAAAACAGTACAATTAAAAACATTAACAAATCATTCAACATCCCCACCTGTCCTCAGAATAGAACCATGTGCCCCTCCTGTGCTTTAGGCTGCCCCAGCTAAGGCAAAGTGAACTCTGGCCTTAATGGAGACAAGAATGGAGGCATCTGAGGAGGGAAGAAAATTCATCATGTGGCTTTTATGGCTACCCCCTCCCCGCAGAATTAGTTTCCAGGCACCTTTTCTGCTCTGGCAAAACAGGCAAAAAGGGAAGGGGGGATGACCAGAAACAGAACAACTCTGAGAAGGAAGAAATATAGTTGCATATGGCCTGTAGTCTTATTTTGAAACAGACAAAACTCCAAGATGGGGTTTAGAAGCTTAGCCCTTTCAGTCTCAGGCTCCATTATAGAGGCTGGCTTGTTCCTCAACTCCCTTCCCCTTTGCATAGGTGAACTGGGAGGAGCACATAGGGCTGCTGTGGGACATGGCACCCCATTTCCTTGAGATATGCCTGGATCCTGAGAAAGGGCCTTCTCTGACAGAAAGGGCCTCAAGAGTGCCACAGTTTGGGGCAGCCTAACACCATAGGGGGTGAAGGGGTCTTTCCCCATCCTTCCCACAAGTTTTCCCCTCCCCCCCTTTTTTTAAAGGAGGGAATGCATGAGGATTTGTATCCATGTATTCTCTCAGCAAAACCTTGAATCACAGAATCCTACAGTTGGAAGGGACCCCAAGGGGCATCTAGTCCAACCCCCTGCCATGCAGGAACACTCAATCAAAGCACACCCAACATATGGCCATTCAACCTCTGTTTAGAGATGGTTGGCAGAGGCCATGTTCCCTCTGGTGAGGGCAAGAGGCCATTTTCTACTTTCATTGTGGCATGCTCTGTGGCAGCCAAAAAAGCCCATTTTAGAGTCGCAAGCATCGGCCCCTGCTGGGCCCCATCTAGCTTACCTTAAAGCCATGCGGCCAAGATGGTGGTTGTATATCCAACTCAGGGAGAGATGGGATACAAATAAATATATTATTATTATGTGCCCGAGGAGGAGTCCTCTGCCTCTTTCCACACATTTCATTATAAGAATTCAATGTGCAAGAGCCCTGGCAACATCACCATGTGATTCCCAGGCTGCAACAGGATCTCCCACATCTGTTGGGATCCTGGGTGCCACTAGGACCAGGAATGGGAAGGAAGGGAAGGAAGGGGAGACCTCTCATCTGCCCTCCTGGCAGAGTCCCAAGCCTTATGCTAGGCATAGTGCCTGCAGTGGCCAATGGCATTAGATCTGGGAAAGGTTCCTTGCTGGCTGCAGAGAGGGCCCCTGGTACTCACCCCTTATCCTGTGTCTTCTGGCTGGCTTGCCTCTCTGACCTTGGCACTGTTTCAGGCTGGGCAGAGGTGATGCAGAGAAACTCTTTCCCATAGCATTGGCTGGCCTCTCCTCTGAACCCTGACCCTAAACGGGTTGGGCAGAGATGCTGAGAGGGGAAGTTTCCATAACTTCTAGCCAGATGCCTCTCTGATCCGTGGCCCTGAAAGGGCTGGGCAGAGGAGATGGGGAGAAACTCTTTCCCATAGCATTGGCCAGCCACTCCTCTGAACCCAGACCCTCAACGGGTTGGGCAGAGACACTGAGGAGGGAAGTTTCCATAACTTCTGGCCAGATGCCTCTCTGATCTGTGGCCCTGAAAGGGCTGGGCAGAGGAGATGGGGAGAAACAGAGACATGGAGGGGAAAACCCTCATAGAATCATAGAATCATAGAATCATAGAATCATAGAATTGGAAGAGACCACAAGGGCCATCCAGTCCAACCCCCTGCCATGCAGGAACTCCAAATCAAAGCATCCCCGACAGATGGCCATCCAGCCTCTGCTTAAAGACCTCCAAGGACGGAGACTCCACCACACTCCGAGGGAGTGTGTTCCACTGTCGAACAGCCCTTACTGTCAGGAAGTTCCTCCTAATGTTGAGGTGGAATCTCTTTTCCTGCAGCTTGTATCCATTGTTCCGCATCCTAGTCTCTGGAGCAGCAGAAAACAAACTTGCTCCCTCCTCAATATGACATCCCTTCAAATATTTAAACAGGGCTATCATATCACCTCTTAACCTTCTCTTCTCCAGGCTAAACATCCCCAGTTCCCTAAGGCGTTCCTCATAGGGCATGGTTTCCAGACCCTTCACCATCTTAGTTGCCCTCCTTTGGACCCGCTCCAGTTTCTCCACATCCTTTTTGAATTGTGGTGCCCAGAACTGGACACAGTATTCCAGGTGGGGCCTGACCAAAGCAGAATAGAGTGGCACTATTACTTCCCTTGATCTAGACACTATACTTCTACTGATGCAGCCTAAAATTGCATTGGCCTTTTTAGCTGCCGCATCGCACTGTTGACTCATGTTCAGCTTATGGTCTACTTGGACTCCTAGATCCCTTTCACACGTGGTCTCATTCAGCCAGGTGTTCCCCATTTTATATTTGTGCATTTCATTTTTCCTCCCTAAGTGCAGAACCTTACATTTCTCCGCATTGAATTTCATTTTGTTAGCATTGGCCCAGCTTTCTAGTCTATTCAGGTCATTTTGAATTTTGATCCTGTCCTCTGGGGTGTTAGCTACTCCTCCTAGTTTAGTGTCATCAGCAAATTTAATAAGTATGCCCCCAATTCTGTCATCCAAATCGTTAATAAAGATGTTGAACAGCACTGGGCCCAGGACAGAACCCTGTGGCACCCCACTGGTCACTTCTCTCCAGGACGAAAAGGAACCATTGTTGAGCACCCTTTGAGTTCGGCCAGTCAACCAGTTACAAATCCATGTAACGGTTACCTTGTCTAGTCCACATTTTGCAAGCTTGTTTGCAAGAATGTCATGGGGAACCTTGTCAAAGGCCTTACTGAAATCGAGGTATACTATATCCACAGCATTCCCTTCATCTACCAAACTCGTAATTTTATCAAAAAAAGAGATCAGGTTCGTTTGGCATGACTTGTTTCTCTGAAACCCATGTTGACTTTTTGTGATTATGGCATTAGCCTCTAAATGTTCACAGACTCTCTGCTTAATGATCTGCTCTAGAATCTTTCCTGGAACTGATGTCAGACTAACTGGACGATAATTGTTGGGATCCTCTTTTTTCCCCTTTTTGAAGATGGGCACAACGTTTGCCCTCCTCCAGTCTGCTGGGACTTCTCCTGTTCTCCAGGATTTCTCAAAGATTATTGCCAGTGGTTCTGATATTACACTTGCCAGTTCTTTTAATACTCTAGGATGTAGTTCATCTGGTCCTGGAGATTTATATTCATTTAGGTTAACCAGGTATTCCTGTACTATCTCTTTACTTATTCTGTGCTGAAATTCCCCTATTCTGTCTTCTGCTCCATTATCCTTCGGTTGAGCACCTTTTGCCCTTTCTGAGAAGACTGAAGCAAAGAAGGTGTTGAGTAATTCTGCCTTTTCTCTGTCCCCTGTGAGCATTTTGCCATCTTCTCCACGCAGTGGCCCAACCATTTCCTTCTTCTTCCTTTTGCTGCGGACATATCCAAAAAAGCCCTTTTTATTGTTCTTAACCTCTCTAGCAAGCCTGAGTTCATTCTTCGCTTTAGCTTTTCTGACTTTACCCCTACATGTGCTGGCTATTTGTTTGAATTCCTCTTTGGTGATTTCCCCATTTTTCCATTTCTTATACATGTTCCGTTTAAAACTTAGCTCAGTTGAAAGTTCCTTAGTCATCCATCCTGGCTTCTTGAGAGATCTTCCATTTTTCCTCCTCATTGGAACTGTTTGAAATTGCACCTTCAGTATCTCCTTTTTGAGAAACTCCCATCCTTCTTGAACTCCCTTCTCTTTTAGTATTCCTGACCATGGGATCACCCCCAGTATTTCTCTAAGTTTATTGAAATCAGCTCTCCTAAAGTCTCACCATCTGTTCCCATGGCTCCCATGTGCTGCAAGGCTGTCTGCTGAAATCTCCTGTGCTCCCCCATGAAAGGGGGCAGCTTTGGAGGAGAGGGAGAGTCATTGGCAAAGCCAAGACATTTCTCCAATCCTGGGAGCCCTTGCCATATTAAATCTTCCTCCATGCTTCCAAGGCACCAAGAAAAAGGATTAAAACAGCTGCAGTGAAGAAGTTGCAGAGCAACAGCAAACACATCCTACTGGAGTGATAGGCAGGACAAGACTGACCTTCCATGGTTAGCTCCACCCATGTGGGAGTCACCAGAGGGTCTCAAGTTTCAGCCCTGCCTATTGGAGTGAGTGGAAGGAGCATAACCCAAATTACAGGATGTGGGGGTCTTATCTACTGGGAAATATGGCAGCCAGGCTTGTCACAGGAACATCAAGGAGAGAGCACATAACACCAGTGCTCAAATCTCTCCACTGGCTGCCGATTAGTTTCCGAGCGCAGTACAAGGTGTTGGTTTTAACCTTTAAAGCCATACATGGCTTGGGTCTATCTTATCTGAGGGACCGCCTCCTCCCATACGAACCCCTCCGCACACTCCGGTCTTCTGGGAGGAACTTATTGCAGCCTATTGTCAAGGTGAAAACTAATAAAGCCATTGATAACCAACTGATAACCAATAATCTCTGCCATTAATGATCAATAATGAACAGTTCAGCCATAGTGAGAAATAGAGCCAAAGGAAAAACTTTTCCTTTTGAATCTGGCTTGTAGCCCCCACCTTAGGAGGGAAGAGGGAAGCAAATGCCTGCTAATGGCAACAAATGTTCCTGATAAGACTAAAGACTGGCTGGATGCCCAGAAAATCAGAATGTTACAAGGACTAAGCTAAAAACAAAAGGCTTCAGTCAGTAGGGCAAACAGATAGATAGAGATATATATATACAGATAGTGAAATGAGGTGGAAATATATAAATGAATGTTAAACTATGCATGCTCAATGAATATTTTGTGGGTTAATAAAAACTGTTTATGCCATGTTTGGGGCGTTCAGTCAATGAGATGACTTTGGCTGAAACTCTGCATGCAGACTGAGACTGTTTGGAATAAATTGGATCTGTTTGGAAATTTTCACAAATGCCTGACTTGCATGATTGGTTGTGAATGGGTTAATTGACCCTTTGTTTACCATAACACTATGAAGACTAGACTGACGCAGACCTCCCAGAGGGCCTTCTCGGCTGTCGCTCCCAGGCTATGGAATGGCTTGCCAGACGAGATGCGTCTTATTACATCTTCTGATTGCTTTAAAAAAGCCTTGAAGACGCATCTCTTCCGGCAGGCCTTCCCAGAAAGTTCTTAACCTCCCGGCTCTGTTTGGGTTAAGCTCTCCCATTAGCATTTTAACATCTTGACCCTGATCTCTATGCAATGGGTTGCCGTTTTAAATTGAAATTTTTATTATGTCATTTTAATTGATGTTAGTTTAATTTAATTTTAAGGGGCGGGTGGTTGGGTATGGGCCATGTATATTTTATCTTGCATTTTTTAATTGATGTAACCCGCTCCGATTGGATACAGAGGAGCGGACTATAAATAAAACATTATTATTATTATTATTATTATTATTATTATTAATATACAAAATGATGTTATAAATATTATTTAATAATAAGAATTCTAATATAATTATGATATTATTAATTAATATTATTTAATAATATTTACTTTATTATATTATAATTATCATTAAATAATATTATAAATATTCATTTATAATAACAATTATCATATAAATATGATAAAATTAAATAATATTAAAATAATTATTTGATAATAATTGCAATATAATTATTATATTATATATATCTTATATTATATATTATATTGTATAATATTGTTTTCCTTAACTCACCCGAAGCGACTGAAGCTCCTTCTCTGTGAAATTGGTGGACTTCGCCATGTCCCACAAGTCAATCACTCGGGGCTCTTGGAATTCCGGAAGGACTAGAGTGATATTTCCACTGACAGAAGCCAACAGAGTTGGAAGAGACCCCAAGAAGGGCCCTGGTCCTTTCCGACCCCCTTCTTCTGCCATGCAGGAACTCTCAATCAAAGCCATGCAGGAACTCTCAATCCAAGCATCCCCATTTTGACAGATGGCCATCCAGCCTCTGCTTAAAGACAAGGAGGGTCCTGAAGGGGCATGACTCGGCCACAAACATACGAAAGTCACGCTGGTCTGTACCGCTGTCGGCGTCGAATCCCTGGTAGTGACGCAGCGCAGGCGCTCAAAGCCCTGGTTGATGCCGTTGTCAGGACAGGAGGCTTTTGCTATCAAATGGGCTTTGGAGTCATAGAATCATAGAATCATAGAATCATAGAGTTGGAAGAGACTACAAGGGCCATCTAGTCCAACCCCCTGCCATGCAGGAACTCCCAATCATAGCATCCCCGACAGATGGCCATCCAGCCTCTGCTTAAAGACCTCCAAGGATGGAGACTCCACTACACTCCGAGGGAGTGTGTTCCACTGTCGAACAGCCCTTACTGTCAGGAAGTTCCTCCTAATGTTGAGGTGGGATCTCTTTTCCTGCAGTTTGCATCCATTGTTTCGCGTTCTAGTCTCTGCAGCAGCAGAAAACAAGCTTGCTCCCTCTTCAATATGACATCCCTTCAAATATTTGAACAGGGCTATCATATCACCTCTTAACCATCTCTTCTCCAGGCTAAACATGCCCAGCTCTTTAAGTCGTTCCTCATAGGGCCTGGTTTCCAGACCCTTCACCATCTTAGTTGCCCTCCTTTGGACCCGCTCCAGTTTCTCCACATCCTTTTTGAATTGTGGTGCCCAGAACTGGACACAGTATTCCAGGTGGGGCCTGACCAAAGCAGAATAGAGTGGCACTATTACTTCCCTTGATCTAGACGCTACACTTCTATTGATGCAGCCTAAAATAGCATTGGCCTTTTTAGCTGCCGCATCGCACTGTTGACTCATGTTCAACTTATGGTCTACTTGGACTCCTAGATCCCTTTCACACGTAGTTTCATTCAGCCAGATGTCCCCCATCCTATATCTGTGCATTTCATTTTTGCGTCCTAAGTGCAGTACCTTACATTTCTCCGCATTGAATTTCATTTTGTTAGAGTTGGCCCAGCTTTCTAGTCTATTCAGGTCATTCTGAATTTCAATCCTATCTTCTGGAGTATTGGCTACTCCTCCTAATTTGGTGTCATCTGCAAATTTGATAAGTATGCCCCCAATTCTGTCATCCAAGTCATTAATAAAGATATTGAATAGCACTGGGCCAAGTACAGAACCCTGTGGGACCCCACTGGTCACTTCTCTCCAGGATGAAGAGGAACCATTGTTGAGCACCCTTTGAGTTCGGCCAGTCAACCAATTACAAATCCATGTAACAGTTACCTTGTCTAGTCCACATTTTACAAGCTTGCTTGCAAGAATGTCATGGGGAACCTTGTCAAAGGCCTTACTGAAATCAAGATATACTATATCCACAGCATTCCCTTCATCTACCAAACTGGTAATTTTATCAAAAAAAGAGATCAGATTTGTCTGGCAAGACTTGTTTCTCTGAAACCCGTGTTGGCTTTTTGTGATTATGGCATTGGCTTCTAAATGTTCACAGACTCTCTGCTTAATGATCTACTCTAGAATCTTTCCTGGAATTGATGTCAGACTAACTGGACGATAATTGTTGGGATCTTCTTTTTTTCCCTTTTTGAAGATGGGGACAACGTTTGCCCTCCTCCAGTCTGCTGGGACTTCTCCTGTTCTCCAGGAGTTCTCAAAAATTATTGCTAATGGCTCTGATATTACATTTGCCAGTCAATTCCTGGAAGGGGCACCACATCCGTTTGAGGTGTGGACTGACCATAGAAATCTGGAGGCCTTGCAGACGCCCAGACGGCTTAGCCCTAAACAGAGACTCTGGGCCAAGGAGTTTTATAAATTTGACTTTGTAATGAAATTTATTCCGGGGAAGGAAAATGTGTTGGCGGACGCCTTATCCAGGATGCACATGCCAGGGGGGTGGGAAGAGCCAGAACTGAAGACTTTGTTCACCCCACGGCAGCTAAGTTGGGGAGTGACCACCCGTAGTCAGGCCAAGAAAGGACTAGAATCAGGGCCGACAGCCTTGGATCCGCTGCTGACAGAGGTGATAGACGCCTATGCCCTGGATGTTGAACTGCCACAATCGATGGCTGAGATGTAGAAAACAGAACAGGGGATATGGTGCAAGGATGGAAAATCTATGTGCCGGCCCTATTGAGGCCCAAGGTGCTGGCCTTGAGTCATGATGTGAAAGCTGCGGGACATTGGGGGTTCGTGAAGTCCTGGCATACTCTGAGAAGCAAATATTGGTGGAAAGGGGTGCGGAAGGACTTGGAGAATATGTGCAGAGATGTACAATTTGTGCTAGCGCTAAACCATGAATGGAAAGCCCAGTGGGTTGTTGCGTCCTTTGGAAACCCCAACCCAGCCATGGAAGCACATTGACATGGATTTTATTATAGACCTACCAGAAATTCAAGGCCGAAATACCATCTGGGTGGTAACAGATCTGTTTACTAACCAAGTACATTATGTGGGGTGCAAGGGCCTACCCAGCACTTCAAAATTGGCAGATCTGTTAATTACGCATATCTATAGGCTTCACGGATTGCCAGATAAGATTGTATCTGACCGGGGCTCGCAGTTCACTTCAAAATTCTGGGGGTGTTTGCAAGAGAAATTGGGGGTGCACTTGGCCTTGAGTACAGCTTTTCACCCGACCTCAGACGGCCAAACGAAACGCTATAATCAATCTTTAGAGATTTATCTCCGGTGTTATGTGAACCATTTACAAGACAACTGGTGCGAATTGTTGCCCCATGCAGAGTTTGCATTTAACATGGCAGTTCATTCCAGCACAGGGGTGTCTCCATTTGAGGCCATCTATGGTTACGAACCTAGAATCCTTCCCCAATTGACGGTGGAGCCAGGAGACCCTGTGACTGTGGGACAGTGGAGTGCATTACTACGGAAGGGCTGGCCAAAAATAGAGGAGGCTCTAAAACTGACTGAGCTGGACTACAAAAAGTTTGCTGATCAGCATCATAAACCTAGCTGGAACATTAAGGTGGGGGGCGAGGTTTTCCTATCCACAAAAAAACTTGAAATATAGGGTGCCATCCAAAAAGCTGGGGCCGAAATTCGTGGGGTCTTTCGAAGTAAAGAGACTGATCACTGAAGTGAATGCTGAGTTAGACTTAGCAAAAATGTACAAACATATTCATCCTGTGTTCCATTTCAGTTTACTGAAACCAGCTGGGCCGAAGAGTGACTGGAAAAAAGAGGACGATGCCCCACTGCCGTTGCTGATTGACGGAGAAGAACATTTTGAAATCATAAAAATTTTGGACGCCAGGAAAATCTGGGGTCAGCAAGAATATTTGGTGCAATGGAAACATTTCTCAATTGCTATGGCAGAATGGGTGAAAGCACAGCATGTGCAAGCTGACAAATTAGTTCAAGAATTCCACTGGGCATATCCTAATAAACCAAAAGGGGGGACATAAGGCTTGGGGGGGGGCAGACTGTCAGGACTTACACTTTAAGTTAGTGATAATTATTCACATATATTAAATTCCTAGATGTAGTCACACCATATATGCTAGTAATGTATTAGTCTGCTAATTCTGTTAGTAGGATTGATGGGGGTTGGGTAGTATTAGTGGAAGATGTTATTTGGGAAACTCTGGGACGGTCGGGTTGGAATGCAAGATAACAGGGGCCTCAAGGTTGCAGTCCTGGAGAATCCAAGTGTTGCCATGGTAATGCGGGCTAATGTGTGTGTGGTGTGGGGAACTGCGAGGAGAATAATAATAATAATAATAATAATAATAATTTTATTTATAGCCCGTTCCTCTGTCATCAATCGGGGGGCGGCTGTAAAAGCCTGGGATTTTCCTAAGACCTCAGATGTTGCAAAAAAGTGTTTCCAATCACTACTTCCAGTGCTCTTACAATAAACTTTCTTCTTTTGGGAACAAATTTGCCTGTGGATCATTGGGTGGAAGATCTCAGTTCCCGCAGTTGCGCAGCTTCTCCTTGAGCTCCGAGTGTTTCTTGTGCAGTTTCTCCTCACCTCCACCTCGTCCTCCGTGTCGTCCTCCAAGGCGGTGACCGTGTTTTTATGGAGGTCTGGGAAGCAGGAGGAGGAAGAGAAACAGCAAATGAAGCAAACGCTGGTCAGTTTCTGGCTCTGTGGCCATGTTCTAGAAGCGTTTGTTGCCGATGTTTCGCCAGCGGCACCTGTTCTTTTTGCCCCGTGCACAGGCTGCGCCGTGTGGTTGCCACTGCCTGCTTCCAGGGTATGAGGGTAGCCCCATAGAGAGAACATTGCGGAAACCGAGTCATGAGGCTACCAGCGCATGCACCATGGTTTCTGAGTCCCCGGTACCCGGGAAGGGCGTGGCTGATAACAGGCACTCCTGACCATCGCATTCGCCTGATTTGCGGTCAGAAGTGATGAGTCTCGGAGTGTGACTCCCCTCCAGGACCCCTTGACCTATCCCTAAACCTGGATTAGGGCTCCCAACAGCGAATGCCTCCATCTTGTCTGGATTTAGTTCTACAGTCATCCCTCCGAACTCACAGGGGATCCGTTCAGGGGACCCCCGCGAATTCGAAATTTCACAGATATTCATGTCCCATTGTCCCCAATGGTGCACAGCCATTGGGGACAATGGGAACCTGAGTACCTTCCCTCCTTACCTTATTGAACCAAGGCCTTGGCCAGCACAGGCATCTTAAAATGGCTGCACCGGCCGAAGGAAGGCCGTGCCAGCCAGGGTCTTTCCTCAGCCGGAGTGGGCTTCTTCCAGCCGGTGCGGCCGTGCTTCGATAGGAGCAAAGTCGCTCTGGCTGGCTGAAGGCCACTCTGGCCGCAACAAGACTGTTCCAGCCAAGGCAAGGCCTTCCTTAGGCCACAGCGGCCTTCAGCTGGCCAGCACAGCCATTTTATTATTTATTATTTATTTATTTAAAGTATTTATACCCCGCTCTTCAGCCTTAATGGCTATCAGAGCGGCTTACAATTATTAATTTTCATTCTTCTTTCCCTCCCTAGGCAGAGGATGGCAGTTTCATCATCATCAACCCATTTATCTGATTTTATAGGGTTTAATTATTAACCTTATTAACATTTCCAAATATATTTTTATACTCTATATATTTTATATTCTATGTACACGGAATATAAACCCTCTTCGAAGATTCAATAATAAATGACTTCCTCCTCCACTAGAGTGCTCCCCAAAAATCTTAATTTTGAAATTATCGATTTTTCATCTTATCAATATCTCCTAGAACATATAACACATAAATAATAAAAGTTCCTGTTCTTTGCTTTGGCAATTGAATGAAAGGTCTAATGGCAACGGATGCCAGAAGCCAAGAGCCCAAGGAGCTAGTTCAGCTCTTTCTGACCCCAAAGCCATAGCTTCGTTTCCCCACTGACCCACCCCATAGACCCACCCCATAGACCACCATGCAAAGCGCTTGGTACCTTCCGTCCGGCCGATGGCCTCCAGGAGGATCTTGTACTCGTGGACCTTCTCCTTGTGATGCTTGAACTCCCTCCAGAGCTTCTCCAGATCTTCCTCGGAGAACTTGCCAGACGTCTTGGCCTGGTTGGGGTTAGGGTCATGGGGGAGAAATTTAGGGATTGCAAGGTGGAAGACGGCAAGGACCCCTACTCTGTACTCTGTTTAGAGTTTCTCTAAACACAGAAGATGGAGGAAACTTGTTTTCTGCTCCTGCAGAGACTGGGAAACAGGACGTCCCTTTGGTTCTCTTCTAAGATTCCACTCATCCCTCCATATTTGCAGATTTGATATATTCACGGATTTGATATATTCACGAATTTGATCTATTACGGATTTGTTCCATATGCTTTCTCTAGGAATATCTAGTGGCACTGAAAGACCTAGAGATCCCTCGAGAGGACACTCCTAGGCCTTTGTAGCTCCTCCAGTGCAACTCTATGGTCAATATCTGGCAGACGTTTACCACAGTGTAGCCCTGGAGGACCTAGAGATTCCTAGAGAGGTGTCCTCTTAGGTCAAAACATGATGTTTTTGTTATTTGCAGGTTTTCCCCCATATTCATGGAGTCTTGTGTGAATCGTAGAATCATAGAAATTTAGAGTTGGAAGAGACCACAAGGGCCATCCAGTCCAACCCCCTGCCATGCAGGAACTCCCAATCATAGCATCCCCGACAGATGGCCATCCAGCCTCTGCTTAAAGACCTCCAAGGAAGGAGACTCCACCACACTCTGAGGAAGGAGTGTGTTCCACTGTCGAACAGCCCTTACTGTCAGGAAGTTCCTCCTAATGTTGAGGTGGAATCTCTTTTCCTGTATCTTGAATCCATTGTTCTGAGTCCTGTTCTCTGGAGCAGCAGAAAACAAGCTTGCTCCCTCCTCAATGTGACATCCCTCCAAATATTTGAACAGGGCTATCATATCACCTCTTAACCTTCTCTTCTCCAGGCTAAACATCCCCAGCTCCCTAAGGCGTTCTTCATAGGGCATGGTTTCCAGTCCCTTCACCATCTTAGTTGCCCTCCTTTGGACCCGCTCCAGTTTCTCCACATCCTTTTTGAATTTTGGTGCCCAGAAGTGGCCACAGTATTCCAGGTGGGGCCTGACCAATGCAGAATAGAGTGGCACTATTACTTCCCTTGATCTAGACACTATACTTCTCCCATTTTTCTTCCTCATTGGAACTGTCTGAAATTGTGCTTTCAGTATCTACCTTTTGAGGAACTCCCATCCATCTTGAACTCCCTTCTCTTTTAGTTTTCCTGACCATGGGATCACCCCCAGTATTTCTCTAAGTTTATTGAAATCAGCTTTCCTAAAGTCTAGAATGCGTGTCTGACTATGCTTAGCTTCACCTTTCCACTGTATAACAAACTCCAGGAGGACATGGTCATGTCCACCTAAGGATCCCACCACTTGCACCCCATCAATTTTATTTTTAGAAAGGAAAAACCCCAGTTAAGGTATTAACTGGGCGAAGGGGCTTCCAAAGACTCTGTTCTTGTACTTTCAGCTCCCAGTTAGAAGGCAGAAATTCCACTTCTGCCTCTGTGGAAGAACTACTGGGAACAGACGAAAAAACAGTCAGGGGCATATCTCAGCATTGTAAGTGGAAACCCTTTCTGGTTCAAAGGATGTCACCAACTTTTTAAAATATATATGGAAAAAATTACTTCTAGTGAAGCAGCTATTTGAGCTCTTGAAGATGTGAATATATCTACAATTAATTCTTTGCTACAGTGAGATACAGAACCGAGACTGTGCTTTATAGAAGAGTGAGCGGGAAATAATTTAACCTACCTACACTCTTCTAATTTTGGATTGGAAAATTGCTTCGTTATTTGTCTAGAATATTTACTTTTTTCCCCTTAAAATACATTGATTTTTTGGAAATTAAACTGGAGGAAAACACTCACAGCTGACCAAGTTCTGCAACTCCGCAGACTTCTGGTGTTGCCAACACCTATCTGTGTAATTAAGATCAGCTGGAAGGAAAGGCAGAGAAGCCGGTGTAAGATTTGGGGAAAAGGAGGAAAGGAGGAAGGTGGCAGTGAGGAGGGAAGAGACAAAGACGGTTAAGAACAGGAAGAGAAAGAGAGAAGAAGTTAAAAGCCAAATAATAAGGGTTCGAAGAGAAGGATAAAGCAGGCAGGGAGAGTGTCCTCAGAACAGAGGAGGAGGAGGAAGGAAGGGTGAAGGGAGGAAAGACGGAGAGACGGAGAGATGCAAGTTGGCAAGAGGGCTGAGTGGAAGACGGGGAGAAACCGGATTGGAACTGGAAACCAGATTGGAGCCAGGGGCGTGTGCAACCACAGGAGAAGGGAGGCAGCCGCGGAACTCTAAAGGGAGAGAAGCAAAGACTCAGTGGCAGAAACGGGGAGGTAGGAGAGGAGAAAAAGGTGGTGAAGATCCAGATGTCAGTGACTGAAGGAGAAGGAAGAGAAGGAAGAGGAAATCCGCATTATGAAAGCAAGGCCAAAATCCGAAAGTAACTCTTGGAAAGAACGAAACTATGGGCTGGAGTGCTTGAGAGGAAGGGGAAGGGGAAGGAGAGTATTTGAGAAGAAAGAGGGAATAATAATAATAATAATAGAGAGTTGGGAAAACGGAGAAGAGAAAGTGGTTACATAAATACAGAGTTAATATTGAGAATTGGAAAGGGTATAAGAAGAGGAGGGGCAAAGAGAAGGAGAACATTAGAGAAGGAAGAGAAAAGCAGAGACTAGATAGAGAAAACATCTGGGAAGATCCGAATTGTAGCAGAACGTGTGTAAGTAAAGGAGGTGAATAAAAGCAACAGTGTAAAAGAAAGAATCTAAGATCAGGCTAGGAAAAGGGAAAAGGGATATAGATAAAGAAGGAAAAAGGATAAGGAAGAGCATAATAAAGTTTAGGTGAGAGAGGAAAACTGAATGTAATTAAGAGAAGGAAGAGAGATTAAAGGTGAAGAGCTACGACAGAAATAAACATAGGGGAAAAACCAAAATGACAACCAGAAGAATGACACAAATCCAGGCATCTACGCATCAGAGAAGACCATCTTGGGAGCAGGTTCAAAAATACACGATCAAAATTTAATTTTAGAAGAATTAAAACAACTACATACTGAAATGAAAGATGACATTAAAGAAATGAAAGCAGACATGGATGCGATGAGGAGACAGATAAAACAAGAAATACCACAGGAAATTAGAACAGAATTAAAAGGAATAAAAGAAACTATGGGAAAACATTTAGAAGAAATAAAAAGAAACAGAAAAAATATAAATTATTGAAGAAACAACAAACAACATAAATAAAAGAGTCTTAGAACTAGAGGAAATAAGAGCAAAAGTTATGGATGAGAAAGCTTTACAAGACTGAAAACAAAGAGAAAATTCTATTAAAATTAGAGGATTAAAAGAAATAGAAAATGAGGACTTGTACGAATACTTGACTCCAATACTCGCAGACCATGTAGGAATAGAAAACGACCAATTTCAAGGAGAAATTAATAAAATGTATAGAATAAACTCCAAAATAGCTAGACAAAGAAAACTTCCTAGAGATGTGGTCATTTACTTCACAAGAAAAAAAAAAGAGAGATGAGATAATTCAAAAAAATTACGAACAAAAACTAGAATTTGAAGGAAATGAATTAATAATTTACAAGGGTGTTCCGTTAAGGATATTGAAGAAATGACTACAAACCGTTAACGACTCTGTTGAAACGCAACAATGTGAACTATAGATGGGGAAAATTGGAAGGGATAAACTTTAAGTAGAACTCAGAAATATTCAAAATTAACTCAGTGATGAAAATGAAAGAATTTATTAAAAGATTTAGAAAAGATCTAGAAAGAAAGGAAAATTCACCTGATAAAGATGGATGTGAACAAGGAAAAACAAAGGTTAATCAGAAGGATCCCAAACAACCAACAGAAGATAGGACAGAAGACAATTTAGAAAAGGAGGAGATTGAAGAAATATAAGACAAGAAGGTAAAAAACAGTTTATTAATATGTCAAAAATTAAGATTTTCTCATGGAATGTGAGAGGTATGAACTCTCCACAAAAAAGGAAAGAAAGTCTTTCATTACTTAAATAAACAAAAGTCAGATATAACCTGCTTACAAGAAACACACATAAAAGGAAAAGTTATTAGACTGATTGTCAATAAGAAATTGGGAAATGAATTTATCTCAGCTTATTTGAAAAGAAAGAGAGGAATAGCTATATATGTTAACCCCAAATTTGAAATAAAAAATATATTTAATGACAGTAATGGAAGATATCTGGGCCTAGAAATTAATATGTTCAATACGAAATATTTACTTGTAAGTATTTATGGTCCACAAGAAAAGAAAAATGAATTCTATAATAAAATAACAGAGATATTGAATCAGTTTCCGTATGAAAAGACTTTACTAATGGGAGACTGGAATGGGGTAATTGATCCAGAAATAGATAGAAAATCAGATAAACATATTAAAAAGATGCAAGGGAAACTACCCCAATCCTTTACTTACTTGATAGAATCACAAAATCTAATAGACGTATGGAGACATAAATACAAAACCGCTAGAGACTATACATTCTTTTCTGAAAGGCATAAATCCCTTTCAAGACTTGATATGTTTCTAGTATCAAAAAGCCTGTGCAACGAAGTATTGAAAATGGACTCTGAACCAAGAGCAATATCGGACCATAATCCGATAACAATATTTATAAAAGGAAGACAATCTGAATTCTCCTGGAAATTAAATGAAACTCTTATGCAGAAAGAAGAAATAATTAAAAAGGGAAAGAAACTCTAAAATATTATTTCAAAGAGAACTTGAAAGATGACATAAATATCACTACAGTTTGGGAGGCATCTAAAGCTGTAATGAGGGGCTTCTTTATTCAGCAAAACAACAAAAGTACAAAAGAAAAAAAGATAAAGACTTCAGGAGTTATATTAGGACTTGCAAGAGAAGGAAAAAGATTTAAACATTAATCCCTTAAATAAAGTAATAGAAAAGCAAATAAAAACACTGAAAAAACAGATTGATGTTACCATCAACTCTATCTTGCAAGTTTTATTTCCTTTGAAATCAACAATGAATGCGATCAGTGAAACCAATTACCCTATGACCTGGAAAGAAGCAAACATAATATTATTATTGAAAGAAAACAGAGACCCAGTGGAAGTTAAAAATTATAGACCTATTTCCCTGTTAAACACGGATTACAAACTGTTTGCTTCAATATTGACAGAAAGACTCAAAAAAATACTTGTAGACTGGATCCATAAAGACCAATCGGGGTTCCTTCCAAATAGGCAGATTAGTGATAAGACATATATTGAATATCATAGAATATTTTGAGAGAAATAATGAAAAAAAATAGCCATGATTTTTGTTGATTTGGAAAAAGCTTTCGACAGTTTACACTGGGAAATAATATTTGCAACATTAGAGGTAATTGAGGCAGGCCCTATCTATAAAATTGGATAAAAAGCATATATAAGGACCAGAATGCAAAACTTAATGAAAAGCTCTCCTTAACGTATGGAAGAAATACAAAAAGAAACTATGCCCAAAAATTCCCTTGTGGTGCTCTCCGCATGAGGCCCTCTTTAAAAGAGAAGGAATTCAGCAACTTAAATGGCTAAGATACAAAGATTTATTGAAAAACACACAAGAAAATTTAGATATCAAATCACAGGAGGATTTGAAAAGATCGGGTGTCGATTGCCATTGGTATCTCTATTGTCAGTTACAGGAAAGATTCAAAATTGATAGAAAAATAGAAGGGTTTCAATCAGAAAAAACAGAATGGGAAAAAATTATAGACAAGGGGAGAAAAAAATGATTTCGAGAAATTATAAATTACTTTTAGAATGGGAAACTGAAGAAGAGATTATTAGACAAAGCATGATTAGGTGGGCACAAAATATAGGACACACTATAGATTACCAGAATTGGGAAGAGCTATGGAATAAAACAATAAAACATACTTCGTGCCAAGATCTGAAAGAAAATGTCTATAAAATGATTGATAGATGGCACCTTTCTCCCAATAGATTAGCTAAAATGTTTAAAAACTCCAAACCTAACTGCTGGAAATGTTCCTATAACACAGGCACATACTATCACATATGGTGGACATGCCCGAAAGCCAAAAAATATTGGTTGGGCATTTATGAAATTAAAATAAATATCTCTTTCACTCCAGAAATATTTTTATTAGGAATGATTAATGAGGAAACAGAAAAAATTCATGGTAGAATGTTGTTTTTTATGCTAACCTGTGCTAGAATTTCTTTTGCCAGGAACTGGAAAGCAGATAAACCCCCATCGATAGAGCAATGGATAATGAAAATATATGGAACTGCTGAGTTGGACATTACAAATTGTTGGATGAAGGATAAAACTGAAGAAAAAACTAAAGAGGACTGGAAACCATTTTACGATTTTTTAAAAGAATATTGGAAAGAAATTGTGTGGAAAAAATAATCTATAATGTTTCTGATATATTTAAAGTTCAGTCAGTAAGGCTGGATAAAACTTTAACTGTCAATATCAGAGTAGAAGATGTTTTTTCTTTAAGACTCACCTAGACTGCTATTAAATAGAGGTTTAGAACACAAATTCTTTACTGTTTATCTTTTGGATATAATAGATAAAGGAAGAACAAAATTAAGAGTAAAGAAAACACTGATTTGTATGTTAAGATAAAACAAAGGACTTTTGAAATACTGACTAGTGGAATCTCAAACAGAAGGAAGTCAGCTATATGTTATATGTTTTTTATATCTGGAAAATTAATGTTTGTATTCTGCATTTTATGTGTGTTATTAGTATTATGTTGATCCCTATGTATCTGTTTTTCTTTCTGTTTTTTTTTTTTTCCTTGCATTTTTTGTACCTGTTTGTCTGGTTAGCACCAATAAAAATTATTTAAAAAAAGAAACAAAGAAACCGACACATTGCTCTATATTTCATATGTGGGAGAATAAATATTATGGGTTCCTACAGTCTGGGCCTACATTTTGTTGGCTGGCAAATGCAATGTATGCATCAAGCACATGCAATATATAGCATGGGTGCACATTCACAAAACCCTCTGGTAGGGAAAACAACCATGCTCCCATGCAGATGTTTTAGGCCTGTGATGGGGCCCACTATGTGGAGGTCAACTTTTCAGGTGTGATTACAGTAACAGGAAACCTCAGACTCCCTCTTTTTTATATTTATTGAACAAGGAACAGTGCAGAAGGCCAACAGCAAAAACAGTACAGAACTTTGCACATGTAAACATACTCCGGGAACCCAAATGTCCAAGGCATGTGCTTAGACATGCATAGTGCAATGCAACAAGTTTCCGTCCATGTCTTTAAGCAGAGGCTGGATGGCCATCTGTCGGGGATGCTTTGACTGGGAGTTCCTGCATGGCAGGGGGATGGACTGGATGGCCCTTGTGGTCTCTTCCAACTCTATGATTCTATGATTCTATGATTCTAACAAACAAAACTACTGACTAAACCCCACATCACAGTTTCTTGCCAGCCATGAAGGACGACACAGCGGTGCAAAAGGAACCAATACACATTCAGGGAGTGTAAATGTTCTTCTTTTTTATACTCCTTTTGGGCCGGTGGCAACTGTTAACCTGGGAGGAAAGTATTTCCGTTTCCCGGACGGAACAGGTGAATTGGGATCCGGGTACACTTTCCTCGTTGCTTTCAGTTTCAGGGGCCGCAAACTCCCTTGCTTGTCCCAGCCGCAGGCGACTTCTCTTGGGTGCCTGCTAGGAGCCACTGCCCACCCCAGATGCAGGGACGTTTTCGGAGATTGGCCTGCAGGCCCTACGCAATTTGCCTGCTACACTCCTCTGTCGCTCGGCAAGTTCAAGCTTTCTTTCTTCAAGGTCCTATTTCCGCCTTTCGAGCTCAGTTTGTTGCTCCCTCTCTTCCCTTTCCTCCCTCAGTCTTATGTCTTCCAGAGCAAGTTTGGCCTTATTAATTTCGACTGGCATGTTCAGAGAGGCTCTCCAAGTAACGGAGGAGCTGTGCTCTGTCCTGCTGGCAGGCCCGCGCGTCCGCACTTATAGATTCAGCTACCTGTAACATAACCTGCTCCATCCGCCTGCTCTGCCTGTTGCTGGCCAAGCGGAACTGTCTTCGAGACAGCTGTCCCTCCTTCCGGCTGTGTTCGATTATCGCCGTGACGATGTGTTCCCCTCTTCTGGCTCTCCCCTCTCTGAGGACATCCCCGGTCGCCAGAGGACCTGTTGGCCTGGGGCGGGCAACATTCTCTTGGGGTCCTTGAAGTTGAGAGATGTTTAGTAAACACAACTGGTGCCAAGAAACTGTGGATACATAGACCTGTTTGGATTGCACCTATAGATCTGGGATTCAGGAGAATGTAGGATCGTTAGGGTTGCGGTAAAAAAATAAAAAGGAGTTAGGTATGTATATGCTACTTGAAAGATGCACCCACCACATGCTTGCAGAGACCCTTCCCCTGTGGGTCTTCCTTCTCCTGGTCTACCGGACCCTCTAGTTGTTCAGTCAGCATGCCTTCCTGATGGGGGCAGAGAAACAAAGGGCTAGTTAGTTTTTATGCCAGCGACTGCATGCCATGTCCATCTTTGTTGGGGATCACATAGAAGTCCAAGATCACCTCCTCTTCACCTAGAAAACAAGGAAAGCAAGGATGAGCTTTGTGAGTGGATTTCATGTGGCTGATCCTAAGACCAAGGGAGGGCTTGGTGGTGCAGGGAAGCACTCCATAGTGCCAATTTTCTGTGTTTGCCCAATATATTAATTTGCCATGGAGGTAACCAGTTCAGTTCTGAATAGAAACACCCATTAAAAGCCACAGACACAATACACATACACTAATGGTTTTATAAACTATTGCCTACCTGTGGCAGTTCTGTTGCCCGGCTCCTCCTGCGTCAGCAGGTTGTGTTCCTGGGGTTGGCTGTGCAGATTCTGCACGCTTGCATTCTGCCCTGCTTCCACCTTGGATGGCCGTATCCCCAAAGGAAGGCTGTTCTGAACCATTTGGGGAAAGATGGCCCTATCAGACTGAAGAAACTGGTCCATTTCTTCGAAGTAAGGGCAGGTGACTCGATCACTCCCGCTCCACTGGTTATGTCTCAGAACGCACCTGTACTTGGATTTCAGAGACTTGCATTTATTCCTACATTCAAGCTCGTTCCTTGTAAAACCTAGTGTGCGTAGGCGGCTTGTGACAAGTTTATAGATATCGATGTTTCTGTGGTGGTTGTTCAGATGATTCTGGATGCGACTTTCACTCCATATGTCCAGAAGTGCAAGCGCCTCCTGGTGCCCCTGCCCTGTTTTCTCTTAGGGTCAGAATATTGGGAACCATTCACACGATCCATGTTCTTAAGAGCATGGGTGGGTTTGTATTCCTGAAAGTGTCTCCTTGTACTGCTCTTCCGTTTCCCTGTGAAAGACAAAGTTTTATAATCAATATCAAATTAACAATATGCATGGTAAGAGTGTACCTAGATAACCACCTCAGCCAAAGAAAAGAAAGTAAGCCAAGCTTACTTGCGAGGTGGAAATACAAGAAACTGGACACAAAAACTGGGGCAGGAGAAGTGTTTAGCAAGAAATGCTGAGCGGGAGAAGAGCGAAATCACTACCATCCTGACGTAATTTAACAATATAATGACCAGAAAGTTGCTTTAGCAACTTCTTATGTCAGAACAAGGGCCTCCCGATAATTTGTAAATTGTAGAAAAAATTATCAATATTTCCCGCATCTCGCCTTGGATAGATGTAAACCTTTTTTTAAAAGTCATTCAAACAGTTGAATACTTTTGCAACCAAAAATATAAATTTGGTGAGGCAGATTTCAATTCACTCACTTGTACTTGGAACTCTGCACATGTCCAAAGTGAGACTAGCTAAGGTATAAATTAATACAAATAGATTTTGATTGAAACCCCGACTGTACAGTCAGGGGGACCTGCAAGGAGCCTCAGTTCCTACCCACTACTGCTATGAAGGTAAAAATGGCTATGGAATACTGGGGACCGACTGGAGTTTGTTGTTGGCTCCAGGGCTCAAAGATGAACTCTTTCTCTGTATTTAGGCAATGGAACACTGGGAGTCAGAGTTTGTTTTGTGGTCCAGACCAGAAGCCGTAAATCTATACAACTGATTGCAGAGCCATTCTGGGAGATCCCTTGCAAAGGGAAGCCTGGTGATTCTCTGTCTCCATTTGGATTGGGTGAATTTTTCTTTCTAATTCATTTTTTTTTTTAGTAGTGAAGGAGGGGTGTGAATACAGAGGTGAAGGTAACCTAGGCACAGTGTTAGAAGGCAACATTCAATTTTAACATTTGTCTGTTCACTTTCCTCTTCAGGGGTGTGGAAATTCAGAGGAAGTGCCTCTGGAAGGAGCTAGCAGCCAGGAGCTCTCTAGATAACTATAGGCCCAGTTGCCTGAGCTCAGTAAGAGCCACACAGGGATTCTTTACACTGGTGTTTAACAGGAGAAGCCCACAGTCTTGTTTCAGTACCTTCTTAAGACTTCTCACTATGGACACTGAGGGACCCTCTGCAGTCACCTGCAACACCTGTGGGATGTTTGTCTTCTTGCCTACAGATGTGGGGAGCTTCACCTGCACCAAGTCCAAGTTGGTAGCCCTCTTAGAAGAGAGAGTTCAGCAGTTGGAGGCCCAGGTGTCTAAATTTCAGCAACACAGAGAGCAGGAGGTTCTCCTGAACAGAAAGGACTGGACGGTCTTGGACAGGAAACACACAGAGAAAGTTGCTGGGGAAGAAGAGGTCACTTCGCACACAAAAGAAGTAGATGGTTAGAGGAATGTCACACACAGAAGTAGGGAAACCACGGTTCGTTCTGTGAGCTTGCAGCTACAGAATCACTTTGAATCTCTCTCTGTTATCAGAGATGATGAGGAAAAGCAGCAGGGACAGACATCAGGAACAGAGCAGGGGAGCGTGAGAATAGCACCAAAGGGAACAGCCACTGCTAAGCCTCGGAGGAAAGCGTGTGGTGGTGGTGGGGGACTCCTTGCTGAGGGGTACAGAAGCAGTGGTTTGTGGGCCTCACAAGACGTCTTGGGAGGTGTGTTGTCTCCCTGTGGCAAAGATCCGTGACGTGAAGGAGAGGCTGACAAGACTTGTCAAGCCTACTGATCAATACCCCTTTCTTTTGGTTCATGTGGGAACCAACGATAGTGCAAGGCACAGCCTTCAGAATATCAGAAGGGATTATGAGACTCTGGGAAGGAAGCTGAAAGAGATGGATGCACAGGTTGTCATCTCATCTCTTCTCCCAGTTGAAGGGCATGGTCCAGGAAGGGAGAAGAAAATAGCAGAGGTGAATAACTGGCTCCGTAGATGGTGCCGCCGAGAACAGTTTGGATTCTTGGATCATGGGCTACGGTTCCATGAGGAGGGACTTCTGGCAAAGGATGGGCTGCATCTCGTGCCAGTTGGCAAAAACGTTTTTGCCAATAGTCTCAAAAATCTGATCGGGGGGCTTTAAACTGAGTTATATGGGGGAGGGAGACATTATTCTGGAAGGCAAAAGGGCTGGAGGAAATAGTCAAACTGACATAGGGGGAACAAGGCAAACAGTGCAAGGACCCAACAGTGGGAAGCAAAAAAATTTGCACAGGCAGCAAGTAAAGGGAACACACGTTCTTAGATGTCTCTACACTAATGCACAGAGTATGGGAAATAAACAGGATGAACTTGAACTCCTAGCACAACAAAGCAAATATGATATAATAGGCATCACTGAAACCTGGTGGGATGAGTCTCATGACTGGAATGTAGAAATAGAGGGATATAACCTTTTTAAGAGAAACAGGCCAAACAGGAAAGGAAGAGGAATAGCATTATATGTCAGGGATATTTACACCAGTGAAGAGATCCAGGACATCAGTACTGGAGGCCAAGTGGAGAGCATCTGGATAAAAATTAAAGGAGAGGGAAACAACAGGGATGTTACTGTGGGAGTCTACTACAGACCCCCGACTCAGGCAGAGGAATTGGATGATGCCTTTCTAGAACAGATAAACACATACTCAGAAAGGAGAGATGTAGTAGTGATGGGTGACTTCGACTATCCTGATATTTGCTGGAAGTCAAACTCAGCCAAATCCTCAAAGTCTAGCAAATTCCTCACTTGCCTGGAAGACAATTTCATTGTCCAAAAGGTGGAAGAGGCAACAAGGGGATCAGCTATTTTAGATCTGATCTTAACCAACAGGGAAGACCTAGTTGATGGGGTGCAAGTGGTGGGATCCTTAGGTGGAAGTGACCATGTTGTCAGGGACAGCCAGGTGGAGGACATGGAGGATTCTGAGGAAGAGTATGCTGGGTCAGGTCCTAGCATGGTGCTGCCAGATCCTGGAGACTTGGGTGAACCTGGACCTAGTTCTATGGGACACAGTGAGGCACAGCCCCTACCTCAGCAGCCTGGGGTCTCCTCAGAAGAAAGCCTTTCCCCAGCAGAGGTTGCAGGCCTGGAAGAGACACAGGAGCAAGAGACAGAAATCCCTTCCTTTGCTCAAAGGAGAGCAGATCGGGAGGGGCTGAGACGCTCTCGGAGATTGCTAGAGAAAGCTAAGTTGAAACAGCTGTGAGGGGAGGAGCTGGGGCCTATATAAGAGATCAGGGAAGACAAACTTTTGTCAAAGCTTATCTTGGTTTACCGGCGAAAGCTCTTGACTCTCGGCTTGACTTCAGACTACTCATTACCTGCGACCTTCGGAACGGCTTTGGAATCTCTGTCTGTGATAACCCTCGACCTTGGAACACTCATTGAATTTGCCTTTTGCCTTGCGGACTTTGTATTTGACAACGGCCAGCAATTACTGGTATTTTGTTTCCATTATAATTGTGTTTTATTAAAGACTCCTTTATCAGCCACATGTTGGCAGCTTTCCCGGACAGAATAAGCTTTGACCATAATCAGGCTGATAAGATGGAGGAGAGCTCGTTAGTAAAGGAACTTTTAGAACAAAACAGACAGCTCGCCGAGGGAATGGGACAAATGAGGCAGAGTATGGCTTTGCTTCACCAGCAAGTACATTCCCACCCACCAGGGAAATCTCTCATTGCAATGCCGGAGAAATATTCTGGTGATAGAAAGGAACTTGAAGGTTTCCTAGCTCAGTGCAAGTTGCACTTTAAAATCAGAGACACAGAATTCACTACTGATGCAAGGAAGGTGGCCTTCATTATCAGTTTGCTTTCCGGGCCTGCAAGCAAATGGGCCACTCCTTATCTTAATGAGGATAGCCCTGTCCTCAATAGCTTGCAGGACTTCTTGAAGGAGATGAGGGCTACCTGGGGAGATCCTGTTAAGATGGAGACTGCAGAGCATCAGGTGAAGACTCTTCAGCAAGGCAAGGGCTCTGTGGCAGAATATGCTACCGCCTTCCACCTCATCGCTCAGGACTTGACTTGGAACGACAGTGCTCTGCAGGCCCAGTTTCGTTGGGGGTTGTCTGACCCCATCCTGGATGAACTGGCCCGCTCAGAGCCCCCTGCTACATTGGCTGCCTTGATTGTCCAAGCGATCCGCCTTGACTGCCGCCTTTCAGCCCGCAGACAGGCTCGTCGATCAGATTTGCCTCTCCCTCCACTGCCTGTATCAGCGACGCCTACAGTTTCCTTTGAGGCTGCTTCCTTTGGACAAGCAGAGGAACCAATGCAGCTAGGAGGAGCCCGGCCACGACTCACTGGGGCCGAGAAGGAGAGGAGGAGGAGAGAGGGCCTCTGCTTATATTGCGGGCTTTCTGGACATTTTGCCAGGGAGTGCCCTGCCAAGGGGCGCCGGACATCGGTGCAGGGAAACGGAAGGTCCCAGGTGTAAAGCGGGTCTCTCACCTGGGTGCATCTCTTGACCCTGCTCCACTCCGGCCGCCCTGCTGCAAAGACCCTTTGTTGGTGGCTGCCAACCTTAGGCTCCCTACCCAGGAGCTCATTCCCCTGGGAGCCATGATAGATTCTGGTGACTCTAGTAATTTCATGGACTTGGGGTTTGCTACTTGCCACCAGATACCTATGGAGGCCCTAGCCGAGCCGAGGCCAGTGGAGACCATCGACGGGCGGCTCCTACGATCGGGTCCAGTGACGCACCAGACTTTGGGGTTGCACTTGGAGATCCAGGGCCATGTCAAGGAGATCCGGTTCCTGCTGGCTGATGTACCGCATTTCCCTTTGGTCTTGGGGATGCCCTGGCTCTCCAAGCACGATCCTCACATCTCATGGGCCCGTCGGGAGGTTCTGTTTGCGTCCGAATTTTGTCAAGAGCATTGCTGGCCAGAGACAGTCCTGGCTGCAGTAGCAACAGAGGCCAAGGAGTCCTCTGTGACGCTGCCTGACAAATATCGGGACTATGCCGATGTTTTTGATGAAAAGGAGGCGGATCGGCTTCCCCCACACAGACCTTATGATTGTGCAATTGATTTGGTACCTGGGGCCCCTATTCCGGCGGGGCGCCTTTATTCCCTCTCAGAGCCTGAGCTGGCGGCTCTGAGGGATTTTCTGGAAAAAAATCTTCGGAGGAGGTTTATCAGGCCATCCAGATCCCCTGCTGGCGCCCCTGTGTTGTTTGTCAAGAAGAAATGTGGGGAGTTACGGTTGTGTAATGATTACCGGGCCCTTAACCGAATCACTGTTCGGAACCGGTACCCCTTGCCCCTGATTCCGGAGTTGCTGGAGAGGCTCCGGCACGCAAGGATTTTCACTAAGCTGGACCTCCGGGGGGCCTATAATTTAGTGAGAATCCTGGCAGGGGATGAATGGAAGAAGGTCTTCCAGACGAGGTATGGGCATTACGAGTACTTGGTCATGCCCTTTGGCCTATGTAATGCCCCGGCTGTCTTTCAACATTTCGTGAATGACGTCTTCCGAGACTATTTGGACAGGTTCGTGGTGATTTACCTGGACGATTTTTTGATTTATTCCCCTAGCCAAGAGGCCCATGATACTCACGTCCGCGCCGTTCTTCAACGACTTCGGGAGCACCACCTCTACGCAAAGTTGGAGAAATGTGCATTTGACCTTCGGGAGGTGGATTTTTTGGGATACCACATTTCTGCCTAGGGTGTGGCCATGGACAACTCCAAGGTGGAGGCGGTGTTGTCCTGGCAGCCTCCTCGATGTCGGAAGGATGTCCAGCGGTTTCTGGGTTTTGCTAACTTTTACAGGAAGTTTATAGCAGACTATGCAGCCCTGGCAAGCCCTCTGTCTCAGCTGCTGCGTGGGACAGCCCGCTTCCTGTGGACGGAGGAGGCTCAGAAGGCTTTTGACACCCTCAAGCAAAGGTTTACTTCGGCCCCGATCTTGCAGCACCCTGACCCACGGACTCCATTTGTGGTAGAGGCGGACGCCTCAGATGTGGCGATTGGGGCTGTGCTGCTTCAGCCCGCGGGAGCTGACGGACACCTGCTACCTTGTGCCTTTTATTCTCGGCAGCTTTCTTCTCCCGAACGCAACTACACGATCTGGGAGAAGGAGCTGCTTGCAATTAAGGCTGCCTTTGATACATGGCGGCATCTTCTGGAGGGGGCGGCACATCCGGTCCTGGTCCACACCGACCATAGGAACCTTGAACATCTTCAGATGGCCCGGAAGTTGTCTCAGAGGCAGAAGCGGTGGTCTCTGTTTTTTGGCCGCTTCAACTTCCGACTCCAGTATGTTCCTAGGGCCCGGAATCGGCAGGCTGATGCTCTTTCCCGCAAACCGGAATATGCTATAGATCCAGACAGGGAGTGTCACTCAGCCTTGCTGCGCCCTGAGAATTTCGCTGCCACCGCACCAGCCGCCACGCTGTTGGACCAGGTTCGGGAACTTCAGTCCCAGGACCCGTTTGTGGCACAGCATTTGGCGGATGGGGATGCCTCTCCTTTTGCTTTGAGGGATGGCCTCCTGTACCATCGGGGCCGCCTTTATGTGCCAACGGGTCCTTGTCGGGAGGAGGTCTTGCGATTGTGCCATGATGCCAAACCGGCGGGGCACTTTGGGTTTTGCAAGACCTTGCACCTCCTCACCCGGGAGTTTTGGTGGCCTCGAGTCCGGGCAGAGGTGGCCCGATACGTGGACACTTGCCCGGTGTGTCGCCGGGCCAAGGATCACCCGGGACGGCCCGCAGGTTTGTTGCTGCCTCTGCCAACGCCGTCAGGGCCCTGGCGGCTCATCTCGATGGACTTCATCACCGACTTGCCCCCCTCTGCCAGTTGTACTTCTATCTGGGTAGTGGTGGACCTTTTTTCTAAAATGGCTCACTTTGTGCCTTGTGTTGGCCTTCCCACGGCGAAGGAGATGGCCCGGATGTTTCTGCAACACATCTTCCGGCTCCATGGCCTTCCCGAGGGTGTGATTTCTGATCGAGGGGCCCAGTTCACGTCCAGGTTTTGGACCAGCTTGTTGCGGCTCCTGGACGTGGCTCCACACCTGTCCTCATCGCATCACCCAGAATCCGATGGACAGACAGAGCGTACCAATGGGACACTGGAACAGTACCTCCACTGTTACTCTAGTTACCGGCAAGAGAACTGGGTTGACTTGCTGCCGTTGGCCGAGTTTGCTTATAACAACTCGGTGCATGCCTTGACGCAGCAAACGCCTTTCTTCGCCACTGGAGGTTTCCATCCGCGGGGGTTCCCAGCTGTGGCTCCGGTTTCGGCGGTTC
The DNA here is from genome assembly GCA_034509955.1 of Urosaurus nigricauda. NCBI lineage: Eukaryota > Metazoa > Chordata > Lepidosauria > Squamata > Phrynosomatidae > Urosaurus > Urosaurus nigricauda. Next base: position 374,109 of record JAOEGL010000002.1, read on the forward strand.
CTGCAGCGGATCACATCAGCGGAAACAACAGGGATGTTACTGTGGGAGTCTACTACAGACCCCCGACTCAGGCAGAGGAATTGGATGATGCCTTTCTAGAACAGATAAACACATACTCAGAAAGGAGAGATGTAGTAGTGATGGGTGACTTCGACTATCCTGATATTTGCTGGAAGTCAAACTCAGCCAAATCCTCAAAGTCTAGCAAATTCCTCACTTGCCTGGAAGACAATTTCATTGTCCAAAAGGTGGAAGAGGCAACAAGGGGATCAGCTATTTTAGATCTGATCTTAACCAACAGGGAAGACCTAGTTGATGGGGTGCAAGTGGTGGGATCCTTAGGTGGAAGTGACCATGTTGTCAGGGACAGCCAGGTGGAGGACATGGAGGATTCTGAGGAAGAGTATGCTGGGTCAGGTCCTAGCATGGTGCTGCCAGATCCTGGAGACTTGGGTGAACCTGGACCTAGTTCTATGGGACACAGTGAGGCACAGCCCCTACCTCAGCAGCCTGGGGTCTCCTCAGAAGAAAGCCTTTCCCCAGCAGAGGTTGCAGGCCTGGAAGAGACACAGGAGCAAGAGACAGAAATCCCTTCCTTTGCTCAAAGGAGAGCAGATCGGGAGGGGCTGAGACGCTCTCGGAGATTGCTAGAGAAAGCTAAGTTGAAACAGCTGTGAGGGGAGGAGCTGGGGCCTATATAAGAGATCAGGGAAGACAAACTTTTGTCAAAGCTTATCTTGGTTTACCGGCGAAAGCTCTTGACTCTCGGCTTGACTTCAGACTACTCATTACCTGCGACCTTCGGAACGGCTTTGGAATCTCTGTCTGTGATAACCCTCGACCTTGGAACACTCATTGAATTTGCCTTTTGCCTTGCGGACTTTGTATTTGACAACGGCCAGCAATTACTGGTATTTTGTTTCCATTATAATTGTGTTTTATTAAAGACTCCTTTATCAGCCACGTGTTGGCAGCTTTCCCGGACAGATGTTCTCCTGGAGTTTGTTATACAGTGGAAGGGAGAAGCTAGGCATAGTCAGACATGGACTCTAGACTTTATGAGAGCTGATTTCAATAAACTTAGAGAAATACTGGGGGTGATCCCATGGTCAGGAAAACTAAAAGAGAAGGGAGTTCAAGATGGATGGGAGTTTCTCAAAAGGGAGATATTGAAGGCGCAATTCCAAACAGTTCCAATGAGGAAGAAAAATGGAAGATGTCTCAAGAAGCCAGGATGGATGACTAAGGAACTTTCAACTGAGATAAGCCTTAAACGGAACATGTATAAGAAATGGAAACATGGGGAAATCACCAAAGAGGAATTCAAACAGAGAGCCAGCACGTGTAGAGGTAAAGTCAGAAAAGCTAAAGCGCAGAATGAACTCAGGCTTGCTAGAGAGGTTAAGAACAATACAAAGGGCTTTGTTGGGTATGTCCGAAGCAAAAGGAAGAGGAAGGAAACAGTAGGGCCACTGCGTGCAGAAGATGGCAAAATGCTAACAGGGGACAGAGAAAAGGCAGAATTACTCAACACTTTCTTTGCTTCAGTCTTCTCAGAAAAGGCAAAAGGTGCCCAACCTAAGGATAATAGGGAAGAAGACAGAACAGGGGAACTTCAGCACGGAATAAGTAAAGAGATAGTACAGGAATACTTGGTTAACCTAAATGAATACAAGTCTCCAGGACCAGATGAACTACATCCAAGGGTATTAAAAGAACTAGCAAATGTAATATCAGAGCCATTGGCAATAATCTTTGAGAACTCCTGGAGAACAGGAGACGTCCCAGCAGACTGGAGGAGGGCAAACGTTGTCCCCATCTTCAAAGAGGGAAAAAAAGAGGATCCCAACAATTATCGTCCAGTTAGTCTGACATCAATTCCAGGAAAGATTCTAGTGCAGATCATTAAGCAGAGAGTCTGTGAACATTTAGAAGCCAATGCCATAATCACAAAAAGCCAACATGGGTTTCAGAGAAACAAGTCCTGCCAGACAAATCTGATCTCTTTTTTTGATAATATTACCAGTTTGGTAGATGAAGGGAATGCTGTGGATGTAGTATATCTTGATTTCAGTAAGGCCTTTGACAAGGTTCCTCATGACATTCTTGCAAACAACCTTGCAAAATGTGGACTAGACAAGGTAACCGTTACATGGATTTGTAACTGGTTGACTGGCCGCACCCAAAGGGTGCTCAACAATGGCTCCTTTTCATCCTGGAGAGAAGTGACCAGTGGGGTGCCACAGGGTTCTGTCCTGGGCCCAGTGCTATTCAACATCTTTATTAATGACTTGGATGACAGTATCGAGAGCCTAGTTATCAAATTTGCAGATGACACCAAATTGGGAGGAGTAGCTAATACCCCAAAGGACAGGATCAAAATTCAAAATGACCTGAATAGACTAGAAAGCTGAGCCAAAGCTAACAAAATGAAATTCAATGCAGAGAAATGTAAGGTTCTGCACTTAGGGCGCAAAAATGAAATGCACAGATATAGGATGGGGGACAGCTGGCTGATTGAAACTATGTGTGAAAGGGATCTAGGAGTTCAAGTAGACCATAAGTTGAACATGAGTCAACAGTGTGATGCGGCAGCTAAAAAGGCCAATGCTATTCTAGGCTGCATCAATAGAAGTATAGCATCTAGATCAAGGGAAGTAATAGTGCCACTCTATTCTGCTTTGGTCAGGCCCCACCTGGAATACTGTGTTCAGTTCTGGGGACCACAATTCAAAAAGGATGTGGAGAAACTGGAGCATGTCCAAAGGAGGGCAACTAAGATGGTGAAGGGACTGGAAACCATGCCCTATGAGGACCGCTTTAGGGAACTGGGGATGTTTAGCCTGGAGAAGAGAAGGTTAAGAGGTGATATGATAGCCCTGTTCAAACATTTGAAAGGCTGTCATAATAATAATAATAATAATAATAATAATAATATGATTTATTTCTATACCGCCCTTCCATAGATCAGGGCGGTGTACAGCATGTAAAAACAATAAGACATAAAAACCATTAAAAACAAGCCAGATACGATAAAACAGTAAAACAGTAAAATCACAATTCTCAATACAAGTGCTAGTGCATATAGGCAGCAAAACAGTGGGCGGCATTACAACAGGCTAATAAATAAAAAGTCCATTCAGCGATATGCCTGGTTAAATAAGTAGGTCTTTAGATCCTTTTTGTATTGTGCAAGGGAGGGGGACGAGCGGAGATCGATAGGTAGAGAGTTCCAGAGACAGGGGGCAGAGATGGAAAATGCCCTCTTCATCGTGGTCACTAGTCTGGTCTCCGGAACTCTCAATAACCGCTGTCCGGAAGATCTAAGTGTGCGGGGCGGATTATATGGGGAGAGACGGTCCTTCAGGTACCCTGGACCCAAGCCATATAGGGCTTTATAGGTAATAACCAGCACTTTGTACTGAGCCCGGAAGCGAATCGGCATATTGAGGGAGCAAGCTTGTTTTCTGCTGCTGCAGAGACTAGAACACGGAACAATGGATGCAAACTGCAGGAAAAGAGATTCCACCTCAACATTAGGAGGAACTTCCTGACAGTAAGGGCTGTTCAACGGTGGAACACACTCCCTCGGAGTGTATTGGAGTCTCCTTCCTTAGAGGTCTTTAAGCAGAGGCTGGATGGCCATCTGTCAGGGATGCTTTGATTTGGAGTTCCTGCATGGCAGAATGGGGTTGGACTGGATGGCCCTTGTGGTCTCTTCCAACTCTATGATTCTATGATTCTATGATTTAATGGGACATGGCTAAGGAATTCTGGGATGTGGAGTATTTCCTACGGCCCCGCTGGCTCAAGGCAGTGGAACTCTGTGAGTAGGAGTATGTTGTGAGGCCAGGAGCTCAAGGCATAACGTCCAGCCTTTGGCAAAGGTTGTCTAGAAGTCATCCCTTATCTTCTACATATCCTACTTCCTACATATCTACCCAGATAAAATTTAAAAGTGTCCGTTGAATATTTGTTTACAGGAAATATTCCTTCACTTTCCCTTAAGGCTCAGAGAGTGGTACAAGCAACCCCAGTGGGTTTTTTATCCCCAAAAGAAATGATTGAAGCTTAGTTCTCCTCCACAGCTGCCTTCTGTCTCACTTCCTCAGATGCAATAAGTCTCAGAGATGCTCAAAAATGTCTTTGTCTTTGATTTCCATTATTATTATTATTATTATTATTATTATTATTACAATTAATATAATCTAGAAGAATGAGGTTGGGAGCTTAAGCTATCGAATTACATTATTAGAGTACAAACCAATGGCCACTTTACCCAAAGAATCGATATAATGACACTGGTGTCGCAAAAACCCAAATCCCACAAGATTACAGGGGCAGGTGAAGGGCTCTGTTAGAAATGTTTTAGAATCATAGAATCATAGAATCATAGAGTTGGAAGAGACCACAAGGGCCATCCAGTCCAACCCCCTGCCATGCAGGAACTCCAAGTCAAAGCATCCCTGACAGATGGCCATCCAGCCTCTGCTTAAAGACCCCTAAGGAAGGAGACTCCACCACACTCCGAGGAGGGAGTGTATTCCACTGTCGAACAGCCCTTACTGTCAGGAAGTTCCTCCTAATGTTGAGGTGGAATCTCTTTTCCTGCAGTTTGCATCCATTGTTCCGCGTTCTAGTCTCTGCAGCAGCAGAAAACAAGCTTGCTCCCTCCTCAATATGACATCCCTTCAAATATTTAAACAGGGCTATCATATCACCTCTTAACCTTCTCTTCTCCAGGCTAAACATCCCCAGCTCCCTAAGGCGTTCTTCATAGGGCAAGGTTTCCAGACCCTTCACCATCTTAGTTGCCCTCCTTTGGACATGCTCCAGTTTCTCCACATCCTTTTTGAATTGTGGTGCCCAGAACTGGACACAGTATTCCAGGTGGGGCCTGACCAAAGCAGAATAGAGTGGCACTATAACTTCCCTTGATCTAGAAACTATACTTCTATTGATGCAGCCTAAAATTGCATTGGCTTTTTTAGCTGCCGCATCACACTGTTGACTCATGTTCAGCTTATGGTCTACTTGGACTCCTAGATCCCTTTCACATGTGGTCTCGTTCAGCCAGGTGTCCCCCATCCTATATCTGTGCATTTCATTTTTCCGCCCTAAGTGCAGAACCTTACATTTCTCCGTATTGAATTTCATTTTGTTAGCACTGGCCCAGCTTTCTAGTCTATTCAGGTCATTTTGAATTTTGATCCTATCCTCTGGGGTATTAGCTACTCCTCCCAGTTTAGTGTCATCTGCAAATTTGATAAGTATGCCCCCAATTCTGTCACATGAGAGTATAGGAAATGCACCAAGCCCCAAGCCCCAAATGGAGGCGCAGAAATATACTCGCCCTAGAAGAACCAACAAAGGAAAAGTGCAATCCCACTAGCCAGCAAAAAGGCCTCCAGGTCTATTTATAACAATAAAAATAATACATACATATATCTATATAGATATATAGATATATAGATATATAGATATGTATATAATAATAATAATAATAATAATAATAATAATAATTTAATAACAAATATAGTAAAAATAATACTTTTTTTAATTGCCCGCATTGCCCTTCGGATAGATGTAAACTGTTATCCTTGATACACCTCGGTACAATCTATTACTGGCATTATTTGACTTTTGAGGCATGGGCTGCTGATTCATTTTATATTTTAATTATGTATTTTTGACTGCTTTCTCGAAATTCATGTGAAAAAAATGATTTTTAACCCATATCTTTGTGCTGCCTCTAGCCTATGTCTTGGGAAAGCAAAGAGACCCCTTGGGGACTCTGCCGGCATGAATTAAAGCAAGAGATCCCAACCTTGACTCAGTGTGCACTTGCCTTACTTCCTTTTGTAAAGATAAGGATTGAGGTAGCAGTCCAAGACTACCCCATTATCCGCAACATCCCACCTGTCCCTATGCTCGGCACAGGGGGATATCACCATGACGCTTGTTTTTGCTGTCCCTGGCTTCCCACGCAATCCATCCTTTGCCGCTATCACTTGAAATCACCCTTACCTATGCTGCACTGTTTTGCGCGATAACAACTGCTACAAGCCTGGCAAAAGCGGCTACTCCTATCGACGTCAATCGAGCTGGAGTCCCCCTGGAAAACGCAAAGAGCAGTTCGCAGCAAGGTCTTCTCTTCCCGCCCCTCAAAATCGGTCGTTTTCCACTCTGGGGGCCACCCCACGAACAGAGAATTCGCGTAATAACGTGAAGCTTGTGCTTTTCCTGGGCTCTTTACGTGAAAGCGACAAGATTTTTAAAGAGCTGTTTCTTGCGCATGCTCAGAACGAGATTTCTAGGCCAAATCCTGTTCTAGGGCCATCTGGAGGTTCTTGAAAAAAAATGAAACTTACCTTATTTGGGTTCTGAAAGTCAGGCATTCACGGGGGTACCATGACCAAGAGTTCCTACATGTCCGGCAGGTTAACTGTGATTGTATCACTGCAGATGTATTGTTACAGATAATGGGTTCGGCTAAGACCGCTTACCCAATCCTCAGCATAACAGAGTGAAGGAGACAGAGGACTCAGAAATTCTGATTGAGAACTCAGGTTTATTTTGCCAGCAAAAGGCCCCAGTGGAAATTCAGTTTCCCAAGACTGAGGCCCAGAATTTCACAAGATGATGGGATTTATAGTTTTTACACAAAGGATTTCCAAAAATGCTTTCTATTGGCCAATCTTAACTCTAAACAAATGAATCTCAAGCAATCAGGCAAACGAACGCATGAATAGTTAAAATGACTCATCAGGCCACCTTACAAAAGTTACTTTTCCCTGTAGCCTTTGCACACAATTACACAGTTGCAACTCTACTTATCTGATGTTTATGTTTTGAGTTCATTGTGACGCCTCTGCTTAGGGTACCAGGGCATCTTGTACCTAAACATTTTCTTGTTTTCTCGTTTGTTCAGCCTTTCTTGTTCTGTTGGTTTACCGGCCACCCCGTTGCCTAACAGACTCCCTGACTGAGCTGACTCAGCTGGTCTCTGAGTTGCTTTTGGAGTCCCCCAGGCTTTTGGTCTTGGGTGACTTCAACATCCCTCTGGAGACCAGCCCTTCTGATCTATTTGGAGCAGCTCGGGAGTTCATGGAATCCATGACAGCCATGAACCTATCCCAATTGATCAACGGGCCTACCCACTGCGCGGGTCATACACTCGATGGGATTTTTAGTACGGAACAGGAGCATCCGTGGGAGGAGATAAGCAAAACCTCCGCACTGTCATGGACGGATCACTTCCTGATCAAGATGGAACTGAAAGCCACTTTCCGTCCCCCCGGGGGTGGTGGACCCATTAGAATGGTCCGCCCTCGAAGGCTAATGGATCCAATTGGTTTCCAGAAGGCCTTAGAGGGATTAATGGTTGATAACGCCGGTGATCCAGTCGAAACCTTGATGAATACTTGGAACACCGATCTTCCCAAGGCTATTGACGCGATCGCCCCCGAGCGTCCTCTCCAACCCGCTCCCAATCGTAAACCCTGGTTCACAGACGAACTCAGAGAGATGAAGCGAGTTGGATGACGACTAGAGCGCAAGTGGCGGAAAACTCGCCTCATGTCCGACAGAACTCGCCATAGACAGCATCTTCGCGCCTATCGGGAGGCTTTGCGTGCAGCACGGAGACTCTTCTACTCTGCACGCATTGCCTCTGCAGAGTCCCGTTCAGCAGAGCTGTTCAGGGTGGTGGGGGAACTGACGCAGGTTCCTCCTGCGCCGAACCCCCTACTTGACCCGACGATGGCCTGCTGTGACGCGTTTAACACCTACTTTGCAGATAAAATCTCTCGGATAAGAGACGACTTGGACGCCAATGTTTTGTCAGAATCCATTGGCGAGGTGTCCAGCAACTCCGTTGCTGTCAGTTTACTGGATGAGTTTCAATCGGTGAGTACCAATGACGTGGACAAGCTCCTTGGCAGTACCCGGAAGACGACATGCTCCCTCGATCCATGTCCATCTTGGCTGGTCGTCCAGGGAGGGGATTCATTGAGAACATTCCTTCGGGATGTGATCAATGCATCCCTCAGGGAGGGCACGGTCCCATCATGTCTGAAGGAGGCGGCTGTCAAGCCTCTCCTGAAGAAGCCTTCCCTTGATCCCCTGGACAGGAACAACTACAGACCAGTGTCCTTGCTCCCATTTCTGAGCAAGGTGATCGAGAGAGCAGTCGCTCCCCAACTCCAAGCTGTCTTGGATGAAACTGATTATCTCAATTCATTTCAAACTGGCTTCAGGGCAGGACATGGAGTTGAGACCGCCATGGTTGCACTGGCTGATGACCTCCGCTTGAGCATTGACAGGGGTAGTGTGACCCTGTTGGTGTTCTTGGATCTCTCCACGGCTTTTGACACTATAGATCACTCCATCCTTTTGGATCGGCTGAGGGAGGCAGGGATCGGGGGCACCGCTCTTCAGTGGTTCCGGTCCTTCCTCTCTGGCAGATCCCAAAGGGTGAGGCTCAGGGACAGTTGCTCTTCCAAGATTGAGCTTAATTGTGGCGTCCCTCAGGACGCCATCCTGTCCCCGATGCTATTTAATGTCTACATGAAGCCGCTGGGTGAGATCATTCGGAGGCATGGAGCTCAGTGTCTTCAGTACGCTGATGACACTCAGATATACCTCTCCATGTCCAGATCGTCAGCACAGACTTCAGATGGCGTCTCTCCTCTTAATGACTGTCTTGTGGCGGTAATGGATTGGATGAGCGAAAACAAATTGAAACTGAATCCAGACAAAACGGAGGTACTAACAGTCACAGGCCTGAAACCAGGCTTGGGAATACAGTCTCCAGTCCTGGACGGAGTCACACTCTCCTCTAAGGACTGTGTTCGCAGTCTGGGGGTACTCTTAGATTCGTCACTCCACATGACTTGTCAGGTGAATGCGACGGTCAGGAGTGCATGTTATCAGCTTCGGCTGATACGCCAGCTGCGCCCTTTCCTGGACATGAGGGACCTGGAAACTGTGGTACATGCTCTGGTAACCTCACGCCTGGACTTCTGTAATGCGCTCTACATGGGGCTACCCTTGTGCTTAACCCAGAAACTTCAACTGGTGCAAAATATGGCAGCCAGGCTTGTAACTGGAACGTCAAGGAGAGAGCACATAACACCGGTGCTCAAGGCTCTCCACTGGCTGCCGATTAGTTTCCAGGCGCAGTACAAGGTGTTGGTTTTAACCTTTAAAGCCCTGCATGGCTTGGGTCCACCTTATCTCAGGGACTGCCTCTCCCCGTATGAACCCCCCGCACACTCCGATCCTCTGGGAGGAACCTGCTACAGCCTGTGAGAACTAGGCTGTCGCAAACCTCCCAGAGGACTTTTTCCGCGACCGCTCCCAAACTTTGGAATGGTCTGCCGGATGAGATGCACCTTATAACATCTCTTAACTGCTTTAAAAAAGCTCTGAAGACGCATCTCTTCCGGCAGGCCTTCCCTGACACCTCTTAGATCCCAGCTCTGAATGGGACCCATAAATTGAATTTGACTCCTTGCCTGGTGCTATTTTCTCCTCAATGTAAGAACTATGGAGGATGAATCATGCTTTTAATGTTGTTGATTTTAAATTATTGCTAATTTAATTTATTTTTAAGGGGTGGGTGGCTGGGAATGGGTCAATGAAGTGTTTTAATTTGTATGTCTTAATCTTGTTGTACCCCGCTCCGATTGTACTCACAGAGGAGCGGGCTAGAAATAAAGATGATGATGATGATGATGATGATGATGATGATTCTTGGAGACCTTCACTTGACCCTATTTTACATGCCAGCTTGGAATTTTCGATTCTCTCAGAAAACAGTGTTCTAAACTTTGGTTTAGCAGCCATTTTAGTTCACTCTGCATAAGTTTAACTAAATATTGATATAAAACTGTCTACTACAGTATGGGGGGGAGATAACTTACCGGCATGGCTGGCATCATGGTGAGCATAAGTTCCCATTTAGGCCTGGAAAGAAAGCGTCCCAGCATGGCAGAGTGGGACTATTTGGATGACCCAGGGGTCCTGCTTCTTCATTAGCTGAAGCTTTTGAGATATTCAGCCTCAAATGCGTAGGATCCTCTAGTCCGTGGCCTGAGGATAAGGTCTCTTACTTAGGACAAGATGCACTGGTCTCAGAGTGCTTCTTATTTCCAGACAGATGGCTTGTTTTAACCCTAACCTATCTGTTGGTGAACATCTACAAGGTCTTTGCTCAAAAAATGAGGGGCAAAAAAATGGTAAAGGGGAAAGAGATTTCCTGCATGGCATAACGGGTCAGAATAAATACCCCTTGGGTCCTAAATAGAATATACTAGAATAGTTCTAAATAGAAGTGGAGTTCATGCACGTATGGCAGTTGGGGGTCTGTTCGGGAGACCTATGGGACAAGCATCACAACTTGGGCAGCGGGGAAGTGGATTTCCTGCCTGGCAAGTGGGGGTCTGTCTGGATGACCCTAGGAACCCTCTTTGCAGCTGGGGAGGTGGAGAAGTGGATTTCCAGCATGGCAGTTGGGATGTTTGGATGCTGGCCCCCCTCCGTTTCCCAATTTAATGGGAAGGGATGCCTTCCTATTTAGCAAAAGAAAAAGAAAAAATTAAGCTCATGAGAGGGCCCTCCCTCCTACAGTGTGGCTTAGGATAACTGTTACCTGGAGACAACCGGCCTCCTTTCCATCCCATCAAAACCCCGTCTCCTCCCTTGTGTTTATAACAATCAAATGGGTGGCTTCCAAATCCATCTCGGCCTGCAGTTGAGGTTGAAGGCGGTTAGAAGTTTTACACATTAAACTACTGTGAATAATTGCATTATAAGGTGAAGGCCTTGCCATCCACCTGGATCATGGCTTGATGGCATTTTGTGTTATGCATTTGAGAAATTGGGCTTGAGGCCATGCCATCGACCCCCTTCTTCTGTCTGTTGCGGAGGTGCTTTCGGATCCTTATTATTTACCACAGAACTCAGTGTGCAGGCTTAAAACCTGCCTTCTGTAAAGAGAGGTAACCTCTGCTAACTGCAATGGACTCCTTTTTACTGTGCCTGGATTTTAAATGTGTGACCTGAGCTTCATTGGGTTAGGAATGCATGCAAGGCCCTGCAACCCAACTCTCCTGAATACCAAGGGGGCATTTCACAGTTTAATACTGCAGTGTGCTGTTGTCCCCCAGATTGTGCTCCACTTGTACTCGGAGAGCAGAGTGTTACCCATGTTCCATTACAGTTTTATCACTCCCTTACCAGCTTTCCATTCCATTTTCACTCCTTTACCAGCTTTCCGGGCCTTAAAAGGACTTGAGACGCCCACCTACCTTATCCCTGAGAAGACCGGGCAGGAATCCTTCCTGAGAGCAGCAAGGATGCCAAGCTCCTCTTCTCTCCTCCATTGCCATCTGAGGCCAGAATAGCCATAGGGACTCCTGCACCCTCCCCAGGCCACCGGGAGGAGATCGAGACCATGAGGCGGAGCCAGCAAAGGGCTCAAAAGCCCCTAGAAGAACCTCCCCGCACAGCAGTGTCCTGGCCAGCGGCGGCAGCAGCGACTCTTTCCAGGTCGCAGGGACTCCGGCACTCTCCCCATACCACCGAGAGGAGAGCGAGGCCACGAGGTGGAGCCAGCACGGGGCTCAAAAATTGAGGACTCTTCATCATAATCCCCTATGCCTTTTATTATGGGATCAGGATTGATTTTTGTAGACTTTCTCTGCTTTTCCTTTTTGCTTAGTGGTCTAACTGGACCTCTCTCAACATCTTGCTGACAATGGAGCCCGGTACAGCCAAGGGACAAATATTGAGGTAGTGTGGGCGCAGGAAAGGTATGGCGGTAACAGTGGAGAAATGTTGCAAAAGAAGAAGGGATCGATGCCTATCTATCCCTTCTTTAGTCCACTCTGTTTCCCAGGATAAGGTGGAGAGCGTACCAACCATACCACAATCCCTTAATCTGCTCCTCTGCAATGTCAGGTCGGCCAAAGGTATGACCCATATTATCCACAACCTTCTGGTGGACGAACAGGCTATCCTGGCATGCTTCACCGAGACTTGGCTGGGAGATGCCAGTGCTGCCACGTGGGCGAAGGCTCTCCAGACCGGTTACACGGACAGGGAGCAGATAAGGGAAAGTGGGGGGGGGGGGGGCGGTGTGGCCATAGTCCAGAAGACCACTTTGACTTTGATGAGAAAGTCAGTCTGCAAAACAGCCCACATCGAGTGCTGTACCTAAGCCTGAAGACCAGGGACAGTTTGGGGATTCTGCTAGTGGAAAAGGTGGAAGAGGCAACAAGGGGATCAGCCATTTTAGATCTTATCTTAACCAACAGGGAAGACCTAGTTGATGGGGTGCAAGTGGTGGGATCCTTAGGTGGAAGTGACCATGTTCTCCTGGAGTTTGTTATACAGCGGAAAGGGGAAGCCAGGCATAGTCAGACACACACTCTAGACTTTAGGAGAGCTGATTTCAATAAACTTAGAGAAATACTGGGGGTGATCCCATGGTCAGGAATACTAAAAGAGAAGGGAGTTCAAGACGGATGGGAGTTTCTCAAAAAGGAGATATTGAAGGTGCAATTTCAAACAGTTCCAATGAGGAAGAAAAATGGGATGTCTCAAGAAACCGGTATGGATGACGAAGGAACTTACAACTGAGCTAAGTTTTAAATGGAACATGTATAGGAAAATGGAAAAATGAGGAAATCACCAAACAGGAATTCAAACAAATACCCAGCACATGTAGGGGTAAAGTCAGAAAAGCTAAAGCGCAGAATGAACTCAGGCTGGCTAGAGAGATTAAGAACAATAAAAAGGGCTTTTTGGGATATGTCCGCAGCAAAAGGAAGAATTATAATAATAATAATAATAATAATAATAATAATAATAGTTTATTTATAGCCCGCTCCTCTGTTCATACACTCGGAGCGGGGTACAAGTAAAAGAAAAAACATAGATTAAAACAATCCCATAACCCGTTTCCAAACCTCCCACCCCTTAAAAATAGATTAAACCGGCAGTGATTAAAACAGTAATTATTTAAAAACATATAACAGCATCCTAACCCTTCCTTATGCGGCCACGTCATAAGTGGGGATCAGAAACATGGGAGTAAGCAGGAAATCAAAGTCTGGAACCGAAGCCGGAGATAGGAAATTTCAGGGGAAGGCCTGCCGGAAGAGATGCGTCTTTAGGGCTTTTTTGAAGCAATCTAAAGATGTCATGAGACGCATCTCATCCGGCAGACCATTCCAGAGCTTGGGAGCGGTCGCAGAGAAGGCCCTCTGGGAGGTCTGTGCCAGCCTGGTCTTGATAGGCTGTAGTAGGTTCCTCCCAGAGGATCGAAGTGTGCGGGGAGGATCGTACGGGGAGAGGCGGTCCCTGAGATAAGATGGGCCCGAGCCATGTAGGGCTTTAAAGGTTAGAACCAGCACCTTGTACTGTGCCCGGAGACTAATTGGCAGCCAGTGGAGAGACTTAAGCAATGGAGTTATATGTTCTCTCCTAGATGTCCCAGTAACTAATCTGGCTGCCATGTTTTGAACCAATTGAAGTTTCCGGGTTAGGTACAAGGGCAGCCCCATGTAGAGCGCGTTGCAGTAGTCTAGTCGTGAGGTGACCAAAGCGTGTACCACAGTTTCCAAATCCCTCATCTCCAGGAAAGGGCGCAACTGGCGGAAACGGTTGGGCCACTGCGTGCAGAAGATGGCAAAATGCTAACAGGAGATAGAGAAAAGGCAGAATTACTCAACACCTTCTTTGCTTCAGTCTTCTCAGAAAAGGCAAAGGGTGCTCAACCGAAGGATAATGGAGCAGAAGACAGAATAGGGGAATTTCAGCACAGAATAAGTAAAGAGATAGTACAGGAATACCTGGCTAACCTAAATGAATATAAATCTCCAGGACCAGATGAACTACATCCTAGAGTATTAAAAGAACTGGCAAATGTAATATCGGAGCCATTGGCAATAATCTTTGAGAACTCCTGGAGAACAGGAGAAATCCCAGCAGACTGGAGGAGGGCAAACGTTGTCCCCATCTTCAAAAAGGGGAAAAAAGAGGATCCCAACAATTATCGTCCAGTTAATCTGACATCAATTCCAGGAAAGATTCTAGAGCAGATAATTAAGCAGAGAGTCTGTGAACATTTAGAAGCCAATGCCATAATCACAAAAAGCCAACATGGGTTTCAGAGCAACAAGTCCTGCCAGACAAATCTGATCTCTTTTTTTGATAATATTACCAGCTTGGTAGATGAAGGGAATGCTCTGGATATAGTATATCTTGATTTCAGTAAGGCCTTTGACAAGGTTCCCCATGACATTCTTGCAAACAAGCTTGCAAAATGTGGGATAGACAAGTTAACTGTTACATGGATTTGTAATTGGTTGACTGGCCGAACTCAAAGGGTGCTCAACAATGGCTCCTTTTCATCCTGGAGAGAAGTGACCAGTGGGGTCCCACAGGGCTCTGTCCTGGGCCCAGTGCTATTCAATATCTTCATTAATGACTTGGATGACAGAATTGGGGGCATACTTATCAAATTTGCAGATGACACTAAACTAGGAGGAGTAGCTAATACCCCAGAGGACAGGATCAAAATTCAAAATGACCTGAATAGACTAGAAAGCTGGGCCAATGCTAACAAATATAAAATGGGGAACACCTGGCTGAATGAGACCACATGTGAAAGGAATCTAGGAGTCCAAGTAGACCATAAGCTTAACATGAGTCAACAGTGTGATTCCACTACACTCCGAGGGAGTGTGTTCCACTGTCGAACAGCCCTTACTCTCAGGAAGTTCCTCCTAATGTTGAGGTGGAATTTTCCTGCAATTTGTATCCATTGTTCCGTGTCCTTCTCTGGAGCAGAACAAAACAAGCTTGCTCCCTCCTCAATGTGACATCCCTTCAAATATTTAAACAGGGCTATCATATCACCTCTTAACCTTCTCTTCTCCAGGCTAAACATCCCCAGCTTTCTAAGTCGTTCCTCATAGGGCATGGTTTCCAGGCCCTTCACCATCTTAGTTGCCCTCCTTTGACCAAAGCAGAATAGAGCAGCACTATTACTTCCCTTGATCTAGACGTTATACTTCTAGTGATACAGCCTAGAATTGCATTGGCCTTTTTAGCTGCTGCATTGCACTGTTGACTCATGTTCAATTTATGGTCTACTTGGACTCCTAGATCCCTTTCACATGTGGTCTCATTCAGCCAGGTGTCCCCCATTTTATATTTGTGCATTTCATTTTTCCTCCCTAAGTGCAGAACCTTACATTTCTCCGCATTGAATTTCATTTTGTTAGCATTGGCCCAACTTTCTAGTCTATTCAGGTCATTTTGAATTTTGATCCTGTCCTCTGGGGTATTGGCTTCTCCTCCTAATTTGGTGTCATCTGGAAATTTGATAAGTATGCCTCCAATTCTGTCATCCAAGTCATTAATAAAGATATTGAATAGCACTGGGCCCAGGACAGAGCCCTGTGGGACCCCACTGGTCACTTCTCTCCAGGATGAAAAGGAACCATTGTTGAGCACTCTTTGAGTTTGGTCAGTCAACCAATTACAAATCCATGTAACGGTTACCTTGTCTAGCCCACAGTTTACAAGATTGTTTGCAAGAATGTCATGGGGAACCTTGTCAAAGGCCTTACTGAAATCAAGATATACTATATCCACAGCATTCCCTTCATCTACCAAACTGGTAATTTTATCAAAAAAAGAGATCAGATTTGTCTGGCAGGACTTGTTTCTCTGAAACCCATGTTGACTTTTTGTGATTATGGCATTGGCTTCTAAATGTTCACAGATTCTCTGCTTAATGATCTGCTCTAGAATCTTTCCTCGAATTGATGTCAGACTAACTGGACGATAATTGTTGGGATCCTCTTTTTTCCCCTTTTTGAAGATTGGGACAACGTTTGCCCTCCTCCAGTCTGCTGGGACTTCTCCTGTTCTCCAGGATTTCTCAAAGATTATTGCCAATGGCTCTGATATCACATTTGCCAGTTCTTTTAATACCCTTGGATGTTGTTCATCTGGTCCTGGAGACTTATATTCATTTAGGTTAACCAGATATTCCTGTACTATCTCTTTACTTATTCTGTGCTGAAGTTCCCCTGTTCTGTCTTCTTCCCTATTATCCTTAGGTTGGGCACCTTTTGCCTTTTCTGAGAAGACTGAAGAAAAGAAGGTGTTGAGTTATTCTGCCTTTTCTCTGTCAATTGTGAGCATTTTGCCATCTTCTGCACGCAGTGGCCCTACCGTTTCCTTCTTCTTCCTTTTGCTGCGGACACATCCCAAAAAGCCCTTTTTATTGTTCTTAATCTCTCTAGCCAGCCTGAGTTCATTCTGGGCTTTAGTTTTCTGACTTTATCCCTACACGTACTGGCTATTTGTTTGAATTCCTGTTTGGTGATTTCCCCATTTTTCCATTTCTTATACATGTTCCGTTTAAAACTTAGCTCAGTTGAAAGTTCCTTCGTCATCCATCCTGGCTTCTTGAGACATCTTCCATTTTTCTTCCTCATTGGAACTGTTTGAAATTGCGCCTTCAGTATCTCCTTTTTGAGGAACTGCCATCCGTCTTGAACTCCCTTCTCTTTTAGTGTTCCTGACCATGGGATCACCCCCAGTATTTCTCTAAGTTTATTGAAATCAGCTCTCCTAAAGTCTAGAGTACGTGTCTGACTATGCCTAGCTTCTCCCTTCCACTGTATAACAAACTCCAGGAGAACATGGTCACTTCCCCCTAAGGATCCCACCACTTGCACCCCATCAACCAGGTCTTCCCTGTTGGTTAAGATCAGATCTAAAATAGCTGATCCCCTTGTTGCCTCTTCCACCTTTTGGACAATGAAATTATATTCGAGGCAAGTGAGGAATTTGCTCAACCTTGAAGATTTGGCTGAGTTTGACTTCCAGCAAATATCCGGATAGTTGAAGCCCCCCATCACTACTACATCTCTCCTTTCTGAGTGTGTGGTCATCTCTTCTAGAAAGGCATCATCCAATTCCTCTGCCTGAGTTGGGGGTCTGTAGTAGACTCCCACAGTAACATCCCTGTTATTTCCCTCTCCTTTAATTTTTATCCAGATGCTCTCCACCTGACTTCCAGTATTGACTTCCTGGATCTCTTCACTGGTGTAAATATCCCTGACATATAATGCTATTCCTCCTCCTTTCCTGTTTGGCCTGTTTCTCTTTAAAAGGTTATATCCCTATTTCTACATTCCAATCATGAGACTCATCCCACCAGGTTTCAGTGATGCCTATTATATCATATTTCCCCTGTTGTGCTAGGATTTCAAGTTCCTCTTGCTTATTTCCCATGCTTTGTGCATTAGTGTACAGACATCGAAGACCATGTGTCCCCTTTACTTGATGTCTGTGCAGTTTTTTGCCCCCTACTGTTGTGTCCTTGCACTGTTTGCCTTGTTCCCTCTATGTCAGTTTCAGTATTTATTCCAGCCCTTTTGCCTTCCAAAATGCTGTCTCCCTTCCCCACATAACTCAGTTTAAAGTCCTCCTGATCAGATTCTTCAGACTGTTGGCAAAAACATTTCTTCCAACTGGTGTGAGATGCAGTCCATCCCTTGCCAGAAGTCCCTCTTCATGGAACCGCAGCCCATGATCTAAGAATCCAAATTGTTCTCGACGACACCATCTGCGGAGCCAGTTGTTGACATCTGCAATTTTTCTTTCTCTTCCTGGACCATGCCCTTCGACTGGCAGAAGAGACGAGATGACAATCTGTGCATCCATTTCTTTTAGCTTCTTTCCCAGAGCCTCATAATCCCTTCTGATATTCTGAAGGCCGTGTCTTGCTGTGTCATTCGTTCCCACGTGGATCAAAAGGAAGGGGTATTTGTCAGTAGGTTTGACCAGTCTTGTCAGCCTCTCTGTCACATCATGGATCTTTGCCACAGGGAGACAACACACCTCCCGGGACATCTTGTCAGGCCCACAAACCACTGCTTCTGTACCCCTCAGCAAGGAGTCCCCCACCACCACCACGCGCCTCCTCCGAGGCTTAGCAGTGGCTGTTCCCTTTCATGATACTCTCAGGCTCCCCTGCTCTGTCCCTGACATCTGTCCCTGCTGCTTTTCCTCATCATCTCTGACAACAGAGAGAGATTCAAAGCGATTCTGTAGCTGCAAGCTGCTCACAGAACGTTCCCTGGTTTCCTTACTTCTGTGTGTGACCTTCCTCCAAGCATCTACCTCTGTTTTATGTGGAGTGACCTACTCCACCCCAGCAACTTCCTCTCTCTGTTTCCCACCCAAGATATTCTGGTCTGTTCTGTTCAGGAGAATCTCCTGCTCTCTATGATGCTGGAGTGCAGATACCTGCTCCTCTAGCTGCTGTACTTTCTCTTCCAAGGGGGCTACCAACTTGCACTTGGGGCAGGTGTAGTTCCCCACATCTGTAGGCAAGAAGACAAACATCCCACAGGTGTTGCAGGTGACTGCTGCAGGGCCTTCAGTGTCCATACTGAGAAGTCTTAAGGAGGCACTGAAACAAGACTGTGGGCTTCCCTTGCTAGACTTGGCTTTTATTCCCAAGCTCTGTCACTGAGTTCAAGTCCCAGGGCCTAAAGGTATGTAGAGAGCTCCTGGCTACTAGCTCCCTCCAGAGGCAAGTCTCTGACTCACTTCCTCTGATGCTTCAGGCAGCTTCTCTTCTATTGTCTAAAAACCTCCTTGACTAGATGAGAAAAATCAAAATCTGGCTTCTCCCAGCAATGGCTCCCAGTAATGCAATAGGTCCAAGTGTAAATTAGATTAGATCTCACCCAAGTACATGGACTAGAGCCTCCTCCTCCTCCTCCTCCTCCTCCTCCTCCTCCTCCTCCTCCTCCTCCTCCTCCTCTGTTACAGGAAATGAAACCTCTCCAAGCCTTGTGTAGCTTAAGAGGTCTGGCTTCTCCCAGCAATTGCTCCCAGTAATGCAATAGGCTCAAGTGATTAATTAATTCCTCACAGCTTGTGTTGTGGCACTGCAGATGGTGATGGTTTTGTTGTGCCGTTTTCAGCCATAATGTTGTTCTTGGAAATGGGTAGATCTCAATATTTCTGTGGTTTGTGTTGAGATGTTTCTGAATGTGGCTTTCGCCCCATATATCCAAGAGGGAAAACACTTCCCGGTGCTCCCCAGCATACCCCCTGCCCTGCTTCCATTTAGGATCTGTAGGTTTGATAACTTTTGAAAGATCCATGAACAAGATAAAGTGAGTTCTTTTTCCCTTATTCAGTTTTCCTTTCATGAAGCTGTTCCTGCTGCAGTCTACCTATGAAGGAGAAATGTAATTTATCAATACGTAGGCAAGAATCTGCATAATAGGAGTCTCCTGAAACGGCAGCCCCAGTCGCAGCAAAGGAGTGTAGACCAATGCTATAGAAGTACCCAAAATGGACAAGAGGAGAGGGGTCTAGATAGAAATGCCAAAGAGGAGGCTGTAAGGGAATGAGAGGCAGGCCCAGCTCCATCAGGAGAAGAAGAAGAGCCCTCCCTCCATGCCTTCTGACTTGGTCCCGGCCTCCGAGGGAGAGACCTGACCCCTTCCACACCAAAATTCCCTTCTTCTTTTGTGCCATGTCTTTTTCGGTTGTAAGCCTGATGGCGGAGTTGAGGCAGTGGCTGGGTAGGACTTTGCGCGGCACAATGTGTCAGCATTGAAGACCCCTGGCTCCTCCTCCCTAAATGGGTTCATTGTAAGAGAGTTCCTGCATGGCACAACAGGTCATCATAGATGACCCCTGGGCTCCCAATCCTAAAGGTGTTCTGTGAAAGAGAGTTCCTGCGTGGCACAACGGTTCTGCATTGACGATCCCTGGGCTCCCTTTCCTAAATGGGTTTCTAGAAAGAGAGTTCCTGCGTGGCACGACGGGTCAGCATAGATGACCCCTGGTTCCCCCTCTCTAAAGGGCTTCCTTGAAAGAGGAATTCCCTATTTACGCCCCAAGGGCCTCCTGATGGATTAGGAATAATAGGAAGTCTTAAAGATATGTCTGGTAAACCTCCTCGTATAAGTTAACCCTCTTTTTGCCTTACCTGCCAACAAAACGTCTTCAGTACGGCAGCAAGATGTGTCCCAAGGTGCAATTTGAGGCTGCATCAATAGAAGTATAGTGTCTAGATCAGTATAGTGCCTTGATCAAGGGAAGTAATAGTGCCATGTTATTCCCCTTTGGTCAGACCCCACCCAATACTGTGTCCAGTTCTGGGCACTACAATTAAAAAAATTGTGGAGAAACTGGAGCATGTCCCAAGGAGGGCGAGTTTGAATGGGAGTTCCTGCATGGCAGGTGGTTGGACTGGATGGCCCTTGCAGTCTCTTCCAACTCTGAGATGCAATGGTTCTATGATTCTTTTCTTCTATATTTTAAATGTGTCATGTCATACAAGTGAAGAGAGCATTCCAATGCCTTCTGGGAGTTCCTCTGGGTAACATATAACAAGCCATTATTGTTCTGTTGCTACTTGCCTTATTCCTTGGGAAACCGCGCAATCCCACTGCGGCCTGTTCCACCAGGAGAATAAACAGGAACCAAAGCACCCAGAAACAAGCAAAATTCTCTGTGCCCGTGCCATACTTGATTTTTGAAAACTATACATTCCTATCCTATCCTATCCCATAGCCCAACACCCCAACCTTCCCGGCACAAGGATCTATCATATTGCGAAATCACGTTAAACCAGTCTTACTTCTGTAATAGACTGAATCGCACGAAAACGGATACCGATACACAGACACGGTAAAGGAATAACACTAAACCTTTCGCGGAGATCCCAGTATTACCCTCCAAAAAAGGGGTCTTCACTTTTGCTTATTGTAGCCAAGGCGCGCGGTAGGCCAACAAGCAGAAATTGCAGTGCTATTATTCAAAAGTACTGTTCTCCGTTGTGATCTTGATAAACCTTTATGAGGTCCCAGTAGAATGGAAACTTGCAATTACACAAAATTAGTGTTTTTCCCTTGGTCGCCACGTGAAAAATGGTGACTCTTCTCCAGAGGTTCGTTCTTGCGCATGCTCATTGTGAGATTTTTTTGGCAAATCACGGTCTAGCATCATCTGCTGGCCAAAAAGTGTGGTAACCCAAACTTTTCCTGGGACTTATTTTTCTTGGCCTTGCTTTTTGGAAGGCCACCAGGAGCCTAGAATCATGCCCAGGGGATGGTTCTTATGGGGGCCCCAGGAGCTTGAATGTCTGTTTCAGCTCCTTGAAAGCGAAAGGGACTTGGAAGTGATCATGAGCAGCACCTCCTTTCCCAACAGGGAAATCTATGCCAGGCTGGCCCAGAGGCTGCGCAGGCAAGGCTTCAGTCGTTCTGTGGACCAGGTGGCATCAAAAGTGAAGGTGCTTCGCACAGCATTCTACCATGATGTGAGGGAGCACGGCGCCAGTCCGTCCAGGAGACATGCTCTGACACATTTATTATAATGCGGCACTTGTGGATGCTCGCTGGGATGCTGCCGGTGGAGCCACGAGCCACAGTGGGTGAGTTTCATACCGCTGTAACCGGACTATATGTGCACCTACAGAGAGGATGTTATACTTATCACGTGATATATATGTGTTTTTGCAGCTCAGTGTGGGCGTGACCCCGTCCATAGATGGGATGATGCCACCCCACAGGAACATGCTGCAGGTGCGCATGGTACGTAGAAGCTTAGGTACATGTTGCAATATGTTCCCCTTGGGGATAAGTGGCGCTAAGGTGTGCATGCCAAAGGGCCATGTTCATTAGATGGTGGGGGGGGAGAACAGAATAAGAGATACATACGTCAGTGCTAAAAATAATGAACAGGTGCTTCCATATTGTGCTTGCCGAGCAGTAGCACGCAAGAAAACACTGAGGTGCTATGTTTGGATAATCCCTTCTCAGAAACAGTAGTCCTATGAAAACCATGCGTATATGTACTCTAGTAAGTACTGTTACATTTGCATGGCACACCACTAATTGTGGCTTTTCATCACTGCAGGACGCGAACCTGAAGACGCTCCACCAGTTGCACACCCACCGAGGGACTTGCCCGCACCACTCCCTGCCGTTGCGCTTGGCGAAGGGAACGGGCAGCTAGAGCAGCGTCTCCTTAACATGGAGTCGGAGATGGAGCCCATGTGCACCCAGCAGCATGAAAGTAAGCCACCAAGAAAGCTGCTTATTCTCAGACAGCAATGCCTTACAAGATGCACAATGCACGACAGGCAAAATGTCTGAGTATGTTCCTTTTTTTCCTTGGCAGTGCTGGAACGGCAGGACTTGATGGAGCAGCGTTTATTGGCAGTGGAGACTGGACTTGACCGGCATTGATGTGGATCGACCACTTTCGTGTATCACGTTCCCCACCACGCCAAGTTGAACCGGGAAATGGGAATTAGCTGCAGCTGGTTATGGGATACCTGTGGCCCTCTCCTTTGTTTGTGCTGCGACAAAGACATTATTTCTATCTCTTTTCTGTTTGTGTACAGTTAATGTATGTACAAGAGGGTGTGTGTGTGGGCGTGTGAGTGTTCAATAGTGCATAGAATCATAGAATCATAGAGTTGGAAGAGACCACAAGGGCCCTGATCCAGTCCAACCCCCTGCCGTGCAGGAACTCCAAATCAAAGCATCCCCCACAGATGGCCATCCAGCCTCTGCTTAAAGACCTCCAAGGATGGAGACTCCACCAAAATCTCCATTGAGGGAGTGTGTTCCACTGTCGAACAGCCCTTACTGTCAGGAAGTTCCTCCTAATGTTGAGGTGGAATCTCTTTTCCTGGAGCTTGCATCCATTGTTCCGGGTCCTGTTCTCTGGAGCAGCAGAAAACAAGCTTGCTCCCTCCTCAATATGACACCCCTTCAAATATTTAAACAGGGCTATCATATCACCTCTTAACCTTCTCTTCTCCAGGCTAAACATCCCCAGTTCCCTAAGGCGGTCCTCATAGGGCATGGTTTCCAGACCCTTCACCATCTTAGTTGCCCTCCTTTGGACCCGCTCCAGTTTCTCCACATCCTTTTTGAATTGTGGTGCCCAGAACTGGACACAGCATTATTCCAGGTGGGGCCTGACCAAAGCAGAATAGAGTGGCACTATTACTTCCTTTGATCTAGACACTATACTTCTATTGATGCAACCTAAAATAGCATTGGCCTTTTTAGCTGCCGCATCGCACTGTTGACTCGTGTTCAACTTGTTGGTCTACTTGGACTCCTAGATCCCTTTCACATGTGGTCTCATTCAGCCAGGTGTCCCCCATTTAATTTCTGTGCATTTCATTTTTCTGCCCTAAGTGCAGAACCTTAGATTTCTCCGTGTTGAATTTCATTTTGTTAGCGTTGGCCCAGCTTTCTAGTCTATTCAGGTCATTCTGAATGTCAATCCTATCTTCTGGAGTATTGGCTACTCCTCCTAATTTGGTGTCATCTGCAAATTTGATAAGTATGCCCCCAATTCTGTCATCCAAGTCATTAATAAAGATGTTGAATAGGACTGGGCCCAGGACAGAACCCTGTGGGACCCCACTGGTCACTTCTGTCCAGGATGAAAAGGAACCATTGTTGAGCACTCTTTGAGTTTGGTCAGTCAACCAATTACAAATCCATGTAACGGTTACCTTGTCTAGTCCACATTTTGCAAGCTTGTTTGCAAGAATGTCATGGGGAACCTTGTCAAAGGCCTTACTGAAATCAAGATATACTATATCCACAGCATTCCCCTCATCTACCAAACTGGTAATTTTATCAAAAAAAGAGATTAGATTTGTCTGGCAAGACTTGTTTCTCTGAAACAATTGCAAAAGTTCTTGGATGTCAATTTTTGTTTGTTTGTTTGTGGTTTTTTCCTGCCCTCCCCTCCCCCCGCTACCTGTGCGGAAACAGGTAACAGGTGTACCTTGGTTTTCGCCTATCCCTGTTCACGTGTGTGTGAGTGTGAGCTGATGTCTCCGTGAGTCTCCGTGTGTTTGTATTGTGCCCCCCACCCCCACCGATACCTGTGCCGGAACAGGTAACGGTTGTACTTTGGTTTTGAGTCCCCGCCCGGCCTTGGTCATATACGAACAGCCAATGTCCCTCTTAATTTTTGGATTTCATACCTACCTGTTGTGTCTGTCTTGTACATAATAAAAATATTATTTTCTTGATACTTTCGTTGTCACATGTCTTCAGTTGGTGCGGGGAAGGAAATGGAGGGGTTGCTTTGCTGTCGTCATCTATTCTGACAAGTTGTGCCATGCAGGAATACACTTTCAAAGTGCCCTTTTTGGGATAAGGAATGAAGGTTTATCTATTCTGACAAGTTTTCATGCAGGAATTCACTTTCAAAGTGCCCTTTTTGGGATAAGGAATGAAGGTTATCTATTCTGACAAGTTGTTTCATGCAGGAATTCACTTTCAAAGTGCCATTTTTGGGATAGGGACTACAGTGTCATCTATTGTCCCATGCAGGACACAACGTTTGGAGGAACTTCATGACAGTAAGAGAAGGTTAAGAGGAGATATGATATCCATGTTGAAAAACTTGAAGGGATGTTATATTGAGAATGGAGAATGCTTTTGTTCCGAAGCTGCACAGCATAGGACACAATGCGGCAATGGATTCAAGCTACAGGGAAAGAGATTATTCCAGCTCGAAATTAGGAGGAATGATCTTTCTGAAAGTAAGGGTTGTTTCATAACAGAAAACATTCTGAGATTTTGGTTGAGTTCTTGCAAACAAGCTTGCAAAACAAACATTCTTGTAAACAATCTTGCAAAGCCATTCTTGCATAGAATCATAGAATCACAGAGTTGGAAGAGACCAGAAGGGCCATCTAGTCCAACCCCCTGCCATGCAGGAACTCCCAATCAAAGCATCCCTGACAGATGGCCATCCAGCCTCTCTTTAAAAACCTCCAAGGACGGAGACTCCACTACACTCCGAGGGAGTGTGTTCCACTGCAAACAAGCTTGTAAAATGAGGGCTAGACAAGTTAACTGTTACATGGATTTGTAATTGGTTGACTGGCCGAACTCAAAGGGTGCTCAACAATGGCTCCTTTTTATCCTGGACAGAAGTGACCAGTGGGGTCCCACAGGGTTCTGTCTGCACTCAGTTTGCTATTCAACATCTTTATCAATGACTTGGATGCCAGTATTGGGGGCAGAGTTTGGAGACAGCACCAAATTAGGAGGAGTAGCCAATACCCCAGAGGACAGGATCAACATTCAAAATGACCTGAATAGAATAGAAAGCTGGGCCAACGCTAACAAAATGAAATTCAACACGGAGAAATGTAAGGTTCTGCACTTAGGGCAGAAAAATGAAATGCACAGAAATAAAATGGGGGACACCTGGCTGAAAGAAACAACATGTGAAAGGGATCTAGGAGTCTAAGTAGACCACAAGTTGAACATGACTCAACAGTGCGATGCGGCAGCTAAAAAGGCCAATGCTATTTTAGGCTGCATCAATAGAAGTATAGTGTCTAGATCAAGGGAAGTAATAGTGCCACTCTATTCTGCTTTGGTCAGGCCCCACCTGGAATAACGCTGTGTCCAGTTCTGGGCACCACAATTCAAAAAGGATGTGGAGAAACTGGAGCGGGTCCAAAGGAGGGCAACTAAGATGGTGAAGGGTCTGGAAACCTTGCCCTATGAAGAACGCCTTAGGGAACTGGGGATGTTTAGCCTGGAGAAGAGAAGGTTAAGAGGTGATATGATAGCCCTGTTTAAATATTTGAAGGGATGTCATATTGAGGAGAGAACAACCTTGTTTTCTGCTGCTCCAGAGAACAGGACTCGGAACAATGGATGCAAACTGCAGGAAAAGAGATTCCAGCTCAACATTAGGTGGAACTTCCTGAGAGTAAGGGCTGTTCGACAGTGGAACACACTCCTTCCTCGGAGTGTAGTGGAGTTTTTTCCCTTTAAAGGGAAGGAGGCCATTAAGCCTTGGGGCAGGTGGGCATTGCTTGAGGGCACTGTCCTCGGATGAACAGGGCTCCGGCTTGATAACCTCTAGGAATCTGTGGAGGGCACCTGATCCCTGACCCCCCGACCCCCCTCCCTGCCTGGATGGCAGTCTTTTCCTGGAAGTGCAGGGATTCAAATATAGAGCCCTATGGCACCAACCTGATACCAGAGAAGGCCTTCTCCTACAAGCCATATAACACCGGTATTAAAAGATCTCCATTGGCTGCCTATTCGCTTCCGGGCTCAGTACAAAGTGCTGGTTATTACCTATAAAGCCCTAAATGGCTTGGGCCCAGAGTACCTGAAGGACAGTCTCTCCTCACATAATCCGCCCCGCACACTTA
Source organism: Urosaurus nigricauda (assembly GCA_034509955.1). Taxonomy (NCBI): domain Eukaryota; kingdom Metazoa; phylum Chordata; class Lepidosauria; order Squamata; family Phrynosomatidae; genus Urosaurus; species Urosaurus nigricauda. The sequence goes on from JAOEGL010000002.1 coordinate 400,390, forward strand.
GATCTTCTGGGCAATTATTACTTAAAGTTCCAGAGGCCAGATTGTCTATCACTAGGAAGAGGGCGTTTTCTATCGCTGCCCCGAGCCTCTGGAACTCATTGCCCACGGAGCTCCGCCTGGCTGCCTCCCTTATCCAGTTTAAGAAGGGGTTAAAAACGTATCTATTTGAGCAGGCCTACCCCTGATTCTCCCCCGCTGTTATTCTTCCCCCATCATGACTCGGATCGGAATACCGCTACCCCTTGGGCCGAGGTTGTTGGATTGTTTTCTGAATGATTGTTTTTAACTTAGAATCTTTAACTTTAAATCATTAAGCAGAGAGTCTGTGAACATTTAGAAGCCAATGCCATAATCACAAAAAGCCAACATGGGTTTCAGAAAAAGAAGTCATGCCAAACGAACCTGATCTCTTTTTTTGATAAAATTACCAGCTTGGTAGATGAAGGGAATGCTGTGGATATAGTTTACCTCGATTTCAGTAAGGCCTTTGACAAGGTTCCCCATGACATTCTTGCAAACAAGCTTGAAAAATGTGGGATAGACAAGTTAACTGTTACATGGATTTGTAATTGGTTGAGTGGCCGAACTCAAAGGGTGCTCAACAATGGCTCCTTTTCATCCTGGAGAGAAGTGACCAGTGGGGTGCCACAGGGTTCTGTCCTGGGCCCAGTGCTGTTCAACATCTTTATTAATGATTTGGATGACAGAATTGGGGGCATACTTATCAAATTTCCAGATGACACCAAATTAGGAGGAGAAGCCAATACCCCAGAGGACAGGATGAAAATTCAAAATGACCTGAATATACTAGAAAGTTGGGCCAATGCTAACAAGATGAAATTCAACACAGAGAAATGTAAGGTTCTACACTTAGGGAGGAAAAATGAAATGCACAGATATAAAATGGGGGACACCTGGCTGAATGAGACCACATGTGAAAGGGATCTAGGAGTCCAAGTAGACCATAAGCTGAACATGAGTCAACAGTGCGATGCAGCAGCTAAAAAGGCCAATGCAATTTTAGGCTGCATCAATACAAGTATAGTGTCTAGGTCAAGGGAAGTAATGGTGCCACTCTATTCTGCTTTGGTCAGGCCCCACCTCGAATACTGTGTCCAGTTCTGGGCACCACAATTCAAAAAGGATGTGGAGAAACTGGAGCGGGTCCAAAGGAGGGCAACTAAGATGGTGAAGGGTCTGGAAACCATGCCCTATGAAGAACGCCTTAGGGAACTGGGGATGTTTAGCCTGGAGAAGAGAAGGTTAAGAGGTGATATGATAGCCTTGTTTAAATATTTGAAGGGATGTCATATTGAGGAGGGAGCAAGCTTGTTTTCTGCTGCTGCAGAGATTAGAACGCGGAACAATGGATATAAATTGCAGGAAAAGAGATTCCACCTCAACATTAGGAAGAACTTCCTGACAGTAAGGGCTGTTCGACAGTGGAACACACTCCCTCGGAGCGTAGTGGAGTCTCCTTCCTTGGAGGTCTTTAAGCAGAGGCTGGATGGCCATCTGTCGGGGATGGTTTGATTTGGAGTTCCTGCATGGCAGGGGGTTGGACTGGATGGCCCTTGTGGTCTCTTCCAACTCAATGATTCTATGATTCTATGATTCTATGAACTTTTGTATATGTTTTAATTTTTGTATGTGTACACCGCCCTGATCATTGGAAGGGCGATATATACATAAAGATTTATTATTATTACTATTATTAAACCTTAGGGCTCTCACAGCAGGATCCTATAGAGAGATACGGTCCCTCAAATCGTCTGGACCAAAGCCATGCATTTGCTCACAAGGAAACCCATCATTGGGGAACTCTTGCCCATAGGGAAACATAGGAGAAGGAATCTATGTTTCCCCTGTAGACAAGTGTTCTCCTATATTTCCTTATGGACAAGTCTTCCCCAATTATTCTCTATGTGCAAGTACCCATGTTTCTCTATGGACAAGTATGAGTTCTCTATGGGCAGGTATTCCCCAATGTTTCTCTATGGGCAAGTATTCCCCAATGTTTCTCTATGGGCAAGTATTCCCCAATGATTCTGTACAAGCAAATATTCCGCAATGATTCCCTATGGACAAATATGGTTTTGCTATGGGCAAGTATTCCCCAATGATTCTTGGGGTGCAATTTTAGTTTCCCAGGGTGTTAACTCTTTCAAAGAAAAAATAAAATATGCAGGTATGAAAGTTAACTTGTTTGACTTTCATCAGCAGAGCAGCAAAAAAATGTGAATCAGACTATATTTTAATATGCTTTCCTAAAGAATAAAGACTAACTCCAAAATGACAGACTTGCAATTTTTAGTTTAAAAACAAACAAGAATGACTTTAATAAACATTTATACAATAAAGTAAAATCTAATCTAACTGGAATGAATAAAGCAGGGAGAGAAAAGAGACTGTGAAGCTCACTCAGGGGTGGATATTGAAGCTATACAGCTTACTGACCGCATCTCTGGCCTTTTGCAATGTTTGGAGGGTCAGTAAAAGCTAAGTCCAAGAGAGAGAGAGAGAACGAGAGCGAGGAGGGGTCCCTCCAAATATGTCTCAACAAACCCCTTCTCATTCTCCTGGACCAACGTTGAAGAGCTTCAGTCCCACTTAGCCTCTGGAAACCATCTTTTGGGAGAGGTTTAGTGAGGATGTCCACAATCATCACTTGGTGTTGCAGGATTCTAGTTGGACAAGTCCACTTTTACACATATCTTGCACTTTGTGAAATGTGACGTCGACGTTCTTCTTAACTGGCTTTTCACTTTCAGAAATCTTGATGCGGCTCTGATTATTATCTTGCATCAGAACGGCTGGTTTGGGTTCTGTGATCCCAAAGTCCAGGAGTAAGTTATGCAGCCATTTTGGTTTGATCACATGTTGCTTTGGCTGAAACACACTCGGCTCCAGCAGAAAGACTCTGGTTGCCTCTAATCGTTGTTCCATATTGCTGCCTGACATTTTCATTCTGGATGCAATCCATTCTTGGATTTTATTGGCAATCTGTTAGGAAGGTATGTTACAGTCATGATAGCTTCAGACCAAGAGCGTTCAGACATATTAGCTTCCAAAAGCACAGTGACAGCTATCTCCTTTCTTCATTCTCTCTGCCACCATTTTGTTCTGGAGAATAAGCCTTTGTAGTCTGATGCTCAATGCCATGATCTTTCAAAAATTCATGAAATTTAGCATTGACAAATTTTGTGTTGTTATCTTCAGTTTGTAGCCACATTTGTTAGAGACTCTATTCAAGTACTCTGAATTTCTGAATCACTTGACTCTTCTCTCTGAAAAGATAAGTCTATGTGTATCTTCTGAAATCATCTATAATAGTCATAAGATAAGAGATACCTCCTACTGACTTTTCATCCATTAGACCAGAAATATCAGCATATAGAAGATCCAATGCCTTCTTGGATTGTCTCTCAGTAAATGGAGGATGTGAGGCTCTGGTGGCCTTTGCTTTCAAGCATTCTACACATCTTTCATTGTTTTGAACGTGCTTTGAATTTAAAACCTCTTTCAGGCTCTTGATTTGCCAGCCTCTTAATATTTTCCACACTTTGATGTATCTCCCCATTTCTCTCCCCATTCCTGCCTGCTTTGCCTGATATGCAGCCTGATGAGCCATTTTGTAAGACTCTCAGGATGGCTCCCACTATTGAAAACATTCCCTTTGGTCCCAATAGAGGCTTTTAAAAAGTTTTAAGTTTTTTTCAAGAAATAGAAGAGATGGTCGACAGACCTTTGGAGCTGACATTTTGGGCCCTGTTGGCTGAAAATGGCTTCTCCCCCGTGTGGGTCCTGTGATGACTGTTTAGATTTCCACTACAACTGAAGCTCTTTCCACACTCCATGCATTTGAATGGCTTCTCTCCTGTGTGGGTCCTGAGATGCCTGCTTAGTGGTCCACTCCGACTGAAGCTCTTTCCACATTCTATGCATTTGAATGGCTTCTGTCCTGTGTGGGTCCTGTGATGCCTGTTTAGACTTCCACTGTGACTGAAGCTCTTTCCACATTCTATGCATTTGAATGGCTTCTCTCCTGTGTGGGTCCTGTGATGTCTGTTTAGATGTCCACTCCGACTGAAGCTCTTTCCACATTCCATGCATTTGAATGGCATCTCTCCTGTGTGGGTCCTTTGATGTGACTTTAGACTTCCACTCTGACTGAAGCTCTGTCCACACTCCATGCATTTGAATGGCTTCTCTCCTGTGTGGGTCCTTTGATGTAAGTTAAGATTTCCACTCCAACTGAAGCTCTGTCCACACTCCATGCATTTGAATGGCTTCTCTCCTGTGTGGGTCCTTTGATGTAAGTTAAGATTTCCACTCCGACTGAAGCTCTGTCCACACTCCATGCATTTGAATGGCTTCTCTCCTCTGTGGATCCTTTGATGTGACTTTAGACTTTCACTCCGACTGAAGCTCTGTCCACACTCCATGCATTTGAATGGCTTCTCTCCTCTGTGGGTCCTTTGATGTGACTTTAGACTTCCACTCTGACTGAAGCTCTGTCCACACTCCATGCATTTGAATGGCTTCTCTCCTGTGTGGGTCCTTTGATGTGAGTTTAGACTTCCACTCTGACTGAAGCTCTGTCCACATTCCATGCATTTGAATGGCTTCTCTCCTGTGTGGGTCCTTTGATGTGTGTTTAGATTTCCTCTCCGACTGAAGCTCTGTCCACACTCCATGCATTTGAATGGCTTCTCTCCTGTGTGGGTCCTTTGATGTAAGTTTAGATGTTCACTCCGACTAAAGCTCTTTCCACATTCCATGCATTTATAGGGCTTCTCTCCTCTGTGGCTCCTTTTATGGGAAGACTGATGTCCATTAGGTGAGTTCTGTAACTGGGGGTGGGATGGGAGAGAAATAAAGATAAAATTATAAATAAGCCACTCTGGGAGCAGTTATGACTAAAGAGCAGAGTAGAAATGCTTTAAAGAAGGAAATAAATAAAGGACAATTAATGTGGATGCAATCTTGGCCAGCCAGCAGGGAAGCCTGATCCAAAGGTTGTCCAGGTGACCACTGTCCCTCGATGCAAGCTCCAGGAAAAGAGATTCCACCGCAAAATTAGGAGGAACCTCCTGAGAGTAAGGGCTGTTCGACAGTGGAACACACTCCCTCGGAGAGTGGTGGGTCTCCTTCTTTGGAGGTCTTTAAGGAGAAGCTGAATGGCAATCTGTTGGGGATGCTTTGATTGGGAGTTCCTGCATGGCAGGGGGTTGGACTGGATGACCCTTGAGGTCTCTTGCAACTCTATGATTCTATGGTTCTGATTCTGCCATATTCATTATTCCTACATATGTTCTTTGTGGTTGAAATTACAATTAAAGAAAAATGTTTTTTATGGTTAAAATAACAATTAAAGCAATTAGAGAACTGAGTCCCAGGCCAGGCGGCCTCTGTTTTTGCCACAGCAATGTAAACCGGACCTGCCTTGCTATCCTCCTGGCCTAAGCATGGAATTGGTAACTCTTGGAAGATTTTAGTATTCTCTCTTCTCCTCCTCAGATAGATACGGATTTCCTGCCTGCAAACTCTGCTCTCTCTCTCTCTCCCCGATTCAAACATCCCATTTGCTCCTATTGAATCTTAGGTCAATACTTTGGAAAGCAGGGCTGGAGGTAAAAGTCAAACTGTTTTGGAGGAAACAAGGCAAATAGTGCAGGGACCCAACAGTGGGAGGCAAAGGAAGCTGCAAAGGCAGCAAGTAAAGGGGACCCATGGTCTTAGATGTCTCTATGGAAATGTGCAGAGAATGGGAAACAAGCAAGAAGAATTTCAACTACTAGCAAAATAACGCAAATACAATACGATAAGCATCCTGGTGGGATGGGTCTCATGATTGGAATGTATGAATATAGGATTTGGAGGACACAGGAGCAATGGACAACTCCCCCGGACTTTCCCTTTCCTTTCCAGCCAGAGAGGTGTTGTGGGGCATGGGCTTCTGGCTCCTCAAACCCCACTTGCCAGGCCAAGGCAGGCCCAGGAGATTTTTGTAGGCAGCGGTGAGACCTGGACCAGTGGCTTCACTGGGGCGGGCTTGGGTTCGAAAGTGGTCAAACGAGCAGCCAGTCCCGGCTGGGAGGCCTTAGTCCTGGTGGCTTCACCGGGGCACGTGGGCTTCTGGCGGAGCAGCCTAGCAGGCGGAGCAGCCTAGTCGGAGCCTGGGGCCTTCTCTCGGGCGGTTGGAAGGGAGGGCGGGTGGAGGAGGACGAGCTCATGTTACCACTGCAACACTTTGAACAGGGCACCCTATCAGGCAGGGAAGCCTAACCGAGGCCTGGGGCTTTCTCCGGGGAGAACAGGGGGGCAGCAGGAGCAGGAGGAGGCCACTGCAGCTGCTGCCACCACTACTACACAGACCTTGGGACAGGGCCCTTCCCGGGACCCCACCAGGGCGATGGAACTCTTGTTCTCTGGTCCTTGCCGGAGGGACAGGGTCCTTCCCTGGACCTTGCCGGGGAGGACAGGGCTCTTCTCTGGACCTTGCCAGGGGGACAGGGCCCTTCCCCAGACCTTGCCGTGGGGGACACGGCCCTTCCCCGGACCTTGCCGGGGAGGACAGGGCTCTTCTCTGGACCTTGCCAGGGGGACAGGGCCCTTTCCCAGACCCTGCTGGAGGTAAGGAGCCTGCCCCCCCCCCCAGCAAGGTCCAGAGAAGGGGCCTATCCCCTAGGCAAGGTCCGAGGAGCTTGCGGGGATGACGGGGCCCTTCTCTGGACCTTGCTGAGGGAGACAGGGCCCTTCTCTGGACCTTGTTGGAGGGACAAGGCCATTCTCCGGACCTTGCTAGGGGAAGACAGGGCCCTTCTCTGGACTTTGCCGGAGGGACAGGGCCATTCTCCTGGCCTTGCCGAGGTAACGGGGCTCTTCTATGCACCTTGCCCAGGGGACAGAGCTATTCTCCAGACCTTGGCTCCAGACAGGGCTCTTCTCCATATCTTGCTGGGGGGACAGGGCCCTTTCCTGGACCTTGCAATTGGGTGCTCAACAATGGCTCCTTTTCATCCTGGAGAGAAGTGACCAGTGGAGTCCCAAGGGCTCTGTCCTGGGCCCAGAGCTATTCAACATCTTTATTAATGACTTGGATGACAGAATTGGGGGCATACTTATGAAATTTGCAGATGACACTAAACTAGGAGGAGTAGCTAATATCCCAGAAGACAGGATCAAAATTCAAAATGACCTGAATAGACTAGAAAGCTGGACCAAAGGTAACAAAATGAAATTCAACACGGAGAAATGTAAGATTTTGCACTTAGAGTGGAAAAATGAAATGCACATATGAGAGGGATCTAGGAGTCCAAAGAGACCATAAGTTGAACATGAGTCAACAGTGCGATGCAGCTGTTAAAAAGGCCAATGCTATTTTAGGCTGAATCAATAGGGAAGTAATAGTGCCACTCTATTCTGCCTGGACCTTACTGGAGGGATAGAGCCTTTCTCTGGATTTTGCTGGGAGGACAGGGCCCTTTCCTGGATCATGATGGCAACCCTTTGGCTTTTGCTCTTTTGTACAAAATTGCACAATCCCTTAATCTGCTCCTTTGCAATGTCAGCCAAAGGTAAGACTCATATTATCCACGTTCTCCTCGTGGATGAACAGGCTGACCTGGCATGCTTCACTGAGACCTGGCTGGAAGACGCCAGGGCTGCCACTTGGACGCAGGCTCTCCCAGCTGGTTATTCGGTTAGTGAGCGGATAAGGGAAAGTGGGCGGGGGCGGCGGCGTAGCAATAGTCCATAAATCCAATCTAATCTTGATCAGGAAACCTGTCCGGAAAACAACCCACATCGAATGTATATACCTCAGCCTGAAGACCAAGGAATAGTTTAGTCTACCAGCCACCCCATTGTCTAACAGACTCCCTAACCGAGCTGACTCAGCTGGTCTCTGAGTTGCTGTTGAAGTCCCCCAGACTTCTTGTCTTGGGGAGCTTCAACATTCCTCTCGAGACCAGCCCTTCTGATCTATCTGGAGCGGCTGGGGAGTTCATGGAATCCATGAAAGGCATGAACCTATCCCAATTGGTCAACGGGCCTACCCACTGCACGGGTCATACACTCGATGGGATTTTTAGTTCGGAACAGGCATATCCGTGGGCAGAGGTAACCAAAACCTCCGCATTGTCATGGACGGATCACTTCCCGATCAAGATGGACCTTACAGCTGTGCCTTGTCCCCTCGGGGGTGGTGGACCCATTCGAATGGTCCGCTCTCGAAGGCTAATGGAACCAATTGGCTTCCAGAAGGCCCTAGAGGGTTTAATGGTTGGTAATGCTGGCAATTCTGCCAAAGCCCTGGTGAATACCTGGAACGCCGATCTTCCCAAGGCTCTCGACTCAATCACTAACTAGCGTCCTCTCCAACCCACTCCTAACCGCAAGCCTTGGTACACTGAGGAACTGAGGGAGATGAAGCGGGCTGGACGACGACTAGAGCGCAGATGGCGGAAGACTCGTCTCTTTTCCAACAGAACTTGCCATATGCAGCACCTTCGCGCCTGTCGGGAAGCTTTGCGTGCAGCGTGCAGATCCTTCTGCTCTACACACATTGTGTCTGCAGAGCCCCATCCAGCAGAGCTGTTTAAGGTGGTGGGGGAACTGACGCAGAAACAACTATAGACCAGTTTCCTTGCTGACATTTTTAAGCAAGGTGATCGAGAGAGCAGTCGCCTCAAAACTCCAAGCCGTCTTGGATGAAACCGATTATCTCGACCCATTTCAAACTGGCTTCCGGGCAGGATATGGAGTTGGGACCGCCATGGTTGCTCTGACGGATGACCTCCGCTTGAGCATTGACAGGGGTAGAGTGACCCTGCTGGTGCTCTTGGACCTCTCAGCGGCCTTTGACATTATAGATCATGCCATCCTTTGGGGCCGGCTGAGAGAGTTGGGCATCGGAGGCACTGCTTTGCAGTGGTTCCGTTCCTTTCTCTCTGGCAGGTCCCAAAGGGTGAGGCTCGGGGACAGTTGCTCGTCTAAAATAGAGTTTAATTGTGGCGTCCCTCAGTGAGCCATCCTGTCCCCAATGCTATTTAACATTTATATGAAGCCGCTGGGGGAGATCATTCGGAGGCATGGAGCTCAGTGTCATCAGTATGGTGATGACACTCAGATATATTTCTCCATGACAAGATCATCCGCTCAGACCTCAGATCGCTTCTCCTCTCTCAATGACTGCCTGACAGCGGCAATGGATTGGATGAGGGAAAACAAATTGAGGTTTAACGGAGGTACTGACGGTTACTGGCCTGAAACCAGGCTTGGGAATACAACTCTCGGTCCTAGATGGAGTCACACTCTCCCCGAAGGACCCTGTTTGCAGTCTGGGGGTACTTCTAGACTCTCGCTCCACATGACTAGTCAGGTGAATGCGACGGTCAGGAGTGCGTGTTATCAGCTTAGGTTGATACGCCAACCGCGCCCTTTCCTGGAGATGAGGGATCTGGAAACTGTGGTACATACTCTGGTCACCTCACGTTTAGATTACTGCAATGCGCTCTACATGGCGCTGCCCTTGTGCTTAACCCAGGAAATGTCAATTGGTTCAAAATATGGCAGCCAGACTTGTCACTGGGGCATCTAGGAGAGAGCATATAACACCAGTGCTTAAGTCTCTCCACTGGCTGCCGATCAGTTTCCGGGCACAGTACAAGGTGGTGGTTTTGACCTTTAAACCCCTCCATGGCTTCGGTCCATCCTAGCTCAGGGACCGCCTCTCCCCATATGAGCTCCCTCGCACTCTTCCATCCTCTGGGAGGAACTTGCTAATGCCTATGAAAACTAGGTTGGCACAGACCTCCCAGAGGGCCTTCTCTGCTGTTGCTCCCAGGCTATGGAACAGCCTGCCGGATGAGATGCGCCTTATCACAAGTTTGGATTGCTTTAAGAGAGCCACAAAGACTCATTTCTTCCCCCAGGCCTTCCCAGAAAATGAAAATGATTAACTTTCTGTCATCCATTGCTCCTCTAGTCCCATAAAATGATACATCAGATACCCTAGTGGCTGCCCACTCATCCAATTTTTAGAGCCTCTAAATGTTTAATGTTTTAATGTCTTACTGTATTAAATTTTATTCCTACTTTAATTCATTTTTAAGGGGTTGGAGGGGAGACTGAATTGTTATTTTAACTGTATGTATTTTTAAATGTTGTACTCCGCCCTGATTGCTTATCCAGAGGGGCGGAATATAAATAAATATATTATTATTATTATCATCATCATCATCATCATCATTGGGGAATAGTGGCCCATAAGGAATCATTGGGGAATGGTGGCCCATAGGGAATCATTGGGGAAGAGTGGCCCATAGGGAATCATTGGGGAATATTCCCCAATGATTCCCTATGGGACACTTTTCCCCAATGATTCCCTATGGGCCACTATTTCCCAATGATTACCTATGCATTACTATATACGGAATATGGAATATATGGAAGGAGCATAACTTCCAGCTGGGAACCCTTGCTTTCCCCTTTTGTGTAACAAGGGGAGACATCTGCCTCTGCCACTGTTTTCCATGAGAGAGAGAAAGAGAGACAATATATATATATATACAGTGGTCCCCCGGGATACGAATCCCCCGGCTTACGAAAACCCCGGGATACGAAAGAGCCAGGGCCGAAATAATGGCCCCGGCTTACGAAAGTATCCCCGGGTTACGAAATGGCCCTTTTCCTCCGAAGCCAGGCTTCGGAGGAGAAGGGACAGCCCTTCGTCCCTTCTCCTCCGAAGCCAGGCTTCGGAGAAAAAGGGACAGCCCTTCGTCCCTTCTCCTCCGAAGCCAGGGTTCGGAGAAAAAGGGACAGCCCTTCCTCCCTTCTCCTCCGAAGCCAGGCTTGGGAGAAAAAGGGACAGCCCTTCATCCCTTCTCCTCCGAAGCCAGGCTTCGGAGGAGAAGGGACGGCCAGGAGGCCTCCGTGGCTGAGGAGAAAGGAAGGCCCGATCCGCCAGATCGGGCCTTCCTTTCGTTAGGCGCGGAGGCTCAGCCTGGCTGGGGAAGGGAAGGTTCCCTTCCCCAGCCAGGCTGGGCCTCCGCGGCTGAGGAAAAAGGAAGGCCCGATCCGGCGGATCGGGCCTTCCTTTCTCCTCAGCAGCGGAGGCCCAGCCTGGCTTGGGGAAGCCAGGCTGGGCCTCCGCGCCTAACAAAAGGAAGGCTCGATCCGGCGGATCGGGCCTTCCTTTCTCCTCAGCGGCGGAGGCCCAGCCTGGCTTGGGGAAGCCAGGCTGGGCCTCCGCGCCTAACAAAAGGAAGGCTCGATCCGGCGGATCGGGCCTTCCTTTCTCCTCAGCGGCGGAGGCCCAGCCTGGCTTGGGGAAGCCAGGCTGGGCCTCCGCGCCTAACAAAAGGAAGGCTCGATCCGGCGGATCGGGCCTTCCTTTCTCCTCAGCGGCGGAGGCCCAGCCTGGCTTGGGGAAGCCAGGCTGGGCCTCCGCGCCTAACAAAAGGAAGGCTCGATCCGGCGGATCGGGCCTTCCTTTCTCCTCAGCGGCGGAGGCCCAGCCTGGCTTGGGGAAGCCAGGCTGGGCCTCCGCGCCTAACAAAAGGAAGGCTCGATCCGGCGGATCGGGCCTTCCTTTCTCCTCAGCGGCGGAGGCCCAGCCTGGCTTGGGGAAGCCAGGCTGGGCCCCCGCGCCTAACGAAAGGAAGGCACGATCCGGCGGATCGGGCCTTCCTTTCTCCTCAGCGGCGGAGGCCCAGCCTGGCTTGGGGAAGCCAGGCTGGGACTCCGCGCCTAACGAAAGGAAGGCACGATCCGGCGGATCGGGCCTTCCTTTCTCCTCACCCGCGGAGGCCTCCTGGCTGGGGAAGGGAACCTTCCCTTCCCCTACCAGGCTGGGCCTCCGCGGCTGACGAAAGGAAGGCCCGATCCAGCGGATCGGGCCTTCCTCCGCGGCTCGGAACGGATTACCTATTTCCTATGGGAAATAGGCCCCGGGTTACGAAATTTTCGGCTTACGAAAAAGGTGCCGGAACGAATTAATTTCGTAACCCGGGGGACCACTGTATATTATTACACAAAACACTCAAAAGTAGCCTACATAGACACTCCCCTCCTCAGTCCTCTCTTCCATTCCTGCCAATAAGAACAACAGAGGCATTATACACACTCACACATTATATATATTTTATATTTATGTGTGTGTGCGTGTGTGTGTGTATATATATATATATACACAAATATACAAATACACACATTATATATATAGTTACACACATATTATATCTATACACATACACTCACACACATATTATGTATATACACAAACACATATACACACACACAATATATCTATATATACACATACCAGACACATACTATATATATATATATATATATGAACACATACACACACATTGTATCTATGTTTGTATTTATTTATCTCTTTCTATACACACACACACACACACTATATATATATATATATACACATACACACACACACAAACTTAATCCTTCAAAATAAAAGCCTCCTTGTGTAAACCTCTTGCTCCCTCCCTTTCTTTTTTTTTCTTCTTTAACACAATATAACACAATATAATAAACCATATATAAAGTTCTGTTTAATATAAGGATATCCAATTCAACATATAAATCTGTTGTCTCCTCCCCAGTCCTCTTTCCGACGCATTCTTTCTTGCAAAATTAATATTTGTAATCCTCCTAAAACATATGAATCTGTTGTCTCCCCCCCAGTCCTCTTTCCGATGCACTCTTTCTTGCAAAATTAATATTTGTAATCCTCCTAAAACACAAACCTCTCTCTCTTCCCCGTCCGAGTGTGGCTGCAGTAGCTCAGCCTTCCTCCCTTAATCTGAGTTCCGCCAGCGAAAAAGTAAAGAGAGAAGGAAAGGAGCCCTGACCCCATCTCCGTGTGAGATTGTGAGAGGCTGAACAGATGGGGCTTCTTCCTTCTCGCAAGCTCCATCTGTTCAGCCTCTCACAATCTCACACGGAGATGGGGTCAGGGCTCTAGAAATTGCATCGAGCAACAAGAAGAAGCTCCGGGGTTGACATTACATCGGCTTCTTCTCTCTCAGCTCCACCCATTCATTTCTGTTCAGCACTCAGCTTCTCGCATCATCTCCCTCGCTTGCCGGTACGACCATGTCTCCCCCTTACTGTCCTCCCTTCGCTGGCTCCCCTTTCCTTTCCGCATTCAGTACAAGCTTCTCCTGCTTACTTTCAAAGCCCTACCTACATGGGCTGGCCCCTCCCTATCTCTCTGAACTTCTTTCCCCCTCCATTCCCACCCGTTCCCTCCGTTCTGTCTGGGAGCCAAGGTCTCCTGTCCCAGCCCAGGATTTCCACTGCCCCGTCCCACATTCGTCCCTTCTCCCTCGCTGCCCCTCATTCCTGGAACCTCCTTCCCTTACAAGAACGGCTCAACACGCCTCTAACCGGTTTGAAAACCGAGTTAAAGACCATATTGTTTAGGGAAGCTTTCCCAGGGAGGTCGTGATTGGGACACCTGGGAGTTTTGATGCAATATCTGATCTCTGCTGTTTTAATTTGTTTTCTTAGGATGTTGTTAACTTGTTATTTTAATCGCTAGATTGTATACCATAGGCAGGCTTTTTATATATTCTTGATTTTATTGGGTTTTGTACAGCGCTGTGTACATTTATGGCTCTTTATAAATAAAGCTAATAATAATAATAATAATTACGATGCTGCAAAATTGGCGAGATTTGGCTGCGAAGAAACGGCAATCATCGGGAAAGCAGGAAAAGATCAGTGATTTTTTAAAAGAAGTATCAGGGGACTGAACTGTTTATAAAGGTACGTACATCAAAATTTTGACCAGTGATTTTTTAAACATTTTTATACTGTATTTTCATAGTGAGTTCAAGGCTTTTCATAGTCATTTCAAGGCTTTTCTATGGCCCTCCGGATTATCCGACATTTTCGGCTATTTGACTAGCAGCGGGTCCACTTTATGTTGGATAATCATAATCACTTTATGTTCGGAGTGAAAGGACTGGAGAGGCCCAGCAACACCATGAGGCCTGGCCTCGAGTGCAAGAGCCCTCCTTCCATGGTAACACCATCTGACCCAGGAGGGAGTGAAGGAGAGGCCAAGCTCCATGGGGTCTGTCCTAGATTAAGAAGCCGAGCCCTCCCTCTAGTCCATCTGCCTTGGTCCAGGCCTCAGAGGGAGAGAAGAACTACTGGACCTGATCCCCTTCCCCACCACCATTCCCTTCTCTTTTTGTGTCGTGTCTTCTTAGATTGTAAGCCTGAGGGCAGGGAACCATCTCATTAAAATAATAATTGTAGGCCGCTCAGATAGCCTTTAGGGCTGTAAAGCAGGGCATAAATAATGAAGATTAATAATAATAATAATAATAACAATAGTTCTAATTGAGACTCTACTGTATATATTTATGTGTGTGTGTGTGTGTATACACACACACACACACACACACACGGACACACATTATATATATATATATATATATATATACACACATACACAGATACATACAGATACACACATATTTTATATTATAAATATATATACACAAACACACATACAAATACATACACGCATTATACACACACATATACATATTGCATACATATACCTGTCCTGGCTATTCAGGTCATTTTGAATTTTGATCCTGTCCTCTGGGGTATTAGCTACTCCTCCTAGTTTAGTGTCATCTGCAAATTTGATAAGTATGCCCCCAATTCTGTCATTAATGATTTGGATGACAGAATTGGGGGCAGAGTTATCAAATTTGTAGATGACACTAAACTAGGAGGAGTAGCCAACACCCCAGAGGACAGGATCAAAATTCAAAATGACCTGAATAGACTAGAAAGCTGGGCCATAGCTAACAAGATGAAGTTCAACGTAGAGAAATGTAAGGTTCTGCACTTAGGGAGGAAAAATGAAATGCACAGATATAAAATGGGGAACACCTGGCTGAATGAGACTACATGTGAAAGGGATCTAGGAGTCCAAGTATACCATAAGCTGAACATGAGTCAACAGTGTGATGCAGCAGCTAAAAAGGCCAATGCAATTTTAGGCTGCATCAATAGAAGTATAGTGTCTCGATCAAGGGAAGTAATAGTGCCATTCTATTCTGCTTTGGTCAGGCCTCACCTGGAATACTGTGTCCAGTTCTGGGCACCACAATTCAAAAAAGATGTGCAGAAACTGGAGCATGTCCAATGGAGGGCAACTAAGATGGTGAAGGGTCTGGAAACCATGCCCTATGAGGAACGCCTTAGGGAACTGGGGATGTTTAGCCTCGAGAAGAGAAGCTTAAGAGTGATATGATAGCCCTGTTTAAATATTTGAAGGGATGTCATATTGAGGAGGGAGCAAGTTTGTTTTCTGCAGCTCCAGAGACTAGGACATGGAACAATGGATGCAAATTGCAGGAAAAGAGATTCCACCTCAACATTAGGAGGAACTTCCTGACAGTAAGGGCTGTTCGACAGTGGAACACACTCCCTAGGAGTGTGATGGAGTCTCCTTCCTTAGAGGTCCTTAAGCAGAGGCTGGATGGCCATCTGTTGGGGATGCTTTGATTTGGAGTTCCTGCATGGCAGGGGGTTGGACTGGATGGCCCTTATGGTCTCTTCCAAATCTATGATTCTATGATTCTAAGCAGAGATCACCAGCATTGAGGCCAATGTACTGAAAGCACAGCTGTGCTGGGCAGGGCATGTTTCTAGGATGGAGGACCACTGCCTCCTCAAAATAGTACTCTACGGTGAACTCGCCATGGGTCAGCGTAAGAGGGGCGCCCAAAGAAGAGATACAAGGACTCCCTGAAACAACAGCTCAAGCTTGGCCAAATGGATCACCAACAATGGTGCTGCCCTGGCCTCACATCGGGAGGCATGGAGACAATGTACTATCCACAATGCTGCAGCCTCATTCGAGAACTCACGCCGAATGAGTCTCGTAGAGAAACGACAACGCAGAAAGAACCACAACTTGGAAGCATCACCCAAGGAGACTTTCTGCTGTGCTTTCTGTAACCAGACTTGCTTATCTCGGATCAGCCTTTTTAGTCATCAAGGAGCTTGTAGTAAGCGTGGGATAAGTCCTTCCTGAATCTTCGTTAGCGAAGAAAAGCCAGAGAGAGAGAGAGAGAGATAAATTTTAAACAAAACATTCTGTAGATGCCAGATGGCACAGATGCAGAAAGGAACTCTTCTAGAACATGGCCACATAGCCCAAAAGCCCCACAAAAACTATGGATGCCGGCCATGAAAGCCTCTGACTCTTCATTCAAAATTAGCCTATATAGAACCACTCCCCTCCTCCTTCCCTCATCAGTCCTACCTTCCATTCTTGCCAATAAGAACAACAGAGGAATTATACACATTCACACATTATATATATTTATATGCATATGCATAAGCATTATATACACACACACACACACACACACACAGACACATACACAAATACACACATTATATATATACCCTGTTTCCCCAAAAAGATGACATCCATAAAAAATAAGACTTAGTAGAGGTTTTGCTGAATTGCTAAATATAAGGCCTCCCCCAAAAGTAAGACCTAGCAAAGTTTTTGTATATAAATATATATACAGTATATAATAAATTTTCTTTTTTTTTCTTTTTTTGTGTGGTTCAACAATAAATGTGAAATCTTCTTCATGGAAAATAAGACATTCCCTGAAAATAAGACCTACCACATCTTTGGGAGCAAAAAATAATATAAGACACTGTCTTATTTTTGGGGAAACATGGTAGTTGCATACATATTATATCTATATCTATATACATACACTCACAAGCACACATATTATGTATATGCACACACATTACATATATAGAGAGATATTCACACACACACTGAAACACATACACACATTATATATATATATATATATATGCACACATACACATTCCACACACACATATTTTATATATATATATATATATATATATATGAACACATACACACACACATATCTATGTCTCTCTCTCTATACACACACACACAAACTTTTAAATATATATATACATACGTATATACAGAGACACCTCTCTGTATGTATGTGTATATATATATATATATGTATGTATATGAAACACAAAAATTATATATATATATGTATATAAATCTATACACACACACACACACACACACACACAGAGAAATAGTGATGGTGATGGCGACAAAATAGAAATGGATGAGCAAGCCCCATCTGTTCAGCCTCTCACAATCTCACACGGAGATGGGGTCAGGGCTCTAGAAATCGCAATGAAGCACATCGAGCAACAAGAAGCCGCTCCGGGGTTCACATTATGATGCTCCAAAGATGGCGAGATTTGGCTGCGAAGAAACGGCAATCATCGGGAAAGCAGGAAGGATCAGTGGATTTTTAAAAGTAGTATCCGTGGACTAAACTGTTTATAAAGGTACGTACATCAAAATGTTTGTTGTATACAGGGCTGTACATCAAAATGTTGACTAGTGGAAACGTCAGAAAGGAACTCTTCTAGAACATGGCCCATAGCCCAAAAGCCCCACAAAAAACTATTGACTAGTGGGGTTTATTTTTAACATTTTTTATACTGTATTTTCATAGTGAGTTCAAGGATTTTCAGAATGATTGCAAGGCTTTTCTATGACCCTGCGGATTATCCGACATTTTCGGCTATCTGGTTATCAGCAGGTCCACTTTATGTTGGATAATCATAATCACTTTATGTTCGGAGTGAAAGGACTGGAGAGGCCCAGCAACACCGTTAGACCTGGCCTTGGGTGGAAGAGCCCTCTCTCCATGGCAACACCATCTGACCCAGGAGGGAGTGAAGGACAGGCCAAACTCCATGGGGCCTGTCTTATATTAAGAAGCAGAGCCCTCCCTCCAGTCCATCTGCCTTGGTCCAGGCTTCAGAGGGAGAGAAGAACTGCTGGACCTCATCCCCTTCTTCCCCACCACCATTCCCTTCTCTTTTTGTGTCGTGTCTTCTTCGATTGTAAGCCTGAGGGCAGGGAACCCATCTCATTAAAATAATTGTAAGCCGCTCCAATAGCCTTTAGGGCTGAAGGGTGGGGTATAAATACTGTAAATAAAAATAGAGAGCATTTGGATGATCCAGAAGAGGACTGGGAGAATGTCATATGAATGTCAGATGAAACCAAAGTAGAACTGTTTGGTAGAAACACAACTCGTCTTGTTTGGAGGAGAGAACGCCGAGTTGCATCCGAAGAACACCATCCCTGGTCTCTGACGCATGCGAGTGGCACCATCATGCTTTGGGGCTGTTTCTCTGCAAAGGGACCAGGACGACTGATCCGTGCGCATGACAGAACGAATCGTGAGATTTTGAGTGCAAACCTCCTTCCATCAGCAAGGGCACTGAAGATGAAACGTGGCTGGGTCTTTCAGAGTGACGATGGTTCGCAAACACGCCGCCCGGGCAACGAAGGAGTGGCTTCGTAAGAAGCGTTTCACGGTCCTGGAGTCTCCAGATCTCAACCCCATAGAAAACCTTTGGAGGGAGTTGAAGGTCAGCGCCAGCCCCAAAACATCCCTGCTCCGGAGGAGATAGATCTGCTGGAGGAATGGGCCAAGATACCAGAAACAGTGTCAAGGGCCAACCTTGTGAAGACTTACAGGAGACGATTGACCTCCGTCATTGCCAACAAGGATGTATAACAAAGCATTGAGATGAACCTTTGATACTGACCAAATGCTGATTTTCCACCTTAATTTGCAAATAAATCCTTTCCAAATCAGACAAATGTGATTCTCTGGATTTGTTTTACTCCTTTTGTCTCTCTAGTTGAGGTCTACTTAGGATGTCAATTACTTCGGCCTCTCTCATCCTTTTAAGTGGGAGAATCTGCACAATCGGTGGCTGACTAAATGCTTTTTTGCCCCACTGTAGGCATTGTGTATACACACCCATATTACACACATACATACGGTTAGATATGACAGACACACACACACACACATTATATATATATATATATATACACAGAGAGAGAGAGAGAGATACACACATATTTTATATACACACACATATAAATACACACATTATGCCCACACAAATACATACCTATTATGTATACACACACAGAGACACACACAAACAGACAAATAGGGCCTTCCCTCCATTCCTACCATTCTGGCCCAGTCTTCCTCCAAGGAAGGAAGGAAGGAAGGAAGGAAGGAAGGGAGGAAGGAGAGAGGGAGGCCCAGGGCCTTGGAGCCCCAGCAGCAGCAAAGGCCTCTCTGCTCCCTTCCCCTGAATCTCCTTCTCCTTCTCCTTCTTCTTCTTCTTCGCAGGGATCCCTCAAAGGCAGCGATGGCCCAAAGCCCCGCAAACGACGAGGAACCAGGCTGCCTTCAACCACGCTCAGCTTAAGGCTGGCCTGCTTTACTCCAGGGGTCTCCACTGCGGCCTTTCTTTTTAAAGCGACTCTTGGACTTCAACTCCCAGAATCCACGGCTATTGCCCGACTAGGCTGAGGCCTCTGGGAGTTGAAGTCCAAAATCTCTGCTGCTCCACTTCCTGAGGGGTGAAGGAGGGGCTCCGTCCTTGCGTCACTTCCGAGGTGAGGAGGGGCGGGGCTTCTTCACTTCCGCAGGCGCCGAGCACCTGGTTGCCTTGGCAACGAGAGCGGACCTGCGGCTGGCTCACTTCCGGGTCCGCCCCTCCACAGTCGAGAAGCAGCCAATGGGAATCGCGGGGCGTCTGACTGGGAGCCAATCAGAGGAGACGAAATGAGGCGCACAGAGCTACGAAAGAGGAGAGGCTCCTGAGAAGCCACAACTTCCGAGTCCATAGACCGCTCTTACTCAGCCCCTTAATTCTAGATTCTAATTTAATTATAATCACAATCCGAGTGTGGAATGAGCCAGAGCCAAAGGCTGTTCTTTGTAGTGATAAACATGGCAAATCCACCTCAGCTCTGGCCTCAGAAGGGAGCAGCAGGGAGAGGCCTGGTTGGTTCTTGGAAGGAAGACCGACAGGAACTAGGCCCGCATCCTCCTCCGAAGGGTCAGCCTTTCCAAGGAAAACTGGTGGCAAAATCCCCCTCAGAGGTCCCCAAACTGTGCCCTTGAAGAGGGTTTGGACTACAACTCCCAGAAGCCTCAGCCATGTTGGCCAATAGCCTGGGATTGTGGGAGTTGAAGTCCAAAAGCCCTTAAAGAACACAGTTTGGAGACCCCAGTATTAAAGTATCCTAACCATGGATTAAGCTAACCTGGTTTAAACCATGGCCTAAGCCTTGAACCTGGTTTAAACCAGGTTATCTTAAACCATGGTTAGGTTACTTTACCTTAAGCCTTAAAGCATCCTGGATTAAAGCATGGATTAAGGCAGTGGCCCCAAACTGTGCCCTTTGAGAGGTTTTGGACTACAACTCCCAGAAGCCTCAGCCATGTTGGCCAATAGCCTGGGATTCTGGGGGCTGAAGTCCAAAGTCCCTAAAAGGCCCCAGTTTGGGGACCGCTGCCTCAGACGATGGTTTGAGCGTTGACTAAGACCTGAGAGACCAGGGTTCGAATCCCTCCCCAGCCATGGAAACCCATAGGGAGACCTTGGGCCACAAGTCACACTCTCTCAGCCTCATCACAGCCTGGCCCCACTTTTCTCCTTTATTCAAAGGGAAGGAGGTTAACACTTGGGAAGAAGCCCTCGAGGAAACGCTTCCTCCGCCCGCCTCCCCTGCGTCCCAAAAGTTCACGTATTGTTCCCCCAAACCCAAAGGCTTCTCCTTCGGACGCGGACGGACGGACGCACAACGCGGTCAGCGGTCCAGCCGAGGCGAAAAAGTGACCACAGGGTCGGAGGAGAACGGCCAGACGCAAAAAAGGCCACCCAAGCAATGATAGAAATCTCAGGAAGAGAGTCAACATTTCATTTCGACCGTTGCACGCAAAAACCCGCGAATGCGCCAAGGCGGTCTTCAAAGTTCGTTGTGCTGAAGGCCTCTGGAAATCCGTCCGGAGATGTCCTGCAGATGCTTCTTGACCTGAATAAAAACATAAAAACCCCATTTGTACTGACATTCAAATAATAATAATAACAATAACAACAATATTGTATTTATATCCCACCTGTCCGGTTGGTTCCAATGAGAATAAAATAAAAGGCAAAGTACAATAAAATACGGAACGAAACCCATTATCCCTTCCTCCAACACAACCCTTTAAAAATATGAACACCACTTTTTAATTAATTAAAAACACATAAAAATAATCAAATCAGATTAATAATCATAACGATAAATAATATCCAACGATAAAATAACGGTAAGACGATGGGAGTCCTGGGTTGTGATAAACGGGGGTTCGTATTATTAAATATATATACATTTAAAAATATCTCTTACATTATATTATAGCTCTTATATTATTATATAATTATATTTTATTATATTATCATTATTAAACTGAATTCTTACATAATTCTCATTTTTTCCTTCTCCTCCTCCCTCCACCCTATTATTTTATAATAATATTATATTATAATTGTTATATTTAATTCTTACATAATTCTTATTCTTTCCCCCTCAGGCTTCCCTCCACCTTAGTCTTCATTCTATAGAAACCAATTTATTTTACAGTAATACTAATACACTCCTCTATTCTTTCTTGTTTTTCTCTCCATTTCACAGTAAAACACACATTTTTTGTTTAGATAGATTGGTCTGTGTACATTTCTATTATCCTTTTCCCCCTTTTAGAATATAATTATATAAAAATATTCCAGGTTCAAATTACATCTTTGGGACTGCAGGGGTTTTAGAGGTTCCTATTCGTAGAATCATAGAACGAATAATAATAGAGTTGGAAGATGCTCTTTGCCCGGCTTCCAGGATTGATTTCTTGAGCTGGAACCTCCTTTCCTGTAGCTTTGCAACCATTGCTCCATTGTCTCCTCTTCTCTGGAGCAGCAGAAAACAAGCTTCCTCCATCCTCAATATGACATCCTTTCAAATAGTTATTATTACTGTTCGGAAGTTCCTCCTAATATTGAGGTGGAATCTCTTTTCCTGGAGCTTGCATCCATTGCTCCATTGTGTCCTGTTCCTTGGAGCAGCAGAAAACAAGCTCGCTGCCAACATCGAGGAGGGAAGGACTTGGAGAACTATGTGCAGGGATGTACAATTTGTGCTCGGGCTAAACCACTGAATGGAAAGCCAGTGGGTTGTTGTGTCCTTTGGAAACCCGAACCCAGCCATGGAAACACATTGCCATGGATTTTATTATAAACCTACCAGAAAGTCAAGGCAGAAATATCATCTGGGTGGTAACAGATCTGTTTACTAACCAAGTACATTATGTGGGGTGCAAGGGCCAACCCAGCACTTCAAAATTGGCAGATCTGTTCATTACGCATGTCTATAGGCTTCATGGACTGCCAGATAAGATTGTATCTGACCGGGGATCGCAGTTCACTTCACAATTCTGGGGGTGTTTGCAAGAGAAATTGGGGGTGCGCTCGGCCTTGAGTACGGCTTTTCACCCGACCTCAGATGGCCAAACGGAACGCTATAATCAATCTTTAGAGATTTATCTCCGGTGTTATGTGAACCATTTACAAGACAACTGGTGCACATTGTTGCCCCATGCAGAGGTTGCATTTTACATGGCAGTTCATTCCAGCGCAGGGGTGTCTCCATTTGAGGCCATCTATGGTTATGGACCTAGAATCCTTCCCCAATTGACAGTGGAGCCAGGAGACCCTGTGACTGTGGGACAGTGGAGTGCATTACTACGGAAGGGCTGGCCAAAAATAGAGAAGGCTCTAAAACTGACTAAGCTGGACTACAAAAAGTTCGCTGATCAACATCGTGAACCTACATCGTGATATGGCAGAATGGGTGAAAGCACAGTATGTGCAGGCTAACAAATTAGTTCTAGAATTCCACCGGACATATCCTAATAAACCAAAAAGGGGGACATAAGGCTTTGGGGGGGGGGGGCAGACTATCAGGACTTACACTATAGGTTTTGGTCTTGGGTGACTTCAATATCTCTCTGGAGACCAGCCCTTCTGATTTATCTGGAGCAGCTCGGGAGTTCATGGAATCCATGACAGCCATGAACCTATCCCAATTGGTCGCTGGGCCTACCCATTGTGCAGGTCACACACTTGATGGGATTTTTAGTACGGAACAGGAGTATCCGTGGGCGGAGGTAACCAAAACCTCCGCACTGTCGTGGACGGATCATTTCCTGATCAAGATGGAACTACAAGCCGCTTTCCGTCCCCCCGGGGGTGGCGGACCCATTAAAATGGTCCGCCCTCGAAGGCTTATGGATCCAATTGGTTTCCAGAAGGCCTTAGAGGGTCTAATGGTTGGTAACGCCAGTGATCCAGTCGAAACCTTGGTGAACACTTGGAACACCGATCTTCCCAAGGCTATTGACGCGATCGCTCCCGAGCGTCCTCTCCAGCCCGCTCCCAACCGCAAACCCTGGTTCACAGATGAACTCAGGGAGATGAAGCGGGTTGGACGACGACTAGAGCGCAAGTGGCGGAAAACTCACCTCATATCCAACAGAACTCACCATAGGCAGCACCTTCGCGCCTATCGGGAGGCTTTACGTGCAGCACGGAGATCCTTCTGCTCTGCACGTATTGCGTCTGCAGAGTCCCGTTCAGCAGAGCTGTTTAGGGTAGTGGGGGAACTGACGCAGGTTCCCCCTGCGCCGAATCCCCTACTTGACCCAACAACAGCCTGCTGTGACGCGTTTAACATCTACTTTGCAGATAAAATCTCTCAGATAAGAAACGACTTGGACGCCAATGTTTTGTCAGAATCCATTGGTGAGGTGTCCAGCAACTCCGTTGAGTTTCAATCGGTGAGTACTGATGACGTGGACAAGCTCCTTGGCAGTACCCGGAAGACGACATGCTCCCTCGATCCATGTCCATCTTGGCTGGTCGTTCAGGGAGGGGGCGCATTGAGGACATTCCTTTGGGATGTGATCAATGTGTCCCTCAGGGAAGGCACTGTTCCATCGTGTCTGAAGGAGGCGGCTGTTAAGCCTCTCCTGAAGAAACCTTCCCTTGATCCCCTGGACAGGAACAACTACAGACCAGTATCCTTGCTCCCATTTTTGAGCAAGGTGATCGAGAGAGCAGTTGCCTTCCAACTCCAAGCCGTCTTGGATGAAACCGATTATCTCAATCCATTTCAAACCGGCTTCAGGGCAGGTCATAGAGTTGAGACTGCCATGGTCGCACTGGCTGATGACCTCCGCTTGAGTATTGACAGGGGCAGCGTGACCCTGCTGGTGCTCTTGGATCTCTCCACGGCCTTTGATACTATAGACCACTCCATCCTTTTGGATAGGCTGAGGGAGGTAGAGATTGGAGGCACTGTTCTTCGATGGTTCCGGTCCTTCCTCTCCGGCAGATCCCAAAGGGTGAGGCTCGGGGACAGTTGCTCTTCAAAAATCAAGCTTAATTGTGGTGTCCCTCAGGGTGCCATCCTGTCCCCGATGCTATTTAACATTTATATGAAGCCGCTGGGTGAGGTCATTCGGAAGCATGGAGCTCAGTGTCTTCAGTACGCTGATGACACTCAGATATATCTCTCCATGACCAGATCATCAGCACAGACTTCAGATGGCGTCTCTCTTCTTAATGTCTGTCTTGCGGCGGTAATGGATTGGATGAGGGAAAACAAATTGAAACTGAATCCAGACAAAACGGAGGTATTAACAGTCACAGGCCCGAAGCCAGGCTTGGGAATACAGTCTCCAGTCCTGGACGGAGTCACACTCTCCTCTAAGGACTGTGTTCGCAACCTGGGGGTACTCCTAGATTCGTCGCTTCACATGACTTGTCAGGTGAATGCGATGGTCAGGAGTGCTTGTTACCAGCTTCGGCTGATACGCCAGCTGCGCCCTTTCCTGGACACGAGGGACCTGGAAACTGTGGTACATGCTCTGGTAACCTCACGCCTGGACTTCTGTAATGCGCTCTACATGGGGCTACCTTTGTGCTTAACTCGGAAACTTCAACTGGTCCAAAATATGGCAGCCAGGCTTGTAACTGAAACACCAAGGAGAGAGCACATAACACCGGTGCTCAAGGCTCTCCACTGGCTGCCGATTCGTTTCCGGGCACAGTACAAGGTGTTGGTCTTAACCTTTAAAGCCCTACATGGCTTGGGTCCATCTTATCTTAGGGACCGCCTCTCCCCGTATGAAACCCCCCCCCCCGGCACACTCCGATCCTCTGGGAGGAATCTGCTACAGCCTGTGAAAACTCGGCTGTCGCAAACCTCCCAGAGAGCTTTTCCAGCTACCGCACCGAAGCTTTGGAATGGACTGCCGGATGAGATGCGTCTTATAACATCTTTTGACTGCTTTAAAAAAGCTCTGAAGACGCATCTCTTCCGGCAGGCCTTCCCTGAAACCTCCTAGTTCCCGGCTCCGAAACGGGACCTATTTTGACCCCTTGCTTGGTGCTATTTTTACCCTCATCCAAGATCTATGAGGATGTATTATGTTTTTAATGTTGTTATGGTTTTAAATTACTACTAATTTAATTTATTTTTAAGGATGGGTGGTTGGGTATGGGTTGATGATGTATTTTAATCTGTATGTTTTAATTTGCTGTACCCCGCTCTGATTGTGCTCTACAGAGGAGCGGGCTAGAAATAAAGATTTATTATTATTATTATTATTATTATTAGAATCATAGAATCATAGAATCGTAGAGTTGGAAGAGACCACTAGGGCCATCCAGTCCAACCCCCTGCCATGCAGGAAATCCAAATCAAAGCATCCCTGACAGATGGCCATCCAGCCTCTGCTTAAAGACCTCCAAAGAAGGAGACTCTATCACCTTCCGAGGAAGTGCGTTCCACTGTCGAACAGCCCTTACTGTCAGGAAGTTCTTCCTAATGTTCAGGTGGAATTTTTTTTCCTGTATCTTGCATCCATTGTTCCGGGTCCTGTTCTCTGGAGCAGCAGAAAACAAGCTTGCTCCCTCCTCAATATGACATCCTTTCAAATATTTAAACAGGGCTATCATATCACCTCTTAACCTTCTTTTCTCCAGGCTAAACATCCCCAGCTCCCTAAGTCGTTCCTCATAGGGCATGGTTTCCAGACCCTTCACCATTTTTGTCGCCCTCCTTTGGACACGCTCCAGTTTCTCAATGTCCTTTCTGAATTGTGGCGCCCAGAACTGGACACAATATTCTAGGTGAGGCCTGACCAAAGCAGAATACAGTGGCACTATTACTTCTCTTGATCTAGACACTATACTTCTATTAATGCAGCCCAAAATAGCATTGGCCTTTTTAGCTGCCGCATCACACTGTTCACTCATGTTCAACTTGTGGTCTACTTGGACTCCTAGATCCCTTTCACATGTAGTTTCATTCAGCCAGGTGTCATCCATCCTATATCTGTGCATTTCATTTTTCCGCCCTAAGTGCAATACCTTACATTTCTCTGTGTTGAATTTCATTTTGTTAGCTTTGGCCCAGCTTTCTAGTCTATTCAGGTCATTTTGAATCTTGATCCTGTCCTCTGGGGTATTAGCTATTCCCCCTAATTTGGTGTCATCTGCAAATTTGATAAGTATGCTCCCAATTCTGTCATCCAGGTCATTGATAAAGATGTTGAATAGCACTGGGCCCAGGACAGAGCCCTGTGGGACCCCACTGGTCACTTCTCTCCAGGATGAAAAGGAGCCATTGTTGAGCACCCTTTGGGTTCGGCCAGTCAACCAATTACAGATCCATTTAACAGTTCCTTTGTCTAGCCCACATTTTACAAGCTTGTTTGCAAGAATGTCATGGGAAACCTTGTCAAAGGCCTTACTGAAATCAAGATATACTATATCCACAGCATTCCCTTCATCTACCAAACTGGTAATTTTATCAAAGAAAGAGATTAGATTTGTCTGGCATGATTTGTTTCTCTGAAACCCATGTTGAGTTTTTGTGATTATGGCATTGCCTTCTAGATGTTCACAGACTCTCTGTTTAATGATCTGCTCCAGAATCTTTCCTAGAACTGATGTCAGACTAACTGGACGATAATTGTTGGGATCCTCTTTTTTCCCCTTTTGAAGATGGGGACAACGTTTGCCCTTCGCCAGTCTGCTGGGATCTCTCCTGTTCTCCAGGAGTTTTCAAATATGATTGCCAATGGCTCCGATATTACTTTTGCCAGTTCTTTTAATACCCTTGGATGGAGTTCATCTGGTCCCGGAGACTTAAATTCATTTAGATTAACAAGGTGTTACTTATTCTGTGCTGAAATTCCCCTATTCTGTTCTCTGCTCCATTATCCTCAGGTTGAGCACCCTTTGCCTTTTCTGAGAAGAGTGAGGCAAAGAAGGTGTTGAGTAATTCTGCCTTTTCTCTATCTCCTGTTAGCATTTTGCCATCTTCCCCACGCAGTGGCCCTACCGTTTCCTTCTTCTTCCTCTTGCTGCGGACATATCCAAAAAAGCCCTTTTTATTGTTCTTAACCTCTCTAGCAAGCCTGAGTTCATTCTGCGCTTTAGCTTTTCTGACTTTACCCCTACACATGCCTGCTATTTTTTTGAATTCCTTTTTCGTGATTTCCCCCTTTTTCCATTTCTTATACATGTTCCATTTCAAACTTAGCTCGGTTGAAAGTTCCTTAGTCATCCATCCTGGTTTCTTGAGACACCTCCCGTTTTTCTTTCTCACTGGAACTGTTTGAAATTGTGCCTTCAGTATCTCCCTTTTGAGAAAGTCCCATCCGTCCTGAACTCCTTTATCTTTTAGTATTTCTGACCATGGAATCGCCCTCAATACTTCTCTAAGTTTACTGAAATCCGCTCTCCTAAAGTCTAGGATGCGTGTCTGACTCTGCCTGGCTTCTCCTTTCCACTGTATAACAAACTCCAGGAGAACATGGTCACTTCCACCTAATGATCCCACCACTTGCACCCCATTAACCAAGTCATCCTTGTTGGTTAGGATCAGATCTAAAATAGCTGACCCCCCTGTTGCCTCTTCCACCTTTTGGACCATGAAATTGTCTTCCAGGCAAGTGAGGAATTTGCTAGACCTTGAGGATTTGGCTGAGTTTGACTTCCAGCAAATATCAGGATAGTTGAAGTCGCCTATCACTACTACATCTCTCTTTTCTGACTGTGTGGTCATCTGTTCTAGAAAGATATCATCCAATTCCTCAGTCTGACTTGGGGGTCTGTAGTAGACTCCCACCGTAACACCCTTGTTGTTTCCCTCCCCTTTGATTCTTATCCAGATGCTCTCCACCTGGCTTCCATGATTGATGTCCAGGATCTCTTCACTGGTGTAAATATCTCTGACATATAGTGCTATTCCTCCTCCTTTCCTGTTTGGCCTATTTCTCTTAATAAGGTTATAGCCCTCTATTTCCACATTCCAATCATGAGACTCATCCCACCAGGTTTCAGTTATGCCTATTATATCATATTTGCTTTGTTGTACTAGGAGTTCGAGTTCATCTTGCTTATTTCCCATGCTCTGTGCATTAGTGTAGAGACATCGCAGACCATGGTTCCCTTTTACTTGCTGCCTGTGCAAGTTTTTTTGCCTCCCACTGTTGGGTCCTTGCACTGTTTGCCTTGTTTCCTCTATGTCAGTTTGACTATTTTCGCCATCCCTTTTGCCTTCCTTAATATTGTCTCCCTTCCCCTCGGAACTCAGTTTAAAGCTCTCCTGATCAAGTTCTTGAGACTGTTGGCAAAAACATTTCTTCCAACTGGCGTGAGATGCAACCCGTCTGTTGCAAGAAGTCCCTCCTCATGGACCCGCAGCCCATGATCCAAGAATCCAAATCCTTCTCGGCGGCACCATCTGCGAAGCCAGTTGTTCACATCTGCTATTTTCCCCTCCCTTCCTGGACCATGCCCTTCAACTGGCAGAAGAGACGAGATGACAACCTGTACATCCATTCCTTTCAGCTTCCTACCAAGCGCCTCGTAATCCCTTTTGATGTTCTGAATGCTGTGTCTTGCAGTATCATTAGTACCCACATGGACCAAAAGGAAGGGGTATTGGTCAGTAGGTTTGACCAGTTTTGTCAGCCTCTCTGTCACATCCCGGATCTTTGCACCTAGAAGACAACACACCTCTCGGGACATCTTGTCAGGCCTACAAATCACTGCTTCTGTACCCCTCAGCAAGGAGTCCCCCACTACGACCACACGCCTCCTCCGAGGCTTAGCAGCGACTGTTCCCTCGGGTGGGACTCTCAGGCTCCCCTGCTCCGTCCCTGAAGTCTGTCCATGCTGCTCTTCTTCATCCTCCTTGATAAGGGAAAGAGCTTCGAATTGATTCTCTAGCTGCAAGCTCCCCAAACAATTCCTTCTTGGTTTACTTCTCTTTGTGACATTCCTCCAGCTGTCTGCCTCCTCTGTTTGGCAAGTGACCTCTTCCACCCTAGCATCTTCCTCTGCATGGTACTCATCCAAGATGGTTAGTTCTATTGTGTCCAGGAAATCCTCTTGTTCCCTAATCTGCTGAAGTGTAGCTACTCTGGACTCCAGCTGCTGCACTTTCTCCTCCAAGAGTGCCACCAACTTGCACTTGGTGCATGTGAAGTTCTCCACTTCTGTAGGCAAGAAGAGAAACATCCCACAAGAGTTGCAGGTGACTGCGGCAGATCCCTCGTTGTCCATACTGCAAAGTCTTTAGTAATAAATATAACAGTCAATCTACTGGGAATACTTCTTTAAAGGTAAGTACTGGCTGCTATCTTGCACTTAAAGGGAAGGTTCTGTTTCAATATCTGATTCTAACCTAATGCCACTTGAGCAGAGTTGTTCAGTTAAAGAAAACTAAAATTCGCGGGCCTAACGGCGCGCGGCTCTGGAAGGTGGTATATAAAGCTAGTCTGCTAGCTCCGCCCCCTTGTGACTCACAGATGTGACTCACAGAAGCTCCTCCCCTTCAGCAACGAGCACACGGTCTCAAGCACACGGTTATTATTATTATTATTATTATAGGTTAGTGATAATTACTCGCATATATTAAGTTCCTAGATGTAGTCACACCATATATGCTAGTAATGTATTAGTCTGCTAATTCTGTTAGTGGGATTGATGGGGGTTGGGTAGTATTAGTGGAAGATGGTATTTGGGAAAGTCTGGGACGGTCGGGTTGGAATGCAAGATAACAGGGGCGTCAAGGTTGCAGTCCTGGAGAATCCAAGGGTTGCCATGGTAAGGGGGGCTAATGTGTGTGTGGTGTGGGGAACTGCGGGGAGAAGCAGGGGGGCGCCTGTAAAAGCCTGGGATTTTTCCCTATGACCTCAGATGTTGCAAAAAAGTGTTTGTGATCACTACTTCCAGTGCTCTTACAATAAACTTTCTTCTTTTGGGAACAAGTTTGCCTGTGGATCATTGGGTGGAAGATCTCAGTGGTCACAGCTGTGCAGCTTCTCCTTGAGCTCCGAGTGTTTCTTGTGCAGCTTCTCCTCCTTGAAGGGACTCACCTCCACCTCGTCCTCCGTGTCGTCCTCCAAGGCGGTGACCGTGTTTTTATGGAGGTCTGGGAAGCAGGAGGAGGAAGAGCAACAGCAAATGAAGCAAATGCTGGTCAGTTTCAGGCTCTGTGGCCATGTTCTAGAAGCATTTGTTGCTGATGTTTCGCCAGCGGCGCCTGTTCTTTTTGCCCCGTGCGCAGGTTGTGCCGTGTGGTTGCCACTGCCTGCTTCCAGGGTACAAGGGTAGCCCCATAGAGAGAACATTGCGGAAACCGAGTCGTGAGGCTACCAGCGCACGGACCATGGTTTCCGAGTCCCCGGTTCCCGGGAAGGGCGCGGCTGATAACAGGCGCTCCTGACCACCGCATTCGCCTGATTTGCGGTCAGAAGTGATGAGTCTTGGAGTGTGACTCCCCTCCAGGACCACTTGACCTATCCCTAAACCTGGATTAGGGCTCCCAACAGCGAATGCCTGCATCTTGTCTGGATTTAGTTCTACAGTCATCCCTCCGAACTCACAGGGGATCCGTTCAGGGGACCCCCGCGAATTCGAAATTTCACAGATATTCATGTCCCATTGTCCCCAATGGTGCGCTGCCATTGGGGACAATGGGAACCTGAGTACCTTCCCTCCTTACCTTATTGAGCCAAGGCCTTGGCCAGCACAGGCATCTTAAAATGGCTGCACCGGCCGAAGGAAGGTCGCGCCAGCCAGGGTCTTTCCTCAGCCGGCGTGGGCTTCTTCCAGCCAGCGCGGACGTGCTTCGATAGGAGCAAAGTCGCTCTGGCCGGCTGAAGGCCACTCCGGCCGCAAGAAGACCGCTCCGGCCATGGCAAGGCCTTCCTTAGGCCATAGCAGCCTCCAGCTGGCCGGCACAGCCATTTTCATCATCATCAACCCATTTATCTGATTTTATAGGGTTTAATTATTAACCTTATTAAAATTTCCAAATATATTTTTATATTCTATATATTTTATATTCTATGTACACGGAATATAAACCCTCTTTGAAGGTTCAATAATAAATGCCTTCCTCCTCCACTAGAGTGCTCCCCAAAAATCTTAATTTTGAAATTATCGATTTTTGATCTTATTAATATCTCCTAGAACATATAACACATAAATAATAAAAGTTCCTGTTTTTTACTTTGGCAATTGAATGGAAGGTCTAAGGGCAACGGATGCCAGAAGCCAAGACCCCAAGGAGCTGGTTCAGGTCTTTCTGACCCCAAAGCCATAGCTTCGTTTCCCCACTGACCCACCCCATAGACCCACCCCATAGACCACCATGCAAAGTCCTTGGTACCTTCCGTCCGGCCGATGGCCTCCAGGAGGATCTTGTACTCGTGGACCTTCTCCTTGTGATGCTTGAACTCCCTCCGCAGCTTCTCCAGATCTTCCTCGGAGAACTTGCCGGACTTCTTGGCCTGATTAGGGTTAGGGTCATGGGGGAGAAATTTAGGGATTGCAAGGCGGAAGACGGCAAGGACCACTACTCTGTACTCTCAGAGAGTTTCTCTAAACACAGAAGATGGAGGAAGCTTGTTTTCTGCTCCTGCAGAGACTGGGAAACAGGACGTCCCTTTGGGTCTCTTCTAAGATCCCACTCATCCCTCCATATTTGCAGATTTGATATATTCACGGATTTGATATATTCATGGATTTGATCTATTACGGATTTTTTTCATATGCTTTCTCTAGGAATATCTAGTGGCACTGAAAGACCTAGAGATCCCTTGAGAGGACACTCCTAGGCCTTTGTAGCTCCTTCAGCGTAACTCTATGGTCAAAATCTGGCAGATGTTTGCCACAGCGTTGCCCTGGAGGACCTAGAGATTCTTAGAGAGGTGTCCTCTTAGGTCAAAACATGATGTTTATGTTATTTGCAGGTTTTTCCCCATATTCATGGGGTCTTGTGTGAATATGGAGGGACAAGTGTGTATGGGTTTTTCCTCTCCGTTCTGGAGAGATTTCTTATAGGACTTCTCTCAGACCCAGCAGGGATGTGAAAGATCAGGAAGCCATCCTCCGACCCTCCCTCCCAATCAGCAGAAGCGGCGAAGAAGAAAGACACGGCCAAGGAGGCAACGGCAGCGCCTCCCATCCCCCACCACCACCGGTGGGGCCAGGACTGCGGGCGGAGAGATCGGGCTGGAGGCCTTAAAAACGCCTCCCCTATTATGTCCTTCATGGGAGAGCGGCATAGACAGAAAAATTGGCATTCTATTGTATCGTTGTCAATCTATACTTACATTGGGACAAGAAATTTAACTGGGGTACCCATCCTCACCATCAGATAATGGAGCCGAGAGTTACTTGGGAATGGCTATCGAAGTTGTGCAGGGTCAGGGAAAGTATGACGGTAACAAAGTGAACACATATTACAAAAGAGGAAGGGATCGATGCTTGATATCTATCCCTTCTTCAGTTCACTCTGTTTCCCAGGATAATGTGGAGAGTCCACCAACTGTTCCACAATCCCTTAATCTGCTCCTCTGTAATGTCAGACGTCAAAAGTAATACGCATATCATCCACAACCTCCTCGTGGATGAACAGGCCGACCTGACATGTTTTACCGAGACCTGGCTGGGAGATACCAGCGCTACCACGTGGGCACAGGCTCTCCCAGCCGGGTATACGGTCAGTGAGCAGATAAGGGAAAGTGGGCGAGGGAGCGACGTGGCCCTAGTTCAGAAGACCAACCTGACTCTGATCAGGAAGCCTGTCCAGAAAACAACCCACGTCGAGTGTATGTACCTTAGCCTGAAGACCAGGGATAGTTTGGGGAGTCTGTTAGTATACCGGCCACCGTGTTGTCTATCAGACTCCATGACCGAGCTGACTCAGCTGGTCTCTGAGTTGTTGCTGGACTCGCTCAGACTTCTAGTTCTGGGAGACTTCAACATTCCTCTAGAGACCAGCCCATCTAACCTATCTGGAGTGGTTTGGGAGTTCATGGAATCCAGGATAAGCATGAACCTATCCCAATTGGTCGACAATAATATCTTGATAAAATCGCTCCTGAGCGTCCTCTCCATCCAGCTCCTGACCTTAAGCCCTGGTTCTCACAGGAACTCAGGGAGATGAAGCGGGTTGGACGACGACTAGAGCGCAGATGGCGGAAGACTCGTCTCTTATCCGACAGAACTCGCCATAGGCAGCACCTTTGCGCCTATCGGGAGGCTTTGCAGGCAGCGCGGAGATCTTTCTGCTCTGCATGCATTGCGTCTGCAGAGTCCCGTCCAGTGGAGCTGTTTAGGGTGGTGGGGGAACTGACATAGGTTCCCCCTGCGCCAAACCCCACGACAGCCTGCTGTGACGCATTTAACACCTACTTTGCAGACATAATCTCTTGGGTAAGAGCCGACTTAGATGCCAATGTTTCAGCAGTATCTGCAAATGGGGCACCTAGCAACTCCGTTGTTGTCACCTTACTGGATGAGTTTCAATCTGTAAGTACTGAGGACGTGGACAAGCTCCTTGGAAGCGTGAGGAAGATGACCTGCTCTCTCGATCCATGTCCATCATGGCTGGTCGTCCAGGGAGGGGACACACTGAAGACATTCCTTCAGGATGTGATCAATGCATCCCTCAGGGAAGGTATAGTTCCATCTTGTCTGAAGGAGGCCGCTGTAAAGCCCCTCTTGAAGAAACCTTCCCTTGATCCCCTGGACCGAAACAACTGTAGACCAGTTTCCTTGCTGCCATTTCTCAGCAAGGTGATTGAGAGAGCTGTCGCCTCCCAACTCCAAGCCGTCTTGGATGAAACTGATTATCTCGATCCATTTCAAACCAGCTTCTGGGCAGGATATGCAGTTGAGCCTGCCATGTTTGCTCTGACAGATGACCTCTGCTTGAGCATTGATAGGGGCAGTGTCACCCTGTTAGTGCTCTTGGACCTCTCAGTGGCCTTTGACACCATTGATCATGCCATCCTTTTGGACCGGCTGAGAGAGTTGGGCATCGGAGGCACTGCTTTACAGTGGTTCCATTCCTTTCTCTCCGGCAGGACCCAAAGGGTGAGGCTCGGGACAGTTGCTCTTCCAAAACTGAGCTAGAATCATAGAATCATAGAATCACAGAGTTGGAAGAGACCACAAGGGCCATCTAGTCCAACTCCCTGCCATGCAGGAATTCTCCATCATAGCATCCCCGACAGATGGCCATCCAGCCTCTGCTTAAAGACCTCCAAGGAGGGAGACTCCACCAGACTCTGAGGGAGTGTGTTCCACTGTCGAACAGCCCTTACTGTCAGGAAGTTCCTCCTAATGTTGAGGTGGAATCTCTTTTCCTGCAGCTTGCATCCATTGTTCTGGGTCCTGTTCTCTGAAGCAGCTTGCTCCCTCTTCAATGTGACATCCCTTCAAGTATTTAAACAGGGCTATCATATCACCTCTTAACCTTCTCTTCTCCAGGCTAAACATCCCCAGCTCCCTAAGTCGTTCCTCATAGGGCATGGTTTCCAGACCCTTCACCATCTTAGTTGCCCTCCTTTGGACCCTCTCCAGTTTCTCCACATCCTTTTTGAATTGTGGTGCCCAGAATCGGACACAGTATTCCAGGTGGAGCCTGACCAAAGCAGAATAGAGTGGCACTATTACTTCTCTTAATCGAGACACGATACTTCTATTGATACAGCCTAAAATTGCATTGGCCTTTGCTAAACTGCGGCATCCCTCTCAAGGTGCCATTCAGTCACCTGTTCGCAGTCTGGGGATGCTCCTAGACTCATTGCTTCACATGACTAGTCAGGTGAATGTGACGGTCAGGAGTGCCTGTTATCAGCTTCGGCTGATACGTCAGCTGTGCCCTTTCCTGGAGATGAGGGATTTGGAAACCGTGGTACACGCTTTGGTCACCTCACGTTTAGATTACTTCAATGCACTCTACATGGGGCTGCCCTTAGGCTTAACCCGGAAACTTCAACTGGTACAAAACATGGCAGCCAGATTAGTCTCTGGAGTTTCCAGAAGAGAGCACATAACTCCAGTGCTCAAATCTCTTCACTGGCTGCCTATTAGTTTCCGGGCAAAGTATAAGGTGCTGGTTTTAACCTTTAAAGCCCTACATGGCTTGGGTCCATCCTATTTCAGGGACTGCCTCTCCCCGTACAATCCTCCCTGCACACTTCGATCCTCATAATCCCTTATGATATTCTGAAGGCTGTGCCTTGCAGTATCATTGGTTCCCACATGAACCAAAAGAAAGGGGTATTGATCAGTAGGCTTGACAAGTCTTGTCAGCCTCTCCGTCAAATTACGGATCTTTGCCCGAGGGAGACAACACACCTCCCAAGACGTCTTGTCAGGCCCACAAACCACTGCTTCGGTACCCCTCAGCAAGGAGTCCCCCACTACCACCACACGCCTCCTCCAAGGTTTAGCAGTATCTGTTCCCTTTCGTGATACTCTCAGGCTCCCCTGCTCTGTTCCTGATGTCTGTCTGTCCCTGCTGCTTTTCCTCATCATCTCTGATACCAGAGAGAGATTCAAAGTGATTCTGTAGCTGCAAGCTCACAGAACGAACCGTGGTTTCTCTACTTCTGTGTGTGACATCCCTCCAACCATCTACTTCTGTTGTGTGTGAAAGTGACCTGTTCTTCCCCAGCAACTTTCT
The DNA here is from genome assembly GCA_034509955.1 of Urosaurus nigricauda. NCBI lineage: Eukaryota > Metazoa > Chordata > Lepidosauria > Squamata > Phrynosomatidae > Urosaurus > Urosaurus nigricauda. The sequence continues at coordinate 436,475 of JAOEGL010000002.1, forward strand.
CTGTCCAAGACCGTCTGGTCCTTTCTCTTCAGGAGAACCTCCTGCTCTCTGTGATGCTGAAGTGTAGACACCTGGGCCTCCATCTACTGAACTCTTTCTTCTAAGAGGAATACCAACTTGCACTTGGTGCAGGTGAAGTTCCCCACATCTATAGGCAAGAAGACAAACATCCCACAGTTGTTGCAGGTGACTGCAGCAGGTCCCTCAGTGTCCATAGTGAGAAGTCTACTGAAACAAGACTGTGGGCTTCCCCGTTTAAACATCAGTGTAAAGAATCCCTGTGTGGCTCAATCAACTGGGCCTATAGTTATCTGGAAAGCTCCTGGCTGCTAGCTCCTTCCAGAGGCACTTCCTCTGAATATCCACAACCCCTGAAGGGGAAAGTGAACAGACAAGTATTAAAATTGAATGAGTTGCCCTCTAACACTGTGCCTAGGTCACCTTCACCTCTGTACTCCCCCCCCTCCTTGCCTACACACTTGCTCCCTCCTCAATATAACATCCCTTCAAATATTTAAACAGGGCTATCATATCACTTCTTAACCTTCTCTTCTCCAGGCTAAACATCCCCAGCTCCCTAAGTGGATGCCGTTCAACCTGTACTTCCAAATGGCTCTTGCCCATTAGGAAAGACAGTGAGGAAGGAAGACTGAGGAGGGGTGCTCCAATGCAAGGTCCTTGTAGCTGGGTTGGGAAGGGAACGAAAACGGAATGATGAAAATATTGCATACAGGGGGGATAACGACCATTAAACGTTTCCTTGAGAGGGATGACGAAGAACAATCGTTTGCAACATTTAACGCGAACGGAACATTTGCAGACTGCGATGGTGACAACTGGAAAACGGAGATGTGCGGTAAAATCCATTTTGTTCCATTAGCAAGCTGATGTTGAAACGTTTACATCTGTGTGTGCGATAAAGTCCTCAGTCTGCTTCTCCTCTAGAGAGCAAAGGCCTCCCTCTGTTGCCCTTTTTAATGGGGAGCGATGTCTAGTTTATTGGGGGGGGGGGGAATTAAGCTCCTACTAAAAAAAGGCCCTCTTTCTTGCAGTGTGGTTAAGGGAACATCTTATAAACAAACTGCCTCCTCTGCATCCAATGGGAAAACCCCTCCTCCTCCTGTGTGTTTGAAACAAAAGAAACAGGTTTTTCTGCCAAGGTGTTGCTTCCAATCCCATTCAGTCTATCAGGAGACTCTGTAGGTGTTATGCTGGATTAAATATTTAACTACTGAACATGGACATAAAAAGCCCATGGCCTTGCCATTCACCTAGTTCATGGCTTGATGGCGCTTTTTGTGATGCATTTGAGAAATCTGCCATGAGGCCATGAAAGTTCAGGCCACCAGTCTCTTTCTTTTGGCTGTTCTAGGGGGACTTACGGATCCTAATATACCACTGAGGTCGATGTTCAGGGTCCAAAACTTGCCTCTGTAATCCAAGGTAGCAACTGCTTGATGCACTGGAATCCTTTTTTACTGTCACAGTGTTTTATATGTGACCTGAGCTTCCTTGCATTAGGAATGGATGCAAGACTCTGCAAAGAAACTCCCGTGAACACCAATGGGGCATGGCACTACTCAATATTGCAGTGTGTTTTTGTGCCCAAGATATTTCCAAAATTCTCCAATCAAATTGGACAGTGGAGGATAAATCTTGCTCCTGTAGAGTTTTATCACTCCGTTACCTGCACTGGGTTAATTTTATAATCCATATTTAGATAATGCTATACTTATGCAGAGTGAACAAAAATGGCTGCTTTAGAACACTGATTTCTGAGAGAAGGGGAAAATTGCAAGCTGGCGTGTAAAATGGGGCCAAGTGAAGGTCTTTCAACTAAGCTGAACAAACAGGAGAAAACAAGAAATTGTTTACAAGATGCTCTGGTACCCTAAGCAGAGGCGTCACAATGAATTTAAAAAGATAAACATCAGATAAGTAGAGTTGCAGTTGTGTGATTATGTGTAAAGTTTACAGGGAAAAGTAACTTTTGTAGGTGGCCTGATGAGTCATAAGTGGGTTTTAATTATACATGCGTTCGTTTGTCTGATTGCTTGAGATTCATTTGTTTAGAGTTAAGATTGGCCAATAGAAAGCATTCTGGGCCTCAGTCTTGGGAAACTGAACTTTCACTGGGGACTTTTGCTGGCAAAATAAACCTGAGTTCTCAATCGGATGTCTGGGCCCGCTGTCTCCTTCAGTCTGTCATGCTGAGGACTGGATAAGCGGTCTTAGCTGAACCCGTTATCCATAACAATCGGCTGTTAATTCAGTTCTCAGTCCAAACAATCATCCTATAAGTTGATGACAGTTTGGGATTTGGGAGATCTTTCAATTCCTCCAAACCACCTTTTGGACAAATACAAATCCATTGGAGATTACATTAAAATCACTTTCTCCCCCCTTTTGCGATCAATGGCCTCTCTTTCCCCTGAAATCATAGAAACATAGAGTTGGAAGAGACCACAAGGGCCATCCAGTCCAACCCCTGCCATGCAGGAACTCCCAATCAAAGCATCCCTGACGGATGGCCATCCAGCCTCTGCTTAACAACCTCCAAGGAGGGAGACTCCACCACAGTCTCCGAGGAAGGAGTGTGTTCCACTGTTGAACAGCCCTTACTGTCAGGAAGTTCCTCCTAATGTTGAGGTGGAATCTCTTTTCCTGCAGCTTGCGTCCATTGTTCCGTGTCCTAGTCTCTGGAGCAGCAGAAAACAAGCTTGCTTCCTCATCAATATGACATCCCTTCAAGTATTTAAACAGGGCTATCATATCACCTCTTAACCTTCTCTTCTCCAGGCTAAACATCCCCAGTTCCCTAAGGCGTTCCTCATAGGGCATGGTTTCCAGACCCTTCACCATCTTAGTTGCCCTCCTTTGGACATGCTCCAGTTTCTCCACATCCTTTTTGAATTGTGGTGCCCAGAACTGGACACAGTATTCCAGGTGGGGCCTGACCAAAGCAGAAAAGAGTGGCACTATTACTTCCCTTGATTTAGACGCTATACTTCTATTGATGCAGACTAAAATTGCATTGGCCTTTTTAGCTGCCGCATCGCACTGTTGACTCATGTTCAGCTTGTGGTCTACTTGGACTTCTAGATCCCTTTCACACATAGTTTCATTCAGCCAGATGTCCCCCAACCTATATATGTGCATTTCATTTTTGTGCCCTAACTGCAGGACATTACATTTCTCCGCATTGAATTTCATTTTCTTAGCGTTGGCCCAGTTTTCTAGTCTATTCAGGTCAGTTTGAATTTTGATCCTGTCCTCTGGGGTATTAGCTACTCCTCCTAGTTTAGTGTCGTCTGCAAATTTGATAACTAGGCTCTCAATACTGTCATCCAAGTCATTGATAAAGATACAGAATAGCACTGGGCCCAGGACAGAGCCCTGTGGGACCCCACTGGTCACTTCTCTCCAGGATGAAAAGGAACCATTGTTGAGCACCCTTTGGGTTCGACCAGTCAACCAATTATAAATCCATGTAACAGTTACCTTGTCTAGCCCACATTTAACAAGCTTGTTTGCAAGAATGTCATGGGGGATCTTGTCAAAGGCCTTATTGAAAGCGAGGAATACTATATTCAGAGCACTCCTTTCATCTACCAAGCTGGTAATTTTATCAAAAAAAGAGATCAGATTTGTCTGGCAAGACTTGCTTCTCTGAAACCCATGTTGACTTTTTGTTATCATGGCAATGGCTTCTAAAGAGATAAGAGACCAGCTACATAGAACTCCTCTCAGAGCCAGTTACAGGCCAGTTGGAGCTAGAGAGAGAAGAGGGAAGAACAACTTCTCGGCGGCCATTTTAAGTGTGTGTCTCCTGCAGAGGAGGAGGAGGAGGAGAAACTACCATCTGTCTTGAACGCCCTTCTCTTTTAGTATTCCTCACCATGGGATCACCCCCAGTATTTCTCTAAGTTTATTATAATCAGCTCTCCTAAATTCGTGTCTCACTATGCCTAGCTTCTCCCTTCCACTGTATATCAAAATCCAGGAGAACATGGTCACTTCCACCTAAGAATCCCACCACTTGCACCCCATCAACTAGGACTTCCCTGTTGGTTAAGATCAGATCCAAAATAGCTGATCTTCTATGATCAAGCAATGCAAAAGTTGAAACATCCGATTATCTCTGCTGATGCATTTTGGGATAGGAGTTTGTGGGGTGTCTTTGCATCATTGCACTATGGGTAACACTACACACTGTCCTAATACATAATGTGGTGTTCAGCAATGGACATTCCTCTTGCAGAACGTGTATTTTTGGTTTTGTATAGACGAGTGAACTATTAGTGATAGGGTGGAAACAGACATGGCTCCATTTTGGGAAATAGCAGATCTCTCCCAAAGTTCGGCCTAAGCATGGAGAAATGGAAGAAGGTCCTCTCACACCTTTGCTTTTTTTCATGCAGCCAGGGTGCCAGCTCCTCAGAAAGTCAAGTTGTGGTACCAACCTGCAGAGGAAATTTAAATTAGGCTTCAAAGGTTCCTCAGGATAAAGATAGCACAAGGTCTACAAGAAGTACGCAGCAAGACACATGGAGAACATAGGTATATGTGTTACCTATGTATGTGTTACATGCAGGTGCATGTATGGGAGTATATACACATAGGACACACATATGGGAGAACAGGTGAGCACGTGCATGGGGGTACATATCAGACAAGGTGTAGAAAGAGAGAGAGAGAGCATGGTGCGCATGTAATACGTTAACAAGTCTACCTGCAAAGTGCACCAATGCAGCACACGAACACACAAAGAAATAGGCGCACAAAATCATGGAGATGTAAACATTCATGTGCACATATGTTTATATATGTATATATATATATATATATATATACACACACAAACACATACACATACATCTATATGGCAAGCATTGTGACTCCGTGATATCGTGAAATGCGGCAGTGTACCGCATAGTGTTTGTGTATACATCCGAGAGCATCTCAATAGGTACACTCATACACACATGCACACACACACACACATTTTCTTAGTTGGTGATTACAAAAATCTGGAGCATGGTTAGAATAGTCGAGATAGTGTGTGTGTGTGTGTGTGTGGTGTGTGTGTGTGTGTGTGTGGTGCTTGCTTTGAGCAACAGCAGTTTCTCAGTGCAGTGTTCTATAGGGCAATTTACCATTCTCCCCTTCCCTTTTCCCTTTGTTCAAAAGGGTAGCAAAGGCTGCTTGGAGACCCATTCTAAAGGGAAGGGGGCTTACACTTATTATTTTTTGACAGTTCACTGCCCTCAGGCTTACAATCTAATAAAGACATGACACATAAGGAGAAGGGAATTGTGATGGGGAAGGGAATCAGGTCCAGCAGTTCTTCTCTCCCTCTGAGGCCTCGACCAAGACAGATGGCACAGATGGCTCTGTTTCTTCATCTAGGCCAGGCCTGATTGAGCTGGGCCTGCATCTCTCCCTCTATGGCCGGATGGCACCAGATGGACTGGAGGGATGGCTCTGCTTCTTAGAAGGCTCTTGGAAGGAAGAGGTCCAAGTAACAGTAGAATCATCAGTTTCTTCTTCTTCCCCCTGGCCCCAGATAGCCACTGCAGTCCTTTCATTCTCTCTGCTGGGATGTTTTGCAGCAGAATCCTTTTAGGTCCTGGTTTTACAGTCCTAGCAGGCAAAGCAGCTGTGAGTGATGGGAAACACGGTGCCTACTGAGTCAGGGCCTCTATCCTGAAGAGAGAGGAATCTATTTGGAAGGCAGAGGTCTAAGTACCAGCAGAGTCAGCAAGTTCTCCCCCCCCCCCCCCCGGATTCCTGATGGTCATTGTGAAGCTCCTCCTCTCTTTGTTGGGGTGTTATAATCTTCTCTCCCTCAGAGCCGACAGCAGTGGCGGTTGGAATGGAGGGAGGTTGCCTCACCAGCTGCTGGGACTGGAGACGATGGCTCTTCTCTCCCTCAGGGTCCACAGCGGTGGCAGTTGTAATGGAGGGAGGGTGTCTCACCAGCTGCTGGGACTGGAGACGATGGCTCTTCTCTCTCTCAGAGCCCACAGCAGTGGCAGTTGGAATGGAAGGAGGGTGCCTCACCAGCTGCTGGGACTGGCGGTGATGTCTCTTCTCTCCCTCAGGGTCCATAACGGTGGCAGTTCAAATGGAAGGAGGGTGCTTCACCAGCTGCTGGGACTGCCGGTTATGGCTCTTCTCTTCCTCAGGATTCACAGCGGTGGCAGTTGGAATGGAGGGATGGTGCCTCACCAGCTGCTGGGACTGGAGACGATCCCTCTTCTCTCCCTCAGAGCCGACAGCGGTGGCAGTTGGAACGGAGGGAGGGTGCCTCACCAGCTGCTGGGACTGGCGGTGAGGGCTCATGCAAGGCCCAGCAGCCAAACTCTCATGCATACCAAGGGGCCATCGCAGAATTTAATACTGCAGTGTCTTTTTGTGCCCCAGATCTTTGGAGCTCAAAATTCTCCACTTGAAATTGAAAGGCATAGCATTACCATTGCTGCATTAGAATCAAGACGTAAAATCTCTCGGATAAACGAAGGTCTGGATGCCAGTGTTGAAGCAGAAACCAGAATAGAGGTATCTAGAGCTTCCGTGGACTCAGTTGTACTGGATCAGTTTGAGTCTGTTAGTACCGAGGATGTGGACAAGATCCTTAGAAGTGTTAGGAAACAACCTGCTCTCTCGATCCCTGTCCCTCGTGGCTAGTGGCACAGGGGGGACCGGCTGTAACTTTATTGCTACACCGGATTATTAATACATCTTTGAGGGAAGGGCGGTTTCCTGACAACCTCAAATTGGCCATCATAAAACCGATATTGAAAAAGCCCTCCCTCGACCCCCTGGTTCACAATAATTATCGGCCAGTTTCGCTACTGCCATTTTTGGGGAAGGTGATCGAGAGGGCGGTTGCATTCCAACTTCAATCGATCTTGGATGAAACGGATTATCTAGATCCATTTCAAACCGGTTTTCGGGCGGGCTACGGGGTTGAGACTGCCATGGTCGCCCTGATCGATGATCTCCGTCTGGGCATCGACAGGGGTAGCGTGTCCCTGCTGGTGCTCTTGGACATCTCCGCGGCTTTCAATACCATCAACCATGGTATCCTTCTGGAACGTGTGGTAGAGGTGGGTATCGGAGGCACTGCGCTCCAGTGGTTCCGGTCCTACCTCTCTGGGAGGTTCCAGATGGTGCAGCTGGGGGACGTTTGCTCCGAAAAGAGGGCCCTCAGTTCTGGGGTCCCTCAAGGAGCTATTCTGTCCCCCATGCTTTTCAACATTTACATGAAACCGCTGGGAGAGATCATCCGGAGGCATGGGGCACAGGGTTATCAGTACGCTGATGACACCCAAATAGTCTTCTCTATGTCTCTGACTCATGCAGTGACCAGGGATGGCGTCGCTCCTCTCGTGGCCTGTCTGGAATCGGTAATGGACTGGATGAGGGAAAACAGACTCAGCCTGAATCCAGAGAAAACGGAAGTACTCGTGATAGGTTCTCCCGGCCCAGGGATGGAGGTGGTTCCACCTGTCTTGAACGGGGTCACGCTCCCCGTGAAGGACACTGTACGCAGCTTGGGGGTGCTCCTTGACTTGTCGCTCCATCTTACTTCTCAGGTGGATGCGACGGTCAAGAGCACCTGCTTTCAGCTTCGGCTGATACGCCAGCTGCGTCCCTACCTGGACCGGAGGGACCTTGAAACTGTAGTACACGCTCTGGTAACCTCTCGGTTGGATTTCTGCAACACGCTCTACATGGGGCAGCCTTTGTATCACACTCGGAAGCTGCAACTAGTGCAGAATATGGCAGCTCGGGTGGTCACTGGCGTCTCCAGGACTGACCACATAACACCGGTTCTAAAAGATCTCCATTGGCTGCCTATTCGCTTCCGGGCTCAGTACAAAGTGCTGGTTATTACCTATAAAGTCCTAAATGGCTTGGGCCCAGAGTACCTGAAGGACCGTCTCTCCTCACATAATCCGCCCCGCACACTTAGATCTACAGGGCAATCATTACTTAATGTTCCAGCGGCCAGATTGTCAACCACCAGGAAGAGGGCGTTCGCTATTGCTGCCCCGAGCCTCTGGAACTCACTACCCATGGAGCTCCGCCTGGCTGCCTCCCTTGCCCAGTTCAAGAAGGGGTTAAAAACGCATTTGTTTGAACAGGCCTACCCCTGACTCTCCCCCGTTGCTATTCTCCCCCATTAGGACTCGGACTGGAACACCGCTACCCTTGGGTCGAAACTGTTAAATTGTTCCGAATAACTGTTTTAACTTTTGTATATATTTTAATTTTTGTATGTGTACACCGCCCTGATCGTAGGAAGGGCGGTATATAAATAAAGTTTATTATTATTATTATTATTATTATTATTATTATTATTATATGCCTTCCCTGGGGTAAGAATTTTTAGACATGTATCTGCAATTTGAAACCGACTCATTGCTCTATATTTCATATCTGGGAGAATAAATATTATGGGTTCCTACAGTCTGGGCCGATATTTTGTTGGCTGGCAAATGCAATGTATGCATCAAGCACATGCAATATATAGCATGGGTGCACATGCACAAAACCCCCTGGTAGGGAAAACAACCATGCTCCCATGCAGATGTTTTAGGCCTGTGATGGGGCCCACTATGTGGAGATCGGTTTTTCAGGTGTGATTACATTAAGAGGAAACCTCTGACTCCCTCTTTTTTATATTTATTGAACAACAAACAGTGCAAAAGGCCAACAGCACAAACAGTGCAGAACTTTGCACATGTAAACATACTCCGGGAACCCAAATGTCCAAGGCATGTGCATGGACATGCAAAGTGCAATGCAACAAACAAAACTACTGACTAAGCCCCACATCACAGTTTCTTGCCAGTCATGAAGGACGACACAGCGTTGCAAAAGGAACCAATACACATTCAGGGAGTTCTTCTTCTTTATAATCCTTTTGGGCCTGGGGCAACTGTTAACCTGGGAGGAAAGTATTTCCGTTTCCCGGACGGAACAGGTGAATTGGGATCCGGGTACGCCTTCCTTGTTGCTTTCAGTTTCAGGGGCCGCAAACTCCCTTGCTTGTTCCAGCCCCAGGCGACTTCTCTTGGGTGCCTGCTGGGAGCCACTGCCCCCCCCCCCCCAGATGCAGGGACGTTTTCGGAGATTGGCCTGCAGGCCCTATGCGATTTGCCTGCTACCCTCCTCTGTCGCTCGGCAAGTTCAAGCTTTCTTTCTTCAAGGTCCTATTTCCGCCTTTCGAGGACAGTTTGTTGCTCCCTCTCTTCCCTTTCCTCCCTCAGTCTTATGTCTTCCAGAGCAGGTTTGGCCTTATTAATTTCGACTGGCATGTTCAGAGAGGCTCTCCAAGTAATGGAGGAGCTGTGCTCTGTCCTGCTGGCAGGCCCGCGCGTCCGCACTAATAGATTCAGCTACCTGTAACATAACCTGCTCCATCCGCTTGCTCTGCCTGTCGCTGGCCAAGCGGAACTGTCTTCAAGAAAGCTGTCCCTCCTTCCGGCTGTGTTCGATTATCGCCGTGATGATGTGTTCCCCTCTTCTGGCTCTCCCCTCTCTGAGGACATCCCCGGTCGCCAGAGGACCTGTTGGCCTGGGGCGGGCAACGTTCTCTTGGGGTCCTTGAAGTTGAGAGATGTTTAGTAAGCACAATTGGTGTCAAGAAACTGTGGACACATAGGACTCTTTCAGATGTGGGGAACTGGAAGTATAATCCAAGGGCAATCCAAAAACGCAATCCTGGGGTTTCACGTTATTGCGAATTAATTCTTCTCACGCAATTTCGGGCAAAAGGGAAGTCACTCTGAATGCAATCATGGGTTTTGCATTATTGCGCATTAAAGGTTCTCACGCAATATCGGGCAAGGGAGGGTTATTTTCGGGTACTAGGAAGACATTCCGAACGCAATGGGGATTCACGTAAATTCGCTAAACTAGCGAATTTACGTGAATCCGAATGGGCTCCATTCGGATTTGGGAGAAATTCCTCCCGTTTGAAAGAGTCCATAGACATGTTTGGATTGCACCTATAGATCTGGGATTCAGGAGAATGTAGGATCGTTAGGAACGCGGTCAAAAAAAAAAGGAGTTAGTTATGTATATGCTACTTGAAAGATGCACCCACCACATGCTTCCGGAGACCCTTCCCCTGTGGGTCTTCCTTCTCCTGGTCTACCGGACCCTCTAGTTGTTCAGTCAGCATGCCTTCCTCTTGATCGGGCTGAACTCTGCCCTCCTCCTGCTCCTCCATTCCATCAATGTGAGATTCTAAGGATGGGGCAGAGAAACAAAGGGCTAGTTAGTTTTTATTCCTGATTATCATTCTAACACTAGGTTGGCAGGTTATGACTATTAATTCCTCACAGCTTGTGTTGTGGCACTGCAAATGGTGATGGTTTCATTGTGCTGTTTTTCAGCCATAACGTTGTTCTTGGAGATTGGTAGAACTCAATATTTCAGTGGTTTGTGTTGAGATGTTTCTGAATGTGGCTTTTGCCCCATACGTCCAAGAGGGAAAACACTTCCCGGTGCTCCCAAGCATACCCCCTGTCCTGCTTCCATTTAGGATCTGTAGGTTTGCTAACGTTTGAAAGATCCATGAACAAGATAAAGTGAGTTATTTTTACCTTATTCAGTTTTCCTTTCATGAAGCTGTTCCTGCTGCAGTCTACCTGTGAAGGAGAAATGTAATTAATCAATACGTTGGCAAGAATCTGCATAATAGGAGTCTCCTGAAATGGCAGGCCCAGTCGCAGCAAAGGAATGTAGACCAATGCTATAGAAGTACCCAAAATGGACAAGAGGAGAGGGGTCTAGATAGAAATGCCAAAGAGGAGGCTGTAAGGGAATGAGAGGCAGGCCCAGCTCCATAAGGAGAAGAAGAAGAGTCCTCCCTCCATGCCTTCTGACTTGGTCCAGGCCTCCGAGGGAGAGACCTGACCCCTTCCACACCAAAATTCTCTTCTTCTTTTGTGCCATGTCTTTTTCGGTTGTAAGTCTGATGGCGGAGTTGAGACAGTGGCTGGGTAGGACTTTGCATGGCACAATGTGTCAGCATTGAAGACCCCTGGCTCCCCCTCCCTAAATGGGTTCATTGTAAGAGAGTTCCTACATGGCACAACAGGTCATCATAGATCACCCCTTGGCTCCCAATCCTAAAGGTGTTCTGTGAAAGAGAGTTCCTGCGTGGCACAACGGTTCTGCATTGACTACCCGTGGGCTCCCTTTCCTAAATGGGTTTCTAGAAAGAGAGTTCCTGCGTGGCACAACGGGTCAGCATAGATGACCCCTGGTTCCCCCTCTCTAAAGGGCTTCCTTGAAAGAGGAATTCCCTATTTACGCCCCAAGGGCCTCCTGATGGATTAGGAATAATAGGAAGTCTTAAAGATATGTCAGGTAAACCTCCTCGTATAAGTTAACCCTCTGTGTTTTTTATACTCATTGATGTAACCCTTACCTGCCAACAAAACGTCTTCAGTGCGGCAGCAAGATGTGTCCTAAGGTGCAATTTTAGGCTGCATCAATAGAAGTATAGTGTCTAGATCAGTATAGTGTCTTGATCAAGGCGTAATAGTGCCATGCTATTCCCCTTTGGTCAGACCCCACCTTGAATACTGTGTCCAGTTCTGGCAACTACAATTAAAAAAAATTGTGGAGAAACTGGAGCATGTCCCAAGGAGGGCGAGTTTGAATGGGAGTTCCTGCATGGCAGGTGGTTGGACTGGATGGCCCTTGCAGTCTCTTCCAACTCTGAGATGCAGTGGTTCTATGATTCTTTTCTTCTATATTTTAAATGTGTCATGTCATACAAGTGAAGAGAGCATTCCAATGCCTTCTGGGAGTTCCTCTGGGTAACATATAACAAGCCATTATTGTTGTGTTGCTACTTGCCTTATTCCTTGGGAAACCGCGCAATCCCACTGCGGCCTGTTCCACCAGGAGTATAAACAGGAACCAAAGAAACAACCAAAGAACCCAGAAACAAGCAAAATTCTCTGTGCCCGTGCCATACTTCATTTTTGAAAACTACACATTCCTATCCTATCCTATCCCATAGCCGAACACCCAAACCTTCGCGGCACAAGGATCTATCAAATTGCGAAATCACGTTAAACCAGCCTTACCTCCGTAATAGACTGAATTGCACGAAAACGGATACCGATACACAGACACGGTAAAGGAATAACACTAAACCTTTCGCGGAGATCCCAGTATTACCCTCCAAAAAAGGGGTCTTCACTTTTGCTTATTGTAGCCAAGGCGCATGGTAGGCCAACCAAGCAGAAATTGCAGTGCTATTATTCAAAAGTACTGTTCTCCGTTGTGATCTCGATAAACCTTTATGAGGTCCCAATAGAATGGAAACTCACAATTACACCGCCCCCCAGGAACATGGTGCAGGTGCGCATGGTACGTAGAAGCTTAAGTACATGTTGCCATATGTTCCCCTTGGGGATAAGTGGCGCTAAGGTGTGCATGCCAAAGGGCCATGTTCATTAAATGTTGGGGGGGACAGAATAAGAGATACCTCAGTGCTAAAAATAATGAACAGGTGCTTCCATATTGTGCTTGCCAAGCAGTAGCACGCAAGAAAACACTGAGGTGCTATGTTTGGATAATCCCCTCTCAGAAACAGTAGTCCTATGAAAACCATGCGTGTATGTACCCTCGTAAGTACTGTTAAATTTGCATGGCACACCACACATTGTTTGTGGCTTTTCATCACTGCAGGACGCGAACCCGAAGACGCTCCACCAGCTGCACACCCACCGAGGGACTTGCCCGCACCACTCCCTGCCGTTGCGCTCGGCGAAGGGAACGGGCAAGTAAAGCAGCGTCTCCTTAACATGGAGTCGGAGATGGAGCTCGTGCGCACCCAGCAGCATGAAAGTAAGCCACCAAGAAAGCTGCTTCTTCTCAGACAGCAATGCCTTACAAGATGCACAACGCACAACAGGCAAAATGTCTGAGTATGTTCCTTTTTTTCCTTGGCAGTGCTGGAACGGCAGGACTTGATGGAGCAGCGTTTATTGGCAGTGGAGACTGGACTTGACCGGCATTGATGTGGATCGACCACTTTCGTGTATCACGTTCTCCACCACGCCAAGTTGAACTGGGAAATGGGAATTAGCTGCAGCTGGATATGTGATACCTGTGGCCCTCTCCTTTCTTTGTGGGGCTACAAAGACATTATTTCTATCTCTTTTCTGTTTGTGTACAGTTAATGTATGTACAAGAGGGTGTGTGTGTGTGGGCGTGAGTGTTCAATAGTGCAAAAGTTCTTGGATGTAAATTTTTGTTTGTTTGTGGTTTATTACTGCCCCTCCCCTCCCCCCGCTACCTGTTTGGAAACAGGTAACAGATGTACCTTGGTTTTCGCCTATCCCTGTTCACGTGTGTGTGAGTGTGAGCTGATGTCTCGGTAAGTCTCCGTGTGTTTGTATTGTGCCCCCCACCCCCACCGATACCTGTGCCGGAACAGGTAACAATTGTACTTTGGTTTTGTGTCCCCACCCGGCCTTGGCCATATACGAACAGCCAATGTCCCTCTTAATTTTTGGATTTGCTTATTATTATTATTATTATCATTATTATTAGGCTTTATTTCTAAAGCAATGTAATTATACTCAGCACTGTAAAAATTTGGTAAAACTTAAGAAATATATAAAAGCCTGCCGGATGTGTACACTCTATGATAGTAACAGTTAGATAAAGTTATAAAGGGAAGGAAAGACAAGTTAAAACATCAGCCATAAAAGCAAGTCACATCAAATGATATCAGACAGCCCGATGACAATCACACATTCCCTGACAACGCTTCCCTAAACAATAAGGTTTTCAGCTCCACCTTAAAACTGGTTAAGGAAGTGATGAGATGAGCATGCAGAGGGAGAAGGTTCCAGGAATGAGGGGCAGCAAGAGAAAAGGGACGGATCCGGGAGGGGGCAGAGGAAAACCTGGGTTGGGAGAGGAGACCTTGATCACCAGAGCGGAGGGTACGGGTAGGAACATAGGGGGAGAGAAGATCAGCTAGATAAGGAGGGCCAGCCCATGCAGGGCTTTGAAGGTGAGTAACAAAAGTTTGTACCTGATGCGGAAAGGAAGAGGGAGCCAGTGAAGGGAAGACAAGATAGGGGAGACATGATCATAACGGCGAGCAAGTGAAATAATGCGTGCAGCTGAATGCTGAACAGAAATTAATGGGTGGAGATGAGAGAGAGGAAGCCCAGCCAGGAGGAGATTACAGTAGTCTAGTCGTGAGACCACTAGGGCGTGGACCAGTGTTTTTGCGGTAGAAACGGAGAGATATGGACGGATTTTGGCAATATTATAGAGAAAAAATCTACAGACCTTGGCTGTGGTCTGGATCTGGGGAGTTGTATTAGACTCCCACCTTTTGTAAAACTAAAAAGTGACAGGTGCTCCGCCCCTTTTGTGTCTTAGCCCCACCCCTTAGGCTCTTACCCCCTCCCCTGGATATGTGGGTTCTAGATCTTGGGGTGTCGATTGGGGGTTCCCCCTTGGAGGTTCTAGGTTTTGGGTGTCAATTTTGGGGGGTTCTAGATTTAGGGGTGCTAACTTTGGGGGTTCCAGAGGAACCCCCAAAAGTTGGCCATTTTGGTTTTTGGCCAAAGTTATTTTTGGGGATATGTGTGACCCCTCTGTGAACTCAGCTCATCCCGCCCGACCACCAGGAGAAGGTCCCATCCCTACCTGATCGAGGGTGTGGCAGCAATCCGCATTCAAAGATGAGAATTGGGGGCCATTTTATTTGTGCCGACAAAACTTTTCAGGGTGCTTGTGACCCCTCTACAAACTCGTCTCTCCGTCCTGATGTGAACGCTTCAGAGGTCCGCCGCGATCTGAGCTAGGGGAAGGCACGACGTGCGCTTTGCTCCCCCACGCCCCGCCCATGGGGGCGTGGCTTCAAAAACGGTGTCGCTGATTGGCCGAAAGGTTTACGAAAACGCCGCTGTCTCAAATCCCCCGTGCTTCTGACCCGTCCAATGAAGTTCAGGCGGAAGGAATAACGTCCATGCGCAGCAGGCTATATGAGAAGGGGTCCCAGTTTCGCCGCCGCTACCACTGCCTGCTACTGCTTGCTACTGCTTGCTACTGCCTGCAACGGCTTTTGGGACTACCTACCCGAAAAAATGCTGAATTTCGCAGAGACCGTGCCAGAGAGATCCCAACAAGCTCTGATGGAGACTCCTCTGCCTTCTCCGGGGACTGAGGAGAGAGAAGTTGAGAGAATGGAAAGACAGCTTGAGGCCATGCTTCAAGACGTACAACGGATGTATGAATCTATAACAAAATTGGTGCTTGAGGAGCAGATCTTTGGTTCTCCAGAACAACTGAAGGAACAGTTTGAAAAATGGATTTCTGAAAACTGGCTAAGCTCATTATCTGACGTATCATCAGATGATGGCTTCCAGGAAGAGATCTCCAACAGCGACGGAGAGGAAAGCCCGTACATGCCAATGGCCCCAATGAACCGTGAAGCAGAGGAAGAGGAGCCGCCTCCCTGAACCTGTTCGCCTCCCTGAACCTGTTCAAAAAAGGGCTAAAAACATACCTGTTTGAGCAGGCCTACCCCTGACTCACTCCCCTTGTTGTTACCCTACCCCTCCCTCATCATGACTGGACTTGGGGGTTTTGCCTTGATACTGTACTGCCGTTCGGGCCGATTTTATACTGTCGTTGTTTACGGCGAAGCGGTGGAGGTTTCTATCCTGAGGAATTACAAAAAGTGAACGACCTGCAGAATACGAGCTACCAAATTGAAAAAATTATATCCACAAGGTTCAGAAAAAAGAAAAAATATCACTTAGTGAAGTGGTTAGGGTGGCCTGATAAATTTAACAGCTGGTAGCCGCTTCAGAGCTCGCGGATCCTGAACAGAAATCAAAGGGGCGAGAGAAATGAGCAGCGGATTTTACATTACCCTGCCCAGTAACGCCTGTCTAGATGCTTATCCCCATAATACAAATTCCAATTTCACGATACAGCTGGCTCAACCTTTAGATTTGCAAGAAGAATGGGAAGTGGGGTTAGCAAAGATACAGTACCCCAACAGCTGGTTCACGGTTACAGAACATTTGATGTTTCAGTTGTCCAAAGATTCAAAGAACTGGGAGTTTCAGTTGAAGAGAGGATATTACAAGGACATCTCCGATATCGTGAAAGCCATGAATTATGCCATACAGACACAAAAACCAAACCCTCCCGACGTGTACTCTATTGGTATTACGACCCAGTGACGGCCATAGTGAACTTTAGAGGTCCTGATGTTTATGAGTTTTCAGCACCTGAGGAGCTATCCCACATATTGGGTATATATAATACCCGTGGAAATCTAATCAAACCACGTCACACGGCCGACATTAACGGAGGATTCAACTCGTTGTACCTGTACACAGATATTATAGAGCACCAGATTGTTGGGGATTTTTCGGTGCCGCTCCTGTGCTGCGTACCGGTCAGAGGAAAAAGTCACGAATGTATCACCGTGATCTATAATAAGCCGAATTATATTCCCATCAGTAAGAGCCACATTCACACGATTACCATTGAAATAAAGACAGACTTGAACAGACATGTACCATTTCGTGTTGGGAAGGTGATAGTGAGGCTGCACTTCCGACCCAGAAAAGCCTATCTTTAATTTAAAATGGCTGTGTTAAAAGACTACAAGGACATCGATGCTTACAGGGCCTACTACAGGGCTCAGACCGGACGAGGATTGCCCGGATTCATAGGGGCGCCTATGATGTACGGAGTGGGGTTGGGAGGAATATTTCGCGGGCTTTTTTGAAAAGCCGTTCCTTTTCTGAAGCAAGGGCTGGAATTGATGAAGCCGCATGTTAAGACGGCGGTGAACAACATTGCCGGGGACGTTGTGGGAAGAATTATGAACAAAATGCATCCCCAGGAGGGTTCAGGCGTGGCCTACTTGAAAGAAGGGGCGGAGTGAAGCGCAAGGCGTCTCAACAGCGTCAGGGGCCTCCGATCCCTTTAAAAAGGATGGCCGTGTGGCAAACAAAGATTCAGAAGCAGCAGACAGCGAAGAAGAAGAAAGCTGTGCTGAAGAAAAAGGGCGAGACGAAAAGGATCAGCAGAGATATATTTTAAGATGGCATTCATTCACGGAACCTCTGAAGAATGCGCCAAGTCCGAATTGGATCTCTTTCAATTATCCCCAATCCAAACCAGCATCGAGAGCAGTATGTACATCGAGGTCCCGCCTTTGGCGGCCCTTTCCCCCAACGCGCCTCTGGATTTTTATATCACGGGAAACAGCGAAGACTACATCGATCTAAACAACACTCTTTTATACATCTGTTGTAAAATAACAAAAGAGAACGACTCCGATATCGACGACGACGCCCGGGTGGCCTTAAGCAATTACCCCATAGCCTCTCTTTTTTCTCAACTTGACGTCACCCTGGGAGATCGGCTCATCACTCAGAGTAACAACTGCTTCCCCTACAGAGCCATGATGGAACTGATTCTGAATTACAACGGCGACACCCTGAGCACCGAGTTCACGGCGGGGGGCTTCCATAAAGATACCTCCGGACTGATGGAGCAAACTCTCCTCACAGATGCCGGAAACAGGGGATTTAGAGCTAGGGCGGCTCTAACAGCCGGCAGCCGCAAATGGGATCTGATGGGCCCTCTGCACAGCGATTTGTTCTTTCAGGATAAAATGTTGCTGAACGGTGTGGACATGAAAATTAAACTCACCTGCAGCAATGACGCATTTTGCCTGATGAGCGGCGGTGGAAATGAGAATTACAAACTGCACATTTTGAATGCCGCCCTGTTTGTGAAAAGGGTGAAAGTTTCACCGGGTGTCCGATTGGGGCACGCGGAAGTGCTGCTTACCGCTAACGCCAAGTACCCCATTGAGAGTGTGGGGATGAAGGTGTTCAGTATACCCGGAGGAAGCCTCGTATGCAACCAGGAAAACCTCTTCTTGGGACAGCTGCCTAAGCAGATCGTCATAGGCTTTGTTGACAACGCCACTTTCAGCGGCAACTACGCCCTAAATCCCTTCAATTTCAAACATTTCAATGTTAATTTCGTGGCCCTATATGTAGACGGAGTTCAAGTACCCTCTAAGCCTCTCCATCCCAATTATGCCGAGGAGCAGTGTGTGAGAGAGTTCATGCAGCTGGTACAAGTTACAGGAAAAGAAATGAAAGACCGGGCCCCTCTAATTAACCCTAATGAGTTTTTCAACGGATATACCTTGTATGGATTTGACTTGTGTCCAGGACAGAGTTGCGCCGAGCACTATTCCCTCATAAAAACAGGAAACCTCAGAGCCAAGATCCAGTTTGCTCAACCCCTGCCAAATACTATTAATATGATCCTGTATGGAGTGTTTGACAATGTGATTGAAATCAACCACAGCAGAAACATTCTCTTTGATTATATGTGAAGATGAACACAGGGCAGATATCGCAGTTATTATATCGGAACAAGTCCTTTCTAGACGTATACCCCAGTGATTTGCTTCCAAAGAGATTCCTCGCCAAAAGACCCGTGGGATTAGTGGTGAACACCCACCCTCACCATTTACCGGGACAACACTGGATCGCTATCCACCTGCCACTAGAGAGTCCGGGAGAATTTTTTGATTCCTACGGCATGGCCCCCGATGATCCCCGCCTTTCTAAGACCATCGCCAAGTTTTTAGAACACCAGACCGAAGAGACGGTGTTCCAGCAGAATCAGCTGCAGCACCCCCAAGCCTTGACCTGCGTTTTCTTTTTACAAAACTGAGCATTTTCCAGGACAGCCGAAGGCACAGGCAGGGCACATGGCTCTGATCTCTCTTTTCCGCACTGGTGTCTGCATTTGCACTTCTTATTAAGTGCAGGGGCCTTTAACAAGGATCATAGAAGCATAGGTTCATAGAATTGGAAGAGACTACAAGGGCCATCCAGTCCAACCCCTGCCATGCAGGAACTCCCTATTCAAGCATCCGCGACAGATGGCCATCTAGGCTCTGCTTTGAGACCTATATATAGGGAGACTCCACTACACCCCAAGGCATTGTGTCCCATTGTCGAACAGTCCTTACTGTCATGAAGTTCCTCCTAATGTTGAGGTGGAATCGCTTTTCCTGCGGCTTGCATCCGTTGTTCCACGTTCTAGTCTCTGGAGCTGCAGAACACAAGCTTGCTCCCTCCTCAATATGACATCCCTTTAAATACTTAGAGAGGGCTGTCATATCACCTCTCAACCTTCTCCTCTCCAGGCTACAGCACCCGAAGTCGCTCCTCATGAGGCATGGCTTCCATAACCCTTCACCATCTTAGTTGCCCTCCTTTGGCCACGCTCCAGTTTCTCCACATCCTTTTTGAATTGTTGTGTCCAGAACAGGACACAGTTTTCCAGGTGGGGCCTGGCCAAAGCAGATTTGAGTGGCACTATTACTTCCCTGGATCTAGACACAGTACTTCTATAAAAGCAGCCTAAACTTGCATTGGCAATTTACAGATTTTACTACCAAGCACGATTACATTGTAAGCATATGGCCTTCCATCTGCCTGCATCATGGCTTGATGGCAGTTTTTGTTGTGCAATCGAGATATTTGGCAAGAGGTCATGAAAGTTCATGCTGCCAATATCTTTCTTTTTCCTGCATAACCTCTGAGGCTGCTTACAGCTCCAAATATACCACAGAGCTCACTGTACAGGGATAATACCTTGCCTCTGGAAACCAAGGTAGCAGCTGGTTCATGCAGTGGAGACCTTTCTACTGTGATTGTATTTTGCATGTGACCAGAGATTCCTTTGATTAGGAATGCATTATTTATTTATTTATTTATTTATTTACAGTATTTATACCACGCCCTTCAGCCATAAAGGCTCTCAAAGCGGCTTACACTTATTATTTTTTGACAGTTCCCTGCCCTCAGGCTTACAATCTAATAAAGACATGACACATAAGGAGAAGGGAATTGTGATGGGGAAGGGGATCAGGTCCAGCAGTTCTTCTCTCCCTCTGAGGCCTGGACCAAGGCAGATGGACTAGAGGGAGGGCTCTGTTTCTTCATCTAGGCCAGGCCTGATTGAGCTGGGCCTGCATCTCTCTCTCTATGGCCGGATGGCACCAGATGGACTGGAGGGATGGCTCTGCTTCTTACAAGGCTCTTGGAAGGAAGAGGTCCAAGTAGCAGTACAACCAGCAGCTTCTTCTTCTTCCCCCTGGCCCCAGATAGCCACTGCAGTCCTTCCATTCTCTATGCTGGGATGTTTTGCAGCAGAATCCTGTTAGGTCCTGGTTTTACAGTCCTAGCAGGCAAAGCCGCTGTGAGTGATGGGAAACACGGTGCCTACTGATACAGGGCCTCTATCCTGAAGAGAGAGGAATCTATTTGGAAGGCAGAGATCTAAGTACCAGCAGAGTCAGCAGGTTCTTCCTCCCCCTGGATTCCTGAGGGTCATTGTGACTCTCCTCCTCTCTTTGTTGGGGTGTTATGCTGTTCTCTCCCTCAGGGTCTACAGCGGTGGCAGTTGGAATGGAGGGAGGGTGCCTCACCAGCTGCTGGGACTGGCAGTGATGGCTCTTCTCTCCCTCAGAGCCCACAGCGGTGGCAGTTGGAATAGAGGGATGGTGCCTCACCAGCTGATGGTACTGGAGACGATGGCTCTTCTCTCCCTCAGAGCCCACAGCGGTGGCAGTTGGAATGGAGGGAGGGTGCCTCACCAGCTGCTGGGACTGGAGACGATGGCTCTTCTCTCCCTCAGAGCCCACAGCGGTGGCAGTTGGAATGGAGGGAGGGTGCCTCACCAGCTGCTGGGACTGGAGACGATGGCTCTTCTCTCCCTCAGAGCCCACAGCGGTGGCAGTTGGAATGGAGGGAGGGTGCCTCACCAGCTGCTGGGACTGGAGACGATGGCTCTTCTCTCCCTCAGAGCCCACAGCGGTGGCAGTTGGAATGGACGGAGGGTGCCTCACCAGCTGCTGGGACTGGAGACGATGGCTCTTCTCTCCCTCAGAGCCCACAGCGGTGGCAGTTGGAATGGACGGAGGGTGCCTCACCAGCTGCTGGGACTGGAGACGATGGCTCTTCTCTCCCTCAGAGCCCACAGCGGTGGCAGTTGGAATGGACGGAGGGTGCCTCACCAGCTGCTAGGACTGGAGACAATGGCTCTTCTCTCCCTCAGGATCCACAGCGGTGGCAATTAGAATGGAGGGGGGGTTGCCTCACCAGCTGCTGGGACTGGAGACGATGGCTCTTCTCTCCCTCAGGATCCACAGCGGTGGCAGCTGGAATGGAGGGAGGGTGTCTCACCAGCTGCTGGGACTGGCGGTGATGGCTCTTGCAAGGCCCAGCAGCCAAACTCTCATGCATACCAAGGGTCCATCGCAGAATTTAATACTGCAGTGTCTTTTTGTGCCCCAGATCTTTGGAGCTCAAAATTCTCCACTTGAAATTGAAAGGCATAGCGTTACCATTGCTGCAGTAGAATTTTATCAATCCTTTATCGGCTGTTCAATAAGCTGTGATTCCAATCACTCATCCTATAAATTGATAACAATTGGATTATGGAGCTGGGAGATCTTTTTATTCCTCCAACCCGCATATCCTTGGGAGATTAAATAAGGATAATCAATGCTGACAATAGTTTGCAAGGATTATAGCACTCCCTCCCAGAAGTATCATTACCTATTCATTTGTGGTAAAATGAGTGAATGTGAGCAAGAGTGGCACTTTTCTGAAACTTTCTGACAGAAATAAAATGGAGAATAGCAGTGCATGATGCCTGGCAAGCAAAGCGAAGATTCCTGAAAGGTTGATGTGGCAATGGCGTGTCTGTGAAAAAGAGGGTGCAGCTGCCTGTGTTATTTGTAAGAAGAACCTGTATCTGTAAGAAGACGTCCAAAAACTGCGAGAACAGCAATAAAGAACAAAACGCTTGGACATGAACTGATAAGAGACGGAACACCTGAAAAACATCAAGTATGAAGCTTTGGCTTAAGCAAAGGTTTATGGAGAAGAGCCAAAGGGCGTTGGACATTGCAAAAGTGAAGAACTTTGCAAAAGGTTTAAAAAGAAGAGGCTTACCTAGCAGAGGGGTGCTTCTGTTCCTAGGCAAACAGAACACCCATGCACTTTGGGAAGGCGACAGATCCCCGACTTCAGCAAAGTGCCTTTTTGTGAGTATGTGTGTGTATGTGTGTGAGAGAGAGCTCTCTTGGTGCTTGTGTTTCTGTATGTCTTGATTCTCAAATAAATGTTACATGCATGGTGATTTAAACCAAATTTGGTGTCTCAAGTATCTGTTTCAACCTGGCTTTGGGGTAGATCTTTTTGAGAGAGGGAATTTACATTTACACACTCTCAGGAAACAAAGAACTGCCCTACAAAATCTGGGCATAACAGATTGGTGTCAGAAGTGGGATCCTAGAGTGTAGTGTGATTTCTTTCTTTCTAAGAAATCCCATAGTCATGATGAATGGATTTTTGAGACTGAGGTTCAAGGGGACGCCCTTGTGAATGTTGAATTGCTAATTGTTGAGAAATTTTGAAGCTGGATAGCAATTGTTGAATTGCTAGTTGTTGAATTGCTAACTGTTGAAAAAAGGCCTGTTTTGCAAAACATTGAAGACAAATGAAGGTAAAGGATGTGCCTCTTAGGGATTTTGTCTGCAGGACTCTTTCCAGAGGTTGTGAAGGGTTAAAAGGTGCGAAAGAAGGTAGGAATTTCGCGTATGTCTTTTTACCCTTGAGAGGGAAATTCAGCGTTAATCTCCCTCGCAGTAATTTGCTCAGAAAGAGAATATAAGAAGGGCAAGTGAAGGAAGGGATCTCGCTAACAGAAACTTTTTATATTCTCACAGTAAACATTTAGAAGGCAAGTGAAGGTAGGGATCTTGTCTGTAGGACTCTTGGCAGAGGTTGTGTCAGAAGGTTAAAAGGGGCGGATTGAGGTTTGGAATCCGCGTAAACCTTTTTACTCTTGAGAGGGATATTCAGCGTTAATCTCCCTCGCAGTAATTTGTCCAGAAAGAGAGTATAAGAGAGGGCGGGGGAAGGAAGGGATCTTGCTACTAGAAACTTTCTATATTCTCGCAGGAAAATATGTGTGGAATAAAGGGCAAGAAGGGGACAGGTGAAGGTAATAGGGACCCTGTCTCTTTGGAAGGGGGGATTAAGGTGATCTCTCCTGCAGATGCCCATATTGAAAAAAGTAAAGATTGGTGTCTATATATAAGAAAGTCCCTTTTGAAGGGGAACAGACAGAGGAAGCTTTGGAAAAAGTAACTGAATGGTTTCAATGGAAACTTAAAATGCTGCATAGCCCTGCTGGTAAGTCAACAAATCAGCAGAGAACATTTTAAAAAAACACTTTAAATAAGAGTCCTCATTTACAATTTTGTTTGTCTTTGTCTTTAGTGGAAGATAATGGGTATTTTTGTGTTGTGTGTAAAAAAGTCTGTCTTTTCTTTTTCCTTTCTGTCTTGTATTGTGTGTAAAAGGCTGTCTTTCTTTTTCCTTTTTGTCTGTCTGTATATGTTTTTAACAAATGGTGTTATATATGTAGTTTTGTGGAGTTTGTATAAGTTTATATGATGTATAAGTTCATATTTTGTTTAAACCATGGGGTTTGGTTTAACGTGAAACCTATTAACTTGAAGTTTGGACTCCAGAGTCATGACTTAGTATTAAATTTAGTGTTGGACCTTTGTGTCATGCTAGATATTGTGTCTTAATTTGAGAAAAGGATGAGTGTATATAGATTGGATTGGATTCAGGCTTGGGCGCTTGTAGAGCCATTGAACTCAAAGACAACCTAGTCGTGGCTGACTGAAGTCCTTTTGATTTTGCAGTAGGCCCACTCTAAGCATGGTTATCAGCAGATAAAGATTAAACACAGTTTAAGTTTGGGATGGCTTTGAATCCATTTTCACCTTAGCTTTGTTTGTGTGTGACATTGCATGACTTACACAATTGATACTGATCTCCTGTGGGCTGGAACTGGAAATCTGTGTGTTAAAAGGAGAGCCTGGGTTACATCCACAGGTGCTGAGGGCAAGAGATGCTTTTTGCTACTTGCTGTAGGTCTTCCCTTTGGGATTGTGTTTCTGGTATTATGGAGTGACTGAATATAAGCTTTTGAGGGTGAAAGTATTTCAGTGATTTGGCCTGAAGACAGCTAGCTGATTGCTGAGAATGTTTGGCTTGGTTTGGTTTTTGCTTCCCCAGAGAAAATATGCTGGATACAAGGGATCAGTGACAGAATACAGGATGGCAACTGTGGAAGGCTGCCTTAGCCCCCCAGGAGAACTTGGAAGGCTGCACCCCCACAAAATAAACTTTTCTTTTGTCCCCAGAAACCTGTGTTGTGTATGTGGATATAGGTGGCTCTAGTGTACGAATTGTTTGGATTAGTGTGAATTGGCTATATTGTGTGGTTGTTCTTTCGATATATGCACTGAATAGGATATGCACTGAATAGGACAAATCCTGTTTTAAATTGCTGCTCAATTGTGTTTATTGTGTTCTGTTATGGATTCAGGATGGTTCTGTTAAGTAGATCTGGAGAACCTCGCTTGGCCAGCATAGTCTATCTGAATCACTTTTGGATCAAGAAGGATAGATGTTCTAGTTGTTTGTTTGGATGTACTGTATTTCTTGTCTCCCTTTATATTTTGTTTGTGTGTTTTCTCTTTGTTATTGTTTCTGTGCCTTAGAAAGTGTGATTTAACACTAAAAGTTACAGCACTCAGACTTAATGTACTTAGACTTAATGGAAATAGATTTGAATGCTTATAAAGGATTTGTCAGAGGTAAAAATTTGCATGGATTACAAACTAGATAGTTAAAACAAATGAGAAAGATTGGGTAGAAAAATTACCATTGGTCTTAATTGCCATGAGAAGTAGTCCTATGAGAAATCACAGTTATACACCTTATAAGATGGTATTTGGCAACCAGATGGATTGCCACATATTCAGGAAGAGAGAGAGAGAGAGAGAAAAGAAGAAAACTGAGAGACCTAGAATGGTTACAATTTTTAAAAGACAGAAAGGATATAAGATGGTTTATACAACAAGTTATGAAAATTAATAGGGAAATTCCTACACAATTGGAAAAGGAAATGATACTAATTGAAACTTAAGCATTGTACCTCCACTTGGGGCAAAAGGAACATGCTCTGAGACCCAAGGGGAAGGGGCTGTATGTCATAATAGATTGTATATGACCCACTAGTTGATTTGAAAAGGAAGGAAAATCCAAATGGGTTCAGTGGAAACTATAAAACTTTATAGAATTGAGAAATAACAAGTTTTGCTTTCCTATGTATGTTTTTGTATATAGGATCAAGTTATATCAAATACATGAATGAGAAGTCTTCCACGGGGAAAGTTGGATGTGACTCTTCCAGGATCTAACTGATGTTTTTCCTCTTCCAGGATCTAACTGATGTGATTATATTTTACAGGCTGCAAGATTAGTAAGAATATATCCTGTTTGTATCTATCTATCTATCTATCTATCTATCTATCTATTAGTAGGTTTGCATTTGAGATAGTATATTAGTTGGGACCCAGATAATTCTGATTTATTTAAATTGAGGTGGGTAAGGGACCCTCCAAATACAGTGGTCCCCCGGGTTACGAAAGTAATCCGTTCAGGGATTACATTCCTAACCCGGAAGTCTTTCGCAACCCGGGTGACCGCATTTTGTGATGCACAGCGTGCCGGAAGCGCGCTGTTTTAAAGGGTCTGGGTTGCGATTTTTTTCGCAACCCGGGGATTTTTTCGTTGGCTGGGGCCGTTTTTTCGGCCCCGGCGGTTTCGGGTCCCGGGGATTTCGGATCCCGAGGGATTCGTATCCCGGGGGACCACTGTAATTATAGAAAGAGAATAAAGGTCAGATAGAGACATCCAGGAAAATGAGGGGGTGGTGAACCAAAACCGTTATAGTGTTCTGATTTATAAAGAAACACAAGGAAATTGGATCAAAAGACATGCTCAGCATATGTTTGAACACAATGGAGAAGGCGTAACTTTGGCTTATGCACATCCACAATCCGTAGGGCAAATGTCCTTTTTGCCTGCTTTAACTGAAGATCCAAATGTGATTTTATCTGGTTTGTCAAAATCGGCTATAGGACCCCCACAATCTTCTCCACAATGCCGGATGGGTTAAATTCTATTAGGCTCAGAAGAATGCAATACAGAAACTATCAATGTGTAGGAGTGGAGTATTTGACTTTTCCAGTCCAAGTATATAAGCCGAAGGACTTTCGAAAAAGACAAAAACTGGAATTATATGATGAGACCTATGATGGGAGCTTTAAGTCCAGGATGTTCTGACACGGTGATTATAGATCATCAGTTGTCAGATGGCACATCAATTGGAAGGGCTTTTAAGGGAGATATCACTGGTGTCCTCACTTTGGGAGGATACCCGGGAATAATAGCACAAGAAAATCGAAAAAGTATATTTGGACTTGAATTAAGTCAAGTGGTGATGCAACAAAGGATGGCTTTAGATTATTTGTTAGCTGCAAATGGAGGATTTTGTAAAAATGATAGGAAGTCAATGTGTTGTAAAATTTCATAATTTGAATAGGTCAAATTGGAAAAGTTGAAATTAATTATTAATCATAATGTTCATGAAACAAGAGGAAATTGGTCTCCTTTTGGATGGTTAAATAATTTGTGGCCATCTGCTGTTTGGCTAAAAGAAATAATTGCAGTAATATCCATCATATTGATTGTGATTTGTGTGATAATTCGTTGTTTTCCACTTTTGATTCACTTATGTCAACGCAGTATTGTTTCAATACAGAGTTCATATTCACTTATTTGTATATTTGTACATTCAAGAGACAACATGTATCAATGATACACGTATATGTATGTATACCCATATGTATCTACATATATGACAAATATATGACACTTGATTGATTGTATACTCAATCAAGCACCAAGGGGGGGGAGTATGTGGTAAAATGAGTGAATGTGAGCAAGAGTGGCACATAGACATGTTTGGATTGCACCTATAGATCTGGGATTCAGGAGAATGTAGGATCGTTAGGGCCGCGGTAAAAAAAAGGAGTTAAGTATGTATATGCTACTTGAAAGATGCACCCACCACATGCTTCCGGAGACCCTTCCCCTGTGGGTCTTCCTTCTCCTGGTCTACTGGACCCTCTAGTTGTTCAGTCAGCATGCCTTCCTCTTGATCGGGCTGAACTCTGCCCTCCTCCTGCTCCTCCATTCCATCAATGTGAGATTCTAAGGATGGGGCAGAGAAACAAATGGCTAGTTAGTTTTTATTCCTGATTAGCATTCAAACACTAGGTTGGCAGGTTATGACTATTAATTCCTCACAGCTTGTGTTGTGGCACTGCAGATGGTGATGGTTTCGTTGTGCCGTTTTTCAGCCATAACGTTGTTCTTGGAAATTGGTAGAATTCAATATTTCTGTGGTTTGTGTTGAGATGTTTCTGAATGTGGCTTTCGCCCCATATGTCCAAGAGGGAAAACACTTCCCGGTGCTCCCAAGCATACCCCCTGCCCTGCTTCCATTTAGGATCTGTAGGTTTGCTAACTTTTGAAAGATCCATGAACAAGATAAAGTGAGTTCTTTTTCCCTTATTCAGTTTTCCTTTCATGAAGCTGTTCCTGCTGCAGTCTACCTATGAAGGAGAAATGTAATTAATCAATACGTAGGCAAGAATCTGCATAATAGGAGTCTCCTGAAATAGCAGCCCCAGTCGCAGCAAAGGAATGTAGACCGATGCTATAGAAGTACCCAAAATGGACAGGAGGAGAATGGTCTAGATAGAAATGCCAAAGAGGAGGCTGTAAGGGAATGAGAGGCAGGCCCAGCTCCATAAGGAGAAGAAGAAGAGTCCTCCCTCCATGCCTTCTGACTTGGTCCAGGCCTCCGAGGGAGAGACCTGACCCCCTTCCACACCAAAATTCCCTTCTTCTTTTGTGCCATGTCTTTTTAGGTTGAGAGGCATGCCCAGCTCCATCAGGAGAATGGGTTTCTAGAAAGAGAGTTCCTGCGTGGCACGACGGGTCAGCATAGATGACTCCTGGTTCCCGCTCTCTAAAGGGCTTCCTTGAAAGAGGAATTCCCTATTTATGCCCCAAGGGCCTCCTGATGGATTGGGAATAATAGAAAGTCTTAAAGATATGTCTGGTAAACCTCCTCGTATAGGTTAACCCTCTTTTTGCCTTACCTGCCAACAAAACGTCTTCAGTACGGCAGCAAGATGTGTCCTAAGGTGCAATTTTAGGCTGCATCAATAGAAGTATAGTGTCTAGATCAGTATAGTGTCTTGATCAAGGGAAGTAATAGTGTCATGCTATTCCCCTTTGGTCAGACCCCACCTTGAATACTGTGTCCAGTTCTGGGCACTACAATTAAAAAAAATTGTGGAGAAACTGGAGCATGTCCCAAGGAGGGCGAGTTTGAATGGGAGTTCCTGCATGGCAGGTGGTTGGACTGGATGGCCCTTGCAGTCTCTTCCAACTCTGAGATGCAATGGTTCTATGATTCTTTTCTTCTATATTTTAAATGTGTCATGTCATACAAGTGAAGAGAGCATTCCAATGCCTTCTGGGAGTTCCTCTGGGTAACATATAACAAGCCATTATTGTTGTGTTGCTACTTGCTTTATTCCTTGAGAAACCGCGCAATCCCACTGCGGCCTGTTCCACCAGGAGTATAAACAGGAACCAAAGAAACAACCAAAGCACCCAGAAACAAGCAAAATTCTCTGTGCCCGTGCCATACTTGATTTTTGAAAACTATACATTCCTATCCTATCCTATCCCATAGCCCAACACCCCAACCTTCCCGGCACAAGGATCTATCAAATTGCGAAATCACGTTAAACCAGCCTTACCTCTGTAATAGACTGAATCGCACAAAAACGGATACCGATACACAGACACGGTAAAGGAATAACACTAACCTTTTGCGGAGATCCCAGTATTACCCTCCAAAAAAGGGGTCTTCACTTTTGCTTATTGTAGCCAAGGCGCGCGGTGGGCCAACCAAGCAGAAATTGCAGTGCTATTATTCAAAAGTACTGTTCTCCGTTGTGATCTCGATAAACCTTCATGAGGTCCCAGTAGAATGGAATCTCGCAATTACACAAAATTAGTGTTTATCCCTTGGTCGCGACATGAAAAATGGTGACTCTTCTCCAGAGGTTCGTTCTTGCGCATGCTCATTGTGAGATTTTTTTTGGCAAATCACGGTCTAGCATCATCTGCTGGCCAAAAAAGTGTGTTAACAAAAACGTTTCCTGGGACTTATTTTTCTTGGCCTTGCTTTTGGGAAGGCCACCAGGAGCCTAGAATCATGCCCAGGGGATGGTTCTTATGGGGGCCCCAGGAGCTTGAATGTCTGTTTCAGCTCCTTGAAATGGAAAGGGACTTGGAAGTGATGATGAGCAGCACCTCCCTTCCCGACAGGGAAATCTATGCCAGGCTTAATGGCCTCCTTCCCTTTAGAGGGAAAAAACTCCACTACACACCGAGGCCCTTTTCCAAACCTTGCTGGGGTAGAATCATAGAATCACAGAGTTGGAAGAGACCAGAAGGGCCATCCAGTCCAACCCCCTGCCATGCAGGAACTCCCAATCAAAGCATCCCTGACAGATGGCCACCCAGCCTCTCTTTAAAAACCTCCAAGGACGGAGACTCCACTACACTCCGAGGGAGTGTGTTCCACTGCAAACAAGCTTGTAAAATGAGGGCTAGACAAGTTAACTTTTACATGGATTTGTAATTGGTTGACTGGCCGAACTCAAAGGGTGCTCAACAATGGCTCCTTTTCATCCTGGAGAGAAGTGACCAGTGGGGTCCAACAGGGCTCTGTCTGCACCCAGTTTGCTATTCAACATCTTTATCAATGACTTAGATGCCAGTATTGGGGGCAGAGTTATCAAATTTGGAGACGACACCAAATTAGGAAGAGTAGCCAAATACCTCAGAGGGCAGAATCAAAATTCAAAATGACCTGAATAGACTAGAAAGCTGGGCCAACGCTAACAAAATCAAATTCAACATGGAGAAATCTAAGGTTCTGCACTTAGGGAGGAAAAATGAAATGCACAGTAATAAAATGGGGGACACCTGGCTGAATGAAACTACATGTGAAAGGGATCTAGGAATCCAAGCAGACCACAAGTTGAACATGAGTCAACAGTGTGATGCGGCAGCTAAAAAGGCCAATGCAATTCTAGGCTGCATCAATAGAAGTATAGCGTCTAGATCAAGGGAGAAGTAACAGTGCCACTCTATTCTGCTTTGGTCAGGCCCCACCTGGAATACTGTGTCCAGTTGTTCTGGGAACCACAATTCAAAAAGGATGTGGAGAAACTGGAGCCATGTGTCCAAAGGAGGGCAACTAAGATGGTGAAGGGTCTGGAAACCATGTCCTATGAGGAATGCCTTAGGGAGCTGGGGATGTTTAGCCTGGAGAAGAGAAGGTTAAGAGGTGATATGATAGCCCTGTTCAAATATTTGAAGGGATGTCATATTGAGGAGGGAACAAGCTTGTTTTCTGCTGCTGCAGAGACTAGAACACGGAATAATGGATGCAAACTGCAGGAAAAGAGATTCCACCTCAACATTAGGAGGAACTTCCTGAGAGTAAGGGCTGTTCGACAGTGGAAAACACTCCTTCCTCGGAGCGTAGTGGAGTCTCCTTCCTTGGAGGTCTTTAAGCAGAGGCTGGATGGCCATCTGTCAATGGGGATGCTTTGATGGAGAGTTCCTGCATGGCAGGGGGTTGGACTGGATGGCCCTTGTGGTCTCTTCCAACTCTATGATTCTATGATTCTACTCCAGCAAGGTTCGGAAAAGGGCCTCGGAGTGTAGTGGAGTTTTTTCCCTCTAAAGGGAAGGAGGCCATTAAGCCTTTGGGCAGATGGGCATTGCTTGTGGGCACTGTCCTCGGATGAACAGGGCTCCGGCTTGATGACCTCTAGGAATCTATGGAGGGCACCTGACCCCTGACCCACCCGACCCCCATCCCTGCCTGGATGGCAGTCTTTTCCTGGAAGTGCAGGGATTCAAAGATAGAGCCCTATGGCACCAACCTGACACCAGAGAAAGCCTTCTCCTGCAAACCTTAGGGCTCTCACAGCAGGATCCTATAGAGAGATACAGTCTCTCACATCGTCTGGACCCAAGCAATGCATTTGCTCACAAGGAAACCCATCATTGGGGAACTCTTGCCCATAGGGAAACATAGGACAAGAAATCTATGTTTCCGCTGTAGACAAGTGTTCTCCTATATATCCTTATAGACAAGTGTTCCCAAGTTATGTGCAAGTTCTCCCCAATGTTTCTCTACGGGCAAGCATTCCCCAATGATTCTGTACAAGCAAATATTCCACAATGATTCCCTATGGACAAATATGGTTTTGCTATGGGCAAGTATTCCCCAATGATTCTTGGGGTGCAATTTTAGTTTCCCAGGGTGTTAACTCTTTTAAAGAAAAAATAAAATATGCAGGTATGAAAGTTAACTTGTTTGACTTTCATCAGCAGAGCAGCAAAAGAAAAAAAAAAAAAATGTGAATCAGACTATATTTTAATATGCTTTCCTAAAGAATAAAGACGAACTCCAAAATGACAGACTTGAAATTTTTAGTTTAAAAACAAACAAGAATAACTTTAATAAAAAATTATACAATAAAGTAAAATCTAATCTAACTGGAATGAATAAAGCAGGGAGAGAAAAGAGACTGTGAAGCTCACTCAGGGGTGGATATTGAAGATATACAGCTTACTGACCGCATCTCTGGCCTTTTGAAATGTTTGGAGGGTCAGTAAAAGCTAAGTCCAAGAGAGAGAGAGAGAATGAGAGCGAGGAGGGGTCCCTCCAAATATGTCCCAACAAACCACTTCTCATTCTCCTGGACTAACGTTGAAGATCTTCAGTCCTTCATTTAGCCTCTGGAAACCATCTTTTGGGAGAGGTTTAGTGAGGATGTCCACAATCATCACTTGGTGTTGCAGGATTCTAGTTGGACAAGTCCACTTTTACACATATCTTGCATTTTGTGAAATGCGACGTCGACGTTCTTCTTAAGTAGCTTTTCACTTTCAGAAATCTTGATGCAGCTCTGATTATTATCTTGCATCAGAATGGCTGGTTTGGATTCTGTGATCCCAAAGTCCAGGAGTAAGTTATGCAGCCATTTTGGTTTGATCACATGCTGCTTTGGCTGAAAGGCACTCGGCTCCAGCAGAAAGATTTTGGTTGCCTCTAATCGTTGTTCCATATTGCTGCCTGACATTTTCATTCTGGATGCAATCCATTCTTGGATTTTATTGGCAATCTGTTAGGAAGGTATGTTACAGTCATGATGGCTGCAGACCAAGAGCGTTCAGATATATTAGCTTCCAAAAGCACAGTGACAGCCATCTCCTTTCTTCATTCTCTCTGCCACCATTTTGTTCTGGAGAATAAGCCTTTGTAGTCTGATACTCAATGCCATGATCTTTCAAAAATTCATGAAATTTAGCATTGACAAATTTTGTGCCGTTATCTTCAGTTTGAAGCCACATTTGTTAGAGACTCTCTTCAAGTCCTCTAAATTTCTGAATCACTTGACTCTTCTCACTGAGAAGATAAGTCTATGTGTATCTTCTGAAATAATCTATAATAGTCATAAGATAAGAGACACCTCCTGCTGACTTTTCATCCATCAGAGCAGAAAGATCAGCATATAGAAGATCCAATGCCTTCTTGGATTGTCTCTCAGTAAATGGAGGATGTGAGGCTCTGGTGGCCTTTGCTTTCAAGCATTCTACGCATCTTTCATTGTTTTGAACGAGCTTTGAATTTAAAATCTCTTTCAGGCTCTTGATTTGCCAGTCTCTTAATATTTTCCACACTTTGATGTGGACTTTCGATGCCATAAAGTTGGACAGTCTCTGTGATTACATCTGGTCACACCGTTCAAAGGTGAATGTAAAATCTGAATCTGAAATCTCCCCATTTCTCTCCCCATTTCTGCCTCCTTGGCCTGATATGCAGCCTGATGAGCCATTTTGTAAAACTCTCAGGATGGCTCCCACTATTGAAAACATTCCCTTTGGTCCCAAAAGAGGCTTTTAAAAAGTTTTAAGTTTTTTCAGGAAGTTTTTCAGGAAAAGAGATGGTCGACAGACCTTTGGAGCTGACATTTTGGGCCCTGCTGGCTGAAAATGGCTTCTCCCCTGTGTGGGTCCTGTGATGACTGTTTAGATTTCCACTACAACTGAAGCTCTTTCCACACTCCATGCATTTGAATGGCTTCTCTCCTATGTGGGTCCTTTGATGTGACTTTAGACTTCCACTCTGACTGAATCTCTTTCCACACTCCGTACATTTGAATGGCTTCTCTCCTGTGTGGGTCCTTTGATGTAAGTTAAGATTTCCACTCCGACTAAAGCTCTGTCCACATTCCATGCATTTGAAAGGCGTCTCTCCTGTGTGGGTCCTTTCATGTTGGTTTAGACTTCGACTGTCACTGAAGCTCTTCCCACATTCCATGCATTGATATGGCTTCTCTCCTGAGTGCCTCCTTTGATGTGAGTTTGATGTGATCACTTCCCGATCAAGATGGACCTTACAGCTGTGCCTTGTCCTCTCGGGAGTGGTGGACCCATTCGAATGGTCCGCCCTCGAAGGCTAATGGAACCAATTGGCTTCCAGAAGGCCCTAGAGGGTTTAATGGTTGGTAATGCTGGCAATTCTGCCAAAGCCCTGGTGAATACCTGGAACACCAATCTTCCCAAGGCTCTCGACTCAATCACTAACTAGCGTCCTCTCCAACCCACTCCTAACCGCAAGCCTTGGTACACTGAGGAACTGAGGGAGATGAAGCGGGCTGGACGACGACTAGAGCGCAGATGGCGGAAGACTCGTCTCTTTTCCAACAGAACTTGCCATATGCAGCACCTTCGCGCCTGTCGGGAGGCTTTGCGTGCAGATCCTTCTGCTCTACACACATTGTGTCTGCAGAGCCCCATCCAGCAGAGCTGTTTAAGGTGGTGGGGGAACTGACGCAGAAACAACTATAGACCAGTTTCCTTGCTGACATTTTTAAGCAAGGTGATCGAGAGAGCAGTCGCCTCACAACTCCAAGCCGTCTTGGATGAAACCGATTATCTCGACCCAATTGGTTCAAAATATGGCAGCCAGACTTGTCACTGGGGCATCTAGGAGAGAGCATATAACACCAGTGCTTAAGTCTCTCCACTGGCTGCCGATCAGTTTCCGGGCACAGTACAAGGTGCTGGTTTTGACCTTTAAAGCCCTCCATGGCTTGCGTCCATCCTATCTCAGGGACCGCCTCTCCCCATATGAGCCCTCTCGCACTCTTCGGTCCACTGGCAGGAACTTGCTACAGCCTATGAAAACTAGGCTGTCTTTCCTCCAGTTTCCCTGGAAGAACTCTCTTCCCTGCTGAACTCATCCAAACCTACCACCTGTTCTCTTGACCCAATTCCTTCTCCTCTTCTAATCTCTAAAGCCCCCACTTTGTTACCCTCCCTCCTCCATATCTTTAATCTCTCCCTCTCTTCGGGTTTCTTCGCTTCGGTCTTCAATCATGCCTTAGTCTCCCCTATTCTGAAAAAACCCTCTCTCAACCCTTCTTCCCTGGCTAGCTATCGTCCAATCTCTCTTCTTCCTTTCCTTTCTAAGGTGTTGGAACGAGTTGTCTATTCACGCTGTCTTGAGTTTCTCGAAACCAACTCCAGTCTGGATCCTTTCCAGTCTTGTTTTCGCCCACGGCACTCCACCGAGACAGCCCTCACTAAGATCTCGAATGATCTCTTGCGGGCCAAGGCGAATGGCCTTTATTCTATCCTTGTTCTTCTCGATTTGTCTGCGGCCTTCCACACTGTGGACCACTGTCTCCTGATGGACTTACTCTCTGACCTTGCTTTCTCGGGCCTTGTTCTCGACTCGTTCACATCCTACTTGTCAGATAGATCTTTCTCAGTGGTCTCGGGTAGTCGGACCATGGTCTCTGTCCCCTTATCTGTTGGAGTTCCTCAGGGCTCTGTTTTGGGTCCCCTATTGTTTTCTTTATACACACTCTCCCTTGGCAGACTAATCAGTTCCTTTGGTTTCTCCTACCATCTGTACGCTGATGACACCCAGCTGTATCTTTCTACTTCTAATCTCTTGCCGGAATTAGAACAGCAAATGTCATCCTGTTTAACAGCTGTCTCCCACTGGATGCACCATCAGCGTCTGAAGCTCAATATGTCTAAGACCGAGCTTCCGGTTTTCCCGCCTAAGCCCACCCTTCACTACTCCTTTTCTATTTCTGTCAATAACATCTCTATTCAGTCGGTCCAGGAAGCCCGCGGTCTTGGTTTCATCTTTGACTCCTCTTTGTCATTTATTCCCCAGATACAGACCACAGCCAAGGTCTGTAGATTTTTTCTCTATAATATTGCCAAAATCCGTCCATATCTCTCAGTTTCTACCTCAAAAACACTGGTCCACGCCCTAGTGGTCTCACGACTAGACTACTGTAATCTCCTCCTGGCTGGGCTTCCTCTCTCTCACCTCCACCCATTAATTTCTGTTCAGCATTCAGCTTCACACATTATTTCACTTGCTCGCCGCTATGATCATGTCTCCCCTCTGTTGTCTTCCCTTCACTGGCTCCCTCTTCCTTTCCGCATCAGGTACAAACTGTTGTTACTCACCTTCAAAGTCCTGCATGGGCTGGCCCCTCCTTATCTAGCTGATCTTCTCTCCCCCTATGTTCCTACCCGTACCCTCCGCTCTGGTAACCAAGGTCTCCTCTCCCAACCCAGGTTTTCCTCTGCCCCTCCCGGATCCGTCCCTTTTCTCTTGCTGCCCCTCATTCCTGGAGCCTTCTCCCTTTGCATGCTCATCTCATCACTTCCTTAACCAGTTTTAAGGTGGAGCTGAAAACCTTAGTGTTTAGGGAAGCGTTGTCAGGGAATGTGTGATTGTCATCGGGCTGTCTGATATCATTTGATGTGACTTGCTTTTATGGCTGATGTTTTAACTTGTCTTTCCTTCCCTTTGTAATCTTATCTAATTATTACTATGATAAAGTGTACGCATCTGGCAGGCTTTTATATATGTCTTAAGTTTTACCAATTTTGTACAGCACTGAGTATAATTACACCGCTTTAGAAATAAAGTTTAATAATAATAATAATAATAATAATAATAATAATAGGCTGGAACAGACCTCCCAGAGGACCTTCTCTGCTGTTGCTCCCAGGCTATGGAACGGCCTGCCAGATGAGATGCGCCTTATCACAACTTTGGATTGCTTTAAGAGAGCCACAAAGACTCATCTCTTCCGGCAGGCCTTCTCAGAAAATGAAAACGATTAACTTTCTGTCATCCATTGCTCCTCTAGTTCCATAAAATGATACATTAGATAGTTTAATTCATTTTTAAGGGGTGGGAGGGGAGACTAAATTGTTATTTTAACTGTATGTATTTTTAAATGTTGTACTCTGCCCTGATTGCTTATCCAGAGGAGAGGAATATAAATAAATATTTATCATCATCATCCTCATCCTCGGGGAATATTGGCCCATAGGGAATCATTGGGGAATACTGGCCTATAGGGAATCATTGGGGAAGAGTAGCCCATAGGGAATCATTGGGGAATATGGCTCATAGGGAATCATTGGGGATTATTATTATTATTATTATTATTATTATTATTTTAATTGATGACTTCTGGTGTGAGGACTCAAAACAGTGCTACTGAGAGCATCAAAAGATGTGGAATTCTAGCTGTAGGGGAGAAGAAACGCCTCTAAAAAAGCGCTGGTTTTCCCAGCTTCCTTTTTATAAACAGCGGAACATCACAGCTACATCTAAAGCCGGCCTGCCAGCAGCCCCTGACCCCCAGAGCGCTAACGCCGCAGCCGGAACATCTGCAGCTGGATTGAGGGGGCGGAGCGCCCGATGACTTTAACTCCTTCCTCAATTTCCTCTCGCCTACCCCTGTTGTCTTGTGGAGGGAGGGGGGGATTATTGTTATGGGAGGAGGAGATGGGTCGGTTGGGGAGGTAGAGGGCAACTCTCTTGCTATGAGCAGGGCTCCTATTCAAGTTGTGTGGGGGCAAGGGGAGATACGACGGTAGGAGTAAGGACCAGTGTTACAAGGGAAGGCGAGATCGATGTTTAATACCTATCTCTCCTTCCAGTCCTTCTCCTAACCTAAAGGACCTGAGGGTCACTCCAGCCGTACCACAAACCCTGTCTCTGCTCCTGTGCAACACCAGATCTATCAAGAACAAGACCCACATTCTTTATGACTTGTTAGAGGACAACAACTGTGACCTGGCGTGCATAACTGAGACCTAGCTTGGGCCTGAAGGGGATGCTGTGTGGGCTCAGGCCCTCCCTTCCGGGTACTCGGTGAAGGACCAGAACAGGTTAGGTGGGCGGGGGGGGGGGGGTGTTGCCTTGGTGCATAAAAACACCTTGTCTCTAACCAGGAACCATGTTCAACAGACTTCCTATATCGAGTGTATTTATCTGACCCTGAAGGCTAGAGACAGTCTAGGGATTCTGTTGGTCTACCGGCCACCCCGTGCGCTAACTGACTCCCTTAACGAGCTGACACGGTCTTGGAGCTGGTGTTGGAGTCTCCCAGGCTCTTAGTCCTGGGAGACTTCAACATCCCCCTCGTGGCCAACGCAGTACCATCTGGTGCGGCTCGGGAATTCATGGATACCATGACAGCCATGGGCCTGTCCCAGCTAATCACGGGTCCAACGCATTTTGCGGGAAATACACTCGATTTGGTTTTCTGTACGGACATGGAAATTCCGTGGGCGGAAATTACTAATATTTCTGCCCTGTCATGGACGGATCATTTCTTGGTAGATGCAAGCATCAAGGCATCAACCCAGACCCCCCCCCCCCCGGGGGTGGCGGACCTATTAGAATGGTCCACCCTCGAAGGCTGATGGAACCTGATAGGTTCCAAGAAGCCCTAGAGGGATATATGGTTGGAAGTGACGGCGACACTGTTGATGCCCTAGTCAACACCTAGGATACGGATCTTTCTAGGGCTATACACAGTATCGCTCCCAAGCGCCCTCTCAGGCCTGCTTCCAAAAAGAAGCCCTGGTATACGGAAGATCTCCGGGCCAGGAAGCGGGTTCTGCGACGGCTAGAGGACGCCTGGCGGAAACACCAGCGTTTATCCGACAAGGCTCTCCTAGACCACCTCTTGGAGAACTACGGAGAGGCGATACGAGCAGCTAAGAATTCGTTCTATGCTGCTCGTGTCGCGTCCACGGAGTCGCGTCCAGCAGAGTTGTTCAGGGTAGTGAGAGAGCTAACCCAGCTCCCTCCTACCCCGAACCAGATCCTTGAACCTACTAAGGCCTGCTGTGACCAATTTAACAACTTCTTCGTGGATAAACTCTCTCGGATAAACGAAGGTCTGGATGCCAGTGTTAAAGCAGAATCCAGAGTAGAGGCATCCAGAGCTTCCATGGACTCAGTTGTACTGGATCAGTTTGAGTCTGTTAGTACCGAGGATGTGGACAAGATCCTTAGAAGTGTTAGTAAAACAACCTGCTCCCTCGATCCCTGTCCCTCATGGCTAGCGGCACAGGGGAGACCGGCTGTAACATCATTGTTACGCCGGATTATTAATACATCTTTGAGGGAAGGGCAGTTTCCTGATAACCTTAAACTGGCCATTGTAAAACCAGATATTTCACCGATATTGAAAAAGCCCTCCCTCGACCCCCTGGTTCCCAATAATTATCAGCCAGTTTCACTGCTACCATTTTTGGGGAAGGTGATCGAGAGGGCGGTTGCGATCCAGCTTCAATCGATCTTGGATGAAACGGATTATCTAGATCCATTTCAAACCGGTTTTCGGGCAGGCTACGGGGTTGAGACTGCCATGGTCACCCTGGTCGATGATCTCCGTCTGGGCATCGACAGGGGTGGCGTGTCCCTGCTGGTGCTCTTGGACATCTCAGTGGCTTTCGATACCATCGACCATGGTATCCTTCTGGAACGCCTGGTAGAAGTGGGAGTCGGGGGCACTGCGCTCCAGTGGTTCTGGTCCTATCTCTCTGGGAGGTTCCAGATGGTGCAGCTGGGGGACGTTTGCTCCAATAAGAGGGCCCTCAGTTCTGGGGTCCCTCAAGGAGCTATTCTGTCCCCCATGCTTTTCAACATTTACATGAAACCGCTGGGAGAGATCATCCGGAGGCATGGGGCACAGGGTTATCAGTACGCTGATGACACCCAAATAGTCTTCTCTATGTCTCCGACTCATGCAGTGACCAGGGATGGCGTCGCTCCTCTTGTGGCCTGTCTGGAATCGGTAATGGACTGGATGAGGGAAAACAGACTCAGCCTGAATCCAGAGAAAACGGAAGTACTCGTGATAGGTTCTCCCGGCCCAGGGATGGAGGTGGTTCCACCTGTCCTGAGCGGGCTCACGCTTCCCGTAAAGGACACTGTACGCAGCTTGGGGGTGCTCCTTGATTCGTCACTCCATCTTACTTCTCAGGTGGATGCGACGGTCAGGAGCACCTGTTTTCAGTTTCGGCTGTTACGCCAGCTGCGCCCCTACTTGGACCGGAGGGACCTTGAAACTGTAGTACACGCTCTGGTAACCTCTCGATTGGATTTCTGCAATGCGCTCTACATGGGGCAGCCTTTGTATCACACTTGGAACCTACAATTAGTGCAGAACATGGCGGCACGGCTGGTCACTGGTGCCTCCAGGGCCAGCCATATAACACCGGTATTGAAAGATCTCCATTGGCTGCCTATTCGCTTCCGGGCTCAGTACAAAGTGCTGGTTATTACCTATAAAGCCCTAAATGGCTTGGGCCCAGAGTACTTGAAGGACCGTCTCTCCTCACATAATCCACCCCGCACACTCAGATCCACCAGGCAACAACTACTAAGAGTTCCAGAGGCCAGATTATCAGCCACCACGAAGAGGGCATTTTCTATCACGGCCCCGAGCCTCTGGAACTCGCTGCCCATTGAGCTCCGCTTGGCTGCCTCTATCACTCAGTTTTAAAAGGGGTTAAAAACGTATTTGTTTGAGCAGGCTTATCCCTGATTTTGCTCCCTCCGCTGTTGTATTCCCCTCACTATGACCCGGCCCGGAGTATTGTCATTGTATAGCCGTACAGGGTTATATTGATTTTATTGTTGTTGAATGTTTTTAATCTGTGAATATGTTGTGCACCGCCTTGATCACTGGAAGGGCGGTATACAAATAAAGATATTATAGAATCATAGAATCACAGAGTTGGAAGAGACCACAAGGGCCATCCAGTCCAACCCCCCTGCCATGCAGGAAATCTCCATCATAGCATCCCCGACAGATGGCCATCCAGCCTCTGCTTAAAGACCTCTAAGGAAGGAGACTCCGCCACACTCCGAGGGAGTGTGTTCCACTGTCGAACAGCCCTTACTCTCAGAAAGTTCCTCCTAATGTTGAGGTGGAATCTCTTTTCCTGGAGCTTGCATCCATTGTTCCGGGTCCTGTTCTCTGCAGCAGCAGAAAACAAGCTTGCTCCCTCTTCAATGTGACCTCCCTTCAAGTATTTAAACAGGGCGATCATATCACCTCTTAACCTTCTCTTCTCCAGGCTAAACATTCCCAGCTCCCTAAGTCGTTCCTCATAGGGCATGGTTTCCAGACCCTTCACCATTTTAGTCGCCCTCCTTTGGACCCGCTCCAGTTTCCCCACATCCTTTTTGAATTGTGGTGCCCATAACTGGACACACTATTCCAAGTGGGGCCTGACCAAAGCAGAACAGAGTGGCACTATTACTTCCCTTGATTGAGACACTATACTTCTATTGATGCAGCCTAAAATAGCATTGGCCTTTTTAGCTGCCGCATCACACTGCTAAACACAGTCTAGCATCATCTGCTGGCCAAAAAAGTGTGTTAACAAAAACTTTTCCTGGGACTTATTTTTCTTGGCCTTGCTTTTGGGAAGGCCAGCAGGAGCCTAGAATCATGCCCAGGGGATGGTTCTTATGGGGGCCCCAGGAGCTTGAATGTCTGTTTCAGCTCCTTGAAAGGGAAAGGGACTTGGAAGTGATCATGAGCAGCACCTCCCTTCCCGACAGGGAAATCTATGCCAGGCTGGCCCAGAGGCTGCGCAGGCAAGGCTTCAATCGTTCTGTGGACCAGGTGGCATCAAAGGTGAAGGTGCTTCGCACAGCATTCTACCATGCTGTGAGGGAGCACGGCGCCAGTCTGTCCAGGGGTCACGCTCTGACACATTTATTATAATGCGGCACTTGTGGATGCTTGCTGGGATGCTGCCGGTGGAGCCACAAGCCGCAGTGAGTGAGTTTCATACAGCTGTAACCGGCCTATATATGCAACTAAAGACAGGTTGTTATACTTATCGCGTGATATATATGTGTTTTTGCAGCTCGGCGTGGGCGTGACCCCATCCATATACGGGATGATGCCACCCCCCAGGAACATGCAGCAGGTGTGCATGGTACGTAGAAGCTTAGGTACATGTTGCCATATGTTCCCCTTGGGGATAAGTGGCGCTAAGATGTGCATGCCAAAGGTCCATGTTCATTAGATGGTGGGGGGGGGGAACAGAATAAGAGATACATACGTCAGTGCTAACAATAATGAACAGGTGCTTCCATATTGTGCTTGCCAAGCAGTAGCACGCACGAACACTGAGGTGCTATGTTTGGATAATCCCCTCTCAGAAACAGTGCTGGCCCATTTTAGATTGGCAAAAAGAGGTGTGATGATGGCTGCATGAAAGCCCAGCCTTTAGATGAGAAAAAGGGAAAGTGTGCCATGAAAACGCTATTTTGGCATTTTAAGGGAGAAGAAGCGCCTTTGAAAAGGAGCTTGATTTCCCCACTCCTTTTTTAAAAAGGGCGAACATCGCTACTGCATCTAAAGGCTAAGGTGTAGTTGCACGGTTAAATGGAGCTCTGTCTCTTTAAATCGCCCATTTAAAGGCAGCGATACAGGTGCAGATGATAATGGATCACGTGTTGGGAGCATGCGTGGTGTGGACTTCACTTCTAATTAAAATGCTCAATGCCCTGCAGGTGTAAAAGCTGGGGTTTAACCGCGGAATTTTTTAAAGCTCCCAAACCCTAGCTCCACCCCTAATCCGAACCCTAGACACGCGCAGTAGGGACTCTGGGATGCCGTTACTGTTATTCTACTGTAGAAAACATGTCAATTCATTCACAAAATAAGGGGGTTCGTTCATGATGCACCAGTGCAACGGCACAGTTTAAAAAGGCAGAGGAACCGCAATGATAAACCGCTGAACATTTAATTTTTTTTCCCTTGCCGGCTGTGAATTGCGCTATTGCGCAATTGCGCAGTTCACAGCCGGCAATAATAATTGGACTGTATGATGTACCTGCGCAATTGCGCAATTCGCAGCTGGAAAGGAAAAAGTTTTTTTAAAGCGCAGTTAAATGCCACGTTCCTTGCCGCCCATGTAGCTGCTCCGCCTGTGTTTGTAGCATTCTGACAGCTTCCCATGTAACTGCTGAGCCATAGAAAAGACTTCAGATAAGTCGTTCCCAAACCCCTCAGTCTAGCTGCCCTGTACCTTTTAAATGTACACCTGGGGCTTGCAGTCTAGCTGCTGAGCATTAAGGTAAAGGCAACTTCATGTCACACTTTCCTGCCAATCTAAAAAGCCCCAGTAGTCCTATGAAAACCATGTGTATCTGTACCCTCGTAAGTACTGTTAAATTTGCATGGCACACCACTAATTGTTTGTGGCTTTTCATCATTGCAGGACGCGAACCCGAAGACGCTCCACCAGTTGCAAACCCACCGAGGGACTTGCCCACACCACTCCCTGCCGTTGCGCTCGGCAAAGGGAACGGGCAGCTAGAGCAGCGTCTCCTTAA
Source organism: Urosaurus nigricauda (assembly GCA_034509955.1). Taxonomy (NCBI): domain Eukaryota; kingdom Metazoa; phylum Chordata; class Lepidosauria; order Squamata; family Phrynosomatidae; genus Urosaurus; species Urosaurus nigricauda. Next base: position 479,408 of record JAOEGL010000002.1, read on the forward strand.
CATGGAGTCGGAGATGGAGCTCGTGCGCACCCAGCAGCATGAAAGTAAGCCACCAAGAAAGCTGCTTATTCTCAGACAGCAATGCCTTACAAGATGCACAACGCACGACAGGCAAAATGTCTGAGTATGTTCCTTTTTTTCCTTGGCAGTGCTGGAACGGCAGGACTTGATGGAGCAGCGTTTATTGGCAGTGGAGACTGGACTTGACCGGCATTGATGTGGATCGACCACTTTCGTGTATCACGTTCTCCACCACGCCAAGTTGAACCGGGAAACGGGAATTAGCTGCAGCTGGTTATGGGATACCTGTGGCCCTCTCCTTTGTTTGTGCGGCGACAAAGACATTATTTCTATCTCTTTTCTGTTTGTGTACATTTAATGTATGTACAAGAGGGTGTGTGTGTGGACGTGTGAGTGTTCAATAGTGCAAAAGTTCTTGGATGTCACTTTTTGTTTGTTTGTTTGTGGTTTTTTTCCTGCCCTCCCCTCCCCCCGCTACCTGTGCGGAAACAGGTAACAGGTGTACCTTGGTTTTCGCCTATCCCTGTTTACGTGTGTGTAAGTGTGAGCTGATGTCTCCGTGAGTCTCCATGTGTTTCTATTGTGCCCCCCACCCCCACCGATACCTGTGCCGGAACAGGTAACAGTTGTACTTTGGTTTTGTGTCCCCGCCCGGCCTTGGCCATATACAAAGAGCCAATGTCCCTCTTAATTTTTGGATTTGCTACCTACCTGTTGTGTCTGCCTTGTACATAATAAAAATATTATTTTCTTGATACTTTCATTGTCACATATCTTCAGTTGGTGCGGGGAAGGAAATACAGGGGTTGATTTGCTGTTGTCATCTATTCTGACAAGTTGTGCCATGCAGGAATTCACTTTCAAAGTGCCCTTTTTGGGATAAGGAATGAAGGTTTATCTATTCTGACAAGTTGTTTCATGCAGGAATTCACTTTCAAAGTGCCGTTTTTGGAACAGGGACTACAGTGTCATCTATTCTGACAAGTTGTGCCATGCAGGACACAATGTTAGGAGGAACTTCATGACAGTAACAGAAGGTTAAGAGGAGATATGATATCCATATTGAAATACTTGAAGGGATGTTATATTGAGAATGGAGAATGCTTTTGTTCCGAAGCTGCAGAGCATAGGACACAATGGATCAATGGATTCAAGCTACAGGGAAAGAGATTATTCCAGCTCGAAATTAGGAGGAATGATCTTTCTGAAAGTAAGGGTTGTTTCATAACAGAAAACATTCTGAGATTTTGGTTGAGTTCTTCCAAACAAGCTTGCAAAACAAACATTCTTGCAAACAAGCTTGCAAAACCATTCTTGCATAGAAAAATAGAATCACAGAGTTGGAAGAGACCAGAAGGGCCATCCAGTCCAACTCCCTGCCATGCAGGAACTCCCAATCAAAGCATCCCTGACAGATGGCCATCCAGCCTCTGTTTAAAAACCTCCAAGGACGGAGATTCCACTACACTCCGAGGGAGTGTGTTCCACTGCAAAGAAGCTTGTAAAATGTGGGATAGACAAGCTGGACAACGACTAGAGTGCGAATGGCAAAGGACTCGCCTCTTATCCGACAGAGCTCTCTATAGACTGCATCTTCGCAACTATGGAGAGGCTTTGCGTGCAGCGCGGAGATCTCGCTGCTCTGCACGCATTGCGTCTGCAGAGCCCCACCCGGCAGAGCTGTTTAGGGTGGTGGGAGAGCTGACGCAGGTTCCCCCTGCGCCAAATCCCTTGCTAGAGCCTACAGGAGCCTGTTGTGAGGCATTTAACATCCACTTTGCAGATAAAATCTCTCAGATAAGAGCTGACTTGGACACCAACCTTTGTCCAGTGTCCATGAGTGAGGTATCCAGCAACTCCGTTGCTGTCAGTTTACTGGATGAGTTTCAATTGGTGAGTACCGATGACGTGGACAAGCTGCTTGGATGTGTGAGGAAGACGACTTGCTCTCTCGATCCGGGACCATCTTGGCTGGTCGTCCAGGGAGGGGACGCATTGAGAACATTCCTTAGGGATGTGATCAATGCGTCCCTCAGGGAAGGCAATGTTCCATCATGTCTGAAGGAGGCGGCCGTGAAGCCCCTCCTGAAGAAGCCTTCCCTTGATCCCCTGGACAGAAACAACTATAGACCAGTTTCCTTGCTGCCTTTTCTCAGCAAGGTGATCGAGAGAGCCGTCGCCTCCCAACTCCAAGCTGTCTTGGATGAAACCAATTATCTCGATCCGTTCCAGACCGGCTTCAGGGTGGGATACGGAGTCGAGACTGCCATGGTTGCTCTGACAGACAACCTCCGCCTGAGCATCGACAGGGGTAGTGTGACCCTGTTGGTGCTCTTGGATCTCTCCGCGGCCTTTGACACTATTGATCACTCCATCCTTTTGGATCGGCTGAGAGAGTTGGGGATCGGAGGCACCGCACTCCGGTGGTTCCGATCCTTCCTCTCTGGCAGATCTCAAAGGGTTGAGACTCGGGGACAGCTGCTCTTCTAAAATTGAGCTTAGCTGTGGCGTCCCTCAGGGTGCCATGCTGTCCCTGATGTTATTCAATATTCATATGAAGCCGCTGGGTGAGATCATTCGGAGGCACGGAGCTCAGTGTCATCAGTACGCTGATGACACTCAGATCTACTTCTCCGTGACCAGATCGTCTGCTCAGACCTCTGATGGCATCTCCCCTCTCAACGACTGCCTTGCGGCAGTAATGGATTGGATGAGGAAAAACCGATTGAAGCTTAATAATAATAATAATAATAATAATAATAATAATGTTTATTTCTTACCCGCCCCTCTGTAAAAACACTCGAGGCGGGGTACAACAAAATTAAAAAACGATTACAATTAAAATAATTCAATGATCCCTTCCAAACCTCCCACCCCTTAAAATAGAATTAAACAAGCTGAGTTTAAAATTAGATTCCAACAACAATAACACACCAATATGTTATGCACATAACACCACAATGCTGGCCACAGCATGGGTAACAACAAAGTAAGGGGGGAGGGGACAGAGAATAGGCTGGGAGGATTGTAGATAGATAGTAGAAGCCGGGTAGATTCTGGGAGATCCCTTGCAAAGGGAAGCCTGGTGATTCTCTGTGTTCATTTGGATTGGGTGAGAGCTTAAAATTTAAAAATGGGCCATTTCCTGTGGCTCACAAGGGGGAGGAAGTAGAAAATCTCTTTCTATACAACTGGTTGCAGAGCCGCGCACCTAACGGCGCGCAAATTTTTCTTTCTAATTCATTTTTATTTTTTTAGTAGTGAAGGAGGGGTGTGAATACAGAGGTGAAGGTAACCTAGGCACAGTGTTAGAAGGCAACTTATTCAATTTTAACATTTGTCTGTTCACTTTCCCCTTCAGGGGTGTGGAAATTCAGAGGAAGTGCCTCTGGAAGGAGCTAGCAGCCAGGAGCTCTCTAGATAACTATAGGCCCAGTTGACTGAGCTCACTAAGAGCCACACAGGGATTCTTTACGCTGGTGTTTAACAGGAGAAGCCCACAGTCTTGTTTCAGTACCTCCTTAAGACTTCTCACTATGGACACTGAGGGACCTGCTGCAGTCACCAGCAACACCTGTGGGATGTTTGTCTTCTTGCCTACAGATGTGGGGAACTTCACCTGCACCAAGTGCAAGTTGGTAGCCCTCTTAGAAGAGAGAGTTCAGCAGTTGGAGGCCCAGGTGTCTACACTTCAGCATCACAGAGAGCAGGAGGTTCTCCTGAACAGAAAGGACCGGATGGTCTTGGACAGGAAACACACAGAGAAAGTTGCTGGGGAAGAAGAGGTCACTTCACACACAACAGAAGTAGATGGTTGGAGGAATGTCACACACAGAAGTAGGGAAACCACGGTTCGTTCTGTGAGCTTGCAGCTACAGAATCGCTTTGAATCTCTCTCTGTTATCAGAGATGATGAGGAAAAGCAGCAGGGACAGATATCAGGGACAGAGTAGGGCAGCCTAAGAATAGCACCAAAGGGAACAGCCACTGCTAAGCCTCGGAGGATGTGCGTGGTGGTGGTGGGGGACTCCTTGCTGAGGGGTACAGAAGCAGTGGTTTGTGGGCCTGACAAGATGTCTCGGGAGGTGTGTTGTCTCCCTGGGGCAAAGATCCGTGATGTGACAGAGAGGCTGACAAGACTTGTCAAGCCTACTGATGAATACCCCTTTCTTTTGGTTCATGTGGGAACCAATGATACTGCAAGGCACAGCCTTCAGAATATCATAAGGGATTATGAGGCTCTGGGAAGGAAGCTGAAAGAGATGGATGCACAGGTTGTCATCTCATCTCTAATCCCGGTAGAAGGGCATGGTCCAGGAAGGGAGAGGAAAATAGCAGAGGTGAATAACTGGCTCCGTAGATGGTGCCGCCAAGAACAGTTTGGATTCTTGGATCATGGGCTACGGTTCCATGAGGAGGGACTTCTGGCAAAGGATGGGCTGCATCTCACGCCAGTTGGCAAAAATATTTTTGCCAGTAGTCTCAAAAATCTGATCAGGAGGGCTTTAAACTGAGTTATATGGGGGAGGGAGACATTATTCTGGAAGGCAAAAGGGCTGGAGGAAATAGTCAAACTGACAGAGAGGGAACAAGGCAAACAGTGCAAGGACCCAACAGTGGGAAGAAAAAAAATTTGCACAGGCAGCAAGTAAAGGGAACACATGTTCTTAGATGTCTCTACACTAATGCACAGAGTATGGGAAATAAATAGGATGAACTTGAACTTATAGCACAACAAAGCAAATATGACATAATAGGCATCACTGAAACCTGGTGGGATGAGTCTCATGATTGGAATGTAGAAATAAAGGGGTATAACCTTTTTAAGAGAAACAGGCCAAACAGGAAAGGAGGAGGAATAGCATTATATGTCAGGGATATTTACACCAGTGAAGAGATCCAGGACATCAATACTGGAGGCCAAGTGGAGAGCATCTGGATAAAAATTAAAGGAGAGGGAAACAACAGGGATGTTACTATGGGAGTCTACTACAGACCTCCAAGTCAGACGGAGGAATTGGATGATGCCTTTCTAGAACAGATGACCACACAAACAGAAAGGAGAGATGGAGTAGTGATGGGGGACTTCAACTATCCGGATATTTGCTGGAAGTCAAACTAAGCCAAATCCTCAAGGTCGAGCAAATTCCTCACTTGCCTGGAAGACAATTTCATTGTCCAAAAGGTGGAAGAGGCAACAAGGGGATCAGCTATTTTAGATCTGATCTTAACCAACAGGGAAGACCTAGTCGATGGGGTGCAAGTGGTGGGATCCTTAGGGGGAAGTGACCATGTTCTGGAGTTTGTTATACAGTGGAAAGGAGAAGCTAGACATAGTCAGATGCTGATTCTAGACTTTAGGAGAGCTGATTTCAATAAACTTAGAGAAAAATTAGGGGTGATCCCATGGTCAGGAATACTAAAAGAGAAGGGAGTTCAAGACGGATGGGAGTTTCTCAAAAAGGAGATACTGAAGGCACAATTTCAAACAGTTCCAATGAGGAAGAAAAATGGGAGGTGTCTCAAGAAGCCAGGATGGATGACTAAGGAACTTTCAACTGAGATAAGCCTTAAACAGAACATGTATAAGAAATGGAAACATGGGGAAATCACCAAAGAGGAATTCAAACAGATAGCCAGCACATGTAGAGGTAAAGTCAGAAAAACTAAAGCACAGAATGAACTCAGGCTTGCTAGAGAGGTTAGGAACAATAAAAAGGGCTTTTTTGGGTATGTCCGAAGCAAAAGGAAGAGGAAGGAAACGGTAGGGCCACTGCGTGCAGAAGATGGCAAAATGCTAACAGGGGACAGAGAAAAGGCAGAATTACTCAACACCTTCTTTGCTTCAGTCTTCTCAGAAAAGGCAAAAGGTGCCCAACCTAAGGATAATAGGGAAGAAGACAGAACAGGGGAACTTCAGCACGGAATAAGTAAAGAGATAGTACAGGAATACTTGGTTAACCTAAATGAATATAAGTCTTCAGGACCAGATGAACTACATCCAAGGGTATTAAAAGAACTGGCAAATGTAATATCGGAACCAATGGCAATAATCTTTGAGAAATCCTGGAGAACAGGAGAAGTCCCAGCAGACTGGAGGGGGGCAAACGTTGTCCCCATCTTCAAAACGGGAAAAAAAGAGGATCCCAACAATTATCATCCAGTTAGTCTGACATCAATTCCAGGAAAGATTCTGGAGCAGATCATTAAGCAGAGAGTCTGTGAACATTTAGAGGCCAATGCCATAATCACAAAAAGCCAACATGGGTTTCAGAGAAACAAGTCCTGCCAGACAAATCTGATCTCTCTCTTTGACAAAATTACCAGCTTGGTAGATGAAGGGAATGCTGTGGATATAGTATATCTTGATTTCAGTAAGGCCTTTGACAAGGTTCCCCACGACATTCTTGCAAACAAGCTTGCAAAATGTGGACTAGACAAGGTAACCGTTACATAGATTTGTAACTGGTTGACTGGCTGAACCCAAAGGGTGCTCAACAAGGGCTCCTTTTCAACCTGGAAAGAAGTGACCAGTGGGGTCCTACAGGGTTCTGTCCTGGGCCCAGTGCTATTCAATATCTTTATTAATGACTTGGATGACAGAATTGGGGGCATACTTATCAAATTTGCAGATGACACCAATTTAGGAGGAGTAGCCAATACTCCAGAAGACAGGATCAAAATTCAAAATGACCTGAATAGATTAGAAAACTGGGCCAACGCTAACAAAATGAAATTCAATGCGGAGAAATGCAAGGTACTGCACTTAGGGCGCAAAAATGAAATGCACAGATATAGGATGAGGGACATCTGGCTGAATGAAACTATGTGTGAAAGGGATCTAGGAGTTCAAGTAGACCATAAGTTGAACATGAGTCAACAGTGTGATGCAGCAGCTAAAAAGGCCAATGCTATTCTAGGCTGCATCAATAGAAGTATAGCATCTATATCAAGGGAAGTAATAGTGCCACTCTATTCTGCTTTGGTCAGGCCCCACCTGGAATACTGTGTTCAGTTCTGGGCACCACAATTCAAAAAGGATGTGGAGAAACTGGAGCCATGTGTCCAAAGGAGGGCAACTAAGATGGTGAAGGGACTGGAAACCATGCCCTATGAGGAACGCCTTAGGGAACTGGGGATGTTTAGCCTGGAGAAGAGAAGGTTAAGAGGTGATATGGTAGCCCTGTTCAAATATTTGAAAGGATGTCATACTGAGGAGGGAGCAAGCTTGTTTTCTGCTGCTGCAGAGACTAGAACACGGAATAATGGATGCAAGCTCCAGGAAAAGAGATTCCACCTCAACATTAGGAAGAACTTCCTGACAGTAAGGGCTGTTCGACAGTGGAACACACTCCCTCGGAGTGTAGTGGAGTCTCCATCCTTGGAGGTCTTTAAGCAGAGGCTGGATGGCCATCTGTCGGGGATGCTTTGACTTGGAGTTCCTGCATGGCAGGGGGTTGGACTGGATGGCCCTTGTGGTCTCTTCCAACTCTATGATTCTATGATTCTAGATTATACAGTTTCTGGGAAGGCCTGCCGGAAGATATATGTCTTTAAAGCTGTTTTGAAACAGTCTAACGTTGTAATAAGACGTATCTCATCTGGCAGGCCATTCCATAGCCTGGGAGCAGAAGCTGAGAAGGCCCTCTGGGAGGTCTGCGCTAATCTGGTCATCATGGGCTGCAAAAGGTTCCTCCCAGAGGACCGGAGTGTGAGGGGGGTTCATATGGGGAGAGGCGGTCCCTGAAATAAGATGGACCCAAGCCATGCAGGGCTTTAAAGGTTAAAACCAACAACTTGTACTGTGTCCGGAAACTAATTGGAAGCCAGTGGAGAGCTTTAAGCACCGGTGTAATGTGCTCTCTCCTAGATGTTCCACTGACAAGCCTGGCTGCCATGTTTTGGACTAATTGAAGTTTCCGAGTTATGCACAAGGGTAGCCCCATGTAGAGCGCGTTGCAGAAATCCAAACGTGAGGTTACCAAAGCCTGCACCACTATTTCCAGGTCCCTTAAATCCAGATAGGGGCGCAGCTGGCGTATCAGCCGAAGCTGATAACAGGCACTCCTGACCACTGCATTCACCTGACTCGTCATGTGAAGCGACGAATCAAGAAGCACCCCCAGACAAATCCAGACAAAAGGGAGGTGCTCACAGTCACAGGCCTGAAACCAGGTTTGGGGATACAACTTCCAGTCCTAGATGGAGTCACACTCTCCTCTAAGGACTGGGTTCGCAGCTTGGGGGTCCTCCTTGATTCGTCGCTCCACATGACTAGTCAGGTGAATGCGACGGTCAGGAGTGCCTGTTATCAGCTTCGGCTGATACGCCAGTTGCGCCCTTTCCTGGAGAAGAGGGACCTGGAAACTGTGATACACACACTGGTAACCTCACGTTTCGACTACTGTAACGCGCTCTACATGGGGCTACCCTTGTGCTTAACCTGGAAACTTCAACTGGTCCAAAATATGGCAGCCAGGCTTCTTGCTGGTACATCTAGGAGAGAGCACATTACTCCAGTGCTAAAAGCCCTCCACTGGCTGCCGACCAGTTTCCGGGCACAGTACAAGGTGTTGCTTTTAACCTTTAAAGCCCTACATGGCTTGGGTCCATCTTATCTAAGGGACCGTCTCCTTCCATATGAACCTCCCCGCACACTTCGGTCCTCTGGGAGGAACCTGCTACAGCCCATGAAGACAAGGTTGATGCAGACCTCCCAGAGGGCTTTTTCAGCTGTCGCCCCCAAGTTGTGGAACGACCTGCCGGATGAGATGCATCTCATTTCATCCCTAGAAGGCTTCAAAAAAGCCCTGAAGACGCACCTCTTCCGGCAGGCTTTCCCAGAGAATGTGAATATCTCCCAGCTCAATCCTGAGCCTAACCTTAGGCCCTAGAATCGTTTTTTTTTTTTTTCAGCTTTCCTTCCCTTGTACCTTATTCCTAGATGACCTAGGCCTTAGGTCCGTTTTCCCTGCTGCTGTTTTTTATTGCTTCTTTTAGCTATTCTATGTTTTAACTGTATTGTGATTTAATTTTTTTTAAGGGGGGTGGTAAGGGAAAGGATGGGATATTTTAACTGTAACTGTTTTTAACTCTTGTTGTAATTCACCCCGATTGCTTGTTCAGAGGGGCGGACTAGAAATAAATTATTATTATTATTATTATTAACTATTATTATTATTATTATTATTATTATTATTATTATTATCTGTTACATGGATATGTAACTGGTTGACAGACCGAACCCAAAGTGCTCAACAATGGTTCCTTTTCATCCTGGACAGAAGTGACCAGTGGGGTCCCACAGGGTTCTGTCCTGGGCCCAGTGCTGTTCAATATCTTTATTAATGATTTGCATGACAGAATTGGGGGCATACTTATTAAATTTGCTGATGACACTAAACTAGGAAGAGTAGCTAATACCCCAGAGGACAGGATCTCTGGCCTTTTGAATAAAGACGAACTCCAAAATGACAGACTTGCAATTTTTAGTTTAAAAACAAACAAGAATAACTTTAATAAAAATTTATACAATAAAGTAAAATCTAATCTAACTGGAATGAATAAAGCAGGGAGAGAAAAGAGACTGTGAAGCTCACTCAGGGGTGAACATTGAAGACATACAACTTACTGACCGCCTCTCTGGCCTTTTGAAATGTTTGGAGGGTCAGTAAAAGCTGAGTCCAAGAGAGAGAGAGAGAACGAGAGCGAGGAGGGGTCCCTCCAAATATGCACCAACAAACCACTTCTCATTCTCCTGGACCAACGTTGAAGATCTTCAGTCCTTTTGGGAGAGGTTTAGTGAGGATGTCCACAATCATCACTTTGGTGTTGCAGGATTCTAGTTGGACAAGTCCACTTTTGCACATCTCTTGCACTTTGTGAAATGTGACGTCGACGTTCTTCTTAAGTGGGTTTTCACTTTCAGAAATCTTGATGCCCTGGTGGCGCAGTGGTTAAATGCCTGTACTGCAGCCACTCACTCAAAACCATAAGGTGGCGAGTTCAAGACCAGCAAAGGGCTGAAGCTCGACTCAGGCTTGCATCCTTCTGAGGTCGCTAAAATGAGTACCCAGATTGTTGGGGGGCAAATAGCTTACAACTGTAAACCGCTTAGACACTCATTAAGGGTATGAAGCGGTATATAAATGAAGCTGTTTGTTTTGTTTTTTGTTTTGTTTTTGTTTTGTTTGTTTGATGCGGCTCTGATTATTATCTTGCATCAGAACGGCTGGTTTGGGTTCTGTGATCCCAAAGTCCAGGAGTAAGTTATGCAGCCATTTTGGTTTGATCACATGCTGCTTTGGCTGAAAGGCACTCGGCTCCAGCAGAAAGACTCTGGTTGCCTCTAATCGTTGTTCCATATTGCTGCCTGACATTTTCATTCTGGATGCAATCCATTCTTGGATTTTATTGGCAATCTGTTAGGAAGGTATGTTACAGTCAGGATGGCTTCAGACCAAGAGCGTTCAGACATATTAGCTTCCAAAAGCACAGTGACAGCCATCTCCTTTCTTCATTCTCTCTGCCACCATTTTGTTCTGGAGAATAAGCCTTTGTAGTCTGATACTCAATGCCATGATCTTTCAAAAATTCATCAAATTCAGCATTGACAAATTTTGTGCTGTTATCTTCAGTTTGTAGCCACATTTGTTAGAGACTCTGTTAAAGTACTCTGAATTTCTGAATCACTTGACTCTTCTCACTGAGAAGATAAGTCTATGTGTATCTTCTGAAATAATCTATAATAGTCATAAGATAAGAGACACCTCCTGCTGACTTTTCATCCATCAGACCAGAAAGATCAGCATATAGAAGATCCAATGCCTTGTTGGATTGTCTCTCAGTAAATGGAGGATGTGAGGCTCTGGTGGCCTTTGCTTTCAAGCATTCTACGCATCTTTTATTGTTTTGAACGTGCTTTGAATTTAAAATCTCTTTCAGGCTCTTGATTTGCCAGGCTCTTAATATTTTCCACACTTTGATGTGGACCTTCGATGCCATAAAGTTGAACAGTCTCTGTGATTACATCTGGTCACACCGTTCAAAGGTGAATGTAAAATCTGAATCTGAAATCTCCCCATTTCTCTCCCCATTTCTGCCTCCTTGGCCTGATATGCAGCCTGATGAGCCATTTTGTAAGACTCTCAGGATGGCTCCCACTATTGAAAACATTCCCTTTGGTCCCAATAGAGGCTTTTAAAAAGTTTAAAGTTTTTTCAGGAAATAGAAGAGATGGTCGACAGACCTTTGGAGCTGACATTTTGGGCCCTGCTGGCTGAAAATTGCTTCTCCCCCGTGTGGGTCCTGTAATGCCTGTTTAGACTTCCACTGTGACTGAAGCTCTTTCCACACTCCATGCATTTATATGGCGTCTCTCATGTGTGGGTCCTTTGATGTGAGTTTAGACTTACACTCTGAAGCTCTTTCCACACTCCATGCATTTGAATTGTTTGTCTCCTGTGTGGGTCCTTTGATGTGAGTTTAGATGTCCACTCCGACTGAAGCTCTTTCCACACTCCATGCATTTGAATTGTTTCTCTCCTGTGTGGGTCCTTTGATGTGAGTTTAGATGTCCACTCCAACTGAAGCTCTTTCCACACTCCATGCATTTGAATGGTTTCTCTCCTGTGTGGGTCCTTTGATGTCTGTTTAGATGTCCACTCTGACTGAAGCTCTGTCCACACTCCATGCATTTGAATGGCTTCTCTCCTGTGTGGGTCCTGTGATGTTTTTTTAGAACTCCACTGTCACTGAAGCTCTTTCCACACTCCAAGCATTTATATGGTTTCTCTCCTGTGTGGGTCCTTTGATGTGAGTTTAGACTTCCACTCTGACTGAAGCTCTTTCCACACTCCATGCATTTGAATTGTTTCTCTCCTGTGTGGGTCCTTTGATTTGAGTTTAGATGTCCACTCCGACTGTAGCTCTTTCCACACTCCATGCATTTGAATGGTTTCTCTCCTGTGTGGGTCCTTTGATGTCTGTTGAGATGTCCACTCTGACTGAAGCTCTGCCCACACTCCATGCATTTGAATGGTTTCTCTCCTGTGTGGGTCCTTTGATGTCTGTTGAGATGTCCACTCTGACTGAAGCTCTGCCCACACTCCATGCATTTGAATGGCTTCTCCCCCGTGTGGGTCCTGTGATGTTTTTTTAGAACTCCACTGTCACTGAAGCTCTTTCCACACTCCATGCATTTGAATGGCTTCTCTCCTGTGTGGGTCCTTTGATGTGAGTTTAGACTTCCACTCTGACTGAAGCTCTTTCCACACTCCATGCATTTGAATGGCTTCTCTCCTGTGTGGGTCCTTTGATGTGAGTTTAGACTTCCACTCTGACTGAAGCTCTTTCCACACTCCATGCATTTGAATGGCTTCTCTCCTGTGTGGGTCCTTTGATGTGAGTTTAGATGTCCACTCCGGCTGAAGCTCTGTCCACATTCCATGCATTTGAATGGCTTCTCTTGGGTGTGGGTCCTTTGATGTAACATTAGATTTCCACTCTGACTGAAGCTCTGTCCACATTCCATGCATTTGAATGGCTTCTCTCCTGTGTGGGTCCTTTGATGCCTGTTTAAACTCCCACTCTGACTGAAGCTCTGTCCACATTCCATGCATTTGAATGGCTTCTCTCCTGTGTGGGTCCTTTGATGTGAATTTAGTTTTCCACTCTGACTGAAGCTCTTTCCGCATTCCATGCATTTATATCGCTTCTCTCCTCTGTGGCTCCTTTTATGGCAAGACTGATGTCCATTAGGTGAGTTCTGTAACTGGGGGTGGGATGGGAGATAAATAAAGATAAAATTATAAATAAGCCACTCTGGGAGCAGTTATGACTAAAGAGCAGAGTAGAAATGCTTTAAAGAAGTAAATAAATAAAGGATAATTGATGTGGATGCAATCTTGGCCATCCAGCAGGGAAGCCTGATCCAAAGGTTGTCCAGGTGACCATCATCCCTCGATGCAAGCTCCAGGAAAAGAGATTCCACCTCAACATTAGGAGGAACTTCCTGAGTGTAAGGGCTGTTCGACAGTGGAGCACACTCCCTTGGAGAGTGGTGGGTCTCCTTCTTTGGAGGTCTTTAAGGAGAAGCTGAATGGCAATCTGTTGGGGATGCTTTGACTGGGAGTTCCTGCATGGCAGGAGGTTGGACTGGATGACCCTTGAGGTCTCTTCCAACTCTATGATTCTGATTCTACCATATTCATTATTCCTACATATATTCTTTGTGGTTGAAATTACAATTAAAGAAAAATGTTCTTTATGGTTAAAATAACAATTAAGCAATTAGAGAACTGAGTCCCAGGCCAGGCGGCCTCTGTTTTTGCCACAGCAATGTAAACCGGACCTGCCTTGCGATCCTCCTGGCCTAGGCATGGAATTGGTAACTCTTGGAAGATTTTAGTATTCTCTCTTCTCCTCCTCAGATAGATACGGATTTCCTGCCTGCAAACTCTGCTCTCTCTCTCTCCCCGATTCAAACATCCCATTTGCTCCTATTGAATCTTAGGTCAATACTTTGGAAAGCAGGGCTGGAGGTAAAAGTCAAACTGTTTTGGAGGAAACAAGGCAAATAGTGCAGAGACCCAACAGTGGGAGGCAAAGGAAGCTGCAAAGGCAGCAAGTAAAGGGGACCCATGGTCTTAGATGTCTCTATGGAAATGTGCAGAGAATGGGAAACAAGCAAGATGAATTTGAACTACTAGCAAAATAACGCAAATACAATACGATAAGCATCCTGGTGGGATGGGTCTCATGATTGGAATGTAGGAATGTAGGATTTGGAGGATGTGAGAGCAATGGACGACTCCCCCGGACTTTCCCTTTCCTTTCCAGCCAGAGAGGTGTTGTGGGGCATGGGCTTCTGGCTCCTCAAACCCCACTTGCCAGGCCAAGGCAGGCCCAGGAGATTTTTGTAGGCAGCGGCGAGACCTGGACCAGTGGCTTCACTGGGGCGGGCTTGGGTTCGAGAGTGGTCAAACGAGCAGCCAGTCCCGGCTGGGAGGCCTTGGCCCTGGTGGCTTCAACGGGGCACGTGGGCTTCTGGCGGAGCAGCCTAGCAGGCGGAGCAGCCTAGCCGGAGCCTGGGGCCTTCTCTTGAGCGGTTGGAAGGGAGGGTGGTGGAGGAGGACGAGCTCATTGCTATCACTGCAACACTTTGAACAGGGCACCCTATCAGGCAGGAAAGCCTAGCCGAGGCCTGGGGCTTTCTCCGGGGAGAACAGGGGGGCAGTGGGAGCAGGAGGAGGCCGCTGCAGCTGCCACCACCACTACTACACTTTTGGGACAGGGCCCTTCCCCGGACCCCACCAGGGGGATGGAACTCTTCTCTGGTCCTTGCCGGAGGGACAGGGTCCTTCCCTGGACTTTTCCAGATGGACATGGCCCTTCCCCAGAACTTGCCAGGGAGGACCGGGCTCTTCTCTGGACCTTGCCAGGGGGACAGGGCCCTTTCCCAGACCCTGCTGGGGGTAAGGAGCCTGTCCCTCCAGCAAGGTCCAGGGAAGGGCACATCCCCCTCGGCATGGTCTGGAGAAGAGCCCTATCCTCCCCGGCAAGGTCCAGAGAAGGGCCCTGCTCCCCCCCGGCAAGGTCTGGAAAAGGGCCCTGCCCCCAGCAAGATCTGGAAAAGAGCCCTGTTCCACCAGCAAGGTCTGGAGAAGAGCCTGTTATTACTGGCAAGGTCTGGGGAAGGGGCCTGCCCCCCCCAGTAAGGTCCAGAGAAGGGCCCTATCCCCTAGGCAAGGTCCGAGGAGCTTGCCAGGATGATGGGGCCCTTCTCTGGACCTTGTTGGAGGGACAAGGCCATTCTCTGGACCTTGCTGGGGGAAGACAGGGCCCTTCTCTGGACCTCGCCGGAGGGACAGGGCCATTCTCCTGGCCTTGCCAAGGTAACGGGGCTCTTCTATGCACCTTGCCTGGGGACAGAGCTATTCTCCAGACCTTGGCTCCAGACAGGGCTCTTCTCCATATCTTGCTGGGGAGGGACAGGCCCCTTCCCTGGACCTTGCAATTGGGTGCTCAACAATGGCTCCTTTTCAACCTGGAGAGAAGTGACCAGTGGAGTCCCTAGGGCTCTGTCCTGGGCCCAGTGCTATTCAACATCTTTATTAATGATTTGGATGACAGAATTGGGGGCATACTTATCAAATTTGCAGATGACACTAAACTAGAAGGAGTAGCTAATATCCCAGAAGACAGGATCAAAATTCAAAATGACCTGAATAGACTAGAAAGCTGGGCCAAAGCTAACAAAATGAAATTCAACACGGAGAAATGTAAGATTTTGCACTTAGAGTGGAAAAATGAAATGCACAGATGAGAGGGATCTAGGAGTCCAAAGAGACCATAAGTTGAACATGAGTCAACAGTGTGATGCAGCTGTTAAAAGGCCAATGCTATTTTAGGCTGCATCAATAGGGAAGTAATAGTGCCAGTCTATTCTGCCTGGACCTTACTGGAGGGATAGGGCCTTTCTCTGGATTTTGCTGGGAGGACAGGGCCCTTTCCTAGATCATGCTGGCAACCCTTTGGCTTTTGCTCTATTGTACAAAATTGCACAATCCCTTAATCTGCTCCTTTACAATGTCAGGTCAGCCAAAGGTAAGACTCATATTATCCACGTTCTCCTCGTGGATGAACAGGCTGACCTGGCATGCTTCACCGAGACCTGGCTGGAAGACGCCAGGGCTGCCACTTGGACGCAGGCTCTCCCAGCTGGTTATTCGGTTAGTGAGCAGATAAGGGAAAGTGGGTGGGGGAAGGGCGGTGTGGCAATAGTCCATGAATCCAATCTAATCTTGATCAGGAAACCTGTCCGGAAAACAACCCACATCGAATGTATATACCTCAGCCTGAAGACCAAGGAATAGTTTGGGGATTCTGTTAGTCTACCAGCCACCCCATTGTCTAACAGACTCCCTAACAGAGCTGACTCAGCTGGTCTCTGAGTTCCTGTTGAAGTCCCCCAGACTTCTTCTCTTGGGCAACTTCAACATTCCTCTCGAGACCAGCCCTTCTGATCTATCTGGAGCGGCTCAAGAGTTCATGGAATCCATGACAGGCATGAACCTATCCTAATTGGTCAACGGGACTACCCATTGCACGGGTCATACACTCGATGGAATTTTTAGTTCGGAACAGGCATATCCGTGGGCAGGGGTAACCAAAACCTCCGCATTGTCATGGACGGATCACTTCCCAATCAAGATGGACCTTACAGCTGTGCCTTGTCCCCTCGGGGGTGGTGGACCCATTCGAATGGTCCGCCCTCGAAGGCTAATGGAACCAATTGGCTTCCAGAAGGCCCTAGAGGGTTTAATGGTTGGTAATGCCGGCAATTCTGCCAAAGCCCTGGTGAATACCTGGAACACCGATCTTCCCAAGGCTCTTGACTCAATCACTAACTAGCGTCCTCTCCAACCCACTCCTAACCGCAAGCCTTGGTACACTGAGGAACTGAGGGAGATGAAGCGGGCTGGACGACGACTAGAGCGCAGATGGCGGAAGACTCGTCTCTTTTCCAACAGAACTTGCCATATGCAGCACCTTCGCGCCTGTCGGGAGGCTTTGCGTGCAGCGTGGAGATCCTTCTGCTCTGCACACATTGTGTCTGCAGAGCCCCATCCAGCAGAGCTGTTCAAGATGGTGGGGGAACTGACGCAGAAACAACTATAGACCAGTTTCCTTGTAGACATTTTTAAGCAAGGTGATCGAGAGAGCAGTTGCCTCACAACTCAAAGCCATCGTGGATGAAACCGATTATCTCAACCCATTTCAAACCAGCTTCCAGGCAGGATATGGAGTTGAGACCGCCATGGTTGCTCTGACGGATGACCTCCGCTTGAGCATTGACAGAGGTAGTGTGACCCTACTGGTGCTCTTGGATCTCTCATCAGCCTTTGACATTATAGATCATGCCATCCTTTGGGGCCGGCTGAGAGAGTTGGGCATCGGAGGCACTGCTTTGCAGTGGTTCCGTTCCTTTCTCTCTGGCAGGTCCCAAAGGGTGAGGCTCGGGGACAGTTGCTCGTCTAAAATCGAGTTTAATTGTGGCATCCCTCAGTGAGCCATCCTGTCCCCAATGCTATTTAACATTTATATGAAGCCGCTGGGGGAGATCATTCGGAGGCATGGAGCTCAGTGTCATCAGTATGGTGATGACACTCAGATATATTTCTCCATGACAAGATCATCTGCTCAGACCTCAGATGGCTTCTCCTCTCTCAATGACTGCCTGGCAGCGGTAATGGGTTGGATGAGGGAAAACAAATTGAGGCTTAACGGAGGTACTGACGGTTACTGTCCCGAAACCAGGCTTGGGAATACAACTCTCGGTCCTAGATGGAGTCACACTCTCCCCGAAGGACCCTGTTTGCAGTCTGGGGTTACTTCTAGACTCGTCGCTCCACATGACTAGTCAGGTGAATGCGACGGTCAGGAGTGCGTGTTATCAGCTTAGGTTGATACGCCAACCGCGTCCTTTCCTGGAGATGAGGGATCTGGAAACTGTGGTACATACTCTGGTCACCTCACGTTTAGATTACTGCAATGCGCTCTACATGGGGCTGCCCTTGTGGTTAACCCAGGAAACTTCAATTGGTTCAAAATATGGCAGCCAGACTTGTCACTGGGGCATCTAGGAGAGAGCATATAACACCAGTGCTTAAGTCTCTCCGCTGGCTGTCGATCAGTTTCCGGGCACAGTACAAGGTGGTGGTTTTGACCTTTAAAGCCCTCCATGGCTTGGGTCCATCCTAGCTCATGGACCGCCTCTCCCCATATGAGCCCCCTTGCACTCTTCGGTCGTCTGGGGGGAACTTGCTACAGCCTATCTGCCCTGAACCAGATCCTTGAACCTACTAAGGCCTGCTGTGACCAGTTTAACAACTTCTTCGCGGATAAAATCTCTCGGATAAACGAAGATCTGGATGCCAGTGTTACGGCAGAATCCAGAACAGAGGCGTCCAGAGCTTCCATGGACTCTGTTACACTGGATCAGTTTGAGTCTGTCAGTACCGAGGATGTGGACAAGATCCTTAGAAGTGTTAGGAAAACAACCTGCTCCCTCGATCCCTGCCCCTCGTGGCTAGTGGCACAGGGGGGACGGGCTGTAACATCATTGTTACACCGGATTATCAACACATCCTTGAGGGAGGGGCGGTTTCCAGAAGATCTTAAATTGGCCATCATAAAACCGATATTTAAAAATCCCTCCCTCGACCCCCTGGTTTATAACAACTATCGGCCAGTTTCTCTGCTGCCATTTCTGGGGAAGGTGATCGAGAGGGCGGTTGCAACCCAGCTTCAATCGATCTTGGATGAAACGGATTATCTAGATCCATTTCAAACCGGTTTCTGGGCGGGCTATGGGGTTGAGACTGCCATGGTCGCCCTGGTCGATGATCTCCGTCTGGGCATGGACAGGGGTAGCGTGTCCCTGCTGGTGCTCTTGGACATCTCAGCGGCTTTCGATACCATCGACCATGGTATCCTTCTGGAGCGCCTGGCAGAGGTGGGAATCGGAGGCACTGCGCTCCAGTGGTTCCGGTCCTACCTCTCTGGGAGGTTCCAGATGGTGCAGCTGGGGGACGTTTGCTCCGACAAGAGGGCCATCAGATCTGGGGTCCCTCAAGGAGCTATTCTGTCCCTCATGCTTTTCAACATTTACATGAAACCACTGGGAGAGATCATCCGGAGGCATGGGGCACAGGGTTATCAGTATGCTGATGACACCCAAATAGTTTTCTCTATGTCTCCGACTGATGCAGTGACCAGGGATGGCGTCGCTCCTCTCGTGGCCTGTCTGGAATCGGTAATGGACTGGATGAGGGAAAACAGACTCAGCCTGAATCCAGAGAAAACGGAAGTACTCGTGATAGGTTCTCCCGGCCCAGGGATGGAGGTGGTTCCACCTGTCCTGGACAGGCTCACGCTTCCCGTAAAGGACACCATACACAGCTTGGGGTGCTCCTTGATTCGTTGCTCCATCTTACTTCTCAGGTGGATGCGATGGTCAGGAGCACCTGCTTTCAGCTTCGGCTGATACGCCAGCTGCGTCCCTACTTGGACCGGAGGGACCTTGAAACTGTAGTACACGCTCTGGTAACCTCTCGATTAGACTTCTGCAATGTGCTCTACATGGGGCAGCCTTTGTATCACACTCGGAAGCTACAACTAGTGTAGAATATGGCAGCACGGCTGGTCACTGGGGTTCCCAGGATCTGCGATATAACACCGGTATTAAAAGATCTTCATTGGCTGCCTATTCGCTCCCGGGCTCGGTACAAAGTGCTGGTTATTACCTATAAAGCCCTAAATGGCTTGGGCCCAGAGTACCTGAAGGACCGTCTCTCCTCACATAATCCGCCCCGCACACTTAGATCTTCTGGGCAATTATTACTTAAAGTTCCAGAGGCCAGATTGTCAATCACTAGGAAGAGGGCGTTTTCTATCGCTGCCCCGAGCCTCTGGAACTCATTGCCCACGGAGCTCCGCCTGGCTGCCTCCCTTATCCAGTTTAAGAAGGGGTTAAAAACGTATCTATTTGAGCAGGCCTACCCCTGACTCTCCCCCGCTGCTATTCTTCCCCCATCATGACTCGGATCGGAATACCGCTACCCCTTGGGCCGAAATTGTTAAATTGTTTTTTTGATTAATTGTTTTTAACTTTTGTATATGTTTTAATTTTTGTATGTGTACACCGCTCTGATCGTTGGAAGAGCGGTATATAAATAAAGATTTATTATTATTATTATTATTATTATGAAAATAGGCTGGCACAGACCTCCCAGAAGGCCTTCTCTGCTGTTGCTCCCAGGCTATGGAACTGCCTGCCGGATGAGATGCGCCTTATCACAACTTTGGATTGCTTTAAGAGAGCCACAAAGACTCATCTCTTCCAGCAGGCCTTCCCAGAAAATGAAAATGATTAACTTTCTGTCATCCATTGCTCCTCTAGTCCCATAAAATGATACATCAGATACCCTAGTGGCTGCCCACTCATCCAATTTTTAGAGCCTCTAAATGTTTAATGTTTTAATGTCTTACTGTATTAAATTTTATTCCTACTTTAATTCATTTTTAAGGGGTGGGAGGGGAGACTGAATTGTTATTTTAACTGTATGTATTTTTAAATGTTGTACTCCGCCCCGATTGCTTATCCAGAGGGGCGGAATATAAATAAATTATTATTATTATTATTATCATCATCATCATCATCATCATCATCGGGGAATAGTGGCCCATAAGGAATCATTGGGGAATATGGCCCATAGGGAATCATTGGGGAAGAGTGGCCCATAGGGAATCATTGGGGAAGAGTGGCCCATAGGGAATCATTGGGGAAGAGTGGCTCATAGGGAATCATTGGGGAAGAGTGGCCCATAGAGCATCATTGGGGAAGAGTGGCCCATAGGGAATCATTGGGGAAGAGTGGCCCATAGGGATTCATTGGGGAAGAGTGGCCCATAGGGATTCATTGGGGAAGAGTGGCCCATAGGGAATCATTGGGGAATAGTGGCCCATAGGGAATCATTGAGGAAGAGTGGCCCATAGGGAATCATTGGGGAATATTCCCCAATGATTCCCTATGGGGCACTATTTCCCAATGATTCCCTATGCGTCACTATATACGGAATATGGAATATATGGAAGGAGCATAACTTCCAGCTGGGAACCCTTGGCTTTGCCCTTTTGTGTAACAAGGGGAGATATCTGCCTCTGCCACTGTTTTCCATGAGAGAGAGAGAGAGAGAGAGACAATATATATATATATATATATATATATTACACAAAACACTCAAAAGTAGCCTACATAGAGACACTCCCCTCCTCAGTCCTCTCTTCCATTCCTGCCAATAAGAACAACAGAGGCATTATACACTGTCACACATTATATATATTTGTATATTTATGTGTGTATATCAAATATACAAATACACACATTATATATATAGTTACACACATATTATATCTATACACATACACTCACACACATATTATGTATATACACAAACACACATACACACACACACTATATATATATATATATATACGTACACACAAAAACATAGACATACCACATATAATATATATATATATATATATATACTGTATATATGAATACATACACAGACATTGTATCTATGTGTATATTTATTTATCTGTTTCTATACACATACACACACTATAATTATATATATACACACACAAACATATATACAGAGACACCTCTCTCTCTCTCTCTCTGTATATATATATGTGTGTGTATATGATACACACAAATTTTATATATATATATGTATGTATATACACAGACAGAGAGAAATATTGATGGCGACGAAATAGAAATACCTATTATGTATACACACACAGAGAGAGACACACACAAACACAGACATACAGCCTTCCCTCCCTCCTTTCCTACCATTCTGGCCCAGTCTTCCTCTGAGGAAGGAAGGAAGGAAGGAAGGGAGGAAGGAGAGAGGGAGGCCCAGGGCCTTGGAGCCCCAGCAGCAGCAGCAAAGGCCTCTCTGCTCCCTTCCCCTGAATCTCCTTCTTCTCCCTCAAAGGCAGCGATGGCCCAAAGCCCCGCAAACGACGAGGAACCAGGCTGCCTTAAACCACGCTCAGCTTAAGACTGGCCTGCTTTACTCCAGGGGCCTCCACTGCGGCCTTTCTTTTTAAAGCGACTCTTGGACTTCAACTCCCAGAATCCACGGCTATTGCCCGACTAGGCTGAGGCTTCTGGGAGTTGAAGTCCAAAATCTCTGCTGCTCCACTTCCTGAGGGGTGAAGGAGGGGCTCCGTCCTTGCGTCACTTCCGAGGGGAGGAGGGGCGGGGCTTCTTCACTTCCGCAGGCGCCGAGCACCTGGTTGCCTTGGCAACGAGAGCGGTCCTGCGGCTGGCTCACTTCCGGGTCCGCCCCTCCACGGTCGAGAAGCAGCCAATGAGAATCGCGGGGCGTCTGACTGGGAGCCAATCAGAGGAGACGAGATGAGGCGCACAGAGCTACGAACTAGGAGAGGCGCCTGAGAAGCCACAACTTCCGAGTCCATAGACCGCTCATACTCAGCCCCTTAATTCTAGATTCTAATTTACTTATAATCACAATCCGAGTGTGGAATGAGCCAGAGCCAAAGGCTGTTCTTTGTAGTGATAAACATGGCAAATCCACCTCAGCTCTGGCCTCAGAAGGGAGCAGCAGGGTGAGGCCTGGTTGGTTCTTGGAAGGGAGACCGACAGGAACTAGGCCCGCATCCTCCTCCGAAGGGTCAGCCTTTCCAAGGAAAACTGGTGGCAAAACCCCCCTCAGAGGTCCCCAAACTGTGCCCTTGAAGAGGGTTTGGACTACAACTCCCAGAGGCCTCAGCCATGTTGGCCAATGGCCTGGGATTGTGGGAGTTGAAGTCCAAAAGCCCTTAAAGAGCACAGTTTGGGGACCCCTGGATTAAAGTAACCTAACCACGGATTAAGCTAACCTGGTTTAAACCATGGCCTAAGCCTT
The DNA here is from genome assembly GCA_034509955.1 of Urosaurus nigricauda. Taxonomy (NCBI): domain Eukaryota; kingdom Metazoa; phylum Chordata; class Lepidosauria; order Squamata; family Phrynosomatidae; genus Urosaurus; species Urosaurus nigricauda. The sequence goes on from JAOEGL010000002.1 coordinate 501,940, forward strand.
GAACCTGGTTTAAACCAGGTTATCTTAAACCATGGTTAGGTTACTTGACCTTACCTCAAGCCTTAAAGCATCCTGGATTAAAGCATGGATTAAGGCAGTGGCCCCAAACTGTGCCCTTTGAGAGGTTTTGGACTACAACTCCCAGAGGCCTCAGCCATGTTGGCCAATAGCCTGGGATTCTGGGGGCTGAAGTCCAAAGTCCCTAAAAGGCCCCAGTTTGGGGACCGCTGCCTCAGACGATGGTTTGAGCGTTGACTAAGACCTGAGAGAGCAGGGTTTGAATCCCTCCCCAGCCATGGAAACCCATAGGTGTGGGGAATTTGCCAACACACCAGTAATTCCCCCCACACCTTCCTCCTGGGGGGCTCAGGAATATGGGGAATCTGCTGGCACGCCACTGATCTTTCCATCTTCCTGCGCCTCCCAGATACTAAGGTCCAGGGCCCATCCATGCCCGGATCTATGAAGCTCATAATTACCTGAATGGTTTACATTTCCTGTGACCACATCCTGACCCCCAAAAGTCCACATCCTGATTCTGCATCCACACCTCACCCTTGAGCTTTGCACAAACAATACTTGCTGAGCTTCTCTAATTATTGGTTAACCAGAAGACTAATAAAGGCTGAGGAACAAGCAGTGGTTCCCCACCGGAGATTTTGCACCCCCATTCCTGTCTCTCGGTGTCGTTCTTCTCCCCGAATCCCAACACATAGGGAGACCTTGGGCCACAAGTCACACTCTCTCAGCCTCATCACAGCCTGGCCCCACTTTTATCCTTTATTCAAAGGGAAGGAGGTTAACATTTGGGAAGAAGCCCTCGAGGAAACGCTTCCTCCGCCCGCCTCCCCTGCGTCCCAAAAGTTCACGGATTGTTCCCCCAAACCCAAAGGCTTCTCCTTCGGACGCGGACGGACGGACGCACAATGCAGTCAGCGGTCCAGCCGAGGCGAAAAAGTGACCACAGGGTCGGAGGAGAAGGGCCAGACGCAAAAAAGGCCATCCAAGTAATGATAGAAATCTCAGGAAGAGAGTCAACATTTGATTCCGACCGTTGCGCGCAAAAACCCACGAATGCGCCAAGGCGGTCTTCAAAGTTCGTTGTGCTGAAGGCCTCTGGAAATCCGTCCGGAGATGTCCTGCAGATGCTTCTTGACCTGAATAAAAACATAAAAACCCCATTTGTACTGACATACAAATAATAATAATAATAACAATAACAACAATATTGTATTTATATCCTGCCTGTCCGGTTGGTTCCAAAGAGAATAAAATACAACGCAAAGTACAATAAAATACGGAACGAAACCCATTATCCCTCCCTCCAACACAACGCTTTAAAAATATGAACACCACTTTTTAATTAATTAAAAACACCTTCAAAAGAATCAAATCAGATTAATAATCATAACGATAAATAATATCCAACGATAAAATAACAGTAAGACGATGGGAGTCCTGGGTTGTGATAAACGGGGGTTCGTATTATTAAATATATATACATTTAAAAATATCTCTTACATTATATTATAGCTCTTATATTATTATGTAATTATATTTTATTATATTATCATTATTAAACTGAATTCTTACATAATTCTTATTCTTCTCCCCCTCCCTCCACCCTATTATTATATAATAATATTATATTATAATTGTTATATTTAATTCTTACATAATTCTTATTCTTTCCCTCTCAGGCTTCCCTCCACCTTAGTCTTCATTCTATAGAAACCAATTTATTTTACAGTAATATTCATACATTCCTCTATTCTTTCTTGTTTTTCTCTCCATTTCACAGTAAAACACAATTTTTTTGTTTAGATAGATTGGACTGTGTACATTTCTATTATCCTTTCCCCCTTTTAGTATATAATTATATAAAAATATTCCAGGTTCAAATTACATCTTTGGGACTGCAAGGGTTTTAGAGGTTCCTATTCGTAAAATCATAGAACGAATAATAATAGAGTTGGAAGATGCTCTTTGCCCGGCTTCCAGGATTGATTTCTTGAGCTGGAACCTCTTTTCCTGTAGCTTTGCAACCATTGCTCCATTGTCTCCTCTTCTCTGGAGCAGCAGAAAACAAGCTTCCTCCATCCTCAATATGACATCCTTTCAAATAGTTATTATTACTGTTCGGAAGTTCCTCCTAATATTGAGGTGGAATCTCTTTTCCTGGAGCTTGCATCCATTGCTCCATTGTGTCCTGTTCCTTGGAGCAGCAGAAAACAAGCTCGCTGCCAATATCGAGGAGGGAAGGACTTGGAGAACTATGTGCAGGGATGTACAATTTGTGCTAGGGCTAAATCACTGAATGGAAAGCCCAGTGGGTTGTTGCATCTATGGAAACCCCAACCCAGCCATGGAAACACATTGCCATGGATTTTATTATAAACCTACCAGAACGTCAAGGCCGAAATACCATCTGGGTGGTAACAGATCTGTTTACTAACCAAGTACATTATGTGGGGTGCAAGGGCCTACCCAGCACTTCAAAATTGGCAGATCTGTTCATTACGCATGTCTATAGGCTTCATGGACTGCCAGATAAGATTATATCTGACCGGGAATCGCACTTCACTTCACAATTCTGGGGGTGTTTGCAAGAGAAATTGGGGGTGCGCTCGGCCTTGAGTACGGCTTTTCACCCGACCTCAGACGGCCAAACAGAACACTATAATCAATCTTTAGAGATTTATCTCCGGTGTTATGTGAACCATTTACAAGACAACTGGTGCAAATTGTTGCCCCATGCAGAGGTTGCATTTAACATGGCAGTTCATTCCAGCACAGGGGTGTCTCCATTTGAGGCCATCTATGGTTACGAACCTAGAATCCTTCCCCAATTGACAGTGGAGCCAGGAGACCCTGTGACTGTGGGACAGTGGAGTGCATTACTACGGAAGGGCTGGCCAAAAATAGAGAAGGCTCTAAAACTGACTAAGCTGGACTACAAAAAGTTCTACATCGTGATATGGCAGAATGGGTGAAAGCACAGTATGTGCAGGCTAACAAATTAGTTCTAGAATTCCACCGGACATATCCTAATAAACCAAAAAGGGGGACATAAGGCTTTAGGGGGGCAGACTATCAGGACTTACACTATAGGTTAGTGATAATTACTCACATATATTAAGTTCCTAGATGTAGTCACACCATATATGCTACTAATGTATTAGTCTGCTAATTCTGTTAGTGGGATTGATGGGGGTTGGGTAGTATTAGTGGAAGATGGTATTTGGGAAAGTCTAGGACGGTCGGGTTGGAATGCAAGATAACAGGGGCGTCAAGGTTGCAGTCCTGGAGAATCCAAGGGTTGCCATGGTAACGGGGGCTAATGTGTGTGTGGTGTGGGGAACTGCGGGGAGAAGCAGGGGGGCGCCTGTAAAAGCCTGGGATTTTTCCCTATGACCTCAGATGTTGCAAAAAAGTGTTTGTGATCACTACTTCCAGTGCTCTTACAATAAACTTTCTTCTTTTGGGAACAAGTTTGCCTGTGGATCATTGGGTGGAAGATCTCAGTTCTCACAGCTGTGCAGCTTCTCCTTGAGCTCCGAGTGTTTCTTGTGCAGCTTCGCCTCCTTGAAGGGACTCACCTCCACCTCGTCCTCCGTGTCGTCCTCCAAGGCGGTGACCGTGTTTTTAAGGAGGTCTGGGAAGCAGGAGGAGGAAGAGCAACAGCAAATGAAGCAAACGCTGGTCAGTTTCTGGCTCTGTGGCCATGTTCTAGAAGCGTTTTTTGCCGACGTTTCGCCAACGGCGCCTGTTCTTTTTGCCCCGTGCGCAGGTTGCGCCTTGTGGTTGCTGCTGCCTGCTTCCAGGGTACGAAGGTAGCCCCATAGAGAGAACAATGCGGAAACCGAGTCGTGAGGCTACCAGCGCACGGACCACGGTTTCCGAGTCCCCGGTTCCCGGGAAGGGTGTGGCTGATAACAGGCGCTCCTGACCATCGCATTCGCCTGATTTGCGGCCAGAAGTGATGAGTCTCGGAGTGTGACTCCCCTCCAGGACCACTTGACCTATCCCTAAACCTGGATTAGGGCTCCCAACAGCGAATGCCTCCATCTTGTCTGGATTTAGTTCTACAGTCATCCCTCCGAACTCACAGGGGATCCGTTCAGGGGACCCTCGCGAATTCGAAATTTCACAGATATTCATGTCCCATTGTCCCCAATGGTGCACCGCCATTGGGGACAATGGGAACCTGAGTACCCTCCCTCCTAACCTTATTGAGGCAAGGCCTCGGCCAGCACAGGCCTCTTAAAATGGCCGCACCGGCCGAAGGAAGTCCGCCAGCCAGGGTCTTTCCTCAGCCGGAGTGGGCTTCTTCCAGCCGGCGTGGCCGTTCTTCGATAGGAGCAAAGTCACTCTGGCCAGCTCAAGGCCACTCTGGCTGCAACAAGACTGTTCCAGCCAAGGCAAGGCCTTCCTTAGGCCACAGCGGCCTTCAGCTGGCCGGCACAGCCATTTTCATCATTATCAACCCATTTATCTGGTTTTATAGGGTTTAATTATTATTAAAATTTCCAAATATATTTTTAAATTCTATATATTTTATATTCTATGTACACGGAATATAAACCCTCTTTGAAGATTAAATAATAAATGACTTCCTCCTCGACGTGGCCCTAGTTCACAAGACCAACCTGACTCTGATCAGGAAGCCTGTCCGGAAAACAACCCACATCGAGTGTATGTACCTTAGCCTGAAGACCAGGGATAGTTTGGAGATTCTGTTGGTATACCGGCCAGCCCGTTGCCTAACAGACTCCATGACCGAGCTGACTCAGCTAGTCTCTGAGTTGTTGCTGGACTCGCTCAGACTTCTAGTTCTGGGAGACTTCAACATTCCTCTAGAGACCAGCCCATCTAACCTATCTGGAGCGGTTCGGGAGTTCATGGAATCCAGGAAAAGCATGAACCTATCCCAATTGGTCAACAATAATATCTTGATAAAATCGCTCCTGAGCGTCCTCTCCATCCCGCTCCTAACCATAAGCCCTGGTTCTCACAGGAACTCAGGGAGATGAAGCGGGTTGGACGACGACTAGAGCGCGGATGGCGGAAGACTCGTCTCTTATCCAACAAAACTCACCATAGGCAGATCTTTCTGCTCTGCATGCATTGCGTCTGCAGAGTCCCGTCCAGTGGAGCTGTTTAGGGTGGTGGGGGAACTGACGTAGGTTCCCCCTGCGCCAAATCCCCTGCTTAACCCCACGACAGCCTGCTGTGACGCATTTAACACCTATTTTGCAGACAAAATCTCTCGGATAAGAGCCGACTTAGATGCCAATGTTTCAGCAGTATCTGCAAATGGGGCACCTAGCAACTCCGTTGTTGCCACCTTACTGGATGAGTTTCAATCTGTAAGTACTGAGGACGTGGACAAGCTCCTTGGAAGCGTCAGGAAGACAACCTGCTCTCTCGATCCATGTCCATCATGGCTGGTCGTCCAGGGAGGGGACACATTGAAGACATTCCTTCAGGATGTGATCAATGCATCCCTCAGGGAAGGTATAGTTCCATCTTGTCTGAAGGAGGCGGCTGTAAAGCCCCTCTTGAAGAAACCTTCCCTTGATCCCCTGGACCGAAACAACTATAGACCAGTTTCCTTGCTGCCATTTCTCAGCAAGGTGATTGAGAGAGGTGTCGCCTCCCAACTCCAAGCCATCTTGGATGAAACTGATTAACTTAACCCATTTCAAACCAGCTTCTGGGCAGGATATGGAGATGAGACTGCCATGGTTGCTCTGACAGATGACCTCTGCTTGAGCATTGACAGGGGCAGTGTGACCCTGTTAGTGTTCTTGGACCTCTCAGCAGCCTTTGACACCATTGATCATGCGATCCTTTTGGACCGGCTGAGAGATGGGGAACGGAGGCACTGCCTTGCAGTGCTTCCATTCCTTTCTCTCCGGCAGGACCCAAAGGGTGAGGCTCGGGGACAGCTGCTCTTCCAAAACTGAGCTAAACTGCGGCGTCCCTCAAGGTGCCATTCTGTCACCCTGTTCGCAGTCTGCGGGTGCTCCTAGACTCGTTGCTTCACATGACTAGTCAGGTCAATATGACGGTCAGGAGTACCTGTTATCAGCTTCGGCTGATACGCCAGCTGCGCCCTTTCCTGGAGATGAGGGATTTGGAAACTGTGGTACACACTTTGGTCACCTCACGTTTAGATTACTTCAATGCACTCTACATGGGGCTGCCCTTAGGCTTAACCCAGAAACTTCAACTGGTACAAAACATGGCAGCCAGATTAGTCTCTGGAGTTTCCAGAAGAGAGCACATAACTCCAGTGTTGAAATCTCTTCACTGGCTGCCTATTAGTTTCCGGGCACAATATAAGGTGCTGGTTTTAACCTTTAAAGCCCTACATGGCTTGGGTTCATCTTATTTCAGAGACCGCCTCTCCCCGTACGATCCTCCCTGCACAATTCGATCCTCATAATCCCTTATGATATTCTGAAGGCTGTTACTTGCAGTGTCATTGGTTCCCACATGAACCAAAAAAAAGGGGTATTGATCAGTAGGCTTGACAAGTCTTGTCAGCCTCTCCGTCACTTCACAGATCTTTGCCCCAGGGAGACAACACACCTCCCAAGACGTCTTGTCAGGCCCACAAATCACTGCTTCGGTACCCCTCAGCAAGGAGTCCCCCACCACCACCACGCACATCCTCCGAGGCTTAGCAGTGGCTTTTCCCTTTGGTGCTATTCTCAGTCTCCCCTGCTATGTCCCTGACGTCTGTCCCTGCTGCTTTTCCTCATCATCTCTGATAACAGAGAGAGATTCGAAGCGATTCTGTAGCTGCAAGCTCACAGAACGAACCGTGGTTTCCCTACTTCTGTGTGTGACATTCCTCCAACCATCTACTTCTGTTGTGTGTGAAGTGACCTCTTCTTCCCCAGCAACTTTCTCTGTGTGTTTCCTGTCCAAGACAGTCCCGTCCTTTCTGTTCAGGAGAACCTCCTGCTCTCTGTGATGCTGAAGTGTAGACACCTGGGCCTCCAACTGCTGAACTTTTTCATCTAAGAGGGCTACCAACTTGCACTTGGTAACAGTGCGATGCAGTCAACAGTGCGATGCAGCAGCAAAAAAGGCCAATGCCATTTTAGGCTGTATCAATAGAAGTATCGTGTCTAGATCAAAGGAAGTAATAGTGCCTCTCTATTCTGCTTTGGTCAGGCCCCACCTGGAATACTGTGTCCAGTTCTGGGCACCACAATTCAAAAAGGATGTGGAGAAACTGGAGAGGGTCCAAAGGAGGGCAACTAAGATGGTGAAGGGTCTGGAAACTATGCCCTATGAGGAACGCCTTAGGGAGCTGGGGATGTTTAGCCTGGAGAAGAGAAGGTTAAGAGGTGATATGATAGCCCTGTTCAAATATTTGAAAGGATGTCATATTGAGGAGGGAGCAAGCTTGTTTTCTGCTGCTGCAGAAACTAGAACTGCAGGAAAAAAGATTCCACCTCAACATTAGGAGGAACTTCCTGACGGTAAGGGCTGTTCGACGGTGGAACACACTCCTTCCTCGGAGAGTGGTGGAGTCTCCTTCCTTGGAGGTCTTTAAGCAGAGGCTGAATGGCCATCTGTTGGGGATGCTTTGACTTGGAGTTCCTGCATGGCAGGGGGTTGGACTGGATGGCCCTTGTGGTCTCTTCCAACTCTATGATTCTATGATTCTATGATTCTATGAGGTGAAGTTCCCCACATCTATAGGCAAGAGGACAAACATCCCACAGTTGTTGCAGGTGACTGCAGCAGGTCCCTCAGTGTCCATAGTGAGAAGTCTTAAGGAGGCACTGAAACAAGACTGTGGGCTTCCCCGTTTAAACACCAGCGTAAAGAATCCCTATGTGGCTCTTAGTGAGCTCAATCAACTGGGCCTATAGCTACGTAGAGAGCTCCTGGCTGCTAGCTCCTTCCAGAGGCACTTCCTCTGAATCCCCACAACCCCTGAAGGGGAAAGTGAACAGACAAGTATTAAAATTGAATGAGTTGCCCTCTAACACTGTGCCTAGGTCACCTTCACCTCTGTACTCCCCTTCCCCCTTGCCTACAAACTTGCTCCCTCCTCAATATGACATCCCTTCAAATATTTAAACAGGGCTATCATATCACCTCTTAACCTTCTCTTCTCCAAGCTAAACATCCCCAGCTCCCTAAGTGGATGCCATTCAACCTGTACTTCCAAATGGCTCTTGCCCATTAGGAAAGACAGTGAGGTAGAGAGACTGGGGAGGGGTGCATCCATTGTTCCGGGTCCTGTTCTCTGGAGCAGCAGAAAACAAGCTTGCTCCCTCTTCAATGTGACATTCCTTCAGGTATTTAAACAGGGAGATCATATCACCTCTTAACCTTCTCTTCTCCAAGCTAAACATTCCCAGCTCCCTAACTTGCTCCTCATACGGCATGGTTTCCAGACCCTTCACCATCTTAATTGCCCTCCTTTGGACCCTCTCCAGTTTCTCCACATCTCTTTTGAATTGTGGTGCCCAGAACAACTGGACACAGTATTCCAGGTGGGGCCTGACCAAAGCAGAATAGAGTGGCACTATTACTTCCCTTGATCTAGACACTATACTTCTATTGATGCAGCCTCAAATAGCATTGGCCTTTTTAGCTTCCGCATCACACTGTTGACTCATGTTCAGCTTATGGTCTACTTGGACTCCTAGATCCCTTTCACATGTGGTCTCATTCAGCCAGATGTCCCCCATTTTATATTTGTGCATTTCATTTTTCCTGCCTGAGTGCAGAACCTTACATTTCTCCGCGTTGAATTCATCTTGTTAGCATTGGCCCAGCTTTCTAGTCTATTCAGGTCATTTTGAATTTTGATCCTGTCCTCTGGGGTATTAGCTACTTCTCCTAGTTTAGTGTCATCTGCAAATTTGATAAGTATGCCCCCAATTCTGTCATCCAAGTCATTAATAAAGATATTGAATAACACTGGGCCCAGGACAGAGCCCTGTGGGACCCCACTGGTCACTTCTCTCCAGGATGAAAAGGAGCCATTGTTGAGCACCCTTTGGGTTCCGCCAGTCAACCAATTACAAATGCATCTAACAGTTATCTTGTGTAGCCACATCAAGGTATACTATATCCACAGCATTCCTTTCATCTACCAAGCTAGTAATTTTATCAAAAAAAGAGATCAGATTTGTCTGGCATGACTTGTTTCTCTGAAACCCATGTTGACTTTTTGTGATTATGGCATTCCCTTCTAAATGTTCACAGAGTCTCTGTTTAATTATCTGCTCTAGAATCTTTCCTGAAATTGATGTCAGACTAACTGGACGATAATTGTTGGGATCCTCTTTTTTTCCCTTTTTGAAGATGGGGACAACGTTTGCCCTCCTCCAGTCTGCTGGGACTTTTCCTGTTCTCCAGGAGTTCTCAAAGATTATTGCCAATGGCTCTGATATTACATTTGCCAGTTCTTTTAATACCCTTGGATGTAGTTCATCTGGTCCTGGAGACTTATATTCATTTAGTTTACCGGGTATTCCTGTACTATCTCTTTACTTATTCTGTGCTGAAATCCCCCTATTCTGTCTTCTACTCCATTATCCTTAGGTTGGGCACCCTTTGCCTTTTCTGAAAAGACTGAAGAAAAGAAGGTGTTGAGTTATTCTGCCTTTTCTCTGTCCCCTGTGAGCATTTTGCCATTCTCTGCACGTACTGGCCCTACTGTTTCCTTCTTCTTCCTTTTGCTGCGGACATATCTAAAAAAGGACTTATTATTGTTCTTAACTTCTCTAGCAAGTCTGAGTTCATTTTGTGCTTTAGCTTTTCTGCCTTTATCCCTACATGTGCTGAGTATTTGTTGGAATTCCCATTTGGTGATTTCCCCATTTTTCCATTTCTTATACATGTTCCATTTAAAACTTAGCTCAGTTGAAAGTTCCTTAGTCATCCATCCTGGTTTCTTGAGATATCTTCCATTTTTCTTTCTCATTGGAACTGTTTGAAATTGCACCTTCAGCATCTCCTTTTTGAGATACTCCCATCCATCTTGAATTCCCTTCTCTTTTAGTATTCCTGACCATGGGATCACCCCCAGTATTTCTCTAAGTTTATTGAAATCAGCTCTCCTAAAGTCTAGAATTCATGTCTGACTATGCCTAGCTTCTCCTTTCCACTGTATAACAAACTCCAGGAGAACTTGATCACTTCCACCTAAGGATCCCACCACTTGCACCCCATCAACTAGGTGATCTTTAGAGGTTTCTAGGATCAAGCAATGCAAAAATTGAAACATCCAGTTATCTCTGCAGATGCATTTTGGGATAGGGGGTTGTGGGGTGTCTTTGCATCATTGCACTATGGGTAACACTACACACTGTCCGAATACATAATGTGGGGTTCAGCAATGGACATTCCTCTTGCAGAACGTGTATTTTTGGTTTTGTATAGACGAGTGAACTATTAGTGATAGGGTGGAAACAGACATAGCTCCATTTTGGGAAATAGCAGATCTCTCCCAAAGTTGGACCTAAGCATGGAGAAATGGAAGAAGGTCCTCTCACATCTTTGCTTTTTTCATGCAGCCAGGGTGCCAGCTCCTCAGAAAGTCAAGTTGTGGTGCCGACCTGCAGAGGAAATTTAAATTAGGCTTCAAAGGTTCCTCAGGATAAAGATAGCACAAGGTCTACAAGAGATACGCAGCAAGACACATGGAAGACATAGGCATATGTGTTACCTATGTATGTGTTACATGCAGGTGCATGTATGGGAGTATATACACATCTGGCACACATATGGGAGAACAGGTGAGCACGTGCATGGGGGTACATATCAGACAAGGTGTAGGAAGAGAGAGAGAGCATGGTGCGCATGTACATATGTTAACAAGTCTACCTGCAAAGTGCACCAATGCAGCACACGAACACACAAAGAAATAGGCGCACAAAATCATGGAGATGTAAACATTCATGTGCACATTTGTTTATATATATATATATATAGATATACACACACACACACACACATACATATACGTCTACAGTGGTCCCCCGGGATACGAATCCCCCGGGTTAAGAAAACCCCAGGATCCGAAACCGGCGGGACCGCGATGGTATCCCCCGGGATCCGAAGGATCCCCTGGGATCCGAAAAAAAGGGACGTCCCTTTTCCTCCGAAGCCAGGCTTCGGAGAAAAAGGGACAGCCCTTCGTCCCTTTTCCTCCGAAGCCAGGCTTCGGAGAAAAAGGGACAGCGTTTCGTCCCTTTTCCTCCGAAGCCAGGCTTCGGAGAAAAAGGGACAGCGTTTCGTCCCTTTTCCTCCGAAGCCAGGCTTCGGAGAAAAAGGGACAGCCCTTCGTCCCTTTTCCTCCGAAGCCAGGCTTCGGAGAAAAAGGGACAGCCCTTCGTCCCTTTTCCTCCGAAGCCAGGCTTCGGAGAAAAATGGACAGCCTTTCGTCCCTTCTCCTCCGAAGCCAGGCTTCGGAGGAGAAGGGATGGCCAGGAGGCCTCCGCAGCTGAGGAGAAAGGAAGGCCCGATCCGCCGGATCGGACCTTCCCTTCCCCAGCCAGGAGGCCTCCGCGGCTGAGGAACGAAGGCCCAATCCGCCGGATCGGACCTTCCCTTCCTCAGCCAGGAGGCCTCCACAGGGGAAAGGAAAGCCCGATCCGCCGGATCGGACCTTCCCTTCCCCAGCCAGGAGGCCTCCGCGGCTGAGGAACGAAGGCCCGATCCGCCGGATCGGACCTTCCCTTCCCCAGCCAGGAGGCCTCCGCAGGGGAAAGGAAAGCCCGATCCGCCGGATCGGACCTTCCCTTCCCCAGCCAGGAGGCCTCCGCCAGGCCAGGCTTCAGCCAGGCTTCGGAGGGGAAGGGATTTCCCTTCCCCTCCGCCGGCGGCCAGGCCTCGGAACGGATTACCTATTTCCTATGGGAAATAGGCCCCGGGTTACGAAATTTTCGGCTTACGAAAAAGGTGCCGGAACGAATTAATTTCGTAACCCGGGGGACCACGGTATATGGCAAGCATTGTGACTCCGTGATATCGTGAAATGCGGCAGTGTAACGCATAGTGTTTGTGTATACATCCGAGAGCATCTCAATAGGTACACTCATACACACATGCACACATGCACACACATTTTGTTAGTTGGTGATTACGAGAATCTGGAGCATGGTTAGAATAGGCGAGATAGTGTGTGTGTGTGTGTGTGTGTGCGCGGTGCTTGCTTTGAGCAACAGCAGTTGCTGGGAACCCTACCTCAGTGCAGTGTTCTATAGGGCAATTTACCATTCTCCCCTTCCCTTTTCCCTTTGTTCAAAAGGGTAGCAAAGGTTGCTTGGAGACCCATTCTAAAGGGAAGGGGGCTGGCCATAAAAGCCACATGCCAACTTCTATTCTCTGCTTGGGGCCTCAATTGAGGCCGGAGTTCTCTGTGCCATTTCCAGGACAGCCGAAGGCACAGGCAGGGCACATGGCTCTGATCTCTCTTTTCCGCACTGGTGTCTGCATTTGCACTTCTTATTAAGTGCAGGGGCCTTTAACAAGAACCATAGAAGCATAGGTTCATAGAATTGGAAGAGACTACAAGGGCCATCCAGTCTAACCCCTGCCATGCAGGAACTCCCTATTGAAGCATCCGCGACAGATGGCCATCCAGGCTCTGCTTTAAGACCTATATGTAGGGAGACTCCACTACACCCCAAGGCATTGTGTCCCACTGTCGAACAGCGCTTACTGTCAGGAAGTTCCTCCCAATGTTGAGGTGGAATTGCTCTTCCTGCGGCTTGCATCCGTTGTTCCACGTTCTAGCCTCTGGAGCTGCAGAACACAAGCTTGCTCCCTCCTCAATATGACATCCCTTTAAATACTTACAGAGGGCTGTCATATCACCTGTTAACCTTCTCCTCTCCAGGCTACAGCACCCGAAGTCGCTCCTCATGAGGCATGGCTTCCATAACCCTTCACCATCTTAGTTGCCCTCCTTTGGACATGCTCCAGTTTCTCCACATCCTTTTTGAATCATTGTGTCCAGAACAGGACACAGTTTTCCAGGTGGGGCCTGGCCAAAGCAGATTTGAGTGGCACTATAACTTCCCTGGATCTAGACACAGTACTTCTATAGAAGCAGCCTAAAATTGCATTGGCAATTTACAGATTTTACTACCAAGCATGATTACATTGTAAGCTTATGGCCTTCCATCCGCCTGCTTCATGGCTTGATGGCAGTTTTTGTTGTGAAATCGAGATATTTGGCTAGAAGTCATGAAAGTTCATGCCGCCAATATCTTTCTTTTTCCTGCATAACCTCTGAGGCTGCTTAGAGATCCAAATATACCACAGAGCTCACTGTACAGGGATAATACCTTGCCTCTGGAAACCAAGGTAGCAGTTGGTTCATGCAGTGGAGACCTTTCTACTATGATTGTATTTTGCATGTGACCAGAGATTCCTTTGATTAGGAATGCATGCAAGTCCCAGCAGCCAAACTGTCATGCATACCAAGGAGCCATCGAAGAATTTAATACTGCAGTGTCTTTTTGTGCCCCAGATCTTTGGAGCTCAAAATTCTCCACTTGAAATCGAACGGCAGAGCGTTACCATTGCTACATTAGAATTTTATCAATCCTTTACCGGCTGTTCAATAAGCCATGAGTCCAATCACTCATCCTATAAATTGATAACAATTTGGATCATGGAGCTGGGAGATCTTTCTGTTCCTCCAACCCGCATATCCTTGGGAGATTAAATAAGGATAATCAATGCTGACAATAGTTTGCAAGGCTGTGATTACAGCACTCCCTCCCAGAAGTATCAATACCTATCCATTCAAGACGTAAATGCCTTCCCTGGGGTAAGAATTTTTAGACACGTATCTGCAATTTGAAACCGACACATTGGTCGACTTCCGGGTTGGAATGGCAGCCTGAAGGACGCATCTTCGAGAGGCTCTCGGAGGGCACCATCCACTACATTGCTTTCCTTCTAAAAATTTTATTTTTAGAAAGGAAAAACCCCAATTAAGGTATTAACTGGGTGAAGGGGCTTCCAAAGACTCTGTTCCTGTACTTTCAGCTCCCAGTTAGAAGGCAGAAATTCCACTTCTGCCTCTGTGGAAGAACTACTTTGAATGGACGAAAAAACAGAGGGAGTCGGAGGCATATCCCAGCATTGTAAGTGGAAACTCTTTCTGGTTCAAAGGATGTCACCAACTTTTTAAAATATATATGGAAAAAATTACTTCTAGTGAAGCAGCTATTTGAGCTCTTGAAGATATGAATATATCTACAGTTAATTCTTTGCTACAGTGAGATACAGAACTGAGACCGTGCTTTATAGAAGAGTGAGCGGGAAATAATTTAACCTATCTACACTCTTCTAATTTTGGATTGGAAAATTGCTTCGTTATTTGTCTAGAATATTTACTTTTTCCCCCTTAAAATACATTGATTTATTGGATATTAAACTGGAGGAAAACACTCACAGCTGAACAAGTTCTGCAACTCCACAGACTTCTGGTGTTGCCAACGCCTATCTGTGTAATTAAGATCAGCTGGAAGGAAAGGCAGAGAAGCCGGTGTAAGATTTGGGAACAAGGAGGAAAGGAGGAAGGTGGCAGTGAGGAGGGAAGAGACAAAGATGGAGTTAAGAAGAGGAAGAGAAAGAGAGAAGAAGTTAAAAGCCAAATAATAAGGATTCAAAGAGAAGGATAAATCAGGCAGGGAGAGTGTCCTCAGAACAGAGGAGGAGGAAGGAAGGGAGAAGGGAGGAAAGATGGAGAGACGGAGAGATGCAAGGTGGCAAGAGGGCTGAGTGGAAGACGGGGAGAAACTGGATTGGAACTGGAAACCGGATTGGATCCAGGCGCATGCGCAACCACAGGAGAAGGGAGGCAGGTGCGGAACTCTAAAGGGAGAGAAGCAAAGACTCAGTGGCAGAAACGGGGAGGTAGGAGAGGAGAAAAAGGTGGTGAAGATCCAGATGTGAGTGACTGAAGGAGAAGGAAGAGAAGGAAGAAGAAATCCGCATTATGAAAGCAAGGCCAAAATCCGAAAGTAACTCTTGGAAAGAACGAAACTATGGGCTGGAGTGCTTGAGAGGAAGGGGAAGGGGAAGGAGAGTATTTGAGAAGAAAGAGGGAAGGAAGCCAAAGCCAGACAAAGAAATAATAATAATAATAATAATCATAATAATAATGATGATGATGATGATAATATGCAGAGTCTTGCCCAGCAGAACTGTTTAGGGTGGTGGGGGAGCTGTGCCAAACCCCCTACTTAACCCTACGACAGCCTGCTGTGATGCGTTTAACACCTTCTTTGTAGATAAAATCTCTCGGATAAGAGCCAATTTGGACGCCACCTTTTCTCCAGATCCTATAGGTGAGGCGTCTAGCGACTCCATTGCTGTCACATTACTGGATGAGTTTCAATCTGTAAGTACCGATGACGTGGACAAGCTACTTGGAAGTATGCAGAAGACAACTTGCCCTCTCGACCCTTGTCCATCCTGGCTGGTCGTACAGGGGGGAGACGCACTGGGAGTGTTTCTTCGGAACACAATCAATGCATCCCTCAGGGAGGGCATCTTACCATCTTGTCTCAAGGAGGCGGCAGTTAAGCCCATCCTGAAAAAGCCCTCCCTTGACCCCCTGGACAGAAACAACTATGGACCAGTGTCCTTACTTCCATTTTTAAACAAGGTTATCGAGAGGGCAGTTGCCACCCAACTCCAAGCAGTCTTGGATGAAGCCGACTACCTTGATCCATTTCAAACCGGCTTCAGGACAGGACATGGAGTGGAGACTGCCATGGTTGCTCTGACCGATGACCTCCGCTTGAGTATTGACAGGGGTAGTGTGACCCTGTTAGTGCTCTTGGATCTCCCAGCAGCCTTTGATACTGTAGACCATTCCGTCCTTTTGGGTCGGTTGAGGGAGTTGGGAATCGGAGGCACTGCTTTTCAGTGGTTCTGATCCTTTCTCTCTGACAGATCCCAAAGGGTGAGGCTTGGGGACAGTTGCTCTTCCAAAATCGAGCTTAATTGTGGCGTCCCTCAGGGCGCCATCCTGTCCCCGATGCTATTCAACATCTATATGAAGCCGCTGGGTGAGATCATTCAGAGGCATGGAGCTCAGTGTCTTCAGTACGCTGATGACACTCAGATATACCTCTCCATGACCAGATCATCCGCTCAGTCTTCAGATGGCGTCTCTCCTCTTAATGACTGTCTTGCGGCGGTAATGGATTGGATGAGGGAAAACAGATTGAAGCTAAATCCAGACAAAACGGAGGTACTAACAGTTACCGGTCCAAAACCAGGTTTGGGAATACAGTCTCCAGTCCTAGATGGGGTCACACTCTCCCCTAAGGACTCAGTTCGCAGTCTGGGGGTACTCCTCGACTCTTCGCTTCACATGACCAGTCAGGTGAATGCGACAGTCAGGAATGCCTGTTATCAGCTTAGGTTGATACGCCAGCTGCGCCCTTTCCTGGGTACGAAAGACCTGGAATCTGTGGTACATGCCCTAGTAACCTCATGTTTGGATTTCTGCAACACGCTCTACATGGGGCTACCCTTGTGCCTAACCCGGAAACTTCAATTAGTTCAGAACATGGCAGCCAGGCTTATCACAGAAACATCAAGGAGAGAGCACATAACACCTGTGCTTAAAGCTCTTTACTGGCTGCCCATTAATTTCCGGGCACAGTACAAGGGATTGGTAATAACCTTCAAAGCCCTGCATGGCCCAGGCCCATCCTACCTTAAGGACCGCCTCTCCCCGTATGAACCGCCCCACACACTTCGGTCCTCTGGGAGGAACCTACTGCAGCCAATGAAAACTCGGCTGTCCCAGACCTCCCAGAGGGCCTTTTCAGCTACTGCCCCTAAGCTTTGGAACGGCCTGCCGGACGAGATGCGTCTCATTACATCACTGGCTAGTTTCAAAAAGGCTTTAAAGACGCATCTTTTCCTGCAGGCCTTTCCTTGAAACAGGAAGTAAATGGAATATCCACTCCCTGCTCTGAAAACATAGATAGAAATGGGAATTATCTCAGCTGCCCTTTGTCTAATCCAGCTGAGTTTACTTAACGCGGACTTGCACGTGAATAGTTCATGAGATTGCACTTTGTTTAATACTTGTTGACCAATTTTAATCTGTGCCAATTTTAATTTGTCTTGGTGTAAATTAGTTTTAAGGGGAGCGGCTGGGGAGGGATATGATTGTCGTTTTTACTCTATATCCTTTTTAATCTGTTGTACCCCGCTCCGAGTATTTTACTAGAGGAGCGGGCTATAAATAAACTATTATTATTATTATTATTATTATTATTATTATTAACAAAGGAGAATAGGGAAAATGGAGAAGAGAAAGTGGTTACATAAATACAGAGTTAAAATTGAGAATTGGAGAGGGTGTAAGAAGAGGAGGGGCGAAGAGAAGGAGAACATTAGAGAAGGAAGAGAAAAGCAGAGACTAGATAGAGAAAACATCTGGGAAGATCCGAATTGTAGGAGAACGTGTGTAAGTAAAGGAGGTGAATAAAAGCAACAGTGTAAAAAGAAAGAATCTAAGATCAGGCTAGGAAAAGGGAAAAGGGATATAGTTAAAGAAGGAAAAAGGATAAGGAAGAGCAGAATAAAGTTTAGGTGAGAGAGGAAAACTGAGTGTAATTAAGAGAAGGAAGAGAGATTAAAGGTGAAGAGCTACAACGGAAATAAACATAGGGGAAAAACCAAAATGACAACCAGAAGAATGACACAAATCCAGGCATCTACGCATCAGAGAAGACCATCTTGGGAGGCAGGTTCAAAAATACACTATCAAAATTTAATTTTAGAGGAATTAAAACAACTATATACTGAAATGAAAGATGACATTAAAGAAATGAAAGCAGACATGGATGCGATGAGGAGAGATAAAACAAGAAATCCAACAGGAAATAAGAACAGAATTAAAAGGAATAAAAGAAACTATGGGAAAACACTCAGAAGAAATAAAAAGAAACAGGCAAAAAATAAAAATTATTGAAGAAACAACAAACAACATAAATAAAAAAGTCTTAGAACTAGAGGAAATAAGAGAAAAAGATATGGATAAGAAAGCTTTACAAGACTTAAAACAAAGAGAAATTTGTAGTAAAATTAGAGGATTAAAAGAAATAGAAAATGAGGACTTGTACGAATACTTGATTCCAATACTCGCAGACTATGTAGGAATAGAAAACAACCAATTTCAAGGAGAAATTAATAAAATGTATAGAATAAACTCCAAAATAGCTAGACAAAGAAAACTTCCTAGAGACGTGGTCATTTACTTCACAAGAAAAAAATATGAGAGAGGAGATAATTCAAATAAATTACGAACAAAAACTAGAATTTGAAGGAAATGAATTAATAATTTACAAGGATGTTCCGTTAAGCATATTGAAGAAATGACTACAAACCGTTAACGACTCTGTTGAAACGCAACAATGTGAACTATAGATGGGAAAAATTGGAAGGGATAAACTTTAAGTATAACTCAGAAATATTCAAAATTAACTCAGTGATGAAAATGAAAGAATTTATTAAAAGATTTAGAAAAGATCTAGAAAGAAGGGAAAATTCACCTGATAAAGATGGATGTGAACAAGGAAAAACAAAGGTTAATCAGAAGGATCCCAAACAACCAACAGAAGATAGTACAGAAGACGATTTAGAAAAGGAGGAGATTGATGAAATATAAGACAAGAAGGTAAAAAACAGTTTATTAATATGTCAAAAATTAAGATTTTATCATGGAATGTGAGAAGTATGAACTCTCCACAAAAAAGAAAGTCTTTCATTACAGTGGTCCCCCGGGATACGAATCCCCCGCCTAACGAAAACCCCGGGATACGAAAGAGCCGGGGCCGAAAAAATGGCCCCGGCTTGCGAAAGTATCCCCGGGTTACGAAACGGAACGAAAGCGGCGGGAAATTTAAAAGTTGCAAAGTGCTGCTATTGGCTAAGGGGCTGGTGTAAGGGGATTGGTTAACATTCAGCTTTGGCGCGAATTTTGAACTTGCTTAGCAATCTGATTGGCTTGCAAAAGCAATCTGATTGGCTAACGAATTGGGGGGGGGGTGGCTTTAGAAACAAAAGCCAGGTTCCAGTGCTGTGACCCCTTGTTCGGCCTTTGTGAACTGGTGCTTCTGAACTCTTGGCTCCAGTGAAGGTCAGAACTTCTTTGACTGGATCTGCCTGGCTGACTTCTGCCTGGTACTGTACAGCTTTACCTGTGCATCTACGCCTGCTCTTTGGATCAAGCCCTCCGGTGAATCCCTGGAAGTGCAGGTACAGTATGGTTTTTTTACTTCTTCTTGTGGGTGAATGATGTGGATGATGTGGCCTTGTGCAGTGAATGGCTTTTGCAACTTTGGTTCTTTGGTTGTTTGCAAATTGGGGTGAGAGAGTGTTCAGAGTGCATTGCCTTCCAGTTTCAAAGGTTTCTGGGGTTCTCTTCTGCTTCCAATGTTTCCATGGGCCTTTTAAAGGCCTGTGCACTGAATGGCTCTGGCAACTTTGGTTCTTTGGTTGTTTGCAAATTGGGCTGAGAGAGTGTTCAGAGTGCATTGCCTTCCAGTTTCAAAGGTTTCTGGGGTTCTCTTCTGCTTCCAATGTGTCCATGGGCCTTTTAAAGGCCTGTGCATTGAATGGCTCTGGCAACTTTGGTTCTTTGGTTGTTTGCAAATTGGGCTGAGAGAGTGTTCAGAGTGCATTGCCTTCCAGTTTCAAAGGTTTCTGGGGTTCTCTTCTGCTTCCAATGTGTCCATGGGCCTTTTAAAGGCCTGTGCATTGAATGGCTCTGGCAACTTTGGTTCTTTGGTGCTTTGCAAATTGGGCTGAGAGAGTGTTCAGAGTGCATTGCCTTGCAGTTTCAAAGGTTTCTGGGGTTCTCTTCTGCTTCCAATGTGTCCATGGGCCTTTTAAAGGCCTGTGCATTGAATGGCTCTGGCAACTTTGGTTCTTTGGTTGTTTGCAAATTGGGCTGAGAGAGTGTTCAGAGTGCATTGCCTTCCAGTTTCAAAGGTTTCTGGGGTTCTCTTCTGCTTCCAATGTGTCCATGGGCCTTTTAAAGGCCTGTGCATTGAATGGCTCTGGCAACTTTGGTTTTTTTGGTTGTTTGCAAATTGGGCTGAGAGAGTGTTCAGAGTGCATTGCCTTCCAGTTTCAAAGGTTTCTGGGGTTCTCTTCTGCTTCCAATGTGTCCATGGGCCTTTTAAAGGCCTGTGCATTGAATGGCTCTGGCAACTTTGGTTCTTTGGTGCTTTGCAAATTGGGCTGAGAGAGTGTTCAGAGTGCATTGCCTTGCAGTTTCAAAGGTTTCTGGGGTTCTCTTCTGCTTCCAATGTGTCCATGGGCCTTTTAAAGGCCTGTGCATTGAATGGCTCTGGCAACTTTGGTTCTTTGGTTGTTTGCAAATTGGGCTGAGAGAGTGTTCAGAGTGCATTGCCTTGCAGTTTCAAAGGTTTCTGGGGTTCTCTTCTGCTTCCAATGTGTCCATGGGCCTTTTAAAGGCCTGTGCATTGAATGGCTTTGGCAACTTTGGTTCTTTGGTTGTTTGCAAATTGGGCTGAGAGAGTGTTCAGAGTGCATTGCCTTGCAGTTTCAAAGGTTTCTGGGGTTCTCTTCTGCTTCCAATGTGTCCTTGGCCCTTGGAAAGGCCTGTGCATTGAATGGCTTTGGCAACTTTGGTTCTTTGGTGCTTTGCAAATTGGGGTGAGACAGTGTTCAGAGTGCATTGCCTTGCAGTTTCAAAGGTTTCTGGGGTCTCTTCTGCTTCCAATGTGTCCATGGGCCTTTTAAAGGCCTGTGCATTGAATGGCTTTGGCAACTTTGGTTCTTTGGTTCTTTGCAAATCTTTTTTTTTTTTATTCTTTAGATTGGCCCTGCAAGTCATTCTTAACTTCTTTAGTGCCTTAGGCAAGTTTCTATTAGAGTGTATTGTAGGGTACTTAAGGAAATAGGCCTCTATTGTAACCTTCCATTGACTTGCAGGGTCAATCTGGGGTCATGGAACGGATTAGTCATTTTCAATGGGAAACAGGCCCCGGGTTACGAAATTTTCGGCTTACGAAAAAGGTGCTGGAACGAATTAATTTCGTAACCCGGGGGACCACTGTACTTAAATAAACAAAAGTCAGATATAACCTGCTTACAAGAAACACACATAAAAGGAAAAGATATTAGACTGATTGTCAATAAGAAATTGGGAAATGAATTTATCTCAGCTTATTCGAAAAGAAAGAGAGGAATAGCTATATATGTTAACCCCAAATTTGAAACAAAAATTATATTTAATGACAGTAATGGAAGATATCTGGGCCTAGAAATTAATATGTTCAATACAAAATATTTAGTTGTTGGTATCTATGGTCCACAAGAAAAGAAAAATGAATTCTATAATAAAATAACAGAGATATTGAATGAGTTTCCATACGAAAAGACTTTACTAATGGGAGACTGGAATGGGGTAATTGATCCAGAAATAGATAGAAAATCAGATAAACATATTAAAAAGACGCAGGGAAAACTACCCCAATCCTTTACTTACTTGATAGAATCACAAAATCTAATAGACATATGGAGACATAAATACAAAAACCGCTAGAGACTATACATTCTTTTCTGAAAGGCATAAATCCCTTTCAAGACTTGATATGTTTCTAGTATCAAAAAGCCTGTGCAACGAAGTATTGAAAACGGACTCTGAACCAAGAGCAATATCAGACCATAATCCGATAACAATATTTATAAGAGGAAGACAATCTGAATTCTCCTGGAAATTAAATGAAACTCTTATGCAGAAAGAAGAAATAATTTAAAAGGGAAAGAAACTCTAAAATATTATTTCAAAGAGAACTTGAAAGATGACATAAATATCACTACAGTTTGGGAGGCATCTAAAGCTGTAATGAGGGGCTTCTTTATTCAGCAAAACAACAAAAGTACAAAAGAAAAAAAGATAAAGACTTCAGGAGTTATATTAGGACTTGCAAGAGAAGGAAAAAGATTTAAACATTAATCCCTCAAATAAAGTAATAGAAAAGCAAATAAAAACACTGAAAAAACAGATTGTATTAGAAGAAACAAAAGAATTACAAAATAAATTAAGATATATAAAACAAAAATACTATGATCAGGCAAACAAACCAGGCAGATGGCTGGCTCAGAAAATTAAGAAGTCCAAAGAGCGAAATATTATTACGGAAATTAAGAAAGGATCGACTCTAACTTCAGACTTAGATAAAATTAAGAAGATCTTTCAAGATTTTTACACAAATCTCTAAAGAAAACCACAGACATCTGCCGAAGTTATAAAAAACTTTCTAGACAAAGCAAACCTAAGCCCCCTGACAGACCATCAGAGGAAACTCCTGAATGTTCCAATAACATGATGGAAGTGATAGGAGCGATAAAAAACAGCCAAACAGGGAAGGCACCGGGTCCCGACGGCTTTGGAGCAAGCTATTATAAAACTTTCGAAGAACAGCTTTTATTTCCTTTGAAATCAACAATGAATGCGATCAGTGAAACCAATTACCCTATGACCTGGAAAGAAGCAAACATAATATTATTATTGAAAGAAAACAGAGACCCAGTGGAAGTTAAAAATTATAGACCTATTTCCCTGTTAAACACAGATTACAAACTGTTTGCTTCAATATTGGCAGAAAGACTCAAAAAAATACTTGTAGACTGGATCCATAAAGACCAATCGGGGTTCCTTCCAAACAGGCAGATTAGTGATAAGACATATATTGAATATCATAGAATATTTTGAGAGAAATAATGAAAAAAAATAGCCATGATTTTTGTTGATTTGGAAAAAGCTTTCGACAGTTTACACTGGGAAATAATATTTGCAAAATTAGAGGTAATTGAGGCAGGCCCTATCTATAAAATTGGATAAAAAGCATATATAAGGACCAGAATGCAAAACTTAATGAAAAGCTCTCCTTAACGTATGGAAGAAATACAAAAAGAGACTATGCCCAAAAATTCCCTTGTGGTGCTCCCCGCATGAGGCCCTCTTTAAAAGAGAAGGAATTCAGCAACTTAAATGGCTAAGATACAAAGATTTATTGAAAAACACACAAGAACATTTAGACATCAAATCACAGGAGGATTTGAAAAGATCGGGTGTCGATTGCCATTGGTATCTCTATTGTCAGTTACGGGAAAGATTCAAAATTGATAGAAAAATAGAAGGGTTTCAATCAGAAAAAACAGAATGGGAAAAAATTATAGACAAGGGGAGAAAAAAATGATTTCGAGAAATTATAAATTACTTTTAGAATGGGAAACTGAAGAAGAGATTATTAGACAAAGCATGATTAGGTGGGCACAAAATATAGGACACACTATAGATTACCAGAATTGGGAGGAGCTATGGAATAAAACAATAAAACATACTTCGTGCCAAGATCTGAAAGAAAATGTCTATAAAATGATTGATAGATGGCACCTTTCTCCCAATAGATTAGCTGAAATGTTTAAAAACTCCAAACCTAACTGCTGGAAATGTTCCTATAACACAGGCACATACTATCACATATGGTGGACATGCCCGAAAGCCAAAAAATATTGGTTGGGCATTTATGAAATTAAAATAAATATCTCTTTCACTCCAGAAATCTTTTTATTAGGAATGATTGATGAGGAAACAGAAAAAATTCATGGTAGAATGGTGTTTTTTATGCTAACCTGTGCTAGAATTTGTTTTGCCAGGAACTGGAAAGCAGATAAACCCCCATCGATTGAGCAATGGATAATGAAAACATATGAAACTGCTGAGTTGGACATTACGAATTGTTGGATGAGAGATAAAACTGAAGAAAAAACTAAAGAGGACTGGAAACCATTTTACGATTTTTTAAAAGAATATTGGAAAGATATTGTGTGGAAAAAATAATCTATAATGTTTCTGATATATTTAAAGTTGAGTCAGTAAGGCTGGATAAAACTTTAACTGTCAATATCAGATTAGAAGATGTTTTTTCTTTAAGACTCACCTAGACTGCTATTAAATAGAGGTTTAGAACACAAATTCTTTACTGTTTATCTTTTGGACATAATAGATAAAGGAAGAACAAAATTAAGAGTAAAGAAAACACTGATTTGTATGTTAAGATAAAACAAAGGACTTTTGAAATACTGACTAGTGGAATCTCAAACAGAAGGAAGTCAGCTATATGTTATATGTTTTTTATATTTGGAAAATTAATGTTTGTATTCTGCATTTTATGTGTGTTATTAGTATTATGTTGATCCCTATGTATCTGTTTTTCTTTCTGATTTTTTTCCTTGCATTTTTTGTACCTGTTTGTCTGGTTAGCACCAATAAAAATTATTTAAAAAAAGAAACAAAGAAACTGACACATTGCTCTATATTTCATATGTGGGAGAATAAATATTATGGGTTCCTACAGTCTGGGCCTACATTTTGTTGGCTGGCAAATGCAATGTATGCATCAAGCACATGCAATATATAGCATGGGTGCACATGCACAAAACCCTCTGGTAGGGAAAACAACCATGCTCCCATGCAGATGTTTTAGGCCTGTGATGGGGCCCACTATGTAGAGATCAGTTTTTCAGGTGTGATTACAGTAAGAGGAAACCTCTGACTCCCTCTTTTTTATATTTATTGAACCACAAACAGTGCAAAAGTCCAACAGCAAAAACAGTACAGAACTTTGCACATGTAAACATACTCCGGGAACCCAAATGTCCAAGGCATGTGCATGGACACGCAAAGTGCAATGCAACAAACAAAACTACTGACTAAGCCCCACATCACAGTTTGTTGCCAGCCATGAAGGATGACACAGTGGTGCAAAAGGAACCAATACACATTCAGGGAGCTCTTCTTCTTTATAATCCTTTTGGGCCTGGGGCAACTGTTAACCTGGGAGGAATGTATGCATCAAGCACATGCAATATATAGCATGGGTGCACATGCACAAAACCCTCTGGTAGGGAAAACAACCATGCTCCCATGCAGATGTTTTAGGCCTGTGATGGGGCCCACTATGTAGAGATCAGTTTTTCAGGTGTGATTACAGTAAGAGGAAACCTCTGACTCCCTCTTTTTTATATTTATTGAACCACAAACAGTGCAAAAGTCCAACAGCAAAAACAGTACAGAACTTTGCACATGTAAACATACTCCGGGAACCCAAATGTCCAAGGCATGTGCATGGACACGCAAAGTGCAATGCAACAAACAAAACTACTGACTAAGCCCCACATCACAGTTTGTTGCCAGCCATGAAGGATGACACAGTGGTGCAAAAGGAACCAATACACATTCAGGGAGCTCTTCTTCTTTATAATCCTTTTGGGCCTGGGGCAACTGTTAACCTGGGAGGAAAGTATTTCCGTTTCCCGGATGGAACAGGTGAATTGGAATCCGGGTACACCTTCCTCGTTGCTTTCAGTTTCAGGGGCCGCAAACTCCCTTGCTTGTTCCAGCCCCAGGCGACTTCTCTTGGGTGCCTGCTGGGAGCCACTGCCCACCCCAGATGCAGGGACGTTTTCGGAGATTGGCCTGCAGGCCCTACGCGATTTCCCTGCTACCCTCCTCTGTCGCTCGGCAAGTTCAAGCTTTCTTTCTTCAAGGTCCTATTTCCGCCTTTCGAGCTCAGTTTGTTGCTCCCTCTCTTCCCTTTCCTCCCTCAGTCTTATGTCTTCCAGAGCAAGTTTGGCCTTATTAATTTCGACTGGCATGTTCAGAGAGGCTCTCCAAGTAACGGAGGAGCTGTGCTCTGTCCTGCTGGCAGGCCCGTGCGTCCGCACTTATAGATTCAGCTACCTGTAACATAACCTGCTCCATCCGCCTGCTCTGCCTGTTGCTGGCCAAGCGGAACTGTCTTCGAGACAGCTGTCCCTCCTTCTGGCTGTGTTCGATTATCGCCATGACGATGTGTTCCCCTCTTCTGGCTCTCCCCTCTCTGAGGACATCCCCGGTCGCCAGAGGACCTGTTGGCCTGGGGCGGGCAACATTCTCTTGGGGTCCTTGAAGTTGAGAGATGTTTAGTAAACACAACTGGTGCCAAGAAACTGTGGATACATAGACCTGTTTGGATTGCACCTATAGATCTGGGATTCAGGAGAATGTAGGATCGTTAGGGTTGCGGTAAAAAAATAAAAAGGAGTTAGGTATGTATATGCTACTTGAAAGATGCACCCACCACATGCTTGCGGAGACCCTTCCCCTGTGGGTCTTCCTTCTCCTGGTCTACCGGACCCTCTAGTTGTTCAGTCAGCATGCCTTCCTGATGGGGGCAGAGAAACAAAGGGCTAGTTAGTTTTTATGCCAGCGACTGCATGCCATGTCCATCTTTGTTGGGGATCACATAGAAGTCCAATATCACCTCCTCTTCACCTAGAAAACAAGGAAAGCAAGGATGAGCTTTGTGAGTGGATTTCATGTGGCTGATCCTAAGACCAAGGGAGGGCTTGCTGGTGCAGGGAAGCACTCCATAGTGCCAATTTTCTGTGTTTGCCCAATATATTAATTTGCCATGGAGGTAACCAGTTCAGTTCTGAATAGAAACACCCATTAAAAGCCACAGACACAATACACATACACTAATGGTTTTATAAACTATTGCCTACCTGTGGCAGTTCTGTTGCCCGGCTCCTCCTGCGTCAGCAGGTTGTGTTCCTGGGGTTGGCTGTGCAGATTCTGCACGCTTGCATTCTGCCCTGCTTCCACCTTGGATGGCCGTATCCCCAAAGGAAGGCTGTTCTGAACCATTTGGGGAAAGATGGCCCTATCAGACTGAAGAAACTGGTCCATTTCTTCGAAGTAAGGGCAGGTGACTCGATCACTCCCGCTCCACTGGTTATGTCTCAGAACGCGCCTGTACTTGGATTTCAGAGACTTGCATTTATTCCTACATTCAAGCTCGTTCCTTGTAAAACCTAGTGTGCGTAGGCGGCTTGTGACAAGTTTATAGATATCGATGTTTCTGTGGTGGTTGTTCAGATGATTCTGGATGCGACTTTCACTCCATATGTCCAGAAGTGCAAGCGCCTCCTGGTGCCCCTGCCCTGTTTTCTCTTAGGGTCAGAATATTGAGAACCATTCACACGATCCATGTTCTTAAGAGCATGGGTGGGTTTGTATTCCTAAAAGTGTCTCCTTGTACTGCTCTTCCGTTTCCCTGTGAAAGACAAAGTTTTATAATCAATATTAAATTAACAATATGCATGGTAAGCGTGTACCTAGATAACCACCTCAGCCAAAGAAAAGAAAGTAAGCCAAGCTTACTTGCGAGGTGGAAATACAAGAAACTGGACACAAAAACTGGGGCAGGAGAAGTGTTTAGCAAGAAATGCTGAGCGGGAGAAGAGCGAAATCACTACCATCCTGACGTAATTTAACAATGTAATGACCAGAAAGTTGCTTTAGCAACTTCTTATGTCAGAACAAGGGCCTCCTGATATTTTGTAAATTGTAGAAAAAATTATCAATATTTCCCGCATCTCGCCTTGGATAGATGTAAACCTTTTTTTAAAAGTCATTCAAACAGTTGAATACTTTTGCAACCAAAAATATAAATTTGGTGAGGCAGATTTCAATTCACTCACTTGTACTTGGAACTCTGCACATGTCCAAAGTGAGACTAGCTAAGGTATAAATTAATACAAATAGATTTTGATTGAAACCCCGACTGTACAGTCAGGCGGACCCGCAAGGAGCCTCAGTTCCTACCCACTACTGCTATGAAGGTATAAATGGCTATGGAATACTGGGGACCGACTGGAGTTTGTTGTTGGCTCCAGGGCTCAAAGATGAACTCTTTCTCTGTATTTAGGCAATGGAACACTGGGAGTCAGAGTTTGTTTTGTGGTCCAGACCAGAAGCCGTAAATCTATACAACTGATTGCAGAGCCATTCTGGGAGATCCCTTGCAAAGGGAAGCCTGGTGATTCTCTGTCTCCATTTGGATTGGGTGAATTTTTCTTTCTAATTCATTTTTTTTTTTTAGTAGTGAAGGAGGGGTGTGAATACAGAGGTGAAGGTAACCTAGGCACAGTGTTAGAAGGCAACATTCAATTTTAACATTTGTCTGTTCACTTTCCTCTTCAGGGGTGTGGAAATTCAGAGGAAGTGCCTCTGGAAGGAGCTAGCAGCCAGGAGCTCTCTAGATAACTATAGGCCCAGTTGCCTGAGCTCAATAAGAGCCACACAAGGATTCTTTACGCTGGTGTTTATCAGGAGAAGCCCACAGTCTTGTTTCAGTACCTCCTTAAGACTTCTCACTATGGACACTGAGGGACCTGCTGCAGTCACCAGCAACACCTGTGGGATGTTTGTCTTCTTGCCTACAGATGTGGGGAACTTCACCTGCACCAAGTGCAAGTTGGTAGCCCTCTTAGAAGAGAGAGTTCAGCAGTTGGAGGCCCAGGTGTCTACACTTCAGCATCACAGAGAGCAGGAGGTTCTCCTGAACAGAAAGGACCGGATGGTCTTGGACAGGAAACACACAGAGAAAGATGCTGGGGAAGAAGAGGTCACTTCACACACAACAGAAGTAGATGGTTGGAGGAATGTCACACAAAGAAGTAGGGAAACCACAGTTCGTTCTGTGAGCTTGCAGCTACAGAATCGCTTTGAATCTCTCTCTGTTGTCAGAGATGATGAGGAAAAGCAGCAGGGACAGATGTCAGGGACAGAGCAGGGGAGCCTGAGAGTATCACGAAAGGGAACAGATACTGCTAAGCCTCGGAGGAGGCGTGTGGTGGTTGTGGGGGACTCCTTGCTGAGGGGTACAGAAGCAGTGGTTTGTGGGCCTGACAAGATGTCTCGGGAGGTGTGTTGTCTCCCTGGGGCAAAGATCCGTGATGTGACAGAGAGGCTGACAAGACTTGTCAAGCCTACTGATCAATACCCCCTTCTTTTGGTTCATGTGGGAACCAATGATACTGCAAGGCACAGCCTTCAGAATATCATAAGGGATTATGAGGCTCTGGGAAGGAAGCTGAAAGAGATGGATGCACAGGTTGTCATCTCATCTCTTCTCCCAGTAGAAGGGCATGGTCCAGGAAGGGAGAAGAAAATAGCAGAGGTGAATAACTGGCTCCGTAGATGGTGCCGCCAAGAACAGTTTGGATTCTTGGACCATGGGCTACGGTTCCATGAGGAGGGACTTCTGGCAAAGGATGGGCTGCATCTCACGCCAGTTGGCAAAAATATTTTTGCCAGTAGTCTCAAAAATCTGATCAGGAGGGCTTTAAACTGAGTTATATGGGGGAGGGAGACATTATTCTGGAAGGCAAAAGGGCTGGAGGAAATAATCAAAATGACATAGAGGGAACAAGGCAAACAGTGCAAGGACCCAACAGTGGGAAGCAAAAAAAATTGCACAGGCAGCAAGTAAAGGGAACACACGTTCTTAGATGTCTCTACACTAATGCACAGAGTATGGGAAATAAACAGGATGAACTTGAACTCCTAGCACAGCAAAGCAAATATGATATTATAGGCATCACTGAAACCTGGTGGGATGAGTCTCATGATTGGAATGCAGAAATAAAGGGGTATAACCTTTTTAAGAGAAACAGGCCAAACAGGAAAGGAGGAGGAATAGCATTATATGTCAGGGATATTTAACCAGTGAAGAGATCCAGGACATCAGTACTGGAGGCCAAGTGGAGAGCATCTGGATAAAAATTAAAGGAGAGGGAAACAACAGGGATGTTACTGTGGGAGTCTACTACAGACCTCCAAGTCAGACGGAGGAATTGGATGATGCCTTTCTAGAACAGATGACCACACACTCAGAAAGGAGAGATGTAGTAGTGATGGGGGACTTCAACTATCCGGATATTTGCTGGAATTCAAACTCAGCCAAATCCTCAAGGTCTAGCAAATTCCTCACTTGCCTGGAAGACAATTTCATTGTCCAAAAGGTGGAAGAGGCAACAAGGGGATCAGCTATTTTAGATCTGATCTTAACCAACAGGGATGACCTAGTCGATGGGGTGCAAGTGGTTGGATCCTTACGGGGAAGTGACCATGTTCTCCTGGAGTTTGTTATACAGTGGAAAGGGGAAGCCAGGCATAGTCAGACACGCATTCTAGACTTTAGGAGAGCTGATTTCAATAAACTTAGAGAAATACTGGGAGTGATCCCATGGTCAGGAAAACTAAAAGAGAAGGGAGTTCAAGATGGATGGCAGTTTCTCAAAAGGGAGATACTGAAGGCGCAATTTCAAACAGTTCCAATGAGGAAGAAAAATGGGAGGTGTCTCAAGAAGCCAGGATGGATGACTAAGGAACTTTCAACTGAGATAAGCCTTAAACAGAACATGTATAAGAAATGGAAACATGGGGAAATCACCAAAGAGGAATTCAAAAAGATAGCCAGCACGTGTAGAGGTAAAGTCAGAAAAGCTAAAGCGCAGAATGAACTCAGGCTTGCTAGAGAGGTTAGGAACAATAAAAAGGGCTTTTTTGGGTATGTCCGAAGCAAAAGGAAGAGGAAGGAAACGGTAGGGCCACTGCGTGCAGAAGATGGCAAAATGCTAACAGGGGACAGAGAAAAGGCAGAATTACTCAACACCTTCTTTGCTTCAGTCTTTTCAGAAAAGGCAAAAGGTGCCCAACCTAAGGATAATAGGGAAGAAGACAGAACAGGGGAACTTCAGCACAGAATAAGTAAAGAGATAGTACAGGAATACTTGGTTAACCTAAATGAATATAAGTCTTCAGGACCAGATGAACTACACCCAAGGGTATTAAAAGAACTGGCAAATGTAATATCGGAACCATTGGCAATAATCTTTGAGAAATCCTGGAGAACAGGAGAAGTCCCAGCAGACTGGAGGAGGGCAAACGTTGTCCCCATCTTCAAAAAGGGAAAAAAAGAGGATCCCAACAATTATCGTCCAGTTAGTCTGACATCAATTCCAGGAAAGATTCTAGAGCAGATCATTAAGCAGAGAGTCTGTGAACATTTAGAAGCCAATGCCATAATCACAAAAAGCCAACATGGGTTTCAGAGAAACAAGTCCTGCCAGACAAATCTGATCTCTTTTTGATAATATTACCAGTTTGGTAGATGAAGGGAATGCTGTGGATGTAGTATATCTTGATTTCAGTAAGGCCTTTGACAAGGTTCCTCATGACATTCTTGCAAACAACCTTGCAAAATGTGGACTAGACAAGGTAACCGTTACATGGATTTGTAACTGGTTGACTGGCCGCACCCAAAGGGTGCTCAACAATGGCTCCTTTTCATCCTGGAGAGAAGTGACCAGTGGGGTGCCACAGGGTTCTGTCCTGGGCCCAGTGCTATTCAATATCTTTATTAATGACTTGGATGACAGAATTGGGGGCATACTTATCAAATTTGCAGATGACACCAAATTAGGAGGAGTAGCCAATACCCCAGAGGACAGGATCAAAATTCAAAATGACCTGAATAGATTAGAAAAGTGGGCCAACGCTAACAAAATGAAATTCAATGCAGAGAAATGCAAGGTACTGCACTTAGGGCGCAAAAATGAAATGCACAGATATAGGATGGGGGACAGCTGGCTGATTGAAACTATGTGTGAAAGGGATCTAGGAGTTCAAGTAGACCATAAGATGAACATGAGTCAACAGTGTGATGCGGCAGCTAAAAAGGCCAATGCTATTCTAGGCTGCATCAATAGAAGTATAGCATCTAGATCAAGGGAAGTAATAGTGCCACTCTATTCTGCTTTGGTCAGGCCCCACCTGGAATACTGTGTTCAGTTCTGGGCACCACAATTCAAAAAGGATGTGGAGAAACTGGAGCATGTCCAAAGGAGGGCAACTAAGATGGTGAAGGGTCTGGAAACCTTGCCCTATGAGGACCGCCTTAGGGAACTGGGGATGTTTAGCCTGGAGAAGAGAAGGTTAAGAGGTGATATGATAGCCCTGTTCAAATATTTGAAAGGATGTCATATTGAGGAGGGAGCAAGCTTGTTTTCTGCTGCTGCAGAGACTAGAACACGGAATAATGGATGCAAGCTGCAGGAAAAGAGATTCCACCTCAACATTAGGAGGAACTTCCTGACAGTAAGGGCTGTTCGACAGTGGAACACACTCCCTCGGAGTGTAGTGGAGTCTCCTTCCTTAGAGGTCTTTAAGCAGAGGCTGGATGGCCATCTGTCAGGGATGCTTTGACTGGGAGTTCCTGCATGGCAGGGGGTTGGACTGGATGGCCCTTGTGGTCTCTTCCAACTCTATGATTCTATGATTTAATGGGACATGGCTAAGGAATTCTGGGATGTGGAGTATTTCCTACGGCCCCGCTGGCTCAAGGCAGTGGAACTCTGTGAGCAGGAGTATGTTGTGAGGCCAGGAGCTCAAGGCATAACGTCCAGCCTTTGGCAAAGGTTGTCTAGAAGTCATCCCTTATCTTCTACATATCCTACTTCCTACATATCTACCCAGATAAAATTTAAAAGTGTCCGTTGAATATTTGTTTACAGGAAATATTCCTTCACTTTCCCTTAAGGCTCAGAGAGTGGTACAAGCAACCCCAGTGGGTTTTTTATCCCCAAAAGAAATGATTGAAGCTTAGTTCTCCTCCACAGCTGCCTTCTGTCTCACTTCCTCAGATGCAATAAGTCTCAGAGATGCTCAAAAATGTCTTTGTCTTTGATTTCCATTATTATTATTATTATTATTATTACGATTAATATAATCTAGAAGAATGAGGTTGGGAGCTTAAGCTATCGAATTACATTATTAGAGTACAAACCAATGGCCACTTTACCCAAAGAATCGATATAATGACACTGGTGTCGCAAAAACCCAAATCCCACAAGATTACAGGGGCAGGTGAAGGGCTCTGTTAGAAATGTTTTACATGAGAGTATAGGAAATGCACCAAGCCCCAAGCCCCAAATGGAGGCGCAGAAATATACTCGCCCTAGAAGAACCAACAAAGGAAAAGTGCAATCCCACTAGCCAGCAAAAAGGCCTCCAGGTCTATTTATAATAATAAAAATAATACATACATATATCTATATATATATATAGATAGATATATAGATATATAGATATGTACATAATAATAATAATAATAATAATAATAATAATAATAATTTAATAACAAATATAGTAAAAATAATACTTTTTTTTATTGCCCGCATTGCCCTTCGGATAGATGTAAACTGTTATCCTTGATACACCTCGGTACAATCTATTACTGGCATTATTTGACTTTTGAGGCATGGGCTGCTGATTCATTTTATATTTTAATTATGTATTTTTGACTGCTTTCTCGAAATTCATGTGAAAAAAATGATTTTTAACCCATATCTTTGTGCTGCCTCTAGCCTATGTCTTGGGAAAGCAAAGAGACCCCTTGGGGACTCTGCCGGCATGAATTAAAGCAAGAGATCCCAACCTTGACTCAGTGTGCACTTGCCTTACTTCCTTTTGTAAAGATAAGGATTGAGGTAGCAGTCCAAGACTACCCCATTATCCGCAACATCCCACCTGTCCCTATGCTCGGCACAGGGGGATATCACCATGACGCTTGTTTTTGCTGTCCCTGGCTTCCCACGCAATCCATCCTTTGCCGCTATCACTTGAAATCACCCTTACCTATGCTGCACTGTTTTGCGCGATAACAACTGCTACAAGCCTGGCAAAAGCGGCTACTCCTATCGACGTCAATCGAGCTGGAGTCCCCCTGGAAAACGCAAAGAGCAGTTCGCAGCAAGGTCTTCTCTTCCCGCCCCTCAAAATCGGTCGTTTTCCACTCTGGGGGCCACCCCACGAACAGAGAATTCGCGTAATAACGTGAAGCTTGTGCTTTTCCTGGGCTCTTTACGTGAAAGCGACAAGATTTTTAAAGAGCTGTTTCTTGCGCATGCTCAGAACGAGATTTCTAGGCCAAATCCTGTTCTAGGGCCATCTGGAGGTTCTTGAAAAAAAATGAAACTTACCTTATTTGGGTTCTGAAAGTCAGGCATTCACGGGGGTACCATGACCAAGAGTTCCTACATGTCCGGCAGGTTAACTGTGATTGTATCACTGCAGATGTATTGTTACAGATAATGGGTTCGGCTAAGACCGCTTACCCAATCCTCAGCATAACAGAGTGAAGGAGACAGAGGACTCAGAAATTCTGATTGAGAACTCAGGTTTATTTTGCCAGCAAAAGGCCCCAGTGGAAATTCAGTTTCCCAAGACTGAGGCCCAGAATTTCACAAGATGATGGGATTTATAGTTTTTACACAAAGGATTTTCAAAAATGCTTTCTATTGGCCAATCTTAACTCTAAACAAATGAATCTCAAGCAATCAGGCAAACGAACGCATGAATAGTTAAAATGACTCATCAGGCCACCTTACAAAAGTTACTTTTCCCTGTAGCCTTTGCACACAATTACACAGTTGCAACTCTACTTATCTGATGTTTATGTTTTGAGTTCATTGTGACGCCTCTGCTTAGGGTACCAGGGCATCTTGTACCTAAACATTTTCTTGTTTTCTCGTTTGTTCAGCCTTTCTTGTTCTGTTGGTTTACCGGCCACCCCGTTGCCTAACAGACTCCCTGACTGAGCTGACTCAGCTGGTCTCTGAGTTGCTTTTGGAGTCCCCCAGACTTTTGGTCTTGGGTGACTTCAACATCCCTCTGGAGACCAGCCCTTCTGATCTATTTGGAGCAGCTCGGGAGTTCATGGAATCCATGACAGCCATGAACCTATCCCAATTGATCAACGGGCCTACCCACTGCGCGGGTCATACACTCGATGGGATTTTTAGTACGGAACAGGAGCATCCGTGGGAGGAGATAAGCAAAACCTCCGCACTGTCATGGACGGATCACTTCCTGATCAAGATGGAACTGAAAGCCACTTTCCGTCCCCCCGGGGGTGGTGGACCCATTAGAATGGTCCGCCCTCGAAGGCTAATGGATCCAATTGGTTTCCAGAAGGCCTTAGCGGGATTAATGGTTGATAACGCCGGTGATCCAGTCGAAACCTTGGTGAATACTTGGAACACTGATCTTCTCAAGGCTATTGACGCGATCGCCCCCGAGCGTCCTCTCCAACCCGCTCCCAATCGTAAACCCTGGTTCACAGACGAACTCAGAGAGATGAAGCGAGTTGGATGACGACTAGAGCGCAAGTGGCGAAAAACTCGCCTCATGTCCGACAGAACTCGCCATAGACAGCATCTGCGCGCCTATCGGGAGGCTTTGCGTGCAGCACGGAGACTCTTCTACTCTGCACGCATTGCCTCTGCAGAGTCCCGTTCAGCAGAGCTGTTCAGGGTGGTGGGGGAACTGACGCAGGTTCCTCCTGCGCCGAACCCCCTACTTGACCCGACGATGGCTTGCTGTGACGCGTTTAACACCTACTTTGCAGATAAAATCTCTCGGATAAGAGACGACTTGGACGCCAATGTTTTGTCAGAATCCATTGGCGAGGTGTCCAGCAACTCCGTTGCTGTCAGTTTACTGGATGAGTTTCAATCGGTGAGTACCAATGACGTGGACAAGCTCCTTGGCAGTACCCGGAAGACGACATGCTCCCTCGATCCATGTCCATCTTGGCTGGTCATCCAGGGAGGGGATTCATTGAGAACATTCCTTCGGGATGTGATCAATGCATCCCTCAGGGAGGGCACGGTCCCATCGTGTCTGAAGGAGGCGGCTGTCAAGCCTCTCCTGAAGAAGCCTTCCCTTGATCCCCTGGACAGGAACAACTACAGACCAGTGTCCTTGCTCCCATTTCTGAGCAAGGTGATCGAGAGAGCAGTCGCTCCCCAACTCCAAGCTGTCTTGGATGAAACTGATTATCTCAATTCATTTCAAACCGGCTTCAGGGCAGGACATGGAGTTGAGA
This sequence comes from Urosaurus nigricauda, assembly GCA_034509955.1. Taxonomy (NCBI): domain Eukaryota; kingdom Metazoa; phylum Chordata; class Lepidosauria; order Squamata; family Phrynosomatidae; genus Urosaurus; species Urosaurus nigricauda. Next base: position 537,786 of record JAOEGL010000002.1, read on the forward strand.
CCGCCATGGTTGCACTGGCTGATGACCTCCGCTTGAGCATTGACAGGGGTAGTGTGACCCTGTTGGTGCTCTTGGATCTCTCCACGGCTTTTGACACTATAGATCACTCCATCCTTTTGGATCGGCTGAGGGAGGCAGGGATCGGGGGCACCGCTCTTCAGTGGTTCCGGTCCTTCCTCTCTGGCAGATCCCAAAGGGTGAGGCTCAGGGACAGTTGCTCCTCCAAAATTGAGCTTAATTGTGGTGTCCCTCAGGGCGCCATCCTGTCCCCGATGCTATTTAACATTTATATGAAGCCGCTGGGTGAGGTCATTCAGAGGCATGGAGCTCAGTGTCTTCAGTACGCTGATGACACTCAGATATACCTCTCCATGTCCAGATCGTCAGCACAGACTTCAGATGGCGTCTCTCCTCTTAATGACTGTCTTGTGGCGGTAATGGATTGGATGAGCGAAAACAAATTGAAACTGAATCCAGACAAAACGGAGGTACTAACAGTCACAGGCCTGAAACCAGGCTTGGGAATACAGTCTCCAGTCCTGGACGGAGTCACACTCTCCTCTAAGGACTGTGTTCGCAGTCTGGGGGTACTCTTAGATTCGTCACTCCACATGACTTGTCAGGTGAATGCGACGGTCAGGAGTGCCTGTTATCAGCTTCGGCTGATACGCCAGCTGCGCCCTTTCCTGGACATGAGGGACCTGGAAACTGTGGTACATGCTCTGGTAACCTCACGCCTGGACTTCTGTAATGCGCTCTACATGGGCTACCCTTGTGCTTAACCCAGAAACTTCAACTGGTGCAAAATATGGCAGCCAGGCTTGTAACTGGAACATCAAGGAGAGAGCACATAACACCGGTGCTCAAGGCTCTCCACTGGCTGCCGATTAGTTTCCGGGCGCAGTACAAGGTGTTGGTTTTAACCTTTAAAGCCCTGCATGGCTTGGGTCCACCTTATCTCAGGGACTGCCTCTCCCCGTATGAACCCCCCCGCACACTCCGATCCTCTGGGAGGAACCTGCTACAGCCTGTGAGAACTAGGCTGTCGCAAACCTCCCAGAGGACTTTTTCCGCGACCGCTCCCAAACTTTGGAATGGTCTGCCGGATGAGATGCGCCTTATAACATCTCTTGACTGCTTTAAAAAAGCTCTGAAGACGCATCTCTTCCGGCAGGCCTTCCCTGACACCTCTTAGATCCCAGCTCCGAATGGGACCCATAAATTGAATTTGACTCCTTGCCTGGTGCTATTTTCTCCGCAATGTAAGAACTATGGAGGATGAATCATGCTTTTAATGTTGTTGATTTTAAATTATTGCTAATTTAATTTATTTTTAAGGGGTGGGTGGCTGGGAATGGGTCAATGAAGTGTTTTAATTTGTATGTCTTAATCTTGTTGTACCCCGCTCCGATTGTACTCACAGAGGAGTGGGCTAGAAATAAAGATGATGATGATGATGATGATGATGATGATGATTATTCTTGGAGACCTTCACTTGACCCTATTTTACATGCCAGCTTGGAATTTTCGATTCTCTCAGAAAACAGTGTTCTAAACTTTGGTTTAGCAGCCATTTTAGTTCACTCTGCATAAGTTTAACTAAATATTGATATAAAACTGTCTACTACAGTATGGGGGGGGGAGATAACTTACCGGCATGGCTGGCATCATGGTGAGCATAAGTTCCCATTTAGGCCTGGAAAGGAAGCGTCCCAGCATGGCAGAGTGGGACTATTTGGATGACCCAGGGGTCCTGCTTCTTCATTAGCTGAAGCTTTTGAGATATTCAGCCTCAAATGCGTGGATCCTCTAGTCCGTGGCCTGAGGATAAGGTCTCTTACTTAGGACAAGATGCACTGGTCTCAGAGTGCTTCTTATTTCCAGACAGATGGCTTGTTTTAACCCTAACCTATCTGTTGGTGAACATCTACAAGGTCTTTGCTCAAAAAATGAGGGGCAAAAAAATGGTAAAGGGGAAAGAGATTTCCTGCATGGCATAACGGGTCAGAATAAATACCCCTTGGGTCCTAAATAGAATATACTAGAATAGTTCTAAATAGAAGTGGAGTTCATGCACGTATGGCAGTTGGGGGTCTGTTCGGGAGACCTATGGGACAAGCATCACAACTTGGGCAGCGGGGAAGTGGATTTCCTGCCTGGCAAGTGGGGGTCTCTCTGGATGACCCTAGGAACCCTCCTTGCAGCTGGGGAGGTGGAGAAGTGGATTTCCAGCATGGCAGTTGGGATGTTTGGATGCTGGCCCCCCTCCGTTTCCCAATTTAATGGGAAGGGATGCCTTCCTATTTAGCAAAAGAAAAAGAAAAAATTAAGCTCATGAGAGGGCCCTCCCTCCTACAGTGTGGCTTAGGATAACTGTTACCTGGAGACAACCGGCCTCCTCTCCATCCCATCAAAACCCCGTCTCCTCCCTTGTGTTTATAACAATCAAATGGGTGGCTTCCAAATCCATCTCGGCCTGCAGTCGAGGTTGAAGGCGGTTAGAAGTTTTACACATTAAACTACTGTGAATAATTGCATTATAAGGTGAAGGCCTTGCCATCCACCTGGATCATGGCTTGATGGCATTTTGTGTTATGCATTTGAGAAATTGGGCTTGAGGCCATGCCATCGACCCCCTTCTTCTGTCTGTTGCGGAGGTGCTTTCGGATCCTTATTATTTACCACAGAACTCAGTGTGCAGGCTTAAAACCTGCCTTCTGTAAAGAGAGGTAACCTCTGCTAACTGCAATGGACTCCTTTTTACTGTGCCTGGATTTTAAATGTGTGACCTGAGCTTCATTGGGTTAGGAATGCATGCAAGGCCCTGCAACCCAACTCTCCTGAATACCAAGGGGGCATTTTACAGTTTAATACTGCAGTGTGCTGTTGTTCCCCAGATTGTGCTCCACTTGTACTCGGAGAGCAGAGTGTTACCCATGTTCCATTACAGTTTTATCACTCCCTTACCAGCTTTCCATTCCATTTTCACTCCTTTACCAGCTTTCCGGGCCTTAAAAGGACTTGAGACGCCCACCTACCTTATCCCTGAGAAGACCGGGCAGGAATCCTTCCTGAGAGCAGCAAGGATGCCAAGCTCCTCTTCTCACCTCCATTGCCATCTGAGGCCAGAATAGCCATAGGGACTCCTGCACCCTCCCCAGGCCACCGGGAGGAGATCGAGGCCATGAGGCGGAGCCAGAAAAGGGCTCAAAAGCCCCAGAAGAACCTCCCCGCACAGCAGTGTCCTGGCCAGCGGCGGCAGCAGCGACTCTTTCCAGGTCGCAGGGACTCCTGCACTCTCCCCATACCACCGAGAGGAGAGCGAGGCCACGAGGTGGAGCCAGCACGGGGCTCAAAAATTGAGGACTCTTCATCATAATCCCCTATGCCTTTTATTATGGGATCAGGATTGATTTTTGTAGACTTTCTCTGCTTTTCCTTTTTGCTTAGTGATCTAACTGGACCCCTCTCAACATCTTGCTGACAATGGAGCCCGGTACAGCCAGGGGACAAATATTGAGGTAGTGTGGGCGCAGGGAAGGTATGGCGGTAACAGTGGAGAAATGTTGCAAAAGATGTTGCAAGTATTCCCCAATGATTCTTGGGGTGCAAATTTAATTTCCCAGGGTGTTAACTCTTTTAAAGAAAAAATAAAATATGCAGGTATGAAAGTTAACTTGTTTGACTTTCATCAGTAGAGCAGCAAAAAAATGTGAATCAGACTATATTTTAATATGCTTTCCTAAAGAATAAAGACTAACTCCAAAATGACAGACTTGCAATTTTTAGTTTAAAAACAAACAAGAATGACTTTAATAAACATTTATACGCAGGGAAGGTATGGCGGTAACAGTGGAGAAATGTTGCAAAAGAAGAAGGGATCGATGCCTATCTATCCCTTCTTCAGTCCGCTCTGTTTCCCAGGATAAGGTGGAGAGCGTACCAACCATACCACAATCCCTTAATCTGCTCCTCTGCAATGTCAGGTCGGCCAAAGGTAAGACCCATATTATCCACAACCTTCTGGTGGACGAACAGGCTGACCTGGCATGCTTCACCGAGACTTGGCTGGGAGATGCCAGTGCTGCCACGTGGGCGAAGGCTCTCCAGACCGGTTACACGGACAGTGAGCAGATAAGGGAAAGTGGGGGGGGGGGGCAGTGTGGCCATAGCCCAGAAGACCACTTTGACTTTGATGAGAAAGCCAGTCTGCAAAACAGCCCACATTGAGTGCTGTACCTAAGCCTGAAGACCAGGGACAGTTTGGGGATTCTGCTAGTGGAAAAGGTGGAAGAGGCAACAAGGGGATCAGCCATTTTAGATCTTATCTTAACCAACAGGGAAGACCTAGTTGATGGGGTGCAAGTGGTGGGATCCTTAGGTGGTAGTGATCATGTTCTCCTGGAGTTTGTTATACAGTGGAAGGGAGAAGCTAGGCATAGTCAGACACGGACTCTAGACTTTATGAGAGCTGATTTCAATAAACTTAGAGAAATACTGGGGGTGATCCCATGGTCAGGAATACTAAAAGAGAAGGGAGTTCAAGACGGATGGGAGTTTCTCAAAAAGGAGATACTGAAGGTGCAATTTCAAACAGTTCCAATGAGGAAGAAAAATGGAAGATATCTCAAGAAGCCAGGATGGATGACTAAGGAACTTACAACTGAGCTAAGTTTTAAATGGAACATGTATAGGAAAATGGAAAAATGGGGAAATCACCAAACAGGAATTCAAACAAATACCCAGCACATGTAGGGGTAAAGTCAGAAAAGCTAAAGCACAGAATGAACTGAGGCTGGCTAGAGAGATTAAGAACAATAAAAAGGGCTTTTTGGGGTGTGTCCGCAGCAAAAGGAAGAAGAAGGAAACGGTAGGGCCACTGCGTGCAGAAGATGGCAAAATGCTCACAATTGACAGAGAAAAGGCAGAATAACTCAACACCTTCTTTTCTTCAGTCTTCTCAGAAAAGGCAAAAGGTGCCCAACCTAAGGATAATGGGGCAGAGGACAGAATAGGGGAATTTCAGCACAGAATAAGTAAAGAGATAGTACAGGAATATCTGGTTAACCTAAATGAATATAAGTTGGGCCGAGGTTGTTGGATTGTTTTCTGAATGATTGTTTTTAACTTTTGTATATGTTTTAATTTTTGTATGTGTACACCGCCCTGATCATTGGAAGGGCGGTATATAAATAAAGATTTATTATTATTACTATTATTAAACCTTAGGGCTCTCACAGCAGGATCCTATAGAGAGATACGGTCCCTCAAATCATCTGGACCAAAGCCATGCATTTGCTCACAAGGAAACCCATCATTGGGGAACTCTTGCCCATAGGGAAACATAGGACAAAGAATCTATGTTTCCCCTGTAGACAAGTGTTCTCCTATATTTCCTTATGGACAAGTCTTCCCCAATTATTCTCTATGTGCAAGTACCCATGTTTCTCTATGGACAAGTATGAGTTCTCTATGGGCAGGTATTCGCCAATGTTTCTCTATGGGCAAGTATTCCCCAATGTTTCTCTATGGGCAAGTATTCCCCAATGATTCTGTACAAGCAAATATTCCGCAATGATTCCCTATGGACAAATATGTTTTTGCTATGGGCAAGTATTCCCCAATGATTCTTGGGGTGCAAATTTAATTTCCCAGGGTGTTAACTCTTTTAAAGAAAAAATAAAATATGCAGGTATGAAAGTTAACTTGTTTGACTTTCATCAGTAGAGCAGCAAAAAAAATGTGAATCAGACTATATTTTAATATGCTTTCCTAAAGAATAAAGACTAACTCCAAAATGACAGACTTGCAATTTTTAGTTTAAAAACAAACAAGAATGACTTTAATAAAAATTTATACAATAAAGTAAAATCTAATCTAACTGGAATGAATAAAGCAGGGAGAGAAAAGAGACTGTGAAGCTCACTCAGGGGTAAACATTGAAGATATACAACTTACTGACCGCCTCTCTGGCCTTTTGCAATGTTTGGAGGGTCAGTAAAAGCTAAGTCCAAGAGAGAGAGAGAGAACGAGAGCGAGGAGGGGTCCCTCCAAATATGTCCCAACAAACCCCTTCTCATTCTCCTGGACCAACACTGAAGATATTCAGTCCTTCATGCAGCCTCTGGAAACCATCTTTTGGGAGAGGTTTAGTGAGGATGTCCACAATCATCACTTCGGTGTTGCAGGATTCTAGTTGGACAAGTCCACTTTTACACATATCTTGCACTTTGTGAAATGCGACGTCAACGTTCTTCTTAAGTGGCTTTTCACTTTCAGAAATCTTGATGCGGCTCTGATTATTATCTTGCATCAGAATGGCTGGTTTGTGTTCTGTGATCCCAAAGTCCAGGAGTAAGCTATGCAGCCATTTTGATTTGATCACATGCTGCTTTGGCTGAAAGGCACTCGGCTCCAGCAGAAAGTCTCTGGTTGCCTCTAATCGTTGTTCCATATTGCTGCCTGACATTTTCATTCTGGATGCAATCCATTCTTGGATTTTATTGGCAATCTGGAAGGTATGTTACAGTCATGATAGCTTCTGACCAAGAGCGTTCAGACATATTAGCTTCCAAAAGCACAGTGACAGCCATCTCCTTTCTTCATTCTCTCTGCCACCATTTTGTTCTGGAGAATAAGCCTTTGTAGTCTGATGCTCAATGCCATGATCTTTCAAAAATTCATCAAATTCAGCATTGACAAATTTAGTGCTGTTATCTTCAGTTTGTAGCCACATTTATTAGAGACTCTATGCAAGTCCTCTGAACTTCTGAATCACTTGACTCTTCTCACTGAGAAGATAAGTCTATGTGTATCTTCTGAAATCATCTATAATAGTCATAAGATAAGAGATACCTCCTACTGACTTTTCATCCATCAGACCAGAAATATCAGCATATAGAAGATCCAATGCCTTGTTGGATTGTCTCTCAGTAAATGGAGGATGTGAGGCTCTGGTGGCCTTTGCTTTCAAGCATTCTACGCATCTTTCATTGTTTTGAATGTGCTTTGAATTTAAAACCTCTTTCAGGCTCCTGATTTGCCAGCCTCTTAATATTTTCCACACTTTGATGTATCTCCCCATTTCTCTCCCCATTCCTGCCTGCTTTGCCTGATATGCAGCCTGATGAGCCATTTTGTAAGACTCTCAGGATGGTTCCCACTATTGAAAACATTCCCTTTGGTCCCAACAGAGGCTTTTAAAAAGTTTTAAGTTTTTTTCAAGAAATAGAAGAGATGGTCGACAGACCTTTGGAGCTGACATTTTGGGCCCTGCTGGCTGAAAATGGCTTCTCCCCCGTGTGGGTCCTGTGATGACTGTTTAGATGTCCACTCTGACTAAAGCACTTTCCACACTCCATGCATTTGAATGGCTTCTCTCCTGTGTGGGTCCTGTGATGTCTGTTTAGATGTCCACTCCGACTGAAGCTCTTTCCACATTCCATGCATTTGAATGGCTTCTCTCCTCTGTGGGTCCTGTGATGTCTGCTTAGATGTCCACTGTGACTGAAGCTCTTTCCACACTCCATGCATTTGAATGGCTTCTCTCCTGTATGGGTCCTTTGATGTGACTTTAGACCTCCACTCCGACTGAAGCTCTTTCCACATTCCATGCATTTGAATAGCATCTCTCCTGTGTGGGTCCTTTGATGTGACTTTAGACTTCCACTCTGACTGAAGCTCTTTCCACATTCCATGCATTTGAATGGCTTTTCTCCTGTGTGGGTCCTTTGATGTAAGTTAAGATTTCCACTCCAACTGAAGCTCTGTCCACACTCCATGCATTTGAATGGCTTCTCTCCTGTGTGGGTCCTTTGATGTGAGTTTAGATGTCCACTCTGACTGAAGCTCTGTCCACACTCCATGCATTTGAATGGCTTTTCTCCTCTGTGGGTCCTTTGATGTGACTTTAGATTTCCACTGTGACTGAAGCTCTGTCCACACTCCATGCATTTGAATGGCTTCTCTCCTGTGTGGGTCCTTTGATGTGTGTTTAGATTTCCTCTCTGACTGAAGCTCTGTCCACACTCCATGCATTTGAATGGCTTCTCTCCTGTGTGGGTCCGTTGATGTGAGTTTAGACTTCCACTCCGACTGAAGCTCTTTCCACATTCCATGCATTTATAGGGCTTCTCTCCTCTGTGGCTCCTTTTATGGCAAGACTGATGTCCATTAGGTGAGTTCTGTAATTGGAGGTGGGATGGGAGAGAAATAAAGATAAAATTATAAATAATCCACTCTGGGAGCAGTTATGACTAAAAAGAGCAGAGTAGAAATGCTTTAAAGAAGGAAATAAATAAAGGACAAAAGATGATGTGGATGTAATCTTGGCCAGCCAGCAGGGAGGCCTGATCCAAAGGTTGTCCAGGTGACCACCGTCCCTCGATGCAAGCTCCAGGAAAAGAAATTCCACCTCAACATTAGGAGGAACTTCCTGAGAGTAAGGGCTGTTTGACAGTGGAACACACTCCTTCCTCGGAGAGTGGTGGAGTCTCCGTCTTTGGAGGTCTTTAAGGAGAAGCTGAATGGCAATCTGTTGGGGATGCTTTGATTGGGAGTTCCTGCATGGCAGGGGGTTGGACTGGATGACCCTTGAGGTCTCTTCCAACTCTATGATTCTATGGTTCTGATTCATTATTCCTACATATATTCTTTGTGGTTGAAATAACAATTAAAGCAATTAGAGAACTGAGTCCCAGGCCAGGCGGCCTCTGTTTTTGCCACAGAAATGTAAACCGGACCTGCCTTGCTATGCTCCTGGCCTAGGCATGGAATTGGTAACTCTTGGAAAATTTTAGTATTCTCTCTTCTCCTCCTCAGCTAGATACGGATTTCCTGCCTGCAAACTCTGCTCTCTCTCTCCCCGGATTCAAACATCCCATTTGCTCCTATTGAATCTTAGGTCAATACTTTGGAAAGCAGGGCTGGAGGTAAAAGTCAAACTGTTTTGGAGGAAACAAGGCAAATAGTGCAGGAACCCAATAGTGGGAGGCAAAGGAAGCTGCAAAGGCAGCAAGTAAAGGGGACCCATGGTCTTAGATGTCTCTATGGAAATGTGCAGAGAATGGGAAACAAGCAAGATGAATTTGAACTACTAGCAAAATAACGCAAATACAATATGATAAGCATCCTGGTGGGATGTGTCTCATGATTGAAATGTATGAATGTAGGATTTGGAGGACGCGGGAGCAATGGACAACTCCCCCGGACTTTCCCTTTCCTTTCCAGCCAGAGAGGTGTTGTGGGGCATGGGCTTCTGGCTCCTCAAACCCCACTTGCCAGGCCAAGGCAGGCCCAGGAGATTTTTGTAGGCAGCGGCGAGACCTGGACCAGTGGCTTCACTGGGGCGGGCTTGGGTTCGAGAGTGGTCAAACGAGCAGCCAGTCCCGGCTGGGAGGCCTTGGTCCTGGTGGCTTCACCGGGGCACGTGGGCTTCTGGCGGAGCAGCCTAGCAGGCGGAGCAGCCTAGTCGGAGCCTGGGGCCTTCTCTCAAGTGGTTGGAAGGGAGGGCGGGTGGAGGAGGACGAGCTCATGTTACCACTGCAACACTTTGAACAGGGCACCCTATCAGGCAGGGAAGATTAGCCGAGGCCTGGGGCTTTCTCCGGGGAGAACAGGGAGGCAGTGGGAGTAGGAGGAGGCCACTGCAGCTGCCGCCATCACTACTACACTTTTGGGACAGGGCCCTTCCCCGGACCCCACCAGGGAGATAGAACTCTTCTTCTCTGTTCCTTGCCGGAGGGACACGGTCGTTCCCTGGACATTGCCAGATGGACAGGGCCCTTCCCCAGACCTTGTCGTGGGGGACACGGCCCTTCCCCGGACCTTGCCGGGGAAGACAGGGCTCTTCTCTGGAACTTGCCAGGGGGACAGGGCCCTTTCCCAGACCCTGCTGGGGGTAAGGAGCCTGTCCCTCCAGCAAGGTCCAGGGAAGGGCACATCCCCCTCGGCATGGTCTGGAGAAGAGCCCTGTTCCACTAGCAAGGTCTGGAGAAGAGCCTGTTATTACTGGCAAGGTCTGGAGAAGGGGCCTGCCCCCCCCCCAGCAAGGTCTAGAGAAGGGTCCTATCCCCTAGGCAAGGTCCGAGGAGCTTGCGGGGATGACGGGGCCCTTCTCTGGACCTTGCTGAGGGAGACAGGGCCCTTCTCTGGACCTTGTTGGAGGGACAAGGCCATTCTCTGGACCTTGCTGGGGGAAGACAGGACCCTTCTCTGGACCTTGCCGGAGGGACAGGGCCATTCTCCTGGCCTTGCCGAGGTAACGGGGCTCTTCTATCCACCTTGCCTGAGGGACAGAGGTATTCTCCAGACCTTGACTCCAGACAGAGCTCTTCTCTATATCTTGCTGGGGGGACAGGGCCCTTCTCCGGACCTTGCTGGGGAGGGACAGGCCCCTTCTCTGGACCTTGAAATTGGGTGCTCAACAATGGCTCCTTTTCAGCCTGGAGAGAAGTGACCAGTGGAGTCCCAAGGGCTCTGTCCTGGGCCCAGTGCTATTCAATATCTTTATTAATGATTTGGATGACAGAATTGGGGGCATACTTATCAAATTTGCAGATGACACTAAACTGGGAGGAGTAACTAATATCCCAGAAGACAGGATGAAAATTCAAAATGACCTGAATAGACTAGAAAGCTGGGCCAAAGCTAACAAAATGAAATTCAACACAGAGAAATGTAAGATTTTGCACTTAGAGTGGAAAAATGAACGGCACATATGAGAGGGATCTAGGAGTCCAAAGAGACCATAAGTTGAACATGAGTCAACAGTGCGATGCAGCTGTTAAAAAGGCCAATGCTATTTTAGGCTGAATCAATAGGGAAGTAATAGTGCCACTCTATTCTGCCTGGACCTTACTGGAGGGATAGGGCCTTTCTCTGGATTTTTCTGGGAGGACAGGGCCCTTTCCTGGATCATGCTGGCAACCCTTTGGCTTTTGCTCTTTTGTACAAAATTCCACAATCCCTTAATCTGCTCCTTTGCAATGTCAGGTCAGCCAAAGGTAAGACTCATATTATCCACGTTCTCCTTGTGGATGAACAGGCTGACCTGGCATGCTTCACCGAGACCTGGCTGGGAGACGCCAGCATTGCCACGTGGACGCAGGCTCTCCCAGCTGGTTATTCGGTTAGTGAGCAGATAAGGGAAAGTGGGCGGGGGCGGCGGCGTGGCAATAGTCCATAAATCCAATCTAATCCTGATCGGGAAACCTGTCCAGAAAACAACCCACATCAAATGTATATACCTCAGCCTGAAGACCAAGGAATAGTTTGGGGATTCTGTTAGTCTACCAGCCACCCCATTGTCTAAGAGACTCCCTAACCAAGCTGACTCAGCTGGTCTCTGAGTTGCTGTTGGAGTCCCCCAGACTTCTTCTCTTGGGCAACTTCAACATTCCTCTCGAGACCAGCCCTTCTGATCTATCTGGAGCGGCTCGGGAGTTCATGGAATCCATGACAGGCCTGAACCTATCCCAATTGGTCAACGGGCCTACCGATTGCCCGAGTCATACACTCGATGGAATTTTTAGTTCGGAACAGGCATATCCGTGGGCGGAGATAACCAAAACCTCCGCATTGTCATGGATGGATCACTTTCTGATCAAGATGGACCTTACAGCTGCACCTTGTCCCCTCGGGGTGGTGGACCCATTCGAATGCTCCGCCCTCGAAGGCTAATGGAACCAATTGGCTTCCAGATGGCCCTAGAGGGTTTAATGGTTGGTACTGCCGGCGATTCTGCCGAAGCCCTGGTGAATAACTGGAACACCGATCTTCCCCAGGCTCTCGACTCAATCGCTCCCGAGTGTCCTCTCCAACCCGCTCCTAACCGCAAGCCTTGGTACACTGAGGAACTGAGGGAGATGAAGCGTGCTGGATGACGACTAGAGCGCAGATGGCGGAAGACTCGTCTCTTTTCCGACAGAACTTGCCATATGCAGCACCTTCGCACCTATCGGGAGGCTTTGCGTGCAGCGCGGAGATCCTTCTGCTCTGCACGCATTGCGTCTGCAGTCTCGCTCAGCAGAGCTGTTCAAGATGGTGGGGGAACTGACGCAGAAACAACTATAGACCAGTTTCCTTGCAGACATTTTTAAGCAAGGTGATCGAGAGAGCAGTTGCCTCACAACTCAAAGCCATCGTGGATGAAACCGATTATCTCGACCCATTTCAAACTGGCTTCCGGGCAGGATATGGAGTTGAGACCGCCATGGTTGCTCTGACGGATGACCTCTGCTTGAGCATTGACAGGGGTAGTGTGACCCTGCTGGTGCTCTTGGACCTCTCAGCGGCCTTTGACACTATAGATCATGCCATCCTTTTGGGCCGGCTGAGTGAGTTGGGCATCAGAGGCACTGCTTTGCAGTGGTTCCGTTCCTTTCTCTCTGGCAGGTCCCAAAGGTTCAGGGACAGTTGCTCCTCCAAGACTGAGCTTAATTGTGGCATCCCTCAGTGAGCCATCCTGTCCCCAATGCTATTTAACATTTCTATGAAGCCGCTGGGGGAGATCATTCGGAGGCATGGAGCTCAGTGTCATCAGTACGCTGATGACACTCAGATATATTTCTCCATGACAAGATCATCTGCTCAGACCTCAGATGGCGTCTCCTCTCTCAATGACTGCCTGGCAGCGGTAATGGGTTGGATGAGGGAAAACAAACTGAGGCTTAATCCAGACAAAACGGAGGTACCGAGGGTTACTGGCCCGAAACCAGGCTTGGGAATACAACTCTCGGTCCTAGATGGAGTCACACTCTCCCCGAAGGACCCTGTTTGCAGTCTGGGGGTACTTCTAGACTCGTCGCTCCACATGACTAGTCAGGTGAATGCAACGGTCAGGAGTGCGTGTTATCAGCTTAGGTTGATACGCCAACCGTGCCCTTTCCTGGAGATGAGGGATCTGGAAACTGTGGTACATACTCTGGTCACCTCATGTTTAGATTACTGCAATGCGCTCTACATGGCGCTGCCCTTGTGCTTAACCCAGGAAATGTCCATTGGTTCAAAATATGGCAGCCAGACTTGTCACTGGGGCATCTAGGAGAGAGCATATAACACCAGTGCTTAAGTCTCTCCACTGGATGCCGATCAGTTTCCGGGCACAATAGAAGGTGCTGGTTTTGACCTTTAAAGCCCTCCATGGCTTGGGTCCATCCTATCTCTGGGACTGCCTCTCCCCATATGAGCCCCCTCGAACTCTTTGGTCCTCTGGGAGGAACATGCTACAGCCTATGAAAACTAGGCTGGCACAGACCTCCCAGAGGACCTTCTCTGCTGTTGCTCCCAGGCTATGGAACAGCCTGCTGGATGAGATGCGCCTTATCACAACTTTGGATTGCTTTAAGAGAGCCGCAAAGACTCATTTCTTCCCCCAGGCCTTCCCAGAAAATGAAAATGATTAACTTTCTGTCATCCTTTGCTCCTCTAGTCCCATAAAATGATACATTAGATACCCTAGTGGCTGCCCACTCATCCAATTTTTAGAGCCTCTAAATGTTTAATGTTTTAATGTCTTACTGTATTAAATTTTATTCCTACTTTAATTCATTTTTAAGGGGTGGGAGGGGAGACTGAATTGTTATTTTAACTGTATGTATTTTTAAATGTTGTACTCCGCCCTGATTGCTTATCCAGAGGGGCGGAATATAAATAAATATATCATCATCATCATCATCATCATCATCATCATCGGGGAATAGTGGCCCATAAGGAATCATTGGGGAATATGGCCCATAGGGAATCATTGGGGAAGAGTGGCCCATAGGGAATCATTGGGGAAGAGTGGCCCATAGGGAATCATTGGGGAAGAGTGGCCCATAGGGAATCATTGGGGAATATTCCCCAATGATTCCCTATGGGCCACTTTTCCCCAATGATTCCCTATGGGCCACTATTTCCCAATGATTACCTATGCATTACTATATATGGAATATGGAATATATGGAAGGAGCATAACTTCCAGCTGGGAACCCTTGGCTTTGCCCTTTTGTGTAACAAGGGGAGACATCTGCCTCTGCCACTGTTTTCCATGAGAGAGAGAGAGAGAGAGAGAGAGAGAGAGAATATATATATATATATATATATATTACACAAAACACTCAAAAGTAGCCTACATAGAGACACTCCCCTCCTCAGTCCTCTCTTCCATTCCTGCCAATAAGAACAACAGAGGCATTATACATACTCACACATTATATATATTTGTATATTTATGTGTGTGTGTGTGTGTGTGTGTGTATATATATATATATACACAAATATACAAATACACACATTATATATATAGTTACACACATATTATATCTATACACATACACTCACACACATATTATGTATATACACAAACACATATACACACACACAATATATCTATATATACACATACCAGACACATACTATATATATATATATATGAACACATACACACACATTGTATCTATGTTTGTATTTATTTATCTCTTTCTATACACACACACACACACTATATATATATATATATACACATACACACACACACAAACTTAATCCTTCAAAATAAAAGCCTCCTTGTGTAAACCTCTTGCTCCCTCCCTTTCTTTTTTTTTCTTCTTTAACACAATATAACACAATATAATAAACCATATATAAAGTTCTGTTTAATATAAGGATATCCAATTCAACATATAAATCTGTTGTCTCCTCCCCAGTCCTCTTTCCGACGCATTCTTTCTTGCAAAATTAATATTTGTAATCCTCCTAAAACATATGAATCTGTTGTCTCCCCCCCAGTCCTCTTTCCGATGCACTCTTTCTTGCAAAATTAATATTTGTAATCCTCCTAAAACACAAACCTCTCTCTCTTCCCCGTCCGAGTGTGGCTGCAGTAGCTCAGCCTTCCTCCCTTAATCTGAGTTCCGCCAGCGAAAAAGTAAAGAGAGAAGGAAAGGAGCCCTGACCCCATCTCCGTGTGAGATTGTGAGAGGCTGAACAGATGGGGCTTCTTCCTTCTCGCAAGCTCCATCTGTTCAGCCTCTCACAATCTCACACGGAGATGGGGTCAGGGCTCTAGAAATTGCATCGAGCAACAAGAAGAAGCTCCGGGGTTGACATTACATCGGCTTCTTCTCTCTCAGCTCCACCCATTCATTTCTGTTCAGCACTCAGCTTCTCGCATCATCTCCCTCGCTCGCCGGTACGACCATGTCTCCCCCTTACTGTCCTCCCTTCGCTGGCTCCCCTTTCCTTTCCGCATTCAGTACAAGCTTCTCCTGCTTACTTTCAAAGCCCTACCTACATGGGCTGGCCCCTCCCTATCTCTCTGAACTTCTTTCTCCCTCCATTCCCACCCGTTCCCTCCGTTCTGTCTGGGAGCCAAGGTCTCCTGTCCCAGCCCAGGATTTCCACTGCCCCGTCCCACATTCGTCCCTTCTCCCTCGCTGCCCCTCATTCCTGGAACCTCCTTCCCTTACAAGAACGGCTCAACACGCCTCTAACCGGTTTGAAAACCGAGTTAAAGACCATATTGTTTAGGGAAGCTTTCCCAGGGAGTTCGTCATTGGGACACCTGGGAGTTTTGATGCAATATCTGATATCTGCTGTTTTAATTTGTTTTCTTAGGATGTTGTTAACTTGTTATTTTAACCGCTGGATTGTATACCATAGGAAGGCTTTTTATATATTCTTGATTTTATTGGGTTTTGTACAGCGCGGTGTACATTTATGGCGCTTTATAAATAAAGCTAATAATAATAATAATAATTACGATGCTGCAAAATTGGCGAGATTTGGCTGCGAAGAAACGGCAATCATCGGGAAAGCAGGAAAAGATCAGCAATTTTTAAAAAGAAGTATCAGGGGACTGAGCTGTTTATAAAGGTACGTACATCAAAATGTTGACCAGTGATTTTTAAAACATTTTTATACTGTATATTCATAGTGAGTTCAAGGCTTTTCATAGTCATTTCAAGGCTTTTCTATGGCCCTCCGGATTATCCTACATTTTCGGCTATTTGACTAGCAGCCGGTCCACTTTATGTTGGATAATCATAATCACTTTATGTTCGGAGTGAAAGGACTGGAGAGGCCCAGCAACACCATGAGGCCTGGCCTCGAGTGGAAGAGCCCTCTCTCCATGGCAGCACCATCTGACCCAGGAGGGAGTGAAGGAGAGGCCTAGGAACGCTGTCAGGCCTGGCCTCGAATGGAAGAGCCCTCCTTCCATGCCACACCATCTGACCCAGGAGGGAGTGAAGGAGAGGCCAAGCTCCATTGGGCCTGTCCTAGATTAAGAAACCGAGCCCTCCCTCTAGTCCATCTGCCTTGGTCCGGGCCTCAGAGGGAGAGAAGAACATTTGGACCTCATCCCCTTCTTCCCCACCACCATCCCCTTCTCCTTTTGTGTCATGTCTTCTTAGATTGTAAGCCTCAGGGCAGGGAACTGTCTCATTAAAATAGTAATTATGCCCCCCTGAGCGACTTTAGGGCTGAAAAGCAGGGTATTAATAATAATAATAGTTCTAATCGAGACTCTACTGCATACAGTCGTCCCCCGGGTTATGAAAGTAATCCGTTCCGGATTACCTTTCGTAACCCGGAAACGGATTCGCAACCCGGGGACCGCTTTAGTGGACGGACCGCGCGCTTCTGGTGCGTGGTTTTTTAATTCCGGGTTGCAAATTTCTTTTGCAACCGGGATTTTTTTTGGGTCCCGGGGCCGTTTTAGCGGCCCCAGCGCTTTCGTTCCCCGGGGATTTCGTTCCCCGGGGGAATCGTAAGGCGGGGGACCACTGTATATTTATTTATATATTATGTAAATTTCCGGGTATATACACACACACACAAACACACACATTATATATATACATACACACACATACAGATGCACACACATTTTATATTGTATACACACACACAAACACAAATACATGCATGCATTACACACACACACACACACACACATATATATATACCTGTCCTGGAGCAAGCAGGGATCACCAACATTGAGGCCATGCTACTGAAAACGCAGCTGCGCTGGGCAGGGCATGTTTCCAGGATGGAGGACCACCATCTCCCCAAAATATTACTCTACAGTGAACTCGCCACGGGTCAGCGAAAGAGGGGCGTCCCAAAGAAGAGATACAAGGACTCCCTGAAACAACATCTCAAGCTTGGCCAAATGGATCACCAACAACGGTCTGCCCTGGCCTCAGATCGGGAGGCATGGAGACAACGCACTCTCCACAATGCTGCAGCCTCATTCGAGAACTCACGCCGAATGAGTCTCCAAGAGAAACGACAACCAGAAAGAACCACAACTTGGAAGCATTACCCAAGGAGATTTTCTGCTGTGCTTTCTGTATCCGGACCTGTTTGTCTCGGATCGGCCTTTTTAGTCATCAATGCGCTTGTAGTAAGCGTGGGATCATGAGTCCTCCCTGAATCTTTGTTAGCGAAGAAAAGCCAGAGAGAGAGGGAGTATATACAGAGAGAGAGAGAGAGAGAGCCTTCCCTCCCTCCATTCCTACCATTCTGGCCCAGTCTTCCTCCAAGGAAGGAAGGAAGGAAGGGAGGAGGCCCAGGGCATCAATGCGCTCGTAGTAAGCGTGGGATCATGAGTCCTTCCTGAATCTTTGTTGGCGAAGAAAAGCCAGAGAGAGAGTCGATATCTACTTGCCCGAAGGAAAGGCTTGGGAGGGAGTGAAGAGGCAGGCCCAGCTCCAGGAAGAGAGCCCTCCCTCCGGGCCATCTGCCCTGGTCCAGGCCCCACTGGGCCTCCTCTCCTCCCTTCTCCTTTTGGGTCCTGTCTTCTTAGATTGTAAGCCTGAGGGCAGGGAACCGTCTCATGAAAATTAATAATTGTCAGCCGCTCTGATAGCCATTAAGGCTGAAGAGCGGGGAATAAATACCATGAATAAAGAAATAATAAATGAATATATACAGAGAGAGAGAGAGAGCCTTCCCTCCCTCCATTCCTACCATTCTGGCCCAGTCTTCCTCTGAGGAAGGAAGGAAGGAAGGAAGGGAGGAAGGAGAGAGGGAGGCCCAGGGCCTTGGAGCCCCAGCAGCAGCAGCAAAGGCCTCTCTGCTCCCTTCCCCTGAATCTCCTTCTTCTCCCTCAAAGGCAGCGATGGCCCAAAGCCCCGCAAACGACGAGGAACCAGGCTGCCTTAAACCACGCTCAGCTTAAGGCTGGCCTGCTTTACTCCAGGGCTCTCCACTGCGGCCTTTCTTTTTAAAGCGACTCTTGGACTTCAACTCCCAGAATCCACGGCTATTGGACGACTCGGCTGAGGCTTCTGGGAGTTGAAGGCCAAAATCTCTGCTGCTCCACTTCCTGAGAGGTGGAGGAGGGGCCCCGTCCTTGCGTCACTTCCGAGGGGAGGGGGGGCGGGGCTTCTTCACGCCGAGCACCCGGTTGCCTTGGCAACGAGAGCGGTCCTGCGGCTGGCTCACTTCCGGGTCCGCCCCTCCGCAGTCGAGAAGCAGCCAATGGGAATTGCGGGGCGTCTGACTGGGAGCCAATCAGAGGAGACGAGATGAGGCGCACAGAGCTACGAAATAGGAGAGGCGCCTGAGATGCCACAACTTCCGAGTCCATACACCGCTCATACTCAGCCCCTTAATTCTAGATTCTAATTTAATTATAATCACAATCCGAGTGTGGAATGAGCCAGAGCCAAAGGCTGTTCTTTGTAGTGATAAACATGGCAAATCCACCTCAGCTCTGGCCTCAGAAGGGAGCAGCAGGGTGAGGCCTGGTTGGTTCTTGGAAGGGAGACCGACAGGAACTAGGCCCGCATCCTCCTCCGAAGGGTCAGCCTTTCCAAGGAAAACTGGTGGCAAAACCCCCCTCAGAGGTCCCCAAACTGTGCCCTTGAAGAGGGTTTGGACTACAACTCCCAGAAGCCTCAGCCATGTTGGCCAATAGCCTGGGATTGTGGGAGTTGAAGTCCAAAAGCCCTTAAAGAGCACAGTTTAGGCACCCCTGGATTAAAGTAACCTAACCACGGATTAAGATAACCTGGTTTAAACCATGGCCTAAGCCTTGAACCTGGTTTAAACCAGGTTATCTTAAACCATGGCTAGGTTACTTGACCTTAAGCCTTAAAGCATCCTGGATTAAAGCATGGATTAAGGCAGTGGCCCCAAACTGTGCCCTTTGAGAGGTTTTGGACTACAACTCCCAGAGGCCTCAGCCATGTTGGCCAATAGCCTGGGATTCTGGGGGCTGAAGTCCAAAGTCCCTAAAAGGCCCCAGTTTGGGGACCGCTGCCTCAGACGATGGTTTGAGCGTTGACTAAGACCTGAGAGACCAGGGTTCGAATCCCTCCCCAGCCATGGAAACCCATAGGGAGACCTTGGGCCACAAGTCACACTCTCTCAGCCTCATCACAGCCTGGCCCCACTTTTCTCCTTTATTCAAAGGGAAGGAGGTTAACACTTGGGAAGAAGCCCTCAAGGAAACGCTTCCTCCGCCCGCCTCCCCTGCGTCCCAAAAGTTCACGGATTGTTCCCCCAAACCCAAAGGCTTCTCCTTCGGACGCGGACGGACGGACGCACAACGCGGTCAGCGGTCCAGCCAAGGCGAAAAAGTGACCACAGGGTCGGAGGAGAACGGCCAGACGCAAAACAGGTCACCCAAGTAATGATAGAAATCTCAGGAAGAGAGTCAACATTTCATTTCGACCGTTGCGTGCAAAAAACTGCGAATGCGCCAAGGCAGTCTTCAAAGTTCGTTATGCTGAAGGCCTCTGGAAATCCGTCCGGAGATGTTCTGCAGATGCTTCTTGACCTGAAGAAAAACATAAAAACCCCATTTGTACTGACATCCAAATAATAATAATAATAATAATAACAACAACAATATTGTATTTATATCCCGTCTGTCCGGTTGGTTCCAAAGAGAATAAAATAAAAGGCAAAGTACAATAAAATACGGAACGAAACCCATTATCCCTCCCTCCAACACAACCCTTTTAAAATATGAACACCACTTTTTAATTAATTAAAAACACATAAAAATAATCAAATCAGATTAATAATCATAATGATAAATAATATCCAACGATAAAATAATGGTAAGACAATGGGAGTCCTGGGTTGTGATACACGGGGGTTCGTATTATTAAATATATATACATTTAAAAATATCTCTTACATTATATTATAGCTCTTATATTATTATATAATTATATTTTATTATATTTTCATTATTAAACTGAATTCTTACTTAATTCTTATTCTTCTCCCCCTCCCTCCACCCTATTATTACATTATAATATTATATTATAATTGTTATATTTAATTCTTACATAATTCTTATTCTTTCCCTCTCAGGCTTCCCTCCACCTTAGTCTTCATTCTATAGAAACCAATTTATTTTACAGTAATACTAATACACTCCTCTATTCTTTCTTGTTTTTCTCTACATTTCATAGTAAATCACACATTTTTTGTTTAGATAGATTGGACTGTGTACATTTCTATTATCCTATATATCCTTTTAGTATATAATTATATAAAAATATTCCAGGTTCAAATTACATCTTTGGGACTGCAGGGGTTTTAGAGGTTCCTATTCGTAGAATCATAGAATGAATAATAATAGAGTTGGAAGATGCTCTTTGCCCGGCTTCCAGGATTGATTTCTTGAGCTGGAACCTCTTTTCCTGTAGCTTTGCATCCATTGCTCCATTGTCTCCTCTTCTCTGGAGCAGCAGAAAACAAGCTCCCTCCATCCTCAATATGACATCCTTTCAAATAGTTGTCAGGGATGATGGGAGGTGTTGCACTTTACCCAGGCTTAACTCCTCACCACCTTGGTAAAGTTGTGCTGACCAGTTTTGATCAGTGGTATGATGTGTTGCAAACCTTGTAGCAGAGTTGCAGAGAAGCTGCTAAAGATCCTGACATCATCTTACAGTGCTCTCTTTCCAGGAACAAAACTCCAGCTCAGGAACCTCTGGAATTATAGGCCCCATCCATACTAGCCCATTTGCCCTGGTTAGATCCGGATGAGATCGTGCATGCCATTACCGAATCTCTCTGGAAAGAAGTTCATACTACCTTTAGCCCCCATCGAAGTAATTTGCCCCTCTGGAGTTCAGACTTGCAAAAGTAGCAGTTGAAGGAGGAGCCTCTTTGTTGCCAATCAAATGATGTGGCATGCTGCCATTTGTCAACATTCTTCCTCTCTCTCTCTCTTTTTTTTAAATCAAGCTGCAAAAGAGCCAGCGCTGGCCTCCCTTTCCTCCCCTCTCCAATTGGGAGCTGCGGCCTTTTGACAGCATATGCGAATGCATCAGGGGCCAGGCTGAGTGAGGGGGACGTGAAAGTGCTTTGTTTACTGTTGGGGGCTCCCTTTCCCTCCTCCTCCTCTTCCTCCTTTTTCTCCCTCTCCTTCTCCTCTTGCCCTTCCCTGGCCCTGCAAGAAGAGTGTGCCTCCTCGGGGCTGCCTTACCTCCTCCTCCTCCCTCTCCTTCCTCTGGAGAAGGTTTTCCTTGGGGATATAATCTCAGTACATGGCCCTCCTTCAAACACCAGATGCTGTCAAAAGGCCGCAGCTCCCGATTGGAGAGGGGAGGAAAGGAAGGCCAGCGCTGGCTCTTTTGCCACTTGGTCCCTCCCCCTGAAGGAGCCGAAGATGACCGGGGCCAAGTTCACATTGGCCTGGCCCCGGTTTTTTCCAAAAGAAACGGGGAAAACCCCAGTTTCAAATACACTGGGCCAAGGGGCATTTGCTCCTCCTCTCTTGTGGAAGCCCCAGTTCTGCTCGTGAAAATACCGAATCCAGTGTGAACTTCTCAGTTTTAATCCGGCTTGCAATTCAGTTCAAAAGGTAGTCTGAACGGCCCCATAGTTGCTGCTTAACTCTTCTTGCTTCCAGCAGTCAACAAACCACATGAGCTGTATACTAAACTATCTTTATTTGCTACCTGAATAATACAACTGAACAAGAAAACAATAAACATCTTTGCAACACATTTGCTATGCACTATCTTGCTATACTAAGTTAACTATATACATCCACATCTTCCTCCTGCACAAGAAACTTAGTTTCAGCCATGTTGGCTGTTCTCCCAATTAGCTTACATGATTACAATCAGGTTACACAGTCAGGTTCAGGATGCAGGTTCAGTTTTACAGTTTTAGTTACAATGGCTCACCGGAACAATACAGAAATAATGCTGTTTTTGGTTGCCACCCACTGGGTGTGCACCGGGTGTGTACAAACATTATTATTGGTTAATTTGACACTTTCCCATACTAAGTCCAACCTCTTTCTATGACTCAACTTCCCACGTGATGTTTTCCAGTGATGTCGCTGTTTACTTTCTCTCGACCTTCCTTTCTGGATCTTCGTGTTGTTTTTCACTTGTGTTTTGACTATAAGAACAGCTGTTATTGTTGTGTACGTGTCTCACCACACTGTATCACCTCAGACTGGAAATCTACAGAACTTTGGTTCTCATACATCTTTGCATTTCTACTACTATATCTCCCATGTTCCATGCCTTAACAAGCCCCTCCGAAATGAAAAGGTGTATGTCTTTAAACTGTCAAACCTACTTGGTGTGTAAAATTCTCATGTTTCTCTGGTGTTAGTGCTTTTGTAAACAAATCTGCTATGTTGTGTTGTGACTCAATGTATCTCAATTCTATTTCTCCTTTTTTGAACCATGTCACGCACATTCTGATATCTCACTGCCACATATTTACTTCGGTTGCTCAAATTTTCTGTTTCTGCCATTGCTATGCAAGACTGTGAGTCTTCCAGAATTTCAACTGGTGTTCTATAACTTTCATTCAAATCATCCAACAACTGTGTAATCCATTGAACCTCATTAACAATTTCATTCAAAGCTGCAAATTCTGCCTCACTTGTACTCAAAGCTACATTGTTCTGTTTCCTGCTCCTCCAAATGATTGGGCTCTCACTATATTTCACAATCATTCCTGTGATTGACTTCTTATCCTGCATCTCTGAAGCAAAAGAACTATCCACAAAACACTCTAAGTCTTCGTCACTGCATTTGATCACTAACTTTTTGTCTAGTGTACCTTTCAAATATTTTAACAAATGTTTCACAGCTGTCCAATCCTCAACTTTTGGATTGTTCACTCTCCTTGACAACACATTAACTGCATATGATATATCTGGTCTGGTGTGACA
This sequence comes from Urosaurus nigricauda, assembly GCA_034509955.1. Taxonomy (NCBI): domain Eukaryota; kingdom Metazoa; phylum Chordata; class Lepidosauria; order Squamata; family Phrynosomatidae; genus Urosaurus; species Urosaurus nigricauda. The sequence continues at coordinate 560,938 of JAOEGL010000002.1, forward strand.
AGCTATAAACTGTAAAGATCCCAAAATGCTTCTATACAAAGTCTTGTTTTCAAAATCTCTGGTTGTCTCCCCAGAAACAAAACCAGTTGTCATTGGCGTTTTTACAATTTTGGCAAACTGTAAACCACACTTATCAATCAATCTCTCAATCTTTCTGCTTTGACTTAACAAATAATCTCCATCATCTGTTTTTTCTACTTCAATTCCAAGATAAGATTTCAGTTGTCCAAGATCTTTTAAAACAAATTTTTTAGACAATTCTCTCCTCACAGAATCAATTTCTTGTTGTGATTTAGCCGCCACGCATAAATCATCAACATAGATCACAAGCACAATGTCTCTTTTTGTGTACACACATGCATCTGCCACACTTCTCTTGTATCCAAGTTTAATAAGTTCATCATTTATGCACAGATTCCAAGCTCTGGCACTTTGTTTCAAACCATACAACGCTTTTCTCAATTTGTATACTTTCTGGCTACCGTTCTCTTCAAAACCTCGTGGCTGTTCCATAAAAACCTCCTCCTCTAAACAAGCATTCAGATAAGCTGTCTCAAAATCAAAGTGTTCAACAATGAGATCTCTTTTAGCTGCAATTGCCAAAACCAATCTTAAGCTTTCTGGTTTAGCTGTAGGTGAAAACGTTTTGTCATAACTCTCAAACTGTTGTTGAGCAAAACCTTTTGCAGCTAGCCTAGCCTTGTATTTAATACTGCCATCCGGCATTTCCTTTTTCTTGTACACCCATCTGCAACCAATTACTTTCTTATTTTTGGGTCTATCAATAATTTCAAACACATCTTTGTTTACCAAACACTCAAACTCATTGTCCATTGCTTCAAACCATCTGTCTTGCTCTTCCCTAGGAAGTTCTTGAATTTCATCAAAACTCTCAGGCTCCTCTGTAACTAGACAAACTCTTGCACTCTGAACTACAAATCTGTCAGGTGGTTTCCTCACACGTTGAGTACGCCTAGGCTGAAAACTCACAATTCTGTCACTATCATCCTCTGTGTCTGTTTTAGGTGTTTCTGTTCTGTGACTGAACCTTTTATCTTGTGTCATCCTACTGGTTGTGGGTCTATCTTGTATCTCATCATCTGATGCACTACTGTGACTGTCAGAAGATTCTTGTTTTGCTGAAACCCCTCCGTTTCCTGGAGTTGGTTCATTGTATGTGTTTGTGTCTGAAAAAGCTCCTAGCCTTAGGAAAACTTCTTTGTTGGCATGCAGTTTGTCCCAACCAGCATGTTTCTTAAAATTTGCTGATCTGGAAAATTGTATCTCTTTTTGCCCAAGAAGAAACCTGTATTTGTTTCCAGAATACCCCAAGAAAATGAGTCTCCTGCTTTTAGGTTCACCCTTCTTCCTAAAACAGGCTGGAATGAAAACATGTGCAAATTGTCCAAACACTCTCAAGTACTTGTAGTTTGGATTTCTGCCATACAACACTCTATAGGGTATGTCCTCTATCCCTGAATGATAAGAACGATTTTTAATGTGATTAGCTGTGTAAGTTGCTTCACCCCAGAAACAACCTTTGACTCCTGCATCTGCCATCAGACAGGCTGTTATCTCTTTCAAATCTTTGATACATTTTTCTGCAAGTCCGTCTTCCGAAGGACACCCTGGATTAGTCGTCTTATGTTTGATCCCACCTTTTGGAACCAATTTGACAATTGTTTGCTGAGAAACTCTCCCCCTCTATCCGTGACTAGTGTGCCCACTTTGAAATCAAATTCTCTCTCAACCATTCTGACCCAAGCTTTTAAACTATCCCCGGCATCTGATTTGTTTTTCAAAACTCTCACAAACGAAAACCTAGAATACCGGTCAACAATAACAAGAAAATATTTGCAGCCACTAAGTGACAAGCAATTTGCCTGTGCCACGTCGGCATGCACAAACTGAAACGGTCTTTGAGCTATCCTTTTTGTTTTCTTTGCCACTGGATAAGCCTTGACCTTCACTTGATTACAGACTGTGCAGTCTAAGTGATTTCTGCATTCATTAACTTTCACTTCAGGACATAACTGAAGCAACTTTTTCAGACTTTTGAAACTGGCATGGCCAAACTTTCTGTGTAACTCATGAATGCAGTTGGAATGTAAAGGCACATTATCAACTCTGTTAACATTTTCAGCATTGTTACAATCAACTCTATCTTGCAAGTAGTACAGTTTCTCATATTTGACTCCTACACCACACAATTTTCCATCAAAAATTATTTTGCATTCATTGCCTTGAAAAACTACTTTGTAGTTCTCTTCTGTTAGTCTGTTTACAGATAACAGATTGTTTTCCAATTCTTTTACATACAAAACATTATCAAAGCTTGCATTCAGACCTGGAATGAAAACTGTTCCCATTTGTCTGACTGTTCTAGTTTGCTTTCCATCAGCTAAAACCACAGAATTTACATTAGCTGGTTTCAAATTTGTCATTAAATCAGTATCTTTACACATATTACTACTAGCTCCACTGTCAATCAACCAATTATTTACATTGTTAAAATTCCCTTTAAATACTGTAGCAACTCCCTTTTTGTTACCACTGTCCTTAGAAGTTTTAGGCCTTTGTTGCTGTTGTTTCTGCTGCTGCCATCTCTGCCGCTCCGGCCGTTTAAACTGTTGCTGAAATTGCTGCTCCTTCCAATCTGCAGCTAATTGCCTACAATGTCTTTGTATATGTCCAAACTTTTTACAATAAAAACATCTCCGTTGCTCCCTTGAAGAAGCTGCCTCATCTCGCTGCCATTCGACTGATGACTGTTGTTTTTGGAAAGTCTTTGAAGTTGCAGGCTCTCCCCTCTCAGACTTTCGCCTCTGGTTTTCCTCCAGGATTCTGGCAATTATCATATCCTTGTTTAACTCAGTCTCTGGGATGTTTTGTAAGAAACTGGTGATGTTTTCCCATTCAGAATTTAGGGATTCCAAAAGAATACAACATTGTTGATACCGGCTTATTTCTACTCCTCTCAGCTCAGCTTGTACAAACAAGTCCTGCATTGTTTTTAAATGTTTCTCCACACACTGCCCTTTTTCCAACTTTTGCCGGTAAATTCGCTTTGACCACAAAATTTTTGCGTAATTAGATTGTGAGGCATAAATTCTTTGTAAAGTGTCCCAGATTTCTTTTGCAGTTGTCAAATCTCTGACTGCATTTAATTCACCAGGCTCTATTAGGAGAAACAAGGTTGCTACTGCTTTATCATTTCTCTCCTGGTCTGCTCTGCTAGCATCCGCAGCTAAGCCATTTAAAACTGAAGCCCATAAACCGTCCCTTACAAGTAGAGACTTAGCATAAATTTTCCAAGTGCTGTAATTGCTGCCATTCAGCTTTTCAAACTTTAGCACATCCATTGTGAACAAAAAAAATGGAGCTTTCTATTTCAAGACACGAAAAAAAGTTAAATCACAGTCTTTTGGTAGAAGTGTGCAGTGACTCAATTTAACACAGCCCTTCCGAGTATGCACAGACCGGTCCGGTTGCAGACTCCGGCCAGGAATTTTTACAAGGCTTTAAATTGTAATCCACAGAAGTGTCAGCGTAGCGTAAACAGCTTACTCTGACCTTGCTTTTGAAGAACCCAGTTTCGGCTTGCTGGAGTGCTCAGCTTCCTCAGGAACAACGTACAGCATCCATGCAACTGGAGCGTGCAGCATCCACACAACTGGAACGACTGTAGTGTCCAGCATCCTCGTATCTGGAACTACTGGAATGCCCAGCATCCACGTATCTGGGCCCATAACCTTTGTCAGGGATGATGGGAGGTGTTGCACTTTACCCAGGCTTAACTCCTCACCATCTTGGTAAAGTTGTGCTAACCAGTTTTGATCAGTGGTATGATGTGTTGCAAACCTTGTAGCAGAGTTGCAGAGAAGCTGCTGAAGATCCTGACATCATCTTACAGTGCTCTCTTTCCAGGAACAAAACTCCAGCTCAGGAACCTCTGGAATTATAGTTGCTGCTTAACTCTTCTTGCTTCCAGCAGTCAACAAACCACACGAGCTGTATACTAAACTATCTTTATTTGCTACTTGAATAATACAACTGAACAAGAAAACAATAAACATCTTTGCAACACATTTGCTATGCACTATCTTGCTATACTAAGTTAACTATATACATCCACATCTTCCTCCGGCACAAGAAACTTAGTTTCAGCCATGTTGGCTGTTCTCCCAATTAGCTTACATGATTACAATCAGGTTACACAGTCAGGTTCAGGATGGAGGTTCAGTTTTACAGTTTTAGTTACAATGGCTCACCGGAACAATACAGAAATAATGCTGTTTTTGGTTGCCACCCACTGGGTGTGCACTGGGTGTGTACAAACATTATTATTGGTTAATTTGACACTTTCCCATACTAAGTCCAACCTCTTTCTATGACTCAACTTCCCACGTGATGTTTTCCAGTGATGTCGCTGTTTACTTTCTCTCGACCTTCCTTTCCGGATCTTCGTGTTGTTTTTCACTTGTGTGTTTTGACTATAAGAACAGCTGTTGTTGTTGTGTACGTGTCTCACCACACTGTATCACCTCAGACTGGAAATCTACAGAACTTTGGTTCTCATACATCTTTGCATTTCTACTACTATATCTCCCATGTTCCATGCCTTAACAATAGTTATTATTACTGTTCGGAAGTTCCTCCTAATATTGAGGTGGAATCTCTTTTCCTGGAGCTTGCATCCATTGCTCCATTGTGTCCTGTTCCTTGGAGCAGCAGAAAACAAGCTCGCTGCCAATATCGAGGAGGGAGCGAGTTTTTTTCCTGCTACTCCAGGGAGCAGGACACAATGGAGCAATGGATGCAAGATGCAGGAAAAGAGATGCCATATTCTTCATTCTTCCCAGATGAAGAAGAGGAGGCTAAGAGGTGATATGACAGCCCTGTTTAGAGATTTGGAGGGATGCCCTCTTGATTGAGGAGGGAGCAAGCTTTTCCCCTGCTGCTGCAGAGAACACCCACCTTGTACCCGAGGTCCTTGGTCTTCTCCTCCAGCGCGCTGTGCTTCTCCCGGTGTTGGCTGAGATGCTCCCGGTCACCGCCGGAGGTCCCTTCGAGGTGCTTCAGCTTCTGGTGGGAGATCTCCAGCTGCTTCTGGAAATGGAGCTGCTTCTCCACCTTGGCCTCAAAGAGCTTCAGCTCCTCCTTATACAGCCATGTTGATATTATATCATTATCGTTATTAGTATTAATTACGTATGCAGAAAGGAAAGGGTGGCACCCTCGTCCCAACAACTGGACTGGACACTTCTCATTATTTCCACACATTTGTGACCTGGCTATGTTGTTTTCGTTAATTAATAGTGCACCCAGCTCTTAGGTTTATACCATTATTATTATTATTATTCCTATTTAATTATTTATATAGTTAGGCCGGGGGGTCCTTGTGGTCATTTCCAGCAAAAGAGGCCCCAAAGCTGTGCACAAGGGGTCCGAGATGAAGTTCCTTCAGGATAAAGACCCCAATTCCTGCAGCCCCAGTAGGGCCTCTTCTGCTGCAGTCCTCCTTTATGGCAGGAGCGTAATCCCCGGGTCAGAGGCCGATGTCTCCTCAGCCGCAGAGAAGGGCTGCTCCGAGTGCGAAGGAGGATCAAGGAAGGCCTTTTATATCCCTCTGAATTAAGCTCCTGCCATAAGGGACTTTATCCTGAAGGAACGTCATCTCGGACCCCTTGTACACAGCTTTGGGGCCACCAGGACCCAACTGATGGCCGACACAAAGGCCAAGCTTTGGGAGTTGGGCTCCAAGAGAAAGAGGCCGCCGAGGCACAACAGCTCTTTGGTATCCTTGCGGACATGGCAGCATATTTCACTGAGGAGGAATGGAAACAGTTCACAAAAAAGCAGAAACTTATGGACAATTCTGTGATGATGGAGAATTATGAAAATGTGGCTTCTGTGGGCTATCATTCTCTGAAGATGCCAGATGCCACAGATGCTGCTGGCGAAATGTCGGAAAGGAACTCTTCTAGAACATGGCCACAGAGCCTGAAAGCTCCACAAAAAAATATAAATAGTATTTAAAATACTAGATAATAATAAAATATTTAAAATATTATTTAAGAACAATAATTATATACTGCTACTAATAATAATAATATTTAATAATTATTACAGGTATATAATACAAAATGATGTGATAAATATTATTTAATAATAATAATTCTAATATAATATGATGTTATTAACTAATATTATTTAATAATATTTACTATATTATTATATTGTGATAATTATTAAATAATATTATAAATATCCGTTTATAATAATAATTATCATAAAAATATGATAGAATCATAGAATCGTAGAGTTGGAAGAGACCACTAGGGCCATCTAGTCCAACCCCCTGCCATGCACGAAATCCAAATCAAAGCATCCCTGACAGATGGCCATCCAGCCTCTGCTTAAAGACCTCCAAGGAAGGAGATTCTATCACCTTCCGAGGAAGTGCGTTCCACTGTCGAACAGCCCTTACTGTCAGGAAGTTCTTCCTAATGTTCAGGTGGAATCTCTTTTCCTGTATCTTGCATCCATTGTTCCGGGTCCTGTTCTCTGGAGCAGCAGAAAACAAGCTTGCTCCTTCCTCAATATGACATCCTTTCAAATATTTAAACAGGGCTATCATATCACCTCTTAACCTTCTTTTCTCCAGGCTAAACATCCCCAGCTCCCTAAGGCGTTCCTCATAGGGCATAGTTTCCAGACCCTTCACCATTTTTGTCACCCTCCTTTGGACACGCTCCAGTTTCTCCACATCCTTTTTGAATTGTGGTGCCCAGAACTGGACACAGTATTTCAGGTGAGGCCTGACCAAAGCAGAATAGAGTGGAACTATTACTTCCCTTGATCGAGACAAGATACTTCTATTGATGCAGCATAAAATTGGTCTTTTCAGCTGCCGCATTACACTGTTGACTCATGTTCAACTTATGGTCTACTTGAACTCCTAGATCCCTTTCACACATAGTTTCATTCAGCCAGGTGTCCCCCATTTTATATCTGTGCATTTCATGTTTCCTCCCTAAGTGCAGAACCTTACATTTCTCTGCGTTGAATTTCATCTTGTTAGCATTGGCCCAGCTTTCTAGTCTATTCAGGTCATTTTGAATTTTGATCCTGTCCTCTGCGGTATTGGCTACTCCTCCTAGTTTAATGTCATCTGAAAATTTGATAAGTATGCTCCCAATTCTGTCATCCAAGTCATTAATAAAGATGTTGAATAGCACTGGGCCCAGGACAGAACCCTGTGGCACCCCACTGGTCACTTCTCTCCAGGATGAAAAGGAGCCATTGTTGAGCACCCTTTGGGTTCAGTCAGTCAACCAGTTACAAATCCATGTAACGGTTACCTTGTCTAGTCCACATTTTGCAAGCTTGTTTGCCAGACTGTCATGAGGAACCTTGTCAAAGGCCTTACTGAAATCGAGGTATACTATATCCACAGCATTCCCTTCATCTACCAAGCTGGTAATTTTATCAAAAAAAGAGATCAGATCTGTCTAGCAAGACTTGTTTCTCTGAAACAAATGTTGGCTTTTTGTGATTATGGCATTCCCTTCTAAATGTTCACAGACTCTCTGTTTAATTATCTGCTCTAGAATCTTTCCTGGAATTGATGTCAGACTAACTGGACAATAATTGTTGGGATCCTCTTTTTTCCCCTTTTTGAAGATAGGGACAACGTTTGCCCTCCTCCAGTCTGCTGGGACTTCTCCTGTTCTCCAGGAGTTCTCAAAGATCATTGCCAATTGCTCTGATATTACATTTGCCAGTTCTTTTAATACCCTTGGGTGTAGTTCATCTGGTCCTGGAGACTTATATTCCTTTAGGTTAACCAAGTATTCCTGTACTATCTCTTTACCTATTCCGTGCTGAAATTCCCCTATTCTGTCTTCTGCTCCATTATCCTTAGTTTGGGCACCCTTTGCCTTTTCTGAGAAGACTGAAGCAAAGAAGGTGTTGAGTAATTCTGCCTTTTCTCTGTCCCCTGTTAGCATTTTGCCATCTTCTGCACGCAGTGGCCCTATCATTTCCTTCTTCTTCCTTTTGCTTCGGACATATCCAAAAACGCCCTTTTTCTTGTTCTTAACCTCTCTAGCAAGCCTGAGTTCATTCTGTGCTTTAGCTTTTCTGACTTTACCCCTACATGTGCTGGCTATTTGTTTGAATTCCTCTTTGGTGATTTCCCCATTTTTCCATTTCTTATACATGTTCCGTTTAAAACCTAGCTCATTTGAAAGTTTCTTAGTCATCCATCCTGGCTTCTTGAGACATCTTCCATTCTTCTTCCTCATTGGAAATGTCTGAAATTGTGCCTTTTTGAGATACTCCCATCTGTCTTGAATTCCCTTCTCTGTTAGTATTCCTGACCATGGGATCACCCCCAGTATTTCTCTAAGTTTATTGAAATCAGCTTTCCTAAAGTCTAGAATGCGTGTCTGACTATGCCTAGCTTCACCTTTCCACTGTATAACCAACTCCAGGAGAACATGGTCACTTCCACCTAAGGATCCCACCACTTGCATCCCATCAACTAGGACTTCCCTGTTGGTTAAGATCAGATCCAAAATAGCTGATCTTCTATGATCAAGCAATGCAAAAGTTGAAACATCTGATTATCTCTGCTGATGCATTTTGGGATAGGAGTTTGTGGGGTGTCTTTGCATCATTGCACTATGGGTAACACTACACACTGTCCTAATACGTAATATGGTGTTCAGCAGTGGACATTCCTCTTGTTTTTGGTTTTGTATAGACTAATGAACTATTAGTGATAGGGTGGAAACAGACATGGCTCCATTTTGGGAAATAGCAGATCTCTCCCAAAGTTGGACCGAAGCATGGAGAAATGGAAAAAGGTCCTCTCACACCTTTGCTTTTTTCATGCAGCCAGGGTGCCAGCTCCTCAGAAAGTCAAGTTGTGATGCCGACCTGAAGAGGAAATTTAAATTAGGCTTCAAAGGTTCCTCAGGATAAAGATAGCACAAGGTCTACAAGAAGTACGCAGCAAGACACATGGAGGACATAGGTATATGTGTTACCTATGCATGTGTTACATGCAGGTGCATGTGTGGGAGTATATACACATGAGGCACACATATGGGGCACACATATGGGAGAACAGGTGAGCACGTGCATGGGGGTACATATCAGACAAGGTGTAGAAAGAGAGAGAGAGAGCATGGTGCGCATGTACATATGTTGACAATCTACCTGCAAAGTGCACCAATGCAGCACACAAACACACAAAGAAATAGGCACACAAAATAATGGAGATGTAAACATTGATGTGCACATATGTTTATATATATAGTATATGCTTTAAGACCTGTATGTAGGGAGACTCCACTACATCCCAAGGCATTCTGTCCCACTGTCGAACAGCCCTTACTGTCAGGAAGTTCCTCCCAATGTTGAGGTGGAATCTCTTTTCCTGGAGCTTGCATCCGTTGTTCCACGTTCTAGTCTCTGGAGCTGCAGAACACAAGCTTGCTCCCTCCTCAATATGACATCCCTTTAAATACTTACAGAGGGCTGTCATATCACCTGTTAACCTTCTCCTCTCCAGGCTACAGCACCCGAAGTCGCTCCTCATGAGGCATGGCTTCCATAACCCTTCACCATCTTAGTTGCCCTCCTATGAAAACGCTCCAGTTTCTCCACATCCTTTTTGAATCTTTGTGTCCAGAACAGGACACAGTTTTCCAGGTGGGGCCTGGCCAAAGCAGATTTGAGTGGCACTATTACTTCCCTGGATCTAGACACAGTACTTCTATAGAAGCAGCCTAAAATTGCATTGGCAATTTACAGATTTTACTACCAAGCATGATTACATTGTAAGCTTATGGCCTTCCATCCGCCTGCATCATGGCTTGATGGCAGTTTTTGTTGTGAAATCGAGATATTTGGCTAGAGGTCATGAAAGTTCATGCCGCCAATATCTTTCTTTTGCCTGCATAACCTCTGAGGCTGCTTACAGATCCAAATATACCACAGAAATCACTGTACAGGGATAATACCTTGCCTCTGGAAACCAAGGTAGCAGTTGGTTCATGCAGTGGAGACCTTTCTACTGTGATTGTATTTTGCATGTGACCAGAGGTTCCTTTGATTAGGAATGCATTATTATTATTTATTTAATTACAATATTTATACCCTTAAGGATGTCAGAGTGGCTTACAATTATTATTTTTTGACAGTTCCCTGCCCTCAGGCTTACAATCTAATAAAGACATGAAACATAAGGACAAGGGAATGGTGATGGGGAAGGGAATCAGGTCCATCAGTTCTTCTCTCCCTCTGAGGCCTGGACCAAGCCAGATGGCACAGAGGGAGGGCTCTGTTTCTTTATCTAGGCCAGGCCTGATTGAGCTGGGCCTGCATCTCTCCCTCTATGGCCGGATGGCACCAGATGGACTGGAGGGATGGCTCTGCTTCTTAGAAGGCTCTTGGAAGGCAGAGGTCCAAGTAGCAGTACAACCAGCAGCTTCTTCTTCTTCCCCCTGGCCCCAGATAGCCACTGCAGTCCTTTCATTCTCTGCTGGGATGTTTTGCAGCTGAATCCTGTTAGGTCCTGGTTTTATACTCCTAGTAGGCAAAGCAGCTCTGAGTGATGGGAGGGATGTGTGATGGGAAACACGGTGCCTACTGAGTCAGGGCCTCTGTCTTGAAGAGAGAAGAATCTATTTGGAAGGCAGAGGTCTAAGTACCTGCAGAGTCAGAAGGTTCTTCCTCCCCTTAAATTCCTGATGGTCATTGTGACTCTCCTCCTCTCTTTGTTGGGGTGTTATGCTCTTCTCTCCCTCAGGGTCCATAGAACTGGCAGTTGTAATGGAGGGAGGGTGCCTCACCAGCTGCTGGTACTGGAGATGATGGCTCTTCTCTCCCTCAGAGTCCCCAGCGGTGACAGTTGGAATGGAAGGAGGGTGCCTCACCAGCTGATGGGACTGCCGGTTATGGCTCTTCTCTTCCTCAGGATTCATAGCGGTGGCAGTTGGAATGGAGGGATGGTGCCTCACCAGCTGCTGGGACTGGCGGTCATGGGTCATGCAAGGCCCAGCAGCCAAACTCCCATGCATACCAAGGGGCCATCGCAGAATTTAATACTGCAGTGTCTTTTTGTGCCCCAGATCTTTGGAGCTCAAAATTCTCCACTTGAAATCGAAAGGCAGAGTGTTACCATTGCTGCAGTAGAATTTTATCAATCCTTTACCGGCTGTTCAATAAGCAGTGAGTCCAATCACTCATCCTATAAATTGAAAACAATTTGGATCATGGAGCTGCGAGATCTTTCTATTCCTCCAACCCGCATATCCTTGGGAGATAAAATAAGGATAATCAATGCTGACAATAGTTTGCAAGGCTTTGATTTTAGCACTCCCAGAAGTATACTCCCAGAAGTATCACTACCTATCCATTGAAGACATAAATGCCTTCCCTGGGGTAAGAATTTTTAGACACGTATCTGCAATTTGAAACTGATACTTGCCTTATATTTCATATCTGGGAGAATAAGTATAATGGGTTCCTACAGTCTGGGCCTACATTTTGTTGGCTGGCAAATGCAATGTATACATCAAGCACATGCAATATATAGCATGGGTGCACATGCACAAAACCCTCTGGTAGGGAAAACCATGCTCCCATGAAGATGTTTTAGGCTTTTGATGGGGCCCACTATGTAGAGAAAAGCTTTTCAGGTGTGATTACTGTAGAAGGAAACCTCTGAATCCCTCTTTTTTATATTTATTGAACAACAAACAGTGCAAAAGGCCAACAGCAAAAACAGTACAGAACTTTGCACATGTAAACATACTCCGGGAACCCAAATGTCCAAGGCATGTGCATGGACACGCAAAGTGCAATGCAACAAACAAAACTACCAACTAAGCCCCACATCACAGTTTCTTGCCAGCCATGAAGGACGACACAGCGGTGCAAAACGAACCAATGCACATTCAGGGAGTGTAAATTTTCTTCTTCTTTATAATCCTTTTGGGCCTGGGGCAACTGTTAACCTGGGAGGAAAGTATTTCCGTTTCCCGGACGGAACAGGTGAATTGGGATCCGGGTACGCCTTCCTCGTTGCTTGTTCCAGCCCCAGGCGACTTCTCTTGGGTGCCTGCTGGGAGCCACTGCCCCCCCCTCCCAGATGCAGGGACGTTTTCGCAGATTGGCCTGCAGGCCCTATGCGATTTGCCTGCTACCCTCCTCTGTCGCTCGGCAAGTTCAAGCTTTCTTTCTTCAAGGTCCTATTTTCGCCTATCGAGCTCAGTTTGTTGCTCCCTCTCTTCCCTTTCCTCCCTCAGTCTTATGTCTTCCAGAGCAAGTTTGGCCTTATTAATTTCGACTGGCATGTTCAGAGAGGCTCTCCAAGTAATGGAGGAGCTGTGCTCTGTCCTGCTGGCAGGCCCGCGCGTCCGCACTTATAGATGCAGCTACCTGTAACATAACCTGCTCCATCCGCCTGCTCTGCCTGTTGCTGGCCAAGCGGAACTGTCTTTGAGACAGCTGTCCCTCCTTCTGGCTGTGTTCGATTATTGCCGTGACGATGTGTTCCCCTCTTCTGGCTCTCCCCTCTCTAAGGACATCCCTGGTCGCCAGAGGACCTGTTGGCCTGGGGCGGGCAACGTTCTCTTGGGGTCCTTGAAGTTGATCTGGGATTCAGGAGAATGTAGGATCGTTAGGGCCGCGGTCAAAAAATAAAAAGGAGTTAGGTATGTATATGCTACTTGAAAGATGCACCCACCACATGCTTCCGGAGACCCTTCCCCTGTGGGTCTTCGTTCTCCTGGTCTACCGGACCCTCTAGTTGTTCAGTCAGCATGCCTTCCTCTTGATCGGGCTGAACTCTGCCCTCCTCCTGCTCCTCCATTCCATCAGTGTGAGATTCTAAGGATGGGGCAGAGAAACAATTTGCTAGAGTTTTCATTCCTGATTATCATTCTAACACTAGGTTGGCAGGTTATGACTATTAATTCCTCACAGCTTGTGTTGTGGCACTGCAGATGGTGATGGTTTCGTTGTGCCATTTTTCAGCCATAACGTTTTTAGGTTGTAAGCCTGATGGCGGAGTTGAGGCAGTGGCTGGGTAGGACTTTGCGTGGCACAATGTGTCAGCATTGAAGACCCCTGGCTCCCCCTCCCTAACTGGGTTCATTCTAAGAGAGTTCCTGCATGACACAACAGGTCATCATAGATGACCTCTGGGCTCTCAATCCTAAAGGTGTTCTGTGAAAGAGAGTTCCTGCGTGGCATAACGGTTCTGCATTGACGATCCCTGGGCTCCCTTTCCTAAATGGGTTTCTAGAAAGAGAGTTCCTGCATGGCACGACGGGTCAGCATAGATGACCCCTGGTTCCCCCTCTCTAAAGGGCTTCCTTGAAAGATCAATTCCCTCATTATGTCCCAGGGGCCTCCTGATGGATTAGGAATAATAGGAAGTTTTAAAGATATGTCTGGTAAACCTCCTCGTATAGGTTAACCCTCTTTTTGTTTTTTATACTCATTGATGTAACCCTTACCTGCCAACAAGACGTCTTCAGTGCGGCAGCAAGATGTGTCCTAAGGTGCAATTTTAGGCTGCATCAATAGAAGTATAGTGTCTAGATCAGTAAACTGTCTTGATCAAGGGAAGTAATAGTGCCATGCTAGTCTCCTTTGGTCAGACCCCACCTTGAATACTGTGTCCAGTTCTGGCCACTACAATTAAAAAAAATTGTGGAGAAATTGGAGCATGTCCCAAGGAGGGTGAGTTTGAATGGGAGTTCCTGCATGGCAGGTGGTTGGACTGGATGGCCCTTGCAGTCTCTTCCAACTCTGAAATGCAATGGTTCTATGATTTTTTTATTCTATATTTTATATGTGTCATGTCATACATGTGAAGAGAGCATTCCAATGCCTTCTGGGAGTTCCTCTGGGTAACATATAACAAGCCATTATTGTTGTGTTGCTACTTGCCTTATTCCTTGGGAAAGCGCACAATCCCACTGCGGCCTGTACCACCAGGAGTATAAACTGGAACCAAAGAAACAACCAAATAGTGAGAGAACGAAGGAAGAGAAAGGGAAGCAGACGGATAGTGAATGTGAAAGTGAATAGAAGTGAATAGAAGTTGAAAAAACAAAAACAAAAAAGGGGAAAGGGAAAGCATTTTATTATCTTGGAGAAGTTGGAAGGTTTGTGAGAGATTGCGAGTTGAGGTGGGTTTGGGTATGCCCTCTTTGCATTGATCTGCCCACTTTCATATTTTGGGGGATTGATTTGGATTTTCCACGGGGGGGTTGGAGGGATTGGATGTCTTTAAAATTGTGATAAGCTTGCCTGAAGAAGGAGGGAGAAACGGAAATAGCACTAAAGCGGATCTTAGGAAATCGAACAAGAGGAAACACTAGCAATCTTAAGCCTAAAGAAAGAGAAGGACGACCCTTGGTGGTAAGAGTGAAAAATAGTGAAAATAGTGAATTTTAGTTTAAGGCCTAAAATAAGTAATAGAAAATTAGCTGTTTGGGAGAAGAAAATGAGTAAAGTATATACAACGACAGTAATGACAACAAGGGACATGGCGGCTAAGGAAAAAGAAAGGAAAGCAGCAGAACAAAAATGGGCAGAACAAAAACAAGGACAGATGAGAAGATCATCAATAGAACTAAAAACAACAGATTCAAATTTTAAATTATTAGAAGCCATACAAAGAGTTGAAATTAATATTAGAAAAGAACTAAAAGAATCACGGGATGAATTAAGGAGAGATATCAAGATGGAAATAGATGACTTGAAAGAAACCATGAAAGGAATTACAACAGAAATTAGAGTTATAAATAAAAAAATGGAAGATTTAGAAAGAAGAACAGAAACGGTAGAGAAAGCAACGAAGGCTCTTACACTAGAACATAAACAGGAAAGAGAACTACATAGACTGAAAGAGATAAAGGAAAGGAAAAGATGTATAAAGATACGGGGAGTGAAAGAACAATTTAATGAAAATTTGTATGATGAAATTGTTCCGGTTTTGGCTGACTTATTAGAATGTACTCCAGAATATCTGGACATGGATGTTGATAAAATTTTTAGAATTAATTCAACGGCAGCAAGGAACAGAAATCTACCAAGAGATATAGTGGTATACTTCACCATAGAGAGAATAAAGGATTAGATAATTCAAGCGAGGTATGAAAAGAAGATAACAATAAAAGGAGAAGAGATAAAAATGTTTAAAGATGTCCCAGCTGAAGTTCTATGGAGAAGAAGAGACTACATAACGTTAACAAGATTTCTACAAAATAAAAATGTGAGATATAAATGGGAACCATTGGAAGGCATTTCATTTTCCTGGAACAGAGACAATACAAAATTGATACAATTGAAAAAGCTAAAGCTTTCTATAACAGATGGAGGAAAGAAGATGATGAAAAGAAAAAGGAGAGGCAGAGGGGAGAAGAAACTGATTCAGAATTTAAGGAGGGAGAGAAGAAGGAGAAAACTCCTATCGTCAGAAGTAACAGAGAGAGTGAAAATGAAAGACTTTGTGAACCTTATAATTATAATGTTCTAATTATAAGTTTAATTATAAGTCTAATTATAGGTTTATATGTACAGCACTGTGTAAACCTACAGCGCTATATAAATAAAAGTTAACAATAATAATAATAATAACATGAAGAAGGTGCTATTGGTGTAGAAGGAGGTATTATAGAAATTGGGAGCACCAGTTATGATAGCGGAGGGGAAGAAGAACCAGAAGAAGAAGAAGAAGAAGAAGAAGAAGAAGAAGAAGGGAAGGAAGAACTAGAAGACTGATCTTTTCTAAGTTGGAAGGACTGACCCAGAAATGAACATGAGAATAATCTCATGGAATATAAAAGGCATGAATTCGGCTTATAAAAGAAAAAGAATATTTCACACATTGGAAAAAGAAAATGCGGAAATTATAAGTATTCAAGAAACAAGGGTAAGACAACGGGAAATGAAATATTTAAAAAACCCCAAACTTGGACAATCATTTATAAGTTCAGGAAAGAAGAAAAAAAATGGGGTGGCCATTTTTGTTAAAGATAAAATAATAGCTAAAAAAATAATAAATGATGAAGATGGAAGATTTATCGGAATAGAAATTGAATTAAATGCAAAGACCACCTTGATTGTAGCAGTTTATGGTCCACTACAAGGTAAAGCTAAATTTTACAAAAATTTAAGAAAAAAGATCTCCAAATTTAACCATGACCAATATATCTTCACGGGTGATTGGAATGGGGTCGTCCACCCATCAATGGACAGACAATCTAAGAGAAGAATTCGTGAAAAACAAGGTAAATTGCCAAATAGTTTTTTTGATTTGCAAGAATTCTTCTCATTAATAGACCCATGGAGGACAAAATATTACGATATTAAAGATTATACTTTTTTTTTACACCTCATGTATCGGCTTCAAAGATAGACATGTTCCTTATATCAAAGGATCTGTATAAAGAGATAAGACATGTAGAAATTTAAATTAACAAATTATCAGATCATAATCAGATTTTATTGGAGTTCAATCAAATCGTGAAGAATTTGCATGGAGAATGGATGAGAGTTTATTGAAAAATAAAGCAATAAGAGAATATATAAGGGAGCAAATCAAATCTTATTTTGAGGAGAATACTGATCACAATACAAAAATGAATATAGTGTGGGATGCCTCGAAAGCTGTGATAAGAGATATTATGATTAAGAAAAGAGCCGAAATGAAGAAAAAATATAATCAAGACATAAAAAAAATCTCTGAAGAAATACAAAATATAGAGAAAGAACTACTTAGAAATGGTGAAGAGAATAGAGGGAAACTAAAAAAGCAACTTGAATTATTGAAGAAACAGTTAAATACTATAATATCTGAAGAAATAAGCAAGAAACTGAAATACCTGAAACAAAAACATTTTGAACATGGCGATAAGGCAGGAAAATATCTAGCATATAAAGTAAGGGAAAAAAAGAAAAAAATCAGATAATACAATTACAAGATAAAGGGAAAATAGTAACTGATGTAAAAGAAATTAGAAAGATCTTCCATCATTTTTATAAAGAACTATATAAAAAATTTGATAATATAAAGGACTACGTGACAAAGGTATGAGAATACCTTAAAGATATAGAAAGTTTAACCTTGCCGGATGAAATCAGGAAGACCTTAAATGGAGAAATCACAAAACAAGAAATACTACAAGCAATAAAGAAAATCAAGTCCGGGAAAGCCCCTGGACCGGATGGATTTTGGGGAAGTTATTACAAAACCTATCAAGATGAACTGATAAACCCAATGTATAAGACCTTAAATAATATCATAAAAGAGGGTATCCCAGATACTTGGAAGGAGGCAAATATTGTACTGATACCTAAAGAAGGCAAAGATAAGACATCCGCACAGAATTACAGACCATTATCTTTATTGAACAATGATTATAAAATTTTTGCACATATTATTGCGGACAGACTTAAATCAGTTCTAAAAGAATGGATACATCAGGACCAATGCGGGTTTCTACCGAACAGACATACTAAAGAACATTTAAGAGCAATTATAAATTTAATAGAATATTATGATAAAAATCCAGGGTCGGAAGCAATTTTTCTCTTTTTAGATGTCAAAAAAGCCTTTGACAATTTAATTTGGAATTTTCTTATGGAACTATTGGGGAAACTTAACTTTGGACACAATGTAATAAAATGGATTAAACATATCTACACAGAACAAAAGTAACTGCAAATGGAGGGAAATCACAAGAATTTAACATAGCAAGGGGAACCAGGCAAGGTTGCGCGCTCTCTCCTTTACTCTTTATAATGTGTTTGGAGATACTTTGCATCAAAATTAGACAAGATAGACAAGTTAAAGGAATGAACTTAAAGGGACATGAAACAAAAATCAAAGCATATGCGGATGACATTGTTATCCCAACAGAACAACCTGCGAAGAGCATTCCTAAAGCAATAAAGATAATAGAAGAATACGGCCTTTGGGCAGGTCTAAAAATAAATAAAACCAAATCTTCAATGTTAGCCCTTAATATGACGGCTATAGAGAAAATGAAAGTACAAGAAAAAGTAAAAATACAGATAGAGAAAAAAATAAAATATTTGGGAATATACATATCAAAGAAAAACTCAGATTTATATGATAACAATTATAGAAGAGTATGGCAAGAAATCAAAGCCAACCTTGAAAAATGGAAAAATATTAAGATCTCTCTTTTAGGAAAGATAGCATTAATTAAAATGAACATCCTTCCGAAACTGATGTGCTATTTCCAAAACTTGCCCATTATTTTGAATGATAAGGTTTTCACCCAATGGAAGAAAGACATTACAAATTTTATCTGGGCAGGGAGGAAACCCAGGATAAAATGGAAAGCAATGACAGATGTTCGGGAAAGAGGTGGGCTGGCATTACCAGACTTTAAAATCTACTTGGTGCAGACCTCCCAGAGGGCTTTTTCAGCTGTCGCCCCCAAGTTGTGGAACGACCTGCCGGATGAGATGCGTCTCATTTCATCCCCAGAGACCAGAACACGGAGCAATGGATGCAAGCTGCAGGAAAAGAGATTCCACCTCAACATTAGGAGGAACTTCCTGAGAGTAAGGGCTGTTCGACAGTGGAACACACTCCTTCCTCGGAGTGTGGTGGAGTCTCCATCCTTGGAGGTCTTTAAGCAGAGGCTGGATGGCCATCTGTCGGGGATGCTTTGACTGGGAATTCCTGCATGGCAGGGGGTTGGACTGGATGGCCCTTGTGGTCTCTTCCAACTCTATGATTCTATGATTCTATGATTCTAAGGCTTCAAAAAAGCCCTGAAGATGCACCTCTTCCGGCAGGCCTTCCCAGAGAATGTGAATATCTCCCAGCTCAATCCTGAGCCTAACCTTAGGCCCTAGAATCGTTTTTTTTTTCAGCTTTTCTTCCCTTGTACCTTATTCCTAGATGACCTAGGTCTTAGGTCCGTTTTCCCTGCTGCTGTTTTTTATTGCCTCTTTTAGCTATTCTATGTTTTAACTGTATTGTGTTTTAATTTTTTTTTAAGGGGGGTGGTAAGGGAAAGGATGGGATATTTTAACTGTAACTGTTTTTAACTCTTGTTGTAATCCACCCCGATTGCTTGTTCAGAGGGGCGGACTAGAAATAAATTATTATTATTATTATTACTTTCATGCTAATTGTTTAGATTGGATAAAAGAATGGGTGAAACTAGAAAATACAAATTTGTTAAATCTAAAGGGCTACAATTTAAGATTCGGCTGGCATGGATATATGTGGTACGGGAAAATTAATCAAACAAGGAATTTAACGATCATATAATAAGGAGAGCGCTACTCAGGGTTTGGCTGAAATATAAAGATAAAATATATAGTCATATACCTGCATCGGTGTCACCACAGGAGGCTTTTTTAAAACAATACAGCACAAAAGATACAAATTGGATAAGATACAAGGAACTGCTAAAATCTGTAAATGGTGAGATTGAGATGAAAAGCGTTGAAGAGCTAACTTTGGTTCAAAGTAAATTGAGCTGGTTTCAATACGGTCAATTGAAAGAAAGGTATAGACTAGACAAAACGCAGGAAGGGATAACAATGCATAACACCAATTTAGATGAAATTTTGTTAGGTAAAAATAAAGGAACGATTGCAAGACTATATAAAATTTGTTTGGAATTAGAAGTAGAAGAAGAAAAAATCAAAACAAATATGATATTGTGGGCAGAAAATATTGGTGAAGATATAAATATTGAGAATTGGGAAAGAGCTTGGGACAATGACTTAAGGTTTACGGACTGTGTGAACATTAAGGAGAACTATATAAAAATGTTGTATAGATGGCACCTCCACCCAACTAAGATGGTGAAAATGTATTAAAAAAGGACAAGACACTTGATGGAGATGTAAAAATCAACAAGGGACATATTACCATATGTGGTGGACTTGTCCTATTATTCAGAAATTTTGGGGAATGGTCGTCAGAACAATAAAGGAAGTATATAAGATAGATATTAAGGTAATACCTGAGTTATTGTTATTAAATATTATAGAGGATAAAGAATTAAGAAAAGAAAAGAAAATAATACTGTACTTAGTAACTACGGCTAGAATTACAATAGCTAAAAACTGGAAAAAAGAAGGAGAAATAAGTATAGATGAATGATACTGAAGGCATTAGATGTAATCGAAATGGACAAATTAACTTTAAAGTTAAGAGAGGATGGAAACTATGATAAGACAGAAGAAGAAATTAGGGAACCCTTAAAGAACTTTTTGGATAAAAGATAGACTAAAATGTAAACATGAACCCGACAAGAATATCCACAGAAGTTCTCGGTCTGGACCCGGAACTAGTCTTCTTGAAGACTGGACATCCTGGGGAAATATGTGTTAGTTTTCCTTGTTCTCGTTTCTCACCTGTCCTTGAGATACATTAACAGTTTTTGTTTTGATATAGTACTGTAAGTCTAAATCCACAACTTAAATCTTATATTTATAGAATTACTCCTCCCCTTTGCTCGGTTATTATCTCTAAATGAACTATGTATACATTTAAAAATAATGCGATAAGTTAATGATATAGTGGGAGCTTATATGATATATCTTTATTTGGAATACTCCAGAACCTGTTTTTAATAGGTCGATAACAGCTTAAGAAACAATCTTAAATTAGAAAGGAAATTCTGTATTGTTTAATTATTTCATACACAGTTTTGGATAAATGGAAGCGTAAAGATTAGGTTTTTTTATAATTGAGAGAAAAGGTGAGAGAAAGGGGAAAGAAAGAGAGGAATAACTTGTTTTTGAAAAAGAGCTCATATAGGATGAATTAAAATAATTTTGTTTAAAGGGTTGGGGGGAGGTCAAAGAATAAGTGTTTTATGAGTGTTTTATATGGCAATCAAGAAAATTTACGGGGAATTTGGTTTTGGAATGTCACCATATGATGATATTAATGATGTCTTTTTTTCTCATATGCATTATCTCTCAGAAAACTGTAATAACTGTATTTTCTTTTTTTAATAAATAATCTTTTATAATAATAATAATAATAATAATAATAATAATTTAAATGTGTCATGTCATACAAGTGAAGAGAGCATTCCAATGCCTTCTGGGAGTTCCTCTGGGTAACAGCCATTATTGTTGTGTTGCTACTTGCTTTATTCCTTGGGAAACTGCGCAATCCCACTGCAGCCTGTTCTACCAGGAGTATAAACAGGAACCAAAGAAATAACCAAAGCACCCAGAAACAAGCAAAATTCTCTGTGCCCGTGCCATACTTCATTTTTGAAAACTACACATTCCTATCCTATCCTATCCCATAGCCCAACACCCCAACCTTCCCGGCACAAGGATCTATGAAATTGCGAAATCACATTAAACCAGCCTTACCTCTGTAATAGACTGAATCGCACGAAAACAGATACCGATACAGAGACACGGTAAAGGAATAACACTAAACCTTTCGCGGAGATCCCAGTATTACCCTCCAAAAAAGGGGTCTTCACTTTTGCTTATTGTAGCCAAGGTGCACGGTGGGCCAACCAAGCAGAAATTGCAGTGCTATTATTCAAAAGTACTGTTCTCCGTTGTGATCTCGATAAACCTTCATGAGGTCCCAGTAGAATGGAAAGTACAGGTTGCTTACCTGTAACTGTGTTTCTTCGAGTGGTCATCTGTGCCCTCACACAATAGGGTTTGCGCCTGCGCAGAAACTCCATTCGGAACGCTGAAAAGCTGAGCAGATTGGTGGAAGCCCCGTCCCTCCCACTCCCTGAGCATGCCCAATCCCACCAATCTAGCTCCACCTTCAGTTCAAGTCCGCCGCAAAAGAGCAGGGACCTGACCGAGGGGAGGTAGGGTGGGATTTGTGTGAGGGCACAGATGACCACTCGAAGAAACACAGTTACAGGTAAGCAACCTGTACTTCTTCTTCGTGGTCTCTGTGCCTCACACAATAGGGTGACTAAAAAGCTTCCCGAGGAGGTGGGAAGGTCACTGCTCAACAAGAGAGCATATAAAATCGACATCATGGCTGGGCAAACATCCCAATTGCAGTAGTGAGCAGCCGTAAAAGGGTGCAACTACGCAGTCACCCTGAAAATCCCTGACAAGGGAACACCCGGAAGGGTGGTCAGTGAAACAATGGTCCTGGTATCGTGGAAACAACACCAACATGGGGAAAGGCAAAGCCGACCATGGGCTGGAGAATAGTCCAGCAAGCCACAAGGAAAACAGGAGGGAACTAGGTTAACCTACCGAAGATCCATCAAAACGAACAAACAACTGAAAGCACGATGAACATCCGGGTGTGCACAACCTCAACCAAGGTGAGGCAACGGTAGGAGGAACACAACAACACAGTGTCTCGAGAGTGGAGGAACGGAAAGGAGGGAGGTGTCCTGTGTCAGGATCATCCTGCCTCTGTGAAACACAAAGGAGGGCTATCAGCTCAGAAGCAAATCTGGCTAAGGTAAGGCTGTACGAAGAAAAAAAAACACCATAGGTGTCAGCAATCCAAAGGGCCAATGCTAAAGCACAAATGGAATGTCTATGGTAATGTAACCAAGAGACAAATCGGGCAGGGGCCAAGGGGCATCACTGTAAGATGACAAGGCCTGGAAGAATCTCAGGAGTCGGTGGAATGAAGAGGCAATCCGATGCAGGCCAGGTGGTTAATTAGCAGCAACAACAGAAAGGTATACCTTCAAGCGAAGAAGGGTAGGCTGCAGACCGACAGCGGAGCAGAGTAGTAGCACCATGAAGGAGGAGCCGAGATGATGGTGCCATGCAGACTTGTAGAGAAGCACTTGCATTCGTGGCCATGAGAATGTTAAACAGATCCTGTCTGGAGGCCGAAGCACCTTCAGACAGGTCAAGCTTGGTCTATCAAGCTACCACATATCAAGTGTGAAGACCCGTGAATGAGTAGAAGTCCATGGCTAGATACTGCGACAAGGAGAGTAAAGTCGAGTAGAGTTTCCTCAGCCGAGCTCCGGAGATCACGACAGGGAAGTGGGACATACAAGAGGTCCCGGTTTAGCAGCAGGGAAAGACATCCTCTATGAATCCCGGGTCTCTACTCACTTGATGTAGAGTCGCTACTCTTGCATCTCTCAGAGAGGCAAAACCTCAGACTGAAGGACTTTCTCCCTGCAGATGGGGTCTGCAAAGGTATCGCCCTCGCCTGAGGTGGTAGACATCAGCACCACATCAGATTACCGTAATGTGGGATGCGAGGGGGAGTGTACTCCTTCTAATAGATGATGATCAAGCGGCTGTAAGTCCGACACTATCTGACCCATCATGTGAGGGAGATGGTATCCGAGAGCTTGGAGAACCTAATGGTGGCCAAGAGTTCCCGAGTGTGACATGTAGCTCTGGCTCCTCAGAGACCTCGATCCTACACATGGAAGTTGTGTGCCTCTGAAGTCCCATCAGAATGGAACGGGACTGCCATTATAGGCATCACTATTTTAGGCCAGAAGGCGAAAACGCCGTGTTTAGGAGAAGAGGATCTTCTGTGACATTAAGTCTAAGAAACTACTGTTCTCAGTAGTTCAAAGGGACCAAAGAGTCATGTGCCGTAGGCAATAGATCCCGTACATAAATTGCATCTATAGAGACCCAAGGTAGCCTCTCCCAAGAGGTCGGTGGGCCGCAGCCAAATAGATCCAAGGTGCACAACAGCCACGGCAATGGCCTTATCTGAACGAACTCCAACAACAGAGGGAGAGGGTAGAGAGGTTCATACCAATGTAAGGAACAACACCCTCATGTCCTTGAGGGACCTACAGGCTGAGATGCCGATCTGTGTGCTAGCAACTCTGGCACCGAGAAGCAGGAGGCTAAATCCTTCTGTAGAAATGGAGACAGAGACAACGCTGTGCAGATCTCACAGATATGGCCGTTCTAAGCCTCCAGGCGGCGAGAGACCTGATCTGTCCAACGGTCTACCAAATTGGTCAACCTATCAACAATACTTGAATAAGAATAAACTTCCTTGGCAGGTAGGTGCGAGGCTGAACCTTCCACCCCGACCTACTCATAAGGGTGAAGGAATCCGGGACCAAGGCCTAGATCATCAAAGTCGTGGAGGCAGTGGAATGGTGGAGACCGCCAGCTTCCATGTCGACGTCGACAATGCAATCACATTAGTAGCGAATTTGTTGGCTCATCAGTGGCAAGGTAGTATCGAAGGGCTCTGAGCCTTAATGGTTTCCCATTAGGGATAGGGATGGAGCGGCATTGTTTCGGAATGTGGATCCCTATAGTGAGGCTTGTCACCACATGGGAAGTTAGGGCAATCAAGGGGTTGTCCTCCTCCCCGGCGATCATCAGCTCGACGTCAAGCAGTATATGAGGTCGAATCCAAGGAAATACTGCTAGGGTGGCACAGGTAACCCTCAAGAAGGCATCCCCCAAAAGGGGAGACAGGGGTCCAGTTCCTGCCGGAGCAGTCAAATCCCCTGAGGAACCATTGCCAAGGTTGAGGCTAAGTAAGCCATAGGTGCCAATAGTGACACAATTGAAATGGTACGACGATGTCATAGACGCCATGGTCTAGCAGAGAGCCCGCGGGGCCAAAAAGACCAAAGCGGTAATCGGTATAGACCAAGAAGCCAGATGTCGACGTCGAGAGAGAGATCATAAGACCATAGAGGAGTCGTCCGGGCCATCGCCATAAACCTCGCTGGGTCAGTGACCAGAATTTGCTAGTGAAGGTTATACCACTCACTGCCTCGTCAAGTAGAAATCCTCCGATATCAAGTCCAAGACAATGGCCGGGTCGGGGCAGGAGGGCCAGATGTCGACATCGAAGAGGCAGTAGCCGTCAGCGACAGCGAGGCCAGAACAGAGGCCACAGTATGGTGACAATAGCCTGCTTCGCCTGCCTAAGTCAAAAGTCCTCGGTGCCATGACCGGGACCAATGCTGGCGCCAGAGGTGTCAGGAGGGCCCTATGGGGTTGCCGTTATTGCCATCAAGGTTAAAGCCGCAGCTAGAACGGTGTGGTTGGTATCAAGGCCAACTTCACCAAATTGAACCGAAAGCCTCCGATGCCGAGTCCAACAGTGACCGGGATCGGGGTATGAATGTCAGATAATGACGTCGAAGGAGGCATCTGGAAATCCATGATGGCCTCCGGTGACGAGTTGAGACAGCGACTGGCAATGGGGCAGGAAGGACAGATGCCAACTTCAGGAAAGGCATTGGGAAAAACATGGCATCAGCAGTCTCCATTGATATGTCGATATGAGAGCCTCCGATGCCGAGCCTAGTAGTGACCGTAATGAAGATGTCGAAGGAGGCCTGTGGTGACAGTAACAGCCGACTTTGCCTTGTCGGTCGAAGGTCTCCAGTGCCGAGTCGAAACAGTGACCGGGACCGTGACAGGAAGGTCAGATGCCTACTTGAGAGGAGGCATCAGGGAAGCCATGGCAGCAGTAGTTTCCATTGGCTTGTCGAGATGGAAGCCTCCGATGCCGAGTGTAATACCGTGACCGGAATCGGGGTCGGAAGGCCTGGTGCCAACATTAGAGGAAGTACCATGAAGGGCACGGCAGCAACTATCTTTCCATTGATTTGCTGCGAGGAAGGCCAAATACCAGCATTAGAGGATCAGGAAGACCCTGACAGAAATGGACTCCATTGGCGTGCTGCGACAAAAGCCTCCGATGCCGAGTCTAGTAAGGTGACCGGGATCGGGGCAGGAAGGCCAGATGCCGACAACCGAGGAGGTTTCTGTTGAAAACCGAGGCATCAAGAGTCTCCATTGACTCATCGGGATAAAAGCCTCGATGCCGAGTCTAGTAAGGTGACCAGGATCGGGGCAGGAAGGCCAGATGCCGACATCCGAGGAGGCTTCGGTTGAAAGCCATGGCATCAAGAGTCTGCATTGACTCATCAGGATAAAAGCCTCCGATGCCGAGTCTAGTACGGTGACCGGGATTGGGGCAGGAAGGCCAGATGCTGACCTCCGAAGAGGCTTCAGTTGAAAGCCATGGCATCAAGAGTCTCCATTGACTCATCAGGATAAAAGCCTCCGATGCCGAGTCTAGTAAGGTGACCGGGATCGGGGCAGGAAGGCCAGATGCCGAGATCCGAGGAGGCTGCGGTTGCAAGCCATGGCATCAAGAGTCTTCATTGACTCATCAGGATAAAAGCCTCTGATGCCGAGTCTAGTACGGTGACCGGGATCGGGGCAGGAAGGCCAGATGCCGAGATCCGAGGAGGCTGCGGTTGCAAGCCATGGCATCAGGAGTCTCCATTGACTCATCAGGATAAACGCCTCCGATGCCGAGTCTAGTAAGGTGACCGGGATCGGGGCAGGAAGGCCAGATGCCGAGATCCGAGGAGGCTGCGGTTGCAAGCCATGGCATCAAGAGTCTCCATTGACTCATTGGAATAAAAGCATCAGAAAGCCACACCATCCAACGTAGCGAAACAGGCTCAAAGCGTCGACGTCAATGTCGGTGTCGATCTCGAGGGATTCCCCTGTGGAAAGTCTGCGAGAGCCATTAGGGTAAAAACATCCCTGTGGTTAGATGGCAACAAAAGGGCAGTACCGTAGACGCAAGTCAGTCAGTGTTACCTGTCTTTGTACCAGCTTATCTTCTCCTCCTCTTATTTACTTCTTTTCTTCTTGTATTTGCATTTTTATTATTTATTATTATTATTATTATTATTATTATTATTTTGAAGGCCATGAGAGGCCCAAGGAGGAGAGGAAACCTAAAGTTGCTAGGAATCAGCTAAGAACCCAAGTAAAAACAAGAAGGGCAGCTCAAGGAAGGGAAAGAGAGAATAAAAATAAAATCAAAGTAAAATCAAATTTCCAAAGGAAAAATCTACTCAGCCGTTCCGGAGGAACGTTCAGCAACCCGAAGGAGATGTTACTCCTGCGGCGGACGAAAGAGAACTGAAGGTGGAGCTAGATTGGTGGGATTGGGCATGCTCAGGGAGTGGGAGGGGCGGGGCTTCCACCAATCTGCTCAGTTTTTCAGCATTCCGAATGGAGCTTCTGCGCAGGCGCAAACCCCCTATTGTGTGAGGCACAGAGACCACGAAGAAGAACTCACAATTACACAAAATTAGTGTTTATCCCTTGGCCGCCACGTGAAAAATGGTGACTCTTCTCCAGAGGTTCGTTCTTGCGCATGCTCATTGTGAGATTTTTTTTTGGCAAATCACGGTCTAGCATCATCTGCTGTGAGGGAGCACGGTGCCAGTCCGTCCAGGAGACATGTTCTGACACATTTACTATAATGCGGCACTTGTGGATGCTTGCTGGGATGCCGCCGGTGGAGCCACGAGCCACAGTGGGTGAGTTTCATACCACTGTAACCAGCCTATATGTGCAACTATAGACATGGTGTTATACTTATCACGTGATGTATATGTGTTTTTGCAGCTTGGTGAGGACATGACCCTATCCATAGACGGGATGATGCCGGCCCCCGAGGAACATGGTGCAGGTGCGCGTGGTACATAGAAGCTTAGGTACATGTTGCCATATGTCCCCCTTGGGGATAAGTGGCGATAAGGTGTGCATGCCAAAGGGCCATGTTCATTAGATGGTGGGGGGGGGGGAACAGAATAAGAGATACATACGTCAGTGCTAACAATAATGAACTGGTGCTTCCATATTGTGCTTGCCAAGCAGTAGTACGCAAGAAAACACTGAGGTGCTATGTTTGGATAATCCCCTCTCAGAAACAGTAGTCCTATGAAAACCATGCGTATATGTACTCTAGTAAGTACTGTTAAATTTGCATGGCACACCACTAATTGTTTGTGGCTTTTCATCACTGCAGGACGCAAACCTGAAGACGCTCCACCAGTTGCACACCCACCGAGGGACTTGCCTGCACCACTCCCTGCCGTTGCCCTCGGCGAAGGGAACGGGCAGCTAGAGCAGCTTCTCCTTAACATGGAGTCAGAGATGGAGCTCGTGCGCACCCAGCAGCATGAAAGTGAGCCACCAAGAACGCTGCTTATTGTCAGATAGCAATGCCGTACAAGATGCACAACGCACGACAGGCAAATTGTCTGAGTATGTTCCTTTTTTTCCTTGGCAGTGCTGGAACGGCAGGACTTGATGGAGCAGCGTTTATTGGCAGTGGAGACTGGACTTGACCGGCATTGATGTGGATCGACCACTTTCGTGTATCACGTTCTCCACCACGCCAAGTTGAACCGGGAAACGGGAATTAGCTGCAGCTGGTTATGGGATACCTGTGGCCCTCTCCTTTCTTTGTGGGGGAACAGGTAACGGTTGTACTTTGGTTTTGTGTCCCTGCCCGGCCTTGGCCATATACGAACAGCCAATGTCCCTCTTAATTTTTGGATTTGCTACCTACCTGTTGTGTCTGTCTTGTACATAATAAAAATATTATTTTCTTGATACTTTCGTTGTCACATGTCTTCAGTTGGTGCGGGGAAGGAAATGGAGGGGTTGCTTTGCTGTTGTCATCTATTCTGACAAGTTGTGCCATGCAGGAATTCACTTTCAAAATGCCCTTTTTCGGATAAGGAATGAAGGTTTATCTATTCTGACAAGTTGTGCCATGCAGGACACAACGTTAGGAGGAACTTCATGACAGTAAGAGAAGGTTAAGAGGAGATATGATATCCATGTTGAAACACTTGAAGGGATGTTATATTGAGAATGGAGAATGCTTTTGTTCCGAAGCTGCAGAGCATAGGACACAATGGAGCAATGGATTCAAGCTACAGGGAAAGAGATTATTCCAGCTCGAAATTAGTAGGAATGATCTTTCTGAAAGTAAGGGTTGTTTCATAACAGAAAACATTCTGAGATTTTGGTTGAGTTCTTGCAAACAAGCTTGCAAAACAAACATTCTTGCAAACAATCTTGCAAAACCATTCTTGCATAGAATCATAGAATACAGAGTTGGAAGAGACCAGAAAGGCCATCCAGTCCAACGCCCTGCCATGCAGGAACTCCCAATCAAAGCATCCCTGACAGATGGCCATCCAGCCTCTCTTTAAAAACCTCCAAGGACAGAGACTCCACTACACTCCGAGGGAGTGTGCTCCACTGCAAACAAACTTGTAAAATGTGGGCTAGACAAGTTAACTGTTACATGGATTTGTAACTGGTTGACTGGCCGAACCCGAAGGGTGTTCAAGAATGGCTCCTTTTCATCCTGGAGAGAAGTGACCAGTGCGGTCCCACAGGGCTCTGTCTGCACCCAGTTTGCTATTCAACATCTTTATCAATGACTTGGATGCCAGTATTGGGGGCAGAGTTTGGAGACAACACCAAATTAGGAGGAGTAGCCAATACCCCAGAGGACAGGATCAAAATTCAAAATGACCTGAATAGAATAGAAAGCTGGGCCAACGCTAACAAAATGAAATTCAACACGGAGAAATGTAAGGTTCTGCACTTAGGGCAGAAAAATGAAATGCACAGAAATAAAATGGGGGACACTTGGCTGAATGAAACAACATGTGAAAGGGATCTAGGAGTCTAAGTAGACCATAAGCTGAACATGAGTCAACAGTGTGATGCAGCAGCTAAAAAGGCCAATGCAATTTTAGGCTGCATCAATAGAAGTATAGCGTCCAGATCAAGGGAAGTAATAGTGCCACTCTATTCTGCTTTGGTCAGACCCCACCTGGAATACTGTGTCAAATTCTGGGCACCACAATTCAAAAAGGATGTGGAGAAACTGGAGTGTGTCCAACGGAGGGCAAGTAAAATGGTGATGGGTCTGGAAAATATGCCCTATGAGGAACGCCTTAGGGAACTGGGGATGTTTAGCCTGGAGAAGAGAAGGTTAAGAGGTGATATGATAGCCCTGTTTAAATATTTGAAGGGATGTCATATTGAGGAGGGAGCAAGTTTGTTTTCTGCTGCTCCAGAGACTAGAACACGAAAGAATGGATGCAAACTGCAGGAAAAGAGATTCCACCTCAACATTAGGAGGAACTTCCTGACAGAAAGGGCTGTTCGACAGTGGAACACACTCCTTCCTCGGAGTGTAATGGAGTTTTTTCCCTTTAAAGGGAAGGAGGCCATTAAGCCTTGGGGCAGGTGGGCATTGCTTGAGGGCACTGTCCTCGGATGAACAGGGCTCCGGCTTGATGACCTCTAGGAATCTATGGAGGGCGCCTGACCCCTGACCCCCCGACCCCCATCCCTGCCTGGATGGCAGTCTTTTCCTGGAAGTGCAGGGATTCAAAGATAGAGTCCTATGGCACCAACCTGACACCAGAAAAGGCCTTCTCCTGCAATCCTTAGGGCTCTCACAGCAGGATCC
The DNA here is from genome assembly GCA_034509955.1 of Urosaurus nigricauda. Lineage (NCBI taxonomy): Eukaryota > Metazoa > Chordata > Lepidosauria > Squamata > Phrynosomatidae > Urosaurus > Urosaurus nigricauda. The sequence goes on from JAOEGL010000002.1 coordinate 591,257, forward strand.
TATAGAGAGATACGGTCTCTCAAATCATCTGGACCCAAGCAATGCATTTGTTCACAAGGAAACCCATCATTGGGGAACTCTTGCCCATAGGGAAACATAGGACAAGGAATCATAGGAGAACACTTGTCTACAGGGGAAACTAAGGACTTTCCTTATGGACAAGTCTTCCCCAGTTATTCTCTATGTGCAAGTACTCCCCAATGTTTCTCTATGGGCAAGTATGAGTTCTCTACGGGCAGGTATTTCCCAATGTTTCTCTATGGGCAAGTATTCCCCAATGATTCTTGGGGTGCAAATTTAATTTCCCCGGGTGTTAACTCTTTTAAAGAAAAAAATAATAATATGCAGGTATGAAAGTTAACTTGTTTGACTTTCATCAGTAGAGCAGCAAACAAAATGTGAATCAGACTATATTTTAATATGCTTTCCTAAAGAATAAAGACTATCTTCAAAATGACAGACTTGCAATTTTTAGTTTAAAAACAAACAAGAATAACTTTAATAAACATTTATACAATAAAGTAAAATCTAATCTAACTGGAATGAATATAGCAGGGAGAGAAAAGAGACTGTGAAGCTCACTCAGGGGTGAACATTGAAGACATACAACTTACTGACCGCCTCTCTGGCCTTTTGAAATGTTTGGAGGGTCAGTAAAAGCTGAGTCCAATAGAGAGAGAGAGAACGAGAGCGAGGAGGGGTCCCTCCAAATATGTCCCAACAAACCCCTTCTCATTCTCCTGGACCAACGTTGAAGATCTTCAGTCCTTCATGTAGCCTCTGGAAACCATCTTTTGGGAGAGGTTTAGTGAGGATGTCCACAATCATCACTTTGGTGTTGCAGGATTCTAGTTGGACAAGTCCACTTTTGCACATCTCTTGCACTTTGTGAAATGCGACGTCGACGTTCTTCTTAAGTGGCTTTTCACTTTCAGAAATCTTGATGCGGCTCTGATTATTATCTTGCATCAGAATGGCTGGTTTGGGTTCTGTGATCCCAAAGTCCAGGAGTATGTTATGCAGCCATTTTGGTTTGATCACATGCTGCTTTGGCTGAAAGGCACTCGGCTCCAGCAGAAAGACTCTGGTTGCCTCTAATCGTTGTTCCATATTGCTGCCTGACATTTTCCCTCTGGATGCAATCCATTCTTGGATTTTATTGGCAATCTGTTAGGAAGGTATATTACAGTCATGATGGCTTCAGACCAAGAGCGTTCAGACATATTAGCTTCCAAAAGCACAGTGACAGCCATCTCCTTTCTTCATTCTCTCTGCCACCATTTTGTTCTGGAGAATAAGCCTTTGTAGTCTGACGCTCAATGCCATGATCTTTCCAAAATTCATCAAATTCAGCATTGACAAATTTAGTGCTGTTATCTTCAGTTTGTAGCCACATTTGTTAGAGATTCTGTTAAAGTACTCTGAATTTCTGAATCACTTGACTCTTCTCACAGAGAAGATAAGTCTATGTGTATCTTCTGAAATCATCTATAATAGCCATACCTCCTACTGACTTTTCATCCATCAGACCAGAAAGATCAGCATATAGAAGATCCAATGCCTTCTTGGATTGTCTCTCAGTAAATGGAGGATGAGAGGCTCTGGTGGCCTTTGCTTTCAAGCATTCTACGCATCTTTCATTGTTTTGAACGTGGATTTAATTTAAAATCTCTTTCAGGCTCTTGATTTGCCAGCCTCTTAATATTTTCCACACTTTGATGTGGACCTTCGATGCCATAAAGTTGAACAGTCTTTGAAATTACATCTGGTCACACCGTTCAAAGGTGAATGTAAAATCTAAATCTGAAATCTCCCCATTTCTCTCCCCATTCCTGCCTGCTTTCCCTGATATGCAGCCTGATGAGCCATTTTATATGATTCTCAGGATGGCTCCCACCATTGAAAACATTCCCCTTGGTCCCAATAGAGGCTTTTAAAAAGTTTTAAATTTTTTCAGGAAATAGAAGAGATGGTCGACATACCTTTGGAGCTGACATTTTGGGCCTTGCTGGCGGAAAATGGCTTCTCCCCCGTGTGGGTCCTGTGATGACTGTTTAGATTTCCACTACAACTGAAGCTCTTTCCACACTCCATGCATTTGAATGGCTTCTCTCCTGTGTGGGTCCTGTGATGACTGTTTAGATTTCCACTCTGATTGAAGCTCTGCCCACACTCCATGCATTTGAATGGCTTCTCTCCTGTGTGGGTCCTTTGGTGTGACTTTAGACTTCCACTCCGACTAAAGCTCTGTCCACATTCCATGCATTTGAATGGCTTCTCCCCTGTGTGGGTCATTTGATGTGTTTTTAGATTTCCACTCCAACTGAAGCTCTGTCCACACGCCATGCATTTGAATGGCTTCTCTCCTGTGTGGGTCCTTTGATGTGACTTTAGACTTCCACTCTGACTAAAGCTCTGTCCACATTCCATGCATTTGAATGGCTTCTCCCCTGTGTGGGTCATTTGATGTGTTTTTAGATTTCCACTCTGACTGAAGCTCTGTCCGCACTCCATGCATTTATAGGGCTTCTCTCCTGTGTGGGTGCCTTGATGTCTGTTTAGTAGTCCACTCTGACTGAAGCTCTTTCCACACTTCATGCATTTGAATGGCTTCTCTCCTGTGTGGGTCCTTTGATGTAAGTTTAGACTTTTGCTCCGACTGAAGCTCTTTCCACATTCCATGCATTTATAGGACTTCTCTCCTGTGTGGGTCCTTTGATGTAAGTCAAGATGTCCACTCTGACTAAAGCTCTGTCCACATTCCATGCATTTGAATGGCTTCTCCCCTGTGTGGGTCCTTTGATGTGTGTTTAGATTTTCACTCCGACTGAAGCTCTTTCCACATTCCATGCATTTATAGGGCTTCTCTCCTGTGTGGGTCCTTTGATGCAAGTTTAGATATTCCCTCCGACTGAAGCTCTGTCCACATTCCATGCATTTGAATGGCTTCTCTCCTGTGTGGGTCCTTTGATGTAAGTTTAGACTTCCACTCTGACTGAAGCTCTGTCCACACTCCATGCATTTGAATGGCTTCTCTCCTGTGTGGGTCCTTTGATGTGACTTTAGATTTCCACTGTGACTGAAGCTCTGTCCACACTCCATGCATTTGAATGGCTTCTCTCCTGTGTGGGTCCTTTGATGTGACTTTAGACTTCCACTGTGACTGAAGCTCTTTCCACATTCCATGCATTTGAATGGCTTCTCTCCTGTGTGGGTCCTTTGATGTGAGTTTAGATGTCCACTCTGACTGAAGCTCTTTCCACACTCCATGCAATTGAATGGCTTCTCTCCTGTGTGGGTCCTTTGATGTGACTTTAGACTTCCACTCTGACTGAAGCTCTGTCCACATTCCATGCATTTGAATGGCTTCTTTCCTGTGTGGGTCATTTGATGTGAGTTTAGATGTCCACTCCGACTGAAGCTCTGTCCACACTCCATGCAATTGAATGGCTTCTCTCCTGTGTGGGTCCTTTGATGTGACTTTAGACTTCCACTGTGACTGAAGCTCTGTCCACATTCCATGCATTTGAATGGCTTCTCTCCTGTGTGGGTCCTTTGATGTGAGTTTAGATGTCCACTCTGACTGAAGCTCTTTCCACACTCTATGCATTTATAGGGCTTCTCTCCTCTGTGGCTCCTTTTATGGGAAGACTGATGTCCATTATGTGAGTTCTGTAATTGGGGTGGGATGGGAGAGAAATAAAGATAAAATTATAAATAAGCCACTCTGGGAGCAGTTATGACTAAAGAGCAGAGTAGAAATGCTTTAAAGAAGAAAATAAATAAAGGACAATAGATGATGTGGATGCAATCTTGGCCAGCCAGCAGGGAAGCTTGATCCAAAGGCTGTCCACGTGACCATCATCCCTCGATGCAAGCTCCAGGAAAAGAGATTCCACCTCAAAATTAGGAGGAACCTCCTGAGAGTAAGGGCTCTTCGACAGTGGAACACACTCCCTTGGAGAGTGGTGGAGTCTCCGTCTTTGGAGGTCTTTAAGGAGAAGCTGAATGGCAATCTGTTGGGGACGCTTTGATTGGGAGTTCCTGCATGGCAGGGGGTTGGACTGGATGACCCTTGAGGTCTCTTGCAACTCTATGATTCTATGGTTCTGATTCTGCCATATTCATTATTCCTACATATGTTCTTTGTGGTTGAAATTACAATTAAAGAAATATGTTCTTTATGGTTAAAATAACAATTAAAGCAATTAGAGAACTGAGTCCCAGGCTAGGTGGCCTCTGTTTTTGCCACAGCAATGTAAACCGGACCTGCCTTGCTATCCTCCTGGCCTAAGCATGGAATTGGTAACTCTTGGAAGATTTTAGTATTCTGTCTTCTCCTGCTCAGATAGATACGGATTTCCTGCCTGCAAACTCTGCTCTCTCTCTCCCCGGATTCAAACATCCCATTTGCTCCTATTGAATCTTAGGGCAATACTTTGGAAGGCAGGGCTGGAGGTAAAAGTCAAACTGTTTTGGAGGAAACAAGGCAAATAGTGCAGAGACCCAACAATGGGAGGCAAAAGAACCTGCACAGGCAGCAAGTAAAGGGGACCCATGGTCTTAGATGTCTCTATGGAAATCTGCAGAGAGTGGGGAAAAAGTAAGATGAATTTGAACTACTAGCAAAATAATGCAAATACAATATGATAAGCATCCTGGTGGGATGGGTCTCAGGATTGGAATGTATGAATGTAGGATTTGGAGGACGCGAGAGCAATGGACAACTCCCCCGGACTTTCCCTTTCCTTTCCAGCCAGAGAGGTGTTGTGGGGCATGGGCTTCTGGCTCCTCAAACCCCACTTGCCAGGCCAAGGCAGGCCCAGGAGACTTTTGTAGGCAGCGGTGAGACCTAGACCAGTGGCTTCACTGGGGCGGGCTTGGGTTCGAGAGTGGTCAAATGAGCAGCCAGTCCCAGCTGGGAGGCCTTGGCCCTGGTGGCTTCACCGGGGCACGTGGGCTTCTGGCAGAGCAGCCTAGCAGGCAGAGCAGCCTAGCCGGAGCCTGGGGCCTTCTCTCGAGCGGTTGGAAGGGAGGGCGGGTGGAGGAGGACGAGCTCATGCTACCACTGCAACACTTTGAACAGGGCACCCTATCAGGCAGGGAAGATTAGCCAAGGCCTGGGGCTTCCTCCGGGGAGAACAGGGGGGCAGTGGGAGTAGGAGGAGGCCACTGCAGCTGCCGCCATCACTACTACACTTTTGGGACAGGGCCCTTCCCCAGACCCCACCAGGGGGATGGATCTCTTCTCTGGTCCTTGCCGGAGGGACAGGGTCGTTCCCGGACATTGCAAGATGGACAGGGCCCTTCCCCAGACCTTGTCGTGGGGGACAGGGCCCTTCCCCGGACCTTGCCAGGGAGGACAGGGCTCTTCTCTGGACTTTGCCAGGGGGGACAGGGCCCTTTCCCAGACCCTGCTGGGGGTAAAGAGCCTGTCTCTCCAGCAAGGTCCAGGGAAGGGCACATCCCCCTTGGAATGGTCTGGAGAAGAGCCCTGTCCTCCCCGGCAAGGTCCAGAGAAGGGCCCTGCCCCCCCGGCAAGATCTGGAAAAGAGCCCTGTTCCACCAGCAAGGTCTGGAGAAGAGCCTCTTATTACTGGCAAGGTCTGGGGAATGGGCCTGCCCCCCCCCCAGCAAAGTCCAGAGAAGGGCCCTTTCCCCTAGGCAAGGCCCTTCTCTGGACCTTGCTGAGGGAGACAGGGCCCTTCTCTGGACCTTGTCGGAGGGACAGGGCCATTCTCTGGACCTTGGTGGGGGAAGACAGGGCCCTTCTCTGGACCTTGCCGGAGGGACAGGGCCGTTCTCCTGGCCTTGCCGAGGTAACGGGGCTCTTCTATGCACCTTGCCCGGGGGACAGAGCTATACTCCAGACCTTGGCTCCAGACAGGGCTCTTCTCCATATCTTACTGGGGGGACAGGGCCCTTCTCTGGACCTTGCTGGGGAGGGACAGGCCCCTTCCCTGGACCTTGCAATTGGGTGCTCAACAATGGCTCCTTTTCAGCCTGGAGAGAAGTGACCAGGGGAGTCCCAAGGGCTCTGTCCTGGGCCCAGTGCTATTCAACATCTTTATTAGTGATTTGGATGAGAGAATTGGGGGCATACTTATCAAATTTGCAGATGACACTAAACTGGGAGGAGTAACTCCCATTTAGAGGGGAATGCCATAATCACAAAAAGCCAACATGGGTTTCAGAGAAACAAGTCTTGCCAGACAAATCTGATCTCTTTTTTTGATAAAATTACCAGTCTGATAGATGAAGGGAATGCTGTGGATATAGTATATCTTGATTTCAGTAAGGCCTTTGACAAGGTTCCCCATGACATTCTTGCAAACAAGCTTGCAAAATGCGGACTGGACAAGGTAACCGTTACATGGATTTGTAACTGGTTGACTGGTCGCACCCAAAGGGTGCTCAACAATGGCTCCTTTTCATCCTGGAGAGAAGTGACCAGTGGGGTCCCACAGGGTTCTGTCCTGGGCCCCAGTGCTATTCAATATCTTTATTAATTACTTGGATGACAGAATTGGGGGCATACTTATCAAATTTGCAGATGACACCAAATTAGGAGGAGTAGCCAATACTCCAGAAGACAGGATCAAAATTCAAAATGACCTGAATAGATTAGAAAACTGGGCCAACGCTAACAAAATGAAATTCAATGCAGAGAAATGCAAGGTACTGCACTTAGGGCGCAAAAACGAAATGCACAGATATAGGATGGGGGACATCTGGCTGAATGAAACTATGTGTGAAAGGGATCTAGGAGTTCAAGTAGACCATAAGTTAAACATGAGTCAACAGTGCGATGCAGCAGCTAAAAAGGCCAATGCTATTCTAGGCTGCATCAATAGAAGTATAGCATCTAGATCAAGGGAAGTAATAGTGCCACTCTATTCTGCTTTGGTCAGGCCCCACCTGGAATACTGTGTTCAGTTCTGGGCACCACCATTCAAAAAGGATGTGGAGAAACTGGAGCGTGTCCAAAGGAGGGCAACTAAGATGGTGAAGGGACTGGAAACCATGCCCTATGAGGACCGCCTTAGGGAACTGGGGATGTTTAGCCTGGAGAAGAGAAGGTTAAGAGGTGATATGATAGTCCTGTTCAAATATTTGAAAGGCTGTCATATTGAGGAGGGAGCAAGCTTGTTTTCTGCTGCTGCAGAGACTAGAACGCGGAGTAATGGATGCAAGCTGCAGGAAAAGAGATTCCACCTCAACATTAGGAGGAACTTCCTGACAGTAAGGGCTGTTCGACAGTGGAACACACTCCCTCGGAGTGTAGTGGAGTCTCCATCCTTGGAGGTCTTTAAGCAGAGGCTGGATGGCCATCTGTCGGGGATGCTTTGACTGGGAGTTCCTGCATGGCAGGGGGTTGGACTGGATGGCCCTTGTGGTCTCTTCCAACTCTATGATTCTATGATTCTATGATTCTATGAACTAATATCCCAGAAGACAGGATCAAAATTCAAAATGACCTGAATAGACTAGAAAGCTGGGCCAAAGCTAACAAAATGAAATTCAACACGGAGAAATGTAAGATTTTGCACTTAGAGTGGAAAAATGAATTGCACAGATGAGAGGGATCTAGCAGGCCAAAGAGACCATATGTTGAACATGAGTCAACAGTGTGATGCAGCTGTTAAAAAGGCCACTGCTATTTTAGGCTGCATCAATAGGGAAGTAATAGTGCCACTCTATTCTGCCTGGACCTTACTGGAGGGATAGGGCCTTTCTCTGGATTTTTCTGGGAGGACAGGGCCCTTTCCTAGATCATGCTGGCAACCCTTTGGCTTTTGCTTTTTTGTACAAAATTCCACAATCCCTTAATCTGCTCCTTTGCAATGTCAGGTCAGCCAAAGGTAAGACTCATATTATCCACGTTCTCCTCGTGGATGAACAGGCTGACCTGGCATGCTTCACCGAGACCTGGCTGGGAGACGCCAGGGCTGCCACTTGGACGCAGGCTCTCCCAGCTGGTTATTCGGTTAGTGAGCAGATAAGGGAAAGTGTGCGGGGGGAGGGCGGCATGGCAATAGTCCATAAATCCAATCTAATCCTGATCAGGAAACCTGTCCGGAAAACAACCCACATCAAATGTATATACCTCAGGCTGAAGATCAAGGAATAGTTTGGGGATTCTGTAAGTCTACCAGCCACCCCATTGTCTAACAGACTCCCTAACTGAGCTGATTCAGCTGGTCTCTGAGTTGCTGTTGAAGTCCCCCAGACTTCTTGTCTTGGGCAGCTTCAACATTCCTCTCGAGACCAGCCCTTCTGATCTATCTGGAGCGGCTCAGGAGTTCATGGAATCCATGACAGGCCTGAACCTATCCCAATTGGTCAACGGGCCTACCCATTGCACGGGTCATACACTCAATGGGATTTTTAGTTCGGAACAGGCATATCCGTGGGCGGAGGTAACCAAAACCTCCACATTGTCATGGACGGATCACTTCCTGATCAAGATGGACCTTACAGCTGCGCCTTGTCCCCTCGGGGGTGGTGGACCCATTCGAATGGTCCGCCCTCGAAGGCTAATGGAACCAATTGGCTTCCAGAAAGCCCTAGAGGGTTTAATGGTTGGTAATGCTGGTGATTCTGCCAAAGCCCTGGTGAATAACTGGAACACCGATCTTCCCCAGGCTCTCGACTCAATCGCTCCCGAGCGTCCTCTCCAACCCGCTCCTAACCGCAAGCCTTGGTACACTGAGGAACTGAGGGAGATGAAGAGGGCTGGACGACGACTAGAGCGCAGATGGCGGAAGACCCGTCTCTTATCCGACAGAACTCGCCATAGGCAGCACCTTCTTGCCTATCGGGAGGCTTTGCGTGCAGCGCGGAGATCCTTCTGCTCTGCACGCATTGCATCTGCAGAGTCCAGCTGCGCCCTTTCCTGGAGATGAGGGATATAGAAACTGTGGTACATACTCTGGTCACCTCACGTTTAGATTACTGCAATGCGCTCTACATGGGGCTGCCCTTGTGCTCAACCTGGAAACTTCTATTGGTTCAAAATATGGCAGCCAGACTTGTCACTGGGGCATCTAGGAGAGAGCATATAACACCAGTGCTTAAGTCTCTCCACTGGCTGCCGATCAGTTTCCAGGCACAGTACAAGGTGCTGGTTTTGACCTTTAAAGCCCTCCATGGCTTGCGTCCATCCTATCTCAGAGACCGCCTCTCCCCATATGAGCCCTCTCGCATTCTTCGGTCCTCTGGCAGGAACTTGCTACAACCTATGAAAACTAGGCTGTCTTTCCTCCAGTTTCCCTGGAAGAACTCTCTTCCCTACTGAACTCGTCCAAACCTACCACCTGTTCTCTTGACCCAATTCCTTCTCCTCTTCTAATCTCTAAAGCCCCCACTTTGTTACCCTCCCTCCTCCATATCTTTAATCTCTCCCTCTCTTCGGGTTTCTTCGCTTCGGTCTTCAATCATGCCTTAGTCTCCCCTATTCTGAAAAAAACCCTCTCTCGACCCTTCTTCCCTGGCTAGCTATCGTCCAATCTCTCTTCTTCCTTTCCTTTCTAAGGTGTTGGAACGAGTTGTCTATTCACACTGTCTTGAGTTTCTTGAAACCAACTCCTGTCTGGATCCTTTCCAGTCTTGTTTTCGCCCACGGCACTCCACCGAGACAGCCCTCACTAAGATCTCGAATGATCTCTTGCAGGCCAAGGCAAATGGCCTTTATTCTATCCTTGTTCTTCTCAATTTGTCTGCGGCCTTCGACACCGTGGACCACTGTCTCCTGACAGACTTACTCTCTGACCTTGCTTTCTCGGGCCTTGTTCTCGACTGGTTCACATCCCACTTGTCAGATAGATCTTTCTCAGTGGTCTCGGGTAGTCGGACCATGGTCTCTGTCCCCTTATCTGTTGGAGTTCCTCAGGGCTCTGTTTTGGGTCCCCTATTGTTTTCTTTATACACACTCTCCCTTGGCAGACTAATCAGTTCCTTTGGTTTCTCCTACCATCTGTACGCTGATGACACCCAGCTGTACCTTTCTACTCCTAATCTTTTGCCGGAATTAGAACAGCAAATGTCATCTTGCTTAACAGCTGTCTCCCACTGGATGCACCATCAGCGTCTGAAGCTCAATATGTCTAAGACTGAGCTTCTGGTTTTCCCGCCTAAGCCCACCCTTCACTACTCCTTTTCTATTTCTGTCAATAACATCTCTATTCAGCCGGTCCAGGAAGCCCGCGGTCTTGGTTTCATCTTCGACTCCTCCTTGTCATTTATCCCCAGATCCAGACCACATCCAAGGTCTGCAGATTTTTTCTCTATAATATTGCCAAAATCCGTCCATATCTCTCATTTTGTACTACAAAAACACTGGTCCACGCCCTAGTGGTCTCACGACTAGACTACTGTAACCTCCTCCTGGCTGGGCTTCCTCTCTCTCACCTCCACCCATTAATTTCTGTTCAGCATTCAGCTGCACGCATTATTTCACTTGCTCGCCGCTATGATCATGTCTCCCCTCTGTTGTGTTCCCTTCCCTGGCTCCCTCTTCCTTTCCGCATCAGGTACAAACTGTTGTTACTCACCTTCAAAGCCCTGCATGGGCTAGCCCCTCCTTATCTAGCTGATCTTCTCTCCCCCTACGTCCCTACTCGTACCCTCCGCTCTGGTAACCAAGGTCTCCTCTCCCAACCCAGGTTTTCCTCTGCCCCTCCCGGATCCGTCCCTTTTCTCTTGCTGCCCCTCATTCCTGGAACCTTCTTCCTCTGCATACTTGTCTCATCACTTCCCTAACCAGTTTTAAGGTGGAGCTGAAAGCCTTATTGTTTAGGGAAGCATTGTCAGGAATGTGTGATTGTCATCTGGCTGTCTGATATCGCTTGATGTGACTTGCTTTTATGTCTGATGTTTTAACTTGTCTTTCCTTCCCTTTGTAATCTTATCTAATTATTACTATCATAAAGTGTACGCATCTGGCAGGCTTTTATATATGTCTTAAGTTTTACCAATTTTGTACAGCACTGAGTATAATTACACCGCTTTAGAAATAAAGTTTAATAGTAGTAGTAGTAGTAGTAGTAATAATAATAATAATAATAATAATAATAGGCTGGAACAGACCTCCCAGAGGGCCTTCTCTGCTGTTGCTCCCAGGCTATGGAACGGCCTGCCGGATGAGATGCGCCTTATCACAACTTTGGATTGCTTTAAGAGAGCCACAAATAGTCATCTCTTCCGGCAGGCCTTCCCAGAAAATGAAAACGATTAACTTTCTGTCATCCATTGCTCCTCTAGTTCCATAAAATGATATATTAGATAGTTTAATTCATTTTTAAGGGGTGGGAGGGGAGACTAAATTGTTATTTTAAGTGTATGTATTTTTAAATGTTATACTCCGCCCTGATTGCTTATCCAGAGGAGAGGAATATAAATAAATATTTATCATCATCCTCCTCCTCATCCTCGGGGAATATTGTCCCATAGGGAATCATTGGGAAATACTGGCCTATAGGGAATCATTGGGGAAGTGTAGCCCATAGGGAATCATTGGGGAAGAGTAGCCCATAGGCAATCATTGGGGAATATGGCTCATAGGGAATCATTGGGGATTATTATTATCATCATCATCATCATCATCATCATTATTATTATTATTATTATTATTATTTTAATTGATGACTTCTGGTGTGAGGACTCAAAACAGTGCTACTGAGAGCATCAAAAGATGTGGAATTCTAGCTGTAGAGGAGAAGAAACGCCTCTAAAAAAGCGCTGGTTTTTCCAGCTTCCTTTTTATAAACAGCGGAACATCACAGCTACATCTAAAGCCGGCCTGCCAGCAGCCCCTGACCCCCAGAGCGCTAACGCCGCAGCTGGAACATCTGCAGCTGGATTGAGGGGGCGGAGCGCCCGATGACTTTAACTCCTTCCTCAATTTCCTCTCGCCTACCCCTGTTGTCTTGTGGAGGGAAGGGGGATTATTGTTATGGGAGGAGGAGATGGGTCGGTTGGGGAGGTAGAGGGCAACTCTCTTGCTATGAGCAGGGCTCCTATTCAAGTTGTGTGGGGCAAGGGGAGATACGACGGTAGGAGTAAGGACCAGTGTTACAAGGGAAGGCGAGATCGATGTTTAATACCTATCTCTCCTTCCAGTCCTTCTCCTAACCTAAAGGACCTGAGGGTCACTCCAGCCGTACCACAAACCCTGTCTCTGCTCCTGTGCAACACCAGATCTATCAAGAACAAGACCCACATTCTTTATGACTTGTTAAAGGACAACAACTGTGACCTGGCGTGCGTAACCGAGACCTAGCTTGGGCCTGAAGGGGATGCTGTGTGGGCTCAGGCCCTCCCTTCCGGGTACTCGGTGAAGGACCAGAACAGGTTAGGTGGGTGGGTGGGGGGGTGTTGCCTTGGTGCATAAAAACACCTTGTCTCTAACCAGGAACCATGTTCGTCAGACTTTCTATATCGAGTGTATTTATCTGACCCTGAAGGCTAGAGACAGTCTAGGGATTCTGTTGGTTTACCGGCCACCCCGTGCGCTAACTGACTCCCTTAACGAGCTGACACGGTCTTGGAGCTGGTGTTGGAGTCTCCCAGGCTCTTAGTCCTGGGAGACTTCAACATCCCCCTCGTGGCCAATGCAGTTCCATCTGGTGCGGCTCGGGAATTCATGGATACCATGACAGCCATGGGCCTGTCCCAGCTAATCACGGGTCCAACGCATTTTGCGGGAAATACACTCGATTTGGTTTTCCGTACGGACATGGAAATTCCGTGGGCAGAGATTACTAATATCTCTGCCCTGTCATGGACGGACCATTTCCTGGTAGAGGCAAGCATCAAGGCATCAACCCAGATCCATTAGAATGGTCCACCCTCGAAGGCTGATGGAACCTGATAGGTTCCAAGAAGCCCTAGAGGGATATATGGTTGGAAATGACGGCGACACTGTTGATGCCCTACTCAACACCTGGGATACGGATCTTTCTAGGGCTATACACAGTATCGCTCCCAAGCGCCCTCTCAGGCCTGCTTCCAAAAAGAAGCCCTGGTATACGGAAGATCTCCGGGCCAGGAAGCGGGTTCTGCGACGGCTAGAGCACGCCTGGCGGAAACACCAGCGTTTATCCGACAAGGCTCTCCTAGACCACCTCTTGGAGAACTACGGAGAGGCGATACGAGCAGCTAAGAATTCATTCTATGCTGCTCGTGTCGCGTCCGCGGAGTCGCGTCCAGCAGAGTTGTTCAGGGTAGTGAGGGAGCTAACTCAGCTCCCTCCTGCCCCGAACCAGATCCTTGAACCTACTAAGGCCTGCTGTGACCAATTTAACAACTTCTTCGCGGATAAAATCTCTCGGATAAACGAAGATCTGGATGCCAGTGTTAAAGCAGAATCCAGAGTAGAGGCATCCAGAGCTTCCATGGACTCAGTTGTACTGGATCAGTTTGAGTCTGTTAGTACCGAGGATGTGGACAAGATCCTTAGAAGTGTTAGTAAAACAACCTGCTCCCTCGATCCCTGTCCCTCATGGCTAGCGGCACAGGGGAGACCGGCTGTAACATCATTGTTACGCCGGATTATTAATACATCTTTGAGGGAAGGGCAGTTTCCTGATAACCTTAAATTGGCCATTGTAAAACCGATATTGAAAAAGCCCTCCCTCGACCCCGATTCCCAATAATTATCGGCCAGTTTCACTGCTACCATTTTTGGGGAAGGCGATCGAGAGGGCGGTTGCGATCCAGCTTCAATCGATCTTGGATGAAACGGATTATCTAGATCCATTCAAAACTGGTTTTCGGGCAGGCTACGGGGTTGAGACTGCCATGGTTGCCCTGGTCGATGATCTCCGTCTGGGCATCGACAGGAGTAGCGTGTCCCTGCTGGTGCTCTTGCACATCTCAGCGGCTTTCGATACCATTGACCATGGTATCCTTCTGGAACGCCTGGCAGAGATGGGAATAGGAGGCACTGCGCTCCAGTGGTTCTGGTCCTACCTCTCTGGGAGGTTCCAGATGGTGCAGCTGGGGGACGTTTGCTCCAATAAGAGGGCCCTCAGTTCTGGGGTCCCTCAAGGAGCTATTCTGTCCCCCATGCTTTTCAACATTTACATGAAACCGCTGGGAGAGATCATCCGGAGGCATGGGGCACAGGGTTATCAGTATGCTGATGACACCCAAATAGTCTTCTCTATGTCTCCGACACATGCAGTGACCAGGGATGGCGTCGCTCCTCTTGTGGCCTGTCTGGAATCGGTAATGGACTGGATGAGGGAAAACAGACTCAGCCTGAATCCAGAGAAAACGGAAGTACTCGTGATAGGTTCTCCCGGCCCAGGGATGGAGGTGGTTCCACCTGTCCTGAGCGGGCTCACGCTTCCCGTGAAGGACACTGTACGCAGCTTGGGGGTGCTCCTTGATTCGTCACTCCATCTTACTTCTCAGGTGGATGCAACGGTCAGGAGCACCTGTTTTCAGTTTCGGCTGTTACGCCAGCTGCGCCCCTACTTGGACCGGAGGGACCTTGAAACTGTAGTACATGCTCTGGTAACCTCTCGATTGGATTTCTGCAATGCGCTCTACATGGGGCAGCCTCTGTATCACACTTGGAAGCTACAATTAGTGCAGAAAATGGCGGCACGGGTGGTCACTGGTGCCTCCAGGGCAAGCCATATAACACCGGTATTGAAAGATCTCCATTGGCTGCCTATTCGCTTCCGGGCTCAGTACAAAGTGCTGGTTATTACCTATAAAGCCCTAAATGGCTTGGGCCCAGAGTACCTGAAGGACCGTCTCTCCTCACATAATCCACCCCGCACACTCAGATCCACCGGGCAACAACTACTAAGAGTTCCATAGGCCAGATTATCAGCCACCACGAAGAGGGCATTTTCTATCACGGCCCCGAGCCTCTAGAACTCGCTGCCCATTGAGCTCCGCTTGGCTGCCTCTATCACTCAGTTTTAAAAGGGGTTAAAAACATATTTGTTTGAGCAGGCTTATCCCTGATTTTGCTCCCTCCGCTGTTGTATTCCCCTCACTATGACCCGGCCCGGAGTATTGTCATTGTATAGCCGTACAGGGTTATATTGATTTTATTGTTGTTTGAATGTTTTTAATCTGTGAATATGTTGTGCACCGCCCTGATCACTGGAAGGGCGGTATACAAATAAAGATATTATAGAATCATAGAATCACAGAGTTGGAAGAGACCACAAGGGCCATCCAGTCCAACCCCCTGCCATGCAGGAAATCTCCATCATAGCATCCCCGACAGATGGCCATCCAGCCTCTGCTTAAAGACCTCTAAGAAAGGAGACTCCGCCACACTCCGAGGGAGTGTGTTCCACTGTCGAACAGCCTTTACTCTCAGGAAGTTCCTCCTAATGTTGAGGTGGAATCTCTTTTCCTGGAGCTTGCATCCATTGTTCCGGGTCCTGTTCTCTGCAGCAGCAGAAAACAAGCTTGCTCCCTCTTCAATGTGACCTCCCTTCAAGTATTTAAACAAGGCGATCATATCACCTCTTAACCTTCTCTTCCCCAGGCTAAACATTCCCAGCTCCCTAAGTCGTTCCTCATAGGGCATGGTTTCCAGACCCTTCACCATTTTAGTCGCCCTCCTTTGGACCCGCTGCAGTTTCTCCACATCCTTTTTGAATTGTAGTGCCCAGAACTGGACACAGTATTCCAAGTGGGGCCTGACCAAAGCAGAATAGAGTGGAACTATTACTTCCCCTGATCGAGACACTATACTTTTATTGATGCAGCCTAAAATTGCATTGGCCTTTTTAGCTGCTGCATCACACTGTTGACTCATGTTCAACTTGTGGTCTACTTGGACTCCTAGATCCTTTTCACATGTGGTCTCATTCAGCCAGGTATCCCCCATCCTATATCTGTGCATTTCATTTTTCCTCCCTAAGTGCAGAACCTTACATTTCTCTGTGTTGAATTTCATTTTGTTAGCTTTGGCCCAGCTTTCTAGTCTATTCAGGTCATTTTGAATTTTGATCCTGTCCTCTGGGGTATTAGCTACTCCTCCTAATTTGGTGTCATCTGCAAATTTGATAACTAGGCTCTCAATAATTTCATCCAAGTCATTAATAAAGATATTGAATAGTACTGGGCCCAGGACAGAGTCCTGTGGAACCCCACTGGTCACTTCTCTCCAGGATGAAAAGGAACCATTGTTGACCACCCTTTGGGTTCAGTCAGTCAACCACTTACAAATCCGTGTAACGGTTACCTTGTCTAGTCCACATTTTGCAAGCTTGTTTGCAAGAATGTCATGGGGAACCTTGTCAAAGGCCTTACTGAAATCAAGATATACTACATCCACAGCATTCCCTTCATCTACCAAGCTGGTGATTTTATCAAAAAAAGAGATCAGGTTTGTTTGGCATGACTTGTTTCTCCGAAACCCATGTTGGCTTTTTGTAATGATGGAATTATCTTCTAGATATCCGCAGACTCTCTGTTTAATAATCTGTTCCAGAATCTTTCCTGGAAATGATTTCAGACTAACTGGGCGATAATTGTTGGGATCCACGTTTTTCCCCTTTTTGAATATGGGGACAACGTTTGCCCTCCTCCAGTCTGCTGGGACTTCTCCTGTTCTCCAGGATTTCTCAAAGATTATTGCCAATGGTTCCGATATTACATTTGCCAGTTCTTTTAATACCCTTGGATGTAGTTCGTCTGGTCCTGGAGACTTGTATTCATTTAGATTAACCAGGTAATCCTCTACTATCTACTTATTCTGTGCTGAAATTCCCCTATTCTGTCTTCTGCTCCATTATCCTTAGGTTGAGCACCTTTTGCCTTTTCTGAGAAGACTGAAGCAAAGAAGGTGTTGAGTAATTCTGCCTTTTCTCTGTCCCCTGTTAGCATTTTGCCATCTTCTGCACGCAGTGGCCCTACCGTTTCCTCCTTCTTCCTTTTACTGCGGACATACCCAAAAAAGGCCTTTTTATTGTTCTTAACCTCTCTAGCCAACCTGAGTTCATTCTGTGCTTTAGCTTTTCTGACTTTATCCCTACACATACTGGCTATTTGTTTGAATTCCTGTTTGGTGATTTTCCCATTTTTCCATTTCTTATACATGTTCCGTTTAAAACAGCTCAGTTGAAAGTTCCTTAGTCATCCATCCTGGCTCCTTGAGACATCTCCCATTTTTCTTCCTCATTGGAACTGTTTGAAATTGTGCCTTCAGTATCTCCCTTTTGAGGAACTCCCATCCGTCTTCAACTCCCTTCTCTTTTAGCGTACCTGACCATGGGATCACTCCTAATATTTCTCTAAGTTTATTGAAATCAGCTCTCCTAAAGTCTAGAATTCGTGTCTGACTATGCCTAGCTTCTCCTTTCCACTGTATAACAAACTCCAGGAGAACATGGTGACTCCCACCCAAGGATCCCACCACTTGCACCCCTTCAACTAGGTCTTCCCTGTTGGTTAAGATCAGATCCAAAATAGTAGACTCCCTTGTTGGTTTCCACCTTTTGGACAATGAAATTGTCTTCCAAGTAAGTGAGGAATTTGCTAGACCTTGAGGATTTGGCAGAATTTGAATTCCAGCAAATGTCAGGATAGTTGAAGTCACCCATTACTACTATATTTCTCCTATCTGAATGTGTGGTCATCTGTTCTAGAAAGGCATCATCGAATTCCTCTGTCTGATTCGGGGGTCTGTAGCAGACTCCCACAGTAACATCCCTGTTGTTTCTCTCTCCTTTAATTTTTATCCAGATGCTCTCCACTTGGTTTCTAGTATTAATCAGAGAATCATAGAATCGTAGAGTTGGAAGAGACCACCAGGGCCATCCAGTCCAACACCCTGCCATGCAGGAAATCCAAATCAAAGCATCCCTGACAGATGGCCATCCAGCCTCTGTTTAAAGACCTCCAAGGAAGGAGACTCTATCACCTTCCGAGGAAGTGCGTTCCACTGTCGAACAGCCCTTTCTGTCAGGAAGTTCTTCCTAATGTTCAGATGGAATCTCTTTTCCTGTATCTTGCATCCATTGTTCCGGGTCCTGTTCTCTGGAGCAGCAGAAAACAAGCTTGCTCCCTCCTCAATATGACATCCTTTCCAAATATTTAAACAGGGCTATCATATCACCTCTTAACCTTCTTTTCTCCAGGCTAAACATCCCCAGTTCCCTAAGTCGTTCCTCATAGGGCATGGTTTCCAGACCCTTCACCATTTTTGTCGCCCTCCTTTGGACACGCTCCAGTTTCTCAATGTCCTTTCTGAATTGTGGTGCCCAGAACTGGACACAATATTCTATAATGTCCTGGATCTCTTCACGGGTGTAAATATCCCTCACATATAATGCTATTTCTCCTCCTTTCTTGTTTGGCCTATTTTTCTTTAAAAGATTATACCCCTCTATTTCTACATTCCAATCATGAGACTCATCCCACCAGGTTTCAGTGATGCCTATTATATCATATTTCCCCTGTTGTGCTAGGATTTCAAGTTCCTCTTGCTTATTTCCCATGCTCTGTGCATTAGTGTAGAGACATTGAAGACCATGTGTGCTCTTTGCTTGATTCTGTGCACATTTTTTTGCCTCCTACTGTTGGGTCCTTGCACTGTTTGCCTTGTTCCCTCTATGTCAGTTTCCTTCTTCATGGAACCGCAGCCCATGATCTAAGAATCCAAATTGTTCTCGACGACACCATCTGCTGAGCCAGTTGTTGACATCTGCAATTTTTCTTTCTCTTCCTGGACCATGGCCTTCGACTGGCAGAAGAGACGAGATGACAATCTGTGCATCCATTTCTTTCAGCTTCTCTCCCAGAGCCTCGTAATCCCTTCTGATATTCTGTAGGCTGTGTCTTGCTGTGTCATTCGTTCCCACGAATCAAAAGGAAGGGGTATTTGTCAGTAGGTTTGACCAGTCTTGTCAGCCTCTCTGTCACATCACGGATCTTTACCCCAGGGAGACAACACACCTCCCGAGACATCTTGTCAGGCCCACAAATCACTGCTTCTGTACCTCTGAGCAAGGAGTTCCCCACCACGACCACAATGCGCCTCCTCCGAGGCTTAGCAGCGACTCTTCCCTGCGACGGAACTCCCAGACTCCCCTGCTCTGTCCCTGAAGTCTGTCCATGCAGGTCTACCTCATCCTCCTTGATAAGAGAAAGGGCTTCAAAACGATTCTGTAGCTGTAAGCTCCCACAGCTATCCCTGATTTTCCTGCTTCTTTGTGTGACATTCCTCCAGCTATCTGCCTCTTGTGAATATGAAATGACGTTCTCATCCCCAGCAACTTCCTCTGTGTGATCCCCTTCCAAGATCATTTCTTCATTTCTGTCCAGGAAAACGTCTTGCTCCCTGATATGCTGAAGTGTTGCTACCCTGGATTCCAGCTGCTGTACTTTCTCCTCCAAGAGTGCTACCAACTTGCACTTGGGGCATGTGAAGCTCCCCACATCTGTGGGCAAAAAGACAAACATCCCACAAGAGTTGCAGGTGACTGCAGCGGTTCCTTCAGTGCCCATTGTAAGAAGTCTTAAGGAGGCACTGAAAGAAGACTGTGGTAAACAGCAAGGTCAAACTCCCCAATGGCCTGGCCTATTTCTCCGATCTCTGTCAGAGAGCTCAAATTACTGGGAATATAATTTTAGACAGATCTCCTGGCTACTAAGTAGTAGTCACTTTCCTCTGAGGTGGGACAGTTATTATTATTATTATTATATGGCTTATCCAGAGGGGCGGAATATAAAAAAAAAATTATTATTACTATTATTATTATCATCATTATCATTGGGGAATATTGACCCATAGAGAATCATTGGGGAATAGTGGCCCATAGAGAATCATTGGGGAATAGAGGCCCATAGGGAATCATTGGGGAATAGAGGCCCATAGGGAATCATTGGGGAATACTGGCCCATAGGGAATCATTGGGGAATGGTGGCCCATAGAGAATGTTGGGGAATACTGGCCCATAGGGAATCATTGGGGAATAGAGGCCCATAGGGAATCATTGGGGAAGAGTGGCCCATAGGGAATCATTGGGGAATAATGGCCCATAGGAAATCATTGGGGAATACTGGCCCATAGGGAATCATTGGGGAATGGTGGCCCATAGGGAATCATTGGGGAAGAGTGGCCCATGAGGAATCATTGGGGAAGAGTGGCCCATAGGAAATCATTGGGGAATATTCCCCAATGATTCCCTATGGGCCACTTTTCCCCAATGATTCCCTATGGGCCACTATATACGGAATATGGAATATATGGAAGGAGCATAACTTCCAGCTGGGAACCCTTGGCTTTGCCCTTTTGTGTAACAAGGGGAGACATCTGCCTCTGCCATTGTTTTCCATGAGAGAGAGAGAGAGAGAAACTATATATATATATATATATATATAGATCAAAGCAGACGAACCTCTGGTTTAAAGGGTGAGGCCAGTTCTGTGCACGCTGCGCTTCACCAGAAAAATCCATTGCTCAGGCTCGAAGGATACATCTGATCCGATTCCCCCCCCCCCCCCCAAAAAGTCCTGTAGCGATAGGTGAGGGACGAAACGGCAGGTGAAAGAAGCACTGGAAGCCGCAGAGCCAACCCTGCATGCAAGCGGTTCAGGACATTGGTCGCTCGAGACTGACCAGGGATGACAGTCTTGTTCAGCAGCATCCTGAATGACCAAGCAGCCTTTTAAGGAGAGCACTGCTTGCTCCATACGGAGAGGGGCCTAGAAAAGGTGGCCTAAAGAAAGCTCATCTCCATCCACCCAGTTGGCGAGCCGCGGTCAACGGGCATCTTCTTTGAGGTCAAACAAAAACAAAGGTAGAAAGGCATGCACCGGCCTCCAAAGGTGCAAACAGACTGAGGCTTGCATGCTGGAACATCAGAACCATGCAAGATTCTGCAGATAGTGGACGTCCTGAGCGTCGTTCTGCTCTAATAGCCCATGAACTATCACGGCTTAATATAGACATCACTGCTCTTAGTGAAGTTCATCTCCATGAGGAAGGCAGCCTTAAAGAACACGCTGCCGGCTATACACTCTACTGGTCTGGCAAACCAAAACCTGAAAAACATCTTTCAGGAGTAGGCTTTATGATTAAAAACTCCATTGCCTCCAAACTCGAAACCCTGCCAACAGGTCACTCTGACTGCATTATCTCCTTACGCCTCCCTCATGTTGTGCTCTTTAGTATATATGCCCCAACTATGCAAGCCGACCCTGTGGAAAAAACCAAATTCTACTCAGACCTACGCCACCTCATACAAAAAGTCCCTGCAGAAGATAAAATCATTATCCTTGGTGACTTCAATGCCAGAGTAGGTAAGAACTTCGAAGCCTGGAAAGGTGTTCTAGGCAAGCATGGAGTTGGAAACTGTAATGATAACGGACGCCTCCTGCTAGAGTTTTGTGCAGAACAGCAACTGATTATTACAAACACTGAAGACAACCTGGATGCATCCCCGATTCAAACACTGGCACCTCATTGAATATGTTCTGGTGCGCCAGAGAGACATTCGCGATGTCCGTCATACTTGAGTGATGCCCAGTGCAGAATGTCAAACAGATCATCGCCTTGTAAGATGCAAACTAAATCTTCATCTTAAGCTCAAACCTAAGAGGGGTGGCATCTTAAAGAGGAGACTCCAAGTCAACAATCTTCAACAATCAAAAACAAGCTGCCATGAGAGAGAACTTCCAGGCAAATCTGCAATCAAAACTTGAAGACCATCCTTTAGATTCTTCTCCCACAGTGCTTTGGCAACATATCAAAAACAGTATCCTGCAGTCTGTTGGATAATCATAATCACTTTATGTTCGGAGTGAAAGGACTGGAGAGGCCTAGCAACACCATGAGGCCTGGCCTCAAGTAGAAGAGCCCTCTCTCCATGGCAGCACCATCTGACCCAGGAGGGAGTGAAGGAGAGGCCTAGAAACACCGTGAGGCCTGGCCTTGAGTGGAAGAGCCCTCCCTCCATGGCAACACCATCTGACCCAGGAGGGAGTGAAGGAGAGGCCAAGCTCCATGGGGCCTGTCCTAGATTAAGAAGCCGAGCCCTCCCTCTAGTCCAACTGCCTTGGTCCAGCCCTCAGAGGGAGAGAAGAACATTTGGACCTCATCCCCTTCTTCCCCACCAACATTCCCTTCTCCTTTTGTGTCGTGTCTTCTTAGATTGTAAGCCTCAGGGCAGGGAACCATCTCATTAAAATAATAATTGTAGGCCGCTCAGATTAGCCTTTAGGGCTGTAAAGCAGGGTATAAATAATTAAAATAATAATAATAATAATAATAATAATAGTTCTAATTGGGACTCTACTGTATATATTTATGTGTGTGTGTGTGTGTGTATATACACACACACACACACACACACACATTATATATATATACACACACACAGATACATACAGATACACACATATTTTATATTATAAATATATACACACACACACACATACAAATACATACACGCATTATACACACACACATATACATATTGCATACATATACCTGTCCTGGCTATTCAGGTCATTTTGAATTTTGATCCTGTCCTCTGGGGTTTTAGCTACTCCTTCTAGTTTAGTGTCATCTGCAAATTTGATAAGTATGCCCCCAATTCTGTCATTAATGATTTGGATGACAGAATTGGGGGCAGAGTTATCGAATTTGTAGATGACACTAAACTACGAGGAGTAGCCAATACCCCAGAGGACAGGATCAAAATTCAATATGACCTGAATATACTAGAAAGCTGGGCCATAGCTAACAACATGAAGTTCAACATAGAGAAATGTAAGGTTCTGCACTTAGGGAGGAAAAACGAAATGCACAGATATAAAATGGGGAACACCTGGCTGAATGAGACCACATGTGAAAGGGATCTAGGAGTCCAAGTAGACCATAAGATGAACATGAGTCAACAGTGTGATGCAGCAGCTAAAAAGGCCAATGCAATTTTAGGCTGCATCAATAGAAGTATAGCATCTAGATCAAGGGAAGTAATAGTTCCACTCTATTCTGCTTTGGTCAGGCCTCACCTGGAATACTGTGTCCAGTTCTGGGCACCACAATTCAAAAAGGATGTGCAGAAACTGGAGCATGTCCAAAGGAGGGCAACTAAGATGGTGAAGGGTCTGGAAACCATGCCCTATGCGGAACGCCTTAGGGAGCTGGGGATGTTTAGCCTGGAGAAGAGAAGGTTAAGAGGTGATATGATAGCCCTGTTTAAATATTTGAAGGGATGTCATATTGAGGAGGGAGCAAGTTTGTTTTCTGCAGCTCCAGAGACTAGGACATGGAACAATGGATGCAAATTGCAGGAAAAGAGATTCCACCTGAACATTAGGAGGAACTTCCTGACAGTAAGGGCTGTTCGACAGTGGAACACACTCCCTAGGAGTGTGATGGAGTCTCCTTCCTTAGAGGTCTTTAAGCAGAGGCTGGATGGCTATAAACACATACACACCCATATCTATGTCTCTCTATACACACACACACATCTTTTAAATATATATATATATATACATACATATATACAGAGACACCTCTCTGTATGTGTGTGTATATATACATATGATATATACACACACACACACACACAGAGAGAGAAATAGTGATGGTGATGGCGACAAAATAGAAATGGATGAGCAAGCACCATTTGTTCAGCCTCTCACAATCTCATACGGGGATGGGGTCAGGGCTCTAGAAATCGCAATGAAGCACATCGAGCAACAAGAAGCCGCTCCGGGGTTCACATTATGATGCTCCAAAGATGGTGAGATTTGGCTGCGAAGAAACGGCAATCATCGGGAAAGCAGGAAGGATCAGTGGATTTTTAAAAGTATTATCCGTGGACTAAACTGTTTATAAAGGTACGTACATCAAAATGTTTGTTGTATACAGGGCTGTACATCAAAATGTTGACTAGTGGAAATGTCAGAAAGGAACTCTTCTAGAACATGGCCCATAGCCCAAAAGCCCCACAAAAAACTACTGACTAGTGGGGTTTATTTTTAACATTTTTATACTGTATTTTCATAGTGAGTTCAAGGATTTTCAGAATGATTGCAAGGCTTTTCATATGGAGTTCCAGGCTTTTCATAGTCATTTCAAGGCTTTTCTATGACCCTGCGGATTATCCGACATTTTCGGCTATCTGGTTATCAGCAGGTCCACTTTATGTTGGATAATCATAATCACTTTATGTTCGGAGTGAAAGGACTGGAGAGGCCCAGCAACACCGTTAGACCTGGCCTTGGGTGGAAGAGCCCTCTCTCCATGGCAACACCATCTGACCCAGGAGGGAGTGAAGGACAGGCCAAACTCCATGGGGCCTGTCTTATATTAAGAAGCAGAGCCCTCCCTCCAGTCCATCTGCCTTGGTCCAGGCTTCAGAGGGAGAGAAGAACTGCTGGACCTCATCCCCTTCTTCCCCACCACCATTCCCTTCTCTTTTTGTGTCGTGTCTTCTTCGATTGTAAGCCTGAGGGCAGGGAACCCATCTCATTAAAATAATTGTAAGCCGCTCCAATAGCCTTTAGGGCTGAAGGGTGGGGTATAAATACTGTAAATAAAAATAGAGAGCATTTGGATGATCCAGAAGAGGACTGGGAGAATGTCATATGAATGTCAGATGAAACCAAAGTAGAACTGTTTGGTAGAAACACAACTCGTCTTTTTTGGAGGAGAGAACGCTGAGTTGCATCCGAAGAACACCATCCCTGGTCTCTGACGCATGCGAGTGGCACCATCATGCTTTGGGGCTGTTTCTCTGCAAAGGGACCAGGACGACTGATCCGTGCGCATGACAGAACGAATCGTGAGATTTTGAGTGCAAACCTCCTTCCATCAGCAAGGGCACTGAAGATGAAACGTGGCTGGGTCTTTCAGAGTGACGATGGTTCGCAAACACGCCGCCCGGGCAACGAAGGAGTGGCTTCGTAAGAAGCGTTTCACGGTCCTGGAGTCTCCAGATCTCAACCCCATAGAAAACCTTTGGAGGGAGTTGAAGGTCAGCGCCAGCCCCAAAACATCCCTGCTCCGGAGGAGATAGATCTGCTGGAGGAATGGGCCAAGATACCAGAAACAGTGTCAAGGGCCAACCTTGTGAAGACTTACAGGAGACGATTGACCTCCGTCATTGCCAACAAGGATGTATAACAAAGCATTGAGATGAACCTTTGATACTGACCAAATGCTGATTTTCCACCTTAATTTGCAAATAAATCCTTTCCAAATCAGACAAATGTGATTCTCTGGATTTGTTTTACTCCTTTTGTCTCTCTAGTTGAGGTCTACTTAGGATGTCAATTACTTCGGCCTCTCTCATCCTTTTAAGTGGGAGAATCTGCACAATCGGTGGCTGACTAAATGCTTTTTTGCCCCACTGTACGCATTGTGTATACACACCCATATTACACACATACATACGGTTAGATATGACAGACACACACACACACACACACATATTTTATATATATATATATATACACACAGAGAGAGAGAGAGAGAGAGAGAGATACACACATATTTTATATACACACACATATAAATACACACATTATGCCCACACAAATACATACCTATTATGTATACACACAGAGAGACACACACAAACAGACAAATAGGGTCTTCCCTCCATTCCTACCATTCTGGCCCAGTCTTCCTCCAAGGAAGGAAGGAAGGAAGGAAGGAAGGAGAGAGGGAGGCCCAGGGCCTTGGAGCCCCAGCAGCAGCAGCAAAGGCCTCTCTGCTTCCTTCCCCTGAATCTCCTTCTTCTCCCTCAAAGGCAGCGATGGCCCAAAGCCCCGCAAACGACGAGGAACCAGGCTGCCTTCAACCACGCTCAGCTTAAGGCTGGCCTGCTTTACTCCAGGGCTCTCCACTGCGGCCTTGGTTTTTAAAGGGACTCTTGGACTTCAACTCCCAGAATCCCCGGATATTGGACGACTCGGCTGAGGCTTCTGGGAGTTGAAGTCCAAAACCTCTGCTGCTCCACTTCCTGAGGGGTGAAGGAGGGGCCCCGTCCTTGCGTCACTTCCGAGGGGAGGAGGGGCGGGGCTTCTTCACTTCCGCAGGCGCCGAGCACCTGGTTGCCTTGGCAACGACAGCCGTCCTGCAACCGGCTCACTTCCGGGTCCGCCCCTCCGCAGTCGAGAAGCAGCCAATGGGAATCGCGGGGCGTCTGACTGGGAGCCAATCAGAGGAGACGAGATGAGGCGCACAGAGCTACGAAAGAGGAGAGGCGCCTGAGAAGCCACAACTTCCGAGTCCATAGACCGCTCATACTCAGCCCCTTAATTCTAGATTCTAATTTAATTATAATCACAATCCGAGTGTGGAATGAGCCAGAGCCAAAGGCTGTTCTTTGTAGTGATAAACATGGCAAATCCACCTCAGCTCTGGCCTCAGAAGGGAGCAGCAGGGTGAGGCCTGGTTGGTTCTTGGAAGGGAGACCGACAGGAACTAGGCCCGCATCCTCCTCCGAAGGGCCAGCCTTTCCAAGGAAAACTGGTGGCAGAATCCCCCTCAGAGGTCCCCAAACTGTGCCCTGAAGAGGGTTTGGACTACAACTCCCAGAGGCCTCAGCCATGTTGGCCAATAGCCTGGGATTGTGGGAGTTGAAGTCCAGAAGCCCTTAAAGAGCACAGTTTGGCAACCCCTGGATTAAAGTATCCTAACTACGGATTAAGCTAACCTGGTTTAAACCATGGCCTAAGCCTTGAACCTGGTTTAAACCAGGTTATCTTAAACCATGGTTAGGTTACTTGACCTTAAGCCTTAAAGCATCCTGGATTAAAGCATGGATTAAGGCAGTGGCCCCAAACTGTGCCCTTTGAGAGGTTTTGGACTACAACTCTTGCAGGCCAAGGCAAATGGCCTCTACTCTATTCTCATTCTTCTAGATCTGTCTGCGGCCTTTGACACCGTGGATCCCTGTCTCTTGCTTGACTTACTTTCTAACCTCGGGTTCTCTGACTCTGTTCTCAACTGGTTTAAATCTTACTTGTCAGACAGATCTTTTGCAGTGGTCTCAGACGGCAAGACCTCTTCCTCTGTTCCCTTATCTGTTGGAGTTCTCTCTATACACACTGTCCCTTGATAAACTCATCAGTTCTTTTGGTTTCTCCTATCATCTGTATGCCGATGACACTCAGCTGTATCTTTCAACCCCTGACCTTTCGCCGGGGCTTGAACAGCAAGTCTCCTCTTGTCTGGCTGCCATCTCTCAGTGGATGCGGCATCGGCGCTTGAAGCTCAACATGTCTAAGGGAGAGCTCCTCATCTTCCCACCTGAGCCCACCCTTCAATACTACTTTTCTGTTTCTGTCGATGGCACTTCTATTCAACCGGTTCAGCAAGCCCACAGTCTTGGTTTCATCTTTGATTCCTCTCTGTCATTTATCCCCCAGATTCAGGCCACCGCCAAGACATGTAGATTCTCCCTTTACAACATTGCTAAAATCCGTCCATTCCTCTCAGCCTCCACTGCCAAGACTCTGGTCCATGCCCTGGTGGTCTCACGACTAGATTATAATAATGTTCTTCTCAAAGGGCTTCCTCTCTCTCAACTTCATCCTTTAATCTCTGTCCAGAACTCAGCCGCACACATTAGCTTTTATTACTAACTTTCAAAGCCCTCCACGGACTGGCCCCTCCTTACTTGTCTGAACTTCTTTCTCCTCACACTCCTTCTCGTTCCCTCCGTTCTGGTAGTCAAGGTCTCCTGTCCCAGCCGAGGATTTCCACTGCCCTGTCCCGGATTCGTCCCTTCTCACTTGCTGCCCCCCACTTCTGGAACCTTCTTCCTCTACATGCGCGCCTCATCACTTCTCTAACCAGTTTCAAAACTGAGTTAAAGACTATATTGTTTAGAGAAGCATTCCCAGATGTGTGACTTTGTCTGCCCCGTTTTTAACTCTGCATTATGAAGCCGAGCCCTCCCTCTAGTCCATCTGCCTTGGTCCAGGCCTCAGAAGGAGAGAAGAACCACCGGACCTGATACCCTTCCCCATCACTTTTCCCTTCTCCTCTTGTGTCGTGACTTTTAAATTGTAAGCCTGAGGGCAGGGAACCGTCTAATTATAAGTTTATATGTACAGCACTGTGTAAACCTACAGCGCTATATAAATAAAAGTTAATAATAATAATAACTTCCAGAGGCCTCAGCCATGTTGGCCAATAGCCTGGGATTCTGGGGGCTGAAGTCCAAAGTCCCTAAAAGGCCCCAGTTTGGGGACCGCTGCCTCAGACGATGGTTTGAGCGTTGACTAAGACCTGAGAGACCAGGGTTCGAATCCCTCCCCAGCCATGGAAACCCATAGGGAGACCTAGGGCCACAAGTCACACTCTCTCAGCCTCATCACAGCCTGGCCCCACTTTTCTCCTTTATTCAAAGGGAAGGAGGTTAACACTTGGGAAGAAGCCCTCGAGGAAACGCTTCCTCCGCCCGCCTCCCCTGCGTCCCAAAAGTTCACGGATTGTTCCCCCAAACCCAAAGGCTTCTCCTTCGGACGCGGACGGACAGACGCACAACGCGGTCAGCGGTCCAGCCGAGGCGAAAAAGTGACCACAGGGTTGGAGGAGAAGGGCCAGACGCAAAACAGGTCACCCAAGAAATGATAGAAATCTCAGGAAGAGAGTCAACATTTCATTTCGACCGTTGCGCGCAAAAACCCGCAAATGCGCCAAGGCGGTCTTCAAAGTTCGTTGTGCTGAAGGCCTCTGGAAATCCGTCCGGAGATGTCCTGCAGATGCTTCTTGACCTGAAGAAAAACATAAAAACCCCATTTGTACTGACATCCAAATAATAATAATAATAACAATAACAACAATATTGTATTTATATCCCGCCTGTCCGGTTGGTTCCAATGAGAATAAAATAAAAGGCAAAGTACAATAAAATACGGAACAAAACCCATTATCCCTCCCTCCAACACAACGCTTTAAAAATATGAACACCACTTTTTAATTAATTAAAAACACATAAAAATAATCAAATCAGATTAATAATCATAATGATAAATAATATCCAATGATAAAATAACGGTAAGACGATGGGAGTCCTGGGTTGTTATACATGGGGGTTCGTATTATTAAATATATATACATTTAAAAATATCTCTTACATTATATCATAGCTCTTATTTTATAATTATATTTTATTATATTATCATTATTAAACTGAATTCTTACATAATTCTTCTCCCCCTCCCTCCACCCTATTATTATATAATAATATTATATTATAATTGTTATATTTAATTCTTACATAATTCTTATTCTTTCTCTCTCAGGCTTCCCTCCACCTTAGTCTTCATTCTATAGAAACCAATTTATTTTACAGTAATATTCATACATTCCTCTATTCTTTCTTGTTTTTCTCTCCATTTCACAGTAAAACACACATTTTTTGTTTAGATAGATTAGACTGTGTACATTTCTATTATCCTTTCCCCCCTTTTAGTATATAATTATATAAAAATATTCCAGGTTCAAATTACATCTTTGGGACTGCAGGGGTTTTAGAGGTTCATATTCGTAGAATCATAGAATTAATAATAATAAAGTTGGAAGATGCTCTTTGCCCGGCTTCCAGGATTGATTTCTTGAGCTGGAACCTCTTTTCCTGTAGCTTTGCATCCATTGCTCCATTGTCTCCTCTTCTCTGGAGCAGCAGAAAACAAGCTCCCTCCATCCTCAATATGATATCCTTTCAAATAGTTATTATTACTGTTCGGAAGTTCCTCCTAAAATTGAGGTGGAATCTCTTTTCCTGGAGCTTGCATCCATTGCTCCATTGTGTCCTGTTCCTTGGAGCAGCAGAAAACAAGCTCGCTGCCAATATCGAGGAGGGAGGGAGCTTTTTTCCTGCTACTCCAGGGAGCAGGACACAATGGAGCAATGGATGCAAGATGCAGGAAAAGAGATGCCATATTCTTCATTCTTCCCAGATGAAGAAGAAAAGGCTAAGAGGTGATATGACAGGCCTGTTTAGAGATTTGGAGGGATGCCCTCTTGATTGAGGAGGGAGCGAGCTTTTTCCCTGCTGCTGCAGAGAACACCCACCTTGTACCCGAGGTCCTTGGTCTTCTCCTCCAGCGCGCTGTGCTTCTCCCGGTGTTGGCTGAGATGCTCCCGGTCGCCGCCGGAGGTCCCTTTGAGGTGCTTCAGCTTCTGGTGGGAGATCTCCAGCTGCTTCTGGAAATGGAGCTGCTTCTCCACCTTGGCCTCAAAGTGCTTCAGCTCCTCCTTATACAGCCATGTTGATATTGTATCATTATCGTTATTAGTATTAATCACGTAAGCAAGAAAAGGTGGCACCCTCGTCCCAACAACTGGACTGGATACTTCTCATTATTTCCACACATTTGTAGCCTGGCTATGTTGTGCACCCAGCTCTTAGGTTTATACCATTATTATTATTATTATTATTATTTAATTACTTATACAGTTGGGCAGGGGGGTCCTGGTGGTCATTTCCAGCAAAAGAGGCCCCAAAGCTGTGCACAAGGGGTCCGAGATGAAGTTCCTTCAGGATAAAGACCCCGATTCCTGCAGCCCCAGAAGGGCCTCTTCTGCTGCAGTCCTCCTTTATGGCAGGAGCGTAATCCCCGGGTCAGAGGCCGATGTCTCCTGAGCCGCAGAGAAGGGCAGCTCCGAGTGCGAAGGAGGAGGAGGTCCACAGGGATCAATTCAGCCTCTGAATTAAGCTCCTGCCGTAAAGGACTTTATCCTGAAGGAACGTCATCTTGGACCCCTTGTACACAGCTTTGGGGCCACCAGGACCCAACTGATGGCCGACACAAAGGCCAAGCATTGGGAGTTGGGCTCCAAGAGAAAGAGGCCGCCACCGAGGCACAACAGCTCTTTGGTATCCTTTGCGGACGTGGCGGCATATTTCACTGAGGAGGAATGGAAACTGTTGACAAAGCAGCAGAAACTTATGCACAATTCTGTGATGATGGAGAATTATGAAAATGTGGCTTCTGTGGGCTATCATTCTCTGAAGATGCCAGATGCCACAGATGCTGCTGGCGAAACGCCGGAAAGGAACTTTTCTAGAACTTGGCCAAAGAGCCCGAAAGCTCCACAAAAAATATAAATAGTATTTAAAATACTAGATAATAATAAAATATTTAAAATATTATTTAACAACAATAATAATATAATTATAATTATACTACTACTACTACTACTACTACTACTAATATTTAATAATTATTACAGGTATATAATACAAAATGATGTTATAAATATTATTTAATAATAATAATTCTCATATAATTATGATATTATTAATTAATGTTATTTAATAATATTTACTTTATTATTTTATAATTATTATTAAATAATATTATAAATATTCATTTATAATAATAATTATCATAAAAATATGATATAGTTAAATAATATTAAAATAATTATTTGATAATAATTGCAATACAATTATTATATTATATATATCTTATATTATATATTATATTGTATAATATTGTATTTCTTAACTCACCCGAAGCGACTGAAGCTCCTTCTCTGTGAAATTGGTGGACTTCGCCATGTCCCACAAGTCAATCACTCGGGGCTCTTGGAATTCCGGAAGGACTAGAGTGATATTTCCACTGACAGAAGCCAACAGAGTTGGAAGAGACCCCAAGAAGGGCCCTGGTCCTTTCCAACCCCCTTCTTCTGCCATGCAGGAACTCTCAATCCAAGCATCCTCATTTTGACAGATGGCCATCCAGCCTCTGCTTAAAGACCAGGAGGGTCCTGAAGGGCCATGACTCGGCCACAAACATACGAAAGTCACGCTGATCTGTACCGTTGTTGGCGTCGAATCGCTGGTGGGTGATGCAGCGCAGGCGCTCAAAGCCCTGGTTGATGCTGTTGTCAGAACAGGAGGCTTTAGCTATCAAATGGGCGTTGGAGTCTTGGCGTCAATTCCTGGAAGGGGCACCACATCCGTTTGAGGTGTGGACTGACCATAGAAATCTGGAGGCCTTGCAGACGTCCAGGCTGCTTAGCCCTAAACAGAGACGGTGGGCCAAGGAGTTTTATAAATTTGACTTTGTAATGAAATTTATTCCGGGGAAGGAAAATGTGTTGGCGGACGCCTTATCCAGGATGCACATGCCGGGGGGGTGGGGGGATGGGAAGAGCCAGAACTGAAGACTTTGTTCACCCCACAGCAGGTAAGTTGGGGAGCGACTACCCGTAGTCAGGCCAAGAAAGGGCTAGAATCAGAGCCGACAGCCTTGGATCCGCTGCTGACAGAGGTGATAGACTGTTGAACTGCCACAATTGATGGCTGAGATGAGAAAACAGGGGATATGGTGCAAGGATGGGAAAATCTATGTGCCGGCCCTATTGAGGCCCAAGGTGCTGGCCTTGAGTCACGATGTGAAAGCTGAGGGACATTGGGGGTTCATGAAGTCCTGGCATACTCAGAGAGGCAAATATTGGTGGAAAGGGGTGCGGAAGGACTTGGAGAATATGTGCAGGGATGTACAATTTGCGCTAGGGCTAAACCACTGAATGGAAAACCCAGTGGGTTGTTGCGTCCTTTGGAAACCCCAACCCAGCCATGGAAGCACATTGCCATGGATTTTATTATAGACCTACCAGAAAGTCAAGGCCGAAATACCGTCTGGGTGGTAACAGATCTGTTTACTAACCAAGTACATTGTGTGGGGTGCAAGGGCCTACCCAGCACTTCAAAATTGGCAGATCTGTTCATTACGCATGTCTATAGGCTTCATGGATTGCCAGATAAGATTGTATCTGACCGGGGCTCGCAGTTCACTTCACAATTCTGGGGGTGTTTGCAAGAGAAATTGGGGGTGCACTTGGCCTTGAGTACGGCTTTTCACCCGACCTCAGACGGGCAAATGGAATGCTATAATCAATCTTTAGAGATTTATCTCCGGTGTTATGTGAACCATTTACAAGACAACTGGTGCACATTGTTGCCCCATGCAGAGGTTGCATTTTACATGGCAGTTCATTCCAGCGCAGGGGTGTCTCCATTTGAGGCCATCTATGGTTATGGACCTAGAATCCTTCCCCAATTGACAGTGGAGCCAGGAGACCCTGTGACTGTGGGACAGTGGAGTGCATTACTACGGAAAGGCTGGCCAAAAATAGAGGAGGCTCTAAAACTGACTGAGCTGGACTACAAAAAGTTTGCTGATCAACATCGTAAACCTAGCTGGAACATTAAGGTGGGGGGCAAGGTTTTCCTATCCACAAAAAACTTGAAATATAGGGTGCCATCCAAAAAGCTGGGGCCGAAATTCGTGGGGTCTTTCGAAGTAAAGAGACTGATCACTGAAGTGAATGCTGAGTTTTACCAAAAATGTACAAACATATTCATCCTGTGTTCCATTTCAGTTTACTGAAACCAGCTGGGCCGAAGAGTGAGTGGAAAAAAGAGGACGATGCCCCACTGCCGTTGCTGATTGACGGAGAAGAACATTCTGAAATCATAAAAATTTTGGACTCCAGGAAAATCCGGGGTCAGCTAGAATATTTGATGCAATGGAAACATTTCTCAATTGCTATGGCAGAATGGGTGAAAGCACAGCATGTGCAAGCTGACAAATTAGTTCAAGAATTCCACTGGGCATATCCTAATAAACCAAAAGGGGGGACATAAGGCTTTGGGGGGGCTATCAGGACTTACACTATTCACATATATTAAGTTCCTAGATGTAGTCACACCATGCGAGGAGGGGTGTGGCGTCGGTGAGAGGGACGCCTCAAAACGCCGGTTCCGGCTCCCTTCCCCACCTTCCCGCAGCACCGCAGCAGCAGCAACAACAGCGCGGCAGCTGCTCCATCACCACCACCACCGCGGAGGCAGCGAGGAGGGGTGTAGCGTCGGTGAGAGGGACGACTCAAAACGCTGGTTCCGGCTCCCTTCCCCACCTTCCCGCAGCACCGCAGCAGCAGCAACAACAGCGCGGCAGCAGCCCCTGGCCTTTAGAACATCTGCGCCAGCGCCGGAACATCTGTGGTCGGACTGAGGAGGTGGAGCGCCAGGTGAGAGCGGCGCTCACCTTTAAAGCCGACCCGTTTGCGCTGGAGTTATAACAATTATAGTGGCCATGGAGGCGGAGAGTTCGGCGACGTAGCTATGACTGATTTTGGGGGAAGGTGCCAGTGGGGGTGGGAGTGGGCTTAAGTGTATTTGTTTTTAATTTGGTTTGGTTATCGGTCATTCCTGTGCTAACAATGGGTTGTGGCTACGTGTTATTTTTAATAGCTTTTACTTTGTTAATCTCCCCTCTGTTATTACTGTTGGTTGTGGAGGGAGGGGGGGGTTGATTGGGGAGGCAAAGAGAAATTCATCTTACTATGAGCGGCGCTCCTATTCGAGTTGTGTGGGGCAGGGGGAGGTATGACGGTAGGAGTAAGGGCCAGTGTTCCAAGGGAAGGCGGGATCGATGCTTAATATCTATCCCTCCTTCCAGTCCTTCTTCTAACCAAAGGGACCTGAAGGTCACTCCAACCATACCACAAACCCTGTCTCTGCTCCTGTGCAACACCAGATCTATCAAGAACAAGACCCACATTCTTTATGACTTGTTAGAGGACAACAACTGTGACCTGGCGTGCGTAACCGAGACCTAGCTTGGGCCTGAAGGGGATGCTGTGTGGGCTCAGGCCCTCCCTTCTGGGTACTCGGTGAAGGACCAGAACAGGTTAGGTGGGCGGGGGGGGGGTGTTGCCTTGGTGCACAAAAACACCTTGTCTCTAACCAGGAACCATGTTCGTCAGACTTCCTATATCGAGTGTATTTACCTGACCCTGAAGGCTAGAGACAGTCTAGGGATTCTGTTGGTCTACCGGCCACCCCGTGCGCTAACTGACTCCCTTAACGAGCTGACACAGTTGGTCTCGGAGCTGATGTTGGAGTCCCCCAGGCTTTTAGTGGAAAAGAGATTCCACCTCAACATTAGGAGGAACTTCCTGACAGTAAGGGCTGTTCGACAGTGGAACACACTCCCTCGGAGTGTAGTGGAGTCTCCTTCCTTAGGGGTCTTTAAGCAGAGGCTGGATGGCCATCTGTCAGGGATGCTTTGACTTGGAGTTCCTGCATGGCAGGGGGTTGGACTGGATGGCCCTTGTGGTCTCTTCCAACTCTATGATTCTATGATTCTATGATTCTATGAGACTTCAACATCCCCTTCGCGGTCAACAATGTTCCATCTGGTGTGGCTCGGGAATTCATGGAGACCATGACAGCCATGGGCCTGTCTCAGCTGGTTTCGGGTCCAACGCATTGTGTGGGGAATACACTCGATTTGGTCTTCTGTACGGACATGGAAATTCCGTGGGCGGAAGTCACTAATATTTCCGCCCTGTCATGGACGGATCATTTCTTGGTAGAGGCAAGCATCAAGGCATCAACCCAGATCCCCCCCGGGGGTGGCGGACCTATTAGAATGGTCCACCCTCGAAGGCTGATGGAACCTGACAGGTTCCAAGAAGCCCTAGAGGGGTATATGGTTGGAAGTGACGGCGACACTGTTGATGCCCTAGTTAACATCTGGGACACGGATCTCTCCAGAGCCCTCCCTTCAACCACCATCTTGAGGGGAGAGAGATGCAGGCCACCTCCTGCTGCAAGCAAGAAGAGCCCTCCCTTCAACCACCATCTTGAGGGGAGAGAGATGCAGGCCACCTCCTGCTGCAAGCAAGAAGAGCCCTCCCTTCAACCACCATCTTGAGGGGAGAGAGATGCAGGCCACCTCCTGCTGCAAGCAAGAAGAGCCCTCCCTTCAACCACCATCTTGAGGGGAGAGAGATGCAGGCCACCTCCTGCTGCAAGCAAGAAGAGCCCTCCCTTCAACCACCATCTTGAGGGGAGAGAAAGGCAGGCCACCTCCTGCTGGAAGCAAGAAGAGCCCTCCCTTCAACCACCATCTTGAGGGGAGAGAGATGCAGGCCACCTCCTGCTGGAAGCAAGAAGAGCCCTCCCTTCATCCACCATCTTGAGGGAGAGAAAGGCAGGCCACCTCCTGCTGCAAGCAAGAAGAGCCCTCCCTTCAACCACCATCTTGAGGGGAGAGAAAGGCAGGCCACCTCCTGCTGGAAGCAAGAAGAGCCCTCCCTTCAACCACCATCTTGAGGGGAGAGAGATGCAGGCCACCTCCTGCTGGAAGCAAGAAGAGCCCTCCCTTCAACCACCATCTTGAGGGGAGAGAGATGCAGGCCACCTCCTGCTGGAAACAAGAAGAGCCCTCCCTTCAACCACCATCTTGAGGGGAGAGAGATGCAGGCCACCTCCTGCTGGAAGCAAGAAGAGCCCTCCCTTCAACCACCATCTTGAGGGGAGAGAGATGCAGGCCACCTCCTGCTGGAAGCAAGAAGAGCCCTCCCTTCAACCACCATCTTGAGGGGAGAGAGATGCAGGCCACCTCCTGCTAGAAACAAGAAGAGCCCTCCCTTCAACCACCATCTTGAGGGGAGAGAAAGGCAGGCCACCTCCTGCTGGAAGCAAGAAGAGCCCTCCCTTCAACCACCATCTTGAGGGAAGAGAAAGGCAAGCCACCTCCTGCTGGAAGCAAGAAGAGCCCTCCCTTCAACCACCATCTTGAGGGGAGAGAGATGCAGGCCACCTCCTGCTGGAAGCAAGAAGAGCCCTCCCTTCAACCACCATCTTGAGGGGAGAGAGATGCAGGCCACCTCCTGCTGGAAGCAAGAAGAGCCCTCCCTTCAACCACCATCTTGAGGGGAGAGAAAGGCAAGCCACCTCCTGCTGGAAGCAAGAAGAGCCCTCCCTTCAACCACCATCTTGAGGGGAGAGAGATGCAGGCCACCTCCTGCTGCAAGCAAGAAGAGCCCTCCCTTCAACCACCATCTTGAGGGGAGAGAAAGGCAGGCCACCTCCTGCTGGAAGCAAGAAGAGCCCTCCCTTCAACCACCATCTTGAGGGGAGAGAGATGCAGGCCACCTCCTGCTGGAAGCAAGAAGAGCCCTCCCTTCAACCACCATCTTGAGGGGAGAGAGATGCAGGCCACCTCCTGCTGGAAGCAAGAAGAGCCCTCCCTTCAACCACCATCTTGAGGGGAGAGAGATGCAGGCCACCTCCTGCTGCAAGCAAGAAGAGCCCTCCCTTCAACCACCATCTTGAGGGGAGAGAAAGGCAGGCCACCTCCTGCTGGAAGCAAGAAGAGCCCTCCCTTCAACCACCATCTTGAGGGGAGAGAAAGGCAGGCCACCTCCTGCTGGAAGCAAGAAGAGCCCTCCCTTCAACCACCATCTTGAGGGGAGAGAGATGCAGGCCACCTCCTGCTGCAAGCAAGAAGAGCCCTCCCTTCAACCACCATCTTGAGGGGAGAGAGATGCAGGCCACCTCCTGCTGCAAGCAAGAAGAGCCCTCCCTTCATCCACCATCTTGAGGGGAGAGAAAGGCAAGCCAGCTGCAACAGGCCTTGCCTGAAGGGAATAAGAGCCCTCCCTCCAGTCCATCTGCCTTGGTCCAGGCCTCTGAGGGAGAGAAGAGCTGCTGGACTTTGCCCCTTCCCCACCACCATTCCCTTCTCCTTTTGTGTCGTGTCTTTTAGATTGTAAGCCTGAGGGCAGGGAAATGTCTAATTAACAAATTGTAAGCCGCTCTGATAGCTTTGGCTGAAGAGCGGGGTATAAATAAAATTTATTATTATTATTATTATTATTCACAGTATCGCTCCCAAGCGCCCTCTCAGGCCTGCTTCCAAAAAGAAGCCCTGGTACACGGAAGACCTCCGGGCCAAGAAGCGGGTTTTGCGACGGCTAGAGCACGTCTGGCGGAAACACCAGCGTTTATCTGACAAGGCTCTCCTAGACCTCCACTTGGAGGACTATGGAGAGGCGATTCAAGCAGCTAAGAACTCGTTCTTTGCTGCTCGTGTCACATCCGCGGAGTCACGTCCGGCAGAGTTGTTCAGGGTAGTGAGGGAGCTAACTCAGCTCCCTCCTGCCCCGAACCAGATCCTTGAACCCACTAAGACCTGCTGTGACCAATTTAACAACTTCTTCGCAGATAAAATCTCTCGGATAAACGAAGGTCTGGATGCCAGTATTAATGCAGAGACTAGAGTAGAGGCGTCCAGAGCTTCCGTGGACTCTATTGTACTGGATCAGTTTGAGTCTGTCTGTACCGAGGATGTGGACAAGATCCTTAGAAGCGTTTGGAAAACAACCTGCTCCCTCGATCCCTGTCCCTCATGGTTAGTGGCGCAGGGGGGGCCGGTTGTAACTTCATTGTTACACCGGATCATTAATACATCTCTGAGAGAGGGACAGTTTCCGGACAACCTCAAATTGGCCACTATAAAACCGATACTTAAAAAGCCCTCTCTTGACCCCCTGGTACATAATAATTATCGGCCAATTTCGCTGCTGCCATTTTTGGGAAAGGTGATCGAGAGGGCGGTTGCGATCCAGCTTCAATCGATCTTGGAGGAAACGGATTTTCTAGATCCATTTCAAACCGGTTTTCAGGCGGGCTACGGAGTTGAGACTGCCATGGTCGCCCTGGTCGATGATCTCCGTCTGGGCATCGACGGGGGTAGCGTGTCCCTGTTGGTGCTCTTGGACATCTCAGCGGCTTTCGATATCATCGACCATGGTATCCTTCTGGAACGCCTGGTAGAGGTGAGAATCGGAGGCACTTTGCTCCAGTGGTTCTGGTCCTACCTCTCTGGGAGGTTCCAGATGGTGCAGCTGGGGGACATTTGCTCCGATAAGAGGGCCCTCAAATCTGGGGTCCCTCAAGGAGCTATTTTGTCCCCTATGCTTTTCAACATTTACATGAAACCGCTGGGAGAGATCATCCGGAGGCATGGGGCGCGGTGTTATCAGTACGCTGATGACACCCAAATAGTCTTCTTCATGTCTCCGACTGATGCAGTGACCAGGGATGGCGTCGCTCCTCTCGTGGCCTGTCTGGAATCGGTAATGGACTGGATGAGGGAAAACAGACTCAGCCTGAATCCAGAGAAAACGGAAGTACTCGTGATAGGTTCTCCCGGCCCAGGAATGGAGGTGATTCCACCTGTCCTGAACGGGGTCACACTCCCCGTGAAGGACACTGTATGCAGTTTGGGGGTGCTTCTTGATTCGTCACTCCATCTTACATCTCAGGTGGATGCGACGGTCAAGAGCACCTGTTTTCAGCTTCGGCTGATACGCCAGCTGCGTCCCTACCTGGACCGGGGGGACCTTGAAACGGTAGTACATGCTCTGGTAACCTCTCAGTTGGACTTCTGCAACGCGCTCTACATGGGGCAGCCTTTGTACCACACTCGGAAGCTACAACTAGTGCAGAACATGGCAGCACGGCTGGTCACTGACGCACCCAGGGCCAGCCATATAACTCCTGTATTAAAAGATCTTCATTGGCTGCCTGTTCGCTTCCGGGCTCAGTACAAAGTGCTGGTTATTACCTATAAAGCCCTATATGGCTTGGGCCCAGAGTACCTGAAGGACCGTCTCTCCCCATACAATCCGCCCCGCACACTCAGGACCACCGGGCAACAATTATTAAAAGTTCCAGAGGCTAGGTTATCTACCACCGTAAAGAGGGCATATTCGATCTCGGCCCCTAGCCTCTGGAACTCACTGCCTTTTGATCTCCGCTCGGCCGCCTCCCTCATACAATTTAAAAAAGGGGTTAAAAACTTACCTATTTGAATTGGCCTACCCCTGATTTCACTGACTCTCCCGTTATTAATTGTACTATTAACATGAGCACCTTTGTGTAGCTTTATTGGAATGACACAGTTTTTATTCTTGTATATTTGTTTTTAATCTGTATAGATATTGTGAACCGCCCTGATCTTTGGAAGGGCGGTATACAAATAAATTATTATTATTATTATTATTATTATTATTATTATTATTATTATATATGCTAGTAATGTATTAGTCTGCTACTTCTGTTAGTGGGATTGATGGGGGTTGGGTAGTATTAGTGGAAGATGGTATTTGGGAAAGTCTAGGACGGTCGGGTTGGAATGCAAGATAACAGGGGCCTCAAGGTTGCAGTCCTGGAGAATCCAAGGGTTGCCATGGTAAGGGGGGCTAATGTGTGTGTGGTGTGGGGAACTGCGGGGAGAAGCAGGGGGCGCCTGTAAAAGGCTGGGATTTTCCCCTATGACCTCAGATATTGCAAAAAAGTGTTTGTGATCACTACTTCCAGTGCTCTTACAATAAACTTTCTTCTTTTGGGAAGAGGTTTGCCTGTGGATCATTGGGTGGAAGATCTCAGTGGTCACAGCTGTGCAGCTTCTCCTTGAGCTCCGAGTGTTTCTTGTGCAGCTTCGCCTCCTTGAAGGGACTCACCTCCACCTCGTCCTCCGTGTCATCCTCCAAGGCGGTGACCATGTTTTTATGGAAGTCTGGGAAGCAGGAGGAGGAAGAGCAACAGCAAATGAAGCAAATGCTGGTCAGTTTCAGGCTCTGTGGCCATGTTCTAGAAGCGTTTGTTGCTGACGTTTCGCCAGCGGCGCCTGTTCTTTTTGTCCCGTGCGCAGGTTGCGCCGTGTGGTTGCTGCTGCTTGCTTCCAGGGTACAAGGGTAGCCCCATAGAGAGAACATTGCGGAAACTGAGTCATGAGGCTACCAGCGCACGCACCATGGTTTCCGAGTCCCCGGTTCCCAGGAAGGGCGCGGCTGATAACAGGCGCTCCTGACCACCGCATTCACCTGATTTGCGGTCAGAAGTGATGAGTCCTCCCCTCCAGGACCCCTTGACCTATCCCTAAACCTGGATTAGGGCTCCCAACAGTGAATGCCTCCATCTTGTCTGGATTTAGTTCTACAGTCATCCCTCTAACTCACAGGGGATCCGTTCAGGGGACCCCCACGAATTCAAAATTTCACAGATATTCATGTCCCATTGTCCCCAATGGTGAACTACCATTGGGGACAATGGGAACCTGAGTACCCTCCCTCCTTACCTTATTGAGGCAAGGCCTTGGCCAGCACAGGCCTCTTAAAGTGGCCGCACCGGCCGAAGGAAGTCCGCCAGCCAGGGTCTTTCCTCAGCTGGAGTGGGCTTCTTCCAGCCGGCGTGGCCGTGCTTCGATAGGAGCAAAGTTGCTCTGGCTGGCTGAAGGCCGCTTTGGCCACAACAAGACTGTTCCAGCCAAGGCAAGGCCTTCCTTAGGCCACAGCGGCCTTCAACCGGCCAGCACAGCCATTTTATTATTTATTATTTATTTATTTAAAGTATTTATACCCCGCTCTTCAGCCTTAATGGCTATCAGAGCGGCTTACAATTATTAATTTTCATTCTTCTTTCCCTCCCTAGGCAGAGGATGGCAGTTTCATCATCATCAACCCATTTATCTGATTTTATAGGGTTTAATTATTAACCTTATTAAAAATTTCCAAATATATTTTTATATTCTATATATTTTATATTCTATGTACACGGAATATACACCCTCTTCGAAGATTCAATAATAAATGACTTCCTCCTCCACTAGAGTGCTCCCCAGAAATCTTAATTTGGAAATTATCGATTTTTCATCTTATCAATATCTCCTAGAACATATAACACATAAATAATAAATGTTCCTGTTCTTTACTTTGGCAATTGAATGGAAGGTCTAAGGGCAATGGATGCCAGAAGCCATTGACTCCAAGGAGCTAGTTCAGGTCTTTCTGACCCCAAAGCCATGGCTTCATTTCCCCACTGACCCACCCCATAAACCCACCCCATAGACCACCATGCAAAGCGCTTGGTACCTTCCGTCCGGCCGACAGCCTCCAGGAGGATCTTGTACTTGTGGACCTTCTCCTTGTGATGCTTGAACTCCCTCCAGAGCTTCTCCAGATCTTCCTCGGAGAACTTGCCAGACGTCTTGGCCTGGTTGGGGTTAGGGTCATGGGGGAGAAATTTAGGGATTGCAAGGCGGAAGGCGGCAAGGACCCCTACTCTGTACTCTCAGAGAGTTTCTGTAAACACAGAAGATGGAGGAAGCTTGTTTTCTGCTCCTGCAGAGACTGGGAAACAGGACGTCCCTTTGGGTCTCTTCTAAGATTCCACTCATCCCTCCATATTTGCAGATTTGATATATTCACGGATTTGATATATTCATGGATTTGATCTATTATGGATTTGTTTCATATGCTTTCTTTAGGAATATCTAGTGGCACTGAAAGACCTAGAGATACCTCGAGAGGACACTCCTAGGCCTTTGTAGCTCCTCCAGTGCAACTCTATGGTCAAAATCTGGCAGACGTTTACCACAGCGTTGCCCTGGAGGACCTAGAGATTCCTATAGAGGAGTCCTCTTAGGTCAAAACATGATGTTTTTGTTATTTGCAGGTTTTTCCCCATATTCATGGGGTCTTGTGTGAATATGGAGGGACAAGTGTGTTTGGGTTTTTCCTCTCCGTTCTGGAGAGATTTCTTATAGGACTTCTCCCAGACCCAGCAGGAATGTGAGAGATCAGGAAGCCATCCTCTGACCCTCCCTCCCAAGCAGCGGAAGCGGCGAGGAAGAAAGACGCGGCCAAGGAGGCAACGCCAGCGCCTCCCATCCCCCACCATCATCGGTGGAGCCAGGACTGCGGACGGGGAGATCGGGCTGGAGGCCTTAAAAACGCCTCCCCTATTATGTCCTTCTTGGGAGAGCGGCATAGACAGAAAAATTGGCATTCTATTGTATGGTTGTCAATCTATACTTACATTGGGACAAGAAATTTAACTGGGGTACCCATCCTCACCATCAGATAATGGAGCCGAGAGTTACTTGGGAGCGGCTATCGAAGTTGTGCGGGGTCAGGGAAGGTATGACGGTAACAAAGTGAACACATATTACAAAAGAGGAAGGGATCGGTGCTTGATATCTATCCCTTCTTCAGTTCACTCTGTTTCCCAGGATAATGTGGAGAGTGCATCAACCGTTCCACAAACCCTTAATCTGCTCCTCTGTAATGTCAGGTCGGCAAAAATCTCTGAGTTGTTGCTGGACTCACCTAGACTTCTAGTTCTGGGTGACTTCAACATCCCTCTAGAGACCAGCTCATCTAACCTATCTGGAGCGTTTCAGGAGTTCATGGAATCCATGACAAGCATGAACCTGTCCCAATTTGTTGACGGGCCTACCCATTGTGCAGGTCACACACTCGATGGGATTTTTAGTACGGAACAGGAGTATCTGTGGGCGGAGGTAACTAAAACCTCCGCATTTTCATGGACGGATCACTTTCTGATCAAGATGGAACTTAGGGCCGTTTCCCACCCCCTCGGGGGTGGCGGACCCATTAGAATGGTTCACCCTCGAAGGCTGATGGAACCAATTGGTTTCCAGAACGCCTTAGAGGGTTTATTGGTTGGTAGCACCAGCGACTCTACTGAAACCTTGGTGAATACTTGGAACACCGATCTTCCCAAGGCTCTTGATAAAATCGCTCCTGAGTGTCCTCTCCATCCCGCTCCTAACCGTAATGAGGCACCTAGCAAGTCCTTTACTGCTACCTTACTGGATGAATTTCAATCTGTGAGTACTGAGGACGTGGACAAGCTCCTTGGAAGCGTGAGGAAAACAATCTGCTCTCTTGATCCATGTCCATCATGGCTGGTCGTCCAGGGAGGGGACACATTGAAGACATTCCTTCAGAATGTGATCAATGCATCCCTCAGGGAAGGTATTGTTCCATCTTGTCCGAAGGAGGTGGCTGTAAAACCCCTTTTGAAGAAGCCCTCCCTTGACCCCCTGGACAGCAACAACTACAGACCAGTGTCCTTGCTACCGTTCCTGAGCAAGGTGATCGAGAGGGCAGTTGCCTCTCAACTCCAGGCTGTCTTGGATGAAGCCGATTATCTTAATCCATTTCAAACTGGCTTCAGGACAGGACATGGAGTGGAGACTGCCATGGTTGCTCTGACAGTTGACCTCCGCTTGAGCATTGACAGGGGCAATGTGACCCTGTTAGTGCTCTTGGACCTCTCAGCGGCCTTTCACACCATTGATCATGCCATCCTTTTGGACCGGCTGAGAGAGATGGAGAACAGAGGCACTGCCTTGCAGTGGTTCCATTCC
Source organism: Urosaurus nigricauda (assembly GCA_034509955.1). NCBI lineage: Eukaryota > Metazoa > Chordata > Lepidosauria > Squamata > Phrynosomatidae > Urosaurus > Urosaurus nigricauda. The sequence goes on from JAOEGL010000002.1 coordinate 635,261, forward strand.
TTTCCCTCCGGCAGGATCCAAAGGGTGAGGCTAGGGGACAGATGCTACTCCAAATCTGAGCTAAATTGCGGTGTCCCTCAAGGTGCTGTTCTGTCCCTGATGCTATTTAATATTTACATGAAGCCGCTGGGGGAGATCATTCAGAGGCATGGAGCTCAGTGTCATCAATACGCTGATGACACTCAGATATACTTCTCAATGACCAGATCGTCTGCTCAGACCTCTGATGGCATCTCCCCTCTCAATGACTGCTTTGTGGAGGTAATGGATTAGATGAGGAAAAACCGACTGAAGCTTAATCTTGACAAAACAGGGGTGCTCACAGTCACAGGCCCGAAAACAGGTTTGGGAATACAACTTCCAGTCCTGGACAGAGTCTCACTCTCCTCAAAGGACTCTGTTCGCAGTCTGGGGGTACTCTTTGACCCATCGCTCCAAATGACTAGTCAGGTGAACGCAACAGTCAGGAGTGCCTGTTATCAGCTTCGGCTGATACGCCAGATGCGCCCCTACCTGGATCAGAGGGACCTGGAAACAGTGGTGCACGCTTTGGTAACCTCACGTTTGGATTTCTGTAATGAGCTCTACATGGGGCTACCCTTGTGCCTAACCCGGAAACTCCAACTAGTTCAAATTATGGCAGCCAGGCTTGTTAGCGGAACACCTAGGAGAGAGCGTATTACACTAGTGCTTAAATCTCTCCACTGGCTGCCGATTAGTTTCCGGGCACAGTACAAGGTGTTGGTTTTAACCTTTAAAGCCCTACATGGCTTGGGTCTATCTTATCTCAGGGACCGCCTCTCCCCATATGAACTCCCCCGCATGCTTCAGTCCTCTGGGAGAAATCTGTTGCAGCCCATGAAGATAAGGTTAGCACAGACCTCCCAGAGGGCCTTTTCTGCTTCTGCTCCCAGGCTATGGAATGGCCTGCTGGACGAGATGCATCTCATTACATCGCTAGACTGTTTCAAAACAGCCTTAAAGACGCATCTCTTCCGGCAGGCCTTCCCTGAAACTGTATAATCTACCTGGCTCCTAAAATCTTTCAGCCAATTCCCAACTCCCTATCCCCCCCCCCCCCCCCGTAGTTTGTTGCTACCCATGCTGTGGCCAGCATTGCGGTTTTTATTTGTGTATTATGTTGTATTGTATTTTTATTGTTAGTAATTTAATTTTAAACTTAACTAGTTTAATCCTATTTTAGGGGGGAGGTTGAATTATTTTAATCTGTAATCTGTTTTTTAACCTTGTTGTACCCCGCCTCGATTGTTTTACAGAGGGACGGGTAAGAAATAAACTATTATTATTATTATTATTATTATTATTATTAACAAAAAGGGTGAGAATAACACCCCTTATTTTTGACAATGGCAATACAAAATAAACAATAAAGAGATAAAAACAAGGCCAAACGCGTTTCGGCCGAAGCCTTCTTCAGTGGCCTGCCTATGTAAATAATAAACAATAAACAATTCCTCAGCATACAATATGTGTATCCTTGTTAAATTCTAAAACTGTAATGAGCTTGGCCTGTTATCAGGGTGTCTTATATAACCAGCTGTGTTAATGCTGGGCTTGATCCTGTAAAAACTCAAGCATAACTAGGGAAAATGAGGGTGTGAAGTGACTCAATAAATCCAAAAATACTCAAATTAACCAATTAACATTTTCATTTAAACCTCCTGGAGATTCAGAATTTAATTGATGGATCCATTTCAGTTCTAATATTTGTAATTGTCTTATGTTTTTCATATTGGGTAATCCATCTATGCACCAGAATTTAAACAAATCAAAACTGTGTTGTTTCTCAACAAAATGTTTAACCAATGGGGCTTCCAATTTTTGATTTTTGATGCAACTCCTGTGTTCAATAATATGGGTCCTCACCTGTCTGGTGGTCATCCCTATGTAAACAAGTTTACAAGGGCATACAGTCATGTATATGACATTTTTACTTGTACATGTGGAGAACTTATATAATTCATAGCTCTTACCATCAGCAGTATTCACAAAAGATTTTAAATTGCTGCTATGTTTACATACTGAGCAATCTCCACAGATGTAATGTCCTTTGGCTGTCAAACTCTTTTGTATAACCGGACTAGCAAATTCTGTTCTTACTAAGATATTCTTGATGTTTTGAGGCCGTCTATAAGTGAACATCGATCTGTTTTTATATCTGGGTATATTTTCCAACAGATGCCAATGCTTCATGATGCTTTCTTTAACCCTCTGTGAGTGTGTATTGAAAGTGAGTGGAATAACCACTCTATCCAATACTTTCTTGGGTCCAAAATCACACAGAAGTTGCCTACGATCTAACCTCCGTACTTTATCCTGTGCCTCTTTTATAACCTTCAACGGATATCCCTTTTCCAAGAACTGGAGGCCTGTAATGTTTGATTCCCTTTCGAAGCCCTCCAGCGGATTGCAATTACGTCTAATACGTAAAAATTGTGAATAAGGAAGGTTATTTCTGAGAGGCATGGAATGATAACTATCATATCTTAGAAATGAATTCACATCTCTGGGTTTTCTATATAGGTTCGTTATAAAAGATCCCCTTGTTATATGAATGTTAATATCAAGCAAATTCACTGTGCACGGATTGTATATCATATCAAATTTAACACTTTCATGGATCCCATTGAGAAAAACCAAAAATCCCTTAAGTAAAGTCTCCAAACCCATCCATATACAAAAAAAAATCATCCAGGAATCTCTTCCACGTTTTTATATGGGGGGAAAAAACTCATTGCTCAGTATATGAGTCCGTTCAAAATGATCCATGTAGAGGTTAGCCAGCTCTGGGGCAAATCTACACCCCATTGCAACCCCAGAAGTTTGCCAGTAAAATTGGTTACCAAATTTAAAGAAATTCTTAGACAAAGTAATTTCTACTAGATGCAACAAAAAATGAATCGGGGGAGATCCCATAGGTTTGGATAACAAAAGTGCTTCCAAGACCTCCAAAGCCTCAATCTGAGGAATATTGGTATAAAGAGATACCACATCCAATGTTACCAGAAAGAATATTTCTACAGGTGGTGTAAGTTGTTCTATATATTTAATAAACTCCTTGGTATCCTTTATATATGATGGTATATTCGGAATGAAAGGTTTCAAGAAAGAGGAAATGTATGTAGCCAATGGTTCTAGAATTGAGCCACAACCTGAGACTATGGGTCTGCCCGGAACCGGTATTTTGTCCTTATGTATCTTTGGTAATAAATAAAATAAAAGGGTCCTACCAGGGGAGTCCAATAGATATTCATACACATTGGTTGTTATATAACCCATATTCAATGCCTTCTCTAGGACGATTTTAATGGATTTCAAAATATCATCTGTGGGGTCTTTCGTACATTTCCTATAGTGTCTTTCATTTGATAATTGGCTATGTGCCTCCAATTCATAATCCTCCCTCCCCCATATAACTATGGCACCTCCTTTGTCCGCTGGTTTAATGATAATGTCCTGCCTCCTTTGCAAGTTCTCCAGAGTGGTTTTATGTATCTTGGATAAATTGTGCCAGCTATTGGAAGTAGAGGTGGAAATCTCATGCATATCCTTTAATACTTTTTCTTGAAAGACCTTGATGTATGGGTCATCTGTGTTAGGATTGAAATTGGATTTTTTGTGAAAATTCCTATATTTGTCGGTATCTGGAGGTCCCAGGTATTCATTGGTTGTCCCAGTTCTAGAAAAAAATTTCGCCAATCTAATTTTTCGAAACAATTGATGGACTTCACACATAGTCTCAAAGGAATTGTAAGTAGGGGTAGGAACAAATGAAAGACCTTTGTTCAAAAGCTCTATTTCCAGAGTAGATAACGGAGCTTTAGATATGTTGACTATCTGTGTTTGGGGAGGTGCCTGCCCTTGTACATTTTCCTCCTTTCCTCTCCTCTGTCCTTGGATTTCCATCTGTTGGGCTGTTTTTCTAAAAAAGGTCTCCTCTTGGGGTTAGAGCTCTCCATCGAGTAATCAGCAGAGGAATCAGAGGTAATGCCATTTAGGCTACTCTCTTCTCTACTTGTATCTATACTCGTATAAAAGGAAACCCTTTTTATATTGTTAGGAGGAATATGGCCCCTCCAAGGTTTCCAGGAGTAAACCTTGCCTTCTTGGTAATCTCTAAGATCTCTTTGGAATTTTTTAAATTTGAGGTCCTTGAGTTCATTTAACTTCTGGGTTACTAATGCATCAAATTCCTCTAATTTGCTGTTAGATTTAGTGGAGTCCATCATCCTACTAAATTCCTGTTTTTGTTGTTCAAGTTTGTCAGCCAAAACCTTGCACTCACGCTGACTAGTTTCAATCAGGAGAACCATAAGATCTAAAGAGCATTTATTCAATATAGCTTCCCATTTGTGGGTGAACTCCTGATTATCCTGAAACATACCAGGAGATTTTATAATTCTTCAACCCCTTGGGATCATCTGTACTTTGCAGTATTCCCCCAAAGCTCCCATGTGTGTTTCTAGTTTCATCTTCTTCAGGGATAATTCCAAAAGTATGTTGCAATCTATTGTTACATGTTTAGAATTATTGGAACTGAATGTTTCCATCCTGTCTGTCACACACACACACACACACACACACACGACATTTCTCTTGCAGAAAGTGTATTTCTGGTTTTGTATAGACCAGTGAACTATTAGTGATAGGGTGGAAACAGACATAGCTCCATATTGGGAAATATCAGATCTCCCCCAAGCGTTGGACCTAAGCATGGAGAAATGGAAGAAGGTCCTCCCACACCTTTGCTTTTTTCATGCAGCCAGGGTGCCAGCTCCTCAGAAAGTCAAGTTGTGATGCCGACCTGCAGAGGAAATTTAAATTAGGCTTCAAAGGTTCCTCAGGATAAAGATAGCACAAGGTCTACACGAAATATGCAGCAAGACACATGGAGGACATAGGTATATGTGTTACCTATGTATGTGTTACATGCAGGTGCATGTATGGGAGTATATACACATGGGGCACACATATGGGAGAACAGGTGAGCACGTGCATGGGGGTACATATCAGACAAGGTGTAGAAAGAGAGAGAGAGAGAGCATGGTGCGCATGTACATACGTTAACAAGTCTACCTGCAAAGTGCACCAATGCAGCACACGAACACACAAAGAAATAGGCGAACAAAATCATGGAGATGTAAACATTCATGTGCACATATGTTTATATATATATATATATATATATATACACACACACACACACACACACATACATACACATACATCTACATGGCAAGCATTGTGACTCCGTGATATTGTGAAATGCGGCAGTGTACCGCATAGTTTGTGTATACATCTGAGAGCATCTCAATAGGTACACTCATACACACATACACACATTTTGTTTGTCGGTGATTATGAGAATCTGGAGCATGGTTAGAATAGTTGAGATAGTGTGTGTGTGTGTGTGTGTGTGTGTGTATGTGCGGTGCTTGCTTTGAGCAACAGCAGTTTCTGGGAACCCTACCTCAGTGCAGTGTTCTATAGGGCAATTTACCATTCTCCCCTTCCCTTTTCCCTTTGTTTAAAAGGGTAGCAAAGGCTGCTTGGAGACCCATTCTAAAGGGAAGGGGGCTGGCCATAAAAGCCACATGCCAACTTCTATTCTCTGCTTGGGGCCTCAATTGAGGCCGGAGTTCTCTGTGCCATTTCCAGGACAGCCGAAGGCACAGGCAGGGCACATGGCTCTGATCTCTCTTTTCCGCACTGGTGTCGGCATTTGCACTTCTTATTAAGTGCAGGGGCCTTTAACAAGAATCATAGAAGCATAGGTTCATAGAATTGGAAGAGACTACAAGGGCCATCCAGTCCAACCCCCGCCATGCAGGAACTCCCTATCGAAGCATCCGCGACAGATGGCCATCTAGGCTCTGCTTTAAGACCTATATGTAGGGAGACTCCACTACACCCCAAGGCATTGTGTCCCACTGTCGAACAGCCCTTACTGTCAGGAAGTTCCTCCCAATGTTGAGGTGGAATTGCTTTTCCTGCAGCTTGCATCCGTTGTTCCACGTTCTAGTCTCTGGAGCTGCAGAACACAAGCTTGCTCCCTCCTCAATATGACATCCCTTCAAATACTTACAGAGGGCTGTCATATCACCTCTTAACCTTCTCCTCTCCAGGCTACAGTGCCTGAAGTCGCTCCTCATGAGGCATGGCTTCCATAACCCTTCACCATCTTAGTTGCCCTCCTTTGGCCACACTCCAGTTTCTCCACATCCTTTTTGAATCGTTGTGTCCAGAACAGGACACAGTTTTCCAGGTGGGGCCTGGGCAAAGCAGATTTGAGTGGCACTATTACTTCCCTGGATCTAGACACAGTACTTCTATAGAAGCAGCCTAAAATTGCATTGGCAATTTACAGATTTTACTACCAAGCATGATTACGCTGTAAGCTTATGGCCTTCCATCCGCCTGCATCATGGCTTGATGGCAGTTTTTGTTGTGAAATCGAGATATTTGGCTAGAGGTCATGAAAGTTCATGCCGCCAATATCTTTCTTTTGCCTGCATAACCTCTGAGGCTGCTTAGAGATCTGTACAGGGATAATACCTTGCCTCTGGAAACCAAGGTAGCAGTTGGTTCATGCAGTGGAACCTTTCTACTATGGTTGTATTTTGCATGTGACCAGAGGTTCCTTTGATTAGGAATGCATGCAAGGCCCAGCAGCCAAACTCTCATGCATACCAAGGGGCCATCGCAGAATTTAATACTGCAGTGTCTTTTTGTGCCCCAGATCTTTGGAGCTCAAAATTCTCCATTGAAATTGAAAAGCAGAGCATTACTCTTGCTGCAGTAGAATTTTATCAATCTTTTACCGGCTGTTCAATAAACCATGAGTCCAATCACTCATCCTATAACAATTTGGATCATGAAGCTGGGAGATCTTTCTATTCCTCCAACCCGCATATCCTTGGGAGATTAAATAAGGATAATCAATGCTGACAATAGTTTGCAAGGCTGTGATTATAGCCCTCCCTCCCAGAAGTATCACTACCTATCCATTCAAGATGTAAATGCCTTCCCTGGGGTAAGAATTTTTAGACACGTATCTTCAATTTGAAACCGACACATTGGTTGACTTCCGGGTTGGAGCGGCAACCTGAAGGACGCATCTTCGAGAGGTTCTTGGAGGGCGCCATCCACTACATTGCTTTCCTTCTAAAAATTTTATTTTTAGAAAGGAAAAACCCCAAGGGGTGAAGGGGCTTCCAAAGACTCTGTTCCTGTACTTTCAGCTCCCAGTTAGAAGGCAGAAATTCCACTTTTGCCTCTGTGGAAGAACTACTGGGAGCGGACAAAAAAACAGAGGGAGTCGGAGGCATATCCCAGCATTGTAAGTGGAAACCCTTTCTGGTTCAAAGGATGTCACCAACTTTTAAAAATATATATGGAAAAAAAGTTACTTCTAGTGAAGCAGCTATTTGAGCTCTTGAAGATATGAATATATCTACAGTTAATTCTTTGCTAGAGTGAGATATAGAACCGAGACTGTGCTTTATAGAAGAGTGAGCGGGAAATAATTTAACCTATCTACACTCTTCTAATTTTGGATTGGAACATTGCTTCATTATTTGTCTAGAATATTCACTTTTTCCCCTTAAAATACATTGATTTATTAGAAATTAAACTGGAGGAAAACACTCACAGCTGACCAAGTTCTGCAACTCCGCTGACTTCTGGTGTTGCCAATGCCTATCTTTGTAATGAAGATCAGCTGGAAGGAAAGGCAGAGAAGCCGGTGTAAGATTTGGGAAAAAGGAGGAAAGGAGGAAGGTGGCAGTGAGGAGGGAAGAGACAAAGATGGAGTTAAGAAGAGGAAGAGAAAGAGAGAAGAAGTTAAAAGCCAAATAATAAGGATTCGAAGAGAAGGAGAAATCAGGCAGGGAGAGTGTCCGCAGAACAGAGGAGGAGGAAGGAAGGGCGAAGAGAGGAAAGATGGAGAGACGGAGAGATGCAAGGTGGCAAGAGGGCTGAGTGGAAGACGGGGAGAAAGTGGATTGGAACTGGAAACCAGATTGGAGACAGGCGTGTGCACAACCCCGGGAGAAGGGAGAGAAGCAAAGAGTGGCAGAAACAGGGAGGTAGGAGAGGAGAAAAAGGTGGTGAAGATCCAGATGTGAGTGACTGAAGGAGAAGGAAGAGAAGGAAGAGGAAATCCGCATTATGAAAGCAAGGCCAAAATCCGAAAGTAACTCTTGGAAAGAACGAAACTATGGGCTGGAGTGCTTGAGAGGAAGGGGAAGGAGAGTATTTGAGAAGAAAGAGGGAAGGAAGCCAAAGCCAGACAAAGAAAGAATAATAATAATAATAATAATAATAATAATGAAGAGTTGGGAAAACGGAGAAGAGAAAGTGGTTACATAAATACAGAGTTAATATTGAGAATTGGAGAGGGTATAAGAAGAGGAGGGGCAAAGAGAAGGAGAACATTAGAGAAGGAAGAGAAAAGCAGAGACTAGATAGAGAAAACATCTGGGAAGATCTGAATTGTAGCAGAACATGTGTAAGTAAAGGAGGTGAATAAAAGCAACATGTAAAAGAAAGAATCTAAGATCAGGCTAGGAAAAGGGAAAAGGCATATAGATAAAGAAGGAAAAAGGATAAGGAAGAGCAGAATAAAGTTTAGGTGAGAGAGGAAAACTGAGTGTAATTAAGAGAAGGAAGAGAGATTAAAGGTGAAGAGCTACAACGGAAATAAACATAGGGGAAAAACCAAAATGACAACCAGAAGAATGACACAAATCCAGGCATCTACGCATCAGAGAAGACCATCTTGGGAGCAGGTTCAAAAATACACGATCAAAATTTAATTTTAGAGGAATTAAAACAACTATATACTGAAATGAAAGATGACATTAAAGAAATGAAAGCAGACATGGATGCAATGAGGAGAGAGATAAAACAAGAAATCCGACAGGAACTAAGAACAGAATTAAAGAATAAAAGAAACTATGGGAAAACACTCAGAAGAAATAAAAAGAAACAGACAAAAATTAGAAATTATTGAAAAAACAACAAACAACATAAATAAAAAAGTCTTAGAACTAGAGGAAATAAGAGAAAAAGATATGGATGAGAAAGCTTTACAAGACTGAAAACAAAGAGAAAAATGTAGTAAAATTAGAGGATTAAAAGAAATAGAAAATGAGGACTTGTACGAATACTTGAGTCCAATACTCGCAGACTATGTAGGAATAGAAAATGACCAATTTCAAGGAGAAATTAATAAAATGTATAGAATAAACTCCAAAATAGCTAGACAAAGAAAACTTCCTAGAGACGTGGGACTCTTTCAAACAGGAGGAATTTCTCCCCACTCTGAATGCAGCCAATGCGAATTCACGTGAATTCGCTTGTTTAGCGAATTCACATGAATCCCCATTGCATTCAGAAGGCGTTCGGAATGACTTCCCATTACCCAAAAATAACCCCTCCTTGCCCGAAATTGCGTGAGAAGCTTTAATTCGCAATAATGTGAAACCCATGATTGCATTCAGAGTGACTTCCCTTTTGCCCAAAATTGTGTGAGAAGCTCCAATTCGCATTTCGATTGTATTATACTTCCAATTTACTTCACAAGAAAAAAAAAGATTGGTAATGGCCGACCGCTAAGACGCTTCTGCCTTTGTTGGAGCAGAAAGCGCCTACCTAGGCTGGTTACTTGCTCTTAAGAGCCAGAAATCCCCAAGTCAGGGGTTTTGAGAGGGACAGGGTCCGGCTGTAAAGAAAGAAGGAGGGAAGGAAGGTGAAGAAAGATGAAGCTGTTTGGGGGAAGCAGATGAAAACGGACCGGAGTCACCACCCAGCCAAGGAGATGCCGAAGGGCAACCAGGGACGCCAGCAATTTTTAAAGTGTAATTAAGAAGATTCCATTATTACAAGCGAGGACAGACTTCTTGTAAAGGACTTAGATTGTTTAGGTTGCTAAGATACTTGGATACAATTAATTATCATGGAGACGTGGAGACTGCTTTTGAATGTTTTATGAATTGGCTCTAATAGAGGAAAGAACTTAAAGAAAGCGAGATATTTGGCATATTTATGGAGACTCTTTCCTTTTTGGAGATTCTGGGTTTGTATGCTGCAAGATTGCATTTTTGAGTCATTGAGGAGACTGGAGGAGACTGCAGTTTTAAGCTGTTAATAAACTGATATATACTAACTACCAGATTTTCCAAAGCCTAATATTTTGAGATTCTGGGCTTTATAATACACAAAGGGTTTACTTACCTACTAATTGAAATTGCAAGAGGTCTACTCGCGCTCCCAGAGGACTTGAGACGCGGAGCTGTGGCGCAGGCGCTGAGGGGAGAGCTTGGCCGCGTCACAGGGGAAGTGACTGTGGCCTCTGGGAACTGTAGTCTTCAGCCTGAAAGAGAAACAAGAGAGACAAAGCTATAAGTTACTGAAGATTGAGACATTATTTCCACTGTAAATTGGTCAACATAAATAGGAACTTGGCTTTAGCATGACCTGTCCTAGAGATTTGGGTACTCTTATTATTTGAATGCATGGGTTAATTGCATCAAGTATATTTATCATCAGAAGACAAGGACAAGACAGAATGCTTTATTGGTATTAAGCTTTTTAGGATCTGTTAACCTCCTTGGAATATAATTCTGATCTTTTGGGTTTTTTTCTTCTGCACAGATCTGAGTGCTTATTGTGTATATTGTATATTGGGTAATAAGGGGGGGGGGGGAATAAGGGAATGACTACAACTAGGAATCAAGCTAACAAAATGCAGATGGTGCAAGCAGGAAGACCTTCTACGGACTTATCTAAGCCAATTGAAAATAGTCAATTTATATTGGAGGAAATTAAGAAACTAAGCCAGAGTTTAAATGAGAGAATGGACGATCTTTCCAAATAAATGGTTGGCTTTAAGAAAGAAATTAGAAATGATTTAAAAACAGAAATAAGGGAAATGAGAAAATCGATTGATAAACTCAGCAGATTTTGTTAAGGTCAAGGATAAAATTGGAAAATTAGAGGATAAACGAGACCAATTGGAAACCAAAGTGAATTCTTTAACTATAGAAAAAGAGGGCAAGAACGATGAGAGATTATTGAACCTAATTAGATCTAGGGAGAAATATGTTAAATTAAGGGGAAATCCTGAAAAAGAGGATGAAAATCTTTTTGAGGACCTCGTCCCAATTATAGACAATTTTATGGGCAAAAATGAGTCCCTTTTTGAGATGGAAATTGATAAAATACATAGAACTGATTCGAAGCTTGCTATTGCTAACAAACTTCCTAGAGATGTCTTGATTCTTTTTGTTAGGAGACATGTTAACGATTTATTTCTGCAAATACATAGAGACCAACCATTAATAATTCAAGATCAGACAATACAGGTTTTTAGAGACCTTCCTTCAGAAGTATTAAGGCTCAGAAAGGAGTATGCTTTCTTAACTAGATATTTGAGAGAAAATAAGATCAATTACAGATGGTTTTTTCCAGCTGGTTTGTTCCTTTGGCTTCGAAAGAAGAAAATTATAATTAAAAACAGGGAGGCGAAACAACTTCTTGAACATTTAAGGAATCAAAGAGGGATAGATAGACCACAGAGCCCAAGAGATAATATAAAAAATCTTGATAAAGATGGAACTTCGAAAGTTGATAGGATTAATGTAACTGAGAAAGGGTCAGACCCTGAAAGGGGTGTTGTTCCTTCCCTGGATAACCAAGATATTCTAATGTCGGCGAATTTGGAGCAAATTGATTCTGGGTCCCCAAAACCATTAGTCAGAAACTTAGATTTGGAAAATCTAATGATGCGGGAAGCTGATGAAATGGGGTCTATATATGAATGATATAGAAGTGAATACAAGTGATTTTTCCCCCTCTCTTTCTTTCTTCTCTTTAGTGAATGATGAAATATAATTCGAAAGGTTTTAGATTTTGCTTGTGGAATGTAAAAGGGATTAATAAAGTGGACAAGAGGAAAAAAGTGGTTCAATATATTTATAAGCAGCAATACGATGTTACGTGCTTGCAGGAAATTAAAATTAAACAATCTAACAAATACTTAGTGAAATGTAATAAGTTAGGCCAGGATTACTCTTCTCTTAGTAAGGGTCGAAATAAGGGAATTGTTCTATATGTTAATAAAAAATATTACTCTAAGGAGATCTTTAAGGACACTAAGGAAGACTTGTGGGGGTTATGATTGATTTCCTAGGAGAAAACACCCTAGTAGTGGGCATTTACGGTCCAAACGAAAATAAGCATTCTTTTTATCAGGAACTATTGAATAAAATTGTGGAAGTAAAAAGTGATTCTGTAATTCTACTGGGAGATTTTAATGGAGTCATAAACCCCCATATAGATAGGTGTTCAAAGAAAAAGATCTTTAAATCACAAGGCAAGCTACCAAACTCTTTTTTTCATCTTAAAGACAATTGCAATCTGATAGACCCCTGGAGAGTGAAAAATGGAGACATGAGGGATTATACTTATTTCTAGGAGGTTCATAGATCTTGGGCTAGGATCGATATGTTTTTGACCTCTCCTTCTCTCCTTCCCCAAATTTTAGATCTGAGGTTTAAAACAAACTGGTTGTCAGATCATTGTCCAATTGAGATGATTATGGATAAGAAAAAACCAACCCATCTTTGGAAGTTAAACGACAATCTGCTTTAAAAAAACTAATATGATCAAAGAAGCAGAGAATTGTTTAAAAGAATATTTTGATTTAAACTTATCTTGTGAAGCTAAATTAGAAAACATATGGGATGCTCAGAAAGCTGTAATGAGGGGCTTCTTTATTAGTAAAAGTTCCCATTGGAAAAAGAATAGAGAAAAAGAATTGGGTATACTTCAAAAAGAGTTAGTTATAAAAACAAGACAGTTAAAAACTGACCCAACAAACAAAATGATTTTGGAAGAAATAAAGTCTGTTCAAAATAAAATCTCTTTCCTACTTACTGAGGAATTGGGGGGAAAACAAGATTTTGGAAACAGATAATGTTCGAATGGGGTAATAAAATGGGGAAATTTTTAGCTAATATTCTTAAGAATCAAACACAGAAGAGATTGATTTTCAAGCTAAAGAAAGATGGGAAAATAATGGATTTTTTTTTTGAAGAGTTATATAAAGCAAATAATGATAATTCGGAGGAAATTGAGCGTTATTTGAATAAAATAGACATAACTCCTTTTACGGAAGAGCAGAGAGAGATCCTAAATAGCTCAATCACACCTCAAGAAATTAGGAATGCAATAAAGAAATCCAAGGAAGGGAAATCTCCTGGAATTGACGGTTTCCCTAATGCCTTCTATAAAACATTCGAAAATTATTTATGTATGCCTTTATGTGAAGTTATGAATCATATATCAAATGAGAATGTTCCGAAATCTTGGCTGGAAGCCCAGATAGTTCTGTTACCTAAGGAAGGGAAGGATTTAATGGAACCGGGGAATTATAGGCCCATTTCTTTATTAAATTGTGATTATAAACTCTTTACAGCCATTCTAGCAGAAAGGTTAAAGAAAATTCTATCAACTTGGATTGGCTATGAACAGAGAGGCTTCTTACCAAATAGAAACATTAAAGATAATATTAGATATTTGCTGGATTTGATTGAAATCCATGACAAAAACATAGACAGAAAGTTGGCTATGATTTTCGTCGATTACGAGAAGGCCTTTGATAGTGTAAGCTGGCAGTTTATGTTTAAAGTATTAGAGAAATTGCAAGCAGGAGAAAACTTTATCAAATGGAGTCTCCTTCCTTGGAGGTCTTTAAGCAGAGGCTGGATGGCCATCTGTCGGGGATGCTTTGATTCGGAGTTCCTGCATGGCAGGGGGTTGGACTGGATGGCCCTTGCGGTCTCTTCCAATTCTATGATTCTATGATTCTATGATTCTATGAAATGGATCAAAGCTATATACCAAACCCAAAAAGCAAGAATTGCTTTTAATGAGGATTACTCAGAAGAAATACAAATTGAAAGAGGTACCAGACAGGGATGCCCTATTTCCCCTTTACTTTTTAATATGGTATTAGAAGTGTTCTTGACGAAGATAAGAAATGAAAGTTTAATAAAAGGAGTTAAGATAAAGGGGAGAGAGCATAAGCTTCAGGCATTTGCTGACGATCTTTTGTTGACCTTGTCGGAACCCTTGGACAGTATTGAACCTTTACTTAAAGAAATGGAATATTTTAGACAAGTATCAGGCTTAAAGGTTAACAAATGTAAAACGGACATGCTAGTTATGAATTTGACTAAAGAGGAACAGAGAGATTTAGAATTTAAATCCCAAATAGAGATCAAGAAAACTGTGAAATATTTGGGGATAAAAGTCACAACAAAGAATATAGAGTTTTTTAAAAATAATTATGAAAAAGGGTGGGCAGAGATTAAAAAGACTTGGTCAAATGAGGTAACTTTAGACTGTCTTTTTTGGGCAAGATAGTGGTTATCAAAATGATGGTGTTGCCCAAGTTATTATTTTTATTTCAATGTATCCCTATTATTGCAAATTTAAAGCCTTTTAAAACCTGGCACAAAGATCTAAATAAATTTCTCTGGAGTGGAAAGAGACCAAGAATTAGGATGAAACTGTTATTTGATAAAATAGAGAGAGGGGGTGGGCTTTACCTAATCTTAAGCTATATTATGAAGCTGTATATTTAGTTGAGTTATGGCCTTGGTTTAAGTTGGATGATCAGGTTATGTTAGATATTGAAGGCTTTGGTAATCATTTTGGATGGCACGCTTATTTATTTTATGAAAACCATTTAGTCAATAAGGAATTTGTATATTGTATAAGGTATATTGTATACCATTGTATAAGGAACGCCATTTTTAAAGTATGGTTAAGATATAAACCAAGACTTAGCCCAAAAATTCTGGAATGGTGCTCACCCAATGAAGCTTTTTTTAAAGAAACAAAAACACCTAATGGGTCATGGCTTACTTATAAAGATTTAGTCATCAATGACAATACTGCTGGTTCCCCTAGGTTTCTATCTCAGCAAGAACTTGATAGATCAGGGCTGTGTAAAACATGGTTCTTTTATAATCAACTAATGAGCAGATATGGAGTCGATATCAAAGGAGCGGGGATAGGAACTGTAGAAGAATCTTTTGAGGGACTTCTTAAGCTAAGAAACCGATATAAAATAGCAAATCTTTATGATTTACTCCTAGAATGGGAAATGGAGGATGAAATTATCAAAGACTCCATGGTAAAATGGGCACAAGACTATGGAGAAACTATCCCATTGCAACAATGGGAAATGAATTGGACCAAGAGAATTAAACACACCCTATGTGCAGATCTAAGGGAGAATCTGTTAAAGATGCAATATAGGTGGTACTGGACCCCGGTGAAGTTGGCAACTATAGATAAAACAGCATCCAACAGATGTTGGAAATGTGGAAAGGCTGTAGGTACTTTACTACATCTATGGTGGAACTATAAATTAGTTAATAAATTTTGGAGGAAGATGTATGGAGTTGTGAAGGATATTCTAAAATGTGATATAGGATTTGATCCTAAATATTTTTTATTGAATATGATGTTGAATGATGAAAAGGAGAAACGCTTTGGTAAAGTCCTTTTTTATCTAGCTGTTACCGCACGCGTGACAAGCTGGTGGAAGAAAAAAGGGGTTCCTGCTATCGAAGCTTGGCTGAATAGGTTAATCGAATATATTCAAATGGATAAACTCACTTGTTTGAAGAATGGTAAGAAGTGGGAAGCCTGGAGTGATGATTGGCTACTAGTTTTGGATTATCTAAAAAGAGAGGGGAAAAATATAAATTGGTGAAATTCAATATATAAATATATGACTCAGACAAGACATTAATTCAGGATATTTGTACTAGAGTGAAAGGAAGGGAAAAAAATATAATTTAAAAAATAGAGAAATAGATAACAGAATATATTAAGCTTGTATAAACAAGCAGTCTCTATTATACTCATGTTCCAAGGATGTTTTATTAAGATATTAGTAAAAGACCTAACATAGAATCATAGAATCATAGAATCACAGAGTTGGAAGAGACCACAAGGGCCATCCAGTCCAACCCCCTGCCATGCAGGAACTCCCAGTCAAAGCATCCCCGACAGATGGCCACCCAGCCTCTGTTTAAAGACCTCCAAGGAAGGAGACTCCACTGCACTCCAAGGAAGGAGTGTGTTCCACTGTCGAACAGCCCTTACTGTCAGGAAGTTCCTCCTAATGTTGAGATGGAATCTCTTTTCCTGGAGCTTGCGTCCATTTTTCCGGGTCCTGTTCCGTGGAG
The DNA here is from genome assembly GCA_034509955.1 of Urosaurus nigricauda. Lineage (NCBI taxonomy): Eukaryota > Metazoa > Chordata > Lepidosauria > Squamata > Phrynosomatidae > Urosaurus > Urosaurus nigricauda. The sequence goes on from JAOEGL010000002.1 coordinate 651,550, forward strand.
CAGCAGAAAACAAGCTTGCTCCCTCTTCAATGTGACATCCCATCAAGTATTTAAACATGGAGATCATATCACTTCTTAACCTTCTCTTCTCCAGGCTAAACATCCCCAGTTCCCTAAGGCGGTCCTCATAGCGCATCATGGTTTCCAGTCCCTTCACCATTTTAGTCGCCCTCCTTTGGACCCGCTCCAGTTTCTCCACATCCTTTTTGAATTGTAGTGCCCAGAACTGGACACAATATTCCAAGTGGGGCCTGACCAAAGCAGAATAGAATGGCACTATTACTTCCCTTGATCGAGACGCTATACTTCTATTGATGCAGCCTAAAATTGCATTGGCCTTTTTAGCTGCTGCATCACACTGTTGACTCATATTCAACTTGTGGTCTACTTGGACTCCTAGATCCTTTTAACATGTTGTCTCATTCAGCCATGTATCTCTCATCCTATATCTGTGCATTTCATGTTTCCTCCCTAAGTGCAGAACCTTACATTCTCTGTGTTGAATTTCATTTTGTTAGCTTTGGCCCAACTTTCTAGTCTATTCAGGTCATTTTGAATTTTGATCCTGTCCTCTGGGGTATTGGCTACTTCTCCTAATTTGGTGTCATCAGCCAATTTGATAATTAGGCTCTCAATAATTTCATCCAAGTCATTAATAAAGATATTGAATAGCACTAGGCCCAGGACAGAACCCTTTGGGACCCCACTGGTCACTTCTCTCCAGGTTGAAAAGGAGCCATTATTGAGCACCCTTTGGGTTCGGCCGGTCAACCAATTACAAATCCATACAACGGTTACCTTGTCTAGTCCACATTTGCAAGCTTGTTTACAAGAATGTCATGGGGAACCTTGTCAAAGGCCTTACTGAAATCGAGGTATACTATATCCACAGCATTCCTTTCATCTACCAAGCTGGTGATTTTATCAAAAAAAGAGATCAGGTTTGTTTGGCATGACTTGTTTCTCCGAAACCCATGTTGGCTTTTTGTGATGATGGAATTATCTGTTCCAGAATCTTTCCTGGAATTGATGACAGACTAACTAATTGTTGGGATCCTCTTTTTTCCCGTTTTTGAAGATGGGCACAACCTTTGCCCTCCTCCAGTCTGCTGGGACTTCTCCTGTTCTCCAGGATTTCTCAAAGATTGTTGCCAATGGTTCCGATATTACATTTGCCAGTTCTTTTAATACTCTAGGATGTGGTTCATCTGGTCCTGGAGACTATATTCATTTAGGTTAACCAAGTATTCCTGTACTACCTCTTTACTTATTCTGTGCTGAAATTCCTCTATTCTGTCTTCTGCTCCATTATCCTTAGGTTGAGAACCCTTTGCCTTTTCTGAGAAGACTGAAGCAAAGAAGGTGTTGAGTAATTCTGCCTTTTCTCTCTCCCCTGTTAGCATTTTGCCATCTTCTGCACGCAGTGGCCCCACTGTTTCCTTCTTCTTCCTTTTACTGCGGACATAGCCAAAAAAGCCCTTTTTATTGTTCTTAACCTCTCTAGCCAGCCTGAGTTCATTCTGTGCTTTAGCTTTTCTGACTTTATCCCTACAGGTACTGGCTATTTGTTTGAATTCCTCTTTGGTGATTCCCCATTTTTCCATTTCTTATACATGTTCCATTTAAAACTCAGCTCAGTTGAAAGTTCCTTAGTTATCCATCCTGGTTTCTTGAGACATCTACCATTTTTCTTCCTCATTGGAACTGTTTGAAATTGTGCCTTCAGTATCTCCTTTTTGAGAAACTCCCATCCGTCTTGAACTCCCTTCTCTTTTAGTATTCCTGACCATGGGATCACCCCCAGTATTTCTCTAAGTTTATAGAAATCAGCTCTCCTAAAGTCTAGAATTCGTGTCTGACTATGCCTAGATTCTCCTTTCCGCTGTAGAACAAACTCCAGGAGAACATGGTCACTTCCCCCTAAGGAGCCAACCACTTGCACCCCATTGACTAGGTCATCCCTGTTGGTTAAGATAAGATCTAAGATGGCTGATCCCCTTGTTGCCTCTTCCACCTTTTGGACAATGAAATTGTCTTCCAGGCAAGTGAGGAATTTGCTTGACCTTGAGGATTTGGCTGAGTTTGAATTCCAGCAAATGTCAGGATAGTTGAAGTCACCCATTACTACTCTATTTCTCCTATCTGAATGTGTGATCATCTGTTCTAGAAAGGCATCATCCAATTCCTCTGCCTGAGTCGGGGGTCTGTAGCAGACTCCCACAGTAACATCCCTGTTGTTTCCCTCTCCTTTAATTTTTATCCAGATGCTCTCCACTTGGCTTCTAGTATTAATATCCTGGATCTGTTCACAGTTGTAAATATCCCTCACATATAATGCTATTCCTCCTCCTTTCTTGTTTGGCCTATTTTTCTTAAAAAGATTATACCCCTCTATTTCTACATTCCAATCATGAGACTCATCCCACCAGGTTTCAGTGATGCCTATTATATCATATTTCCCCTGTTGTGCTAGGATTTCAAGTTCCTCTTGCTTATTTCCCATGCTCTGTGCATTAGTGTAGAGACATCAAAGACCATGTGTCCCCTTTGCTTGATGTCTGTGCACATTTTTTTGCCTCCTACTGTTGGGTCCTTGCACTGTTTGCCTTGTTCCCTCTATGTCAGTTTCACTATTTATTCGAGCCCGTTTGCCTTCCAAAATGCTGTCTCCCTTCCCCACATAACTCAGTTTAAAGCCCTCCCGATCAGATTCTTCAGACTGTGGGCAAAAACGTTTCTGCCAACTGGTGTGAGATGCAGTCCATCCCTTGCCAGAAGTCCCTCTTCATGGAACCGCAGCCCATGATCTAAGAATCCAAATTGTTCTCGACGACACCATCTGCTGAGCCAGTTGTTGACATCTGCAATTTTTCTTTCTATTCCTGGACCATGGCCTTCAACTGGCAGAAGAGACGAGATGACAATCTGTGCATCCATTTCTTTTAGCTTCTTTCCCAGAGCCTCATAATCCCTTCTGATATTATCAAGGCTGTGTCTTGCTGTGTCATTCGTTCCCACGAATCAAAAGGAAGGGGTATTTTTCAGTAGGTTTGATCAGTCTTGTCAGCCTCTCCGTCACATCACGGATCTTTGCCCCAGGAAGACAAAACACCTCCCGAGACATCTTGTCAGGCCCACAAATCACTGCTTCTGTACCTCTGAGCAAGGAGTCCCCCACCATGACCACGCGCCTCCTCTGAGGCTTAGCAGCAACTGTTCCCTGCGATGGAACTCCCAGGCTCCCCTGCTCTGTCCCTGAAGTCTGTCCATGCAGGTCTACCTCATCCTCCTTGATAAAGGAAAGGGCTTCAAAATGATTCTGTAGCTGTAAGCTCCCACAGCTATCCCTGATTTTCCTGCTTCTCTGTGTGACATTCCTCCAACTGTCTGCCTCTTGTGTACATGAAGTGACGTTCTCATCCCCAGCAACTTCCTCTGTGTGGTCCCCTTCCAAGATGATTCCTTCAGTTCTGTCCAGGAAAACGTCTTGCTCCCTGATATGCTGAAGTATTGCTACACTGGATTCCAGCTGCTGTACTTTCTCCTCCAAGAGGGCTACCAACTTGCACTTTGGGCATGTGAAGCTCCCCACATCTGTGGGCAAAAAGACAAACATCCCACAAGTGTTACAGGTGACTGCAGCGGTTCCTTCAGTGCCCATTGTAAGAAGTCTTAAGGAGGCACTGAAAGAAGACTGTGGGCTTCCTCCTCAAAGAAAATCCCCTGGTAAGCAGCAAAGTCAAACCCCCTGATGGCCTGGCCTATTTCTCCAATCTCTGTCAGGGAGCTCAAATTACTGGAAATATAACTTTAGACAGATCTCCTGGGTATACCAATAAGGTATAGAAATAGATATAGATATCATGTTTGAAGATCGGAAAGAAGTTCTAGGAAGTTAACTGTAACCTTTTGTTTCCTATCCCCTTACATTATGCATCTGTGTATTTGTACTTATTGTGGAGACTTGTATGTATACTAAATTGGACCTTTGTTCAGGTCACTTTATGGAATTAAGCATGGTATGATTTGTTTTTGTTTCTCTTGTTTGTTGTTGTTGTATGTTGTTTTTTCCCTAATAAAAAATTTTTAAAAATTAAAAAAAGGAAAAAATGAGAGATGAGATAATTCAAATAAATTACGAACAAAAACTAAAATTTGGAGGAAATGAATTAATAATTTACAAGGATGTTCCGTTAAGGATATTGAAGAAATGACTACAAACCGTTAACGACTCTGTTGAAACGCAACAATGTGAACTATAGATGGGAAAAATTGGAAGGGATAAACTTTAAGTATAACTCAGAAACATTCAAAATTAACTCAGTGACGAAAATGAAAGAATTTATTAAAAGATTTAGAAAAGATCTAGAAAGAAGGGAAAATTCACCTGATAAAGATGGATGTGAACAAGGAAAAACAAAGGTTAATCAGAAGGATCCCAAGCAACCAACAGAAGAGAGGACAGAAGACAATTTAGAAAAGGAGGAGAATGAAGAAATATAAGACAAGAAGGTAAAAAACACTTTATTAATATGTCAAAAATTAAGATTTTATTGTGGAATGTGGGAAGTATGAACTCTCCACAAAAAAGAAAGAAAGTCTTTCATTACTTAAATAAACAAAAGTCAGATATAACCTGCTTACAAGAAACACACATAAAAGGAAAAGATATTAGACTGATTGTCAATAAGAAATTGGGAAATGAATTTATCTCAGCTTATTTGAAAAGAAAGAGAGGAATAGCTATATATGTTAACCCCAAATTTGAAATAAAAAATATATTTAATGACAGTAATGGAAGATATCTGGGCCTAGAAATTAATATGTTCAATACGAAATATTTAGTTGTAGGTATTTATGGTCCACAAGAAAAGAAAAATGAATTCTATAATAAAATAACAGAGATATTGAATGAGTTTCCATACGAAAAGACTTTACTAATGGGAGACTGGAATGGGGTAATTGATACAGAAAAAGATAGAAAATCAGATAAACATATTAAAAAGACGTAGGGAAAACTAAGTTACTTACTTGATAGAATCACAAAATGTAATAGACGTATGGAGACATAAATACAAAACCGCTAGAGACTATACATTCTTTTCTGAAAGGCATAAATCCCTTTCAAGACTTGATATGTTTCTAGTATCAAAAAGCCTGTGTAACGAAGTATTGAAAATGGACTCTGAACCAAGAGCAATATCGGACCATAATCCGATAACAATATTTATAAGAGGAAGACAATCTGAAATCTCCTGGAAATTAAATGAAACTCTTATGCAGAAAGAAGAAATAATTAAAAAGGGAAAGAAACTCTAAAATATTATTTCAAAGAGAACTTGAAAGATGACATAAATATCACTACAGTTTGGGAGGCATCTAAAGCTGTAATGAGGGGCTTCTTTATTCAGCAAAACAACATAGTACAAAAGAAAAAAAGATAAAGACTTCAGGAGTTATATTAGGACTTGCAAGAGAAGGAAAAAGATTTAAACATTAATCCCTCAAATAAAGTAATAGAAAAGCAAATAAAAACACTGAAAAGACAGATTGAATTAGAAGAAGCAAAAGAATTACAAAATAAATTAAGATATATAAACCAAAAATTCTATGATCAGGCAAACAAACCAGGCAGATGGCTGGCTCAGAAAATTAAGAAGTCCAAAGAGCGAAATATTATTACAGAAATTAAGAAAGGATCGACTCTAACTTCATCTGCCGAAGTTATAAAAAACTTTCTAGACAAAGCAAACCTAAGCCCCCTGACAGACCATCAGAGGAAACTCCTGAATGCTCCAATAACGTCAATGGAAGTGATAGGAGCGATAAAAAAACAGCAAAACAGGGAAGGCACCGGGTCCTGACGGCTTTGGAGCAAGCTATTATAAAACTTTCGAAGAACAGCTTTTAATTCCTTTGAAATCAACAATGAATGCGATCAGTGAAACCAATTACACTATCACCTGGAAACAAGCAAACATAATATTATTATTGAAAGAACACAGAGATCCAGTGGAAGTTAAAAAATATAGACCTATTTCCCTGTTAAACACGGATTACAAACCGTTTGCTTCAATATTGGCAGGAAGACTCAAAAAAAATACTTGTAGGCTGGATCCATAAAGACCAATCAGAGTTCCTTCCAAATAGGCAGATTAGTGATAACATAAGACATATACTGAATATCATAGAATATTTTGAGAGAAATAATGAAAAAAAATAGCCATGATTTTTGTCGATTTGGAAAAAGCTTTCGACAGTTTACACTGGGAAATAATATTTGCAACATTAGAGGTAATTGAGGCAGGCCCTATCTATTTAAATTGGATAAAAAGCATAAATAAGGACCAGAATGCAAAACTTATAATCAACTCTGAAAAAACAAAGGACTTTCAAATATGTAAGGGAACCCGCCAAGGTTGCCTTCTCTCACCCTTATTATTTATATTGGTTTTAGAGTCTCTAAATAACAGATTAAGATTAGAAAAGGAAGTAAATGGAGTAAATATAAGAAAATAATGAACATAAGATGAAACTATTCGCAGATGACATTGTGTACACCGTAGAAAACCCGGGGGAAAATATAGAGATACTGTTGGAAATATTGCAAGAATGTGAAAAAGCCTCAGGGCTAAAGATAAACAAGGAAAAAAACAACAATCATAACAAAAAATATGAATAGTCAGGAAGAACAAGAACTGGAAGATCAATGTGGGTTAAAAATCGGGAAAAAGGTAAAATATCTAGGAATCAATCTAACAAGTAAAAATTCTGATATTTTTCATAATAACTATGAATCATTATGGAAAGAAATTAGGAAAGATTTGGAAAACTGGAGTAAACTCCAGCTATCACTACTTGGAAGAATTTCGCTTATACAGATGAATCTTCTACCCAAACTTCTTTTCCTATTTCAAACAATCCCAGTCATCTACAATTATAAACCTTTATTTCAATGGCAAAAAGAAATATCAAAGCTCATTTGGAACAAGAAAAGACCTAGGATAAAATTTAAAATTTTATGTAACATAAAGCAAAGAGGAGGGCTGGGTCTCCCGAACTTAAAATTTTTTTATGAAGCCTGCTGTTTGACCTGGCTAAGCGATTGGATAACACTAGAAAACGAACATCTCTTAAGTGTAGAAAGTGATAATCTGTGGTTCGGATTTCATGGATATCTACTATATAATAAGGACAAAATGAATAAAGAAAGTAAAAATCATTTGGTTAGAAAAGCTCTCCTTAACGTATGGAAGAAATACAAAAAGAGACTATGCCCAAAAATTCCCTTGTGGTGCTCCCCGCATGAGGCCCTCTTTAAAAGAGAAGGAATTCAGCAACTTAAATGGCTAAGATACAAAGATTTATTGAAAAACACACAAGAAAATTTAGACATCAAATCACAGGAGGATTTGAAAAGATGGGGTATCGATTGCCATTGGTATCTCTATTGTCAATTACGGGAAAGATTCAAAATTGATAGAAAAATAGAAGGGTTTCAATCAGAAAAAACAGAATGGGTAAAAATTATAGACAAGGGGAGAAAAAAATGATTTCGAGAAATTATAAATTACTTTTAGAATGGGAAACTGAAGAAGAGATTATTAGACAAAGCATGATTCGGTGGGCACAAAATATAGGACACACTATAGATTACCAGAATTGGGAGGAGCTATGGAATAAAACAATAAAACATACTTCGTGCCAAGATCTGAAAGAAAATGTCTATAAAATGATTGATAGATGGCACCTTTCTCCCAATAGATTAGCTGAAATGTTTAAAAACTCCAAACTTAACTGCTGGAAATGTTTCTATAACACAGGCACATACTATTGTTAAGGTAAAATTGATAAAGCCATTGATAACCAACTGATAACCAATAATCTCTGCCATTAATGATCAATAATGAACAGTTCAGCCATAGTAAGAAATAGAGCTAAAGGGAAAACTTGTCCTTTTGAATTCGGCTTGTAGCCCCCACCTTAGAAGGGAGGAGGGAAGAACTAAAGCATGAAATTCTCTTCACTGAGAAACGAGTGGGCCCCCTTCAAGGCCACAGCTAAGCTGATAAGGTTTCTTTTCTGTAAGGCATTCATTGATGTTGCAAATCAGGCTAGCTGAGAGCCAGCCCGGAGACAACACACACACACATATATATATAAAAATGAATGTTAAACTACGCATGCTCAATGAATATTTCATGAATTGATAAAACTGGGCACGCCATTTTTTAGAGGCATTCGGTCATGGGATGGCCCGTGATTGAACCTCTGCATGCAGACTAAGACTGTTTGGAATTAATAAATCTGATTGGAAATTTTCACAAATGCCTGACTTGCATAATTGGTTGTGAATGGGTTAATTGACCCTATGTTTACCTTAACATTTGGCACCCCAGATGGGACCTTAAGAGGTCAACACCTCTGCCCCTGACCCCGGCTTTGTGAAGAGATCCAAGACAGGGAGATTTCTCCCCCTCCCCCATCACCTTGAGATATGCAGGACTCCGGCGCTATCGATCTTATCAGGAATGTGGCCACTGCCAGACCTTTCTGGTACCTGTTAGGCTGGAGACCGCTGGAGAAGCCCACATATTATCAAAGTGACCTTTGAGGGATTCAATTCCAAACAGCCTTAGAATCCAGCGCTGGAGAAAGGGGGGGGGGGGGGAAGAAAAAGAAAAGAAAAAAAGGAGAGGAGAAAAAAGCACGTGCTGGTGAGTAGGAGGAAAAAGGGCTCTTTCTTTCTGATTCTGCACCTTTAAAAAAAAATAAAATAAATAGGTTTTGGCCTGGTTCAAGTGAACCGAAGAGGGGGAGCGGATCCACCCCCTGATAAGGTTTTTTGATAAGGTTCTTTTCTGCCTTTTCTATGGGAGGCAAATGGGTTTTGTTTTCACTGTTGAGAGATTGTGTGTGTGTGTGTGGCTGCATGCTTGTCAACCATTTGGTGCCTGGGGGCGGCCCTGGGTAAATTGGTTTTCTGGGAGGCATTGCATTGCAGTGAATGAGTGAATTCCCTTTTGTGTCTGTGATCTATCCTTGTTAGCAATTAGGATAGGCAGGTAGGAAAGAGGGATGGGGTGGGAGGTCCTCTCTCTCTTTCTACCCTCTTTTTTGAATTTAGGGGTGCAACGCCATAGAAATCTGTAGAAGCCACAGAAGAAAATGGCGATGGTGCACGAAACCCTTCCCTTTGGCCTAGAGCCAGAAAGTCTGAAACAGGTCTTTTGAAGATGGCTCAACTCTGGTTCCCCGCCACCTCCCACCTCAGGAATGTGATGATAAAAAAGCTTGAAATGTTCAGAAAATGGATTTTAAGTAAGCCACGCTTCCAAAAAGAAGCCCAAAAGCTAAAAAAAAAGAGAGAAAAAAGAGGAAAAATAAATAAAAAGAAATAAAAATGAATGTTCACATGCACATGACCCATTGAGAAGTTAGAACAATGAATAAAGGAACTTTAGCCAGCTAAGGCTCAGCTTTGAAGCCAAGGTCCAGACTTGATACATTACAACTGATTATGGACCACTGAACATGTGCAGATGCATAAAATAATAATAACAACGATAATAATAGAAAGACTGAAAGAAAAAGTGGGCAGCATGAGCTTCCTAGCTGAAGTCCACTTCCTCAGATGTATTTGGATAAGATGACAACAATAAATAATAATAATAATAATAATAATAATAACAACAACAACAACAACAGGGCATACATGTTACCTGGTCAGATATGTCCAGATGCCCTGCAGGAGACCAAGATGGATACGCTCAGGTAATAGACCCCAAGGCAGATGTTTCCCAAAATGCCCTTGATGTTAGAAGGAACCACGAAAGACAGAAGGCCTTAGAAGAGAATGTTTTCAGTCCAGTTGAGAGCCCAGTGAGTAGGTACACAAGGAGAGAGATGAAGCAAGTGAGAATGAAGGAGACATTTGTGTCAGTAGTTGTTACTGAAGAACAAGTTTCACAAGTTTACTGGCGCAGCAGTAGTGGACACCAGTGTCCAGAGCAGCCAGAGAGGAGAGAGTGGATGTGGATGTGAAAGAGAAAGCAGAAAAAGAGGAGTCCAGCGCTCAGTAGTTAACCCCAGTTGCTTATGCTATTGAAGGAAAAAAGGTGCATTTTGAATTCAGCTTCAGAAAGGAGGGGCAACAGCCCACAAATTCAGAAAGGAGGGGGGAAAGCAAAGGAGCGCTTCAGTGAAACAAAGAGAGCTGTGAGCTCAAGGACATTGGTAACCAGCTGTCTTGATAAGAAATTTGTGTTCACAAAATGTTTTCATGCTGGAGCTGAAAATTGGGAACTGTAAAATACAAAATGAATTCAAATAGGACATGTGTTCGTTTTAACTCCAACTTGCCCATACCACGGATTGGCAAAGGCTCACTTTGCAAAGTATAAGCAACTCTGTCCTTTCACTCTGAAGGCACAAACCTTATGTGAATAATCTACTTTAGTTATGCAAAACAAGAGAGAAATGCCTAAGTGATGCCAGTGAACTGTTCAGTTAGCCTGGACACTGTGAAAAGCCAGAGATGACCAAGGAGGAATTGTGAGTGTCCTTAGGAATGGCTGGATACAGCAAGAATCAGATCCCAGACTTTGCTTCCATAGTCAAACCCTTATATGATATGCTAAAAAAAGAAAAGACCAGAACCTACCCCATTTGAACGGACTGGTGAAGATAGGGCAACCCTAAGACAACTGGAAAGAGCCTTTAGCAGCTTGCCAGCCCTGGGACTACCAGATGTGAGCAAACCCTTCCAAACAGTAGTGGGCGTGCTCACCCAGAAGCTTGGAACATGAAATTGTCCAGCAAAGGTATAGACCTAGCCTGGTTGTCTCATATGCATTGCTGCTACACCCCTCCTATTAGAGGAAGCAATCAAATTCACCTATGGACAAGATTAGAGACCCAAGGGGCTGTGTGAAAACCTTAATGTGATTACCTTAAATCCAGTCCCTGTTGGTCCAGCACCTGAGTGCAATCCAGAGAATCCACAAGCTGGCTACGCTGTGGTTCAGGAAGATGAGAAGCTGGTCCCCTTCCAGGAAGGACCTCAATTCAAAAACATTGAGCTAATTGCCTTAATGAAAGCATTGCAGTAAGATCTATACTGATGGGATATGTAAAGTGCTCCTGGATGCTAGTATTCTTTGAAAAGAAATTGACTTAAATCAGAGACTTGAGACGAGAAATTTGGAAATGCCTATGTGTGCTTGCTCCAAAGACTGTGTTTCAAAATTAGAAAAAGGAAACATGATGAAGGAAAAAGCAGAATCACAGCTTATGTGAGATAATAACAACAGCAACAAGTGCAAAGATATGCAAATAATGACATCAACTTAACTGCTGAGGTAAAAATCAGAGACTGATAGCCCTCATCAGAGCATTAAAATGGACTACAAAAAGACATGATGCAGAAGTTAAACTTCACTTAAAGCAAATGGCAAGTATTCAAGTAGACTTTACCCACATGCCACCTGTTGATGGCTAAAAGACTGTTTTAGTAGCCATATGTACCCTTTTCAGATGAGTGAAAGGGATGGTCAGAGAATAACATTCCCTTGGAGACATCATCTCCAGATATGGATTGCCCCAACAGACTTATGGTGACAATGATGCCTCATTCCAAATGCTATTTTGCCTGTCATGGTAGAGACTCTGATATTAAAGAAGCAAGCAACTTGACCAAATAATACCTGCTCAAGAGTTCAGCCCTGAAGACATAGTTTGGATTAAAAGCTACAAAGAAAACATTGAAAAAGACTCTTTGCTGTTTTGTTGACTACTCCCACTTCCTTGAAAGTTAATGGGGATCCTGTTTGCACCCATTGAAGCAACTAACTGCAGAGCTGATTCCAGTAACCTGATCTGTTACCAACCAGAGAGTTCCAGATGACCCGGGAGACGAAAGGCCAACGCCAGTCGCCCATCGAAGCCTCCTTGAATCTGGGTTCAAGGCAGCAAAGCCAACGGACGCGATCTAGAGAAGACTAACTTGGGACCTGGAAAACCGAGTTAGCGAAGTTCTGGAGGGTGCTGCAACCACTCCCTACCTGGAGAGAGGAGTGGTCACCACCTGAAGATTCACCTACTTCAGCCAGAAGGCTTTGTTTTAAACTGTTTCATTTGGTCATAATATTGTTGTTGATTATAGTTATTGTGGGGGATTTGGTTCACTATCTGAGATGGGAAAAGGTAATCCATGCCAAGATTGCATCAAAACAGTGGGAACAGGAAACAAAATTGGGCTAACATGCAGAGTAAACACTCATGCACTGGTATACAATTGGCCTTTCACAACATCATATAGCTCAACATGCCAAGAATTAGAGAGAAAACACTTGCTATAGTCCTGCAGGAAAACCAGTCCAGGGTATTTGCAGGCACATATATGTTCATGGCAATGGAATCTCATTGTCAAGAGTTAGGGTTGGGTTCCCCATGCCAGGGGCAACCATTGAAGCACTGAGCATTTGCAAAATGGCCAAACTGAGGAAATTCAGAGGGGCAAAGAGCCTTTTACAAACAATACACATGCCATGGGACACCCAGAGGGTCCAATACTGATTGTGTCAGTCCACAGAATTGACATTGTTAGAACTTGGGGACAATAGACACTGATGCATGCTACGTTACACAGAGTTCCAATACACACAGATAGTGAGACCAAACAGTGAAGTGTGAAATGGGAATTGATGGTAAGAACTTGTTAAGTGACTGTTTGGGATTATTCTGTCTCAAAAGTACCAGATACACCTTCTTCTCTGAGTTTTGGAAGAAGAAGAAAACTTTTCCAGATTCCTGATGTTGGTAAGAATTTGTGTTTCACTTTTGCAGAGAAGTGACAGTGGAAGAAGGAGCTGCAAATCCACACAGACAGTGGATGCCAAGAGACTTGTTGGTTTTACAATTTCATTAATCTTTGGTGGCCAAAGTCCCTAAGAGAAGAAGAAAATATACTTAGCCAATGGAATGTGCTGAAATTGTGTTGAAATTCTTATTCCCAGCTATCAAAACCTATTCGTGGTTCAATTGGGTTTGGGGGACAAAAAAATGAAATGATGAAAAGAATTAATTGCTGTTATTGATACACAAACTGTTTGCATCATAATGTATGTCACCTATGGCAATCAATGGCTTTATTGGAATAAATGCAGACAAATCAAAGACTTGATTTGTCAGCAGAAGAAAAGGGAGGAGATGTTAAGGTAAAATTGATAAAGCCATTGATAACCAACTGATAACCAATAATCTCTGCCATAATGATCAATAATGAACAGTTCAGCCATAGTAAGAAATAGAGCTAAAGGAAAAACTTGTCCTTTTGAATTCGGCTTGTAGCCCCCACCTTAGATGGGAGGAGGGAAGAACTAAAGCATGAAATTCTCTTCACTGAGAAACGAGTGGGCCCCCTTCAAGGCCACAGCTAAGCTGATAAGGTTTCTTTTCTGTAAGGCATTCATTGATGTTGCAAATCAGGCTAGCTGAGAGCCAGCCCGGAGACAACACACATATATATACAGCGGTCCCCCGGGATACGAATCCCCCGGGTTAAGAAAACCCCGGGATCCGAAACCGGCGGGACTGCTACTGTACCCCCCGGGATCCAAAGGATCCCCCGGGATACGAAAAAAAGGGACGTCCCTTTTCCTCCGAGGCCAGGCTTCAGAGGAGAAGGGACGGCCTTTCGTCCCTTTTCCTCCGAGGCCAGGCTTCGGAGGAGAAGGGACGGCCAGGAGGCCTCTGCGGCTGAGGAGAAAGGAAGGCCCGATCCGGCGGATCGCGCCTTCCCTTCCCCGGCCAGGAGGCCTCCGCGGCTGAGGAGAAAGGAAGGCCCGATCCGCCGGATCGCGCCTTCCCTTCCCCGGCCAGGAGGCCTCCGCGGCTGAGGAGAAAGGAAGGCCCGATCCGCCGGATCGCGCCTTCCCTTCCCCGGCCAGGAGGCCTCCTCGGCTGAGGAGAAATGAAGGCCCGATCCGCCGGATCGCGCCTTCCCTTCCCCGGCCAGGAGGCCTCCGCCAGGCCAGGCTACGGCCAGGCTTCGGAGGGGAAGGGATTTCCCTTCCCCTCCGCTGGCGGCCAGGCCTCGGAACGGATTACCTATTTCCTATGGGAAATAGGCCCCGGGTTACAAAATTTTCGGCTTACGAAAAAGGTGCCGGAACGAATTAATTTCGAAACCCGGGGGACCACTGTATATATATAAATGAATGTTAAACTACGCATGCTCAATGAATATTTCATGAATTGATAAAACTGGGCACGCCATTTTTTAGAGGCATTCGGTCTGGGATGGCCCGTGATTGAACCTCTGCATGCAGACTAAGACTGTTTGGAATAAATGGGTCTGATTGGAAATTTTCACAAATGCCTGACTTGCATAATTGGTTGTGAATGGGTTATTTGACCCTATCATAGAATCATAGAATCATAGAATCGTAGAGTTGGAAGAGACCACTAGGGCCATCCAGTCCAACCCCCTGCCATGCAGGAAAACCAAATCAAAGCATCCCTGACAGATGGCCATCCAGCCTCTGTTTAAAGACCTCCAAGGAAGGAGACTCTATCACCTTCCGAGGAAGTGCGTTCCACTGTCGAACAGCCCTTACTGTCAGGAAGTTCTTCCTAATGTTCAGGTGGAATCTCTTTTCCTGGATCTTGCATCCATTGTTCCGGGTCCTGTTCTCTGGAGCAGCAGAAAACAAGCTTGCTCCCTCCTCAATATGACATCCTTTCAAATATTTAAACAGGGCTATCATATCACATCTTAACCTTCTTTTCTCCAGGCTAAACATCCCCAGCTCCCTAAGTCGTTCCTCATAGGGCATGGTTTCCAGACCCTTCACCATTTTTGTCGCCCTCCTTTGGACACGCTCCAGTTTCTCAATGTCCTTTCTGAATTGTGGCGCCCAGAACTGGACACAATATTCTAGGTGGGGCCTGACCAAAGCAGAATACAGTGGCACTATTACTTCTCTTGATCTAGACACTATACTTCTATTAATGCAGCCCAAAATAGCATTGGCCTTTTTAGCTGCCACATCACACTGTTCACTCATGTTCAACTTGTGGTCTACTTGGACTCCTAGATCCCTTTCACACGTAGTTTCATTCAGCCAGGTGTCACCCATCCTATATCTGTGCTTTTTATTTTTCCACCCTAAGTGCAATACCTTACATTTCTCTGTGTTGAATTTCATTTTGTTAGCTTTGGCCCAGCTTTCTAGTCTATTCAGGTCATTTTGAATCTTGATCCTGTCTTCTGGGGTATTAGCTATTCCCCCTAATTTGGTGTCATCTGCAAATTTGATAAGTATGCTCTCAATTCTGTCATCTAGGTCATTGATAAAGATGTTGAATAGCACTGGGCCCAGTACAGAACCCTGTGGCACCCCACTGGTCACTTCTCTCCAGGACGAAAAGGAACCATTGTTGACCACCCTTTGGGTTCGGTCAGTCAACCAGTTACAAATCCATGTAACAGTTAACTTGTCTATCCCACATTTTGCAAGCTTGTTTGCAAGAATGTCATGGGGAACCTTGTCAAAGGCCTTACTGAAATCGAGGTATACTATATCCACAGCATTCCCTTCATCTACCAAACTCGTAATTTTATCAAAAAAAGAGATCAGGTTCGTTTGGCATGACTTGTTTCTCTGAAACCCATGTTGACTTTTTGTGATTATGGCATTAGCCTCTAAATGTTCACAGACTCTCTGCTTAATGATCTGCTCCAGAATCTTTCCTAGAACTGATGTCAGACTAACTGGACGATAATTGTTGGGATCCTCTTTTTTCCCCTTTTTGAAGATGGGGAAGTTTGCCCTTCGCCAGTCTGCTGGGATCTCTCCTGTTCTCCAGGAGTTTTCAAATATGATTGCCAATGGCTCCGATATTACTTTTGCCAGTTCTTTTAATACCCTTGGATGGAGTTCATCTGGTCCCGGAGACTTAAATTCATTTAGATTAACAAGGTGTTCCTCTACTATCTCTTTACTTATTCTGTGCTGAAGTTCCCCTGTTCTGTCTTCTTCCCTATTATCCTTAGGTTGGGCACCCTTTGCCTTTTCTGAGAAGACTGAGGCAAAGAAGGTGTTGAGTAATTCTGCCTTTTCTCTATCTCCTGTTAGCATTTTGCCATCTTCTCCACGCAGTGGCCCTACCGTTTCCTTCTTCTTCCTCTTGCTGCGGACATATCCAAAAAAGCCCTTTTTATTGTTCTTAACCTCTCTAGCAAGCCTGAGTTCATTCTGCGCTTTAGCTTTTTTGACTTTACCCCTACACATGCCTGCTATTTCTTTGAATTCCTTTTTCGTGATTTCCCCCTTTTTCCATTCCTTATACATGTTCCGTTTCAAACTTAGCTCGGTTGAAAGTTCCTTAGTCATCCATCCTGGTTTCTTGAGACACCTCCCGTTTTTCTTTCTCACTGGAACTGTTTGTAATTGTGCCTTCAGTATCTCCCTTTTGAGAAAGTCCCATCCGTCCTGAACTCTTTTATCTTTTAGTATTTCTGACCATGGAATCATCCTCAATACTTCTCTAAGTTTACTGAAATCCGCTCTCCTAAAGTCTAGGATGCGTGTCTGACTCTGCCTGGCTTCTCCTTTCCACTGTAATACAAACTCCAGGAGAACATGGTCACTTCCACCTAATGATCCCACCACTTGCACCCCATTAACCAAGTCATCCTTGTTGGTTAGGATCAGATCTAAAATAGCTGACCCCCTTGTTGCCTCTTCCACCTTTTGGACCATGAAATTGTCTTCCAGGCAAGTGAGGAATTTGCTAGACCTTGAGGATTTTGCTGAGTTTGACTTCCAGCAAATATCAGGATAGTTGAAGTCGCCTATCACTACTACATCTCTCTTTTCTGACTGTGTGGTCATCTGTTCTAGAAAGATATCATCCAATTCCTCAGTCTGACTTGGGGGTCTGTAGTAGACTCCCACCGTAACACCCTTGTTGTTTCCCTCCCCTTTGATTCTTATCCAGATGCTCTCCACCTGGCTTCCATGATTGATGTCCAGGATCTCTTCACTGGTGTAAATATCTCTGACATATAGTGCTATTCCTCCTCCTTTCCTGTTTGGCCTATTTCTCTTAATAAGGTTATACCCCTCTATTTCCACATTCCAATCATGAGACTCATCCCACCAGGTTTCAGTGATACCTATTATATCATATTTGCTTTGTTGTACTAGGAGTTCGAGTTCATCTTGCTTATTTCCCATGCTCTGTGCATTAGTGTAGAGACACCGCAGACCATGGTTCCCTTTTACTTGCTGCCTGTGCAAGTTTTTTTGCCTCCCACTGTTGGGTCCTTGCACTGTTTGCCTTGTTTCCTCTATGTCAGTTTGACTATTTTCGCCATCCCTTTTGCCTTCCTTAATATTGTCTCCCTTCCCCTCGGAACTCAGTTTAAAGCTCTCCTGATCAAGTTCTTGAGACTGTTGGCAAAAACATTTCTTCCAACTGGCGTGAGATGCAACCCGTCTGTTGCAAGAAGTCCCTCCTCATGGAACCGCAGCCCATGATCCAAGAATCCAAATCCTTCTCGGCGGCACCATCTGCGAAGCCAGTTGTTCACATCTGCTATTTTCCCCTCCCTTCCTGGACCATGCCCTTCAACTGGCAGAAGAGACGAGATGACAACCTGTACATCCATTCCTTTCAGCTTCCTACCAAGCGCCTCGTAATCCCTTTTGATGTTCTAAATGCTGTGTCTTGCAGTATCATTAGTTCCCACGTGGACCAAAAGGAAGGGGTATTGGTCAGTAGGCTTGACCAGTCTTGTCAGCCTCTCTGTCACATCCCGGATCTTTGCACCTGGAAGACAACACACCTCTCGAGACATCTTGTCAGGCCTACAAATCACTGCTTCTGTACCCCTCAGCAAGGAGTCCCCCACTACGACCACACGCCTCCTCCGAGGCTTAGCAGCGACTGTTCCCTCGGGTGGGACTCTCAGGCTCCCCTGCTCCATCCCTGAAGTCTGTCCATGCTGCTCTTCTTCATCCTCCTTGATAAGGGAAAGAGCTTCGAATCGATTCTCTAGCTGCAAGCTCCCCGAACAATTCCTTCTTGGTTTACTTCTCTTTGTGACATTCCTCCAGCTGTCTGCCTCCTCTGTTTGGCAAGTGACCTCTTCCACCCTAGCATCTTCCTCTGCATGGTACTCATCCAAGATGGTTAGTTCTATTGTGTCCAGGAAATCCTCTTGTTCCCTAATCTGGTGAAGTGTAGCTACTCTGGACTCCAGCTGCTGCACTTTCTCCTCCAAGAGTGCTACCAACTTGCACTTGGTGCATGTGAAGTTCTCACCCTATGTTTACCTTAACACTATCACATATGGTGGACATGCCCGAAAGCCAAAAAATATTGGTTGGGCATTTTTGAAATTAAAATAAATATCTCTTTCACTCCAGAAATATTTTTATTAGGAATGATTGATGAGGAAACAGAAAAAATTCATGGTAGAATGTTGTTTTTTATGCTAACCTGTGCTAGAATTTGTTTTGCCAGGAACTGGAAAGCAGATAAACCCCCATCGATTGAGCAATGGATAATGAAAACATATGGAACTGCTGAGTTGGACATTACGAATTGTTGGATGAGGGATAAAACTGAAGAAAAAACTAAAGAGGACTGGAAACCATTTTACGGTTTTTAAAAAGAATATTGGAAAGAAATTGTGTGGAAAAAAATAATCTATAATGTTTCTGATATATTTAAAGTACAGTCAGTAAGGTTGGATAAAACTTTAACTGTCAATATCAGATTAGAAGATGTTTTTTCTTTAAGTCTCACCTAGACTGCTATTAAATAGAGGTTTAGAACACAAATTCTTTACTGTTTATCTTTTGGATATTATAGATAAAGGAAGAACAAAATTAAGAGTAAAGAAAACACTGATTTGTATGTTAAGATAAAACAAAGACTTTTAAAATACTGACTAGTGGAATCTCAAATAGAAGGAAGTCAGCTATATGTTATATGTTTTTTATATTTGGAAAATTAATGTTTGCATTCTGTATTTTATGTGTGTTATTAGTATTATGTTGATCACTGTGTATCTGTTTTTCTTTCTGTTTTTTTTTTCTTGCATTTTTTGTACCTGTTTGTCTGGTTAGCACCAATAAAAATTATTTTAAAAAGAAAGAAAGAAACCGACACATTGCTCTATATTTCATATCTGGGAGAATAAGTATAATGGGTTCCTACAGTCTGGGCCTACATTTTGTTGGCTGGCAAATGCAATGTATACATCAAGCACATGCAATATATAGCATGGGTGCACATGCACAAAACCCTCTGGTAGGGAAAACAACCATGCTCCCATGCAGATGTTTTAGGCCTGTGATGGGGCCCACTATGTGGAGGTCAACTTTTCAGGTGTGATTACAGTAAGAGGAAACCTCTGACTCCCTCTTTTTTATATTTATTGAACAAGGAACAGTGCAGAAGGCCAACAGCAAAAACAGTACAGAACTTTGCACATGTAAACATACTCCGGGAACCCAAATGTCCAAGGCATGTGCATGGACACGCAAAGTGCAATGCAACAAACAAAACTACCGACTAAGCCCCACATCACAGTTTCTTGCCGGCCATGAAGGACGACACAGCGGTGCAAAACGAACCAATGCACATTTAGGGAGTGTAAATTTTCTTCTTCTTTATAATCCTTTTGGGCCTGGGGCAACTGTTAACCTGGGAGGAAAGTATTTCCGTTTCCCGGACGGAACAGGTGAATTGCGATCCGGGTACGCCTTCCTCGTTGCTTTCAGTTTCAGGGGCCGCAAACTCCCTTGCTTGTCCAAGCTCCAGGCAACTTCTCTTGGGTGCCTGCTGGGAGCCACTGCCCACCCCAGATGCAGGGACGTTTTCGGAGATTGGGCTGCAGGCCCTACGCGATTTGCCTGCTACCCTCCTCTGTCGCTCGGCAAGTTCAAGCTTTCTTTCTTCAAGGTCCAATTTCCGCCTTTCGAGCACAGTTTGTTGCTCCCTCTCTTCCCTTTCCTCCCTCAGTCTTCTGTCTTCCAGAGCAAGTTTGGCCTTATTAATTTCGACTGGCATGTTCAGAGAGGCTCTCCAAGTAACGGAGGAGCTGTGCTCTGTCCTGCTGGCAGGCCCGCGTGTCCGCACTAATAGATTCAGCTACCTGTAACATAACCTGCTCCATCCGCCTTCTCTGCTGTTGCTGGCCAAGCGGAAATGTCTTCGAGACAGCTGTCCCTCCTTCCGGCTGTGTTCGATTATCGCCGTGACGATGTGTTCCCCTCTTCTGGCTCTCCCCTCTCTGAGGACATCCCCGGTTGCCAGAGGACCTGTTGGCCTGGGGCGGGCAACATTCTCTTGGGGTCCTTGAAGTTGAGAGATGTTTAGTAAGCACAATTGGTGCCAAGAAACTGTGGACACATAGACATGTTTGGATTGCACCTATAGATCTGGGATTCAGGAGAATGTAGGATCGTTAGGACCGCGGTCAAAAACAAAAAAAGGAGTTAGGTATGTATATGCAACTTGAAAGATGCACCCACCACATGCTTCTGGAGACCCTTCCCCTGTGGGTCTTCGTTCTCCTGGTCTACCGGACCCTCTAGTTGTTCAGTCAGCATGCCTTCCTCTTGATCGGGCTGAACTCTGCCCTCCTCCTGCTCCTCCATTCCATCAATGTGAGATTCTAAGGATGGGGCAGAGAAACAAAGGGCTAGTTAGTTTTTATTCCTCATTATCATTCTAACACTAGGTTGGCAGGTTATGACTATTAATCCCTCACAGCTTGTGTAGTGGCACTGCAAATGGTGATGGTTTCGTTGTGCCCTTTTTCAGCCATAACGTTGTTCTTGGAAATTGTTAGAACTCAATATTTCTGTGGTTTGTGTTGAGATGTTTCTGAATGTGGCTTTTGCCCCATATGTCCAAGAGGGAAAACACTTCCCGGTGCTCCCAAGCATTTAGGATCTGTAGGTTTGCTAACTATTGAAAGATCCATGAACAAGATAAAGTGAGTCCTTTTTCCCTTATTCAGTTTTCCTTTCATGAAGCTGTTCCTGCTGCAGTCTACCTGTGAAGGAGAAATGTAGTTCATCAATACGTTGGCAAGAATCTGCATAATAGGAGTCTCCTGAAACGGCAGCCCCAGTCGCAGCAAAGGAGTGTAGACCAATGCTATAGAAGTACCCAAAATGGACAAGAGGAGAGGGGTCTAGATAGAAATGCCAAAGAGGAGGCTGTAAGGGAATGAGAGGCAGGCCCAGCTCCATCAGGAGAAGAAGAAGAGCCCTCCCTCCATGCCTTCTGACTTGGTCCAGGCCTCCGAGGGAGAGACCTGACCCCTTCCACACCAAAATTCCCTTCTTCTTTTGTGCCATGTCTTTTTAGGTTGTAAGTCTGATGGCGGAGTTGAGGCAGTGGCTGGGTAGGACTTTGCCTGGCACAATGTGTCAGCATTGAAGACCCCTGGCTCCCCCTCCCTAACTGGGTTCATTGTAAGAGAGTTCCTGCATGGCACAACAGGTCATCATAGATGACCCCTGGGCTCCCAATCCTAAAGGTGTTCTGTGAAAGAGAGTTCCTGCGTGGCACAACGGTTCTGCATTGACGATCCCTGGGCTCCCTTTCCTAAATGGATTTCTAGAAAGAGAGTTCCTGCGTGGCATGACGGGTCAGCATAGATGACCCCTGGTTCCCCCTCTCTAAAGGGCTTCCTTGAAGATCAATTCCCTATTTACGACCCAAGGGCCTCCTGATGGATTAGGAATAATAGGAAGTCTTAAAGATATGTCTGGTAAACCTCCTCGTATAGGTTAACCCTCTTTTTGCCTTACCTGCCAACAAAACGTCTTCAGTGCAGCAGCAAGATGTGTCCTAAGGTGCAATTTTAGGCTGTATCAATAGAAGTATAGTGTCTAGATCAGTATAGTGTCTTGATCAAGGGAAGTAATAGTGCCACGCTATTCCCCTTTGGTCAGACCCCACCTTGAATACTGTGTCCAGGTCTGGCCACTTCAATTTAAAAAAATTGTGGAGAAACTGGAGCATGTCCCAAGGAGGGCGAGTTTGAATGGGAGTTCCTGCATGGCAGGTGGTTGGACTGGATGGCCCTTGCAGTCTCTTCCAACACTTAGATGCAATGGTTCTATGATTCTTTTCTTCTATATTTGAAATGTGTCATG
The DNA here is from genome assembly GCA_034509955.1 of Urosaurus nigricauda. Lineage (NCBI taxonomy): Eukaryota > Metazoa > Chordata > Lepidosauria > Squamata > Phrynosomatidae > Urosaurus > Urosaurus nigricauda. Next base: position 673,740 of record JAOEGL010000002.1, read on the forward strand.
TCATACAAGTGAAGAGAGCATTGCAATGCCTTCTGGGAGTTCCTCTGGGTAACATATAACAAGCCATTATTGTTGTGTTGCTACTTGCCTTATTCCTTGGGAAACCGCGCAATCCCACTGCGGCCTGTTCCACCAGGAGTATAAACAGGAACCAAAGAAACAATCAAATAGTGAGAGAACGAAGGATTAGAAAGGGAAGCAGACGGATAGTGAATGTGAAAGTGAATAGAAGTGAATAGAAGTTGAAAAAACAAAAACAAAAAAGGGGAAAGGGAAAGTATTTTATTCTCTGGGGGATATCACTTTGCCTGGGGGGAGATTGTTGCTCTTGTTTTATTTTCTTGTTGGAGAAGTTGGAAGGTTTGTGAGAGATTGCGAGTTGAGGTGGGTTTGGGTATGCCCTCTTTGCATTGATCTGCCCACTTTCATATTTTTGGGGATTGATTTGGATTTTCCACGGGGGGGGGGGGGGTTGGAGGGATTGGATGTCTTTAAAATTGTGATAAGCTTGCCTGAAGAAGGAGGGAGAAATGGAAATAGTGCTAAAGCGGATCTTAGGAAATCGAACAAGAGGAAACACTAGCAATCTTAAGCCTAAAGAAAGAGAAGGACGACCCCTGGTGGTAAGAGTGAAAAATAGTGAAAATAGTGAATTTTAGTTTAAGGCCTAAAATAAGTGATAGAAAATTAGCTGTTTGGGAGAAGAAAATGAGTAAAGTATATACAACGACAGTAATGACAACAAGGGACATGGCGGCTACGAAAAAGAAAGGAAAGCAGCAGAACAAAAATGGGCAGAACAAAAACAAGGACAGATGAGAAGATCATCAATAGAACTAAAAACAACAGATTCAAATTTTAAATTATTAGAAGCCATACAAAGAGTTGAAATTAATATTAGAAAAGAACTAAAAGAATCACGGGATGAATTAAGGAAAGATATCAAGATGGAAATAGATGACTTGAAAGAAACCATGAAAGGAATTACAACAGAAATTAGACTTATAAATAAAAAAATGGAAGATTTAGAAAGAAGAACAGAAATGGTAGAGAAAGCAATGAAAGCTCTTACACTAGAACATAAACAGGAAAGAGAACTACATAGACTGAAAAAGATAAAGGAAAGGAAAATATGTATAAAGATACGGGGAGTGAAAGAACAATTTAATGAAAATTTGTATGATGAAATTGTTCCGGTTTTGGGTGACTTATTAGAATGTACTCCAGAATATCTGGACATGGATGTTGATAAAATTTTTAGAATTAATTCAACGGCAGCAAGGAACAGAAATCTACCAAGAGATATAGTGGTATACTTCACCAGAGAGAGAATAAAAGATAAGATAATTCAAGTGAGGTATGAAAAGAAGATAACAATAAAAGGAGAAGAGATAAAAATGTTTAAAGATGTCCCAGCTGAAGTTCTATGGAGAAGAAGAGACTACATAACGTTAACAAGATTTCTACAAAAAAAAATGTGAGATATAAATGGGAACCATTGGAAGGCATTTCATTTTCCTGGAACAGAGACAATACAAAATTGATACAATTGAAAAAGCTAAAGCTTTCTATAACAGATGGAGGAAAGAAGATGATGAAAAGAAAAAGGAGAGGCAGAGGGGAGAAGAAACTGAATCAGAATTTAAAGAGGGAGAGAAGAAGGAGAAAACTCCTATCGTCAGAAGTAACAGAGAGAGTGAAAATGAAAGACTTTGTGAACCTTATAATTATAATGTTCTAATTATAAGTTTAATTATAAGTCTAATTATAAGTTTATATGTACAGCACTGTGTAAACCTACAGCGCTATATAAATAAAAGTTAATAATAATAATAATAATAACATGAAGAAGGTGCTATCGGCGGAGAAGGAGGTATTATAGAAATTGGGAGCACCAGTTATGATAGCGGAGGGGAAGAAGAACCAGAAGAAGAAGAAGAAGAAGAAGAAGAAGAAGAAGAAGAAGGGAAGGAAGAACTAGAAGACTGATCTTTTCAAAGTTGGAAGGACTGACCCAGAAATGAACATGAGAATAATATCATGGAATATAAAAGGCATGAATTCGGCTTATAAAAGAAAAAGAATATTTCACACATTGGAAAAAGAAAATGCGGAAATTATAAGTATTCAAGAAACAAGGGTAAGACAACGGGAAATGAAATATTTAAAAAAACCCAAACTTGGACAATCATTTATAAGTTCAGGAAAGAAGAAAAAAAATGGGGTGGCCATTTTTGTTAAAGATAAAATAATAGCTAAAGAGATAATAAATGATGAAGACGGAAGATTTATTGGAATAGAAATTGAATTAAATGCAAAGACCACCTTGATTGTAGCGGTTTATGGTCCACTACAAGGTAAAGCTAAATTTTACAAAAATTTAAGAAAAAAGATCTCCAAATTTAACCATGACCAATATATCTTCACGGGTGATTGGAATGGGGTCGTCCACCCATCAATGGACAGACAATCTAAGAGAAGAATTCGTGAAAAACAAGGTAAATTGCCAAATAGTTTTTTTGATTTGCAAGAATTCTTCTCATTAATAGAGGACAAAATATGGAGGACAAAATATTACGATATTGAAGATTATACTTTTTTTTCTACACCCCATGTATCGGCTTCAAAGATAGACATGTTCCTTATATCAAAGGATCTGTATAAAGAGATAAGACATGTAGAAATTTAAATTAAACTATCAGATCATAATCAGATTTTATTGGAGTTCAATCAAATCGTGAAGAATTTGCATGGAGAATGGATGAGAGTTTATTGAAAAATAAAGCAATAAGAGAATATATAAGGGAGCAAATCAAATCTTATTTTGAGGAGAATACTGATCACAATACAAAAATGAATATAGTGTGGGATGCCTCGAAAGCTGTGATAAGAGATATTATGATTAAGAAAAGAGCCAAAATGAAGAAAAAATATAATCAAGACATTAAAAAAATCTCTGAAGAAATACAAAATATAGAGAAAGAACTACTTAGAAATGGTGAAGAGAATAGAGGGAAACTAAAAAAGCAACTTGAATTATTGAAGAAACAGTTAAATACTATAATATCTGAAGAAATAAGCAAGAAACTGAAATACTTGAAACAAAAACATTTTGAACATGGCGATAAGGCAGGAAAATATCTAGCATATAAAGTAAGGGAAAAAAAGAAAAAAATCAGATAATACAATTACAAGATAAAGGGAAAATAGTAACTGATGTAAAAGAAATTAGAAAGATCTTCCATCATTTTTATAAAGAACTATATAAAAAATTTGATAATATAAAGGACTATGTGACAAAGGTATGAGAATACCTTAAAGATATAGAAAGTTTAACCTTGCCGGATGAAATCAGGAAGACCTTAAATGGAGAAATCACAAAACAAGAAATACTACAAGCAATAAAGAAAATCAAGTCCGGGAAAGCCCCTGGACCGGATGGATTTTGGGGAAGTTATTACAAAACCTATCAAGATGAACTGATAAACCCAATGTATAAGACCTTAAATAATATCATAAAAGAGGGTATCCCAGATACTTGGAAGGAGGCAAATATTGTACTGATACCTAAAGAAGGCAAAGATAAGACATCCCCACAAAATTACAGACCAATATCTTTATTGAACAATGATTATAAAATTTTTGCACATATTATTGCGGACAGACTTAAATCAGTTCTAAAAGAATGGATACATCAGGACCAATGCGGGTTTCTACCGAACAGACATACTAAAGAACATTTAAGAGCAATTATAAATTTAATAGAATATTATGATAAAAATCCAGGGTCGGAAGCAATTTTTCTCTTTTTAGATGTCAAAAAAGCCTTTGACAATTTAATTTGGAATTTTCTTATGGAACTATTGGGGAAACTTAACTTTGGACACAATGTAATAAAATGGATTAAACATATCTACACAGAACAAAAGTAATTGTAAACGGAGGGAAATCACAAGAATTTAACATAGCAAGGGGAACCAGGCAAGGTTGCGCGCTCTCTCCTTTACTCTTTATAATGTGTTTGGAGATACTTTGCATCAAAATTAGACAAGATAGACAAGTTAAAGGAATGAACTTAAAGGGACATAAAACGAAAATCAAAGCATATGCGGATGACATTGTTATCCCAACAGAACAACCTGCGAAGAGCATTCCTAAAGCAATAAAGATAATAGAAGAATACGGCCTTTGGGCAGGTCTAAAAATAAATAAAACCAAATCTTCAATGTTAGCCCTTAATATGACGGCTATAGAGAAAATGAAAGTGCAAGAAAAAGTAAAAATACAGATAGAGAAAAAAATAAAATATTTGGGAATATACATATCAAAGAAAAACTCAGATTTATAGGATAACAATTATAGAAGAGTATGGCAAGAAATCAAAGCCAACCTTGAAAAATGGAAAAATATTAAGATCTCTCTTTTAGGAAAGATAGCATTAATTAAAATGAACATCCTTCCGAAACTGATGTACTATTTCCAAAACTTGCCTATTATTTTGAATGATAAGGTTTTCACCCAATGGAAGAAAGACATTACAAATTTTATCTGTACCCCGCCCCGATTGCTCGCTCAGAGGGGCGGGCTAGAAATAATAATAATAATAATTATTATTATTATTATTTTCATGCTAATTGTTTAGATTGGATAAAAGAATGGGTGAAACTAGAAAATACAAATTTGTTAAATCTAGAGGGCTACAATTTAAGATTCGGCTGGCACGGATATATGTGGTACGGGAAAATTAATCAAAACAAGGACTTTAACGATCATATAATAAGGAGAGCGCTACTCAGGGTTTGGCTGAAATATAAAGATAAAATATATAGTCATATACCTGCATGGGTGTCACCACAGGAGGCTTTTTTAAAACAATACAGCACAAAAGATACAAATTGGATAAGATACAAGGAACTGCTAAAATCTGTAAATGGTGAGATTGAGATGAAAAGCGTTGAAGAGCTAACTTTGGTTCAAAGTAAATTGAGCTGGTTTCAATACGGTCAATTGAAAGAAAGGTATAGACTAGACAAAACGCAGGAAGGGATAACAATGCATAACACCAATTTAGATGACATTTTGTTAGGTAAAAATAAAGGAACGATTGCAAGACTATATAAAATTGGTTTGGAATTAGAAGTAGAAGAAGAAAAAATCAAAACAAATATGATATTGTGGGCAAAAAATATTGGTGAAGATATAAATATTGAGAATTGGGAAAGAGCTTGGGACAATGACTTAAGGTTTACGGACTGTGTGAACATTAAGGAGAACTATATAAAAATGTTGTATAGATGGCACCTCCACCCAACTAAGATGGTGAAAATGTATTTAAAAAGGACAAGACACTTGATGGAGATGTAAAAATCAACAAGGGACATATTACCATATGTGGTGGACTTGTCCTATTATTCAGAAATTTTGGGGAATGGTCGTCAGAACAATAAAGGAAGTATATAAGATAGATATTAAGGTAATACCTCAGTTATTGTTATTAAATATTATAGAGGATAAAGAATTAAGAAAATATAAGAAAATAATACTGTACTTATTAACTACGGCTAGAATTACAATAGCTAAAAACTGGAAAAAAGAAGGAGAAATAAGTATAGATGAATGATACTGAAAGCATTAGATGTAATCGAAATGGACAAATTAACTTTAAAGTTAAGAGAAGATAGAAACTATGATAAGACAGAAGAAGAAATTTGGGAACCCTTAAAGAACTTTTTTGATAAAAGATGGACTAAAATGTAAACATGAACCCGACAAGAATATCTGTTAAGGTAAAAATTGATAAAGCCATTGATAACCAACTGATAACCAATAATCTCTGCCATTAATGATCAATAATGAACAGTTCAGCCATAGTAAGAAATAGAGCTAAAGGAAAAACTTGTCCTTTTGAATCTGGCTTGTAGCCCCCACCTTAGGAGGCAAGTAAACAATGAGACTTTGAAATTGTTCCTGATAAGAAGAGAGTTGGCCGGATGCCCAGAAATCAGAATGTAACAAGGACTAAGCTAAAGACAAAAGGTTCCAGTCAGTAAGGCAAACAGATAGATAGAGATATATATACAGACAGTGAAATGAGGTGGAAATATGGATGAATGTTAAACTACGCATGCTCAATGAATATTTTGTGGGTTAATAAAAACTGTTTACGCCATTTTTAGAGGCATTTGATCATGGGAAGCCCGTGATTGAACCTCTGCATGCAGATAAGACTGTTTGGAATTAATAAATCTGATTGGAAATCTTTACAAATGCCTGATTTGCATAATTGGCTGTGAATGGGTTAATTGACCCTTTGTTTACCTTAACATATCCACAGAGGTTCTCGGTCTGGACCCGGAACTATTCTTCTAGGATAAACCATTCTTGAAGACTGGACATCCTGGGGAAATATGTGTTAGTTTTTCTTGTTCTCGTTTCTCACCTGTCCTTGAGATATATTAACAGTTTTTGTTTTGATATAGTACTGTAAGTCTAAATCCACAACTTAAATCTTATATTTATAGAATTACTCCTCCCCTTTGCTCGGTTATTATCTCTAAATGAACTATGTATACATTTAAAAATAATGCGATAATGATATAGTGGGAGCTTATATGATATATCTTTATTTGGAATACTCCAGAACCTGTTTTTAATAGGTCGATAACAGCTTAAGAAACAATCTTAAATTAGAAAGGAAATTCTGTATTGTTTAATTATTTCATACACAGTTTTGGATAAATGGAAGCGTAAAGATTAGGTTTTTTTATAATTGAGAGAAAAGGTGAGAGAAAGGGGAAAGAAAGAGAGGAATAACTTGTTTTTGAAAAAGAGCTCATATAGGAAGAATTAAAATAATTTTGTTTAAAGGGTTGGGGGGGAGGTCAAAGAATAAGTGTTTTATGAGTGTTTTATATGGCAATCAAGAAAATTTATGGGGAATTTGGTTTTGGAATGTCACCATATGATGATATTAATGATGTCTTTTTTTCTCATATGCATTATCTCTCAGAAAACTGTAATAACTGTATTTTCTTTTTTTAATAAATAATTTTTTATAATAATAATAATAATAATAATAATTTAAATGTGTCATGTCATACAAGTGAGGAGAGCATTCCAATGCCTTCTGGGAGGTCCTCTGGGTAACATATAACAAGCCATTATTGTTGTGTTGCTACTTGCCTTATTCCTTGGGAAACCGCGCAATCCCACTGCGGCCTGTTCCACCAGGAGAATAAACAGGAACCAAAGCACCCAGAAACAAGCAAAATTCTCTGTGCCCGTGCCATACTTCATTTTTGAAAACTACACATTCCTATCCTATCCTATCCCATAGCCCAACACCCCAACCTTCCCAGCACAAGGATCTATCAAATTGCGAAATCACATTAAGCCAGCCTTACCTCTGTAATAGACTGAATCGCACGAAAACAGATACCGATACAGAGACACGGTAAAGGAATAACACTAAACCTTTCGCGGAGATCCCAGTATTACCCTCCAAAAAAGGGGTCTTCACTTTTGCTTATTGTAGCCAAGGCGCACGGTGGGCCAACCAAGCAGAAATTGCAGTGCTATTATTCAAAAGTACTGTTCTCTGTTGTGATCTCGATAAACCTTCATGAGGTCCCAGTAGAATGGAAAGTACAGGTTGCTTACCTGTAACTGTGTTTCTTCGAGTGGTCATCTGTGCCCTCACACAATAGGGGGTTTGCGCCTGCGCAGAAGCTCCATTCGGAACGCTGAAAAGCTGAGCAGATTGGTGGAAGCCCCATCCCTCCCACTCCCTGAGCATGCCCAATCCCACCAATCTAGCTCCACCTTCAGTTCAAGTCCGCCGCAAAAGAGCAGGGACCTGACCGAGGGGAGGTAGGGTGGGATTTGTGTGAGGGCACAGATGACCACTCGAAGAAACACAGTTACAGGTAAGCAACCTGTACTTCTTCTTCGTGGTCTCTGTGCCTCACACAATAGGGTGACTAAAAAGCTTCCCGAGGAGGTGGGAAGGTCACTGCTCAACAAGAGAGCATATAAAATCGACATCATGGCTGGGCAAACATCCCAATTGCAGTAGTGAGCAGCCGTAAAAGGGTGCAACTACGCAGTCACCCTGAAAACCCCTGACAGGGGAACACCCGGAAGGGTGGTCAGTGAAACAATGGTCCTGGTATCGTGGAAACAACACCAACATGGGGAAAGGCAAAGCCGACCATGGGCTGGAGAATAGTCCAGCAAGCCACAAGGAAAACAGGAGGGAACTAGGTTAACCTACCGAAGATCCATCAAAACGAACAAACAACTGAAAGCACGATGAACATCCGGGTGTGCACAACCTCAACCAAGGTGAGGCAACGGTAGGAGGAACACAACAACACAGTGTCTCGAGAGTGGAGGAACGGAAAGGAGGGAGGTGTCCTGTGTCAGGATCATCCTGCCTCTGTGAAACACAAAGGAGGGCTATCAGCTCAGAAGCAAATCTGGCTAAGGTAAGGCTGTACGAAGAAAAAAAAACACCATAGGTGTCAGCAATCCAAAGGGCCAATGCTAAAGCACAAATGGAATGTCTATGGTAATGTAACCAAGAGACAAATTGGGCAGGGGCCAAGGGGCATCACTGTAAGATGACAAGGCCTGGAAGAATCTCAGGAGTCGGTGGAATGAAGAGGCAATCCGATGCAGGCCAGGTGGTTAATTAGCAGCAACAACAGAAAGGTATACCTTCAAGCGAAGAAGGGTAGGCTGCAGACTGACAGCGGAGCAGAGTAGTAGCACCATGAAGGAGGAGCCGAGATGATGGTGCCATGCAGACTTGTAAGGTAGAGAAGCACTTGCATTCGTGGCCATGAGAATGTTAAACAGATCCTGTCTGGAGGCCGAAGCACCTTCAGAACGGTCAAGCTTGGTCTATCAAGCTACCACATATCAAGTGTGAAGACCCGTGAATGAGTAGAAGTCCATGGCTAGATACTGCGACAAGGAGAGTAAAGTCGAGTAGAATTTCCTCAGCCGAGCTCCGGAGATCACGACAGGGAAGTGGGACATACAAAAGGTCCCGGTTTAGCAGCAGGGAAAGACATCCTCTATGAATCCCGGGTCTCTACTCACTTGATGTAGAGTCGCTACTCTTGCATCTCTCAGAGAGGCAAAACCTCAGACTGAAGGACTTTCTCCCTGCAGATGGGGTCTGCAAAGGTATCGCCCTCGCCTGAGGTGGTAGACATCAGCACCACATCAGATTACCGTAATGTGGGATGAGAGGGGGAGTGTACTCCTTCTAATAGATGATGATCAAGTGGCTGTAAGTCCGACACTATCTGACCCATCATGTGAGGGAGATGGTATCCGAGAGCTTGGAGAACCTAATGGTGGCCAAGAGTTCCCGAGTGTGACATGTAGCTTTGGCTCCTCAGAGACCTCGATCCTACACATGGAAGCCGTGTGCCTCTGAAGTCCCATCAGAATGGAACGGGACTGCCATTATAGGCATCACTATTTTAGGCCAGAAGGCGAAAACGCCGTGTTTAGGAGAAGAGGATCTTCTGTGACATTAAGTCTAAGAAACTACTGTTCTCAGTAGTTCAAAGGGACCAAAGAGTCATGTGCCGTAGGCAATAGATCCCGTACATAAATTGCATCTATAGAGACCCAAGGTAGCCTCTCCCAAGAGGTCGGTGGGCCGCAGCCAAATAGATCCAAGGTGCACAACAGCCACGGCAATGGCCTTATCTGAACGAACTCCAACAACAGAGGGAGAGGGTAGAGAGGTTCATACCAATGTAAGGAACAACACCCTCATGTCCTTGAGGGACCTACAGGCTGAGATGCCGATCTGTGTGCTAGCAACTCTGGCACCGAGAAGCAGGCTAAATCCTTCTGTAGAAATGGAGACAGAGACAACGCTGTGCAGATCTCACAGATATGGCCGTTCTAAGCCTCCAGGCGGCGAGAGACCTGATCTGTCCAACGGTCTACCAAATTGGTCAACCTATCAACAATACTTGAATAAGAATAAACCTCCTTGGCAGGTAGGTGCGAGGCTGAACCTTCCACCCCGACCTACTCATAAGGGTGAAGGAATCCGGGACCAAGGCCTAGATCATCAAAGTCGTGGAGGCAGTGGAATGGTGGAGACCGCCAGCTTCCATGTCGACGTCAACGTCGACAATGCAATCACATTAGTAGCGAATTTGTTGGCTCATCAGTGGCAAGGTAGTATCGAAGGGCTCTGAGCCTTAATGGTTTCCCATTAGGGATAGGAATGGAGCGGCATTGTTTCGGAATGTGGATCCCTATAGTGAGGCTTGTCACCACATGGGAAGTTAGGGCAATCAAGGGGTTGTCCTCCTCCCCGGCGATCATCAGCTCGACGTCAAGCAGTATATGAGGTCGAATCCAAGGAAATACTGCTAGGGTGGCACAGGTAACCCTCAAGAAGGCATCCCCCAAAAGGGGAGACAGGGGTCCAGTTCCTGCCGGAGCAGTCAAATCCCCTGAGGAACCATTGCCAAGGTTGAGGCTAAGTAAGGCCGTAGGTGCCAATAGTGACACAATTGAAATAGTACGACGATGTCATAGACGCCATGGTCTAGCAGAGAGCCCGCGGGGCCAAAAAGACCAAAGCGGTAATCGGTATAGACCAAGAAGCCAGATGTCGACGTCGAGAGAGAGATCATAAGACCATAGCGGAGTCGTCCGGGCCATCGCCATAAACCTCGCTGGGTCAGTGACCAGAATTTGCTAGTGAAGGTTATACCACTCATTGCCTTGTCAAGTAGAAACCCTCCGATATCAAGTCCAACCCAATGGCCGGGTCGGGGCAGGAGGGCCAGATGTCGACATCGAAGAGGCAGTAGCCATCAGCGAAAGCGAGGCCAGAACAGAGGCCACAGTATGGTGACAATAGCCTGCTTCGCCTGCCTAAGTCAAAAGTCCTCGGTGCCATGACCGGGACCAATGCTGGCGCCAGAGGTGTCAGGAGGGCCCTATGGGGTTGCCGTTATTGCCATCAAGGTTAAAGCCGCAGCTAGAACAGTGTGGTTGGTATCAAGGCCAACTTCACCAAATTGAACCGAAAGCCTCCGATGCCGAGTCCAACAGTGACCGGGATCGGGGTATGAATGTCAGATAATGACGTCGAAGGAGGCATCTGGAAATCCATGATGGCCTCCGGTGACGAGTTGAGACAGCGACTGGCAATGGGGCAGGAAGGACAGATGCCAACTTCAGGAAAGGCACTGGGAAAAACATGGCATCAGCAGTCTCCATTGATATGTCGAAATGAGACCCTCCGATGCCGAGCCTAGTAGTGACCGTAATGAAGATGTCGAAGGAGGCCTGTGGTGACAGTAACAGCCGACTTTGCCTTGTCGGTCGAAGGTCTCCAGTGCCGAGTCGAAACAGTGACCGGGACCGTGACAGGAAGGTCAGATGCCTACTTGAGAGGAGGCATCAGGGAAGCCATGGCAGCAGTAGTTTCCATTGGCTTGTCGAGATGGAAGCCTCCGATGCCGAGTGTAATACCGCGACCGGAATCGGGGTCGGAAGGCCTGGTGCCAACATTAGAGGAAGTACCATGAAGGGCACGGCAGCAACTACCTTTCCATTGATTTGCTGCGAGGAAGGCCAAATACCAGCATTAGAGGATCAGGAAGACCCTGACAGAAATGGACTCCATTGGCGTGCTGCGACAAAAGCCTCCGATGCCGAGTCTAGTAAGGTGACCGGGATCGGGGCAGGAAGGCCAGATGCCGACAACCGAGGAGGTTTCGGTTGAAAGCCATGGCATCAAGAGTCTGCATTGACTCATCAGGATAAACGCCTCCGATGCCGAGTCTAGTACGGTGACCGGGATCGGGGCAGGAAGGCCAGATGCCGAGATCCGAGGAGGCTGCGGTTGCAAGCCATGGCATCAAGAGTCTCCATTGACTCATTGGAATAAATTGGAATAAAAGCCTCCGCCGAGATCGTGGCAAGACTAGATGCCGATGCATCAGAAAGCCACACCATCCAACGTAGCGAAACAGGCTCAAAGCGTCGACGTCGACGTCGGTGTCGATCTCGAGGGATTCCCCTGTGGAAAGTCTGCAAGAGCCATTAGGGTAAAAACATCCCTGTGGTTAGATAGCAACAAAAGGGCAGTCAGTCAGTGTTACCTGTCTTTGTACCAGCTTATCTTCTCCTCCTCTTATTTACTTCTTTTCTTCTTGTTTTTGCATTTTTATTATTTTTATTTATTATTATTATTATTATTATTATTATTTTGAAGGCCATGAGAGGCCCAAGGAGGAGAGGAAACCTAAAGTTGCTAGGAATCAGCTAAGAACCCAAGTAAAAACAAGAAGGGCAGCTCAAGGAAGGGAAAGAGAGAATAAAAATAAAATCAAAGTAAAATCAAATTTCCAAAGGAAAAATCTACTCAGCCGTTCCGGAGGAACGTTCAGCAACCCGAAGGAGATGTTACTCCTGCGGCGGACGAAAGAGAACTGAAGGTGGAGCTAGATTGGTGGGATTGGGCATGCTCAGGGAGTGGGAGGGGCGGGGCTTCCACCAATCTGCTCAGCTTTTCAGCATTCCGAATGGAGCTTCTGCGCAGGCGCAAACCCCCTATTGTGTGAGGCACAGAGACCACGAAGAAGAACTCACAATTACACAAAATTAGTGTTTATCCCTTGGTCGCCACGTGAAAAATGGTGACTCTTCTCCAGAGGTTCGTTCTTGCGCATGCTCATTGTGAGATTTTTTTTTGGCAAATCACGGTCTAGCATCATCTGCTGTGAGGGAGCACGGTGCCAGTCCGTCCAGGAGACATGTTCTGACACATTTACTATAATGCGGCACTTGTGGATGCTTGCTGGGATGCCGCCGGTGGAGCCACGAGCCACAGTGGGTGAGTTTCATACCGCTGTAACCGGCCTATATGTGCAACTATAGACATGGTGTTATACTTATCACGTGATGTATATGTGTTTTTGCAGCTTGGTGAGGACATGACCCTATCCATAGACGGGATGATGCCGCCCCCCGAGGAACATGGTGCAGGTGCGCGTGGTACATAGAAGCTTAGGTACATGTTGCCATATGTCCCCCTTGGGGATAAGTGGCGATAAGGTGTGCATGCCAAAGGACCATGTTCATTAGATGGGGGGGGGGGGACAGAATAAGAGATACATACGTCAGTGCTAAAAATAATGAACTGGTGCTTCCATATTGTGCTTGCCAAGCAGTAGTACGCAAGAAAACACTGAGGTGCTATGTTTGGATAATCCCCTCTCAGAAACAGTAGTCCTATGAAAACCATGCGTATATGTACTCTAGTAAGTACTGTTAAATTTGCATGGCACACCACTAATTGTTTGTGGCTTTTCATCACTGCAGGACGCGAACCCGAAGATGCTCCACCAGTTGCACACCCACCAAGGGACTTGCCAGCACCACTCCCTGCCGTTGCGCTTGGCGAAGGGAACGGGCAAGTAAAGCAGCGTCTCCTTAACATGGAGTCGGAGATGGAGCTCGTGCGCACCCAGCAGCATGAAAGTAAGCCACCAAGAACGCTGCTTATTGTCAGACAGCAATGCCTTACAAGATGCACAACGCACGACAGGCAAAATGTCTGAGTATCTTCCTTTTTTTCCTTGGCAGTGCTGGAATGGCAGGACTTGATGGAGCAGCGTTTATTGGCAGTGGAGACTGGACTTGACCAGCATTGATGTGGATTTACCACTTTGGTGTATCACGTTCTCCACAATGCCAAGTTGAACCGGGAAACAGGAATTAGCTGCAGCTGGTTATGGGATACCTGTGGCCCTCTCCTTTCTTTGTGGGGGAACAGGTAACGGTTGTACTTTGGTTTTGTGTCCCTGCCCGGCCTTGGCCATATACGAACAGCCAATGTCCCTCTTAATTTTTGGATTTGCTGCCTACCTGTTGTGTCTGTCTTGTACATAATAAAAATATTATTTTCTTGATACTTTCGTTGTCACATGTCTTCAGTTGGTGCGGGGAAGGAAATGGAGGGGTTGGTTTGCTGTTGTCATCTATTCTGACAAGTTGTTTCATGCAGGAATTCACTTTCAAAGTGCCGTTTTTGGGATAGGGACTACAGTGTCATCTATTCTGACAAGTTGTGCCATGCAGGACACAACGTTAGGAGGAACTCCATGACAGTAAGAGAAGGTTAAGAGGAGATATTATATCCATGTTGAAACACTTGAAGGGATGTTATATTGAGAATGGAGAATGCTTTTGTTCCGAAGCTGCAGAGCATAGGACACAATGGAGCAATGGATTCAAGCTACAGGGAAAGAGATTATTCCAGCTCGAAATTAGAAGGAATGATCTTTCTGAAAGTAAGGGTTGTTTCATAACAGAAAACATTCTGAGATTTTGGTTGAGTTCTTGCAAACAAGCTTGTAAAACAAACATTCTTGCAAACAATCTTGCAAAACCATTCTTGCATAGAATAATAGAATCACAGAGTTGGAAGAGACCAGAAGGGCCATCCAGTCCAACGCCCTGCCATGCAGGAACTCCCAATCAAAGCATCCCTGACAGATGGCCATCCAGCCTCTCTTTAAAAACCTCCAAGGACGGAGACTCCACTACACTCTGAGGGAGTGTGTTCCACTGCAAACAAGCTTGTAAAATGTGGGCTAGACAAGTTAACTGTTACATGGATTTGTAATTGGTTGACTGGCCGAACTCAAAGGGTGCTCAACAATGGCTCCTTTTCATCCTGGAGAGAAGTGACCAGTGGGGTCCAACAGGGCTCTGTCTGCACCCAGTTTGCTATTCAACATCTTTATCAATGACTTGGATGCCAGTATTGGGGGCAGAGTTTGGAGATGACACCAAATTAGGAGAAGTAGCCAATACCCCAGAGGACAGGATCAACATTCAAAATGACCTGAATAGAATAGAAAGCTGGGCCAACGCTAACAAAATGAAATTCAACACGGAGAAATGTAAGGTTCTGCACTTAGGGCAGAAAAATGAAATGCACAGATATAGGATGGGGCACAGCTGGCTGAATGAAACAACATGTGAAAGGGATCTAGGAGTCTAAGTAGACCATAAGCTGAACATGAGTCAACAGTGTGATGCAGCAGCTAAAAAGGCCAATGCAATTTTAGGCTGCATCAATAGAAGTATAGCGTATAGATCAAGGGAAGTAATAGTGCCACTCTATTCTGCTTTGGTCAGGCCCCACCTGGAATACTGTGTCCAGTTCTGGGCACCACAATTCAAAAAAGATGTGGAGAAACTGGAGCGGGTCCAACGGAGGGCAACTAAAATGGTGATGGGTCTGGAAAATATGCCCTATGAGGAACGCCTTAGGGAGCTGGGGATGTTCAGCCTGGAGAAGAGAAGGTTAAGAGGTGATATGATAGCCCTGTTTAAATATTTGAAGGGATGTCATATTGAGGAGGGAGCAAGTTTGTTTTCTGCTGCTCCAGAGACTAGAACACGAAAGAATGGATGCAAACTGCAGGAAAAGAGATTCCACCTCAACATTAGGAGGAATTTCCTGACAGAAAGGGCTGTTCGACAGTGGAACACACTCCTTCCTTGGAGTGTAGTGGAGTTTTTTCCCTTTAAAGGGAATGAGGCCATTAAGCCTTGGGGCAGGTGGGCATTGCTTGAGGGCACTGTCCTCGGATGAACAGGGCTCCGGCTTGATAACCTCTAGGAATCTGTGGAGGACCCCTGACCCCCCGACCCCCATCCCTGCCTGGATGGCAGTCTTTTCCTGGAAGTGCAGGGATTCAAAGATAGAGCCCTATGGCACCAACCTGACACCAGAAAAGGCCTTCTCCTGCAATCCTTAGGGCTCTCACAGCAGGATCCTATAGAGAGATACGGTCTCTCAAATCATCTGGACCCAAGCAATGCATTTGTTCACAAGGAAACCCATCATTGGGGAACTCTTGCCCATAGGGAAACATAGGACAAGGAATCATAGGAGAACACTTGTCTACAGGGGAAACTAAGGACTTTCCTTATGGACAAGTCTTCCCCAGTTATTCTCTATGTACAAGTACTCCCCAATGTTTCTCTATGGGCAAGTATGAGTTCTCTAAGGGCAGGTATTTCCCAATGTTTCTCTATGGGCAAGAATTTCCCAATGATTCTGTACAAGCAAATATTCTGCAATGATTCCCTATGGACAAATATGGTTTTGCTATGGGCAAGTATTCCCCAATGATTCTTGGGGTGCAAATTTAATTTCCCAGGGTGTTAACTCTTTTAAAGAAAAAAATAATAATATGCAGGTATGAAAGTTAACTTGTTTGACTTTCATCAGTAGAGCAGCAAACAAAATGTGAATCAGACTATATTTTAATATGCTTTCCTAAAGAATAAAGACTATCTTCAAAATGACAGACTTGCAATTTTTAGTTTAAAAACAAACAAGAATAACTTTAATAAAAATTTATACAATAAAGTAAAATCTAATCTAACTGGAATGAATATAGCAGGGAGAGAAAAGAGACTGTGAAGCTCACTCAGGGGTGAACATTGAAGACATACAACTTACTGACCACCTCTCTGGCCTTTTGAAATGTTTGGAGGGTCAGTAAAAGCTAAGTCCAAGAGAGAGAGAGAGAGAACAAGAGCGAGGAGGGGTCCCTCCAAATATGTCTCAACAAACCCCTTCTCATTCTCCTGGACCAACGTTGAAGAGCTTCAGTCCCACTTAGCCTCTGGAAACCATCTTTTGGGAGAGGTTTAGTGAGGATGTCCACAATCATCACTTTGGTGTTGCAGGATTCTAGTTGGACAAGTCCACTTTTACACATATCTTGCACTTTGTGAAATGTGACGTTGACGTTCTTCTTAAGTGGCTTTTCACTTTCAGAAATCTTGATGCGGCTCTGATTATTATCTTGCATCAGAACGGCTGGTTTGGGTTCTGTGATCCCAAAGTCCAGGAGTATGTTATGCAGCCATTTTGGTTTGATCACATGCTGCTTTGGCTGAAACACACTCGGCTCCAGCAGAAAGACTCTGGTTGCCTCTAATCGTTGTTCCATATTGCTGCCTGACATTTTCCCTCTGGATGCAATCCATCCTTGGATTTTATTGATAATCTGTTAGAAAGGTATGTTACAGTCAGGATGGCTTCAGAACAAGAGCATTCAGGCATATTAGTTTCCAATAGCCATCTCCTTTCTTCATTCTCTCTGCCACCATTTTGTTCTGGAGAATAAGCCTTTGTAGTCTGATGCTCAATGCCATGATCTTTCAAAAATTCATCAAATTCAGCATTGACAAATTTAGTGCTGTTATCTTCAGTTTGTAGCCACATTTGTTAGAGACTCTGTTAAAGTACTCTGAATTTCTGAATCACCTGAGTCTTCTCACAGAGAAGATAAGTCTATGTGTATCTTCTGAAATCATCTATAATAGCCATAAGATAAGAGATACCTCCTGCTGACTTTTCATTCATCAGACCAGAAAGATCAGCATATAGAAGATCCAATGCCTTCTTGGATTGTCTCTCAGTAAATGGAGGATGTGAGGCTCTGGTGGCCTTTGCTTTCAAGCATTCTACGCATCTTTCATTGTTTTGAACGTGCTTTGAATTTAAAACCTCTTTCAGGCTCTTGATTTGCCAGCCTCTTAATATTTTCCACACTTTGATGTGGACCTTCGATGCCATAAAGTTGAACAGTCTTTGCAATTACATCTGACCACACCGTTCAAAGGTGAATGTAAAATCTGAATCTGAAATCTCCCCATTTCTGCCTGCTTTGCCTGATATGCAGCCTGATGAGCCATTTTATATGATTCTCAGGATGGCTCCCACCATTGAAAACATTCCCCTTGGTCCCAATAGAGGCTTTTAAAAAGTTTTAAATTTTTTCAGGAAATAGAAGAGATGGTCGACAGACCTTTGGAGCTGACATTTTGGGCCTTGCTGGCGGAAAATGGCTTCTCCCCCGTGTGGGTCCTGTGATGACTGTTTAGATTTCCACTACAACTGAAGCTCTTTCCACACTCCATGCATTTGAATGGCTTCTCTCCTGTGTGGGTCCTGTGATGACTGTTTAGATTTCCACTCTCATTGAAGCTCTGCCCACACTCCATGCATTTGAATGGCTTCTCTCCTGTGTGGGTCCTGTGATGCCTGTTTAGATGTCCACTCCGACTGAAGCTCTGTCCACACTCCATACATTTGAATGGCTTTTCTCCTGTGTGGGTCCTTTGATGTGACTTTAGATTTCCACTGTGACTGAAGCTCTGTCCACATTCCATGCATTTATATGGTTTCTCTCCTGTGTGGGTCATTTGATGTGTGTTTAGATTTCCACTCCGAATGAAGCTCTTTCCACACTCCATGCATTTGAATGGCTTCTCTCCTGTGTGGGTCCTTTGATGTAAGTTTAGACTTTCACTCCGACTGAAGCTCTTTCCACACTCCATGCATTTGAATGGCTTCTCTCCTGTGTGGGTCCTTTGATGTAAGTTTAGACTTTCACTCCGACTGAAGCTCTTTCCACATTCCATGCATTTGAATGGCTTCTCCCCTGTGTGGGTCCTTTGATGTGACTTTAGACTTCCACTCCGACTGAAGCTCTGTCCACACTCCATGCATTTGAATGGCTTCTCTCCTGTGTGGGTCCTTTGATGTAAGTTTAGACTTCCACTCTGACTGAAGCTCTGTCCACACTCCATGCATTTGAATGGCTTCTCTCCTGTGTGGGTCCTTTGATGTAAGTTTAGACTTTCACTCCGACTGAAGCTCTTTCCACACTCCATGCATTTCAATGGCTTCTCTCCTGTGTGGGTCCTTTGATGTGACTTTAGATTTCCACTCCGACTGAAGCTCTGTCCACACTCCATGCATTTGAATGGCTTCTCTCCTGTGTGGGTCCTTTGATGTAAGTTTAGATGTCCACTCTGACTGAAGCTCTGTCCACACTCCATGCATTTGAATGGCTTCTCTCCTGTGTGGGTCCTTTGATGTGACTTTAGATTTCCACTCCGACTGAAGCTCTGTCCACACTCCATGCATTTGAATGGCTTCTCTCCTGTGTGGGTCCTTTGATGTCTGTTTAGATGTTCCCTCTGACTGAAGCTCTGTCCACATTTCATGCATTTGAATGGCTTCTCTCCTGTGTGGGTCCTTTGATGTAAGTTTAGACTTTCACTCCGATTGAAGCTCTTTCCACACTCCATGCATTTGAATGGCTTCTCTCCTGTGTGGGTCCTTTGATGTGACTTTAGATTTCCACTCCGACTGAAGCTCTGTCCACACTCCATGCATTTGAATGGCTTCTCTCCTGTGTGGGTCCTTTGATGTAAGTTTAGATGTTCCCTCTGACTGAAGCTCTGTCCACATTCCATGCATTTGAATGGCTTCTTTCCTGTGTGGGTCATTTGATGTGAGTTTAGATGTCCACTCCGACTGAAGCTCTTTCCACATTCCATGCATTTATAGGGCTTCTCTCCTCTGTGGCTCCTTTTATGGGAAGACTGATGTCCATTATGTGAGTTCTGTAATTGGGGGTGGGATGGGAGAGAAATAAAGATAAAATTATAAATAAGCCACTCTGGGAGCAGTTATGACTAAAGAGCAGAGTAGAAATGCTTTAAAGAAGGAAATAAATAAAGGACAATAGATGATGTGGATGCAATCTTGGCCAGCCAGCAGGGAAGACTGACCCAAAGGTTGTCCAGGTGACCACTGTCCCTCAATGCAAGCTCCAGGAAAAGAGATTCCACCTCAAAATTAGGAGGAACTTCCTGAGAGTAAGGGCTGTTCGACAGTGGAACACACTCCCTCGGAGAGTGGTGGAGTCTCCTTCTTTGGAGGTCTTTAAAGAGAAGATGAATGGCAATCTGTTGGGGACGCTTTGATTGGGAGTTCCTGCATGGCAGGGGGTTGGACTGGATGACCCTTGAGGTCTCTTGCAACTCTATGATTCTATGGTTCTGATTCTGCCATATTCATTATTCCTATATATGTTCTTTGTGGTTGAAATTACAATTAAAGAAAAATGATCTTTATGGTTAAAATACCAATTAAAGCAATTAGAGAACTGAGTCCCAGGCCAGGTGGCCTCTGTTTTTGCCACAGCAATGTAAACCGGACCTGCCTTGCTATGCTCCTGGCCTAGGCATGGAATTGGTAACTCTTGGAAGATTTTAGTATTCTCTTTTCTCCTGCTCAGATAGATACGGATTTCCTGCCTGCAAACTCTGCTCTCTCTCTCCCCGGATTCAAACATCTCATTTGCTCCTATTGAATCTTAGGGCAATACTTTGGAAGGCAGGGCTGGAGGTAAAAGTCAAACTGTTTTGGAGGAAACAAGGCAAATAGTGCAGAGACCCAACAGTGGGAGGCAAAAGAACCTGCACAGGCAGAAAGTAAAGGGGACCCATGGTCTTAGATGTCTCTATGGAAATGTGCAGAGAGTGGGAAACAAGTAAGATGAATTTGAACTACTAGCAAAATAATGCAAATACAATATGATAAGCATCCTGGTGGGATGGGTCTCATGATTGGAATGTATGAATGTAGGATTTGGAGGACGCGGGAGCAATGGATGACTCTCCCGGACTTTCCCTTTCCTTTCCAGCCAGAGAGGTGTTGTGGGGCATGGGCTTCTGGCTCCTCAAACCCCACTTGCCAGGCCAAGGCAGGCCCAGGAGATTTTTGTAGGCAGCGGTGAGACCTGGACCAGTGGCTTCACTGGGGCGGGCTTGGGTTCGAGAGTGGTCAAATGAGCAGCCAGTCCCAGCTGGGAGGCCTTGGCCCTGGTGGCTTCACCGGGGCACGTGGGCTTCTGGCAGAGCAGCCTAGCAGGCAGAGCAGCCTAGCCGGAGTCTGGGGCCTTCTCTCGAGCGGTTGGAAGGGAGGGCGGGTGGAGGAGGATGAGCTCATGCTACCACTGCAACACTTTGAACAGGGCACCCTATCAGGCAGGGAAGCCTAACCGAGGCCTGGGGCTTTCTCTGGGGAGAACAGGGGTGCAGCAGGAGGAGGAGCAGGCCACTCCAGCTGCTGCCACCACTACTACACTTTTGGGACAGGGCCGTTCCCCAGACCCCACCAGGGAGATAGAACTCTTCTTCTCTGTTCCTTGCCAGAGGGACAGGGTCGTTCCCTGGACATTGCAAGATGGACAGGGCCCTTCCCCAGACCTTGTCGTGGGGGACAGGGCCATTCCCCGGACCTTGCCAGGGAGGACAGGGCTCTTCTCTGGACTTTGCCAGGGGGACAGGGCCCTTTCCCAGACCCTGCTGGGGGTAAAGAGCCTGTCTCTCCAGCAAGGTCCAGGGAAGGGCACATCCCCCTTGGAATGGTCTGGAGAAGAGCCCTGTCCTCCCCGGCAAGGTCCAGAGAAGGGCCCTGCCCCCCCGGCAAGGTCTGGAAAAGGGCCCTGCCCCCGTAAAGATCTGGAAAAGAGCCCTGTTCCACCAGGAAGGTCTGGAGAAGAGCCTCTTATTACTGGCAAGGTCTGGGGAATGGGCCTGCCCCCCCCCAGCAAAGTCCAGAGAAGGGCCCTTTCCCCTAGGGAAGGTCCGAGCAGCTTGACAGGATGACGGGGCCCTTCTCTGGACCTTGCTGAGGGAGACAGGGCCCTTCTCTGGACCTTGTTGGAGGGACAAGGCCATTCTCCGGACCTTGCTAGGGGAAGACAGGGCCCTTCTCTGGACTTTGCCAGAGGGACAGGGCCATTCTCCTGGCCTTGCCGAAGTAACGGGGCTCTTCTATGCACCTTGCCCGGGGGACAGAGCTATTCTCCAGACCTTGGCTCCAGACAGGGCTCTTCTCCATATCTTACTGAGGGGACAGGGCCCTTCTCCAGACCTTGCTGGGGAGGGACAGGCCCCTTCCCTGGAACTTGCAATTGGGTGCTCAACAATGGCTCCTTTTCAGCCTGGAGAGAAGTGACCAGGGGAGTCCCAAGGGCTCTGTCCTGGGCCCAGTGCTATTCAACATCTTTATTAGTGATTTGGATTGGGGACATACTTATCAAATTTGCAGATGACACTAAACTGGGAGGAGTAACTAATATCCCAGAAGACAGGATGAAAATTCAAAATGACCTGAATAGACTAGAAAGCTGGGCCAAAGCTAACAAAATGAAATTCAACACAGAGAAATGTAAGATTTTGCACTTAGAGTGGAAAAATGAACTGCACAGATGAGAGGGATCTAGCAGGCCAAAGAGACCATAAGTTGAACATGAGTCAACAGTGCGATGCAGCTGTTAAAAAGGCCAATGCTATTTTAGGCTGCATCAATAGGGAAGAAGTCCATAAATCCAATCTAATCTTGATCAGGAAACCTGTCCGGAAAACAACCTGCATCGAATGTATATACCTCAGCCTGAAGATCAAGGAATAGTTTGGGGATTCTGTTAGTCTACCAGCCACCCCATTGTCTAACAGACTCCCTAACTGAGCTGATTCAGCTGGTCTCTGAGTTGCTGTTGAAGTCCCCCAGACTTCTTCTCTTGGGCAACTTCAACATTCCTCTCAAGATCAGCCCTTCTGATCTATCTGGAGCGGCTCGGGAGTTCATGGAATCCATGACAGGCATGAACCTATCCCAATTGGTCAACGGGCCTACCCATTGCACGGGTCATACACTCGATGGGATTTTTAGTTCGGAACAGGCATATCCGTGGGTGGAGGTAACCAAAACCTCCATATTGTCATGGACGGATCACTTCCCGATCAAGATGGACCTTACAGCTGCGCCTTGTCCCCTCGGGGGTGGTGGACCCATTTGAATGCTCTGCCCTCGAATGCTAATGGAACCAATTGGCTTCCAGAAAGCCCTAGAGGGTTTAATGGTTGGTAATGCTGGTGATTCTGCCGAAGCCCTGGTGAATACCTGGAACACCGATCTTCCCAAGGCTCTCAACTCAATCGCTCCCGAGCGTCCTCTCCAACCCGCTCCTAACCGCAAGCCTTGGTACACTGAGGAACTGAGGGAGATGAAGAGGGCTGGACGACGACTAGAGCGCAGATGGCGGAAGACCCGTCTCTTATCCGACAGAACTCGCCATAGGCAGCACCTTCTTGCCTATCGGGAGGCTTTGCGTGCAGCGCGGAGATCCTTCTGCTCTGCACGCATTGCATCTGCAGAGTCCAGCTGCGCCCTTTCCTGGAGATGAGGGATATAGAAACTGTGGTACAAACTCTGGTCACCTCACGTTTAGATTACTGCAATGCGCTCTACATGGGGCTGCCCTTGTGCTCAACCTGGAAACTTCTATTGGTTCAAAATATGGCAGCCAGACTTGTCACTGGGGCATCTAGGAGAGAGCATATAACACCAGTGCTTAAGTCTCTCCACTGGCTGCCGATCAGTTTCCAGGCACAGTACAAGTTGCAGGTTTTGACCTTTAAAGCCCTCCATGGCTTGCGTCCATCCTATCTCAGAGACCGCCTCTCCCCATATGAGCCCTCTCGCACTCTTCGGTCCTCTGGGAGGAACTTGCTACAGCCTATGAAAACTAGGCTGTCTTTCCTCAAGTTTCCCTGGAAGAACTCTCTTCCCTACTGAACTCGTCCAAACCTACCACCTGTTCTCTTGACCCAATTCCTTCTCCTCTTCTAATCTCTAAAGCCCCCTCTTTGTTACCCTCCCTCCTCCATATCTTTAATCTCTCCCTCTCTTCGGGTTTCTTCGCTTCGGTCTTCAATCATGCCTTAGTCTCCCCTATTCTGAAAAAACCCTCTCTCGACCCTTCTTCCCTGGCTAGCTATCGTCCAATCTCTCTTCTTCCTTTCCTTTCTAAGGTGTTGGAACGAGTTGTCTATTCACACTGTCTTGAGTTTCTCGAAACCAACTCCTGTCTGGATCCTTTCCAGTCTTGTTTTCGCCCACGGCACTCCACCGAGACAGCCCTCACTAAGATCTCGAATGATCTCTTGCAGGCCAAGGCAAATGGCCTTTATTCTATCCTTGTTCTTCTCAATTTGTCTGCGGCCTTCGACACCGTGGACCACTGTCTCCTGACAGACTTACTCTCTGATCTTGCTTTCTCGGGCCTTGTTCTCGACTGGTTCACATCCTACTTGTCAGATAGATCTTTCTCAGTGGTCTCGGGTAGTCGGACCATGGTCTCTGTCCCCTTATCTGTTGGAGTTCCTCAGGGCTCTGTTTTGGGTCCCCTATTGTTTTCTTTATACACACTCTCCCTTGGCAGACTAATCAGTTCCTTTGGTTTCTCCTACCATCTGTACGCTGATGACACCCAGCTGTACCTTTCTACTCCTAATCTTTTGCCGGAATTAGAACAGCAAATGTCATCTTGCTTAACAGCTGTCTCCCACTGGATGCACCATCAGCGTCTGAAGCTCAATATGTCTAAGACTGAGCTTCTGGTTTTCCCGCCTAAGCCCACCCTTCACTACTCCTTTTCTATTTCTGTCAATAACATCTCTATTCAGCCGGTCCAGGAAGCCCGCGGCCTTGGTTTCATCTTCGACTCCTCCTTGTCATTTATCCCCAGATCCAGACCACATCCAAGGTCTGCAGATTTTTTCTCTATAATATTGCCAAAGTCCGTCCATATCTCTCATTTTGTACTACAAAAACACTGGTCCACGCCCTAGTGGTCTCACGACTAGACTACTGTAATCTCCTCCTGGCTGGGCTTCCTCTCTCTCACCTCCACCCATTAATTTCTGTTCAGCATTCAGCTGCATGCATTATTTCACTTGCTCGCCGCTATGATCATGTCTCCCCTCTGTTGTGTTCCCTTCACTGGCTCCCTCTTCCTTTCCGCATCAGGTACAAACTGTTGTTACTCACCTTCAAAGCCCTGCATGGGCTAGCCCCTCCTTATCTAGCTGATCTTCTCTCCCCCTATGTTCCTACCTGTACCCTCCGCTCTGGTAACCAAGGTCTCCTCTCCCAACCCAGGTTGTCCTCTGCCCCTCCCAGATCCGTCCCTTTTCTCTTGCTGCCCCTCATTCCTGGAGCCTTCTCCCTCCGCATGCTCATCTCATCACTTCCTTAACCAGTTTTAAGGTGGAGCTGAAAGCCTTATTGTTTAGGGAAGCGTTGTCAGGGAATGTGTGATTGTCATCTGGCTGTCTGATATCGCTTGATGTGACTTGCTTTTATGTCTGATGTTTTAACTTGTCTTTCCTTCCCTTTGTAATCTTATCTAATTATTACTATCATAAAGTGTACGCATCTGGCAGGCTTTTATATATGTCTTAAGTTTTACCAATTTTGTACAGCACTGAGTATAATTACACCGCTTTAGAAATAAAGTTTAATAATAATAATAATAATAATAACAACAACAACAAGAAGCTGGCACAGACCTCCCAGAGGGCCTTCTCTGCTGTTGCTCCCAGGCTATGGAGCGGCCTGCCGGATGAGATGCGCCTCATCACAACTTTGGATTGCTTTAAGAGAGCCGCAAAGACTCATCTCTTCCAGCAGGCCTTCCCAGAAAATGAAAATGATTAACTTTCTGTCATCCATTGCTCCTCTATTCCCATAAAATGATACATCAGATACCCTAGTGGCTGCCCACTCATCCAATTTTTAGAGCCTCTAAATGTTTAATGTTTTAATGTCTTACTGTATTAAATTTTATTCCTACTTTAATTCATTTTTAAGGGGTGGGAGGGGAGACTGAATTGTTATTTTAACTGTATGTATTTTTAAATGTTGTACTCCGCCCCGATTGCTTATCCAGAGGGGTGGAATATAAATAAATATTTATCATCATCATCATCATCATCATCATCATCATTGGGGAATAGTGGCCCATAAGGAATCATTGGGGAAGAGTGGCCCATAGGGATTCAGTGGGGAAAAGCGGCCCATAGGGATTCATTGGGGAAGAGTGGCCCATAGGGAATCATTGGGAAAGAGTGGCCCATAGGGAATCATTGGGGAATATTCCCCAATGATTCCCTATGGGCCACTTTTCCTCAATGATTCCCTATGGGCCACTATTTCCGAATGATTACCTATGCATTACTATATATGGAATATGGAATATATGGAAGGAGCATAAATTCCACCTGGGAACCCTTGGCTTTGCCCTTTTGTGTAACAAGGGAAGACATCTGCCTCTGCCACTGTTTTCCATGAGAGAGAGAGAGAGAGACAATATATATATATATATATATATATATATATTACACAAAACACTCAAAAGTAGCCTACATAGAGACACTCCCCTCCTCCTTCCCTCCTCGATGTTTAATACCTATCTCTCCTTCCAGTCCTTCTCCTAACCTAAAGGACCTGAGGGTCACTCCAGCCATACCACAAACCCTGTCTCTGCTCCTGTGCAACACCAGATCTATCAAGAACAAGACCCACATTCTTTATGACTTGTTAGAGGACAACAACTGTGACCTGGCGTGCGTAACCGAGACCTAGCTTGGGCCTGAAGGGGATGCTGTGTGGGCTCAGGCCCTCCCTTCCGGGTACTCGGTGAAGGACCAGAACAGGTTAGGTGGGCGGGGGGGGGGGTGTTGCCGTGGTGCATAAAAACACCTTGTCTCTAACCAGGAACCATGTTCGTCAGACTTCCTATATCGAGTGTATTTATCTGACCCTGAAGGCTAGAGACAGTCTAGGGATTCTGTTGGTCTACCGGCCACCCCATGCGCTAACTGACTCCCTTAACGAGCTGACACGGTCTTGGAGCTGGTGTTGGAGTCTCCCAGGCTCTTAGTCCTGGGAGACTTCAACATCCCCCTCGTGGCCAACACAGTTCCATCTGGTGCTGCTCGGGAATTCATGGATACCATGACAGCCATGGGCCTGTCTCAGCTAATCACGGGTCCAACACATTTTGCGGGAAATACACTTGATTTGGTTTTCCGTACGGACATGGAAATTCCGTGGGCGGAAATTACTAATATTTCCACCCTGTCATGGACGGATCATTTCTTGGTAGAGGCAAGCATCAAGGCATCAACCCAGATCCCCCCCCCGGGGGTGGCGGACCTATTAGAATGGTCCACCCTCGAAGGCTGATGGAACCTGATAGGTTCCAAGAAGCCCTAGAAGGATATATGGTTGGAAGTGACGGCGACACTGTTGATGCCCTACTCAACACTTGGGATACGGATCTCTCCAGGGCTACACACAGTATCGCTCCCAAGCGCCCTCTCAGGCCTGCTTCCAAAAAGAAGCCCTGGTATACTGAACATCTCCGGGCCAGGAAGCGGGTTCTGCGACGGCTAGAGCACGCCTGGCGGAAACACCAGCGTTTATCCGACAAGGCTCTCCTAGACCACCTCTTGGAGGACTACGGAGAGGCAATACGAGCAGCTAAGAATTCGTTCTATGCTGCTCATGTCGCGTCTGTGGAGTCGTGTCCAGCAGAGTTGTTCAGGGTAGTGAGGGAGCTAACTCAGCTCCCTCCTGCCCCGAACCAGATCCTTGAACCTACTAAGGCCTGCTGTGACCAATTTAACAATTTCTTCGCGGATAAAATCTCTCGGATAAACGAAGATCTGGATGCCAGTGTTAAAGCAGAATCCAGAGTAGAGGCATCCAGAGCTTCCATGGACTCAGTTGTACTGGATCAGTTTGAGTCTGTTAGTACCGAGGATGTGGACAAGATCCTTAGAAGTGTTAGTAAAACAACCTGCTCCCTCGATCCCTGTCCCTCATGGCTAGCGGCACAGGGGAGACCGGCTGTAACATCATTGTTACGCCGGATTATTAATACATCTTTGAGGGAAGGGCAGTTTCCTGATAACCTTAAATTGGCCATTGTAAAACCGATATTGAAAAAGCCCTCCCTCGACCCCGATTCCCAATAATTATCGGCCAGTTTCACTGCTACCATTTTTGGGGAAGGCGATCGAGAGGGCGGTTGCGATCCAGCTTCAATCGATCTTGGATGAAACGGATTATCTAGATCCATTCAAAACTGGTTTTCGGGCAGGCTACGGGGTTGAGACTGCCATGGTTGCCCTGGTCGATGATCTCCGTCTGGGCATCGACAGGAGTAGCGTGTCCCTGCTGGTGCTCTTGCACATCTCAGCGGCTTTCGATACCATTGACCATGGTATCCTTCTGGAACGCCTGGCAGAGGTGGGAATAGGAGGCACTGCGCTCCAGTGGTTCTGGTCCTACCTCTCTGGGAGGTTCCAGATGGTGCAGCTGGGGGACGTTTTCCTCCAATAAGAGGGCCCTCAGTTCTGGGGTCCCTCAAGGAGCTATTCTGTCCCCCATGCTTTTCAACATTTACATGAAACCGCTGGGAGAGATCATCCGGAGGCATGGGGCACAGGGTTATCAGTATGCTGATGACACCCAAATAGTCTTCTCTATGTCTCCGACACATGCAGTGACCAGGGATGGCGTCGCTCCTCTTGTGGCCTGTCTGGAATCGGTAATGGACTGGATGAGGGAAAACAGACTCAGCCTGAATCCAGAGAAAACGGAAGTACTCGTGATAGGTTCTCCCAGCCCAGGGATGGAGGTGGTTCCACCTGTCCTGAGCGGGCTCACGCTTCCCGTGAAGGACACTGTACGCAGCTTGGGGGTGCTCCTTGATTCGTCACTCCATCTTACTTCTCAGGTGGATGCAACGGTCAGGAGCACCTGTTTTCAGTTTCGGCTGTTACGCCAGCTGCGCCTCTACTTGGACCGGAGGGACCTTGAAACTGTAGTACATGCTCTGGTAACCTCTCGATTGGATTTCTGCAATGCGCTCTACATGGGGCAGCCTCTGTATCACACTTGGAAGCTACAATTAGTGCAGAACATGGCGGCACGACTGGTCACTGATGCCTCCAGGGCAAGCCATATAACACCGGTATTGAAAGATCTCCATTGGCTGCCTATTCGCTTCCGGGCTCAGTACAAAGTGCTGGTTATTACCTATAAAGCCCTAAATGGCTTGGGCCCAGAGTACCTGAAGGACCGTCTCTCCTCACATAATCCACCCCGCACACTCAGATCCACCGGGCAACAACTACTAAGAGTTCCATAGGCCAGATTATCAGCCACCACGAAGAGGGCATTTTCTATCACGGCCCCGAGCCTCTAGAACTCGCTGCCCATTGAGCTCCGCTTGGCTGCCTCTATCACTCAGTTTTAAAAGGGGTTAAAAACATATTTGTTTGAGCAGGCTTATCCCTGATTTTGCTCCCTCCGCTGTTGTATTCCCCTCACTATGACCCGGCCCGGAGTATTGTCATTGTATAGCCGTACAGGGTTATATTGATTTTATTGTTGTTTGAATGTTTTTAATCTGTGAATATGTTGTGCACCGCCCTGATCACTGGAAGGGCGGTATACAAATAAAGATATTATAGAATCATAGAATCACAGAGTTGGAAGAGACCACAAGGGCCATCCAGTCCAACCCCCTGCCATGCAGGAAATCTCCATCATAGCATCCCCGACAGATGGCCATCCAGCCTCTGCTTAAAGACCTCTAAGGAAGGAGACTCCGCCACACTCCGAGGGAGTGTGTTCCACTGTCGAACAGCCTTTACTCTCAGGAAGTTCCTCCTAATGTTGAGGTGGAATCTCTTTTCCTGGAGCTTGCATCCATTGTTCCGGGTCCTGTTCTCTGCAGCAGCAGAAAACAAGCTTGCTCCCTCTTCAATGTGACCTCCCTTCAAGTATTTAAACAAGGCGATCATATCACCTCTTAACCTTCTCTTCCCCAGGCTAAACATTCCCAGCTCCCTAAGTCGTTCCTCATAGGGCATGGTTTCCAGACCCTTCACCATTTTAGTCGCCCTCCTTTGGACCCGCTGCAGTTTCTCCACATCCTTTTTGAATTGTAGTGCCCAGAACTGGACACAGTATTCCAAGTGGGGCCTGACCAAAGCAGAATAGAGTGGAACTATTACTTCCCCTGATTGAGACACTATACTTTTATTGATGCAGCCTAAAATTGCATTGGCCTTTTTAGCTGCTGCATCACACTGTTGACTCATGTTCAACTTGTGGTCTACTTGGACTCCTAGATCCTTTTCACATGTGGTCTCATTCAGCCAGGTATCCCCCATCCTATATCTGTGCATTTCATTTTTCCTCCCTAAGTGCAGAACCTTACATTTCTCCGCATTGAATTTCATTTTGTTAGCTTTGGCCCAGCTTTCTAGTCTATTCAGGTCATTTTGAATTTTGATCCTGTCCTCTGGGGTATTAGCTACTCCTCCTAATTTGGTGTCATCTGCAAATTTGATAACTAGGCTCTCAATAATTTCATCCAAGTCATTAATAAAGATATTGAATAGTACTGGGCCCAGGACAGAGCCCTGTGGAACCCCACTGGTCACTTCTCTCCAGGATGAAAAGGAACCATTGTTGACCACCCTTTGGGTTCAGTCAGTCAACCACTTACAAATCCGTGTAACGGTTACCTTGTCTAGTCCACATTTTGCAAGCTTGTTTGCAAGAATGTCATGGGGAACCTTGTCAAAGGCCTTACTGAAATCAAGATATACTACATCCACAGCATTCCCTTCATCTACCAAGCTGGTGATTTTATCAAAAAAAGAGATCAGGTTTGTTTGGCATGACTTGTTTCTCCGAAACCCATGTTGGCTTTTTGTAATGATGGAATTATCTTCTAGATATCCGCAGACTCTCTGTTTAATAATCTGTTCCAGAATCTTTCCTGGAAATGATTTCAGACTAACTGGGCGATAATTGTTGGGATCCACGTTTTTCCCCTTTTTGAATATGGGGACAACGTTTGCCCTCCTCCAGTCTGCTGGGACTTCTCCTGTTCTCCAGGATTTCTCAAAGATTATTGCCAATGGCTCCGATATTACATTTGCCAGTTCTTTTAATACCCTTGGATGTAGTTCGTCTGGTCCTGGAGACTTGTATTCATTTAGATTAAACAGGTAATCCTCTACTATCTGTTTACTTATTCTGTGCTGAAATTCCCCTATTCTTTCTTCTGCTCCATTATCCTTAGGTTGAGCACCTTTTGCCTTTTCTGAGAAGACTGAAGCAAAGAAGGTGTTGAGTAATTCTGCCTTTTCTCTGTCCCCTGTTAGCATTTTGCCATCTTCTGCACGCAGTGGCCCTACCGTTTCCTCCTTCTTCCTTTTACTGCGGACATACCCAAAAAAGGCCTTTTTATTGTTCTTAACCTCTCTAGCAAGCCTGAGTTCATTCTGCGCTTTAGCTTTTCTGACTTTATCCCTACACATACTGGCTATTTGTTTGAATTCCTGTTTGGTGATTTTCCCATTTTTCCATTTCTTATACATGTTCCGTTTAAAACAGCTCAGTTGAAAGTTCCTTAGTCATCCATCCTGGCTTCTTGAGACATCTCCCATTTTTCTTCCTCATTGGAACTGTTTGAAACTGTGCTTTCAGTATCTCCCTTTTGAGGAACTCCCATCCGTCTTCAACTCCCTTCTCTTTTAGTGTACCTGACCATGGGATCACTCCTAATATTTCTCTAAGTTTATTGAAATCAGCTCTCCTAAAGTCTAGAATTCGCGTCTGACTATGCCTAGCTTCTCCTTTCCACTGTATAACAAACTCCAGGAGAACATGGTCACTTCCACCCAAGGATCCCACCACTTGCACCCCATCAACTAGGTCTTCCCTGTTGGTTAAGATCAGATCCAAAATAGTAGACTCCCTTGTTGGTTTCCACCTTTTGGACAATGAAATTGTCTTTCAAGTAAGTGAGGAATTTGCTAGACCTTGAGGATTTGGCAGAATTTGAATTCCAGCAAATGTCAGGATAGTTGAAGTCACCCATTACTACTATATTTCTCCTATCTGAATGTGTGGTGATCTGTTCTAGAAAGGCATCATCCAATTCCTCTGCCTGAGTCGGGGGTCTGTAGTAGACTCCCACAGTAAAATCCCTGTTGTTTCCCTCTCCTTTAATTTTTATCCAGATGCTCTCCACTTGGCTTCTAGTATTCATGTCCTGGATCTCTTCACAGGTGTAAATATCCCTCACATATAATGCTATTCCTCCTCCTTTCTTGTTTGGCCTATTTTTCTTAAAAAGATTATACCCCTCTATTTCTACATTCCAATCATGAGACTCATCCCACCAGGTTTCAGTGATGCCTATTATATCATATTTCCCCTGTTGTGCTAGGATTTCAAGTTCCTCTTGCTTATTTCCCATGCTCTGTGCATTAGTGTAGAGACATCAAAGACCATGTGTCCCCTTTGCTTGATGTCTGTGCACATTTTTTTGCCTCCTACTGTTGGGTCCATGCACTGTTTGCCCTGTTCCCTCTATGTCAGTTTCGGTATTTATTCCAGCCCGTTTGCCTTCCAAAATGCTGTCTCCCTTCCCCACATAACTCAGTTTAAAGCCCTCCCGATCAGATTCTTCAGACTGTGGGCAAAAACGTTTCTGCCAACTGGTGTGAGATGCAGTCCATCCCTTGCCAGAAGTCCCTCTTCATGGAACCGCAGCCCATGATCTAAGAATCCAAATTGTTCTCGACGACACCATCTGCTGAGCCAGTTGTTGACATCTGCAATTTTTCTTTCTCTTCCTGGACCATGCCCTTCGACTGGCAGAAGAGACGAGATGACAATCTGTGCATCCATTTCTTTTAGCTTCTTTCCGAGAGCCTCATAATCCCTTCTGATATTATCAAGGCTGTGTCTTGCTGTGTCATTCGTTCCCACGTGGATCAAAAGGAAGGGGTATTTGTCAGTAGGTTTGACCAGTCTTGTCAGCCTCTCTGTCACATCACGGATCTTTACCCCAGGGAGACAACACACCTCCCGAGACATCTTGTCAGGCCCACAAATCACTGCTTCTGTACCTCTGAGCAAGGAGTTCCCCACCACGACCACAATGCGCCTCCTCCAAGGCTTAGCAGCAACTCTTCCCTGCGACGGAACTCCCAGACTCCCCTGCTCTGTCCCTGAAGTCTGTCCATGCAGGTCTACCTCATCCTCCTTGATAAGAGAAAGGGCTTCAAAACGATTCTGTAGCTGTAAGCTCCCATAGCTATCCCTGATTTTCCTGCTTCTCTGTGTGACATTCCTCCAGCTGTCTGCCTCTTGTGTACATGAAATGATGTTCTCATCCCCAGCAACTTCCTCTGTGTGATCCCCTTCCAAAGTCATTTCTTCAGTTCTGTCCAGGAAAACGTCTTGCTCCCTGATATGCTGAAGTGTTGCTACCCTGGATTCCAGCTGCTGTACTTTCTCCTCCAAGAGTGCTACCAACTTGCACTTGGGGCATGTGAAGCTCCCCACATCTGTGGGCAAAAAGACAAACATCCCACAAGAGTTGCAGGTGACTGCAGCAGTTCCTTCAGTGCCCATTGTAAGAAGTCTTAAGGAGGCACTGAAAGAAGACTGTGGTAAACAGCAAGGTCAAACTCCCCAATGGCCTGGCCTATTTCTCTGATCTCTGTCAGAGAGCTCAAATTACTGGGAATATAACTTTAGACAGATCTCCTGGCTACTAAGTAGTAGTCACTTTCCTCTGAGGTGGGACAGTTATTATTATTATTATATGGCTTATCCAGAGGGGCGGAATATAAAAAAATATTTATTATTACTATTATTATTATTATTATCATCATTATCATTGGGGAATATTGACCCATAGAGAATCATTGGGGAATAGTGGCCCTTAGAGAATCATTGGGGAATAGAGGCCCATAGGGAATCATTGGGGAATAGAGGCCCATAGAGAATTGTTGGGGAATACTGGCCCATAGGGAATCATTGGGGAATAGAGGCCCATAGGGAATCATTGGGGAAGAGTGGGCCATAGGGAATCATTGGGGAATACTGGCCCATAGGAAATCATTGGGGAATACTGGCCCATAGGGAATCATTGGGGAATACTGGCCCATAGGGAATCATTGGGGAATGGTAGCCCACAGGGAATCATTGGGGAAGAGTGGCCCATAGGGAAACATTGGGGAAGAGTGGCCCATAGGGTATCATTGGGGAATATTCCCCAATGATTCCCTATGGGCCACTTTTCCTCAATGATTCCCTATGCGTCACTATATACGGAATATGGAATATATGGAAGGAGCATAACTTCCAGCTGGGGACCCTTGGCTTTGCCCTTTTGTGTAACAAGGGGAGACATCTGCCTCTGCCATTGTTTTCCGAGAGAGAGAGAGAGAGAGAGAGAGACTATATATATATATATATATAGAGATCAAAGCAGACGAACCTCTGGTTTAAAGGGTGAGGCCAGTTCTGTGCATGCTGCGCTTCACCAGAAAAATCCATTGCACAGGCTCGAAGGATACATCCGATCCGATTCCCCCCCCAAAAAAAGTCCTGTAGCGATAGGTGAGGGACGAAACGGCAAGTGAAAGAAGCACTGGAAGCCGCAGACCCAACCCTGCATGCAGGAGGTTCAGGACATTGGTCACTCGAGACTGACCAGGGATGACAGTCTTGTTCGGCAGCATCCTGAATGACCAAGCAGCCTTTTAAGGAGAGCACTGCTTGCTCCATACGGAGAGGGGCCTAGAAAAGGTGGCCTAAAGAAAGCTCATCTCCATCCACCCAGTTGGCGAACCGCGGTCAACGGGCATCTTCTTTGCGGTCAAACAAAAACAAAGGTAGAAAGGCATGCACCGGCCTCCAAAGGTGCAAGTAGACTGACGCTTGCATGCTGGAACATCAGAACCATGCAAGATTCTGCAGATAGTGGACGTCCTGAGCGTCGTTCTGCTCTAATAGCCCATGAACTATCACGGCTTAATATAGACATCACTGCTCTTAGTGAAGTTCATCTCCATGAGGAAGGCAGCCTTAAAGAACACGGTGCCGGCTATACACTCTACTGGTCTGGCAAACCAAAAACTGAAAAACATCTTTCAGGAGTAGGCTTTATGATTAAAAACTCCATTGCCTCCAAACTCGAAACCCTGCCAACAGGTCACTCTGACTGCATTATCTCCTTACACCTCCCTCATGTTGTGCTCTTTAGTATATATGCCCCAACTATGCAAGCCGACCCTGTGGAAAAAACCAAATTCTACTCAGACCTATGCCACCTCATACAAAAAGTTCCTGCAGAAGATAAAATCATTATCCTTGGTGACTTCAATGCCAGAGTAGGTAAGAACTTCGAAGCCTGGAAAGGTGTTCTAGGCAAGCATGGAGTTGGAAACTGTAATGATAACGGACGCCTCCTGCTAGAGTTTTGTGCAGAACAGCAACTGATTATTACAAACACTGAAGACAACCTGGATGCATCCCCGATTCAAACACTGGCACCTCATTGACTATGTTCTGGTGCGCCAGAGAGACATTCGCGATGTCCGTCATACTCGAGTGATGCCCAGTGCAGAATGTCAAACAGATCATCGCCTTGTAAGATGCAAACTAAATCTTCATCTTAAGCTCAAACCTAAGAGGGGTGGCATCTTAAAGAGGAGACTCCAAGTCAACAATCTTCAACAAGCTGCCATGAGAGAGAACTTCCAGGCAAATCTGCAATCAAAACTTGAAGACCATCCTTTAGATTCTTCTCCCACAGTGCTTTGGCAACATATCAAAAACAGTATCCTGCAGTCTGCGGAAGAATCCCTCGGGTTCTCCCGCAAGAAAAACCAAGATTGGTTTGATGAAAACAACCAAGAGATCCAGGAGCTTTTGGCAAAGAAGAGAACTGCTCATCAAGCACACCTCGCTCAGCCATCTTGCCATATAAGAAAAGCAGCCTTCCGTCTCACATGCAGTAAACTCCAACAAAAACTCAGAGACATTTCCCAATTCAACCCAATTCAAGAAGGACCTGAAGACTCACTTATTTAAGCAGGCATACTCTTGAATGGGCCTGTCCATCATATAAGCCGCTATTGTATTGTTTTTAGGCCTGTGGGATATTGTTTTTAATTGTATATGGATGATTTTAATTGATGTTGTTTTGGATGTTTTAATGTTTATATTTGTTGTACACCGCCCTGATCACAGGAAGGGCGGTATAGAAATAAACTTTATTATTATTATTATTATTATTATTATTATTCAGAACAAGTGGTGGATCAATTCAGCAGAAAAGACACAACGTTGTGCAGATCTGGGAGATTCCAGGGGATTCTATGAAGCTCTTAAAGCAGTGTTTGGACCTACTTACCAGGTCCAAAGCTCCTTATATAGTATGGATGGTCAAACACTAATCACAGACAAAGCCTCCATCCTGAATCGATGGGCTGAACATTTCCAAAATCTCTTCAGTGCCAACCGAGAAGTCCAAGGCTCAGTTATTCAAAATATCATACAACAACCGATGAAATATGAACTGGACGTGGCTCCCACTTTGGAAGAAACCATTAAGGCCATACAGCAGATGAAAAATGGCAAGGCAGCAGGGATTGATGGAATCCCACCTGAAGCCTGGAAACACGGAGATCATGAACTCCATGCCAAATTCCACGAGCTCCTTGTGAGTTGTTGGGAAAAAGGTCAACTGCCATCAGATCTCCGAAATGCAGTTATCATCACCCTGTATAAGAAAAAATGAGCAAAATCTGATTGCTCAAACTATCGTGACATAACACTGCTCTCCATTGCTGGAAAAATCCTTGCAAGGATACTCCTGAACAGATTAGTTCCTGCTATTGCAGAAGAACTTCTCCCTGAAAGTCAGTGCGGCTTCAGAGCTAATAGGAGCATTACAGATATGGTATTTGCTCTTAGACAACTGCAAGAGAAATGTAGAGAGCAAAACAAAGGACTCTATGTAACATTTGTCGACCTTACCAAAGCCTTCGACACTGTGAGTAGAAAAGGACTGTGGCAGATCCTGGAACGACTAGGATGTCCCCCCAAATTCCTCAAAATGATTATCTTGCTACATGAGGGCCAGCAAGGACAAGTCAGATATGGCGATGCTCTCTCAGAGCCCTTTCTAATAACTAATGGTGTGAAACAGGGATGTGTTCTCGCTCCAACTCTATTTACAATCTTCTTCAGCATGATGCTCCAAAGGGCTACAGCAGATCTCGAAGAAAAAGACGGCATCGATATACGTTACCGTACTGATGGTAGCTTGTTTAACTTAAGCCGTCTGAAGGCTCGCACAAAGACTCTAAACTATCTAGTCCGTGAGCTGCTTTTCGCTGACGATGCTGCCCTTGTTGCCCATACAGAAACAGCTCTGCAGCGCCTAACATCCTGCTTTGCAACGGCTGCAGAGCTGTTTGGGCTGGAAGTCAGCCTGAAGAAAACGGAAGTTCTCTACCAGCCTGCACCACAGGAAGAGCACTATCACCCCCATGTCACCATCGGCAAATCTGTACTTAAGTCCGTACAGGAGTTCACCTATCTGGGAAACATCATCTCCTTAGATGCCAAGATTGATAAAGAGATCGATCACAGATTAGCAAAGGCATATAGTGCATTCGGAAGGCTTCACAGAAGAGTCTGGAGTAACAAACACCTGAGGCGAAGCACCAAAATCAGTGTGTACAGAGCCATTGTACTGTCCATTCTCCTCTATGGGTCAGAATCATGGGTCACCTATCGCCAACGTCTACGACTCCTCGAACGCTTTCATCGGTGCTGTCTACGCACAATCCTTAACATACACTGGACTGACTATGTGACGAATGTTGCTGTCCTGGAGCAAGCAGAGATCACCAGAATTGAGGCCATGCTATTGAAAACGCAGCTGCGCTGGGCAGGTCACGTTTCTAGGATGGAGGACCACCGCCTCCCCAAAATAGTACTCTATGGTGAACTCGCCACGGGTCAGCGAAAGAGGGGCGCCCCGAAGAAGAGATACAAAGACTCCCTGAAACAACATCTCAAGCTTGGCCAAATTGATCCCCAACAATGGTCTGTCCTGGCCTCACATCGGGAGGCATGGAGATGCACTATCCACAATGCTGCAGCCTCATTCGAGAACTCACGCTGAACGAGTCTCGAAGAGAAACGACAATGCAGAAAGAACTACAACTTGGAAACATCACCCAAGGAGACTTTCTGCTGTGCTTTCTGTATCCGGATTTGCTTATCTCGGATCGGCCTATTTAGTCATCAACGCGCTTGTAGTAAGCGTGGGATAAGTCCTTCCTGAATCTTCGTTAGCGAAGAAAAGCCAGAGAGAGAGAGATTACACAAAACACTCAAAAGTAGCCTACATAGAGACACTCCTCTCCTCCTTCCCTCCTTAGTCCTCTCTTCCATTCCTGCCAATAAGAACAGAGGCATTATATGCACTAATACATTATATATATTTGTATATTTATGTGTGTGTGTGTATATATATATATATACACACACACACACACACATTATATATATAGTTACACACATATTATATCTATACACGTACACTCGCACACATATTATGTATATATACAAACACACATTACATATATATATATATGCACACAAACACATATACACACACACACTATATATATATATATACATATACATATATATATATATACACACACACAAACATAGACATACCAGACACATATTATATATATATATATATATATGTATATATGAACACATACACACACATTGTATCTATGTTTATATTTATTTATCTCTTTCTATACACACACACATATACTATATATATATATATATATATATACACACACACACACAAACAAACATATATACAGAGACACTTCTCTCTCTTTCTCTCTCTCTGTATGTATTATATATATATATATATTTGTGTGTGTGTGTATATGATACACACAAATTTTATATACCGTATATGTATGTATGTATACACAGAGACATGGAGAAATATTGATGGTGACGATATAGAAATGGATGAGCAAGCCCCATCTGTTCAGCCTCTCACAATCTCACACGGAGATGGGGTCAGGGCTCTAGACATCGCAATGAAGCACATGGAGCGACAAGAAGAAGCTCCATTGGCTTCCTCTCTCTCAGCTCCACCCATTCATTTCTGTTCAGCACTCAGCTTCTCGCATCATCTCCCTCGCTCGCCGGTACGACCATGTCTCCCCCTTACTGTCCTCCCTTCGCTGGCTCCCCTTTCCTTTCCGCATTCAGTACAAGCTTCTCCTGCTTACTTTCAAAGCCCTACCTACATGGGCTGGCCCCTCCCTATCTCTCTGAACTTCTTTCCCCCTCCATTCCCACCCGTTCCCTCCGTTCTGTCTGGGAGCCAAGGTCTCCTGTCCCAGCCCAGGATTTCCACTGCCCCGTCCCACATTCGTCCCTTCTCCCTCGCTGCCCCTCATTCCTGGAACCTCCTTCCCTTACAAGAACGGCTCAACACGCCTCTAACCGGTTTGAAAACCGAGTTAAAGACCATATTGTTTAGGGAAGCTTTCCCAGGGAGGTCGTGATTGGGACACCTGGGAGTTTTGATGCAATATCTGATATCTGCCGTTTTAATTTGTTTTCTTAGGATGTTGTTAACTTGTTATTTTAACCGCTGGATTGTATACCATAGGAAGGCTTTTTATATATTCTTGATTTTATTGGGTTTTGTACAGCTCTGTGTACATTTATGGCGCTTTATAAATAAAGCTAATAATAATAATAAAAATAATTAAAATGCTGCAATGATGGCGAGATTTGGCTGCGAAGAAACGGCAATCATCGGGAAAGCAGGAAAAGATCAGCAATTTTTAAAAAGAAGTATCAGGGGACTGAACTGTTTATAAAGGTACGTACATCAAAATGTTGACCAGTGATTTTTTAAACATTTTTATACTGTATTTTCATAGTGAGTTCAAGGCTTTTCATAGTCATTTCAAGGCTTTTCTATGGCCCTCCGGATTATCCGACATTTTCGGCTATTTGCCTAGCAGCGGGTCCACTTTATGTTCAGAGTGAAAGGACTGGAGA
Organism: Urosaurus nigricauda; assembly: GCA_034509955.1. NCBI lineage: Eukaryota > Metazoa > Chordata > Lepidosauria > Squamata > Phrynosomatidae > Urosaurus > Urosaurus nigricauda. The sequence continues at coordinate 713,491 of JAOEGL010000002.1, forward strand.
GGCCTAGCAACACCATTAGGCCTGGCCTCGAGTGCAAGAGCCCTCCTTCCATGCCACACCATCTTGCCCTGGAGGGAGTGAAGGACAGGCCAAACTCCATGGGGCCTGTCTTAGATTAAGAAGCAGAGCCCTCCCTCTAGTCCATCTGCCTTGGTCCAGGCCTCAGAGGGAGAGAAGAACTACTGGACCTGATCCCCTTCCCCACCACCATTCCCTTCTCTTTTTGTGTCGTGTCTTCTTAGATTGTAAGCCTGAGGGCAGGGAACCATCTCATTAAAATAATAATTGTAGGCCGCTCAGATAGCCTTTAGGGCTGTAAAGCAGGGTATAAATAATGAAGATAATAATAATAATAATTATTATTATTATTATTATTATTATTGAGACTCTACTGTATATATTTATGTGTGTGTGTGTGTGTGTATATATATATATATATATATACACACACACACACACACACACACAAGGACACCCTATATATATATATATATATATACACACACACAGATACATACAGATACACACATATTTTATATTATAAATACACACACACACACACACATACAAATACATACATGCATTATACACACACACACACATACATATTGCATACATATACCTGTCCTGGCTATTCAGGTCATTTTGAATTTTGATCCTGTCCTCTGGGGTTTTAGCTACTCCTCCTAGTTTAGTGTCATCTGCAAATTTGATAAGTATGCCCCCAATTCTGTCATTAATGATTTGGATGACAGAATTGGGGGCAGAGTTATCGAATTTGTAGATGACACTAAACTACGAGGAGTAGCCAATACCCCAGAGGACAGGATGAAAATTCAAAATGACCTGAATAGACTAGAAAGCTGGGCCATAGCTAACAAGATGAAGTTCAACGTAGAGAAATGTAAGGTTCTGCACTTAGGGAGGAAAAATGAAATGCACAGATATAAAATGGGGAACACCTGGCTGAATGAGACCACATGTGAAAGGGATCTAGGAGTCCAAGTAGACCATAAGATGAACATGAGTCAACAGTGTGATGCAGCAGCTAAAAAGGCCAATGCAATTTTAGGCTGCATCAATAGAAGTATAGTGTCTCGATCAGGGGAAGTAATAGTGCCATTCTATTCTGCTTTGGTCAGGCCTCACCTGGAATACTGTGTCCAGTTCTGGGCACCACAATTCAAAAAAGATGTGCAGAAACTGGAGCATGTCCAAAGGAGGGCAACTAAGATGGTGAAGGGTCTGGAAACCATGCCCTATGAGGAACGCCTTAGGGAACTGGGAATGTTTAGCCTCGAGAAGAGAAGCTTAAGAGTGATATGATAGCCCTGTTTAAATATTTGAAGGGATGTCATATTGAGGAGGGAGCAAGTTTGTTTTCTGCAGCTCCAGAGACTAGGACATGGAACAATGGATGCAAATTGCAGGAAAAGAGATTCCACCTCAACATTAGGAGGAACTTCCTGACAGTAAGGGCTGTTCGACAGTGGAACACACTCCCTCGGAGTGTAGTGGAGTCTCCATCCTTGGAGGTCTTTAAGCAGAGGCTGGATGGCCATCTGTTGGGGATGCTTTGATTTGGAGTTCCTGCATGGCAGGGGGTTGGACTGGATGGCCCTTATGGTCTCTTCTAACTCTATGATTCTATGATTCTAAGCAGAGATCACCAGCATTGAGGCCAATGTACTGAAAGCGCAGCTGTGCTGGGCAGGGCATGTTTCTAGGATGGAGGACCACTGCCTCCTCAAAATAGTACTCTACGGTGAACTCGCCATGGGTCAGCGTAAGAGGGGCGTCCCAAAGAAGAGATACAAGGACTCCCTGAAACAACATCTCAAGCTTGGCCAAATGGATCACCAACAATGGTGCTGCCCTGGCCTCACATCGGGAGGCATGGAGACAATGTACTATCCACAATGCTGCAGCCTCATTCGAGAACTCACGCCGAATGAGTCTCGTAGAGAAACGACAACGCAGAAAGAACCACAACTTGGAAGCATCACCCAAGGAGACTTTCTGCTGTGCTTTCTGTAACCAGACTTGCTTATCTCGGATCAGCCTTTTTAGTCATCAAGGAGCTTGTAGTAAGCGTGGGATAAGTCCTTCCTGAATCTTCGTTAGCGAAGAAAAGCCAGAGAGAGAGAGAGAGAGAGAAATTTTAAACAAAACATTCTGTAGATGGCAGATGGCACAGATGCAGAAAGGAACTCTTCTAGAACATGGCCACATAGCCTGAAAGCCCCACAAAAACTATGGATGCCGGCCATGAAAGCCTCTGACTCTACATTCAAAATTATATAGAACCACTCCCCTCCTCCTTCCCTCATCAGTCCTCCCTTCCATTCTGTCCAATAAGAACAACAGAGGAATTATACACATTCACACATTATATATATTTATATGCATATGCATAAGCATTATATATATATATATATATATATATACAGTATATAATAAATTTTCTTTTTTTTCTTTTTTTTGTGTGGTTCAACAATAAATGTGAAATCTTCTTCATGGAAAATAAGACATTCCCTGAAAATAAGACCTACCACATCTTTGGGAGCAAAAAATAATATAAGACACTGTCTTATTTTTGGGGAAACACAGTAGTTGCATACATATTATATCTATATCTATATACATACACTCACAAGCACACATATTATGTATATGCACACACATTACATATATAGAGAGAGATGTACACACACACACACACAGAAACACATACACACACATTATATATATATATATTTATACACACACACACAAACATGCACATTCCAGACACACATATTTTATATATATATATATATATATATATATGAACACATACACACCCATATCTATGTCTCTCTATACACACACACATCTTTTAAATATATATATATATATATACATACATACATATATACAGAGACACCTCTCTGTATGTGTGTGTATATATACATATATGATACAAAAAAATTATATATATATATGTATATAAATCTATACACACACACACACACACACACAGAAATAGTGATGGTGATGGCGACAAAATAGAAATGGATGAGCAAGCCCCATCTGTTCAGCCTCTCACAATCTCACACGGAGATGGGGTCAGGGCTCTAGAAATCGCAATGAAGCACATCGAGGAACAAGAAGCCGCTCCGAGGTTCATATTATGACGCTGCAAAGATGGCGAGATTTGGCTGCGAAGAAACGGCAATCATCGGGAAAGCAGGAAGGATCAGTGAATTTTTAAAAGTATTATCCGTGGACTAAACTGTTTATAAAGGTACGTACATCAAAATGTTTGTTGTATACAGGGCTGTACATCAAAATGTTGACTAGTGAAAATGTCAGAAAGGAACTCTTCTAGAACATGGCCCATAGCCCAAAAGCCCCACAAAAACTATTGACTAGTGGGGTTTATTTTTAACATTTTTTATACTGTATTTTCATAGTGAGTTCCAGGCTTTTCATAGTCATTTCCAGGCTTTTCTGTGACCCTGCGGATTATCCGACATTTTCGGCTGACTAGCAGCCGGTCCACTTTATGTTGGATAATCATAATCACTTTATGTTCAGAGTGAAAGGACTGGAGAGGCCCAGCAACACCGTGAGGCCTGGCCTCGAGTGGAAGAGCCCTGTCTCCATGGCTACACCATCTGACCCCGGAGGGAGTGAAGGAGAGGCCCAGCAACCCCCTCAGGCCTGGCCTCGAGTGCAAGAGCCCTCCTTCCATGCCACACCATCTTGCCCAGGAGGGAGCGAAGGACAGGCCAAACTCCATGGGGCCTGTCCTGGATTAAGAAGCCGAGCCCTCCCTCCAGTCCATCTGCCTTGGTCCGGGCCTCAGAGGGAGAGAAGAACATTTGGACCTCATCCCCTTCTTCCCCACCACCATTCCCTTCTCCTTTTGTGTCGTGTCTTCTAATACTTCTTCTTCTTATTATTATTATTATTATTATTATTATCATCATCATCAAGACTCTACTGTATATATTTATGTGTATATATTATATAAACATATTATAAATATATACATACACACACACACAAACACATACAAATATATACACACATGATACACACAGAAATACATACAATGGGGCAAAAAAGTAATTAGTCAGCCAGACGTGGCCCCCTGCTTAAGCCGGTACATGTCCAGGCCCATCTGAAGTTTGCTAGAGAGCATTTGGATTATCCAGAAGAGGACTGGGAGAATGTCATATGAATGACAGATGAAACCAAAGTAGAACTGTTTGGTAGAAACACAACTTGTCTTTTTTGGAGGAGAGAACGCTGAGTTGCATCCGAAGAACACCATCCTTAGTCTCTGACGCATGCGAGTGGCACCATCATGCTTTGGGGCTGTTTCTCTGCAAAGGGACCAGGACGACTGATCCGTGCGCATGACAGAACGAATCGTGAGATTTTGAGTGCAAACCTCCTTCCATCAGCAAGGGCACTGAAGATGAAACGTGGCTGGGTCTTTCAGAGTGACGATGGTTCGCAAACACGCCGCCCGGGCAACGAAGGAGTGGCTTCGTAAGAAGCGTTTCACGGTCCTGGAGTCTCCAGATCTCAACCCCATAGAAAACCTTTGGAGGGAGTTGAAGGTCAGCGCCAGCCCCAAAACATCCCTGCTCCGGAGGAGATAGATCTGCTGGAGGAATGGGCCAAGATACCAGAAACAGTGTCAAGGGCCAACCTTGTGAAGACTTACAGGAGACGATTGACCTCCGTCATTGCCAACAAGGATGTATAACAAAGCATTGAGATGAACCTTTGATACTGACCAAATGCTGATTTTCCACCTTAATTTGCAAATAAATCCTTTCCAAATCAGACAAATGTGATTCTCTGGATTTGTTTTACTCCTTTTGTCTCTCTAGTTGAGGTCTACTTAGGATGTCAATTACTTCGGCCTCTCTCATCCTTTTAAGTGGGAGAATCTGCACAATCGGTGGCTGACTAAATGCTTTTTTGCCCCACTGTACGCATTGTGTATACACACCCATATTACACACATACATACGGTTAGATATGACAGACACACACACACACACACACATATTTTATATATATATATATATATACACACAGAGAGAGAGAGAGAGAGAGATACACACATATTTTATATACACACACATATAAATACACACATTATGCCCACACAAATACATACCTATTATGTATACACACACAAACAGAGAGACACACACAAACAGACAAATAGGGTCTTCCCTCCATTCCTACCATTCTGGCCCAGTCTTCCTCCAAGGAAGGAAGGAAGGAAGGAGAGAGGGAGGCCCAGGGCCTTGGAGCCCCAGCAGCAGCAGCAAAGGCCTCTCTGCTCCCTTCCCCTGAATCTCCTTCTTCTCCCTCAAAGGCAGCGATGGCCCAAAGCCCCGCAAACGACGAGGAACCAGGCTGCCTTAAACCACGCTCAGCTTAAGGCTGGCCTGCTTTACTCCAGGGGTCTCCACTGCGGCCTTTCTTTTTAAAGCGACTCTTCGACTTCAACTCCCAGAATCCCCGGATATTGGACGACTTGGCTGAGGCTTCTGGGAGTTGAAGTCCAAAACCTCTGCTGCTCCACTTCCTGAGGGGTGAAGGAGGGGCTCTGTCCTTGCGTCACTTCCGAGGGGAGGAGGGGCGGGGCTTCTTCACTTCCGCAGGCGCCGAGCACCCGGTTGCCTTGGCAACGAGAGCGGTCCTGCGGCTGGCTCACTTCCGGGTCCGCCTCTCCGCAGTCGAGAAGCAGCCAATGGGAATCGCGGGGCGTCTGACTGGGAGCCAATCAGAGGAGGCGGTCTGAGGCGCACAGAGCTACGAAAGGGGAGAGGCGCCTGAGAAGCCACAACTTCCGAGTCCATAGACCGCTCATACTCAGCCCCTTAATTCTAGATTCTGATTTAATTATAATCACAATCCGAGTGTGGAATGAGCCAGAGCCAAAGGCTGTTCTTTGTAGTGATAAACATGGCAAATCCACCTCAGCTCTGGCCTCAGAAGGGAGCAGCAGGGTGAGGCCTGGTTGGTTCTTGGAAGGGAGACCGACAGGAACTAGGCCCGCATCCTCCTCCGAAGGGTCAGCCTTTCCAAGGAAAACTGGTGGCAAAATCCCCCTCAGAGGTCCCCAAACTGTGCCCTTGAAGAGGGTTTGGACTACAACTCCCAGAGGCCTCAGCCATGTTGGCCAATGGCCTGGGATTGTGGGAGTTGAAGTCCAAAAGCCCTTAAAGAGCACAGTTTGGGGACCCCAGTATTAAAGTATCCTAACCACGGATTAAGCTAACCTGGTTTAATCCATGGCCTAACCCATTAACCTGGTTGGGTTACTTTACCTTACCTTAAACTTTAAAGCATCCTGGATTAAAGCATGGATTAAGGCTGTAGCCCCAAACTCTGCCCTTTGAGAGGTTTGGACTACAACTCCCAGAGGCCTCAGCCATGTTGGCCAATAGAATCATAGAACCGTAGAGTTGGAAGAGACCACTAGGGCCATCCAGTCCAACCCCCTGCCATGCAGGAAAACCAAATCAAAGCATCCCTGACAGATGGCCATCCAGCCTCTGTTTAAAGACCTCCAAGGAAGGAGACTCTATCACCTTCTGAGGAAGTGTGTTCCACTGTCGAACAGCCCTTACTGTCAGGAAGTTCTTCCTAATGTTCAGGTGGAATCTCTTTTCCTGGATCTTGCATCCATTGTTCCGGGTCCTGTTCTCTGGAGCAGCAGAAAACAAGCTTGCTCCCTCCTCAATATGACATCCTTTCAAATATATAAACAGGGCTATCATATCACCTCTTAACCTTCTTTTCTCCAGGCTAAACATCCCCAGCTCCCTAAGTCGTTCCTCATAGGGCATGGTTTCCAGACCCTTCACCATTTTTGTCGCCCTCCTTTGGACACGCTCCAGTTTCTCAATGTCCTTTCTGAATTGTGGCGCCCAGAACTGGACACAATATTCTAGGTGGGGCCTGACCAAAGCAGAATACAGTGGCACTATTACTTCTCTTGATCTAGACACTATACTTCTATTAATGCAGCCCAAAATAGCATTGGCCTTTTTAGCTGCCGCATCACACTGTTCACTCATGTTCAACTTGTGGTCTACTTGGACTCCTAGATCCCTTTCACACGTAGTTTCATTCAGCCAGGTGTCACCCATCCTATATCTGTGCTTTTTATTTTTCCGCCCTAAGTGCAATACCTTACATTTCTCTGTGTTGAATTTCATTTTGTTAGCTTTGGCCCAGCTTTCTAGTCTATTCAGGTCATTTTGAATCTTGATCCTGTCCTCTGGGGTATTAGCTATTCCCCCTAATTTGGTGTCATCTGCAAATTTGATAAGTATGCTCCCAATTCTGTCATCCAGGTCATTGATAAAGATGTTGAATAGCACTGGGCCCAGTACAGAACCCTGTGGCACCCCACTGGTCACTTCTCTCCAGGACGAAAAGGAACCATTGTTGACCACCCTTTGGGTTCGGTTAGTCAACCAGTTACAAATCCATGTAACAGTTAACTTGTCTATCCCACATTTTGCAAGCTTGTTTGCAAGAATGTCATGGGGAACCTTGTCAAAGGCCTTACTGAAATCGAGGTATACTATATCCACAGCATTCCCTTCATCTACCAAACTCGTAATTTTATCAAAAAAAGAGATCAGGTTCGTTTGGCATGACTTGTTTCTCTGAAACCCATGTTGAGTTTTTGTGATTATGGCATTGCCTTCTAGATGTTCACAGACTGTCTGCTTAATGATCTGCTCCAGAATCTTTCCTAGAACTGATGTCAGACTAACTGGACGATAATTGTTGGGATCCTCTTTTTTCCCCTTTTTGAAGATGGGGACAACGTTTGCCCTTCGCCAGTCTGCTGGGATCTCTCCTGTTCTCCAGGAGTTTTCAAATATGATTGCCAATGGCTCCGATATTACTTTTGCCAGTTCTTTTAATACCCTTGGATGGAGTTCATCTGGTCCCGGAGACTTAAATTCATTTAGATTAACAAGGTGTTCCTCTACTATCTCTTTACTTATTCTGTGCTGAAATTCCCCTATTCTGTTCTCTGCTCCATTATCCTCAGGTGGAGCACCCTTTGCCTTTTCTGAGAAGACTGAGGCAAAGAAGGTGTTGAGTAATTCTGCCTTTTCTCTATCTCCTGTTAGCATTTTGCCATCTTCTCCACGCAGTGGCCCTACCGTTTCCTTCTTCTTCCTTTTGCTGCAGACATACCCAAAAAAGCCCTTTTTATTGTTCTTAACCTCTCTAGCAAGCCTGAGTTCATTCTGCGCTTTAGCTTTTCTGACTTTACCCCTACACATGCCTGCTATTTCTTTGAATTCCTTTTTCGTGATTTCCCCCTTTTTCCATTTCTTATACATGTTCCGTTTCAAACTTAGCTCGGTTGAAAGTTCCTTAGTCATCCATCCTGGTTTCTTGAGACACCTCCCGTTTTTCTTTCTCACTGGAACTGTTTGAAATTGTGCCTTCAGTATCTCCCTTTTGAGAAAGTCCCATCCGTCCTGAACTCTTTTATCTTTTAGTATTTCTGACCATGGAATCATCCTCAATACTTCTCTAAGTTTACTGAAATCCGCTCTCCTAAAGTCTAGGATGCGTGTCTGACTCTGCCTGGCTTCTCCTTTCCACTGTAATACAAACTCCAGGAGAACATGGTCACTTCCACCTAATGATCCCACCACTTGCACCCCATTAACCAAGTCATCCTTGTTGGTTAGGATCAGATCTAAAATAGCTGACCCCCTTGTTGCCTCTTCCACCTTTTGGACCATGAAATTGTCTTCCAGGCAAGTGAGGAATTTGCTAGACCTTGAGGATTTTGCTGAGTTTGACTTCCAGCAAATATCAGGATAGTTGAAGTCGCCCATCACTACTACATCTCTCTTTTCTGACTGTGTGGTCATCTGTTCTAGAAAGATATCATCCAATTCCTCAGTCTGACTTGGGGGTCTGTAGTAGACTCCCACCGTAACACCCTTGTTGTTTCCCTCCCCTTTGATTCTTATCCAGATGCTCTCCACCTGGCTTCCATGATTGATGTCCAGGATCTCTTCACTGGTGTAAATATCTCTGACATATAGTGCTATTCCTCCTCCTTTCCTGTTTGGCCTATTTCTCTTAATAAGGTTATACCCCTCTATTTCCACATTCCAATCATGAGACTCATCCCACCAGGTTTCAGTGATGCCTATTATATCATATTTGCTTTGTTGTACTAGGAGTTCGAGTTCATCTTGCTTATTTCCCATGCTCTGTGCATTAGTGTAGAGACACCGCATACCATGGTTCCCTTTTACTTGCTGCCTGTGCAAGTTTTTTTGCCTCCCACTGTTGGGTCCTTGCGCTGTTTGCCTTGTTTCCTCTATGTCATTTTGACTATTTTCGCCATCCCTTTTGCCTTCCTTAATATTGTCTCCCTTCCCCTCGGAACTCAGTTTAAAGCTCTCCTGATCAAGTTCTTGAGACTGTTGGCAAAAACATTTCTTCCAACTGGCGTGAGATGCAACCCGTCTGTTGCAAGAAGTCCCTCCTCATGGAACCGCAGCCCATGATCCAAGAATCCAAATCCCTCTCGGCAGCACCATCTGCGAAGCCAGTTGTTCACATCTGCTATTTTCCTCTCCCTTCCTGGACCATGCCCTTCAACTGGCAGAAGAGACGAGATGACAACCTGTACATCCATTCCTTTCAGCTTCCTACCAAGCGCCTCATAATCCCTTTTGATGTTCTGAATGCTGTGTCTTGCAGTATCATTAGTTCCCACATGGACCAAAAGGAAGGGGTATTGGTCAGTAGGCTTGACCAGTCTTGTCAGCCTCTCTGTCACATCCCGGATCTTTGCACCTGGAAGACAACACACCTCTCGAGACATCTTGTCAGGCCTACAAATCACTGCTTCTGTACCCCTCAGCAAGGAGTCCCCCACTACGACCACACGCCTCCTCCGAGGCCTAGCAGCGACTGTTCCCTCGGGTGGGACTCTCAGGCTCCCCTGCTCCGTCCCTGAAGTCTGTCCATGCTGCTCTTCTTCATCCTCCTTGATAAGGGAAAGAGCTTCGAATCGATTCTCTAGCTGCAAGCTCCCCGAACAATTCCTTCTTGGTTTACTTCTCTTTGTGACATTCCTCCAGCTGTCTGCCTCCTCTGTTTGGCAAGTGACCTCTTCCACCACTCACTCAAAACCAGAAGGTGGCGAGTTCAAGACCAGCAAAGGGCTGAAGCTCGACTCAGGCTTGCATCCTTCCGAGGAAGTCGCTAAAATGAGTACCCAGATTGTTGGGGGGCAAATAGCTTACAATTGTAAACCGCTTAGACACTCCTTAAGGGTATGAAGCGGTATATAAATGAAGCTGTTTGTTTTGTTTTGTTTTTTTTTTTGTTTAGCCTGGGATTGTGGGAGTTGAAGTCCAAAAGCCCTTAAAGAGCACAGTTTGGGGACCCCTGGATTAAAGTATCCTAACCACGGATTAAGCTAACCTGGTTTAATCCATGGCCTAACCCATTAACCTGGTTAGGTTACTTTACCTTACCTTAAACTTTAAAGCATCCTGGATTAAAGCATGGATTAAGGCTGTGGCCCCAAACTGTGCCCTTTGAGAGGTTTGGACTACAACTCCCAGAGGCCTCAGCCATGTTGGCCAATAGCCTGGGATTGTGGGAGTTGAAGTCCAAAAGCCCTTAAAGAGTACAGTTTACGGACCCCTGGATTAAAGTATCCTAACCACGGATTAAGCTAACCTGGTTTAAACCATGGCCTAAGCCTTGAACCTGGTTTAAACCAGCTTATCTTAAACCATGGCTAGGTTACTTGACCTTAAGCCTTAAAGCATCCTGGATTAAAGCATGGATTAAGGCAGTGGCCCCAAACTGTGCCCTTTGAGAGGTTTTGGACTACAACTCCCAGAGGCCTCAGCCATGTTGGCCAATAGCCTGGGATTCTGGGGGCTGAAGTCCAAAGTCCCTAAAAGGCCCCAGTTTGGGGACCGCTGCCTCAGACGATGGTTTGAGCGTTGACTAAGACCTGAGAGAGCAGGGTTCGAATCCCTCCCCAGCCATGGAAACCCATAGGGAGACCTAGGGCCACAAGTCACACTCTCTCAGCCTCATCACAGCCTGGCCCCACTTTTCTCCTTTATTCAAAGGGAAGGAGGTTAAAACTTGGGAAGAAGCCCTCGAGGAAACGCTTCCTCCGCCCGCCTCCCCTGCGTCCCAAAAGTTCATGGATTGTTCCCCCAAACCCAAAGGCTTCTCCTTCGTACGCGGACGGACGGATGGACGCACAACGCGGTCAGCGGTCCAGCCGAGGTGAAAAAGTGACCACAGGGTCGGAGGAGAACGGCCAGACGCAAAAAAGGCCATCCAAGTAATGATAGAAATCTCAGGAAGAGAGTCAACATTTCATTTCGACCGTTGCGCGCAAAAACCTGCGAATGCGCCAAGGCGGTCTTCAAAGTTCGTTGTGCTGAAGGCCTCTGGAAATCTGTCTGGAGATGTCCTGCAGATGCTTTTTGACCTGAATGAAAACATAAAAACCCCATTTGTACTGACATCCAAATAATAATAATAATAACAATAACAACAATATTGTATTTATATCCCGCCTGTCCAGTTGGTTCCAATGAGAATAAAATAAAAGGCAAAGGACAATAAAATACGGAAAGAAACCCATTATCCCTCCCTCCAACACAACGCTTTAAAAATACGAACACCACTTTTTAATTAATTAAAAACACTTTAAAAATAATCAAATCAGATTAATAATCATAATGATAAATAATATCCAATGATAAAATAATGGTAAGACGATGGGAGTCCTGGGTTGTGATACACGCGGGTTCGCATTATTAAATATATATACATTTTAAAATATCGCTTACATTATATTATAGCTCTTATATTATTATATAATTATATTTTATTATATTATCATTATTAAACTGAATTCTTACTTAATTCTTCTCCCCCTCCCTCCACCCTATTATTATATAATAATATTATAATTGTTATAATTAATTCTTACATAATTCTTATTCTTTCCCTCTCAGGCTTCCCTCCACCTTAGTCTTCATTCTATAGAAACCAATTTATTTTACAGCAATATTAATACATTCCTCTATTCTTTCTTGTTTTTCTCTTCATTTCACAGTAAAACACACATTTTTTGTTTAGATAGATTGGACTGTGTACATTCCTATTATCCTTTTCCCCCTTTTAGTATATAATTATATACAAATATTCCAGGTTCAAATTACATCTTTGGGACTGCAGGGGTTTTAGAGGTTCCTATTCATAGAATCATAGAGTTGGAAGAGACCACCAGGGCCATCCAGTCCAACCCCCTGCCATGCAGGAACTCCCAGTCAAAGCATCCCTGACAGATGGCCATCCAGCCTCTGTTTAAAGACCTCCAAGGAAGGAGACTCTATCACCTTCCGAGGAAGTGCGTTCCACTGTCGAACAGCCCTTACTGTCAGGAAGTTTTTCCTAATGTTCAGGTGGAATCTCTTTTCCTGCATCTTGCATCCATTGTTCCGGGTCCTGTTCTCTGGAGCAGCAGAAAACAAGCTTGCTCCCTCTTCAATGTGACATCCCTTCAGGTATTTAAACAGGGAGATCATATCATCTCTTAACCTTCTCTTCTCCAAGCTAAACATTCCCAGCGCCCTAAGGCGTTCCTCATAGGGCTTCATGGTTTCCAGACCCTTCACCATTTTAGTCGCCCTCCTTTGGACCTGCTCCGGTTTCTCCACATCTCTTTTGAATTGTGGTGCCCAGAACAACTGGACACAGTATTCCAGGTGGAGCCTGACCAAAGCAGAATAGAGTGGCACTATTACTTCCCTTGATCTAGACACTATACTTCTATTGATGCAGCCTAAAATTGCATTGGCCTTTTTAGCTTCCGCATCACACTGTTGACTCATGTTAAGCTTATGGTCTACTTGGATTCCTAGATCTCTTTCACATGTGGTCTCATTCAGCCAGGTGTCCCCCATTTTATATCTGTGCATTTCGTTTTTCCTCTCTGAGTGCAGAACCTTACATTTCTCCGTGTTGAATTTCATCTTGTTAGCATTGGCCCAGCTTTCTAGTCTATTCAGGTCATTTTGAATTTTGATCCTGTCCTCTGGGGTATTAACTACTCCTCCTAGTTTAGTGTCATCTGCAAATTTGATAAGTATGCCCCCAATTCTGTCATCCAAGTCATTAATAAAGATGTTGAACAGCACTGGGCCCAGGACAGAGCCCTGTGGGACCCCACTGGTCACTTCTCTCCAGGACGAAAAGGAGCCATTGTTGAGCACCCTTTGGGTTCCACCAGTCAACCAATTACAAATGCATCTAACAGTTATCTTGTGTAGCCACATCAAGGTATACTATATCCACAGCATTCCTTTCATCTACCAAGCTAGTAATTTTATCAAAAAAAGAGATCAGATTTGTCTGGCATGACTTGTTTCTCTGAAACCCTTGTTGGCTTTTTGTGATTATGGCATTCCCTTCTAAATGTTCACAGACTCTCTGTTTAATTATCTGCTCTAGAATCTTTCCTGGAATTGATGTCAGACAAACCGGACGGTAATTGTTGGGATCCTCTTTTCTCCCCTTTTTGAAGATGGGGACAACGTTTGCCCTCCTCCAGTCTGCTGGGACTTTTCCTCTTCTCCAGGAGTTCTCAAAGATTATTGCCAATGGTTCTGATATTACATTTGCCAGTTCTTTTAATACCCTTGGATGTAGTTCATCTGGTCCTGGAGACTTATATTCATTTAGTTTACCGGGTATTCCTCTACTATCTCTTTACTTATTCTGTGCAGAAATCCCCCTATTCTGTCTTCTGCTCCATTATCCTTAAGTTGGGCACCCTTTGCCTTTTCTGAAAAGACTGTCAGGATTGACAGATAGTTAATAGTTAAATAGTTAATTGGGGAAGGGGGGTTTAGATGTAGTTATATATATCCATTAATCATCATATGTATAATCATAATGCATATATATATTCAATTGTATGTATGTTCGTTAGTATATTGTAGTGTAGTGGAATTGTATGTGGGAATAGAAAGTGCAGTTGAGATGAGCTGTTGGAAGGGAGTTGGTACGGCTGGGATGGAATGTGAGATAAGAGGGAGGCCAAGGCTATTGGCGCTGGGAACTTCTGGGTTGTTATGGGAATGGGTTGCTGTTAGTGTGGTGTGGAGACAAAGGGGGGAAGAAAGGAGGGGTAGTTTTAAAGTGGGCATTTTTCCTGTGAAGCTTCAGATTCTGCAAAGAAGTGTACATGCTCACTATTCTCTTTGTCTTACAATAAACTTTTGCTCTTCTTGGAGAAGGTTTATTTGTGGATTACTGAGTAGGAGATTCCAATCCTCACAGTTTGCAGAATCTCATCTACTAATTTCCTAAACGATGTCGGAGGGAGAAGGACAGCTGACGGAGCCTGGGGCAGAGGCTCGGGCTGGCCCAGACCAGCTGGAGGAGGCGACCTCCAGAGAGTTGCTGGGGGCTAAGCCCAAGAAAGGGACTGAGGTGGCCACGCCACTCAAGGACTTGTGATTCCCTCCGAGGAAGCCCGACCGAGAGCGTCGCAGAGTGACCCGAATCACAGCTTGGGACCAGGCTGTCGGTGAGAATTTAAGGGCCCGGCCAAGGGAAGAGGACCTTCCAGAGGACGTGGCCAACTTGACAACCGACATGAGGTGTCAGCTATGCTGACATGGATTGTGAACACGCTGCAAGAGGAGGAGGAACCGGACACCGGAGGGGTTCTGGCCGCCACGGCCCCAGTGCGAGGTCCAGCTGTCGAGAGGGAGGCCGGTGAGGACCAGGAGGAAGGAGAGCCGCCGCCCCAACCTGAGAGACGGGAAAGGGAATCACGCGGTGGCAGGGAGGAGGCAGAGGCGTTGAGAGAGCTCCTGGCCAGTAAGCTGGAAGCACGCTTTAACGGGGATCCAGAGCAGCTCCCTTATTTCCTGGCCCAGGTGGCGGGACATATGCGGACACGGGGAGCGTACTTCCCAGATGAGGCTGAGAAGGTGCAATGTGTGGCCAGCAGGCTGGAGGGGCAGGCGGCGCAGTGGCTGGTGCAACTGTATGACTGCGGTGCGCCTGAGCTGCAAAACCTAATGGCGTTTATGACGGCCCTGCACGCCCGCTTTGAAGACCCTTTCCGCGTGGAGCGGGCCAAGACCAAGTTGATGACCATTCAACAGGGGAACCGCTCAGTGGCCGAGTACGTGTTGGAATTTCGGAGTGTGGCCGCTCAAATTCCGGATTATCCCGAAGCCTTGCAAGCCAGGCAGTTCCAAGATGGGCTGAACCCCGACCTGCTAGAGTGGGTGCTCTCCAGGGCCAACCCTGTGGGAATGCCGGAATGGATCCATTGGGCTGGAGAGGCGGAGACGACCAAGGAAAGAGTTAAGATGGCCAAGCAACGAGCAGCGTTCCAGCAAGCCAAGATCGCTAGCAAACTGGCAGGGAAGGAGAGCTCCCAAAAGGTCAAGGCTTTGGGGGAGACCGAGAAGCAGCGTCGCATGAGACTGGGGCTCTGCCTGGCGTGCGGGAGAAAAGGGTATCTCATAGCTGCTTGTCCGGAAAGGGCCGGCTCCAAGGATGCATCTAGTCCTCCACCGCGGAGTGGAAGTGGAGGTCCGGGCGGGAAGGCCGGACAAGCCGCCCAGACGAGAACGGATGGAGTCCAGGAGGAAGGGAAGAGAGCTCCTCCGCGGAGCGAGTCAACAGAGCCGGACATGGTGAGTGGGGGTGTGCCTGTGTATTTTGTGGAAGTGAGACTCTGGCACAAAGATAAAGGCACGAGTAGCCGTCTCCGGGCGGCAATAGACTCTGGGTGCACCCGTTGTTTAATAAGCCCTCAGCTGGTGCAGGCCTTGAAGATTGGGCGGGAGGACTTACCAGAAGCCATCCCTTTCTTCCAGATGGATGGGACATTGCTGGGGGGGAGCCCACCACTAAACAGACTGAGACTGTGCAATTGAGAGTGGCGGATCATTGGGAAAACATTCAATTTGTGATTGGGCCCACCCATGGGTGCGATTTGGTACTGGGCATAGACTGGTTGGCTTTCCATAACCCAGAAATCAACTGGAGAACCAAACTATTGACATTTAGTGACTCGAAATGCCAGGGGCATGTGAGCCGAAGGCCGGGGGAGCAGGAATCCGGCGATAGGGCTACGATGGTGGCGTTGAGGGGGTCGCACCATAGGACGGGACTGGCCAAAACGCCGGAGGAGCTAGGCTATCCGGTGGTGTATCAGGACTTGAAGGAGGTGTTTGAGGAAAAGGAGTGTGACCAGTTGCCACCACATAGGGACACGGATTGCGCCATTGAGATTAATCCTGGCACGACACCGCTGAAGCCAAAAATGTACCCAATGACGCCCCGGGAGATGAGCACCCTCAAGGAATTCATTGAGTAAAATCTGGCTCGGGGTTTCATTCGGCCCTCTAGCTCACTTTTTGGAGCGCCGATGTTTTTCCGGGAGAAGAAGGATGGGTTACTCCGTTTAGTGATGGACTACAAAAACCTGAATGCCATCAGCACTTGTAGTAAATACCCTTTGCCTTTGATGAAGGACATGTTGAGCCGGCTGGCCATGGGCAAAATATTCACTAAGTTGGACTTGAGGGATGCCTATTTCCGAATTCGGATTAGGGAGGGGGATGAATACAAAACAGCTTTTCATTGTCCCTTGGGAGCTTTTGAGTACTTGGTGCTGCCGTTCGGATTGTCGGGGGGCCCCGCTTGCTTCATGAAGTTGATTCATGAGGTACTGCATGACCTGCTGTTTGATGGGGTCCTAGTTTATTTGGACGACATCCTGATTTACTCGCAGGACTTAGACAGCCATGTGAAGTTGGTGAGGAAGGTTTTACAAAGACTGTTGGAAAACAAGCTATATGTGAAACTGTCCAAGTGTCATTTCCACACGGAGAGTTTGGATTTTCTAGGGTACAGAGTGAACGTTGTAACCGATCAGTGCAAGAATATTTATGGTGCTATGTGAACCATTTGCAGGACAATTGGTTTGACCTCCTGCCACATGCTGAGGTTGCTTTTAATTTGGCAGTGCATTCCAGCACAGGAATATCTCCGAAGCAGTCTATGGCTATGAACCCCGAGTTATTCCCCAGTTGCAAATGGAGCCAGGGGATCCAGTCACTGTGAGTCAATGGAGTTCTTTGTTGAGAGAAAAATGGCCGTTGATCGAGGATGCTTTAAAACAAGCTAAATTGGACTATAAAAGGTTCGCGGATCAACATCGGAAACCTGGTTGGGACATCAAAGAGGGGGATAAGGTCTTCCTGTCCACCAAGAACTTGAAATGTCGACTGCCATCAAAGAAATTGGGACCAATGTTTGTGGGGCCTTTTGTAGTTAAAAGACTAATTAACGATGTAACGGCTGAATTAGAGTTGCCCAAATTGTATAAACATATGTAGTGGGAAATTTTATATTTAATAATTAGTTCATACTTTAACTATGCAGAATGAACAAAGATGGCTAAGTGAAGGTCTTTTGAGGAATTGCTGAGCAAGCAGGAGAAGACAAGACATTGTTTAAGGTACACGCTGCCCTGGTCCCCTAAGCAGAGGCGCCAGAGTGAAGTCAAAACATAAATACCAGATAAGTAGAGTTGGGACAGTAAAACAATGTGTAAAGGTTAGTTACAAGGAAAGTTACTTTTTGTAAGGTGACATGTGACACGACGAGTCATAAGTGGATTTTTAATTATTCATGTGTTCATTTGTCTGATTGCTTGAGATTCATTTGTTTAGAGTTAAGATTGGCCAATAGAAAGCATTTTTGGAAGTCCTTTGTGTAAAAACTATAAATCCCACCATCTTGTTTTGTTCGGGGTCTCAGTCTTTGGAAATCTGAATTTTCCACTGAGGACATTTTTATTCTATGCCGGCTGAATAAATCTTGGAACCCTTAACCGTCTCTGGGTCCTCTGCCTTTACTCCACTCTGTCAATGCTGAGGACTGGATAAGCGGTCCTAGCCGAACCCATTTTTCCATTACATATTTGGTGCCGTGACTCGGATCTGAGGACAAGTGGAGGACAAGGCAAAGAGTGGAGAGATTACTCTCTTTCAAGGCTGCACCTGGTTCCAGCTTCAGAGGCGGATCCTCATCAAAGCTCGGTGCGCACCTTCCAACAATTTGGTTGGAAGAGCTGACATTAGGATTTGTGCCTGGAGAGTGAACCAGAGTCCAGCTTTGACGACCGCTCAGAGGGTTAACAGTTCCTTTAATCAGGAACAGGTAGAGGAGGAAAAAAGGAGAAAGCGCGCTGCATAAAATTAGAAGAAGTTGGTGAGTAAAACAAACAAGGAAACAAACAAGGAAAACTGTAAAAGAAAGTGCTTACAAAAGGGACCAGATTTCCGGCCCAGTAAGGGTGCGAAGGGGAGTTAAGGCGTCACCTCTCGGTTCGCTGAACTAATAGCATGGTTTCTGGCCCAGGGAAACTCATGTGAAACTTCAGGAACCTAAAAGGTCCAAAAAGGTACCAATGTAGTAAGCACAAAAACTGGGAATTTTATTTTATTTTATTTATTTATTTATTTATTTGGACTATGAATGATCAGAATGAATGAGTTGTCTGTGTGTTGTCAAAAAGGATGGTTGCTGGAAGTGCCGTCTTTTCCCCGTCGTTGTTAGGTGAGAGCTAGCAATGAACTGTTTTGCCTTGTGTTTTGCCTTCCCAAACTACAATACCTAAGTGTGTTTGTCTTTGTCAATATATGTTGTGCTGAACAAAGTGGGAGTTTTTGAGAAAAACAATAGCAGTAGTCTGGGTTTTCTGCTGCTGCAGAGACCAGAATGTGGAACAATGGATGCAAGTTGCAGTAAAAGAGATTCCACAGTGGAACACACTCCTTCCTTGGAGTGTAGTGGAGTCTCCGTCCTTGGAGGTCCAGCAGAGGCTGGAGGTCTTTAAGCAGAGGTCTTTAAGCAGAGCATTTGTCAGGGATGCTTTGACTGTGATTTCCTGCATGTCAGGGGGTTGGACTGGATGGCCCTTATGGTCTTTTCCAACCCTATGATTCTATGATTCTATGGCTTGTGTATTCTGGGAAATTGTTGAAAATTCTAGCAGAACTGTACTTGTGTTTTGTTGTGAAACAAGGAAACAATGGCAGAAGGAGGGTTGAAAATTCTTTAGACTGTATGCTAGAACACTTTGATGATGAATTTAAGGAATACTTTGGTTCATTTGGTGGTGTGTTTTTGACTCCAGAGAGGCTTGTGTTTTTGTGTAGAGAAATTTGGCCTAATTATGATTCTCAATGGGCTTCGGAAGGGAGCCTAAATCTTGAAGTGATTGTGAGAATTTATTGCAAAGTGTCAGCCCAAGGAGAGGCTTACATGATCAGTTTTTGTATATTTATTGTTGGAGTAAGATTGTAAAAGAAAAACCAGACTGGTTGAAAGGTTGCTGCGGAGGAAGAAATTCTAGAGAGAGATAGGAGACAAGTGAGAGAAAGGCAGATGGGTGATGCAGTAAGTGCCAGAAAGGAGTGAGTGGTGAGTGACTTTAATCTGTTGGTTTGAGAGAGGAAGGAGACTGGAACAGAAAATTGATGCAATTGCTTTAGCAGTTTCAAGGCTCAGACTTGGAGTTGCGCTGATTGTGGAAAATTACAGGAGAGAGAGAGAGATGAGCAGGCGTGGCAGAAGGCTACTGAGGGGATCTGAGGAATTTTTGGAATAAAAGTTGAATGGGGTTCTCAAGCTTTTGTACCCAGGGATGAGAACCCAGAATTTAAAAGGAGGGCAACAGTTTTGTTTTTGGGTTGTTGTTTTTTCTTGTGTGTGTGTGTAAAAATTAGTAGAAGAGAAACAATTTGAGGTATGGGATCCTTAAAAGTAAAGGTACAGGATCCATAAGGAAAAAGAGCTAAATTGGGTTTTGTGTGACAAAAGTGTTAATTTGAATGAAAATGTTAAGCTATGTGTATGGTGTAATCACAGGCACTCGAACATGGGCAGATGGATTGGCTGTTTGTGGGAAAAACAGAGACTGACAAAATTAAATAATAATAATAATAGTAATTGACTTTGGAAAAGGGGGGTAAAAGCTAATAAAATTGAATAATAATAAGTTTTGAATTTGGTGAAAAGACCATATGTTTGAGTGTCTTGTGGATTTTTGGACAGCATTTGTTGTAATTTTGGAAAAATAAGAATAATAATCATTGTAGCAAGAATTGGGCCTGGAGTGTAATGTTTGAATGGAATATTGAAAACTAATGTTGAATATGCTAATGAGACACTCCTGTAAAGATTGGTTTCATATGGAACAATCAATAAGAATAATAATAAGAAAAAGAATTGTATGCTTATGGGCCTGATTCCAGCCATACAGTGGAGGCTGGGAATCAAGAAACCATGATACTGTAATGGTGAATTTTAAAGCAAAGGGCCTGAGATTTTTAAAATCTCAAGAAAAGGAAAAGTTTTTTTAAGGATCGGCTTTAAAAGAACTTGAAAGGAGAAAGTTTTGCACAAGCAGAGTAATGACAGAGTTTTTGTAAGTCTGAAAAGCTGGTACTTTGAAGTTAAATAGTAAAGTTTGAAGGAAATTGAATCTTAGAGGAGAAACATAGTGATTTTATGGTTTAAATAATAACAATAGTAACATCATTGGCTTATGAATAATAACATCAGAAAGCTAAATCAATAGAGATGCATATGGTCTTAATGGTATTGAATTGTTGTGTTCTGTGGTGATGAAAAAGTTAGAGAAAAATATAAAGGACTAAAACCAATAACAATTTTAAGATTGACATTGTGTGAATTGAAAATCTTGTGTGTTAAGCTGCAAAGTCTAAAATCCATTTAAAAGCTGAAAAGATTGTTTTGAAATGCAAGATGACTAGAGAGAGAACCCACGGAAGTGAAATTTGTGTGTACTATTGCCAGAAAAATGAGTAGTTTAAAATAAATACAGTGAAGAGTGTGGTAAAATTCTTAACTGCTATGTGAACTTGCCACTAGGATTGGTTCCTGTCTGTGAAGATTTTAACAAATTGAGGGTCATGAGACATCATTTTGCCTAGACCCCCTCTAAGCCCACTTGAAAGGGAAAAACAAGGACAAGCAAGGGTTCTTAAAGTCTAGAAAGAAAAGCCGGCTAATTACAAAAGAAAACATTTTAAAACAACCTCATTTAAGAATGAATTTATTACTTACAATTTGTAAAAATGCTTAAGGAATTAGATTCATATTAATCGGAGGCTTGTTTCGCAGCTGGAGCGGTTCTTCCTTAGCGAAAGGGGGGAGATAGGAAGAGTGTTTTTTTTGGCATTGCCTAGGCTACCTTGCTGCTGGTGGCTAAAACTGGATGAAAGGTTAATTTTTTCCCTAAAAGAATGCAAACAAAACATTCTTGGGGTTTTTTTCTTCGTCGCATGGCTGAGAGATTTTTCTGTGCAGTGCCCTGAAGTGAACGCTAGAGACTGTTTAAAGATTAAACTGCTTACTCTGGAGCATAACAAGAGTTCTATCCGTTCCCAAGAGAAAATTAAAGTCCGAACTTTTTTTAAAGTCGTTAGATTTGGCTGAAATTTTGTGGACTGTCTTAGAATACAGAAATAAAGCATTTTAAGCTGAACAACCAAAGAAAATGATTCCTGATGTGAATTTCTGTCAAGCAAAAGCCCAGTGTTTGTTTTTATTTTTGTTTTTTACCCAGCATTTTTGGTAATTCCAAAGCCAGGAGGTGTGATGTTTGAGACTGTGTGGTTATTAATTTAAAGGAAAAGATATTCCTGATATTATTATTAATTGTTTTTGCAAAAATATCACCAGAGAAGTTAAGAAGCACCTTCGAGTGAATAGTGTTGGCTAACATCACTTTATGAGTTAATTTCCCAGGATCTGAGACTTGGAAGCCTCATCTTCTATTCTCGGAGGACAAGGAGACCAGATCTGGAAGGGATTTAAAAGGAACATGGAATTCGATTGCCAACACTTGAAAGGTACCTGGATTGTTTTTATATGTTTTAAAGTTACCAAAGAGACACTGTTTTAAAGAATGCTGACCTGAAGCTTCAAGTAATCATGATTTTTGAATGGCTTTCCCAGCTATTTTTCTTCATTGTTCTTTGCTGAACCTGAGCAGCTGAGCTAAGCTGTGTCAGACCTGGAGTGAGTGTGAACTTATCAATATCATTCCAAGTGTTCTTGTGATATATACTACTGCTCTAATCTACTGAAATTAACATCAACTTGTTGAAATTTAAGAAAAATTTTAGGACAAGCCTGCTATTTCAAGCTGAAAGCTGAAAACCCAGTTTCCCAGGATCTGATTGGAAACTGATCTAGACGGGAGAAATGGAAGAAGGTTGGTTATGAGGAGAGCCTTTTCCAGGCCTGGGCTGTATGTGACCATCAAAAGGACTGATGTGCAATGTAAGACTTTTGAATTTCCTATTTTTGATTGAAGTCATATTTTCCTTTGAAACTCCATGCTACTGCAGAAGAAACTACTGGTACTGTCTTCAAAGAAATTTATATTTTTGCTCATTATTGCTCAAGAGAGTTTTGAAATATGAGACTGGACTTTTTACTCAACAATTGTTGTTGTTGTTTTTTCCTTGAGTCTTATTTTTGAAAAGAACATTTTCCAGGAATTTTTAAAATCCCTGAAGCCACTCCACACTGTGCCAGCTGTGGGAACAAATTCTGATTAATATGAAGAGGTTCCAAAGATTATATGTATGTAATTCTGGTTTCAAAGAGAATGTATCAAATTCTTAATCTTTCTTTAAGTGTTTTTTATTTAGATACTGCTAAGTTGGAAAATTGTGTTCCTGCCTGTGAATTTCTATCTGAACAGAGTCAAATGTCTGCTGATGAAGATGCTTGTCTGTTTAATTGTTAAGTGTTTTGTTTTGCAGATTATGTCAAAGATCATGTGATTAGAGAATGTATTTGCCTAACCCAAAGAAATTTTGCAAAGGAAAGATACCCAAAGGAGTCCAGATGAATTTGGATCGACTGAAGTTTTTCATGAGGATACAGAGTTAATATTGCATGTCACTCCGGAAGCTGACTGCATTTATACAGCTCTGTCCAGCAATCAAGATTCCTGACCAGAGGGAGATCCCAAATGAAATAGTTTTGATTTTGAGGATGCTAGATTGAGTAGTGCCTATAGTTCCTAAAGTTTTGTTTTGTTGAATGTTTTTTTCCTATTGTATTTTACAATGCTAGACTGTTCTTAGATGCTAACTATTGATTCCTTTTTAGATTTCCAGATGTCGAAGTGTGTAAAACCCAGGAGAATTGAAGAGTATTGTGTGTATGAAATTGTCTGGCTAAATATTAAATATAAAAATCCCAAGATAGGTGATAAGAATCATACAATTTAAAATATTGATGATTTTTATCAAAGGGGGGAAATGTAGTGGGAAATTTTATATTTAATAATTAGTTCATACTTTAACTATGCAGAATGAACAAAGATGGCTAAGTGAAGGTCTTTTGAGGAATTGCTGAGCAAGCAGGAGAAGACAAGACATTGTTTAAGGTACACGCTGCCCTGGTCCCCTAAGCAGAGGCGCCAGAGTGAAGTCAAAACATAAATACCAGATAAGTAGAGTTGGGACAGTAAAACAATGTGTAAAGGTTAGTTACAAGGAAAGTTACTTTTTGTAAGGTGACATGTGACACGACGAGTCATAAGTGGATTTTTAATTATTCATGTGTTCATTTGTCTGATTGCTTGAGATTCATTTGTTTAGAGTTAAGATTGGCCAATAGAAAGAATTTTTGGAAGTCCTTTGTGTAAAAACTATAAATCCCACCATCTTGTTTTGTTCGGGGTCTCAGTCTTTGGAAATCTGAATTTTCCACTGAGGACATTTTTATTCTATGCCGGCTGAATAAATCTTGGAACCCTTAACCCTCTCTGGGTCCTCTGCCTTTACTCCACTCTGTCAATGCTGAGGACTGGATAAGCGGTCCTAGCCGAACCCATTTTTCCATTACAATATTCATCCTGTGTTTCATTTCAGTTTGCTGAAACCTGCTGGTCCAACGAGTGAATGGATAAGGGACCAAGATGCCCCTCTGCCTATGCTGATAAACGGAGAAGAACATTTTGAAATTGTGAAAGTGTTGGACTCTAGAAAATTAAGGGGACAAATTGAATATTTGGTGCAATGGAAACATTTCCCCATTGATATGGCTGAGTGGGTTAAAGCTAAGGATGTGCAAGCTGACAGATTGGTTCGGGAGTTTCATGAGGCCTATCCAAACAAACCTGCATAATTGGGAAAAGTCAATATAATCAAAAGGAAGGGGAGAAAAGGCTTTGGGGGGGGGGCAGGATGTCAGGATTGACAAATAGTTAATAGTTAAATAGTTAATTGGGGAAGGGGGCTTTAGATGTAGTTATATATATCCATTAATCATCATATGTATATATATTCAGTTGTATGTATGTTAGTTAGTATATTGTAGTGTAGTGGAATTGTATGTGGGAATAGAAAGTGCAGTTGAGATGAGCTGTTGGAAGGGAGTTGGTACGGCTGGGATGGAATGTGAGATAAGAGGGAGGCCAAGGCTGTTGGCGCTGGGAACTTCTGGGTTGTTATGGGAATGGGTTGCTGTTAGTGTGGTGTGGAGACAAAGGGGGGAAGAAAGGAGGGGTAGTTTTAAAGTGGGCATTTTTCCTGTGAAGCTTCAGATTCTGCAAAGAAGTGTACATGCTCACTATTCTCTTTGTCTTACAATAAACTTTTGCTCTTCTTGGAGAAGGTTTATTTGTGGATTACTGAGTAGGAGATTCCAATCCTCACAAAGACTGAAGAAAAGAAGGTGTTGAGTTATTCTGCCTTTTCTCTGTCCCCTGTGAGCATTTTGCCATTCTCTGCACATATTGGCCCAACTGTTTCCTTCTTTTTCCTTTTGCTGGGAACATATCTAAAAAAGGACTTCTTAACTTCTCTAGCAAGTCTGAGTTCATTTTGTGCTTTAGCTTTTCTGACTTTACCCTACATGTGCTGGGTGTTTGTTGGAATTCCTGTTTGGTGATTTCCCCATTTTTCCATTTCTTATACATGTTCCATTTAAAACTTAGCTCAGTTGAAAGTTCCTTAGTCATCCATCCTGGTTTCTTGAGATATCTTCCATTTTTCTTTCTTATTGGAACTGTTTGAAATTGTGCCTTCAGTATCTCCTTTTTGAGAAACTCCCATCCTTCTTGAACTCCCTTCTCTTTTAGTATTCTTGACCATGGGATCACCCCCAGTATTTCTCTAAGTTTATTGAAATCAGCTCTCCTAAAGTCTAGAATTCATGTCTGACTATGCCTAGCTTCTCCTTTCCGCTGTATAACAAACTCCAGGAGAACTTGGTCACTTCCACATAAGGATCCCACCACTTGCACCCCATTAACTAGGTCTTCCCTGTTAGTTAAGATAAGATCTAAAATAGATGATCGTTAGAGGTTTCTATGATCAAACAATGCAAAAGTTGAACCATCCAGTTATCTCTGCAGATGCATTTTGGGATAGGGGGTTGTGGGGTGTCTTTGCATCATTGCACTATGGGTAACACTACACACTGTCCTAATACATAATGTGGGGTTCAGCAATGGACATTCCTCTTGCAGAACGTGTATTTTTGGTTTTGTATAGACGAGTGAACTATTAGTGATAGGGTGGAAACAGACATAGCTCCATTTTGGGAAATAGCAGATCTCTCCCAAAGTTGGACCTAAGCATGGAGAAATGGAAGAAGGTCCTCCCACACCTTTGCTTTTTTTTCATGCATCCAGGGTGCCAGCTCCTCAGAAAGTCAAGTTGTGATGCCGACCTGAAGAGGAAATTTAAATTAGGCTTCAAAGGTTCCTCAGGATAAAGATAGCACAAGGTCTACAAGAAGTACGCAGCAAGACACATGGAGGACATAATAATAATAATAATAATAATAATAATAATAAATTTTATTTTTATACCGCCCTTCCAGAGATCAGGGCGGTGTACAAGATTAAAACAGGAAGTTACATCCAAGTTAAAATAAGTCAAACAACAATAATACAATAAAACATAAAAACACAATAAAAACATTAAAACATTGTCCCTTATATAAAGGGCAGCGACAATAGGGGAGCGGGTGGTTGGCAAACACTTTACATAGAACGGTCCATTCAGGGATATGCCAGCCTGCATAAATAGGTTTTCACATCTTTCTTAAATTGGCTGAGGGTGGGGGACAAGCATAGCTCAGAAGGTAATGAGTTCCAGAGGCAAGGGGCAGAGATGGAGAACGCCCTCCTTGTTGTACTCACTAATCTTGCCTCTGGAACTCTCAATAAGCATTGTCCGGTTGATCTAAGTGTGCGGGGCGGATTATATGGGGAGAGACGGTCCTTAAGGTACTCTGGGCCCAGGCCATATAGGGCTTTATAGGTAATAACCAGCACTTTGTACTGAGCCCGGAAGCGGATCGGCAGCCAATGAAGGTCTTTCAAAATAGGTGTTATATGGGCGGTCCTGGGAGCACCAGTGACCACCCGGGCTGCCATATTTTGCATTAATTGCAGCTTCCGAGTGTGATACAAAGGCTGCCCCATGTAGAGCGCGTTACAGAAATCCAACCGAGAGGTTACCAGAGCGTGTACTACGGTTTCAAGATCCCCCTGGCCCAGGTAGGGGCGCAGCTGGCGTATCAGTCGAAGCTGGTAGCAGGTGCTCCTGACTGTCGCATCCACCTGAGAGGTTAGATGGAGCGACGAGTCAAGGAGCACCCCCAGACTGCGTACAGTGTCCTTAACGGGGAGCGTGACCCCGTCCAGGGCAGGTGGAACCACCTCCATACCCGGACCCGGGGAACCTATCACGAGTACTTCCGTTTTCTCTGGATTCAGGCTGAGTCTATTTTCCCTCATCCAGTCCATTACCGATTCCAGACAGGCCACGAGAGGAGCGACGCCATCCCTGGTCACTGCATCAGTCGGAGACATAGAGAAAACTATCTGGGTGTCATCAGCGTACTGATAACACCGCGCCCCATGCCTCAGGATGATCTCTCCCAGCGGTTTCATGTAAATGTTGAAAAGCATGGGGGACAGAATAGCTCCTTGAGGGACCCCAGATTTAAGGGCCCTCTTATCGGAGCAGACGTCCCCCAGCTGCACCATCTGGAACCTCCCAGAGAGGTAGGACCTGAACCACTGGAGCGCAGTGCCTCTGATTCCCACCTCTGCCAGGCGTTCCAGAAGGATACCATGGTCGATGGTATCGAAAGCCGCTGATATGTCCAAGAGCACCAACAGGGACACGCTACCCCTGTCGATGCCCAGACGGAGATCATCGACCAGGGCGACCATGGCCGTCTCAACCCCGTAGCCCGCCCGAAAACCGGTTTGAAATGGATCTAGAAAATCCGTTTCATCCAAGATCGATTGAAGTTGGAATGCAACCGCCCTCTCGATCACCTTCCCCAGAAATGGCAGCAGCGAGACTGGCCGATAATTATTATGAACCAGGGGGTCGAGGGAGGGCTTTTTCAACAACGGTCTTATAATGGCCAATTTAAGATGGTCAGGAAATTGTCCCTCCCTCAGAGATGTATTGATAATTTGGCGTAACAACAAGGTTACCGCTGATCCCCCCTGGGCCACCAACCATGAGGGGCAGGGATCGAGAGAGCAGGTTGTCTTCCGAACACTTCTAAGGATCTTGTCCACATCCTCGGTACCGACAGACTCAAACTGATCCAGTATAACAGAGTCCACGGAAGCTCTGGACGCCTCTATTCTGGTTTCTGTTTCAATCCTGGCGTCCAGACCTTCGTTTATCCGAGAGATTTTATCCACGAAGAAGTTGTTAAATTGGTCGCAGCAGGCCTTAGTAGGTTCAAGGATCTGGTTCGGGGCAGGAGGGAGCTGAGTTAGCTCCCTCACTACCCTGAACAACTCTGCTGGACGCGACTCCGCGGACGCGATACGAGCAGCAGTGAACGAGTTCCTAGCTGCTCGTATCGCCTCTCCATAGTCCTTCAAATGAAGGTCTAGGAGAGCCTTGTCGGATAAACGCTGGTGTTTCCGCCAGGCGTGCTCTAGCCGTCGCAGAACCCGCTTCCTGGCCCGGAGATCTTCCGTATACCAGGGCTTCCTTTTGGAAGCAGGTCTGAGAGGGCGCTTGGGAGCGATACTGTGTATAGCCCTGGAGAGATCAGTATCCCAGATGTTAACTAGGGCATCAACAGTGTCGCCGTCACTTCCAACCATATGCCCCTCTAGGGCTTCTTGGAACCTAGCAGGTTCCATCAGCCTACGAGGGTGGACCATTCTAATAGGTCCGCCACCCCCGGAGGGGATCTGGGTAGATGCCTTGATGCTTGCCTCCACCAGGAAATGATCCGTCCATGACAGGGCGGAAATATTAGTAATTTCCGCCCACGGAGTTTCCATGTCCATACAGAAAACCAAATCGAGTGTATTCCCCGCCGAATGCGTAGGACCCGTAATTAGCTGAGACAGGCCCATGGCTGTCATGGTGTCCATGAATTCCCGAGCTGCACCGGATGGAACTGTGTTCGCCGCGAGGGGGATGTTGAAGTCTCCCAGGTCTAAAAGCCTGGGGGACTCCAACACCAACTCCGAGACCAACTGTGTCAGCTCGTTAAGGGAGTCTGTTAGTGCACGGGGTGGCCGGTACACCAACAGAATCCCTAGACTGTCTCTAGCCTTCAGGGTCAGGTAAATACACTCGATATAGGTAGTCTGGCGAACCTGGTTCCTGGTCAGAGACAAGGTGTTTTTGTGCACCAAGGCAACACCCCCCCCCCCCGCCCACTTAACCTACTCTGGTCCTTCACTGAGTACCCGGAAGGGAGGGCCTGGGCCCACACAGCATCCCCTTCAGGCCCGAGCCAGGGTGGTTGGCGTCGTTGGGGGTTTGGCCGTGGAGGCCTCTCCCCCTCCCACAAGCCGCTGTCTAAAAGCCCAGTCACAAATCTCCTCCCTACCAAAAAAAAAAAAAAAAAAAGCCTGTCCGCCGCTGGCCTCGGCGTGGAGCCGGGGTGGATGGTGCCTGGGGGTTGGGCCGCGGAGGCCTTTCCCCTCCCCTTGCTCCGTCCGCAGCTGGTGTCCTGGGGCTGGCTGGCTGGCTTTTGAGGCCTCTCTACCGCCGCTGGCCTCGGCGTGGAGCCGGGGTGGATGGTGCCTGGGGGTTGGGCCGCGGAGGCCTTTCCCCTCCCCTTGCTCCGTCCGCAGCTGGTGTCCTGGGGCTGGCTGGCTGGCTTTTGAGGCCTCTCTACCGCCGCTGGCCTCGGCGTGGAGCCGGGGTGGATGGTGCCTGGGGGTTGGGCCGCGGAGGCCTTTCCCCTCCCCTTGCTCCGTCCGCAGCTGGTGTCCTGGGGCTGGCTGGCTGGCTTTTGAGGCCTCTCTACCGCCGCTGGCCTCGGCGTGGAGCCGGGGTGGATGGTGCCTGGGGGTTGGGCCGCGGAGGCCTTTCCCCTCCCCTTGCTCCGTCCGCAGCTGGTGTCCTGGGGCTGGCTGGCTGGCTTTTGAGGCCTCTCTACCGCCGCTGGCCTCGGCTTGGAGCCGGGGTGGATGGTGCCTGGGGGTTGGGCCGCGGAGGCCTTTCCCCTCCCCTTGCTCCGTCCGCAGCTGGTGTCCTGGGGCTGGCTGGCTGGCTTTTGAGGCCTCTCTACCGCCGCTGGCCTCGGCGTGGAGCCGGGGTGGATGGTGCCTGGGGGTTGGGCCGCGGAGGCCTTTCCCCTCCCCTTGCTCCGTCCGCAGCTGTGTTACCTATGTATGTGTTACCTATGTGTTACCTATATATGTGTTACCTATGTATGTGTTACATGCAGGTGCATGTATGGGAGTATATACACATGGGGCACACATATGGGAGAACAGGTGAGCACGTGCATGTGGATACATATCAGACAAGGTGTAGAAAGAGAGAGAGAGAGAGCATGGTGCGCATGTACATACGTTAACAAGTCTACCTGCAAAGTGCACCAATGCAGCACAGGAACACACAAAGAAATAGGCGCACAAAATCATGGAGATGTAAACATTCATGTGCACATTTGTTTATATATATATATATACACACACACACACACACACACACATACATCTATATGGCAAGCATTGTGACTCCGTGATATCGTGAAATGCAGCAGTGTACCTCATAGTGTTTGTGTATACACCCGAAAGCATCTCAATAGGTATACTGATATACACACACATACACATTTTGTTAGTTGGTGATTACTAGAATCTGGAGCATGGTTAGAATAGGCGAGATAGTGTGTGTGTGTGTGTGTGTGTGTGCGTGTGTGTGCGGTGCTTGCTTTGAGCAACAGCAGTTTCTCAGTGCAGTGTTCTATAGGGCAATTTACCATTCTCCCCTTCCCTTTTCCCTTTGTTCAAAAGGGTAGCAAAGGTTGCTTGGAAACCCATTCTAAAGGGAAGGGGGCTGGCCATAAAAGCCACATGCCAACTTCTATTCTCTGCTTGGGGGCCTCAATTGAGGCCAGAGTTCTCTGTGCCATTTCCAGGACAGCTGAAGGCACAGGCAGGGCACATGGCTCTGATCTCTCTTTTCCGCACTGGTGTCTGCACAGAATTGGAAGAGACTACAAGGGGCATCCAGTCCAACCCCTGCCATGCAGGAACTCCCTATCAAAGCATCCGCGAGAGATGGCCATCCAGGCTCTGCTTTAAGATCTATATGTAGGGAGACTCCACTACACCCCAAAGCATTGTGTCCCACTGTCGAACAGCCCTTACTGTCAGGAAGTTCCTCCCAATGTTGAGGTGGAATTGCTTTTCCTGCGGCTTGCATCCGTTGTTCCACGTTCTAGCCTCTGGAGCTGCAGAACACAAGCTTGCTCCCTCCTCAATATGACATCCCTTTAAATACTTACAGAGGGCTGCCATATCACCTCTTAACCTTCTCCTCTCCAGGCTACAGCACCCGAAGTCGCTCCTCATGAGGCATGGCTTCCATAACCCTTCACCATCTTAGTTGCCCTCCTTTGGCCACGCTCCAGTTTCTCCACATCCTTTTTGAACTGTTGTGTCCAGAACAGGACACAGTTTTCCAGGTGGGGCCTGGCCAAAGCAGATTTGAGTGGCACTATTACTTCCCTGGATCTAGACACAGTACAGTGGTCCCCTGGGTTATGAAGGTAATCCGTCCTGGGATTACCTTCGTAACCCGGAAGCTTTCGTTTCCCGGGGGACCGCTATTTTGAATGGACCGCGCGGCCATTTAAAGGGGCCGCAAGGGTTTTTTTTCCGGATCCCGGGGGATCCTTCGGATCCCGGGGGGATACAGTATGGGTCCCGCCGCTTTCGGATCCCGGGGTTTTCGTACCCCAGGGGATTTGTAAGGCGGGGGACCACTGTACTTCTATAGAAGCATCTTAAAATTGCATTGGCAATTTACAGATTTTACTACCAAGCATGATTACATTGTAAACTTATGGCCTTCCATCCGACTGCATCATGGCTTGATGGCAGTTTTTGTTGTGCAATCGAGATATTTGGCTAGAGGTCATGAAAGTTCATGCTGCCAATATCTTTTTTTTTTTGCCTGCATAACCTCTGAGGCTGCTTAGAGATCCAAATATACCACAGAGCTCACTGTACAGGGATAATACCTTGCCTCTGGAAACCAAGGTAGCAGTTGGTTCATGCAGTGGAGACCTTTCTACTATGATTGTATTTTGCATGTGACCAGAGGTTCCTTTGATTAGGAATGCATGCAAGGCCCAGCAGCCAAACTCTCATGCATACCAAGGGGCCATCGCAGAATTTAATACTGCAGTGTCTTTTTGTGCCCCAGATCTTTGGAGCTCAAAATTCTCCATTGAAATCGAAAAGCAGAGCATTACTCTTGCTGCAGTAGAATTTTATCAATCCTTTACCGGCTGTTCAATAAACCATGAGTCCAATCACTCATCCTATAACAATTTGGATCATGGAGCTGGGAGATCTTTCTATTCCTCCAACCCGCATATCCTTGGGAGATTAAATAAGGATAATCAATGCTGACAATAGTTTGCAAGGCTGTGATTATAGCACTCCCTCCCAGAAGTATCACTACCTATCCATTCAAGATGTAAATGCCTTCCCTGGGGTAAGAATTTTTAGACATGTAGCTGCAATTTGAAACCGACACATTGGTTGACTTTTGGGTTGGAATGGCAGCCTGAAGGACGCATCTACATTGCTTTCCTTCTAAAAAAATTATTTTTAGAAAGGAAAACCCCCAATTAAGGTATTAATTGGGTGAAGGGGCTTCCAAAGACTCTGTTCCTGTACTTTCAGCTCCCAGTTAGAAGGCAGAAATTCTACTTCTGCCTCTGTGGAAGAACTACTGGGAACGGATGAAAAAACAGAGGGAGTCGGAGGAATATCCCAGCATTGTAAGTGGAAACCCTTTCTGGTTCAAAGGATGTCACCAACTTTTAAAAATATATATGGAAAAAAAGTTACTTCTAGTGAAGCAGCTATTTGAGCTCTTGAAGATATGAATATATCTACAGTTAATTCTTCGCTACAGTGAGATATAGAACCGAGACTGTGCTTTATAGAAGAGTGAGCGGGAAATAATTTAACCTATCTACACTCTTCTAATTTTGGATTGGAAAATTGCTTTGTTATTTGTCTAGAATATTTACTTTCCCCCCTTAAAATACATTGATTTATTGGAAATTGAACTGCAGGAAAACACTCAGCTGACCAAGTTCTGCAACTCTGTGGCATTCTGGTGTTGCCAACGCCTATCTTTGTAATTAAGATTATCTGGAAGGAAAGGCAGAGAAGCTGGTGTAAGATTTGGGAAAAAGGAGGAAAGGAGGAAGGTGGCAGTGAGGAGGGAAGAGACAAAGATGGAGTTAAGAAGAGGAAGAGAAAGAGAGAAGAAGTTAAAAGCCAAATAATAAGGATACAAAGAGAAGGATAAATCAGTAGAAGGGAGGCAGCCATGGAAATCTAAAGGGAGGGAAGCAAAGACTAAGTGGCAGAAACAGGGAAGTAGGAGAGGAGAAAAAGGTGGTGAAGATCCAGATGTCAGTGAGTGAAGGAGAAGGAAGAGAAGGAAGGGGAAATCCGTGTTGGGAAAGCGAGGCCAAGATCTGAAAGTAACTCTTGGAAAGAACGAAACTATCGGCTGGAGTGCTTGAGAGGAAGGGGAAGGGGAAGGAGAATATTTGAGAAGAAAGAGGGAAGAAAGCCAAAGCCAGACAAAGAAAGAATAATAATAATAATAATAATAATAATGGAGAGTTGGGAAAACGGAGAAGAGAAAGTGGTTACATAAATACAGAGTTAAAATTGAGAATTGGAGAGGATATAAGAAGAAGAGGGGCGAAGAGAAGGAGAACATTAGAGAAGGAAGAGAAAAGCAGAAACTAGATAGAGAAAACATCTGTGAAGATCTGAATTGTAGCAGAAAATGTGTAGGAATAGAAAACGACCAGTTTCAAGGAGAAATTAATAAAATGTATAGAATAAATTTTTATTATTTTTATTTATTTTATTTATACCCCGCTCTTCAGCCAACTATCAGAGCGGCTTACAATTTGTTAGACAAACAGCTTTATTTACAATTGTAAGCTATTTGCCCCCAACAATCTGGGTACTCATTTTAGCGACCTCGGAAGGATGCAAGCCTGAGTCAAGCTTCAGCCCTTTGCTGGTCTTGAACTCGCCACCTTCTGGTTTTGAGTCTGTGGCTGCAGTACAGGCATTTAACCACTGCGCCACCAGGGCTAGACAAAGAAAACTTCCTAGAGACGTGGTCATTTACTTCACAGGAACAAAAAAGAGAGACGAGATAATTCAAATAAATTACGAACAAAAACTAGAATTTGAACGAAATGAATTAATAATTTACAAGGATGTTCCGTTAAGAATATTGAAGAAAAGAAATGACTACAAACCGTTAATGACTCTGTTGAAACGCAATAATGTGAACTATAGATGGGAAAAATTGGAAGGGATAAACTTTAAGTATAACTCAGAAATATTGAAAATTAACTCAGTGATGAAAATGAAAGAATTTATAAAAAGATTTAGAAAAGATCTAGAAAGAAGAGAAAATTCACCTGATAAAGATGGATGTGAACAAGGAAAAATAAAGGTTATTCAGAAGGATCCCAAACAACCAACAGAAGATAGGACAGAAGACGATTTAGAAAAGGAGGAGATTGAAGAAATATAAGACAAGAAGGTAAAAAACAGTTTATTAATATGTCAAAAATTAAGATTTTATCGTGGAATGTGAGAAGTATGAACTCTCCACAAAAAAGAAAGAAAGTCTTTCATTACTTAAAGAAACAAAAGTCAGATATAACCTGCTTCCAAGAAACACACATAAAAGGAAAAGATATTAGACTGATTATCAATAAGAAATTGGGAAATGAATTTATCTCAGCTTATTTGAAAAGAAAGAGAGGAATAGCTATATATGTTAACCCCAAATTTGAAATAAAAAATATATTTAATGACAGTAATGGAAGATATCTGGGCCTAGAAATTAATATGTTCAATACGAAATATTTAGTTGTAGGTATTTATGGTCCACAAGAAAAAAAAAATGAATACTATAATAAAATAACAGAGATATTGAATGAGTTTCCATACGAAAAGACTTTATTAATGGGAGACTGGAATGGGGTAATTGATACAGAAAAAGATAGAAAATCAGATAAACATATTAAAAAGACGCAGGGAAAACTAAGGTACTTACTTGATAGAATCACAAAATCTAATAGACGTATGGAGACATAAATACAAAACCGCTAGAGACTATACATTCTTTTCTGAAAGGCATAAATCCCTTTCAAGATTTGATATGTTTCTAGTATCAAAAAGCCTGTGTAACAAAGTATTGAAAATGGACTCTGAACCAAGAGCAATATCGGACCATAATCCGATAACAATATTTATAAGAGGAAGACAATCTGAAATCTCCTGGAAATTAAATGAAACTCTCATGCAGAAAGAAGAAATAATTAAAAAGGGAAAGAAACTCTAAAATATTATTTCAAAGAGAACTTGAAAGATGACATAAATATCACTACACTTTGGGAGGCATCTAAAGCTGTAATGAGGGGCTTCTTTATTCAGCAAAACAACATATTACAAAAGAAAAAAAAGAGAAAGACTTAAGGAGTTATATTAGGACTTGCAAGAGAAGGAAAAAGATTTAAACATTAATCCCTCAAATAAAGTAATAGAAAAGCAAATAAAAACACTGAAAAAACAGATTGAACTAGAAGAAACAAAGGAATTACAAAATAAATTAAGATATATAAAAGAAAAATACTATGATCAGGCAAACAAACCAGGCAGATGGCTGACTCAGAAAATTGAGAAGTCCAAAGAGCGAAATATTATTATGGAAATTAAGAAAGGATCAACTGTAACTTCAGACGTAGATAAAATTAAGAAGATCTTTCAAGATTTCTACACAAATCTCTATAGACATCTGCCGAAGTTATAAAAAACTCTCTAGACAAAGCAAAGCCCCCTGACAGACCATCAGAGGAAACTCCTGAATGCTCCAATAACGTCAATGGAAGTGATAGGAGCGATAAAAAACAGCAAAACAGAGAAGGCACCGGGTCCTGACGGCTTTGGAGCAAGCTATTATAAAACTTTCGAAGAACAGCTTTTATTTCCTTTGAAATCAACAATGAATGCGATCAGTGAAACCAATTACCCTATGACCTGGAAACGAGCACACATAATATTATTATTGAAAGAACACAGAGATCCAGTGGAAGTTAAAAATTATAGACCTATTTCCCTGTTAAACACGGATTACAAACCATTTGCTTCAATATCGGCAGAAAGACTCAAAAAAATACTTGTAGGCTGGATCCATAAAGACCAATCAGAGTTCCTTCCAAATAGGCAGATTAGTGATAACATAAGACATATATTGAATATCATAGAATATTTTGAGAGAAATAATGAAAAAAAAACTAGCCATGATTTTTGTCGATTTGGAAAAAGCTTTCGACAGTTTACACTCGGAAATAATATTTGCAACATTAGAGGTAATTGAGGCAGGCCCTATCTATTTAAATTGGATAAAAAGCATAAATAAGGACCAGAATACAAAGTTATAATCAACTCTGAAAAAACAAAGGACTTTCAAAAATGTAAGGGAACCCATCAAGGTTGCCTTCTCTCA
Source organism: Urosaurus nigricauda (assembly GCA_034509955.1). Taxonomy (NCBI): domain Eukaryota; kingdom Metazoa; phylum Chordata; class Lepidosauria; order Squamata; family Phrynosomatidae; genus Urosaurus; species Urosaurus nigricauda. The sequence continues at coordinate 749,727 of JAOEGL010000002.1, forward strand.
CCCTTATTATTTTTATTGGTTTTAGAGTCTCTAAATAACAGATTAAGATTAGAAAAGGAAGTAAATGGAGTAAATATAAGAAAATAATGAACATAAGATGAAACTATTCGCAGATGACATTGTGTACACCGTAGAAAACCCGGGGAAAAATATAGAGATACTGTTGGAAATATTGCAAGAATGTGAAAAAGCCTCAGGGCTAAAGATAAACAAGGAAAAAAACAACAATCATAACAAAAAATATGAATAGTCAGGAAGAACAAGAATTGGAGGATCAATGTGGGTTAAAAATCGGGGAAAAGGTAAAATATCTAGGATCAATTTAACAAGTAAAAATTTTGATATTTTTCATAATAACTATGAATCATTATGGAAAGAAATTAGGAAAGATTTGGAAAACTGGAGTAAACTCCAGCTATCGCTACTTGGAAGAATTTCGCTTATACAGATGAGTCTTCTACCCAAACTTCTTTTCCTATTTCAAACAATCCCAGTCATCTACAATTATAAACCTTTATTTCAATGGCAAAAAGAAATACTAAAATTCATTTGGAACAAGAAAAGACCTAGGATAAAATTCTATGTGACATAAAGCAAAGAGGAGGGCTGGGTCTCCCGAACTTAAAAATGTATTATGAAGCCTGCTGTTTGACCTGGCTAAGCGATTGGATAACACTAGAAAACGAACAACTCTTAAGTGTAGAAAGTGATAATCTGTGGTTGGGATTTCATGGATATCTACTATATAATAAGGACAAAATGCATAAAGAAAGTAAAAATCATTTGGTTAGAAAAGCTCTCCTTAACGTATGGAAGAAATACAAAAAGAGACTATGCCCAAAAATTCCCTTGTGGTGCTCCCCGCATGAGGCCCTCTTTAAAAGAGAAGGAATTCAGCAACGTAAATGGCTAAGATACAAAGATTTATTGAAGAACTCACAAGAAAGTTTAGATATCAAATCACAGGAGGATTTGAAAAGATCGGGTATCGATTGCCATTGGTATCTCTATTGTCAATTGCGGGAAAGATTCAAAATTGATAGAAAAATAGAAGGGTTTCAATCAGAAAAAACAGAATGGGAAAAATTATAGACAAGGGGAGAAAAAAATGATTTCGAGAAATTATAAATTACTTTTAGAATGGGAAACTGAAGAAGAGATTATTAGACAAAGCATGATTCGGTGGGCACAAAATATAGGACACACTATAGATTACCAGAATTGGGAGGAGCTATGGAATAAAACAATAAAACATACTTCGTGCCAAGATCTGAAAGAAAATGTCTATAAAATGATTGATAGATGGCACCTTTCTCCCAATAGATTAGCTGAAATGTTTAAAAACTCCAAACTTAACTGCTGGAAATGTTCCTATAACACAGGCACATACTATTGTTAGGGTAAAATTGATAAAGCCATTGATAACCAACTGATAACCAATAATCTCTGCCATTAATGATCAATAATGAACAGTTCAGCCATAGTAAGAAATAGAGCTAAAGGAAAAACTTGTCCTTTTGAATTCGGCTTGTAGCCCCCACCTTAGAAGGGAGGAGGGAAGAACTAAAGCGTGAATTTCTCTTCACTGAGAAACGAGTGGGCCCCCTTCAAGGCCACAGCTAAGCTGATAAGGTTTCTTTTCTGGAAGGCATTCATTGATGTTGCAAATCAGGCTAGCTGAGAGCCAGCCCGGAGACAACACACATATATATACAGTGGTCCCCCGGGATATGAATCCCCCGGGTTAAGAAAACCCCGGGATCCGAAACCGGCGGGACCGCTACTGTACCCCCCGGGATCCGAAGGACCCCCCGGGATACGAAAAAAAGGGACGTCCCTTCTCTTCTGAGGCCAGGCTTCGGAAGAGAAGGGACGGCCTTTCGTCCCTTTTCCTCCGAGGCCAGGCTTCGGAGGAAAAGGGACGGACTTTCCTCCCTTCTCCTCCGAGGCCAGGCTTCGGAGGAAAAGGGACGGCCAGGAGGCCTCCGCGGCTGAGGAGAAAGGAAGGCCCGATCCGCCGGATCGGCCCTTCCATTCCCCGGCCAGGAGGCCTCCGCGGTTGAGGAGAAAGGAAGGCCCGATCCGCCGGATCGGCCCTTCCCTTCCCCGGCCAGGAGGCCTCCGCGGCTGAGGAGAAAGGAAGGCCCGATCCGCCGGATCGGACCTTCCCTTCCCCGGCGAGGAGGCCTCCGCCAGGCCAGGCTTCGGCCAAGCTTCGGAGGGGAAGGGATTTCCCTTCCCCTCCGCCGGCGGCCAGGCCTCGGAACGGATTACCTATTTCCTATGGGAAATAGGCCCCGGGTTACGAAAAGGTGCCGGAACGAATTAATCTCGTAACCCGGGGGACCACTGTATATATTTAAATGAATGTTAAACTACGCATGCTCAATGAATATTTCATGAATTGATAAAACTGGGCACGCCATTTATTACAGGCATTCGGTCATGGGATGGCCCGTGATTGAACCTCTGCATGCAGACTAAGACTGTTTGGAATAAATGGGTCTGATTGGAAATTTTCACAAATGCCTGACTTGCATAATTGGTTGTGAATGGGTTAATTGACCCTATGTTTACCTTAACACTATCACATATGGTGGACATGCCCGAAAGCCAAAAAATATTGGTTGGGCATTTATGAAATTAAAATAAATATCTCTTTCACTCCAGAAATCTTTTTATTAGGAATGATTGATGAGGAAACAGAAAAAATTCATGGTAGAATGGTGTTTTTTATGCTAACCTGTGCTAGAATTTGTTTTGCCAGGAACTGGAAAGCAGATAAACCCCCATCGATTGAGCAATGGATAATGAAAACATATGGAACTGCTGAGTTGGACATTACGAATTGTTGGATGAAGGATAAAACTGAAGAAAAAACTAAAGAGGACTGGAAACCATTTTACGATTTTTTAAAAGAATATTGGAAAGAAATTGTGTGGAAAAAATAATCTATAATGTTTCTGATATATTTAAAGTTCAGTCAGTAAGGCTGGATAAAACTTTAACTGTCAATATCAGATTAGAAGATGTTTTTTCTTTAAGACTCACCTAGACTGCTATTAAATAGAGGTTTAGAACACAAATTCTTTACTGTTTATCTTTTGGACATAATAGATAAAGGAAGAACAAAATTAAGAGTAAAGAAAACACTGATTTCTATGTTAAGATAAAACAAAGACTTTTAAAATACTGACTAGTGGAATCTCAAACAGAAGGAAGTCAGCTATATGTTATATGTTTTTTATATTTGGAAAATTAATGTTTGCATTCTGTATTTTATGTGTGTTATTAGTATTATGTTGATCACTGTGTATCTGTTTTTCTTTCTGTTTTTTTTTCTTGCATTTTTTGTACCTGTTTGTCTGGTTAGCACCAATAAAAATTATTTAAAAAAGAAAGAAAGAAACCGACACATTGCTCTATATTTCATATCTGGGAGAATAAGTATAATGGGTTCCTACAGTCTGGGCCTACATTTTGTTGGCTGGCAAATGCAATGTATGCATCAAGCACATGCAATATATAGCATGGGTGCACATGCACAAAACCCCCTGGTAGGGAAAACAACCATGCTCCCATGCAGATGTTTTAGGCTTTTGATGGGGCCCACTATGTAGAGATCAGTTTTTCAGGTGTGATTACAGTAAGAGGAAACCTCTGACTCCAGTGCAAAAGGCCAACAGCAAAAACAGTACAGAACTTTGCACATGTAAACATACTCCAGGAACCAAAATGTCCAAGGCATGTGCATGGACATGCAAAGTGCAATGCAACAAACAAAACTACCAACTAAGCCCCACATCACAGTTTCTTGCCGGCCATGAAGGACGACACAGCGATGCAAAAGGAACCAATGCACATTCAGGGAGTGTAAATTTTCTTCTTCTTTATAATCCTTTTGGGCAGGTGGCAACTGTTAACCTGGGAGGAAAGTATTTTCGTTTCCCGGACGGAACAGGTGAATTGGAATCCGGGTACGCCTTCCTCGTTGCTTTCAGTTTCAGGGGCCGCAAACTCCCTTGCTTGTCCAAGCTCCAGGCAACTTCTCTTGGGTGCCTGCTGGGAGCCACTGCCCGCCCCAGATGCAGGGACGTTTTCAGAGATTGGCCTGCAGGCCCCACGCGATTTGCCTGCTACCCTCCTCTGTCGCTCGGCAAGTTCAAGCTTTCTTTCTTCAAGGTCCAATTTCTGCCTTTCGAGCTCAGTTTGTTGCTCCCTCTCTTCCCTTTCCTCCCTCAGTCTTCTGTCTTCCAGAGCAAGTTTGGCCTTATTAATTTCGACTGGCATGTTCAGAGAGGCTCTCCAAGTAATGGAGGAGCTGTGCTCTGTCCTGCTGGCAGACCCGCGCATCTGCACTTATAGATTCAGCTACCTGTAACACAACCTGCTCCATCCGCCTGCTCTGCCTGTTGCTGGTCAAGCGGAACTGTCTTCGAGACAGCTGTCCCTCCTTCTGGCTGTGTTCGATTATCGCCATGACCATGTGTTCCCCTCTTCTGGCTCTCCCCTCTCTGAGGACATCCCCGGTCGCCAGAGGACCTGTTGGCCTGGGGCGGGCAACCTTCTCTTGGGATCCTTGAAGTTGAGAGATGTTTAGTAAGCACAATTGGTGCCAAGAAACTGTGGACACATAGACATGTTTGGATTGCACCTATAGATATGGGATTCAGGAGAATGTAGGATCGTTAGGACCGCGGTCAAAAAATAAAAAGGAGTTAGTTATGTATATGCTACTTGAAAGATGCACCCACCACATGCTTCCGGAGACCCTTCCCCTGTGGGTCTTCCTTCTCCTGGTCTACCGGACCCTCTAGTTGTTCAGTCAGCATGCCTTCCTCTTGATCGGGCTGAACTCTGCCCTCCTCCTGCTCCTCCATTCCATCAATGTGAGATTCTAAGGATGGGGCAGAGAAACAAAGGGCTAGTTAGTTTTTATTCCTCATTATCATTCTAACACTAGGTTGGCAGGTTATGACTATTAATTCCTCACAGCTTGTGTTGTGGCACTTCAGATGGTGATGGTTTCGTTGTGCCGTTTTTCAGCCATAACCTTGTTCTTGGAAATGGGTAGATCTCAATATTTCTGTGGTTTGTGTTGGGATGTTTCTGAATGTGGCTTTCGCCCCATACGTCCAAGAGGGAAAACACTTCCTGGTGCTCTAAAGCATACCCCCTGCCCTGCTTCCATTTAGAATCTGTAGGTTTGCTAACTTTTGAAAGATCCATGAACAAGATAAAGTTATTTTTCCCTTATTCAGTTTACCTTTCATGAAGCTGTTCCTGCTGCAGTCTACCTATGAAGGAGAAATGTAATTTATCAATACGTAGGCAAGAATCTGCATAATCGGAGTCTCCTGAAATGGCAGCCCCAGTCGCAGCAAAGGAATGTAGACCAATACTATAGAAGTACCCAAAATGGACAAGAGGAGAGGGGTCTGGATAGAAATGCCAAAGAGGAGGCTGTAAGGGAATGAGAGGCAGGCCCAGCTCCATCAGGAGAAGAAGAAGAGCCCTCCCTCCATGCCTTCTGACTTGGTCCAGGCCTCCGAGGGAGAGACCTGCCCCCCTTCCACACCAAAATTCCCTTCTTCTTTTGTGCCATGTCTTTTTAGGTTGAGAGGCATGCCCAGCTCCATCAGGAGAATGGGTTTCTAGAAAGAGAGTTCCTGCGTGGCACGACGGGTCAGCATAGATGACTCCTGGTTCCCCCTCTCTAAAGGGCTTCCTTGAAAGAGGATAATAATAATAATAATAATAATAATAATAATAATAATAAATCTTTATTTCTAGCCCACTCCTCTGTAGAGCACAATCAGAGCGGGGTACAGCAAATTAAAACATACAGATTAAAATACATCATCAACCCATACCCAACCACCCATCCTTAAAAATAAATTAAATTAGTAGTAATTTAAAACCATAACAACATTAAAAACATAATACATCCTCATAGATCTTAAATGAGGGTAAAAATAGCACCAAGCAAGGGGTCAAAATAGGTCCCGTTTCGGAGCCGGGATCTAGGAGGTTTCAGGGAAGGCCTGCCGGAAGAGATGCGTCTTCAGAGCTTTTTTAAAGCAGTCTAGAGATGTTATAAGACGCATCTCATCTGGCAGTCCATTCCAACACTTGGGTGCGGTAGCTGAAAAAGTCCTCTGGGAGGTCTGCGACAGCCGAGTTTTCACAGGCTGTAGCAGGTTCCTCCCAGAGGACCGGAGCGTGCGGGGGGGTTCATACGGGGAGAGGCGGTCCCTAAGATAAGATGGACCCAAGCCATGTAGGGCTTTAAAGGTTAGGACCAACACCTTGTACTGTGCCCGGAAACTAATCGGCAGCCAGTGGAGAGCCTTGAGCACCGGTGTTATGTGCTCTCTCCTTGGTGTTCCAGTTACAAGCCTGGCTGCCATATTTTGGACCAGTTGAAGTTTCCGAGTTAAGCACAAAGGTAGCCCCATGTAGAGCGCATTACAGAAGTCCAGGCGTGAGGTTACCAGAGCATGTACCACAGTTTCCAGGTCCCTCATGTCCAGGAAAGGGCGCAGCTAGCGTATCAGCCGAAGCTGATAACATGCATTCCTGACCGTCGCATTCACCTGACAAGTCATGTGAAGCGACGAATCTAGGAGTACCCCAGGTTGCGAACACAGTCCTTAGAGGAGAGTGTGACTCCGTCCAGGACTGGAGACTGTATTCCCAAGCCTGGTTTTGGGCCTGTGACTGTTAGTACCTCCGTTTTGTCTGGATTCAGGAGGAATTCCCTAATTACACCCCAAGGGCCTCCTGATGGATTGGGAATAATAGGAAGTCTTAAAGATATGTCTGGTAAACCTCCTCATATAGGTTAACCCTCTTTTTGCCTTACCTGCCAACAAAACGTCTTCAGTGCGGCAGCAAGATGTGTCCCAAGGTGCAATTTTAGGCTGCATCAATAGAAGTATAGTGTCTAGATCAGTATAGTGTCTTGATCAAGGGAAGTAATAGTGCCAAGCTATTCCCCTTTGGTCAGACCCCACCTTGAATACTGCGTCCAGTTCTGGCCACTACAATTAAAAAAAATTGTGGAGAAACTGGAGCATGTCCCAAGGAGGGCGAGTTTGAATGGGAGTTCCTGCATGGCAGGTGGTTGGACTGGATGGCCCTTGCAGTCTCTTCCTACTCTGAGATGCAATGGTTCTATGATTCTTTTCTTCTATATTTGAAATGTGTCATGTCATACAAGTGAAGAGAGCATTCCAATGCCTTCTGGGAGTTCCTCTGGGTAACATATAACAAGCCATTATTGTTGTGTTGCTACTTGCCTTATTCCTTGGGAAACCGCACAATCCCACTGCAGCCTGTTCCACCAGGAGAATAAACAGGAACCAAAATCGAGACGACTTGTCCTCTCGATCCTTGTCCATCTTGGCTGGTCGTTCAGGGAGGGGACGCACTGAGAATGCTTCTTCGGAATACGATCAATGCGTCCCTCAGGGAGGGCATTTTACCATCCTGCCTTAAGGAGGCGGCGGTCAAGCCCCTCCTGAAAAAGCCCTCCCTTGATCCCCTGGATAGAAACAATTACAGACCAGTGTCCTTGCTCCCATTCTTAAGCAAGGTGATCGAGAGGGCGGTCGCCACCCAACTCCAGGCAGTCTTGGATGAAGCCGATTATCTTGATCCATTTCAAACCGGCTTCAGGACAGGACATGGAGTGGAGACTGCCATGGTTGCTCTAACCGACGACCTTCGCTTGAGCATTGACAGGGGTAGTGTGACCCTGTTAGTGCTCTTGGATCTCTCACCGGCTTTTGATACGATAGATCACTCCATCCTTTTGGGTCGGCTGAGGGAGTTGGGAATCGGAGGCATTGCTCTTCAATGGTTCCGATCCTTTCTCTCCGACCGATCCCAAAGGGTGAGGCTCAGGGACAGTTGCTCCTCCAAAATTGAGCTTAATTGTGGCGTCCCTCAGGGCGCCATCCTGTCCCCGATGCTATTTAATATCTACATGAAGCCGCTGAGTGAGATCATTCGGAGGCATGGAGCTCAGTGTCTTCAGTACGCTGATGACACTCAGATATATCTCTCCATGACCAGATCGTCGGCGCAGACTTCAGATGGCGTTTCTCCTCTTAATGACTGCCTTGCAGCGGTAATGGACTGGATGAGGGAAAACAGATTGAAGCTAAATCCAGACAAAACGGAGGTACTAACAGTTACCGGTCCGAAACCAGGTTTGAGAATACACCTTCCAGTCCTAGGAGGAGTCACACTCTCCTCTAAGGACCCTGTTCGCAGTCTGGGGCTACTCCTCGACTCATCGTTTCACATGACTAGTCAGGTGAACGCGGTAGTCAGGAGCGCCTGCTATCAGCATCGGTTGGTATGCCAGCTGCGCCCTTTCCTGGATACGAAAGACCTGGAATCTGTGGTACATGCCCTAGTAACCTCATGTCTGGATTTCTGTAACGCGCTCTACATGGGGCTACCCTTGTGCCTAACCCAGAAACTTCAAATAGTTCAGAACATGGCAGCCAGGCTTATCACAGGAACATCAAGGAGAGAGCACATAACACCTGTGCTTAAAGCTCTCCACTGGCTGCCCATTAGTTTCCGGGAACAGTACAAGGTGTTGGTATTAACCTTCAAAGCCCTACATGGCTCAGGCCCGTCTTACCTTAGGGACCGCCTCTTCCCATACGAACCGCCCCGCACACTTCGGTCCTCTGGGAGGAATCTGCTGAGGCCTATGAAAACCAGGCTGTTGCAGACCTCCCAGAGGACTTTCTCAGCTACCGCCCCTAAGCTTTGGAATGACCTGCCGGACGAGATGCGTCTCATTACATCCTTGACCAGCTTTAAAAAGGCTTTAAAGACGCATCTCTTCCGGCAGGCCTTCCCCTGAAGAGGGAACAATATATCACCAACCCCCGACCCTAATAACGCAAATGAAAATGTAAACGGCATCGGGGGATTAACTCTAGCTGTCCCTCTGTTTGAACCTTCTGATCCCACCCACCGGGGATTGCACTCATACTGCCCATCAATTGCACTTTATTTTATTATTTTAAAAGTTTTTAACGGATGTCAATTTTAACCAGTTCTGATTTAATCTAGTTTTAAGGGGGGGGGGAGGTTGGGAAGGGATTTGATTGTTGTTTTTATCCTTGTATTTTTTAATCTGCTGTACCCCGCTCCGAGTATTTCATTAGAGGAGGGGGTTATAAATAAACATTATTATTATTATTATTATTATTACAAAGCACCCAGAAACAAGCAAAATTCTCTGTGCCCGTGCCATACTTCATTTTTGAAAACTATACATTCCTATCCTATCCTATTCCATAGCCCAACACCCCAACCTTCCTGGCACAAGGATCTATCAAATTGCGAAATCACATTAAACCAGCCTTACCTCTGTAATAGACTGAATCGCACGAAAACGGATACCGATACAGAGACACGGTAAAGGAATAACACTAAACCTTTCGCGGAGATCCCAGTATTACCCTCCAAAAAAGGGGTCTTCACTTTTGCTTATTGTAGCCAAGGCGCGCGGTGGGCCAACCAAGCAGAAATTGCAGTGCTATTATTCAAAAGTACTGTTCTCTGTTGTGATCTCGATAAACCTTTATGAGGTCCCAGTAGAATGTAAACTCGCAATTACACAAAATTAGTGTTTATCCCTTGGTCGCCACGTGAAAAATGGTGACTCTTCTCCAGAGGTTCATTCTTGCGCATGCTCATTGTGAGATTTTTTTTGGCAAATCACGGTCTAGCATCATCTGCTGGCCAAAAAAGTGTGGTAACCCAAACTTTTCCTGGGACTTATTTTTCTTGGCCTTGCTTTTTGGAAGGCCACCAGGAGCCTAGAATCATGCCCAGGGGATGGTTCTTATGGGGGCCCCAGGAGCTTGAATGTCTGTTTCAGCCCCTTGAAAGGGAAAGGGACTTGGAAGTGATCATGAGCAGCACCTCCCTTCCTGACAGGGAAATCTATGCCAGGCTGGCCCAGAGGCTGCGCAGGCAAGGCATTAATAGTTCTGTGGACCAGGTGGCATCAAAAGTGAAGGTGCTTCGCACACCATTCTGCCATGATGTGAGGGAGCACAGCGCCAGTCCGTCCAGGAGACACACTCTGACACATTTACTATAATGCGGCACATGTGGATGCTCGCTGGGATGCCACCGGTGGAGCCACGAGCCGCAGTGGGTGAGTTTCATACCGCTGTAACCGGCCTATATCTGCAATTACAGACAGGATGTTATACTTATCGCATGATATATATGTGTTTTTGCAGCTCGGTGTGGGCATGACCCCGTCCATAGATGGGATGTTGCCGCTGCCTAGGAACATGGTGCAGGTGCGCATGGTACGTAAAAGCTTAGGTACATGTTGCCATATGTTCCCCTTGGGGATAAGTAGCGCTAAGGTGTGCATGCCAAAGGACCATGTTCATTAGATGGTGGGGGGGGGGGCAGAATAAGAGATACATACGTCAGTGCTAACAATAATGAACTGGTGCTTCCATATTGTGCTTGCCAAGCAGTAGCATGCAAGAAAACACTGAGGTGCTATGTTTGGATAATCCCCTCAGAAACAGTAGTCCTATGAAAACCATGCGTATATGTACCCTAGTAAGTACTGTTAAATTTGCATGGCACACCACTAATTGTTTGTGGCTTTTCATCACTGCAGGACGCAAACCCGAAGACGCTCCACCAGTTGCACACCCACCGAGGGACTTGCCCGCACCACTCCCTGCCATTGCGCCCGGCGAAGGGAACGGGCAAGTAAAGCAGCGTCTCCTTAACATGGAGTCGGAGATGGAGCTCGTGCGCACCCAGCAGCATGAAAGTAAGCCACCAAGAAAGCTGCTTATTCTCAGACAGCAATGCCTTACAAGATGCACAATGCACAACAGGCAAAATGTCTGAGTATCTTCCTTTTTTTCCTTGGCAGTGGTGAAACGGCAGGACTTGATGGAGCAGCGTTTATTGGCAGTGGAGACTGGACTTGACCGGCATTGATGTGGATCGACCACTTTCGTGTATCACGTTCTCCACAATGCCAAGTTGAACCGGGAAACGGGAATTAGCTGCAGCTGGTTATGGGATACCTGTGGCCCTCTCCTTTGTTTGTGGGGCTACAAAGACATTATTTCTATCTCTTTTCTGTTTGTGTACAGTTAATGTATGTACAAGAGGGTGTGTGTGTGTGTGTTCAATAGTGCAAAAGTTCTTGGATGTCACTTTTTGTTTGTTTGTGGTTTTTTTCCTGCCTCTCCCCTCCCCCCGCTACCTGTGCGGAAACAGGTAACAGGTGTACCTTGGTTTTCGCCTATCCCTGTTCACGTGTGTGTAAGTGTGAGCTGATGTCTCCGTGAGTCTCTGTTTGTATTGTGCCCCCCACCCCCACCGATACCTGTGCCGGAACAGGTAACGGTTGTACTTTGGTTTTGTGTCCCCGCCCGGCCTTGGCCATATACGAACAGCCAATGTCCCTCTTAATTTTTGGATTTGCTACCTACCTGTTGTGTCTGTCTTGTACATAATAAAAATATTATTTTCTTGATACTTTCGTTGTCACATGTCTTCAGTTGGTGCGGGGAAGGAAATGGAGGGGTTGGTTTGCTGTTGTCATCTATTCTGACAAGTTGCTCCATGCAGGAATTCACTTTCAAAGTGCCCTTTTTGGGATAAGGAATGAAGGTTTATCTATTCTGACAAGTTGTTTCATGCAGGAATTCACTTTCAAAGTGCCCTTTTTGGGATAGGGACTACAGTGTCATCTATTCTGACAAGTTGTGCCGTGCAGGACACAACGTTAGGAGGAACTCCATGACAGTAAGAGAAGGTTAACAGGAGATATGATATCCATGTTGAAACACTTGAAGGGATGTTATATTGAGAATGGAGAATGCTTTTGTTCCGAAGCTGCAGAGCATAGGACACAATGGAGCAATGGATTCAAGCTACAGGGAAAGAGATTATTCCAGCTCGAAATTAGGAGGAATGATCTTTCTGAAAGTAAGGGTTGTTTCATAACAGAAAACATTCTGAGATTTTGGTTGAGTTCTTGCAAACAATCTTGCAAAACAAACATTCTTGCAAACAATCTTGCAAAACCATTCTTGCATAGAATAATAGAATCACAGAGTTGGAAGAGACCAGAAAGGCCATCTAGTCCAACGCCCTGCCATGCAGGAACTCCCAATCAAAGCATCCCTGACAGATGGCCATCCAGCCTCTCTTTAAAAACCTCCAAGGACGGAGACTCCACTACACTCCGAGGGAGTGTGTTCCACTGCAAACAAGCTTGTAAAATGTGGGCTAGACAAGTTAACTGTTACATGGATTTGTAATTGGTTGACTGGCCGAACCCAAAGGGTGCTCAAGAATGGCTCCTTTTCATCCTGGAGAGAAGTGACCAGTGGGGTCCAACAGGGCTCTGTCTGCACCCAGTTTGCTATTCAACATCTTTCTCAATGACTTGGATGCCAGTATTGGGGGCAGAGTTTGGAGACGACACCAAATTAGGAGGAGTAGCCAATACCCCAGAGGACAGGATCAACATTCAAAATGACCTGAATAGAATAGAAAGCTGGGCCAATGCTTACAAAATGAAATTCAACACAGAGAAATGTAAGGTTCTGCACTTAGGGCAGAAAAATTAAATGCACAGATATAGGATGGGGCACAGCTGGCTGAATGAAACAACATGTGAAAGGGATCTAGGAGTCTAAGTAGACCATAAGCTGAACATGAGTCAACAGTGTGATGCAGCAGCTAAAAAGGCCAATGCTATTTTAGGCTGCATCAATAGAAGTATAGTGTCTAGATCAAGGGAAGTAATAGTGCCACTCTATTCTGCTTTGGTCAGGCCCCACCTGGAATACTGTGTCAAATTCTGGGCAAAGCAATTCAAAAAGGATGTGGAGAAACTGGAGCCATGTGTCCAAAGGAGGGCAACTAAGATGGTGAAGGGTCTGGAAACCATGAAGCCCTATGAGGAACGCCTTAGGTAACTGGGGATGTTTAGCCTGGAGAAGAGAAGGTTAAGAGGTGATATGATAGCCCTGTTCAAATATTTGAAGGGATGTCATACTGAAGAGGAAACAAGCTTGTTTTGTGCTGCTACAGAGACTAGAACGCGGAACAATGGATGCAAACTGCAGGAAAAGAGATTCCACCTCAACATTAGGAGGAACTTCCTGACAGAAAGGGCTGTTCGACAGTGGAACACACTCCTTCCTCGGAGTGGAGTTTTTTCCCTTTAAAGGGAAGGAGGCCTTTAAGCCTTGGGGCAGGTGGGCATTGCTTGAGGGCACTGTCCTCGGATGAACAGGGCTCCGGCTTGATAACCTCTAGGAATCTGTGGAGGACCCCTGACCCCCCGACCCCCATCCCTGCCTGGATGGCAGTCTTTTCCTGGAAGTGCAGGGATTCAAAGATAGAGCCCTATGGCACCAACCTGACACCAGAAAAGGCCTTCTCCTGCAATCCTTAGGGCTCTCACAGCAGGATCCTATAGAGAGATACGGTCTCTCAAATCATCTGGACCCAAGCAATGCATTTGTTCACAAGGAAACCCATCATTGGGGAACTCATGCCCATAGGGAAACATAGGACAAGGAATCATAGGAGAACACTTGTTTACAGGGGAAACTAAGGACTTTCCTTATGGACAAGTCTTCCCCAGTTATTCTCTATGTGCAAGTACTCCCCAATGTTTCTCTATGGGCAAGTATGAGTTCTCTATGGGCAGGTATTCCCCAATGTTTCTCAATGGGCAAGTATTTCCCAATGATTCTGTATAAGCAAATATTCCGCAATGATTCCCTATGGACAAATATGGTTTTGCTATGGGCAAGTATTCCCCAATGATTCTTGGGGTGCAATTTTAGTTTCCCAGGGTGTTAACTCTTTCAAAGAAAAAAAATTAATAATATGCAGGTATGAAAGTTAACTTGTTTGACTTTTATCAGTAGAGCAGCAAACAAAATGTGAATCAGACTATATTTTAATATGCTTTCCTAAAGAATAAAGACTATCTTCAAAATGACAGACTTGCAATTTTTAGTTTAAAAACAAACAAGAATAACTTTAATAAAAATTTATACAATAAAGTAAAATCTAATCTAACTGGAATGAATAAAGCAGGGAGAGAAAAGAGACTGCAAAGCTCACTCAGAGGTGGATATTGAAGATATACAGCTTACTGACCGCATCTCTGGCCTTTTGCAATGTTTGGAGGGTCAGTAAAAGCGAAGTCCAAGAGAGAGAGAGAGAACGAGAGCGAGGAGGGCTCCCTCCAAATATGTCCCAACAAACCCCTTCTCATTCTCCTGGACCAACGTTGAAGATCTTCAGTCCTTCATGTAGCCTCTGGAAACCATCTTTTGGGAGAGGTTTAGTGAGGATGTCCACAATCATCACTTTGGTGTTGCAGGATTCTAGTTGGACAAGTCCACTTTTGCACATCTCTTGCACTTTGTGAAATGCGACGTCGACGTTCTTCTTAAGTGGCTTTTCACTTTCAGAAATCTTGATGCGGCTCTGATTATTATCTTGCATCAGAACGGCTGGTTTGGATTCTGTGATCCCAAACTCCAGGAGTATGTTATGCAGCCATTTTGATTTGATCACATGCTGCTTTGGCTGAAACACACTCAGCTCCAGCAGAAAGACTCTGGTTGCCTCTAATAATCGTTGTTCCATATTGTTGCCTGACATTTTCCCTCTGGATGCAATCCATCCTTGGATTTTATTGGCAATCTGTTAGGAAGGTATGTTACAGTCAGGATGGCTTCAGACCAAGAGCGTTCAGACATATTAGCTTCCAAAAGCACAGTGACAGCCATCTCCTTTCTTCATTCTCTCTGCCACCATTTTGTTTGGAAGAATAAGCCTTTGTAGTCTGATAATGCCATGATCTTTCAAAAATTCATCAAATTCAGCATTGACAAATTTAGTGCTGTTATCTTCAGTTTGTAGTCACATTTGTTAGAGACTCTGTTAAAGTACTCTGAATTTCTGAATCACTTGACTCTTCTCTCTGAAAAGATAAGTTTATGTGTATCTTCTGAAATCATCTATAATAGTCATAAGATAAGAGACACCTCCTACTGACTTTTCATCCATCAGACCAGAAAGATCAGCATATAGAAGATCCAATGCCTTCTTGGATTGTCTCTCAGTAAACGGAGGATGAGAGGCTCTGGTGGCCTTTGCTTTCAGGCATTCTACGCATCATTGTTTTGAACGTGTTTTGCATTTAAAATCTCTTTCAGGCTCTTAATATTTTCCACACTTTGATGTAGACCTTCGATGCCATAAAGTTGAACACTCTCTGTGATTACATCTGGTCACACCGTTCAAAGGTGAATGTCTGAATCTGAAATCTCCCCATTTCTCTCCCCATTCCTGCCTGCTTTCCCTGATATGCAGCCTGATGAGCCATTTTATATGATTCTCAGGATGGCTCCCACTATTTAAAACATTCCCTTTGGTCTCAATAGAGGCTTTTAAAAAGTTTTAAGTTTTTTCAGGAAATAGAAGAGCTGGTCGACAGACCTTTGGAGCTGACATTTTGGGCCTTGCTGGCTGAAAATGGCTTCTCCCCCGTGTGGGTCCTGTGATGACTGTTTAGATTTCCACTACAATTGAAGCTCTGCCCACACTCCATGCATTTGAATGGCTTCTCTCCTGTGTGGGTCCTGTGATGTCTGTTTAGACTTCCACTGTGACTGAAGCTCTGTCCACATTCCATGCATTTGAATGGCTTCTCTCCTCTGTGGGTCCTGTGATGTCTGTTTAGACTTCCACTGTGACTGAAGCTCTGTCCACATTCCATGCAATTGAATGGCTTCTCTCCTGTGTGGGTCCTTTGATGTGACTTTAGATTTCCACTCCGACTGAAGCTCTGTCCACATTCCATGCATTTGAATGGCTTCTCTCCTGCATGGGTCCTGTGATGCCTGTTTAGATTTCCACTGTGACTGAATCTCTGTCCACATTCCATGCATTTGAATGGCTTCTCCCCCGTGTGGGTCCTGTGATGTCTCTTTAGTGGTCCACTCCAACGAAAGCTCTTTCCACACTCCATGCATTTGAATGGCTTCTCTCCTCTGTGGGTCCTTTTATGTGACTTTAGATTTCCACTCTGACTGAGGCTCTTTCCACACTCCATGCATTTGAATGGCTTCTCTCCTCTGTGGGTCCTGTGATGTCTGTTTAGACTTCCACTGTGACTGAAGCTCTGTCCACATTCCATGCATTTGAATGGCTTCTCTCCTGTGTGGGTCCTTTGATGTAAGTTTAGACTTCCACTCCGACTGAAGCTCTGTCCACATTCCATGCATTTGAATGGCTTCTCTCCTGTGTGGGTCCTTTGATGTAAGTTTAGACTTCCACTCCGACTGAAGCTCTTTCCACACTCCATGCATTTGAATGGCTTCTCTCCAGTGTGGATACTTTGATGCCTGTTTAGATTTCCACTCTGACTGAAGCTCTGTCCACATTCCATGCATTTGAATGGCTTCTCTCCTGTGTGAGTCCTTTGATGTAAGTTAAGACTTCCACTCCGACTGAAGCTCTGCCCACATTCCAAGCATTTAAAGGGCTTCTGTCCTGTGTGGGTCCTGTGATGTGAGTTTAGATGTTCATTCTTGCAGAAGCTTTTTTCACATTCCATGCATTTGGATGGCTTCTCTCCTGTGTGGGTCCTTTGATGTGAATTTAGTCTTCCACTCTGACTGAAGCTCTTTCCGCATTCCATGCATTTATAGGGCTTCTCTCCTCTGTGGGTCCTTTTATGGGAAGACTGATGCCCATTAGGTGAGTTCTGTAATTGGGGGTGGGATGGGAGAGAAATAAAGATAAAATTATAAATAAGCCAGTCTGGGAGCAGTTATGACTAAAGAGCAGAGTAGAAATGCTTGAAAGAAGAAAATAAATAAAGGACAATTGATGTGGATGCAATCTTGGCCAGCCAGCAGGGAAGCTTGATCCAAAGGTTGTCCAGGTGACCATCATCCCTCGATGCAAGCTCCAGGAAAAGAGATTCCACCTCAACATTAGGAGGAAGCTCCTGAGAGTAAGGGCTGTTCGACAGTGGAACACACTCCCTTGGAGAGTGGTGGAGTCTCCTTCTTTGGAGGTCTTTAAGGAGAAGCTGAATGGCAATCTGTTGGGGATGCTTTGATTGGGAGTTCCTGCATGGCAGGGGGTTGGACTGGATGACCCTTGAGGTCTCTTGCAACTCTATGATTCTATGGTTCTGATTCTGCCATATTCATGATTCCTACATATGTTCTTTGTGGTTGAAATTACAATTAAAGAAAAATGTTGTTTATGGTTAAAATAACAATTAAAGCAATTAGAGAAGTGAGTCCCAGGCTAGGTGGACTCTGTTTTTGCCACAGAAATGTAAACCGGACCTGCCTTGCTATCCTCCTGGCCTAAGCATGGAATTGGTAACTCTTGGAAGATTTTAGTATTCTCTCTTCTCCTGCTCAGATAGATACGGATTTCCTGCCTGCAAACTCTGCTCTCTCTCTCCCCTGATTCAAACATCCCATTTGCTCCTATTGAATCTTAGGGCAATACATTGGAAGGCAGGGCTGGAGGTAAAAGTCAAACTGTTTTGGAGGAAACAAGGGAAATAGTGCAGGGACCCAACAGTGGGAGGCAAAGGAAGCTGCAAAGGCAGACCCATGGTCTTAGATGTCTCTATGGAAATGTGCAGAGAATGGGAAACAAGCAAGAAGAATTTGAACTACTACCAAAATAAAGCAAATACAATATGATAAGCATCCTGGTGGGATGGGTCTCATGATTGGAATGTATGAATATAGGATTTGGAGGACACAGGAGCAATGGACAACTCCCCCGGACTTTCCCTTTCCTTTCCAGCCAGAGAGGTGTTGTGGGGCATGGGCTTCTGGCTTCTCAAACCCCACTTGCCAGGCCAAGGCAGGCCCAGGAGATTTTTGTAGGCAGTGGAGAGACCTGGACCAGCAAGTTAAGGGCCCTGGTGGCTTCACTGGGGAGAGCTTGGGTTCAAGAGTGGTCAAATGAGCAGCCAGTCCTGGCTGGGAGGCCTTGGCCCTGGTGGCTTCACCGGGGCACGTGGGCTTCTGGCGGAGCAGCCTAGCAGGCAGAGCAGCCTAGCCGGAGCCTGGGGCCTTCTCTCGATCGGTTGGAAGGGAGGCAGGGAAGCCCAGCCGAGGCCTGGGGCTTTGTCCGGGGAGAACAGGGGGGAAGCGGGAGCAGGAGTTGCGCCACCACTACTACACTTTTGGGACAGGGCCCTTCCCCGGACCCCACCAGGGGGATGGAACTCTTCTCTGGTCCTTGCCGGAGGGACAGTGTCCTTACCTGGACCTTGCCAGATGGACAGGGCCCTTCCCCGGACCTTGCCGGGGGACAGAACCCTTTCCCAGACCCTGCTGGGGGTAAGGAGCCTGTCCCTCCAGCAAGGTCCAGGGAAGGGCACATCCCCCTTGGCATGGTCTGGAGAAGTGCCCTGTCCTCCCCGGCAAGGTCCAGAGAAGGGCCCTGCCCCCCTCCCGGCAAGGTCTGGAAAAGGGCCCTGCCCCCGGCAAGATCTGGAAAAGAACCCTGTTCCACCAGCAAGGTCTGGGGAAGGGGCCTGCCACCCCAAGCAAGGTCCAGAGAAGGGCCCTATCCCCTAGGCAAGGTCCGAGGAGCTTGCTGGGATGACGGGGCCCTTCTCTGGACCTTGCTGAGGGAGACAGGGCCCTTCTCTGGACCTTGTCGGAGGGACAAGGCCATTCTCCGGACCTTGCTGGGGGAAGACACGGCCCTTCTCTGGACCTTGTCAGAGGGACAGGGCTATTCTCCTGGCCTTGCTGAGGTAACGGGGCTCTTCTATGCACCTTGTCTGAGGGACAGAGGTATTCTCCAGACCTTGACTCCAGACAGAGCTCTTCTCCATATCTTGCTGGGCGGACAGGGCCCTTCTCCGGACCTTGAAATTGTGTGCTCAACAATGGCTCTTTTTCAACCTGGGGAGAAGTGACGAGTGGAGTCCCAAGGGCTCTGTCCTGGGCCCAGTGCTATTCAACATCTTTATTAATGACTTGGATGACAGAATTGGGGGCATACTTATCAAATTTGCAGATGACACTAAACTAGGAGAAGTAGCTAATATCCCAGAAGACAGGATCAAAATTTGAAATGACCTGAATAGACTAGAAAGCTGGGCCAAAGCTAACAAAATGAAATTCAACACGGAGAAATGTAAGATTTTGCACTTAGAGTGGAAAAATGAACTGCACAGATGAGAGGGATCTAGCAGGCCAAAGAGACCATAAGTTGAACATGAGTCAACAGTGCGATGCAGCTGTTAAAAAGGCCAATGCTATTTTAGGCTGCATCAATAGGGAAGTAATAGTGCCGCTATATTCTGCTTGGACCTTACTGGAGGGATAGGGCCTTTCTCTGGATTTTTCTGGGAGGACAGGGCCCTTTCCTAGATCATGCTGGCAACCCTTTGGCTTTTGCTTTTTTGTACAAAATTCCACAATCCCTTAATCTGCTCCTTTGCAAGGTCAGGTCAGCCAAAGGTAAGACTCATATTATCCACGTTCTCCTCGTGGATGAACAGGCATGCTTCACCGAGACCTGGCTGGGAGACGCCAGCGCTGCCACTTGGACGCAGGCTCTCCCAGCTGGTTATTCGGTTAGTGAGCAGATAAGGGAAAGTGGGCGGGGGGAGGGCGGTGTAGCAATAGTCCATAAATCCAATCCAATCTTGATTAGGAAACCTGTCCGGAAAACAACCCACATCGAATGTATATACGTCAGCCTGAAGACCAAGGAATAGTTTGGGGATTCTGTTAGTCTACCAGCCACCCCATTGTCTAACAGACTCCCTAACAGAGCTGACTCAGCTGGTCTCTGAGTTGCTGTTGGAGTCCCCCAGACTTCTTCTCTTGGGCAACTTCAACATTCCTCTCGAGACCAGCCCTTCTGATCTATCTGGAGCGGCTCGGGAGTTCATGGAATCCATGACAGGCATGAACCTATCCCAATTGGTCAAAAGGCCTACCCAATGCACGGGTCATACACTCGATGGGATTTTTAGTTCGGAACAGGCATATCCGTGGGCGGAGGTAACCAAAACCTCCATGTTGTCATGGACGGATCACTTCCCAATCAAGATGGACCTTACAGCTGCGCCTTGTCTCCTCAGGGGTGGTGGACCCATTCGAATGGTCCGCCCTCGAAGGCTAATGGAACCAATTGGCTTCCAGAAGGTCCTAGAGGGTTTCATGGTTGCTAATGCCGGCGATTCTGCCAAAGCCCTGGTGAATATCTGGAACACCGATCTTCCCAAGGCTCTCGACTCAATCGCTCCTGAGTGTCCTCTCCAACCCGCTCCTAACCACAAGCCTTGGTACACTGAGGAACTGAGGGAGATGAAGAGGGCTGGACGACGATTAGAGCGCAGATGGAGGAAGACTCGTCACTTATCCGACACAACTCGCCATAGGCAGCAACTTCTTGCCTATCGGGAGGCTTTCCGTGCAGCATGGAGATCCTTCTGCTCTGCACACATTGTGTCTGCAGAGTCCCATCCAGCAGAGCTGTTTAAGGTAGTGGGGGAACTAACGCAGAAACAACTATAGACCAGTTTCCTTGCTGCCATTTTTAAGCAAGGTGATCGAGAGAGCAGTCGCCTCACAACTCCAAGCCGTCTTGGATGAAGCCGATTATCTCGACCCATTTCAAACTGGCTTCCGGGCAGGATATGGAGTTGAGACCGCCATGGTTGCTCTGACGGATGACCTCCGCTTGAGCATTGACAGGGGTAGAGTGACCCTGCAGGTGCTCTTGGACCTCTCAGCGGCCTTTGACATTATAGATCATGCCATCCTTTGGGGCCGGCTGAGAGAGTTGGGCATCGGAGGCACTGCTTTGCAGTGGGTCTGTTCCTTTCTCTCTGGCAGGTCCCAAAGGGTGAGGCTCGGGGACAGTTGCTCCTCCAAAATCGAGCTTAATTGTGGCGTCCCTCAGTGAACCATCCTGTCCCCGATTCT
Organism: Urosaurus nigricauda; assembly: GCA_034509955.1. Taxonomy (NCBI): domain Eukaryota; kingdom Metazoa; phylum Chordata; class Lepidosauria; order Squamata; family Phrynosomatidae; genus Urosaurus; species Urosaurus nigricauda. Next base: position 770,777 of record JAOEGL010000002.1, read on the forward strand.
ATTTAACATTTATATGAAGCTGCTGGGGGAGATCATTCGGAGGCATGGAGCTCTGTGTCATCAGTAAGCTGATGACACTCAGATATATTTCTCCATGACAAGATCATCTGCTCAGACCTCAGATGGCGTCTCCTCTCTCAATGACTGCCTGGCAGCGGTAATGGGTTGGATGAGAGAAAACAAATTGAGGCTTACTCCAGACAAAACGGAGGTACTGACGGTTACTGGCCCGAAACCAGGCTTGAGAATACAACTCTCCTCGAAGGACCCTGTTCGCAGTCTGGGGGTACTTCTAGACTCTTCGCTCCACATGACTAGTCAGGTGAATGCAACGGTCAGGAGTGCGTGTTATCAGCTTCGGCTGATACGCTAGCTGCACCCTATCCTGGAGATGAGGGATCTGGAAACTGTGGTACATACTCTGGTCACCTCACGTTTAGATTACTACAATGCGCTCTACATGGGGCTGCCCTTGTGCTTAACCCAGGAAACTTCAATTGGTTCAAAATATGGCAGCCAGACTTGTCACTGGGGCATCTAGGAGAGAGCATATAACACCATGGCTTAAGTCTCTCCGCTGACTGTCGATCAGTTTCCGGGCACAGTAGAAGGTGCTGGTTTTGACCTTTAAAGCCCTCCATGGCTTTGGTCCATCCTAGCTCAGGGACCGCCTCTCCCCATATGAGCCCCCTCGCACTCTTCAGTCCTCTGGGAGGAACATGCTAGAGCCTATGAAAACTAGGCTGGCACAGACCTCCCAGAGGACCTTCTCTGCTGTTGCTCCCAGGCTATGGAACGGCCTGCCGGATGAGCTGCGCCTTATCACAACTTTGGATTGCTTTAAGAGAGCCACAAAGACTCATTTCTTCCCCCAGGCCTTCCCAGAAAATGAAAATGATTAACTTTCTGTCATCCATTGCTCCTCTAGTCCCATAAAATGATACATTAGATAGTTTAATTCATTTTAAGGGGTGGGAGGGGAGACTAAATTGTTATTTTAATTGTATTTTTTTTTAAATGTTGTACTCCGCCCTGATTGCTTATCCAGAGGGGCGGAATATAAATAAATATTTATTATTATTATCATAATCATCATCATCATTGGGGAATATTGGCCCATAGGGAATCATTGGGGAATAATGGCCCATAGGGAATCATTGGGGAACAGTGGCCCATAGGGAATCATTGGGGAACAGTGGCCCACAGGGAATCATTGGGGAATAGTGGCCCACAGGGAATCATTGGGGAATATTGGCCCATAGGGAATCATTGGGGAATAGTGGCCCATAGAGAATCATTGGGGAATAATGGCCCATAGGGAATCACTGGAGAATACTGACCCATAGGGAATCATTGGGGAATAGTGGCCCATAGGGAATCATTGGGGAATAGTGGCCCATAGGGAATCATTGGGGAATAATGGCCCATAGGGAATCATTGGGGAAGAGTGGCCCATAGGAAATCATTGGAGAATACTGACCCATAGGGAATCATTGGGGAAGAGTGGCCCATAGGGGTTCATTGGGGAAGAGTGGCCCATAGGGATTCATTGGGGAAGAGTGGCCCATAGGGATTCATTGGGGAAGAGTGGCCCATAGGGAATCATTGGGGAAGAGTGGCCCATAGGGATTCATTGGGGAAGAGTGGCCCATAGGGAATTATTGGGGAATATAAAAGAAGTATAAAATATAAAATATAAAAGAAGTATCAGTGGACTGAACTGTTTATAAAAGTACGTACATCAAAATGTTGACCAGTGATTTTTTTTTACATTTTTTATACTGTATTTTCATAGTGAGTTCAAGGCTTTTCTATGGCCCTCCGGATTATCCGACATTTTTGGCTATCTGACTATCAGCGGGTCCACTTAATGTTGGATAATCATAATCACTTTATGTTCAGAGTGAAAGGACTGGAGAGGCCTAGCAACACCATGAGGCCTGGCCTCAAGTAGAAGAGCCCTCTCTCCATGGCAGCACCATCTGACCCAGGAGGGAGTGAAGGAGAACCTAGCAACACCGTCAGGCCTGGCCTGAAGTACGGACATTGGTACTTACCCGTGATATGTCCATTTCCAGTAGATAAGAGCCTCACATCCTGTAATTTGGGCTATGCTCCTTCCACTCACTCCAATAGGCAGGGCTGAAACTTGAGACCTTCTGGTGACTCCCACGTGGGTGGACCTAGCCCTGGAAGGCCAGTCGTACAAAAGCCGAATGCTCCAGAAAAACATAAACAATTTAGCTGCATATCAAACTATGCAGAATTGGACAGTGACTGAGGCAGCCCATGAGCAATCTCGCTTGCTCCCCATAGGAAAGAACTATGTGGATTATGAGACATCCCTATGCCAGCACCCCTGAGGGTGGGCCAGGATATGGGGCTCTTATCTACTGGAAATGGACATATCACGGGTAAGTACCAATGTCTGTTTTCCCAGTAGATAAGACCCCCACATCCTGTAATTTGGGATTTACCAAAGCCGCTCTAACCAGGGTGGGTGGTGCTGGCCCTTCAGTGACATAGGTTTGAGCACCTGCTGCAAGACCCTGCTGAAAACAGCAGTCTCAGCCAAGCCAAGCTGTCAAACCAGTGAAGCCTAATAAGAGTGTATGATGGCTTCAAGGTGGCTACCCTGATGGTCTTTGCTATAGGACCTATGATAGCTAGAGATGCAATGCACCTGCACTCTTTGGTATGAGTGATTTGGTTTCTGGTGGTAGCCTCCCAAAGATCCATGGCCAGGAGTAGTGCAGGGCATGATCCACTTGCTAGGCATGGAGGCTGATGCCTTCTTGCTCAAAGAATAGGGCTAAAGGAAACAAGTGGAGTGTCAGAGGAACACAGCTCTTTCTCCTCTATGGGTGGCTGACTCCCCAGCATGGTGAATGTTTTACATTCTTTCCAGTGACTGGGAGAATGAAGGAGAAGGTGACGGAATATGATTCTGAACCCTGAGGAGGTTAGAGCTATTATTATTATTATTACTACTACTAACCTTAGTTTATGTAGTGCTGAAAATTTACATAGCACTGTACGTAAAATCTTGTTAATTAGAGCTCGCCCTAAGGATGGGGTCTGGGTCTGATTCTGTCTGAATTGCTATTGGGGCAGTTCTAATAACATTTACCTGCTAGTGTGATAGCAGGGCCCCAGGCTCTGATCCCCTCTGTGCCAAAGGGGGAACGATCAGGAGGGGCCCAACCAGATAACTGGTTTAGAGAGATCTCCCTTAGGAACTATGACTGTTAGCACCCTCAGGACCATGTATAAATCCTAGAAGAGAAATGGTGTTGTGTAGCAAGGCAAGCAACCAGTCATCTGAGGGACTTGGGATGGAGATGAGATGCTATCCCACCTCGGCCCCTTGCATGTGTCACAACAGTGAGGTTATAAGTGAAGGCTGAACATGGCTGTGGTGAATTACAAAGGAGAAGACTGGTGTTTTCATGGAGTCTTGAAGGACATCAATGCCAATTTATGTGTTATAGAACAGAATATCTGGTCTGAGGAGATAGCAACTGTTTCCATTATATTCTGAGAATTAACAGCAGCAGGTCTGGTCGAGGGGCTGCCACTGTATGGCACTATATACCTAATACCAACTAGTATTGGTGTAGAGAGATGGAGAGGGATCAGGCTCACCTAGAGATTGCAAGGAATGTCAGCTTGGGAGCCCTTTCTTCCATGGCCAAAACCCATTTCCCCTTACTGGACAGTCTAGGGAAAAATAGAAGCTAGTGATCCCAACAGGAAGAAGGATCTCCAGTTAAGCCCCCAGGGGTAATCATGGTGGATTTCATGATCAATCAGCATGGAATCTGATCTGATATGGACCTATGTCAGCTTTCACCCTATCCCTGATCACCTGGTCAATTGGTTATAGCCATTAAGGTGATGTTAAGGTGATTTAACTTGACACAATGAAGACTTACCACTCTGAAAGAGGAGTGCTCATGTCTGACCACCAACTTATATGTCAGTGCAGTTTTTCACTGGAACATCTGTGCACCTGTGTAAAATAAGACTATTTCCATGGTTAGGCAAGGGGGTTAACCTTTATGTTGCAGACACTGGTGAGTCCATGCAGATGCATGGATGCACTCAGTTAACAAGGGCTGTTGTCAGGATTAAGTCTGATTTCATCCACGAAAGATGTTGTCTGGAGGCTTTAAAAAAACCTTCCAATTCCATGCAGCAGACTATCATCAACCTATAGGAAGGCTGAGGGCTCTCTCGTCTGAATGAACTGCTGATTAAGGAGTCATGAAATGATAACAGAACACTGGCAAGGTTTCTGCTATCTGCTATCCAATTTCCAGGAGAGGAATTTATCCACAAAAGGTCTGTCAAAGAAAAACAAACTTCAATTTTAAAGAGTACAGTGGGCCCTTGGTATCCACTGGAGATTTTCATATGCCATTGCATGGATACCAAATCCATGGAAGCTCATGTCTCATAAAATGTCACAGTAAAAAGGAGTCCATTATATAAAACAGTAAAATCATGGTTTTTGTTCTTAGGGTTTTGTTGTTGTTGAATACACACACACACACACACACACACACACCCCTACAAGCTGAGGGTATACAGAGGGCTGCCCACCCACACAGTGGCTAACCTTGTAACAATAGTATGCAAAGGGATCTTGTAGCACCCTGAGGCTAAGTGAAAGAAGAGATTTGTGGCATGAACTTCCACCAACCTTTTGTTAACCTTGTAACAAAAGGAACCAGCTGAATGGCAAGTCCATCAGCAGGCATTCTTAATTAAAATGTAACTATTTAGACTAGTTAACAGGTAATAGTGGTATTCTTCTTTCTGGCAGACCCCTCAGGGCTCCACCGCACTCCGGTGGTCCCGGTCCTTTCTCTCTGGGAGATCTCAAAGGGTGAGGCTCGGGGACAGTTGCTCCTCCAAGATTGAGCTTAATTGTGGCATCCCTCAGGGCGCCATCCTGTCCCCGATGCTATTTAATGTCTACATGAAGCCGCTGGGTGAGATCATTCGGAGGCATGGAGCTCAGTGTCTTCAGTATGCTGATGACACTCAGATATACCTCTTCATGACCAGATCGTCGGTTCAAACTTCAGATGGCGTCTCTCTTCTTAATGAGTGCCCTGCAGCGGTAATGGATTGGATGAGGAAAAACAGGCTGAAACTCAATCCAGACAAAACGGAGGTACTAGCTGTTACAGGCCGGAAACCAGGTTCGGGAATACATCTTCCGGTCCTAGATGGTGTCACACTCTCCTCGAAGGACCCTGTTCGCAGTCTGGGGGTGCTCCTTGACTCGTCGCTTCACATGACTAGTCAGGTGATTGCGGCAGTCAGGAGCGCCTGTTATCAGCTTCGGCTGATATGCCAGCTGCACCCTTACCTGGATCAGAGGGACCTGGAAACAGTGAGGCACGCTTTGGTAACCTCACATTTGGATTTCTGTAATGAGCTCTACATGGGACTACCCTTGTGCCTAACCCGGAAACTCCAACTAGTTCAAAATATGGCAGCCAGGCTTGTTAGCGGAACACCTAGGAGAGAGCGCATTACACCTGTGCTTAAATCTCTCCACTGGCTGCCGATTAGTTTCCGGGCACAGTACAAGGTGTTGGTTTTAACCTTTAAAGTCCTATATGGCTTGGGTCCATCTTATCTCAGGGACCGCCTCTCCCCATATGAACTCCCCCGCATGCTTCAGTCCTCTGGGAGGAATCTGTTGCAGCCCATGAAGACTAGGTTAGCCCAGACCTCCCAGAGGGCCTTTTCTGCTTCTGCTCCCAGGCTATGGAATGGCCTGCCGGACAAGATGTGTCTCATTACATCGCTAGACCGTTTCAAAACAGCCCTAAAGACACATCTCTTCCGGCAGGCCTTCCCTGAAACTGTATAATCTACCCAGCTTCTAAATCTTTCAGCCAATTCCCAACTCCTTATCACCCCCCCCCCTCTGTATTTTGTTGCTACCCATGCTGTGGCCAGCATAGTGGTTTTTATTTGTGTATTATGTTGCATAGTATTTTTATTGTTAGTAATTTAATTTTAAACTTAACTAGTTTAGTCCTATTTTAAGGGGGGGAGGTTGGGACGGAATTCTTGAAGTATTTTAATCTGTAATTTGTTTTTTAACCTTGTACCCCGCCTCGATTGTTTTACAGAGGGGCGGGTAAGAAAAAATAATAATAATAATAATAATAATAATAATAATTAGATTGTCTGAATGGCATTTAAGGCAACCCCTTAGTAGAAAAAACTGTTTTATTGTTTCAAATACTGGAGAGGAAGCTGTTTGTCTCCAATTAAAATTTTTCCTTAACCCCCTGAAATACAGCCAACCATTTCATAGTAGGAGCTGTATTTTTATTTTAAAATTTCCTTTAACAGACATCTCTCCTCTGAAAGAAGGGAAGGAGAGGGGAGCCAGCCATCTCCTGAGGCTAGCTAACTGAAGTCCCTGTGTTTATCACAGGAACTTGGACCCCCTCTTTCGCCCCTAAAGGGGGGAGGGCTTGGCTGGTCACCTTAATCCAATATATATCTATCACCTCATCTGAGACGATCTTCTCAAAGATCCTCATGATGATGGTGATATGTGTTCCGCTCTTTTCCCAGCAGTGGAACTCAGAGCAGCTTCACAACCTTAAAAACAGTACAATTGAAAACATTAACAAATTATTCAACATCCCCACCTCTCCTTATATTAGAACCATGTGCTCCTCCTGTGCCTTAGGCTGCCCCAGCTAAGGCAAAGTGAACTCTGGCCTCAATGGAGACAGGGATGGAGGCCTCTGAGGAGGGAAGAAAAGTCATCATGTGGCTTTTATGGCTACCCCCTCCCTGCAGAATTAGTTTCCAGGCACCTTTTCTGCTCTGGCAAATCAGGGAAAAGGGGAGGGGGATGACCAGAAACAGAACAACTCTGAGAAGGAAGAAATATAGTTGCATATGGCCTGTAGTCTTATTTTTGAAACAGACCCAACTCCAAGATGGGGTTTAGAAGCTTAGCCCTTTCAGTCTCAGGCTCCATTATAGAGGCTGACTTGTTCCTCAAGTCCCTTCCCCTTTGCATAGGTGAACTGGGAGGATCACAGAGGGCTGTTGTGGGACATGGCACCCCATTTCCTTGAGATATGCCTGGATCCTCAGAAAGGGCCATCTCTGATGGAAAGGCGAGGCCAAGGGCCTCAAGAGTGTCACAGTTTGGGGCAGCCTAACACCATAGGGGGTGAAGGGGACTCTCCCCATCCTTCCCACAAGTCTTCCCCTCCCCCTCCCCCTTTTAAGGGAGGGAATGCATGAGGATTTGTATCCATGTGTTCTCTCAGCAAAATCTTGAATCATAGAATCATAGAAGGGACCCCAAGGGGCATCTAGTCCAAACCCCTGCCATGCAGGAACTCTCAATCAAAGCACACCCAACATATGGCCATCCAGCCTCTGTTTACAGATGGTTGGCAGAGGCCATTTTCCCTCTGGCAAGGGCAAGAGGCCATTTTCTGCTTTCATTGTGGCAGCCAAAAAAGCCCATTTTAGAGATGCAAGCCTCAGCCCTTGCTGGGCCCCATCTAGCTTACCTTAAAGCCATGCGGCCAAGATGGCGGTTGTATATCCAACACAGAGAGAGACGGAGTAGAATCATAGAATCACAGAGTTGGAAGAGACCACAAGGGCCATCCAGTTCAACCCCATGTTCCATTTAAAACTTAGCTCAGTTGAAAGTTCCTTAGTCATCCATCCTGGTTTCTTGAGACATCTCCCATTTTTCTTCCTCATTGGAACTGTTTGAAATTGTGCCTTCAGTATCTCTCTTTTGAGGAACTCCCATCCGTCTTCAACTCCCTTCTCTTTTAGTATTCCTGACCATGGGATCACCCTCAGTATTTCTCAAAGTTTATTGAAATCAGCTCTCCTAAAGTCTAGAATGCGTGTCTGACTATGCCTAGCTTCTCCCTTCCACTGTATAACAAACTCCAGGAGAACATGGTCACTTCCACCTAAGGATCCCACCACTTGCACCCCATCAACTAGGTCTTCCCTGTTGGTTAAGATCAGATCCAAAATAACGGACTCCCTTGTTGCCTCTTCCACCTTTTGGACAATGAAATTGTCTTCCAAGCAAGTGAGGAATTTGCTAGACCTTGAGGATTTGGCAGAATTTGAATTCCAGCAAATGTCAGGATAGTTGAAGTCTCCCATTACTATTATATATCTCCTATCTGAATGTGTGGTCATCTTTTCTAGAAAGGCATCATCCAATTCCTCTGCCTGAGTCGGGGGTCTGTAGCAGACTCCCACAGTAACATCCCTGTTGTTTCCCTCTCCTTTAATTTTTATCCAGATGCTCTCCACTTGGTTTCTAGTATTAATGTCCTGGATCTCTTCACAGGTGTAAATATCCCTCACATATAATGCTATTCCTCCTCCTTTCTTGTTTGGCCTATTTTTCTTAAAAAGATTATACCCCTCTATTTCTACATTCCAATCATGAGAGTCATCCCACCAGGTTTCAGTGATGCCTATTATATCATATTTCCCCTGTTGTGTTAGGATTTCAAGTTCATCCTGCTTATTTCCCATACTTTATGCATTAGTGTAGAGACATCAAAGACCATGTGTGCCCTGTGCACTTTTTTTGCCTCCTACTGTTGGGTCCTTGCACTGTTTGCCTTGTTCCCTCTATGTCAGTTTCAGTATTTATTCCAGCCCTTTTCCCTTCCAAAATGCTGTCTCCCTTCCCCACATAACTCAGTTTAAAGCCCTCCTGATCAGATTCTTCAGACTGTTGGCAAAAACGTTTCTGCCAACTCGTGTGAGATGCAGTCTGTCCCCTGCTAGAAGTCCCTCTTCATGGATCCGCAACCCATGATCCAAGAATCCTAATTGTTCTTGGCGACACCATCCGCAGAGTCAGCTGTTGACATCTGCAATTTTTCTTTCTCTTCCTGGACTATGCCCTTTGACTGGCAGAAGAGACGAGATGACAATCTGCGCATCCATTTCTTTTAGCTTCTCTCCCAGAGCCTCGTAATCCCTTCTGATATTCTGAAGGCTGTGTCTTGCTGTGTCATTCGTTCCCACGTGGATCAAAAGGAAGGGGTATTTGTCAGTAGGTACAAATAAATATATTATTATTATGTGCCCGAGGAGGAGTCCTCTGCCTCTTTCCATGCATTTCATTATAAGAATTCAAAGGGAATGTGCAAGAGCCCTGGCAACATCACATGTGATTCCTAGGCTGCAACAGGATCTCCCACATCTGTTGGGATCCTGGGTGCTGCTGGGACCAGGAATGGGAAGGAAGGGGAAGACCCCTCATCTGCCCTCCTGGCAGAGTCCCAAACCTTATGCTAGGCATAGTGCCTGCAGTGGCAATGGCAGAGGCCTCCTAGCAATGACTACCCATAGCAAGGCATTAGATCTGGGAAAGGTTCCTTGCTGGCTGCAGAGAGGGCCCATGGTACTCACCCCTTATCCTGGGTCTTCTGGCTGGCCTGCCCCTCTGACCTTGGCACTGTTTCAGGCTGGGCAGAGGTGATGCAGAGAAACTCTTTCCCATAGCATTGGCTGGCCTCTCCTCTGAACCCTGACCCTAAACGGCTTGGACAGAGATGCTGAGAAGGGAAGTTTCCATAACTTCTAGCCAGATGCCTCTCTGATCCGTGGCCCTAGAAGGGCTGGGCAGAGGAGATGGGGAGAAACAGAGACATGGAGGGGAAACCCTCACCATCTGCTCCCATGGCTCCCATGTGCTGCAAGGCTGTTTGCAGAAATCTCCTGTGCTCCCCCATGAAAGGGGTCAGCTTTGAAGGAGAGGGAGAGTCATTGGCAAAGCCAAGACATTTCTCCAATCCTGGGAGCCCTTGCCATATTAAATCTTCCTCCATGCTTCCAAGGCACCAAGAAAAAGGATTAAAGCAGCTGTAGTGAAGAAGTTGCAGAGCAACAGCAAACACATCCTACTGGAGTGATAGGCAGGACAAGACTGGCCTTCCAGGGTTAGCTCCATCCATGTGGGAGTCACCAGAGGGTCTCAAGTTTCAGCCCTGCCTATTGGAGTGAGTGGAAGGAGCATAACCCAAATTACAGGATGTGGGGGTCTTATCTACTCGGAAAAGAAGAGCCCTCCCTCATGCTAAACCATCTGACCCAGAAGGGAGTGAAAGGACAGGCCAAACTCCATAGGGACTGTCTGGGATTATGAAGCAGAGCCCTCCCTCCAGTCCATCTGCCTTGGTCCGGGCCTCAGAGGGAGAGAAGAACATTTGGACCTCATCCCCTTCTTCCCCACCACCGCCCCCTTCTCCCTTTGGGTCCTGTCTTCTTAGATTAGAATCCTAGAATCATAGAGTTGGAAGGGACGACAAGGAGTTCCTGCATGGCAGGGGTTGGACTGGATGATTGTGAGCCTCAGGGCAGGGAAGTGTCCCATGAAAATTAATAACTGTCAGCCGCTCTGATAGCCATTAAGGCTGAAGAGCGGGGAATAAATACCATGAACAAATAATAAATGCATATATATATAGAGAGAGAGAGAGCCTTCCCTCCCTCCATTCCTACCATTCTGGCCCAGTCTTCCTCCAAGGAAGGAAGGAAGGAAGGAAGGAGAGAGGGAGGCCCAGGGCCTTGGAGCCCCAGCAGCAGCAGCAAAGGCCTCTCTGCTCCCTTCCCCTGAATCTCCTTCTCCTTCTTCTTCTTCGCAGGGATCCCTCAAAGGCAGCGATAGCCCAAAGCCCCGCAAACAACGAGGAACTGCGGCCTTTCTTTTTAAAGCGACTCTTGGACTTCAACTCCCAGAATCCACGCCTATTGGACGACTAGGCTGAGGCTTCTGGGAGTTGAAGTCCAAAACCTCTGCTGCTCTACTTCCTGAGGGGTGAAGGAGGGGCCCCGTCCTTGCGTCACTTCCGAGGGGAGGAGGGGCGGGGCTTCTTCACTTCCTCAGGCGCCGAGCACCCGGTTACAGAGCTACGAAAGGGAAGAGGCGCCTGAGAAGCCACAACTTCCGAGTCCATAGACCGCTCATACTCAGCCCCTTAATTCTAGATTCTAATTTACTTATAATCACAATCCGAGTGTGGAATGAGCCAGAGCCAAAGGCTGTTCTTTGTAGTGATAAACATGGCAAATCCACCTCAGCTCTGGCCTCAGAAGGGAGCAGCAGGGTGAGGCCTGGTTGGTTCTTGGAAGGGAGACCGACAGGAACTAGGCCCGCATCCTCCTCCGAAGGGTCAGCCTTTCCAAGGAAAACTGGTGGCAAAATCCCCCTCAGAGGTCCCCAAACTGTGCCCTGAAGAGGGTTTGGACTACAACTCCCAGAAGCCTCAGCCATGTTGGCCAATAGCCTGGGATTCTGGGAGTTGAAGTCCAAAAGCCCTTAAAGAGCACAGTTTAGGCACCCCTGGATTAAAGTAACCTAACCACGGATTAAGATAACCTGGTTTAATCCATGGCCTAACCCATTAACCTGGTTTAAACCAGGTTATCTTAAACCATGGTTAGGTTATGTTACCTTACCTTAAGCCTTAAAGCATCCTGGATTAAAGCATGGATTAAGGCAGTGGCCCCAAACTGTGCCCTTTGAGAGGTTTTGGACTACAACTCCCAGAGGCCTCAGCCATGTTGGCCAATAGCCTGGGATTCTGGGGGCTGAAGTCCAAAGTCCCTAAAAGGCCCCAGTTTGGGGACCGCTGCCTCAGACGATGGCTTGAGCGTTGACTAAGACCTGAGAGAGCAGGGTTCGAATCCCTCCCCAGCCATGGAAGCCCATAGGGAGACCTTGGGCCACAAGTCACACTCTCTCAGCCTCATCACAGCCTGGCCCCACTTTTCTCCTTTATTCAAAGGGAAGGAGGTTAAAACTTGGGAAGAAGCCCTCGAGGAAACGCTTCCTCCGCCCGCCTCCCCTGCGTCCCAAAAGTTCACGGATTGTTCCCCCAAACCCAAAGGCTTCTCCTTCGGACGCGGACGGACGGATGGACGCACAACGCGGTCAGCGGTCCAGACGAGGCGAAAAAGTGACCACAGGGTCGGAGGAGAACGGCCAGACGCAAAAAAGGCCACCCAAGTAATGATAGAAATCTCAGGAAGAGAGTCAACATTTCATTTCGACCGTTGCGTGCAAAAAACCGCGAATGCGCCAAGGCGGTCTTCAAAGTTCGTTGTGCTGAAGGCCTCTGGAAATCCGTCCGGAGATGTCCTGCAGATGCTTCTTGACCTGAATGAAAACATAAAAACCCCATTTGTACTGACATCCAAATAATAATAATAATAAAAATAACAACAATATTGTATTTATATCCCGACTGTCCGGTTGGTTCCAATGAGAATAAAATACAACGCAAAGTACAATAAAATACGGAACGAAACCCATTATCCCTCCCTCCAACACAACCCTTTAAAAATATGAACACCACTTTTTAATTAATTAAAAACACATAAAAATAATCAAATCAGATTAATAATCATAATGATAAATAATATTCAACGATAAAATAACAGTAAGACGATGGGAGTCCTGGGTTGTGATACACGAGGGTTCGTATTATTAAATATATATACATTTAAAAATATCACTTACATTATATTATAGCTCTTATATTATTATATAATTATATTTTATTATATTATAATTATTAAACTGAATTCTTACATAATTCTTATTCTTCTCTCCCTCCCTCCACCCTATTATTACATTATAATATTATATTATAATTGTTATATTTAATTCTTACATAATTCTTATTCTTTCCCTCTCAGGCTTCCCTCCACCTTAGTCTTCATTCTATAGAAACCAATTTATTTTACAGTAATATTCATACATTCCTCTATTCTTTCTTGTTTTTCTCTCCATTTCACAGTAAACACACATATTTTTGTTTAGATAGATTGGACTGTGTACATTTCTATTATCCTTTTCCCCCTTTTAGTATATAATTATATAAAAATATTCCAGGTTCAAATTACATCTTTGGGACTGCAGGGGTTTTAGAGGTTCCTATTCGTAGAATCATAGAACAAATAATAACAGAGTTGGAAGATGCTCTTTGCCCGGCTTCCAGGATTGATTTCTTCAGCTGGAACCTCTTTTCCTGTAGCTTTGCAACCATTGCTCCATTGTCTCATCTTCTCTGGAGCAGCAGAAAACAAGCTTCCTCCATCCTCAATATGACATCCTTTCAAATAGTTATTATTACTGTTCGGAAGTTCCTCCTAATATTGAGGTGGAATCTCTTTTCCTGGAGCTTGCATCCATTGCTCCATTGTGTCCTGTTCCTTGGAGCAGCAGAAAACAAGCTCCCTCCATCCTCAATATGACATCCTTTCAAATAGTTATTATTACTGTTCGGAAGTTCCTCCTAATATTGAGGTGGAATCTCTTTTCCTGGAGCTTGCATCCATTGCTCCATTGTGTCCTGTTCCTTGGAGCAGCAGAAAACAAGCTCGCTGCCAATATCGAGGAGGGAAGGACTTGGAGAACTATGTGCAGGGATGTACAATTTGTGCTAGGGCTAAACCACTGAATGGAAAGCCCGGTGGGTTGTTGCGTCCTTTGGAAACCCCAACCCAGCCATGGAAACACATTGCCATGGATTTTATTATAAACCTACCAGAAAGTCAAGGCAGAAATACCATCTGGGTGGTAACAGATCTGTTTACTAACCAAGTACATTACGTGGGGTGCAAGGGCCTACCCAGCACTTCAAAATTGGCAGATCTGTTCATTACGCATGTCTATAGGCTTCATGGACTGCCAGATAAGATTGTATCTGACCGGGGATCGCAGTTCACTTCACAATTCTGGGGGTGTTTGCAAGAGAAATTGGGGGTGCGCTCGGCCTTGAGTACGGCTTTTCACCCGACCTCAGACGGCCAAACGGAACGCTATAATCAATCTTTAGAGATTTATCTCCGGTGTTATGTGAACCATTTACAAGACAACTGGTGCGAATTGTTGCCCCATGCAGAGGTTGCATTTAACATGGCAGTTCATTCCAGCGCAGGGGTGTCTCCATTTGAGGCCATCTATGGTTACGAACCTAGAATCCTTCCCCAATTGACGGTGGAGCCAGGAAACCCTGTGACTGTGGGACAGTGGAGTGCATTACTACGGAAGGGCTGGCCAAAAATAGAGAAGGCTCTAAAACTGACCAAGCTGGACTACAAAAAAGTTCGCTGATCAACATCGTAAACCTAGCTGGAACATTAAGGTGGGGGGCAAGGTTTTCTTATCCACAAAAAACTTGAAATGTAGAGTGCCATCCAAAAAGCTGGGGCCGAAATTCGTGGGGCCTTTCGAAGTAAAGAGACTGATCACTGAAGTGAATGCTGAATTAGACTTACCAAAAATGTACAGACATATTCATCCTGTGTTCCATTTCAGTTTACTGAAACCAGCTGGGCCGAAGAGTGAGTAGAAAAAAGAGGATGATGCCCCACTGCCGTTGCTGATTGATGGAGAAGAACATTTTGAAATCATAAAAATTTTGGACTCCAGGAAAATTCGGGGTCAGCTGGAATATTTGGTGCAATGGAAACATTTCTCAATTGATATGGCAGAATGAGTGAAAGCACAGAATGTGCAGGTTAACAAATTAGTTCAAGAATTCCACCGGACATATCCTAATAAACCAAAAGGGGGGACATAAGGCTTTGGGGGGACAGACTGTCAGGACTTACACTATAGGTTAGTGATAATTACTCACATATATTAAGTTCCTAGGTGTAGTCACACCATATATGCTACTAATGTATTAGTCTGCTAATTCTGTTAGTGGGATTGATGGGGGCTGGGTAGTATTAGTGGAAGATGGTATTTGGGAAACTCTGGGACGGTCGGGTTGGAATGCAAGATAACAGGGGCCTCAATGTTGCAATCCTGGAGAATCCAAGGGTTGCCATGGTAATGGGGGCTAATGTGTGTGTGGTGTGGGGAACTGCAGGGAGAAGCAGGGGGGCGCCTGTAAAAGCCTGGGATTTTTCCGTATGACCTCAGATGTTGTAAAAAAGTGTTTGTGATCACTACTTCCAGTGCTCTTACAATAAACTTTCTTCTTTTGGGAACAAGTTTGCCTGTGGATCATTGGGTGGAAGATCTCAGTGGTCACAGCTGTGCAGCTTCTCCTTGAGCTCCGAGTGTTTCTTGTGCAGCTTCTCCTCCTTGAAGGGACTCACCTCCACCTTGTCCTCCGTGTCGTCCTCCAAGGTGGTGACCGTGTTTTTATGGAGGTCTGGGAAGCAGGAGGAGGAAGAACAACAGCAAATGAAGCAAACACTGGTCAGTTTCTGGCTCTGTGGCCATGTTCTAGAAGCGTTTTTTGGCGACGTTTCGCCAGCAGTGCCTGTTCTTTTTGCCCCGTGCGCAGGTTGCGCCGTGTGGTTGCCGCTGCCTGCTTCCAGGGTACAAGGGTAGCCTCATAGAGAGAACATTGCTGAAACCGAGTCATGAGGCTACCAGCGCATGGACCACGGTTTCCGAGTCCCCGGTTCCCGGGAAGGGCGCGGCTGATAACAGGCGCTCCTGACCGTCACATTCGCTTGATTTGCGGTCAGAAGTGATGAGTCTCATAGAATCATAGAATCATAGAATCGTAGAGTTGGAAGAGACCACTAGGGCCATCCAGTCCAACCCCCTGCCATGCAGGAATTCCCAGTCAAAGCATCCCCGACAGATGGCTATCCAGCCTCTGTTTAAAGACCTCTAAGGAAGGAGACTCTATCACCTTCCAAGGAAGTGCATTCCACTGTCGAACAGCCCTTACTGTCAGGAAGTTCTTCCTAATGTTCAGGTGGAATCTCTTTTCCTGTATCTTGCATCCATTGTTCCTGGTCCTGTTCTCTGGAGCAGCAGAAAACAAGCTTGCTCCCTCCTCAATATGACATTCTTTCAAATATTTAAACAGGGCTATCATATCACCTCTTATCCTTCTTTTCTCCAGGCTAAACATCCCCAGCTCCCTAAGTCGTTCCTCATAGGGCATGGTTTCCAGACCCTTCACCATTTTTGTCGCCCTCCTTTGGACACGCTCCAGTTTCTCAATGTCCTTTCTGAATTGTGGCGCCCAGAACTGGACACAATATTCTAGGTGGGGCCTGACCAAAGCAGAATACAGTGGCACTATTACTTCTCTTGATCTAGACACTATACTTCTATTAATGCAGCCCAAAATAGCATTGGCCTTTTTAGCTGCCGCATCACACTGTTCACTCATGTTCAACTTGTGGTCTACTTGGACTCCTAGATCCCTTTCACACGTAGTTTCATTCAGCCAGATGTCCCCCATCCTATATCTGTGCTTTTTATTTTTCCACCCTAAGTGCAATACCTTACATTTCTCTGTGTTGAATTTCATTTTGTTAGCTTTGGTCCAGCTTTCTAGTCTATTCAGGTCATTTTGAATCTTGATCCTGTCCTCTGGGGTATTAGCTATTCCCCCTAATTTGGTGTCATCTGCAAATTTGATAAGTATGCTCCCAATTCTGTCATCTAGGTCATTGATAAAGATGTTGAATAGCACTGGGCCCAGTACAGAACCCTGTGGCACCCCACTGGTTACTTCTTTCCAGGATGAAAAGGAACCATTGTTGAGCACCCTTTGAGTTCGGTCAGTCAACCAGTTACAAATCCATGTAACGGTTACCCTGTCTAGTCCACATTTTGCAAGCTTGTTTGCAAGAATGTCATGGGGAACCTTGTCAAAGGCCTTACTGAAATCAAGATATACTATATCCACAGCATTCCCTTCATCTACCAAGCTGGTAATTTTATCAAAGAAAGAGATTAGATTTGTCTGGCATGACTTATTTCTCTGAAACCCATGTTGAGTTTTTGTGATTATGGCATTGCCTTCTAGATGTTCACAGACTCTCTGTTTAATGATCTGCTCCAGAATCTTTCCTAGAACTGATGTCAGGCTAACTGGACGATAATTGTTGGGATCTTCTTTTTTCCCCTTTTTGAAGATGGGGACAACGTTTGCCCTTCGCCAGTCTGCTGGGATCTCTCCTGTTCTCCAGGAGTTTTCAAATATGATTGCCAATGGCTCCGATATTACTTTTGCCAGTTCTTTTAATACCCTTGGATGGAGTTCATCTGGTCCCGGAGACTTAAATTCATTTAGATTAACAAGGTGTTCCTCTACTATCTCTTTACTTATTCTGTGCTGAAATTCCCCTATTTTGTTCTCTGCTCCATTATCCTCAGGTTGAGCACCCTTTGCCTTTTCTGAGAATACTGAGGCAAAGAAGGTGTTGAGTAATTCTGCCTTTTCTCTATCTCCTGTTAGCATTTTGCCATCTTCTCCACGCAGTGGCCCTACCGTTTCCTTCTTCTTCCTCTTGCTGCGGACATATCCAAAAAAGTCCTTTTTATTGTTCTTAACCTCTCTAGCAAGCCTGAGTTCATTCTGCGCTTTAGCTTTTCTGACTTTACCCCTACACATGCCTGCTATTTCTTTGAATTCCTTTTTCGTGATTTCCCCCTTTTTCCATTTCTTATACATGTTCTGTTTCAAACTTTGCTCGGTTGAAAGTTCCTTAGTCATCCATCCTGGTTTCTTGAGACACCTCCCGTTTTTCTTTCTCACTGGAACTGTTTGAAATTGTGCCTTCAGTATCTCCCTTTTGAGAAAGTCCCATCCGTCCTGAACTCTTATCTTTTAGTATTTCTGACCATGGAATCGTCCTCAATACTTCTCTAAGTTTACTGAAATCCGCTCTCCTAAAGTCTAGGATGCGTGTCTGACTCTGCCTGGCTTCTCCTTTCCACTGTATTACAAACTCCAGGAGAACATGGTCACTTCCACCTAATGATCCCACCACTTGCACCCCATTAACCAAGTCATCCTTGTTGGTTAAGATAAGATCTAAAATAGCTGACCCCCTTGTTGCCTCTTCCACCTTTTGGACCATGAAATTGTCTTCCAGGCAAGTGAGGAATTTGCTAGACCTTGAGGATTTTGCTGAGTTTGACTTCCAGCAAATATCAGGATAGTTGAAGTCGCCTGTCACTACTACATCTCTCTTTTCTGACTGTGTGGTCATCTGTTCTAGAAAGATATCATCCAATTCCTCAGTCTGACTTGGGGGTCTGTAGTAGACTCCCACCGTAACACCCTTGTTGTTTCCCTCCCCTTTGATTCTTATCCAGATGCTCTCCACCTGGCTTCCATGATTGATGTCCAGGATCTCTTCAGTGGTGTAAATATCTCTGATATATAGTGCTATTCCTCCTCCTTTCCTGTTTGGCCTATTTCTCTTTAAAAGGTTATATCCCTCTATTTCCACATTCCAATCATGAGACTCATCCCACCAGGTTTCAGTGATGCCTATTATATCATATTTGCTTTGTTGTACTAGGAGTTCGAGTTCATCTTGCTTATTTCCCATGCTCTGTGCATTAGTGTAGAGACATCGCAGACCATGGTTCCCTTTTACTTGCTGCCTGTGCAAGTTTTTTTGCTTCCCACTGTTGGGTCCTTGCACTGTTTGCCTTGTTTCCTCTCTGTCAGTTTGACTATTTTCGCCATCCCTTTTGCCTTCCTTAATATTGTCTCCCTTCCCCTCGGAACTCAGTTTAAAGCTCTCCTGATCAAGTTCTTGAGACTGTTGGCAAAAACATTTCTTCCAACTGGCGTGAGGTGCAACCCGTCTGTTGCAAGAAGTCCCTCCTCATGGAACCGCAGCCCATGATCCAAGAATCCAAATCCTTCTCGGCGGCACCATCTGCGAAGCCAGTTATTCACATCTGCTATTTTCCTCTCCCTTCCTGGACCATGCCCTTCAACTGGCAGAAGAGACGAGATGACAACCTTTACATCCATTCCTTTCAGCTTCCTACCAAGCGCCTCGTAATCCCTTTTGATGTTCTGAATGCTGTGTCTTGCAGTATCATTAGTTCCCACGTGGACCAAAAGGAAGGGGTATTGGTCAGTAGGCTTGACCAGTCTTGTCAGCCTCTCTGTCACATCCCGGATCTTTGCACCTGGAAGACAACACACCTCTCGAGACATCTTGTCAGGCCTACAAATCACTGCTTCCGTACCCCTCAGCAAGGAGTCCCCCACTACGACCACACGCCTCCTCCGAGGCTTAGCAGCGACTGTTCCCTCGGGTGGGACTCTCAGGCTCCCCTGCTCCATCCCTGAAGTCTGTCCATGCTGCTCTTCTTCATCCTCTTTGATAAGGGAAAGAGCTTCAAATCGATTCTCTAGCTGCAAGCTCCCCGAACCATTCCTTCTTGGTTTACTTCTCTTTGTGACATTCCTCCAGCTGTCTGCCTCCTCTGTTTGGCAAGTGACCTCTTCCACCCTAGCATCTTCCTCTGCATGGTACTCATCCAAGATGGTTAGTTCTATTGTGTCCAGGAAATCCTCTTGTTCCCTAATCTGGTGAAGTGTAGCTACTCTGGACTCCAGCTGCTGCACTTTCTCCTCCAAGAGTGTTACCAACTTGCACTTGGTGCATGTGAAGTTATCCACTTCTGTAGGCAAGAAGAGAAACATCCCACAAGAGTTGCAGGTGACTGCGGCAGTTCCCTCGTTGTCCATACTGGAAGTCTTTAGTAATAAATATAACAGTCAATCTACTGGAAATACTTCTTTAAAGGTAAGTACTGGCTGCTATCTTACACTTAAAGGGAAGGTTCTGTTTCAATATCTGATTCTAACCTAATGCCACTTGAGCAGACTTGTTCAGTTAAAGAAAACTAAAGAAAACTAAAATTCACGCGCCTTTAGGCGCGCGGCTCTGGAAGGTGGTATATAAAGCTAGTCTGTTAGCTCCGCCCCCTTGTGACTCACAGATGTGACTCACAGAAGCTCCTCCCCTTCAGCACCGAGCACACGGTCTCAAGCACACGGTCCCCCAAATGGCTGCCAAGCAGCTCCTCTCCTTCTCCTCTCTCTGGCCGGACTGTTCTGGAAGGCTCTGGAAGGTGGTATATAAAGCTAGTCAGCTAGCTCCGCCCCCTTGTGACTCACAGATGTGACTCACAGAAGCTCCTCCCCTTCAGCACCGAGCACACGGTCTCAAGCACACGGTCTCAAATGGCTGCCAAGCAGCTCCTCTCCTTCTCCTCTCTCTGGCCGGACTGTGTGTGACTCCCCTCCAGGACCACTTGACCTATCCCTAAACCTGGATTAGGTCTCCCAACAGTGAATGCCTCCATCTTGTCTGGATTTAGTTCTACAGTCATCCCTCCGAACTCACAGGGGATCCGTTCAGGAGACCCCCGCGAATTCGAACTTTCACAGATATTCATGTCCCATTGTCCCCAATGGTGCACCGCCATTGGGGACAATGGGAACCTGAGTACCTTCCCTCCTTACCTTATTGAGGCAGGGCCTCGGCCAGCACAGGCCTCTTAAAGTGGCCGCACCGGCCGAAGGAAGTCCGCCAGCCAGGGTCTTTCCTCAGCCGGAGTGGGCTTCTTCCAGCCGGCGTGGCCGTGCTTCGATAGGAGCAAAGTCGCTCTGGCCGGCTGAAGGCCGCTTTGGCCGCAACAAGACTGTTCCAGCCAAGGCAAGGCCTTCCTTAGGCCATAGCAGCCTCCAGCTGGCCGGCACAGCCATTTTCGTCATCATCAACCCATTTATCTGATTTTATAGGGTTTAATTATTAACCTTATTAAAATTTCCAAATATATTTTTATATTCTATATATTTTATATTCTATGTACATGGAATATACACCCTCTTCGAAGATCCTCTTACTGAAACCTGGCTCCCGGCCCATGATACTGCTACCCCCGCTGCCCTCTCTTTTGGTGGTCTTTCTTTCTCCCACACTAGCCGCCCCGAGGGCCGAGGAGGTGGGGTTGGTATTTTATTTTCTAAGTCTTGCCAGTTTCAACCCCTTTGTCTTCCCCCTAGCTACTCTTTTTCTTTATTTGAGTCTCATGCTATTAGACTCTTTTCTCCTTTGCAGCTTCGGGTTGCTGTCATTTATCGCCCTCCTGGTTCTGCTAACCAATTCCTTTTGGACTTTGAGTCATGGCTCACCTTTTTTCTCTCAGACTCAGTTCCCTCTCTGATTCTAGGTGACTTTAATATCCACCTTGATGATCCTAAGAATCCTTCAACGTCTCGCTTTAGCTCCCTCTTAGCTTCTTTTGATCTTCAACCTCATTCCACCTCTCCTACCCATTCTTCTGGTCACTGCCTTGACCTAGTTCTCGCCACCAAGTGTGTCATTTCTGACTACTTGGCATCTGACTACCCACTGTCAGATCATCATCTAATTTCTTTTACTCTTACTTATATCCCACCTCCTTGTCATGTTGGTCAACTCACTTTTCGTAATCTTCATTCCGTTAATCCTGATCATCTCAGTCAGACCTTGGATTCTTCTCTCTCTTCTCTAAATCTTGGGGACTCTGCTGACTCAGCAATGTCTTTATTCAACTCCACTCTTTCTTCAACCCTTGACAGACTTGCCCCTATATCTGTTCGCACGTCCTCCTCTTTGTCTAGGCCTCAGCCTTGGCTCTCTCCCACAGTTAGGTTTCTCCGGTCCTGCTCTCGAGCAGCCGAACGCCTTTGGAAAAAGTCCAGGGACCGGGCTGATTTCATCCACTATAAATTTGTTCTTTTATCCTTCTCTCGTGCCTTGTCTATGGCAAAACAGAATTCTATAAATCATTGATCTGTGCCAATGAGAGGCGCCCGCAGCGATTGTTCTCCTGCTTCAATTCACTTCTAAAACCTTCCTCTCCCCCTGTCTTCTCATCATTTTCTCCAACAGACTTCGCCAACTACTTCCTCACAAAAGTCACTACTATTCGATCCGAAATTGTTCCTCCTGATTTGCCCCTACCACTAATCTCTTGGTACCTTCTACTAATAAACTCTCTGTGTTTCCACCTGTTTCTCTGGATGAACTCTCTACGCTGCTAAATTCCTCCAAACCTACAACTTGTTCTCTTGATCCTATCCCCTCCCATCTTCTAATCTCTATAACCCCTTCTTTTCTGCCCTCGCTCCTCTATATCTTTAATCTCTCTCTCTCTTCGGGTTCCTTCCCTTCTGACTTCAAACATGCTCTCGTTTCCCAAATTCTGAAGAAACCCTCTCTCGACCCCTCTTCTCTGTCTAGCTATCGTCCAATCTCTCTTCTTCCTTTCCTCTCTAAGATTCTGGAACGGGTAGTCTATTCTCGCTGTCTTGAGTTTCTTGAAGCCAACTCCATCCTGGATCCTTTTCAGTCTGGTTTCCGCCCACGGCACTCTACAGAGACAGCCCTCACAAAGATCTCAAATGACCTCTTACAGGCCAAGGCGAATGGCCTCTACTCTATTCTTATCCTTCTTGATCTGTCTGCAACCTTCGACACAGTGGACCACTGTCTCTTGCTTGACTTACTTTCTGACCTCGGGTTCTCCGACTCTGTTCTCAACTGGTTTAAATCTTACTTGTCAGACAGATCTTTTGCCGTGGTCACAGGTGGCAAGACCTCCTCCTCTGTTCCCTTATCTGTTGGAGTTCCCCAGGGCTCTGTCCTAGGTCCCCTTTTGTTCTCTCTATACACATTGTCCCTTGGTAAACTCATCAGTTCTTTTACTTTCTCCTATCATCTGTATGCTGATGACACTCAGCTGTATCTTTCCACCCCGACCTTTCGCCGGGGCTTGAACAGCAAGTCTCCTCTTTATTGGCTGCCATCTCTCAGTGGATGCGGCATCGGCGCTTGAAGCTCAACATGTCTAAGACAGAGCTTCTCATCTTCCCACCTAAACCCACTCTTCAATACTCCTTTTCTGTTTCTGTTGATGGCACTTCTATTCATCCGGTTCAGCAAGCCCGCAGTCTTGGATTCATCTTTGATTCCTCTCTGTCATTTATCCCCCAGATTCAGGCCACCGCCAAGACCAAAGCGTAGATTCTCTCTTTACAACATTGCTAAAATCCGTCCATTCCTCTCAGCCCCCACTGCCAAGACTTTGGTCCATGCCCTAGTGGTCTCACGACTAGATTATAATAATGTTCTTCTCAAAGGGCTTCCTCTCTCTTACCTCCATCCTTTAATCTCTGTTCAGAACTCAGCTGCCCGTATCATCACATCCGCTCGCCGCTTTGACCATGTTTCTCCTCTCTTATCCTCCCTTCACTGGCTCCCCTTCCCCTTCTGCATCCAGTACAAGCTTTTGCTGTTGACTTTCAAAGCCCTCCACGGACTGGCCCCTCCTTACTTGTCTGACCTTCTTTCTCCTCACACTCCTTCTCTTCCCCTCCGTTCTGGTAGTCAAGGTCTCCTGTCCCAGCCAAGGATTTCCACTGCCCTGTCCCGGATTCGTCCTTTCTCACTTCCTGCCCCTCACTCCTGGAACCTTCTTCCCCCACATGCACGCCTTGTCACTTCCCTAACCAGGTTCAAAACTGAGTTAAAGACTATATTGTTTAGAGAAGCATTCCCAGATGTGTGACTTTGTCTGGCTCGTTTTAACTGTGCATTATGAAGCCGAGCCCTCCCTCTAGTCCATCCGCCTTGGTCCAGGCCTCAGAGGGAGAGAAGAACCACCTTTCCCCATCACCTTTCCCTTCTCCTTTTGTGCCGTGTCTTTTAGATTGTAAGCCTGAGGGCAGGGAACCGTCTAATTATAAGTTTATCTGTACAGCACTGTGTAAACCTACAGCGCTATATAAATAAAGGTTAATAATAACAATAATAATTCAATAATAAATGACTTCCTCCTCCACTAGAGTGCTCCCCAAAAATCTTAATTTTGAAATTATCGATTTTTCATCTTATCAATATCTCCTAGAACATATAACACATAAATAATAAAAGTTCCTGTTCTTTACTTTGGCAATTGAATGGAAGATCTAAGGGCAACGGATGCCAGAAGCCAAGACCCCAAGGAGCTGGTTCAGGTCTTTCTGACCCCAAAGCCATGGCTTCGTTTCCCCACTGACCCACCCCATAGACCCACCCCATAGACCACCATGCAAAGCGCTTGGTACCTTCCGTCCAGCCGATGGCCTCCAGGAAGATCTTGTACTCGTGGATCTTCTCCTTGTGATGCTTGAACTCACTCCACAGCTTCTCCACATCTTCCTTGGAGAACTTGCCAGACTTCTTGGCCTGGTTGGGGTTAGGGTCATGGGGGAGAAATTTAGGGATTGCAAGGCGGAAGATGGCAAGGACCCCTACTCCAGACTCTCAGAGAGCTTCTCTAAACACAGAAGATGGAGGAAACTTGTTTTCTGCTCCTGCAGAGACTGGGAAACAGGACGTCCCTTTGGTTCTCTTCTAAGATTCCACTCATCCCTCCATATTTGCAGGTTTGATATATTCACAGATTTGATATATTCACGAATTTGATCCATTACGGATTTGTTTCATATGCTTTCTCTAGGAATATCTAGTGGCACTGAAAGACCTAGAGATACCTTGAGAGGGCACTCCTAGGCCTTTGTAGCTCCTTCAGCGCAACTCTATGGTCAAAATCTGGCAGATGTTTGCCACAGCGTTGCCCTGGAGGACCTAGAGATTCCTGGAGAGGTGTCCTCTTAGGTCAAAACATGATGTTTTTGTTATTTGCAAGTTTTTCCCCATATTCATGGGGTCTTGTGTGAATATGGAGGGACAAGTGTGTATGGGTTTTTCCTCTCCGTTCTGGAGAGATTTCTTATAGGATTTCTCCCAGGCCCAGCAGGAATGTGAGAGATCAGGAAGCCATCCTCCCACCCTCCCTCCCAAGCAGCGGAAGCGGCGAGGAAGAAAGACACGGCCAAGGAGGCAACACCAGCGCCTCCAATCCCCCGTCTGTATGACGGTAACAGAGTGAACCCATATTACAAAAGACGAAGGGATCGATGCTTGATATCTATCCCTTCTTCAGTTCACTCTGTTTCCCAGGATAATGTGGAGAGTGCACCAGCCATTCCACAATCCCTTAATCTGCTCCTCTGTAATGTCAGACGCCAAAAGTAAGGCGCATATCAGCCACAACCTCCTCGTGAATGAACAGGCTGACCTGACATGTTTTACCGAGACCTGGCTGGGAGATACCAGCGCTACCACGTGGGCACAGGCTCTCCCAGCCGGGTATACGGTCAGTGAGCAGATAAGGGAAAGTGGGCGAGGGAGCGATGTGGCCCTAGTTCACAAGACCAACCTGACTCTGATCAGGAAGCCTGTCTGGAAAACAACCCACATCGAGTGTATGTACCTTAGCCTGAAGACCAGGGATAGTTTGGGGATTCTGCTGGTATACTGGTCACCCTGTTGTCTATCAGACTCCATGACCGAGCTGACTCAGCTGGTCTCTGAGTTGTTGCTGGACTCGCCCAGACTTCTAGTTCTGGGAGACTTCAACATTCCTCTAGAGACCAGCCCATCTAACCTATCTGGAGCAGTTCGGGAATTCATGGAATCCAGGATAAGCATGAACCTATCCCAATTGGTTGACAATAATATCTTGATAAAATCACTCCTGAGCGTCCTCTCCATCCCGTTCCAAACCATAAGCCCTGGTTCTCACAGGAACTCAGGGAGATCAAGCGGGTTAGACAACGACTAGAGTGCAGATGGCGGAAGACTCGTCTCTTATCCGACAGAACTCACCATAGGCTGCACCTTTGTACCTATTGGGAGGCTTTGTGGGCAGCGTGGAGATCTTTCTGCTCTGCATGCAATGCGTCTGCAGAGTCCCGTCCAGTGGAGCTTTTTAGGGTGGTGGGGGAACTGACGTAGGTTCCCCCTGCGCCAAACCCCACGACAGCCTGCTGTGACACATTTAACACCTACTTTGCAGACATAATCTCTCGGGTAAGAGCCGACTTAGATGCCAATGTTTCAGCAGTATCTGCAAATGGGGCACCTAGCAACTCCGTTATTGTTACCTTACTGGATGAGTTTCAATCTGTAAGTACTGAGGAGGTGGACAAGCTCCTTGGAAGCGTGAGGAAAACAACCTGCTCTCTCGATCCATGTCCATCATGGCTGGTCGTCCAGGGAGGGAACACATTGAAGACATTCCTTCAGGATGTGATCAATGCATCCCTCAGGGAAGGTATAGTTCCATCTTGTTCTGAAGGAGGCAGCTATAAAGCCCCTCTTGAAGAAACCTTCCCTTGATCCCCTGGACCGCAACAACTATAGACCAGTTTCCTTGCTGCCATTTCTCAGCAAGGTGATTGAGAGAGCTGTCGCCTCCCAATTCCAAGCCGTCTTGGATGAAACTGATTATTTCGATCCATTTCAAACCAGCTTCTGGGCAGGATATGCAGTTGAGCCTGCCATGTTTGCTCTGACAGATGACCTCTGCTTGAGCACTGACAGGGGCAGTGTCACCCTGTTAGTGCTCTTGGACCTCTCAGTGGCCTTTGACACCATTGATCATGCCATCCTTTTGGACCGGCTGAGAGAGTTGGGCATCGGAGGCACTGCTTTACAGTGGTTCCATTCCTTTCTCTCCGGCAGGACCCAAAGGGTGAGGCTCGGGACAGCTGCTCTTCCAAAACTGAGTTAGAATCATAGAATCATAGAATCACAGAGATGGAAGAGACCACAAGGGCCATCCAGTCCAACCCCCTGCCATGCAGGAACTCCAAATCAAAGCATCCCCGACAGATGGCTATCCACCCTCTGCTTAAAGACCTCCAAGGAGGGAGACTCCACCAGATTCCAAGGAAGGAATGTGTTCCACTGTCGAACAGCCCTTACTAATGTTGAGGTGGAATCTCTTTACTGCAGCTTGCATCCATTGTTCTGGGTCCTGTTCTCTGGAGCAGCAGAAAACAAGCTTGCTCCCTCTTCAATGTGACATCCCTTCAAGTATTTAAACAGGGCTATCATATCACCTCTTAACCTTCTCTTCTCCAGGCTAAACATCCCCAGCTCCCTAAGTCGTTCCTCATAGGGCTTCATGGTTTCCAGACCCTTCACCATTTTAGTTGCCCTCCTTTGGACCCGCTCCAGTTTCTGCACATCCTTTTTGAATTGTGGTGCCCAGAATTGGACACAGTATTCCAGGTGGGGCCTGAGCAAAGCAGAATAGAGTGGCACTATTACTTCTCTTAATCGAGACACGATACTTCTATTGATACAGCCTAAAATTGCATTGGCCTTTGCTAAACTGCGGCATCCCTCAAGGTGCCATTCTGTCACCCTGTTCGCAGTCTGGGGGTGCTCCTAGACTCGTTGCTTCACATGACTAGTCAGATGAATGTGACGGTCAGGAGTACCTGTTATCAGCTTCGGCTGATACGCCAGCTGCGCCCTTTCCTGGAGATGAGGGATTTGGAAACTGTGGTACACACTTTGGTCACCTCACGTTTAGATTACTTCAATGCACTCTACATGGGGCTGCCCTTAGGCTTAACCCAGAAACTTCAACTGGTACAAAACATGGCAGCCAGATTAGTCTCTGGAGTTTCCAGAAGAGAGCACATAACTCCAGTGTTGAAATCTCCTCACTGGCTGCCTATTAGTTTCCGGGCACAATATAAGGTGCTGGTTTTAACCTTTAAAGCCCTACATGGCTTGGGTCCATCTTATTTCAGAGACCGCCTCTCCCCGTACGATCCTCCCTGCACACTTCGATCCTCATAATCCCTTATGATATTCTGAAGGCTGTGCCTTGCAGTATGATTGGTTCCCACATGAACCAAAAGAAAGGGCTATTGATCAGTAGGCTTGACAAGTCTTGTCAGCCTCTCCGTCAAATTACGGATCTTTGCCCCAGGGAGACAACACACCTCCCAAGACGTCTTGTCAGGCCCACAAACCACTGCTTCTGTACCCCTCAGCAAGGAGTCCCCCACGACCACCACGCACCTCCTCCAAGGCTTAGCAGTGTCTGTTCCCTTTTGTGATACTCTAATGCTTCCCTGCTCTGTCCCTGACATCTGTCCCTGCTGCTTTTCCTCATCATCCCTGATAACAGAGAGAGATTCAAAGTGATTCTGTAGCTGCAAGCTCACAGAACGAACCGTGGTTTCTCTACTTCTGTGTGTGACATTCCTCCAACCATCTACTTCTGTTGTGTGTGAAGTGACCTCTTCTTCCCCAGCTACTTTCTCTGTGTGTTTCCTGTCCAAGACCGTCCGGTCCTTTCTCTTCAGGAGAACCTCCTGCTCTCTGTGATGCTGAAGTGTAGACACCTGGGCCTCCAACTGCTGAACTTTTTTGTCTAAGAGGGATACCAACTTGCACTTGGTGCAGGTGAATTTCCCCACATCTATAGGCAAGAAGACAAACATCCCACAGGTGTTGCAGGTGACTGCAGCAGGTTCTTCAGTGTCCATAGTGAGAAGTCTACTGAAACAAGACTGTGGGCTTCTTCTGTTAAACACCAGCGTAAAGAATCCCTGTGTGGCTGTTAGTGAGATCAATCAACTGGGCCTATAGCTACGTAGAGAGCTCCTGGCTGCTAGCTCCTTCCAGAGGCACTTCCTCTGAATCCCCACAACCCCTGAAGGGGAAAGTGAACAGACAAGTATTAAAATTGAATGAGTTGCCCTCTAACACTGTGCCTAGGTCACTTTCACCTCTGTACTCCCCTCCCCCCTTGCCTACAAACTTGCTCCTTCTTCAATGTGACATCCCTTCAGGTATTTAAACAGGGCTATCATATCACCTTTTAACCTTCTCTTCTCCAGGCTAAACATCCCCAGCTCCCTAAGTGGATGCCATTCAACCTGTACTTCCAAATGGCTCTTGCCCATTAGGAAAGACAGTGAGGTAGGGAGACTGGGGAGGGGTGCATCCATTGTTCTGGGTCCTGTTCTCTGGAGCAGCAGAAAACAAGCTTGCTCCCTCTTCAATGTGACATCCCTTCAGGTATTTAAACAGGGAGATCATATCACCTCTTAACCTTCTCTTCTCCAAGCTAAACATTCCCACCGCCCTA
Source organism: Urosaurus nigricauda (assembly GCA_034509955.1). Taxonomy (NCBI): domain Eukaryota; kingdom Metazoa; phylum Chordata; class Lepidosauria; order Squamata; family Phrynosomatidae; genus Urosaurus; species Urosaurus nigricauda. The sequence continues at coordinate 799,623 of JAOEGL010000002.1, forward strand.
AGGCGTTCCTCATAGGGCTTCATGGTTTCCAGACCCTTCACCATTTTAGTCGCCCTCCTTTGGACCAGTTTCTCCACATCTCTTTTGAATTGTGGTGCCCAGAACAACTGGACACAGTATTCCAGGTGGGGCCTGACCAAAGCAGAATAGAGTGGCACTATTACTTCCCTTGATCTAGACACTATACTTCTATTGATGCAGCCTAAAATTGCATTGGCCTTTTTAGCTTCCGCATCACACTGTTGACTCATGTTAAGCTTATGGTCTACTTGGACTCCTAGATCCCTTTCACACGTGGTCTCATTCAGCCAGGTGTTCCCCATTTTATATTTGTGCCTTTCATTTTTCCTCCCTAAGTGCAGAACCTTACATTTCTCCGTGTTGAATTTCATCTTGTTAGCATTGGCCCAGCTTTCTAATCTATTCAGGTCATTCTGAATTTTGATCCTGTCCTCTGGGGTATTAACTACTCCTCCTAGTTTAGTGTCATCTGCAAATTTGATAAGTATGCCCCCAATTCTGTCATCCAAGTCATTAATAAAGATGCCCAGGACAGAGCCCTGTGGGACCCCACTGGTCACTTCTCTCCAGGATGAAAAGGAGCCATTGTTGAGCACCCTTTGGGTTCCGCCAGTCAACCAATTACAAATGCATCTAACAGTTATCTTGTGTAGCCACATCAAGGTATACTATATCCACAGCATTCCTTTCATCTACCAAGCTAGTAATTTTATCAAAAAAAGAGATCAGGTTCGTTTGGCATGACTTGTTTCTCTGAAACCCTTGTTGGCTTTTTGTGATTATGGCATTCCCTTCTAAATGTTCACAGACTCTCTGTTTAATTATCTGCTCTAGAATCTTTCCTGGAATTGATGTCAGACAAACCGGACGGTAATTGTTGGGATCCTCTTTTCTCCCCTTTTTGAAGATGGGGACAACGTTTGCCCTCCTCCAGTCTGCTGGGACTTTTCCTCTTCTCCAGGAGTTCTCAAAGATTATTGCCAATGGTTCTGATATTACATTTGCCAGTTCTTTTAATACCCTTGGATGTAGTTCATCTGGTCCTGGAGACTTATATTCATTTAGTTTACCGGGTATTCCTCTACTATCTATTTACTTATTCTGTGCTGAAATCCCCCTATTCTGTCTTCTCCTCCATTATCCTTAAGTTGGGCACCCTTTGCCTTTTCTGAAAAGACTGAAGCAAAGAAGGTGTTGAGTTATTCTGCCTTTTCTCTGTCCCCTGTTAGCATTTTGCCATCTTCTGCACGCAGTGGCCCTACCATTTCCTTCTTTTTCCTTTTGCTGGGAACATATCTAAAAAAGGACTTCTTATTGTTCTTAACTTCTCTAGCAAGTCTGAGTTCATTTTGTGCTTTAGCTTTTCTGACTTTACCCTACATGTGCTGGGTATTTGTTGGAATTCCTGTTTGGTGATTTCCCCATTTTTCCATTTCTTATACATGTTCCGTTTAAAACTTAGCTCAGTTGAAAGTTCCTTAGTCATCCATCCTGGTTTCTTGAGATATCTTCCATTTTTCTTTCTCATTGGAACTGTTTGAAATTGTGCCTTCAGTATCTCCTTTTTGAGAAACTCCCATCCTTCTTGAACTCCCTTCTCTTTTAGTATTCTTGACCATGGGATCACCCCCAGTATTTCTCTAAGTTTATTGAAATCAGCTCTCCTAAAGTCTAGAATTCATGTCTGACTATGCCTAGCTTCTCCTTTCCGCTGTATAACAAACTCCAGGAGAACTTGGTCACTTCCACCTAAGGATCCCACCACTTGCACCCCATTAACTAGGTCTTCCCTGTTGGTTAAGATAAGATCTAAAATAGCTGATCTTTAGAGGTTTCTATGATCAAGCAATGCAAAAGTTGAAACATCCAGTTATCTCTGCAGATGCATTTTGGGATAGGGGGTTGTGGGGTGTCTTTGCATCATTGCACTATGGGTAACACTACACACTGTCCTAATACATAATGTGGGGTTCAGCAATGGACATTCCTCTTGCAGAACGTGTATTTTTGGTTTTGTATAGACGAGTGAACTATTAGTGATAGGGTGGAAACAGACATAGCTCCATTTTGGGAAATAGCAGATCTCTCCCAAAGTTGGACCTAAGCATGGAGAAATGGAAGAAGGTCCTCCCACACCTTTGCTTTTTTTCATGCAGCCAGGGTGCCAGCTCCTCAGAAAGTCAAGTTGTGGTACCTACCTGCAGAGGAAATTTAAATTAGGCTTCAAAGGTTCCTCAGGATAAAGATAGCACAAGGTCTACAAGAAATACGCAGCAAGACACATGGAGGACATAGGTATATGTGTTACCTATGTATGTGTTACATGCAGGTGCATGTATGGGAGTATATACACATCTGGCACACATATGGGAGAACAGGTGAGCACGTGCATGGGGGTACATATCAGACAAGGTGTAGAAAGAGAGAGAGAGCATGGTGCGCATGTACATACGTTAACAAGTCTACCTGCAAAGTGCACCAATGCAGCACAGGAACACACAAAGAAATAGGCGCACAAAATCATGGAGATGTAAACATTCATGTGCACATTTGTTTATATATATATATATATATATACACACACACACACACATACATATACATCTATATCGCAAGCATTGTGACTCCGTGATATCGTGAAATGCAGCAGTGTACCGCATAGTGTTTGTGTATACACCCGAAAGCATCTCAATAGGTACACTGATATACACATACACATTTTGTTAGTTGGTGATTACTAGAATCTGGAGCATGGTTAGAATAGGCGAGATAGTGTGTGTGTGTGTGTGTGTGTGTGTGCGGTGCTTGCTTTGAGCAACAGCAGTTTCTCAGTGCAGTGTTCTATAGGGCAATTTACCATTCTCCCCTTCCCTTTTCCCTTTGTTCAAAAGGGTAGCAAAGGTTGCTTGGAGACCCATTCTAAAGGGAAGGGGGCTGGCCATAAAAGCCACATGCCAACTTCTATTCTCTGCTTGGGGCCTCAATTGAGGCCAGAGTTCTCTGTGCCATTTCCAGGACAGCCGAAGGCACAGGCAGGGCACATGGCTCTGATCTCTCTTTTCCGCACTGGTGTCTGCATTTGCACTTCTTATTAAGTGCAGGGGCCTTTAACTAGGATCATAGAAGCATAGGTTCATAGAATTGGAAGAGACTACAAGGGGCATCCAGTCCAACCCCCGCCAGGCAGGAACTCCCTATCGAAGCATCCGCGACAGATGGCCATCCAGGCTCTGCTTTAAGATCTATATGTAGGGAGACTCCACTACACCCCAAGGCATTGTGTCCCACTGTCGAACAGCCCTTACTGTCAGGAAGTTCCTCCCAATGTTGAGGTGGAATCTCTTTTCCTGGAGCTTGCATCCGTTGTTCCACGTTCTAGCCTCTGGAGCTGCAGAACACAAGCTTGCTCCCTCCTCAATATGACATCCCTTTAAATACTTACAGAGGGCTGTCATATCACCTCTTAACCTTCTCCTCTCCAGGCTACAGCGCCCGAAGTCGCTCCTCATGAGGCATGGCTTCCATAACCCTTCACAATCTTAGTTATTATTATTATTATTATTAACCTTTATTTATATAGCGCTGTAGGTTTACACAGTGCTGTACAGATAAACTTATAGTTAGACGGTTCCCTGCCCTCAGGCTTACAATCTAAAAGACACGACACAAGAGGAGAAGGGAAAGGTGATGGGGAAGGGTATGAGGTCCGATGATTCTTCTCTCCCTCTGAGGCCTGGACCAATGCAGATGGACTAGAGGGAGGGCTCGGCTTCATAATGCACAGTTAAAATGGACAAGACAAAGTCACACATCTGGGAATGCTTCTCTAAACAATATAGTCTTTAACTCAGTTTTGAACCTGGTTAGGGAAGTGATGAGGCGTGCATGTGGGGGAAGAAGGTTCCAGGAGTGAGGGGCAGCAAGTGAGAAAGGACGAATCCGGGACAGGGCAGTGGAAATCCTTGGCTGGGACAGGAGACCTTGACTACCAGAACGGAGGGTACGAGAAGGAGTGTGAGGAGAAAGAAGGTCAGACAAGTAAGGAGGGGCCAGTCCGTGGAGGGCTTTGAAAGTCAGTAACAAAAGCTTGTATTGGATGCGGAAGGGGAAGGGGAGCCAGTGAAGGGAGGACAAGAGGGGAGAAACATGGTCAAAGCGGCGAGCGGAAGTGATGATACGTGCAGCTGAGTTCTGGACAGAGATTAAAGGATGGAGGTGAGAGAGAGGAAGCCCTGTCAGAAGAAGGTTACAGTAATCTAGTCGTGAAACCACTAGGGCATGGACCAAAGTCTTGGCAGTGGAGGCTGAGAGGAATGGACGGATTTTAGCAATGTTGTAAAGAGAGAATCTACAGGTCTTGGCGGTGGCCTGAATCTGGGGGATAAATGACAGAGAGGAATCAAAGATGAAACCGAGACTGCGGGCTTGCTGAACCGGATGAATAGAAGTGCCATCAACAGAAACAGAAAAGGAGTACTGAAGGGTGGGCTTAGGTGGGAAGATGAGAAGCTCTGTCTTAGACATGTTGAGTTTCAAGCGCCGATGCCGCATCCACTGAGAGATGGCAGCCAAACAAGAGGAGACTTGCTGTTCAAGCCCCGGTGAAAGGTCAGGGGTGGAAAGATACAGCTGAGTGTCATCAGCATACAGATGATAGGAGAAACCAAAAGAACTGATGAGTTTACCAAGGGACAATGTGTATAGAGAGAACAAAAGGGGACCTAGGACAGAGCCCTGGGGAACTCCAACAGATAAGGGAACAGAGGAGGAGGTCTTACCACCTGTGACCACGGCAAAAGATCTGTCAGACAAGTAAGATTTAAACCAGTTGAGAACAGAGTCGGAGAACCCGAGGTCAGAAAGTAGGTCAAGCAAGAGACAGTGGTCCACGGTGTCGAAGGCTGCAGACAGGTCTAGAAGAATGAGAATGGAGTAGAGTCCATTCGCCTTGGCCTGTAAGAGGTCATTTGAGATCTTGGTGAGGGCTGTCTCTGTAGAGTGCCGAGGGCGGAAACCAGACTGAAAAGGATCCAGGATGGAGTTGGCTTCAAGAAACTCAAGACAGCGAGAATAGACTACCCGTTCCAGAATCTTAGAGAGGAAAGGAAGAAGAGAGATTGGACGATAGCTAGACAGAGAAGAGGGGTCGAGAGAGGGTTTCTTCAGAATTGGGGAAACGAGAGCATGTTTGAAGTCAGAAGGGAAGGAACCCGAAGAGAGAGAGAGATTAAAGATATAGAGGAGCGAGGGCAGAAAAGAAGGGGTTATAGAGATTAGAAGAGGGGAGGGGATAGGATCAAGAGAACAAGTTGTAGGTTTGGAAGAATTTAGCAGCGTAGAGAGTTCATCCAGAGAAACAGGTGGAAACACAGAGAATTTATTAGTAGAAGGTACCAGAAGATTAGTGGTAGGGGGCAAATCAGGAGGAACAATTTCGGATCGAATAGTAGTGACTTTTGTGAGGAAGTAGTTGGCAAAGTCTGTTGGAGAAAATGATGAGAAGATAGGGGGGGAGGAAGGTTTTAGAAGTGAATTGAAGCAGGAGAACAATCGCTGCGGGCGCCTCTCATTGGCGCAGATCAGTGATTTATAGTAATTCTGTTTTGCCATAGACAAGGCACGAGAGAAGGATAAGAGAACAAATTTATAGTGGATGAAATCAGCCCGGTCCTTGGACTTTTTCCAAAGGCGTTCGGCTGCTCGAGAGCAGGACCGGAGAAACCTAACTGTGGGAGAAAGCCAGGGCTGAGGCCTAGATGAAGAGGAGGACTTGCGAACACAAACAGGAGCAAAGCTGTCAAGGGTTGAAGAAAGAGTGGAGTTGAATAAAGACATTGCTGAGTCAGCAGAGTCCCCAAGATTTAGAGAAGAGAGAGAAGAATCCAAGGTCTGACTGAGATGATCAGGATTAACGGAATGAAGATTACGAAAAGTGCGTTGACCAACATGACGAGGAGGTGGGATAAAAGTAAGAGTAAAAGAAATTAGATGATGATCTGACAGTGGATAGTCAGATGCCAAGTAGTCGGAAATGACACACTTGGTGGCGAGAACTAGGTCAAGGCAGTGACCAGAAGAATGGGTAGGAGAGGTGGAATGAGGTTGAAGATCAAAAGAAGCTAAGAGGGAGCTAAAGCGAGATGTTGAAGGATTCTTAGGATCATCAAGGTGGATATTAAAGTCACCTAGAATCAGAGAGGGAACTGAGTCTGAGAGAAAAAAGGTGAGCCATGACTCAAAGTCCGAAAGGAATTGGTTAGCAGAACCAGGAGGGCGATAAATGACAGCAACCCGAAGCTGCAAAGGAGAAAAGAGTCTAATAGAATGAGACTCGAATGAAGAAAAAGAGTAGCTAGGGGGAAGACAAAGGGGTTGAAACTGGCAAGACTTAGACAATAAAATGCCAACCCCACCTCCTCGGCCCTCGGGGCGGCTAGTGTGGGAGAAAGAAAGACCACCAAAAGAGAGGGCAGCGGGGGTAGCAGTATCATGGGCCGGGAGCCAGGTTTCAGTTAGAGCAAGGAGGCTGAGTGATCCAGAAAGAAAAAGATCATGAATTGTTGCTGCTTTTGGAGCAGCAGAGCGACAGTTCCAGAGGGAGCAGAAAAATGGAAGCTGGGAGACAGGGAGAGGTCGAATAGGGATCAGATTGGGAGAGATGCGGGGAGCCATGGCTAGGGATGGATGCAATACCCAGTAAACAACAGGAGAAAAAGTGACAATGAGAAAAGGGGAAAAATAATAACCAATAGCGCTAGATAACATTGCCTGAATACCACAAAACAACAAGGGTCTTAAGATAAGGAAGGGGTGGCTTTGGAAACCTTTGCCCAATGTCCCAGTTGCTGGGGATGATGGAAGGAGAATTGGCTTCTCTGGGAGGAGGCTGTAGTAGACCCTTGGTGGTGGGGGCCTTCTTCCTCTGCAATGCACTCTGGGAGGAGACTGTAGTAGACCCTTGGTGATGGAGGCCTTCTTCCTCTGCAATGCACTCTGGGAGGAGACTGTAGTAGACCCTTGGTGATGGAGGCCTTCTTCCTCTGCAATGCACTCTGGGAGGAGACTGTAGTAGACCCTTGGTGGTGGAGGCCTTCTTCCTCTGCAATGCACTCTGGGAGGAGACTGTAGTAGACCCTTGGTGATGGAGGCCTTCTTCCTCTGCAATGCACTCTGGGAGGAGACTGTAGTAGACCCTTGGTGGTGGGGGCCTTCTTCCTCTGCAATGCACTCTGGGAGGAGACTGTAGTAGACCCTTGGTGGTGGGGGCCTTCTTCCTCTGCAATGCACTCTGGGAGGAGACTGTAGTAGACCCTTGGTGGTGGAGGCCTTCTTCCTCTGCAATGCACTCTGGGAGGAGACTGTAGTAGACCCTTGGTGGTGGGGGCCTTCTTCCTCTGCAATGCACTCTGGGAGGAGACTGTAGTAGACCCTTGGTGGTGGAGGCCTTCTTCCTCTGCAATGCACTCTGGGAGGAGACTGTAGTAGACCCTTGGTGATGGAGGCCTTCTTCCTCTGCAATGCACTCTGGGAGGAGACTGTAGTAGACCCTTGGTGGTGGGGGCCTTCTTCCTCTGCAATGCACTCTGGGAGGAGACTGTAGTAGACCCTTGGTGATGGAGGCCTTCTTCCTCTGCAATGCACTCTGGGAGGAGACTGTAGTAGACCCTTGGTGATGGAGGCCTTCTTCCTCTGCAATGCACTCTGGGAGGAGACTGTAGTAGACCCTTGGTGGTGGGGGCCTTCTTCCTCTGCAATGCACTCTGGGAGGAGACTGTAGTAGACCCTTGGTGATGGAGGCCTTCTTCCTCTGCAATGCACTCTGGGAGGAGACTGTAGTAGACCCTTGGTGGTGGGGGCCTTCTTCCTCTGCAATGCACTCTGGGAGGAGACTGTAGTAGACCCTTGGTGATGGAGGCCTTCTTCCTCTGCAATGCACTCTGGGAGGAGACTGTAGTAGACCCTTGGTGATGGAGGCCTTCTTCCTCTGCAATGCACTCTGGGAGGAGACTGTAGTAGACCCTTGGTGGTGGGGGCCTTCTTCCTCTGCAATGCACTCTGGGAGGAGACTGTAGTAGACCCTTGGTGATGGAGGCCTTCTTCCTCTGCAATGCACTCTGGGAGGAGACTGTAGTAGACCCTTGGTGATGGAGGCCTTCTTCCTCTGCAATGCACTCTGGGAGGAGACTGTAGTAGACCCTTGGTGGTGGGGGCCTTCTTCCTCTGCAATGCACTCTGGGAGGAGACTGTAGTAGACCCTTGGTGATGGAGGCCTTCTTCCTCTGCAATGCACTCTGGGAGGAGACTGTAGTAGACCCTTGGTGATGGAGGCCTTCTTCCTCTGCAATGCACTCTGGGAGGAGACTGTAGTAGACCCTTGGTGATGGAGGCCTTCTTCCTCTGCAATGCACTCTGGGAGGAGACTGTAGTAGACCCTTGGTGATGGAGGCCTTCTTCCTCTGCAATGCACTCTGGGAGGAGACTGTAGTAGACCCTTGGTGGTGGGGGCCTTCTTCCTCTGCAATGCACTCTGGGAGGAGACTGTAGTAGACCCTTGGTGATGGAGGCCTTCTTCCTCTGCAATGCACTCTGGGAGGAGACTGTAGTAGACCCTTGGTGATGGAGGCCTTCTTCCTCTGCAATGCACTCTGGGAGGAGACTGTAGTAGACCCTTGGTGGTGGGGGCCTTCTTCCTCTGCAATGCACTCTGGGAGGAGACTGTAGTAGACCCTTGGTGGTGGAGGCCTTCTTCCTCTGCAATGCACTCTGGGAGGAGACTGTAGTAGACCCTTGGTGGTGGAGGCCTTCTTCCTCTGCAATGCACTCTGGGAGGAGACTGTAGTAGACCCTTGGTGGTGGAGGCCTTCTTCCTCTGCAATGCACTCTGGGAGGAGACTGTAGTAGACCCTTGGTGATGGAGGCCTTCTTCCTCTGCAATGCACTCTGGGAGGAGACTGTAGTAGACCCTTGGTGGTGGAGGCCTTCTTCCTCTGCAATGCACTCTGGGAGGAGACTGTAGTAGACCCTTGGTGATGGAGGCCTTCTTCCTCTGCAATGCACTCTGGGAGGAGACTGTAGTAGACCCTTGGTGGTGGAGGCCTTCTTCCTCTGCAATGCACTCTGGGAGGAGACTGTAGTAGACCCTTGGTGATGGGGGCCTTCTTCCTCTGCAATGCACTCTGGGAGGAGACTGTAGTAGACCCTTGGTGGTGGGGGCCTTCTTCCTCTGCAATGCACTCTGGGAGGAGACTGTAGTAGACCCTTGGTGGTGGAGGCCTTCTTCCTCTGCAATGCACTCTGGGAGGAGACTGTAGTAGACCCTTGGTGGTGGGGGCCTTCTTCCTCTGCAATGCACTCTGGGAGGAGACTGTAGTAGACCCTTGGTGGTGGAGGCCTTCTTCCTCTGCAATGCACTCTGGGAGGAGACTGTAGTAGACCCTTGGTGATGGAGGCCTTCTTCCTCTGCAATGCACTCTGGGAGGAGACTGTAGTAGACCCTTGGTGGTGGAGGCCTTCTTCCTCTGCAATGCACTCTGGGAGGAGACTGTAGTAGACCCTTGGTGATGGGGGCCTTCTTCCTCTGCAATGCACTCTGGGAGGAGACTGTAGTAGACCCTTGGTGATGGAGGCCTTCTTCCTCTGCAATGCACTCTGGGAGGAGACTGTAGTAGACCCTTGGTGATGGAGGCCTTCTTCCTCTGCAATGCACTCTGGGAGGAGACTGTAGTAGACCCTTGGTGGTGGAGGCCTTCTTCCTCTGCAATGCACTCTGGGAGGAGACTGTAGTAGACCCTTGGTGATGGGGGCCTTCTTCCTCTGCAATGCACTCTGGGAGGAGACTGTAGTAGACCCTTGGTGGTGGGGGCCTTCTTCCTCTGCAATGCACTCTGGGAGGAGACTGTAGTAGACCCTTGGTGATGGAGGCCTTCTTCCTCTGCAATGCACTCTGGGAGGAGACTGTAGTAGACCCTTGGTGATGGAGGCCTTCTTCCTCTGCAATGCACTCTGGGAGGAGACTGTAGTAGACCCTTGGTGGTGGAGGCCTTCTTCCTCTGCAATGCACTCTGGGAGGAGACTGTAGTAGACCCTTGGTGATGGAGGCCTTCTTCCTCTGCAATGCACTCTGGGAGGAGACTGTAGTAGACCCTTGGTGGTGGAGGCCTTCTTCCTCTGCAATGCACTCTGGGAGGAGACTGTAGTAGACCCTTGGTGATGGAGGCCTTCTTCCTCTGCAATGCACTCTGGGAGGAGACTGTAGTAGACCCTTGGTGGTGGGGGCCTTCTTCCTCTGCAATGCACTCTGGGAGGAGACTGTAGTAGACCCTTGGTGGTGGAGGCCTTCTTCCTCTGCAATGCACTCTGGGAGGAGACTGTAGTAGACCCTTGGTGGTGGGGGCCTTCTTCCTCTGCAATGCACTCTGGGAGGAGACTGTAGTAGACCCTTGGTGGTGGGGGCCTTCTTCCTCTGCAATGCACTCTGGGAGGAGACTGTAGTAGACCCTTGGTGGTGGGGGCCTTCTTCCTCTGCAATGCACTCTGGGAGGAGACTGTAGTAGACCCTTGGTGGTGGAGGCCTTCTTCCTCTGCAATGCACTCTGGGAGGAGACTGTAGTAGACCCTTGGTGGTGGGGGCCTTCTTCCTCTGCAATGCACTCTGGGAGGAGACTGTAGTAGACCCTTGGTGGTGGAGGCCTTCTTCCTCTGCAATGCACTCTGGGAGGAGACTGTAGTAGACCCTTGGTGGTGGGGGCCTTCTTCCTCTGCAATGCACTCTGGGAGGAGACTGTAGTAGACCCTTGGTGGTGGGGGCCTTCTTCCTCTGCAATGCACTCTGGGAGGAGACTGTAGTAGACCCTTGGTGGTGGAGGCCTTCTTCCTCTGCAATGCACTCTGGGAGGAGACTGTAGTAGACCCTTGGTGATGGAGGCCTTCTTCCTCTGCAATGCACTCTGGGAGGAGACTGTAGTAGACCCTTGGTGGTGGGGGCCTTCTTCCTCTGCAATGCACTCTGGGAGGAGACTGTAGTAGACCCTTGGTGGTGGGGGCCTTCTTCCTCTGCAATGCACTCTGGGAGGAGACTGTAGTAGACCCTTGGTGGTGGAGGCCTTCTTCCTCTGCAATGCACTCTGGGAGGAGACTGTAGTAGACCCTTGGTGATGGAGGCCTTCTTCCTCTGCAATGCACTCTGGGAGGAGACTGTAGTAGACCCTTGGTGGTGGGGGCCTTCTTCCTCTGCAATGCACTCTGGGAGGAGACTGTAGTAGACCCTTGGTGGTGGAGGCCTTCTTCCTCTGCAATGCACTCTGGGAGGAGACTGTAGTAGACCCTTGGTGATGGAGGCCTTCTTCCTCTGCAATGCACTCTGGGAGGAGACTGTAGTAGACCCTTGGTGGTGGGGGCCTTCTTCCTCTGCAATGCACTCTGGGAGGAGACTGTAGTAGACCCTTGGTGGTGGAGGCCTTCTTCCTCTGCAATGCACTCTGGGAGGAGACTGTAGTAGACCCTTGGTGGTGGGGGCCTTCTTCCTCTGCAATGCACTCTGGGAGGAGACTGTAGTAGACCCTTGGTGGTGGAGGCCTTCTTCCTCTGCAATGCACTCTGGGAGGAGACTGTAGTAGACCCTTGGTGGTGGAGGCCTTCTTCCTCTGCAATGCACTCTGGGAGGAGACTGTAGTAGACCCTTGGTGGTGGAGGCCTTCTTCCTCTGCAATGCACTCTGGGAGGAGACTGTAGTAGACCCTTGGTGATGGAGGCCTTCTTCCTCTGCAATGCACTCTGGGAGGAGACTGTAGTAGACCCTTGGTGATGGAGGCCTTCTTCCTCTGCAATGCACTCTGGGAGGAGACTGTAGTAGACCCTTGGTGATGGAGGCCTTCTTCCTCTGCAATGCACTCTGGGAGGAGACTGTAGTAGACCCTTGGTGGTGGGGGCCTTCTTCCTCTGCAATGCACTCTGGGAGGAGACTGTAGTAGACCCTTGGTGGTGGGGGCCTTCTTCCTCTGCAATGCACTCTGGGAGGAGACTGTAGTAGACCCTTGGTGGTGGAGGCCTTCTTCCTCTGCAATGCACTCTGGGAGGAGACTGTAGTAGACCCTTGGTGATGGAGGCCTTCTTCCTCTGCAATGCACTCTGGGAGGAGACTGTAGTAGACCCTTGGTGGTGGGGGCCTTCTTCCTCTGCAATGCACTCTGGGAGGAGACTGTAGTAGACCCTTGGTGGTGGAGGCCTTCTTCCTCTGCAATGCACTCTGGGAGGAGACTGTAGTAGACCCTTGGTGGTGGGGGCCTTCTTCCTCTGCAATGCACTCTGGGAGGAGACTGTAGTAGACCCTTGGTGGTGGAGGCCTTCTTCCTCTGCAATGCACTCTGGGAGGAGACTGTAGTAGACCCTTGGTGGTGGAGGCCTTCTTCCTCTGCAATGCACTCTGGGAGGAGACTGTAGTAGACCCTTGGTGGTGGAGGCCTTCTTCCTCTGCAATGCACTCTGGGAGGAGACTGTAGTAGACCCTTGGTGATGGAGGCCTTCTTCCTCTGCAATGCACTCTGGGAGGAGACTGTAGTAGACCCTTGGTGGTGGGGGCCTTCTTCCTCTGCAATGCACTCTGGGAGGAGACTGTAGTAGACCCTTGGTGGTGGGGGCCTTCTTCCTCTGCAATGCACTCTGGGAGGAGACTGTAGTAGACCCTTGGTGGTGGGGGCCTTCTTCCTCTGCAATGCACTCTGGGAGGAGACTGTAGTAGACCCTTGGTGGTGGGGGCCTACTTCCTCTGCAATGCACTCTGGGAGGAGACTGTAGTAGACCCTTGGTGGTGGGGGCCTTCTTCCTCTGCAATGCACTCTGGGAGGAGACTGTAGTAGACCCTTGGTGGTGGGGGCCTTCTTCCTCTGCAATGCACTCTGGGAGGAGACTGTAGTAGACCCTTGGTGGTGGAGGCCTTCTTCCTCTGCAATGCACTCTGGGAGGAGACTGTAGTAGACCCTTGGTGGTGGAGGCCTTCTTCCTCTGCAATGCACTCTGGGAGGAGACTGTAGTAGACCCTTGGTGGTGGGGGCCTTCTTCCTCTGCAATGCACTCTGGGAGGAGACTGTAGTAGACCCTTGGTGATGGAGGCCTTCTTCCTCTGCAATGCACTCTGGGAGGAGACTGTAGTAGACCCTTGGTGGTGGAGGCCTTCTTCCTCTGCAATGCACTCTGGGAGGAGACTGTAGTAGACCCTTGGTGGTGGGGGGCCTTCTTCCTCTGCAATGCACTCTGGGAGGAGACTGTAGTAGACCCTTGGTGGTGGGGGCCTTCTTCCTCTGCAATGCACTCTGGGAGGAGACTGTAGTAGACCCTTGGTGATGGAGGCCTTCTTCCTCTGCAATGCACTCTGGGAGGAGACTGTAGTAGACCCTTGGTGGTGGAGGCCTTCTTCCTCTGCAATGCACTCTGGGAGGAGACTGTAGTAGACCCTTGGTGGTGGGGGCCTTCTTCCTCTGCAATGCACTCTGGGAGGAGACTGTAGTAGACCCTTGGTGATGGAGGCCTTCTTCCTCTGCAATGCACTCTGGGAGGAGACTGTAGTAGACCCTTGGTGGTGGAGGCCTTCTTCCTCTGCAATGCACTCTGGGAGGAGACTGTAGTAGACCCTTGGTGGTGGGGGCCTTCTTCCTCTGCAATGCACTCTGGGAGGAGACTGTAGTAGACCCTTGGTGATGGAGGCCTTCTTCCTCTGCAATGCACTCTGGGAGGAGACTGTAGTAGACCCTTGGTGGTGGAGGCCTTCTTCCTCTGCAATGCACTCTGGGAGGAGACTGTAGTAGACCCTTGGTGGTGGGGGCCTTCTTCCTCTGCAATGCACTCTGGGAGGAGACTGTAGTAGACCCTTGGTGATGGAGGCCTTCTTCCTCTGCAATGCACTCTGGGAGGAGACTGTAGTAGACCCTTGGTGATGGAGGCCTTCTTCCTCTGCAATGCACTCTGGGAGGAGACTGTAGTAGACCCTTGGTGGTGGGGGCCTTCTTCCTCTGCAATGCACTCTGGGAGGAGACTGTAGTAGACCCTTGGTGGTGGAGGCCTTCTTCCTCTGCAATGCACTCTGGGAGGAGACTGTAGTAGACCCTTGGTGGTGGAGGCCTTCTTCCTCTGCAATGCACTCTGGGAGGAGACTGTAGTAGACCCTTGGTGGTGGAGGCCTTCTTCCTCTGCAATGCACTCTGGGAGGAGACTGTAGTAGACCCTTGGTGGTGGGGGCCTTCTTCCTCTGCAATGCACTCTGGGAGGAGACTGTAGTAGACCCTTGGTGGTGGGGGCCTTCTTCCTCTGCAATGCACTCTGGGAGGAGACTGTAGTAGACCCTTGGTGATGGGGGCCTTCTTCCTCTGCAATGCACTCTGGGAGGAGACTGTAGTAGACCCTTGGTGGTGGGGGCCTTCTTCCTCTGCAATGCACTCTGGGAGGAGACTGTAGTAGACCCTTGGTGGTGGGGGCCTTCTTCCTCTGCAATGCACTCTGGGAGGAGACTGTAGTAGACCCTTGGTGGTGGGGGCCTTCTTCCTCTGCAATGCACTCTGGGAGGAGACTGTAGTAGACCCTTGGTGGTGGGGGCCTTCTTCCTCTGCAATGCACTCTGGGAGGAGACTGTAGTAGACCCTTGGTGATGGAGGCCTTCTTCCTCTGCAATGCACTCTGGGAGGAGACTGTAGTAGACCCTTGGTGATGGAGGCCTTCTTCCTCTGCAATGCACTCTGGGAGGAGACTGTAGTAGACCCTTGGTGATGGAGGCCTTCTTCCTCTGCAATGCACTCTGGGAGGAGACTGTAGTAGACCCTTGGTGGTGGGGGCCTTCTTCCTCTGCAATGCACTCTGGGAGGAGACTGTAGTAGACCCTTGGTGATGGAGGCCTTCTTCCTCTGCAATGCACTCTGGGAGGAGACTGTAGTAGACCCTTGGTGGTGGAGGCCTTCTTCCTCTGCAATGCACCCTTTGGACATGCTCCAGTTTCTCCACATCCTTTTTGAATCGTTGTGTCCAGAACAGGACACAGTTTTCCAGGTGGGGCCTGGGCAAAGCAGATTTGAGTGGCACTATTACTTCCCTGGATCTAGACTCAGTACTTCTATAGAAGCAGCCTAAAATTGCATTGGCAATTTACAGATTTTACTACCAAGCATGATTACATTGTAAGCTTATGGCCTTCCATCCGCCTGCATCATGGCTTGATGGCAGTTTTTGTTGTGAAATCGAGATATTTGGCTAGAGGTCATGAAAGTTCATGCCGCCAATAACTTTCTTTTGCCTGCATAACCTCTGAGGCTGCTTAGAGATCCAAATATACCACAGAGCTCACTGTACAGGGATAATACCTTGCCTCTGGAAACCAAGGTAGCAGTTGGTTCATGCAGTGGAGACCTTTCTACTGTGATTGTATTTTGCATGTGACCAGAGGTTCCTTTGATTAGGAATGCATGCAAGGCCCAGCAGCCAAACTCCCATGCATAACAAGGGGCCATCGCAGAATTTAATACTGCAGTGTCTTTTTGTGCCCCAGATCTTTGGAGCTCAAAATTCTCCATTGAAATCGAAAAGCAGAGCATTACTCTTGCTGCAGTAGAATTTTATCAATCCTTTACCGGCTGTTCAATAAACCATGAGTCCAATCACTCATCCTATAACAATTTGGATCATGGAGCTGGAAGATCTTTCTATTCCTCCAACCCGCATATCCTTGGGAGATTAAATAAGGATAATCAATGCTGACAATGCTCCCAGAAGTATCAATACCTATCCATTCAAGACGTAAATGCCTTCCCTGGGGTAAGAATTTTTAGACATGTAGCTGCAATTTGAAACCGACACATTGGTCGACTTTTGGGTTGGAATGGCAGCCTGAAGGACGCATCTTCGAGAGGCTCTGGGACGGCGCCCTCCACTACATTGCTTTCCTTCTAAAAAAATTATTTTTAGAAAGGAAAACCCCCAATTAAGGTATTAATTGGGTGAAGGGGCTTCCAAAGACTCTGTTCCTGTACTTTCAGCTCCCGGTTAGAAGGCAGAAATTCTACTTCTGCCTCTGTGGAAGAACTACTGGGAACGGATGAAAAAACAGAGGGAGTCGGAGGAATATCCCAGCATTGTAAGTGGAAACCCTTTCTGGTTCAAAGGATGTCACCAACTTTTAAAAATATATATGGAAAAAAAGTTACTTCTAGTGAAGCAGCTATTTGAGCTCTTGAAGATATGAATATATCTACAGTTAATTCTTCGCTACAGTGAGATATAGAACCGAGACTGTGCTTTATAGAAGAGTGAGCGGGAAATAATTTAACCTATCTACACTCTTCTAATTTTGGATTGGAAAATTGCTTTGTTATTTGTCTAGAATATTTACTTTCCCCCCTTAAAATACATTGATTTATTGGAAATTGAACTGCAGGAAAACACTCACAGCTGACCAAGTTCTGCAACTCTGCGGCATTCTGGTGTTGCCAACGCCTATCTTTGTAATTAAGATTATCTGGAAGAAAAGGCAGAGAAGCTGGTGTAAGATTTGGGAAAAAGGAGGAAAGGAGGAAGGTGGCAGTGAGGAGGGAAGAGACAAAGATGGAGTTAAGAAGAGGAAGAGAAAGAGAGAAGAAGTTAAAAGCCAAATAATAAGGATTCAAAGAGAAGGATAAATCAGGCAGGAAAAGTGTCCGCAGAACAGAGGAGGAGGAAGGAAGGGAGGAAAGACGGAGAGATGGAGAGAATCGTGAGGCAGCAAGAGGGCTGAGTGGAAGACGGAGAGAAACTGGATTGGAACTAGAAACCGGATTGGAGCCAGGCGCACACGCGACCACAGTAGAAGGGAGGCAGCCGCGGAAATCTAAAGGGAGGGAAGCAAAGACTAAGTGGCAGAAACAGGGAAGTAGGAGAGGAGAAAAAGGTGGTGAAGATCCAGATGTCAGTGAGTGAAGGAGAAGGAAGAGAAGGAAGGGGAAATCCGTGTTGGGAAAGCGAGGCCAAGATCTGAAAGTAACTCTTGGAAAGAACGAAACTATCGGCTGGAGTGCTTGAGAAGAAGGGGAAGGGGAAGGAGAATATTTGAGAAGAAAGAGGGAAGGAAGCCAGTGCGATGCAACAGTGCGATGCAGCAGCTAAAAAGGCCAATGCAATTTTAGGCTGCATCAATAGAAGTATAGTGTCTAGATCAAGGGAAGTAATAGTGCCACTCTATTCTGCTTTGGTCAGGCCCCACCTGGAATACTGTGTCCAGTTCTGGGCACCACAATTCAAAAAGGATGTGGAGAAACTGGAGCATGTCCAAAGAAGGGCAACTAAGATGGTGAAGGGTCTGGAAACCATGCCCTATGAGGAACGACTTAGGGAACTGGGGATGTTTAGCCTGGAGAAGAGAAGGTTAAGAGGTGATATGATAGCCCTGTTTAAATATTTGAAGGGATGTCATATTGAGGAGGGAGCAAGCTTGTTTTCTGCTGCTCCAGAGACTAGGACGTGGAACAATGGATACAAGCTGCAGGAAAAGAGATTCCACCTCAACATTAGGAGGAACTTCCTGACAGTAAGGGCTGTTCGACAGTGGGACACACTCCCTCAGAGTGTGGTGGAGTCTCCGTCCTTGGAGGTCTTTAAGCAGAGGCTGGATGGCCATCTTTCGGGGATGCTTTGATTTGGAGTTCCTGCATGGCAGGGGGTTGGACTGGATGGCCCTTGCGGTCTCTTCCAACTCTATGATTCTATAATTCTATAAAGCCAAAGCCAGACAAAGAAAGAATAATAATAATAATAATAATAATAATGGAGAGTTGGGAAAACGGAGAAGAGAAAGTGCTTACATAAATACAGAGTTAAAATTGAGAATTGGAGAGGGTATAAGAAGAAGAGGGGCGAAGAGAAGGAGAACATTAGAGAAGGAAGAGAAAAGCAGAGACTAGATAGAGAAAACATCTGGGAAGATCTGAATTGTAGCAGAAAATGTGTAGGAATAGAAAACGACCAATTTCAAGGAGAAATTAATAAAATGTATAGAATAAACTCCAAAATAGCTAGACAAAGAAAACTTCCTAGAGACGTAGTCATTTACTTCACGGGGAAAAAAAAGAGAGACAAGATAATTCAAATAAATTACGAACAAAAACTAGAATTTGAACGAAATGAATTAATAATTTACAAGGATGTTCCGTTAAGGATATTGAAGAAAAGAAATGACTACAAACCGTTAATGACTCTGTTGAAACGCAATAATGTGAACTATAGATGGGAAAAATTGGAAGGGATAAACTTTAAGTATAACTCAGAAATACTCAAAATTAACTCAGTGATGAAAATGAAAGAATTTATAAAAAGATGTAGAAAAGATCTAGAAAGAAGGGAAAATTCACCTGATAAAGATGGATGTGAACAAGGAAAAACAAAGGTTATTCAGAAGGATCCCAAACAACCAACAGAAGATAGGACAGAAGACGATTTAGAAAAGGAGGAGATTGAAGAAATATAAGACAAGAAGGTAAAAAACAGTTTATTAATATGTCAAAAATTAAGATTTTATCATGGAATGTGAGAAGTATGAACTCTCCACAAAAAAGAAAGAAAGTCTTTCATTACTTAAATAAACAAAAGTCAGATATAATCTGCTTCCAAGAAACACACATAAAAGGAAAAGATATTAGACTGATTATCAATAAGAAATTGGGAAATGAATTTATCTCAGCTTATTTGAAAAGAAAGAGAGGAATAGCTATAAATGTTAACCCCAAATTTGAAATAAAAAATATATTTAATGACAGTAATGGAAGATATCTGGGCCTAGAAATTAATATGTTCAATACGAAATATTTAGTTGTAGGTATTTATGGTCCACAAGAAAAGAAAAATGAATACTATAATAAAATAACAGAGATATTGAATGAGTTTCCATACGAAAAGACTTTACTAATGGGAGACTGGAATGGGGTAATTGATACAGAAAAAGATAGAAAATCAGATAAACATATTAAAAAGACGCAGGGAAAACTAAGGTACTTACTTGATAGAATCACAAAATCTAATAGACGTATGGAAACATAAATACAAAACCGCTAGAGACTATACATTCTTTTCTGAAAGGCATAAATCCCTTTCAAGATTTGATATGTTTCTAGTATCAAAAAGCCTGTGTAACGAAGTATTGAAAATGGACTCTGAACCAAGAGCAATATCGGACCATCATCTGATAACAATATTTATAAGAGGAAGACAATCTGAAATCTCCTGGAAATTAAATGAAACTCTCATGCAGAAAGAAGAAATAATTAAAAAGGGAAAGAAACTCTAAAATATTATTTCAAAGAGAACTTGAAAGATGACATAAATATCACTACACTTTGGGGGGCATCTAAAGCTGTAATGAGGGGCTTCTTTATTCAGCAAAACAACATATTACAAAAGAAAAAAAGAGAAAGACTTAAGGAGTTATATTAGGACTTGCAAGAGAAGGAAAAAGATTTAAACATTAATCCCTCAAATAAAGTAATAGAAAAGCAAATAAAAACACTGAAAAAACAGATTGAACTAGAAGAAACAAAAGAATTACAAAATAAATTAAGATATATAAAAGAAAAATACTATGATCAGGCAAACAAACCAGGCAGATGGCTGACTCAGAAAATTAAGAAGTCCAAAGAGCGAAATATTATTATGGAAATTAAGAAAGGATCAACTGTAACTTCAGACGTAGATAAAATTAAGAAGATCTTTCAAGATTTTTACACAAGTCTCTATAGACATCTGCCGAAGTTATAAAAAACTTTCTAGACAAAGCAAACCTAAGCCCCCTGACAGACCATCAGAGGAAACTCCTGAATGCTCCAATAACGTCAATGGAAGTGATAGGAGCGATAAAAAAACAGCAAAACAGAGAAGGCACCGGGTCCTGACAGCTTTGGAGCAAGCTATTATAAAACTTTCGAAGAACAGCTTTTAATTCCTTTGAAATCAACAATGAATGCGATCAGTGAAACCAATTACCCTATGACCTGGAAACGAGCACACATAATATTATTATTGAAAGAACACAGAGATCCAGTGGAAGTTAAAAATTATAGACCTATTTCCCTGTTAAACACGGATTACAAACCGTTTGCTTCAATATTGGCAGAAAGACTCAAAAAAATACTTGTAGGCTGGATCCATAAAGACCAATCAGAGTTCCTTCCAAATAGGCAGATTAGTGATAACATAAGACATATATTGAATATCATAGAATATTTTGAGAGAAATAATGAAAAAAAAACTAGCCATGATTTTTGTCGATTTGGAAAAAGCTTTTGACAGTTTACACTGGGAAATAATATTTGCACCATTAGAGGTAATTGAGGCAGGCCCTATCTATTTAAATTGGATAAAAAGCATAAATAAGGACCAGAATACAAAGTTATAATCAACTCTGAAAAAACAAAAGACTTTCAAATATGTAAGGGAACCCGCCAAGGTTGCCCTCTGTCACCCTTATTATTTATATTGGTTTTAGAGTCTCTAAATAACAGATTAAGATTAGAAAAGGAAGTAAATGGAGTAAATATAAGAAAACAATGAACATAAGATGAAACTATTCGCAGATGACATTGTGTACACCGTAGAAAACCCGGGGAAAAATATAGAGATACTGTTGGAAATATTGCAAGAATGTGAAAAAGCCTCAGGGCTAAAGATAAACAAGGAAAAAAACAACAATCATAACAAAAAATATGAATAGTCAGGAAGAACAAGAATTGGAGGATCAATGTAGGTTAAAAATCGAGAAAAAGGTAAAATATCTAGGATCAATTTAACAAGTAAAAATTCTGATATTTTTCATAATAACTATGAATCATTATGGAAAGAAATTAGGAAAGATTTGGAAAACTGGAGTAAACTCCAGCTATCGCTACTTGGAAGAATTTCGCTTATACAGATGAGTCTTCTACCCAAACTTCTTTTCCTATTTCAAACAATCCCAGTCATCTACAATTATAAACCTTTATTTCAATGGCAAAAAGAAATATCAGAGCTCATTTGGAACAAGAAAAGACCTAGGATAAAATTCTATGTGACATAAAGCAAAGAGGAGGGCTGGGTCTCCCGAACTTAAAATTTTACTATGAAGCCTGCTGTTTGACCTGGCTAAGCGATTGGATAACACTAGAAAACGAACAACTCTTAAGTGTAGAAAGTGATAATCTGTGGTTGGGATTTCATGGATATCTACTATATAATAAGGACAAAATGCATAAAGAAAGTAAAAATCATTTGGTTAGAAAAGCTCTCCTTAACGTATGGAAGAAATACAAAAAGAGACTATGCCCAAAAATTCCCTTGTGGTGCTCCCCGCATGAGGCCCTCTTTAAAAGAGAAGGAATTCAGCAACGTAAATGGCTAAGATACAAAGATTTATTGAAGAACTCACAAGAAAGTTTAGATATCAAATCACAGGAGGATTTGAAAAGATCGGGTATCGATTGCCATTGGTATCTCTATTGTCAGTTACGGGAAAGATTCAAAATTGATAGAAAAATAGAAGGGTTTCAATCAGAAAAAACAGAATGGGGAAAAATTATAGACAAGGGGAGAAAAAAATGATTTCAAGAAATTATAAATTACTTTTAGAATGGGAAACTGAAGAAGAGATTATTAGACAAAGCATGATTCGGTGGGCACAAAATATAGGGCACACTATAGATTACCAGAATTGGGAGGAGCTATGGAATAAAACAATAAAACATACTTCGTGCCAAGATCTGAAAGAAAATGTCTATAAAATGATTGATAGATGACACCTTTCTCCCAATAGATTAGCCGAAATGTTTAAAAACTCCAAACCTAACTGCTGGAAATGTTCCTATAACACAGGCACATACTATTGTTAAGGTAAAATTGATAAAGCCATTGATAACCAACTGATAACCAATAATCTCTGCCATAATGATCAATAATGAACAGTTCAGCCATAGTAAGAAATAGAGCTAAAGGAAAAACTTGTCCTTTTGAATTCGACTTGTAGCCCCCACCTTAGAAGGGAGGAGGGAAGAACTAAAGCGTGAATTTCTCTTCACTGAGAAACGAGTGGGCCCCCTTCAAGGCCACAGCTAAGCTGATAAGGTTTCTTTTCTGTAAGGCATTCATTGATGTTGCAAATCAGGCTAGCTGAGAGCCAGCCCGGAGACAACACACATATATATACAGTGGTCCCCCGGGATACGAATCCCCCGGGTTAAGAAAACCCCGGGATCCGAAACCGGCGGGACTGCTACTGTACCCCCCGGGATCCGAAGGATCCCCCGGGATACGGAAAAAAGGGACGTCCCTTCTCCTCCGAGGCCAGGCTTCGGAAGAGAAGGGACGGCCTTTCGTCCCTTTTCCTCCGAGGCCAGGCTTCGGAGGAAAAGGGACGGACTTTCCTCCCTTCTCCTCCGAGGCCAGGCTTCGGAAGAGAAGGGACGGCCTTTCCTCCCTTCTCCTCCGAGGCCAGGCTTCGGAGGAGAAGGGACGGACTTTCCTCCCTTCTCCTCCGAGGCCAGGCTTCGGAGGAAAAGGGACGGATTTTCCTCCCTTCTCCTCCGAGGCCAGGCTTCGGAAGAGAAGGGACGGCCTTTCCTCCCTTCTCCTCCGAGGCCAGGCTTCGGAGGAGAAGGGACGGACTTTCCTCCCTTCTCCTCCGAGGCCAGGCTTCGGAGGAAAAGGGACGGATTTTCCTCCCTTCTCCTCCGAGGCCAGGCTTCGGAGGAAAAGGGACGGACTTTCCTCCCTTCTCCTCCGAGGCCAGGCTTCGGAGGAAAAGGGACGGACTTTCCTCCCTTCTCCTCCGAGGCCAGGCTTCGGAGGAAAAGGGACGGACTTTCCTCCCTTCTCCTCCGAGGCCAGGCTTCGGAGGAAAAGGGACGGACTTTCCTCCCTTCTCCTCCGAGGCCAGGCTTCGGAGGAAAAGGGACGGACTTTCCTCCCTTCTCCTCCGAGGCCAGGCTTCGGAGGAGAAGGGACGGCCAGGAGGCCTCCGTGGCTGAGGAGAAAGGAAGGCCCGATCCGCTGGATCGCGCCTTCCCTTCCCTGGCCAGGAGGCCTCCGCGGCTGAGGAGAAAGGAAGGCCCGATCCGCCGGATCGGACCTTCCCTTCCCCGGCCAGGAGGCCTCCGCCAGGCCAGGCTTCGGCCAAGCTTCGGAGGGGAAGGGATTTCCCTTCCCCTCCGCCGGCGGCCACGCCTCGGAACGGATTACCTATTTCCTATGGGAAATAGGCCCCGGGTTACGAAAAGGTGCCGGAACGAATTAATCTCGTAACCCGGGGGACCACTGTATATATATAAATGAATGTTAAACTACGCATGCTCAATGAATATTTCATGAATTGATAAAACTGGGCACGCCATTTATTAGAGGCATTCGGTCATGGGATGGCCCGTGATTGAACCTCTGCATGCAGACTGAGACTGTTTGGAATAAATGGGTCTGATTGGAAATTTTCACAAATGCCTGACTTGCATAATTGGTTGTGAATGGGTTAATTGACCCTATGTTTACCTTAACACTATCACATATGGTGGACATGCCCGAAAGCCAAAAAATATTGGTTGGGCATTTATGAAATTAAAATAAATATCTCTTTCACTCCAGAAATCTTTTTATTAGGAATGATTGATGAGGAAACAGAAAAAATTCATGGTAGAATGGTGTTTTTTATGCTAACCTGTGCTAGAATTTCTTTTGCCAGGAACTGGAAAGCAGATAAACCCCCATCGATTGAGCAATGGATAATGAAAACATATGGAACTGCTGAGTTGGACATTACGAATTGTTGGATGAAGGATAAAACTGAAGAAAAAACTAAAGAGGACTGGAAACCATTTTACGATTTTTTAAAAGAATATTGGAAAGATATTGTGTGGAAAAAATAATCTATAATGTTTCTGATATATTTAAAGTTCAGTCAGTAAAGCTGGATAAAACTTTAACTGTCAATATCAGATTAGAAGATGTTTTTTCTTCAAGACTCACCTAGACTGCTATTAAATAGAGGTTTAGAACACAAATTCTTTACTGTTTATCTTTTGGATATAATAGATAAAGGAAGAACAAAATTAAGAGTAAAGAAAACACTGGTTTCTATGTTAAGATAAAACAAAGGACTTTTGAAATACTGACTAGTGGAATCTCAAATAGAAGGAAGTCAGCTATATGTTATATGTTTTTTATATTTGGAAAATTAATGTTTGCATTCTGTATTTTATGTGTGTTATTAGTATTATGTTGATCACTGTGTATCTGTTTTTCTTTCTGTTTTTTTTTCTTGCATTTTTTGTACCTGTTTGTCTGGTTAGCACCAATAAAAATTTTTTAAAAAGAAAGAAAGAAACCGACACATTGCTCTATATTTCATATCTGGGAGAATAAGTATAATGGGTTCCTACAGTCTGGGCCTACATTTTGTTGGCTGGCAAATGCAATGTATGCATCAAGCACATGCAATATATAGCATGGGTGCACATGCACAAAACCCTCTGGTAGGGAAAACAACCATGCTCCCATGCAGATGTTTTAGGCTTTTGATGGGGCCCACTATGTAGAGATCAGTTTTTCAGGTGTGATTACAGTAAGAGGAAACCTCTGACTCCAGTGCAAAAGGCCAACAGCAAAAACAGTACAGAACTTTGCACATGTAAACATACTCCAGGAAGCAAAATGTCCAAGGCATGTGCATGGACATGCAAAGTGCAATGCAACAAACAAAACTACCAACTAAGCCCCACATCACAGTTTCTTGCCGGCCATGAAGGACGACACAGCGGTGCAAAAGGAACCAATGCACATTCAGGGAGTGTAAATTTTCTTCTTTTTTATAATCCTTTTGGGCCAGTGGCAACTGTTAACCTGGGAGGAAAGTATTTCCGTTTCCCTGACGGAACAGGTGAATTGGGATCCGGGTACGCCTTCCTCGTTGCTTTCAGTTTCAGGGGCCGCAAACTCCCTTGCTTCTCCAAGCCCCAGGGGACTTCTCTTGGGTGCCTGCTGGGAGCCACTGCCCCCCCTCCCAGATGCAGGGACGTTTTCGGAGATTGGCCTGCAGGCCCCACGCGATTTGCCTGCTACCCTCCTCTGTCGCTCGGCAAGTTCAAGCTTTCTTTCTTCAAGGTCCAATTTCTGCCTTTCGAGCTCAGTTTGTTGCTCCCTCTCTTCCCTTTCCTCCCTCAGTCTTCTGTCTTCCAGAGCAAATTTGGCCTTATTAATTTTGACTGGCATGTTCAGAGAGGCTCTCCAAGTAATGGAGGAGCTGTGCTCTGTCCTGCTGGCAGGCCCGCGCATCTGCACTTATAGATTCAGCTACCTGTAACACAACCTGCTCCATCCGCCTGCTCTGCCTGTTGCTGGTCAAGCGGAACTGTCTTCGAGACAGCTGTCCCTCCTTCTGGCTGTGTTCGATTATCGCCATGACCATGTGTTCCCCTCTTCTGGCTCTCCCCTCTCTGAGGACATCCCCGGTCGCCAGAGGACCTGTTGGCCTGGGGCGGGCAACCTTCTCTTGGGATCCTTGAAGTTGAGAGATGTTTAGTAAGCACAATTGGTGCCAAGAAACTGTGGACACATAGACATGTTTGGATTGCACCTATAGATCTGGGATTCAGGAGAATGTAGGATCGTTAGGAACGCGGTAAAAAAAAAAGGAGTTAGTTATGTATATGCTACTTGAAAGATGCACCCACCACATGCTTCCGGAGACCCTTCCCCTGTGGGTCTTCCTTCTCCTGGTCTACCGGACCCTCTAGTTGTTCAGTCAGCATGCCTTCCTCTTGATCGGGCTGAACTCTGCCCTCCTCCTGCTCCTCCATTCCATCAATGTGAGATTCTAAGGATGGGGCAGAGAAACAAAGGGCTAGTTAGTTTTTATTCCTGATTATCATTCTAACACTAGGTTGGCAGGTTATGACTATTAATTCCTCACAGCTTGTGTTGTGGCACTGCAGATGGTGATGGTTTCGTTGTGCCGTTTTTCAGCCATAACATTGTTCTTGGAAATGGGTAGATCTCAATACTTCTGTGGTTTGTGTTGGGATGTTTCTGAATGTGGCTTTCGCCCCATACGTCCAAGAGGGAAAACACTTCCTGGTGCTCTAAAGCATACCCCCTGCCCTGCTTCCATTTAGAATCTGTAGGTTTGCTAACTTTTGAAAGATCCATGAACAAGATAAAGTTATTTTTCCCTTATTCAGTTTACCTTTCATGAAGCTGTTCCTGCTGCAGTCTACCTATGAAGGAGAAATGTAATTTATCAATACGTAGGCAAGAATCTGCATAATCGGAGTCTCCTGAAATGGCAGCCCCAGTCGCAGCAAAGGAATGTAGACCAATACTATAGAAGTACCCAAAATGGACAAGAGGAGAGGGCTCTAGATAGAAATGCCAAAGAGGAGGCTGTAAGGGAATGAGAGGCAGGCCCAGCTCCATCAGGAGAAGAAGAAGAGCCCTCCCTCCATGCCTTCTGACTTGGTCCAGGCCTCCGAGGGAGAGACCTGCCCCCCTTCCACACCAAAATTCCCTTCTTCTTTTGTGCCATGTCTTTTTAGGTTGAGAGGCATGCCCAGCTCCATCAGGAGAATGGGTTTCTAGAAAGAGAGTTCCTGCGTGGCACGACGGGTCAGCATAGATGACTCCTGGTTCCCCCTCTCTAAAGGGCTTCCTTGAAAGAGGATAATAATAATAATAATAATAATAATAATAATAATAATAATAAATCTTTATTTCTAGCCCACTCCTCTGTAGAGCACAATCAGAGCGGGGTACAGCAAATTAAAACATACAGATTAAAATACATCATCAACCCATACCCAACCACCCATCCTTAAAAATAAATTAAATTAGTAGTAATTTAAAACCATAACAACATTAAAAACATAATACATCCTCATAGATCTTAAATGAGGGTAAAAATAGCACCAAGCAAGGGGTCAAAATAGGTCCCGTTTCGGAGCCGGGATCTAGGAGGTTTCAGGGAAGGCCTGCCGGAAGAGATGCGTCTTCAGAACTTTTTTAAAGCAGTCTAGAGATGTTATAAGACGCATCTCATCTGGCAGTCCATTCCAACACTTGGGTGCGGTAGCTGAAAAAGTCCTCTGGGAGGTCTGCGACAGCCGAGTTTTCACAGGCTGTAGCAGGTTCCTCCCAGAGGACCGGAGCGTGCGGGGGGGTTCATACGGGGAGAGGCGGTCCCTAAGATAAGATGGACCCAAGCCATGTAGGGCTTTAAAGGTTAGGACCAACACCTTGTACTGTGCCCGGAAACTAATCGGCAGCCAGTGGAGAGCCTTGAGCACCGGTGTTATGTGCTCTCTCCTTGATGTTCCAGTTACAAGCCTGGCTGCCATATTTTGGACCAGTTGAAGTTTCCGAGTTAAGCACAAAGGTAGCCCCATGTAGAGCGCATTACAGAAGTCCAGGCGTGAGGTTACCAGAGCATGTACCACAGTTTCCAGGTCCCTCATGTCTAGGAAAGGGCGCAGCTAGCGTATCAGCCGAAGCTGATAACATGCATTCCTGACCGTCGCATTCACCTGACAAGTCATGTGAAGCGACGAATATAGGAGTACCCCAGGTTGCGAACACAGTCCTTAGAGGAGAGTGTGACTCCGTCCAGGACTGGAGACTGTATTCCCAAGCCTGGTTTCGGGCCTGTGACTGTTAGTACCTCCGTTTTGTCTGGATTCAGGAGGAATTCCCTAATTACGCCCCAAGGGCCTCCTGATGGATTGGGAATAATAGGAAGTCTTAAAGATATGTCTGGTAAACCTCCGCATATAGGTTAACCCTCTTTTTGCCTTACCTGCCAACAAAACGTCTTCAGTGCGGCAGCAAGATGTGTCCCAAGGTGCAATTTTAGGCTGCATCAATAGAAGTATAGTGTCTAGATCAGTATAGTGTCTTGATCAAGGGAAGTAATAGTGCCAAGCTATTCCCCTTTGGTCAGACCCCACCTTGAATACTGCGTCCAGTTCTGGCCACTACAATTAAAAAAAATTGTGGAGAAACTGGAGCATGTCCCAAGGAGGGCGAGTTTGAATGGGAGTTCCTGCATGGCAGGTGGTTGGACTGGATGGCCCTTGCAGTCTCTTCCAACTCTGAGATGCAATGGTTCTATGATTCTTTTCTTCTATATTTGAAATGTGTCATGTCATACAAGTGAAGAGAGCATTCCAATGCCTTCTGGGAGTTCCTCTGGGTAACATATAACAAGCCATTATTGTTGTGTTGCTACTTGCCTTATTCCTTGGGAAACCGCACAATCCCACTGCAGCCTGTTCCACCAGGAGAATAAACAGGAACCAAAATCGAGACGACTTGTCCTCTCGATCCTTGTCCATCTTGGCTGGTCGTTCAGGGAGGGGACGCACTGAGAATGCTTCTTCGGAATACGATCAATGCGTCCCTCAGGGAGGGCATTTTACCATCCTGCCTTAAGGAGGCGGCGGTCAAGCCCCTCCTGAAAAAGCCCTCCCTTGATCCCCTGGATAGAAACAATTACAGACCAGTGTCCTTGCTCCCATTCTTAAGCAAGGTGATCGAGAGGGCAGTCACCACCCAACTCCAGGCAGTCTTGGATGAAGCCGATTATCTTGATCCATTTCAAACCGGCTTCAGGACAGACATGGAGTGGAGACTGCCATGGTCGCTCTAACCGACGACCTTCGCTTGAGCATTGACAGGGGTAGTGTGACCCTGTTAGTGCTCTTGGATCTCTCAGCGGCTTTTGATACGATAGATCACTCCATCCTTTTGGGTCGGCTGAGGGAGTTGGGAATCGGAGGCATTGCTCTTCAATGGTTCCGATCCTTTCTCTCCGACCGATCCCAAAGGGTGAGGCTCGGGGACAGTTGCTCCTCCAAAATTGAGCTTAATTGTGGCGTCCCTCAGGGCGCCATCCTGTCCCCGATGCTATTTAACATGTATATGATGCCGCTGGGTGAGATCATTCGGAGGCATGGAGCTCAGTGTCTTCAGTATGCTGATGACTCTCAGATATATCTCTCCATGACCAGATCGTCGGTTCAGACTTCAGATGGCGTCTCTCCTCTTAATGACTGCCTTGCAGCGGTAATGGACTGGATGAGGGAAAACAGATTGAAGCTAAATCCAAACAAAACGGAGGTACTAACAGTTACCGGTCCGAAACCAGGTTTGGGAATACACCCTCCAGTTCTAGGAGGAGTCACACTCTCCTCTAAGGACCCTGTTCGCAGTCTGGGGCTACTCCTCGACTCATCGTTTCACATGACTAGTCAGGTGAATGTGACAGTCAGGAGCGCCTGTTATCAGCTTCGGCTGATACGCCAGCTGCGCCCTTTCCTGGATACGAAAGACCTGGAATCTGTGGTACATACTCTAGTAACCTCACGTCTGGATTTCTGTAACGCGCTCTACATGGGGCTACCCGCCTAACCCGGAAACTTCAATTAGTGCAGAACATGGCAGCAAGGCGTATCACAGGAACATCAAGGAGAGAGCACATAACACCTGTGCTTAAAGCTCTCCACTGGCTGCCCATTAGTTTCCGGGAACAGTACAAGGTGTTGGTATTAACCTTCAAAGCCCTACATGGCTCAGGCCCGTCTTACCTTAGGGACCGCCTCTTCCCATACGAACCGCCCCGCACACTTCGGTCCTCTGGGAGGAATCTGCTGAGGCCTATGAAAACCAGGCTGTTGCAGACCTCCCAGAGGACTTTCTCAGCTACCGCCCCTAAGCTTTGGAATGACCTGCCGGACGAGATGCGTCTCATTACATCCTTGACCAGCTTTAAAAAGGCCTTAAAGACGCATCTCTTCCGGCAGGCCTTCCCCTGAAGAGGGAACAATATATCACCAACCCCCGACCCTAATAACGCAAATGAAAATGTAAACGGCATCGGGGGATTAACTCTAGCTGTCCCTCTGTTTGAACCTTCTGATCCCACCCACCGGGGATTGCACTCATACTGCCCATCAATTGCACTTTATTTTATTATTTTAAAAGTTTTTAACTGATGTCAATTTTAAACATTTCTGATTTAATTTAGTCTTAAGGGGGGGGAGGTTGGGAAGGGATTTGATTGTTGTTTTTATCCTTGTATTTTTTAATCTGCTGTACCCCGCTCCGAGTATTTCATTAGAGGAGGGGGTTATAAATAAACATTATTATTATTATTATTACAAAGAACCCAGAAACAAGCAAAATTCTCTGTGCCCGTGCCATACTTCATTTTTGAAAACTATACATTCCTATCCTATCCTATCCCATAGCCCAACACCCCAACCTTCCCGGCACAAGGATCTATCAAATTGCGAAATCACGTTAAACCAGCCTTACCTCTGTAATAGACTGAATCGCACGAAAACGGATACCGATACAGAGACACGGTAAAGGAATAACACTAAACCTTTCGCGGAGATCCCAGTATTGCCCTCCAAAAAAGAGGTCTTCACTTTTGCTTATTGTAGCCAAGGCGCGCGGTGGGCCAACCAAGCAGAAATTGCAGTGCTATTATTCAAAAGTACTGTTCTCCGTTGTGATCTTGATAAACCTTTATGAGGTCCCAGTAGAATGGAAACTTGCAATTACACAAAATTAGTGTTTTTCCTTTGGTCGCCACGTGAAAAATGGTGACTCTTCTCCAGAGGTTCATTCTTGCGCATGCTCATTGTGAGATATTTTTTGGCAAATCACGGTCTAGCATCATCTGCTGGCCAAAAAGTGTGGTAACCCAAACTTTTCCTGGGACTTATTTTTCTTGGCCTTGCTTTTTGGAAGGCCACCAGGAGCCTAGAATCATGCCCAGGGGATGGTTCTTATGGGGGCCCCAGGAGCTTGAATGTCTGTTTCAGCTCCTTGAAAGGGAAAGGGACTTGGAAGTGATCATGAGCAGCGCCTCCCTTCCTGACAGGGAAATCTATGCCAGGCTGGCCCAGAGGCTGCGCAGGCAAGGCTTCAATCAATCGTTCTGTGGACCAGGTGGCATCAAAAGTGAAGGTGCTTCGCACAGCATTCTGCCATGCTGTGAGGGAGCATGGTGCCAGTCCAGGGGGTCACGCTCTGACACATTTACTATAATGCGGCACTTGTGGATGCTTGCTGGGATGCCACCGGTGGAGCCACGAGCCGCAGTGGGTGAGTTTCATACCGCTGTAACCGGCCTATATCTGCAATTACAGACAGGATGTTATACTTATCGCATGATATATATGTGTTTTTGCAGCTTGGCGTGGGCGTGACCCCGTCCATAGACGGGATGTTGCCGCTGCCTAGGAACATGGTGCAGGTGCGCATGGTACGTAGAAGCTTAGGTACATGTTGCCATATGTTCCCCTTGGGGATAAGTGGCGCTAAGGTGTGCATGCCAAAGGGCCATGTTCATTAGATGGTGGTGGGGGAACAGAATAAGAGGTACATACGTCAGTGCTAAAAATAATGAACAGGTGCTTCCATATTGTGCTTGCCAAGCAGTAGCACGCACTGTAAGGGAATTAGGCGTTCCCAAACATATCCCGGGGATCGAAGGCGCAAGAGTTTCAGACCAGACCAATTTAATGATTCCAACCAAGGAATTGTGCTCGGGTTTCAGTCGCTATCAAAATGTCATCTACATATTGCAACAAATTCCATGGGTTCCCTCCTTGCGTAATGGGAACCAAGTCTTGGGCTAGAGCCTGTCCAAAAATACTAGGAGAATTTCTAAATCCTTGTGGCAATCTAGTCCATGTCATTTGTTTCTTTTGTCCTGTCTCTGGATTTTCCCATTGAAAAGCAAAAAGTGGCTGGCTCTTACTGTGCAGCCTTATGCAAAAGAAGGCATCCTTCAAGTCTAAAACAGAATACCAATGCAAGTTTGGGGACAACATGCTCAATAACGTATATGGGTTAGGGACTACAGGGTGGAGAGGTACCACCCGTTCATTGACCGCTCTTAGATCTTGTACTGGACGGTAAGATCCGTCAGGCTTCTCTACTGGCAATAATGGAGTGTTCCACGGGGAGTGGCATTCCGTGATTATTTTCCAATTATACAATTTAATCAAGTGCTGATGTATTCCTTCTATGGCCTTTCGTGGAATTGGGTACTGTGGTATGGCTACTGGTTCTGCCAATGGTTTAACCTCTACAATCACGGGAACAATGTCTTGTGCCAATCCCGGGGGATTATCCTCTGCCCATACAGTAGGAACATTAAACAGGTGCCAATCTGTCCTCTCACTTAGGGTAGCAAAAAGTCTCCATTCTTCCTGAGTCGGATATGTTAACATAATCTTGTGTGGTTCCTTGGGTCCCTTAAAGGTAGCTGTAATCGACCCATCAACCTCAAACATGAGATTTGCTCTTAATTTGCAGAGAAGGTCTCTTCCCATCAAGGGAATTGGGCATTCGGGTATGTACAAAAACTTGTGAGAGACAGTGTGGGGGCCTAAGACACAGGATCTTTCTGAAAGAAATTTATATGTTTGTTTTCTTCCTGTTGCTCCCACTATTCGGGATTCTTCCTTTGTCAGGGGACTAATTTGAATATTACTCACTGAAGTTGTAGCTCCTGAGTCCAATAGAAAAGTTGTATCATGGTGGCCTAATTTCACCCTGATCACCGGCTCCTGGCCACCTGGAATAAATATGGTTGATGGTCCTCTTTCTAATGGAGCCGGTCTGTCCTAATCTTGATTGTTCTGCCACCTCTCCTGTCCAGCCAAGCCAATTAGGTCTCCCTGTTGTCCTGACTCATCCATTGTCATAGCTACTGTGGCAGCTCCAACCCTAGCACTCCATGGGGCTCCTGTATTCCAATTTCCTCCTCGTCCCGTTCCAATTCCTCTGCCTCTTCCTCCTCTGCCTCGTCCCGACATTCCTCCTTCACTAGTCTTCATAGGGCATTCATTCTTCCAGTGGCCTTCCTGCTTACATATCGCACACTGGTTTCTTCCCAGATTCCCTCTACCTCTTCCTCTCGTCATTCCTCTACTTGCGCCTCTTCCTCTATTTAATCCTCCGACTCCCAGAGCTGCTGCTATAACATTTGCCTTCTTTTTAAACTTTGCGTCCTCGTCCTCTCGTCCCACATACACTTGTGATGCTATTTCCAAAAGTCTAGACAGGGTCATGTGGGCAAGTCCAGCCTGTTTCTGTAACTTTCGCCGGATGTCTGGGGCACATTGACTTATGAAACTTTGTTTTAACGCTTGAGTAGCCTGTGAATCATCACCTTCCTGCTCCATGTCATATGGACTATATTGCCTATAGGCAGCCTTGAGTCTCTCCAAAAACGCTCCTGGGCTCTCATCTTTTTCCTGTTGTATATCATATATTTTCTTCAAATTGACTGGTCTGGGGGGTCCCTTCTTTATAGCTCTAGAGATGTATTGCTGGTATTTTTGTAACTGTTCCAATCCCTCCTTTTTATTGGGGTCCCATCTAGGATTATAGGTGGGTACCTTACATTCTTGAAGCTTTAATAATTGCTCCCCTTCAGCCCCTTCCTCCTTTTCCACTTCCTGTCTGGCCATCCTAAGAATCTGTCCTCTTTGTTCTGCAGTAAATAATGAATTTAGCAATTGCTGAATGTCCTGCCAGGTAGGATTATGTGTGCTGAAAATACCTTCCACTAATTGGGCCATCTGTGTCGGGTCCTGGCTC
The DNA here is from genome assembly GCA_034509955.1 of Urosaurus nigricauda. Lineage (NCBI taxonomy): Eukaryota > Metazoa > Chordata > Lepidosauria > Squamata > Phrynosomatidae > Urosaurus > Urosaurus nigricauda. The sequence continues at coordinate 833,265 of JAOEGL010000002.1, forward strand.
CATCCTTTCATAGAGGTTTTCCAATTCAAGAGGTCACTACTGGTGAAAGGCACATGTTGAAATACTGTCACAGTCTTAGTTGTTCCCTGCCCATCGGGTATCACTTGTGGAATTTCTCTCAAGGGGCACACCTTCTCGTCCTCATTTTTATTTCCTCCCGATCTTAAGTTATAATTTGAAGAACCGACAGGCTTTGAGGAAGTGTCAGGTTCTGAACCTTCCAGGGGAGGCATGTCATCATCGTCTTTAGAAGGGGGCAAGGGTGGATATACGGGGCGATAAGGTGGTGGTCGGACTTCATCGTCCTCCGGAGGTCCTGAAGGGGGTAAGGGTGGTGGAACCTTTGGAGCAGCCCTGAGGGGCATGCATTTGCAATCTTGAAGCCATTGAGGCAAGGGGTTCATATACACAATAGTCTGCCAGGCTGAGATATAGTAGAACTGATCCGGATGGTTCCTAGCACAGAAATCAGTTACTCTATCAACCAGTCCCTTGTCCAGGGTCCCTATGGCTGGCCATGGTGGATTTAGCGGAAACATTGGCCATTCTAGTTCACAAAAGGTTCTTAATTTGCCTGGCTTACGGGACCCTGCAGAAATGTATTTTCTAAATTCTGACCAATTATTTAACATACAATCTAAGGGGGTCACTCCCTTTGACCCACTGTTTCCTCCCATCCTTGGCTAGAATCTTGGGGCACCCTCACTAGCCTTTACCTAGGTACCTTATTTCTCCTTTACCTTTATTAGGTCTAGACCCAACCCAATATTAATCACACAATCATACGGGGATTCGTGATCACTGTGGGAGTTGGGGGAAAAAGCGATCACTTGAAACACTCTCCGCCGACCCGAACTGCCAGATGCACAAATGGTCAGTGTCGGGAACTGCGACGGTTCACACTCATTCAGCACCTCCCGACTAGTTTAAGACCATTCACACACCCATATACTTGCCTCGAGGCTTCACCAAGACGTCTTCTACCCCGTTGGTTGGATCAATTTGCTGTTGGCACCAGGGACGACCGACGAGCCGGACACAGCAAAGGGAAGCCGATGGTCTTATAGCGGGGCCCCTCTCACCGTACTGTCGCCGTTGTTGGCTCCGACCGCGGTGTTCCTCTGGCGTGGTCAAAGGCACATCAGGTCTAACTCCTGTCCTTCGATTCCCGGCCAACGCACCAAGAAATGTAAGGGAATTAGGCGTTCCCAAACATATCCCGGGGATCGAAGGCGCAAGAGTTTCAGACCAGACCAATTTAATGATTCCAACCAAGGAAAGTTTTATTTTTTTACCAGCTGGGGTGACAGAAGGAAAAACTGTCACACCCTTCTTTGCTCAAGTACATCATTTATACAGTTTCTTTAGCATTATTCACCCAGCGTTTCGGCCAATCACAATAAAATTCCGTTATCTCTACCCAGCAACATACCTGCGGTTTACCACTTTCACTGTCTCTGTCTAGCCTAGCTTGGTTATATTTCCTGCTTGCAAAAGTAGTTCTGCTTTTTTATTCCGAGCATCTTGGTTTTATTCAGACCTCGTGAATAACTTACAGAAGCTGTCTTTGCCATGTACATACTTTCCACCCAGCTTTATTTATCTAACTGAGCTAAGTATGCCCTGACTCAAGGGGACACCCTTGGATGAGTTAGACTGACCCTCTCAGCACGAACACTGAGGTGCTATGTTTGGATAATCCCCTCTCAGAAACAGTAATGCTATGAAAACCATGTGTATATGTACTCTAGTAAGTACTGTTAAATTTGCATGGCACACCACTAATTGTTTGTGGCTTTTCATCACTGCAGGACGCGAACCCGAAGACGCTCCACCAGTTGCACACCCACCGAGGGACTTGCCCGCACCACTCCCTGCCGTTGCGCTCGGCGAAGGGAATGGGCAGCTAGAGCAGCATCTCCTTAACATGGAGTTGGAGATGGAGCTCGTGCGCGCCCAGCAGCATGAAAGTAAGCCACCAAGAAAGCTGCTTATTCTCAGACAGCAATGCCTTACAAGATGCACAACGCACGACAGGCAAAATGTCTGAGTATGTTCCTTTTTTTCCTTGGCAGTGCTGGAACGGCAGGACTTGATGGACCAGCGTTTATTGGCAGTGGAGACTGGACTTGACCGGCATTGATGTGGATCGACCACTTTCCTGTATCACGTTCTCCACAACGCCAAGTTGAACCGGGAAAGGGGAATTAGCTGCAGCTGGTTATGGGATACCTGTGGCCCTCTCCTTTGTTTGTGGGGCCACTAAGACATTATTTCTATCTCTTTTTTGTTTGTGTACAGTTAATGTATGTACAAGAGGGTGTGTGTGTGTGTGTGTGTGGGCGTGAGTGTTCAATAGTGCAAATGTCCTTGGATGTCAGTTTTTGTTTGTTTGTTTGTGGTTTTTTTCCTGCCTCTCCCCTCCCCCCGCTACCTGTGCGGAAACAGGTAACAGGTGTACCTTGGTTTTCGCCTATCCCTGTTCACGTCCGTGTGAGTGTGAGTTGATGTCTCCGTGAGTCTCCGTGTGTTTGTATTGTGCCCCCCACCCCCACCGATACCTGTGCCGGAACAGGTAACGGTTGTACTTTGGTTTTGTGTCCCTGCCCGGCCTTGGCCATATACGAACAGCCAATGTCCCTCTTAATTTTTGGATTTGCTACCTACCTGTTGTGTCTGTCTTGTACACAATAAAAATATTATTTTCTTGATACTTTCGTTGTCACGTGTCTTCAGTTGGTGCGGGGAAGGAAATGGAGGGGTTGGTTTGCTGTTGTCATCTATTCTGACAAGTTGCTCCATGCAGGAATTCACTTTCAAAGTGCCCTTTTTGGGATAAGGAATGAAGGTTTATCTATTCTGACAAGTTTTCATGCAGGAATTCACTTTCAAAGTGCCGTTTTTGGGATAGGGACTACAGTGTCATCTATTCTGACAAGTTGTGCCATGCAGGACACAACGTTAGGAGGAACTTCATGACAGTAAGAGAAGGTTAAGAGGAGAAATGATATCCATGTTGAAATACTTGAAGGGATGTTATATTGAGAATGGAGAATGCTTTTGTTCCGAAGCTGCAGAGCATAGGACACAATGGAGCAATGGATTCAAGCTACAGGGAAAGAGATTATTCCAGCTCGAAATAGGAGGAATGATCTTTCTGAAAGTAAGGGTTGTTTCATAACAGAAAACATTCTGAGATTTTGGTTGAGTTCTTGCAGACAAGCTTGCAAACTCCCAATCAAAGCATCCCTGACAGATGGCCATCCAGCCTCTCTTTAAAAACCTCCAAGGACGGAGACTCCACTACACTCCGAGGAAGGAGTGTGTTCCACTGCAAACAAGCTTGTAAAATGTGGGCTAGACAAGTTAACTGTTACATGGATTTGTAATTGGTTGACTGGCCGAACTCAAAGGGTGCTCAACAATGGCTCCTTTTCATCCTGGAGAGAAGTGACCAGTGGGGTCCAACAGGGCTCTGTCTGCACCCAGTTTGCTATTCAACATCTTTATCAATGACTTGGATGCCAGTATTGGGGGCAGAGTTTGGAGACGACACCAAATTAGGAGGAGTAGCCAATACCCCAGAGGACAGGATCAACATTCAAAATGACCTGAATAGAATAGAAAGCTGGGCCAATGCTTACAAAATGAAATTCAACACAGAGAAATGTAAGGTTCTGCACTTAGGGCAGAAAAATTAAATGCACAGATATAGGATGGGGCACAGCTGGCTGAATGAAACAACATGTGAAAGGGATCTAGGAGTCTAAGTAGACCATAAGCTGAACATGAGTCAACAGTGTGATGCAGCAGCTAAAAAGGCCAATGCTATTTTAGGCTGCATCAATAGAAGTATAGTGTCTAGATCAAGGGAAGTAATAGTGCCACTCTATTCTGCTTTGGTCAGGCCCCACCTGGAATACTGTGTCAAATTCTGGGCAAAGCAATTCAAAAAGGATGTGGAGAAACTGGAGCCATGTGTCCAAAGGAGGGCAACTAAGATGGTGAAGGGTCTGGAAACCATGAAGCCCTATGAGGAACGCCTTAGGTAACTGGGGATGTTTAGCCTGGAGAAGAGAAGGTTAAGAGGTGATATGATAGCCCTGTTCAAATATTTGAAGGGATGTCATACTGAAGAGGAAACAAGCTTGTTTTGTGCTGCTACAGAGACTAGAACGCGGAACAATGGATGCAAACTGCAGGAAAAGAGATTCCACCTCAACATTAGGAGGAACTTCCTGACAGAAAGGGCTGTTCGACAGTGGAACACACTCCTTCCTCGGAGTGGAGTTTTTTCCCTTTAAAGGGAAGGAGGCCTTTAAGCCTTGGGGCAGGTGGGCATTGCTTGAGGGCACTGTCCTCGGATGAACAGGGCTCCGGCTTGATAACCTCTAGGAATCTGTGGAGGACCCCTGACCCCCCGACCCCCATCCCTGCCTGGATGGCAGTCTTTTCCTGGAAGTGCAGGGATTCAAAGATAGAGCCCTATGGCACCAACCTGACACCAGAAAAGGCCTTCTCCTGCAATCCTTAGGGCTCTCACAGCAGGATCCTATAGAGAGATACGGTCTCTCAAATCATCTGGACCCAAGCAATGCATTTGTTCACAAGGAAACCCATCATTGGGGAACTCATGCCCATAGGGAAACATAGGACAAGGAATCATAGGAGAACACTTGTTTACAGGGGAAACTAAGGACTTTCCTTATGGACAAGTCTTCCCCAGTTATTCTCTATGTGCAAGTACTCCCCAATGTTTCTCTATGGGCAAGTATGAGTTCTCTATGGGCAGGTATTCCCCAATGTTTCTCAATGGGCAAGTATTTCCCAATGATTCTGTATAAGCAAATATTCCGCAATGATTCCCTATGGACAAATATGGTTTTGCTATGGGCAAGTATTCCCCAATGATTCTTGGGGTGCAATTTTAGTTTCCCAGGGTGTTAACTCTTTCAAAGAAAAAAAATTAATAATATGCAGGTATGAAAGTTAACTTGTTTGACTTTTATCAGTAGAGCAGCAAACAAAATGTGAATCAGACTATATTTTAATATGCTTTCCTAAAGAATAAAGACTATCTTCAAAATGACAGACTTGCAATTTTTAGTTTAAAAACAAACAAGAATAACTTTAATAAAAATTTATACAATAAAGTAAAATCTAATCTAACTGGAATGAATAAAGCAGGGAGAGAAAAGAGACTGCAAAGAGACTGTGAAGCTCACTCAGAGGTGGATATTGAAGATATACAGCTTACTGACCGCATCTCTGGCCTTTTGAAATGTTTGGAGGGTCAGTAAAAGCTAAGTCCAAGAGAGAGAGAGAGAACGAGAGCGAGGAGGGGTCCCTCCAAATATGTCCCAACAAACCCCTTCTCATTCTCCTGGACCAACGTTGAAGATCTTCAGTCCTTCATGTAGCCTCTGGAAACCATCTTTTGGGAGAGGTTTAGTGAGGATGTCCACAATCATCACTTTGGTGTTGCAGGATTCTAGTTGGACAAGTCCACTTTTACACATCTCTTGCACTTTGTGAAATGCGACGTCGACGTTCTTCTTAAGTGGCTTTTCACTTTCAGAAATCTTGATGCGGCTCTGATTATTATCTTGCATCAGAACGGCTGGTTTGGGTTCTGCTTTGGCTGAAAGGCACTCGGCTCCAGCAGAAAGACTCTGGTTGCCTCTAATCGTTGTTCCATATTGCTGCCTGACATTTTCCCTCTGGATGCAATCCATCCTTGGATTTTATTGGCAATCTGTTAGGAAGGTATGTTACAGTCATGATGGCTTCAGACCAAGAGCGTTCAGACATATTAGCTTCCAAAAGCACAGTGACAGCCATCTCCTTTCTTCATTCTCTCTGCCACCATTTTGTTCTGGAGAATAAGCCTTTGTAGTCTGATGCTCAATGCCATGATCTTTCAAAAATTCATGAAATTCAGCATTGACAAATTTAGTGCTGTTATCTTCAGTTTGTAGCCACATTTGTTAGAGACTCTGTTAAAGTACTCTGAATTTCTGAATCACTTGACTCTTCTCTCTGAAAAGATAAGTTTATGTGTATCTTCTGAAATCATCTATAATAGTCATAAGATAAGAGACACCTCCTACTGACTTTTCATCCATCAGACCAGAAAGATCAGCATATAGAAGATCCAATGACTTGCTGGATTGTCTCTCAGTAAACGGAGGATGAGAGGCTCTGGTGGCCTTTGCTTTCAGGCATTCTACGCATCATTGTTTTGAACGTGTTTTGCATTTAAAATTTCTTTCAGGCTCTTAATATATTCCACACTTTGATGTAGACCTTCGATGCCATAAAGTTGAACACTCTCTGTGATTACATCTGGTCACACCGTTCAAAGGTGAATGTCTGAATCTGAAATCTCCCCATTTCTCTCCCCATTTCTGCCTGCTTTGCCTGATATGCAGCCTGATGAGCCATTTTATATGATTCTCAGGATGGCTCCCACTATTGAAAACATTCCCTTTGGTCTCAATAGAGGCTTTTAAAAAGTTTTAAGTTTTTTCAGGAAATAGAAGAGCTGGTCGACAGACCTTTGGAGCTGACATTTTGGGCCTTGCTGGCTGAAAATGGCTTCTCCCCCGTGTGGGTCCTGTAATGACTGTTTAGATTTCCACTACAACTGAAGCTCTGTCCACACTCCATGCATTTGAATGGCTTCTCTCCTGTGTGGGTCCTTTGATGTGAGTTTAGACTTCCACTGTGACTGAAGCTCTGTCCACACTCCATGCATTTGAATGGCTTCTCTCCTGTGTGGGTCCTTTGATGTGTGTTTAGATTTCCACTCCGACTGAAGCTCTGTCCACACTCCATGCATTTGAATGGCTTCTCTCCTGTGTGGGTCCTTTGGTGTGACTTTAGACTTCCACTCCGACTAAAGCTCTGTCCACATTCCATGCATTTGAATGGCTTCTCCCCTGTGTGGGTCATTTGATGTGTTTTTAGATTTCCACTCCAACTGAAGCTCTGTCCACACTCCATGCATTTGAATGGCTTCTCTCCTGTGTGGGTCCTGTGATGACTGTTTAGATTTCCACTCTGATTGAAGCTCTGCCCACACTCCATGCATTTGAATGGCTTCTCTCCTGTGTGGGTCCTTTGATGTAAGTTTAGACTTCCACTCCGACTGAAGCTCTGTCCACATTCCATGCATTTGAATGGCTTCTCTCCTCTGTGGGTCCTGTGATGTCTGTTTAGACTTCCACTGTGACTGAAGCTCTGTCCACATTCCATGCATTTGAATGGCTTCTCTCCTGTGTGGGTCCTTTGATGTAAGTTTAGACTTCCACTCCGACTGAAGCTCTGTCCACATTCCATGCATTTGAATGGCTTCTCTCCTGTGTGGGTCCTTTGATGTAAGTTTAGACTTCCACTCTGACTGAAGCTCTGTCCACATTCCATGCATTTGAATGGCTTCTCCCCTGTGTGGGTCATTTGATGTGTTTTTAGATTTCCACTCTGACTGAAGCTCTGTCCACACTCCATGCATTTGAATGGCTTCTCTCCTCTGTGGGTCCTTTTATGTGACTTTAGACTTCCACTCTGACTGAAGCTCTGTCCACATTCCATGCATTTGAATGGCTTCTCTCCTCTGTGGGTCCTTTTATGTGACTTTAGACTTCCACTCTGACTGAAGCTCTGTCCACATTCCATGCATTTGAATGGCTTCTCTCCTCTGTGGGTCCTGTGATGTCTGTTTAGACTTCCACTGTGACTGAAGCTCTGTCCACATTCCATGCATTTGAATGGCTTCTCTCCTGTGTGGGTCCTTTGATGTAAGTTTAGACTTCCACTCCGACTGAAGCTCTGTCCACATTCCATGCATTTGAATGGCTTCTCTCCTGTGTGGGTCCTTTGATGTAAGTTTAGACTTCCACTCTGACTGAAGCTCTGTCCACATTCCATGCATTTGAATGGCTTCTCTCCTGCATGGGTCCTGTAATGCCTGTTTAGATTTCCACTGTGACTGAATCTCTGTCCACATTCCATGCATTTGAATGGCTTCTCCCCCGTGTGGGTCCTGTGATGTCTCTTTAGTGGTCCACTCCAACTGAAGCTCTTTCCACACTCCATGCATTTGAATGGCTTCTCTCCAGTGTGGATACTTTGATGTCTGTTTAGATTTCCACTCTGACTGAAGCTCTGTCCACATTCCATGCATTTGAATGGCTTCTCTCCTGTGTGAGTCCTTTGATGTAAGTTAAGATTTCCACTGTGATGGAAGCTCTGTCCACATTCCATGCATTTGAATGGCTTCTCCCCCGTGTGGGTTCTTTGATGTTTATTTAGACTTCCACTCCGACTGAAGCTCTGCCCACATTCCAAGCATTTAAAGGGCTTCTGTCCTGTGTGGGTCCTGTGATGTGAGTTTAGATGTTCATTCTTGCAGAAGCTCTTTCCACATTCCATGCATTTATAGGGCTTCTCTCCTCTGTGGCTCCTTTTATGGGAAGACTGATGTCCATTATGTGAGTTCTGTAATTAGGGTGGGATGGGAGAGAAATAAAGAAAAAATTATAAATAAGCCACTTTGGGAGCAGTTATGACTAAAGAGCAGAGTAGAAATGCTTTAAAGAAGAAAATAAATAAAGGACAATTGATGTGGATGCAATCTTGGCCAGCCAGCAGGGAAGCCTGATCCAAAGGTTGTCCAGGTGACCACCGTCCCTTGATGCAAGCTCCAGGAAAAGAGATTCCACCTCAACATTAGGAGGAACTTCCTGAGAGTAAGGGCTCTTCGACAGTGGAACACACTCCCTCGGAGAGTGGTGGAGTCTGCTCCTTTGGAGGTCTTTAAGGAGAAGCTGAATGGCAATCTGTTGGGGATGCTTTGATTGGGAGTTCCTGCATGGCAGGGGGTTGGACTGGATGACCCTTCGGGTCTCTTGCAACTCTATGATTCTATGGTTCTGATTCTGCCATATTCATGATTCCTACATATGTTCTTTGTGGTTGAAATTACAATTAAAGAAAAATGTTCTTTATGGTTAAAATAACAATTAAAGCAATTAGAGAACTGAGTCCCAGGCTAGGTGGCCTCTGTTTTTGCCACAGAAATGTAAACCGGACCTGCCTTGCTATCCTCCTGGCCTAAGCATGGAATTGGTAACTCTTGGAAGATTTTAGTATTCTCTCTTCTCCTCCTCAGATAGATACGGATTTCCTGCCTGCAAACTCTGCTCTCTCTCTCCCCGGATTCAAACATCCCATTTGCTCCTATTGAATCTTAGGGCAATACTTTGGAAGGCAGGGCTGGAGGTAAAAGTCAAACTGTTTTGGAGGAAACAAGGCAAATAGTGCAGGGACCCAACAGTGGGAGGCAAAGGAAGCTGCAAAGGCAGCAAGTAAAGGGGACCCATGGTCTTAGATGTCTCTATGGAAATGTGCAGAGAATGGGAAACAAGCAAGAAGAATTTGAACTACTACCAAAATAAAGCAAATACAATATGATAAGCATCCTGGTGGGATGGGTCTCATGATTGGAATGTATGAATATAGGATTTGGAGGACACAGGAGCAATGGACAACTCCCCCGGACTTTCCCTTTCCTTTCCAGCCAGAGAGGTGTTGTGGGGCATTGGCTTCTGGCTTCTCAAACCCCACTTGCCAGGCCAAGGCAGGCCCAGGAGATTTTTGTAGGCAGTGGAGAGACCTGGACCAGCAAGTTAAGGGCCCTGGTGGCTTCACTGGGGAGAGCTTGGGTTCAAGAGTGGTCAAACGAGCTGCCAGTCCCAGTTGGGAGGCCTTGGCCCTGGTGGCTTCACCGGGGCAAGTGGGCTTCTGGCGGAGCAGCCTAGCAGGCAGAGCAGCCTAGCCGGAGCCTGGGGCCTTCTCTCGATCGGTTGGAAGGGAGGCAGGGAAGCCCAGCCGAGGCCTGGGGCTTTGTCCGGGGAGAACAGGGGGGAAGCGGGAGCAGGAGTTGCGCCACCACTACTACACTTTTGGGACAGGGCCCTTCCCCGGACCCCACCAGGGGGATGGAACTCTTCTCTGGTCCTTGCCGGAGGGACAGTGTCCTTACCTGGATCTTGCCAGATGGACAGGGCCCTTCCCCAGACCCTGCTGGGGGTAAGGAGCCTGTCCCTCCAGCAAGGTCCAGGGAAGGGCACATCCCCCTTGGAATGGTCTGGAGAAGTGCCCTGTCCTCCCCGGCAAGGTCCAGAGAAGGGCCCTGCCCCCCTCCCGGCGAGGTCTGGAAAAGGACCCTGCCCCCAGCAAGATCTGGAAAAGAACCCTGTTCCACCAGCAAGGTCTGGAGAAGAGCCTGTTATTACTGGCAAGGTCTGGGGAAGGGGCCTGCCACCCCAAGCAAGGTCCAGAGAAGGGCCCTATCCCCTAGGCAAGGTCCGAGGAGCTTGCTGGGATGACGGGGCCCTTCTCTGGACCTTGCTGAGGGAGACAGGGCCCTTCTCTGGACCTTGTCGGAGGGACAAGGCCATTCTCCGGACCTTGCTGGGGGAAGACACGGCCCTTCTCTGGACCTTGTCAGAGGGACAGGGCTATTCTCCTGGCCTTGCTGAGGTAACGGGGCTCTTCTATGCACCTTGTCTGAGGGACAGAGGTATTCTCCAGACCTTGACTCCAGACAGAGCTCTTCTCCATATCTTGCTGGGCGGACAGGGCCCTTCTCCGGACCTTGAAATTGTGTGCTCAACAATGGCTCTTTTTCAACCTGGGGAGAAGTGACGAGTGGAGTCCCAAGGGCTCTGTCCTGGGCCCAGTGCTATTCAACATCTTTATTAATGACTTGGATGACAGAATTGGGGGCATACGTATCAAATTTGCACATGACACTAAACTAGGAGGAGTAGCTAATATCCCAGAAGACAGGATCAAAATTCAAAATGACCTGAATAGACTAGAAAGCTGGGCCAAAGCTAACAAAATGAAATTCAACACGGAGAAATTTAAGATTTTGCACTTAGAGTGGAAAAATGAAATGCACAGATGAGAGGGATCTAGGAGTCCAAAGAGACCATAAGTTGAACTTGAGTCAACAGTGTGATGCAGCTGTTAAAAAGGCCAATGCTATTTTAGGATGCATCAATAAAGGTATTGCGTCTGGATCAAGAGAAGTAATAGTGCCGCTATATTCTGCTTGGACCTTACTGGAGGGATAGGGCCTTTCTCTGGATTTTGCTGGGAGGACAGGGCCCTTTCCTGGATCATGAAGGGAACCCTTTGGCTTTGACCTTTTGCATAAAAAATTCCATTCCACAATCCCTTAATCTGCTCCTTTGCAATGTCGGGTCGGCCAAAGGTAAGACTCATATTATCCACGTCCTCCTCGTGGATGAACAGGCTGACCTGGCATGCTTCACTGAGACCTGGCTGGGAGACGCCAGCGCTGCCACTTGGACGCAGGCTCTCCCAGCTGGTTATTCGGTTAGTGAGCAGATAAGGGAAAGTGGGCGGGGGGGGCAGCGTGGCAATAGTCCATAAATCCAATCTAATCTTGATCAGGAATCCTGTCCGGAAAACAACCCACATCGAATGTATATACTTCAGCCTGAAGATCAAGGAATAGTTTGGGGATTCTGTTAGTCTACCAGCCACCCGTTTGTCTAACAGACTCCCTAACTGAGCTGATTCAGCTGGTCTCTGAGTTGCTGTTGAAGTCCCCCAGACTTCTTCTCTTGGGCAACTTCAACATTCCTCTCAAGATCAGCCCTTCTGATCTATCTGGAGCGGCTCGGGAGTTCATGGAATCCATGACAGGCATGAACCTATCCCAATTGGTCAACGGGCCTACCCATTGCACGGGTCATACACTCGATGGGATTTTTAGTTCGGAACAGGCATATCCGTGGGCGGAGGTAACCAAAACCTCCATGTTGTCATGGACGGATCACTTCTCGATCAGGATGGACCTTACAGCTGCGCCTTGTCTCCTCAGGGGTGGTGGACCCATTCGAATGGTCCGCCCTCAAAGGCTAATGGAACCAATTGGCTTCCAGAAGGTCCTAGAGGGTTTCATGGTTGCTAATGCCGGCGATTCTGCCAAAGCCCTGGTGAATATCTGGAACACCGATCTTCCCAAGGCTCTCGACTCAATCGCTCCTGAGTGTCCTCTCCAACCCGCTCCTAACCACAAGCCTTGGTACACTGAGGAACTGAGGGAGATGAAGTTGGCTGGACGACGACTAGAGCGCAGATGGCGGAAGACTCGTCTCTTATCCGACACAACTCGCCATAGGCAGCAACTTCTTGCCTATCGGGAGGCTTTCCGAGCAGCATGGAGATCCTTCTGCTCTGCACACATTGTGTCTGCAGAGTCCCATCCAGCAGAGCTGTTTAAGGTAGTGGGGGAACTGACGCAGAAACAACTATAGACCAGTTTCCTTGCTGCCATTTTTAAGCAAGGTGATCGAGAGAGCAGTCGCCTCACAACTCCAAGCCGTCTTGGATGAAACCGATTATCTCGACCCATTTCAAACTGGCTTCCGGGCAGGATATGGAGTTGAGACCGCCATGGTTGCTCTGACGGATGACCTCTGCTTGAGCATTGACAGGGGTAGAGTGACCCTGCAGGTGCTCTTGGACCTCTCAGCGGCCTTTGACATTATAGATCATGCCATCCTTTGGGGCCGGCTGAGAGAGTTGGGCATCGGAGGCACTGCTTTGCAGTGGGTCTGTTCCTTTCTCTCTGGCAGGTCCCAAAGGGTGAGGCTCGGGGACAGTTGCTCCTCCAAAATCGAGCTTAATTGTGGCGTCCCTCAGTGAACCATCCTGTCCCCAATTCTATTTAACATTTATATGAAGCTGCTGGGGGAGATCATTCGGAGGCATGGAGCTCTGTGTCATCAGTAAGCTGATGACACTCAGATATATTTCTCCATGACAAGATCATCTGCTCAGACCTCAGATGGCGTCTCCTCTCTCAATGACTGCCTGGCAGCGGTAATGGGTTGGATGAGGGAAAACAAATTGAGGCTTACTCCAGACAAAACGGAGGTACTGACGGTTACTGGCCCGAAACCAGGCTTGAGAATACAACTCCGGGTCCTAGATGGAGTCACACTCTCCTCGAAGGACCCTGTTCGCAGTCTGGGGGTACTTCTAGACTCTTCGCTCCACATGACTAGTCAGGAAAATGCGACAGTCAGGAGTGCGTGTTATCAGCTTCAGCTGATACGCCAGCTGCGCCCTTTCCTGGAGATGAGGGATCTGGAAACTGTGGTACATACTCTGGTCACCTCACGTTTAGATTACTGCAATGCGCTCTACATGGGGCTGCCCTTGTGCTTAACCCGGAAACTTCAATTGATTCAAAATATGGCAGCCAGACTTGTCACTGGGGCATCTAGGAGAGAGCATATAACACCAGTGCTTAAGTCTCTCCGCTGACTGTCGATCAGTTTCCGGGCACAGTAGAAGGTGCTGGTTTTGACCTTTAAAGCGCTCCATGGCTTGGGTCCATCCTATCTCTGGGACTGCCTCTCCCCATATGAGCCCCCTCGAACTCTTTGGTCCTCTGGGGGGAACTTGCTACAGCCTATGAAAACTAGGCTGGCACAGACCTCCCAGAGGGCCTTCTCTGCTGTTGCTCCCAGGCTATGGAACAGCCTGCTGGATGAGATGCGCCTGATCACAACTTTGGATTGCTTTAAGAGAGCCGCAAAGACTCATTTCTTCCCCCAGGCCTTCCCAGAAAATGAAAATGATTAACTTTATGTCATCCATTGCTCCTCTAGTCCCATAAAATGATACATTAGATAGTTTAATTCATTTTAAGGGGTGGGAGGGGAGATTAAATTGTTATTTTAACTGTATGTATTTTTAAATGTTGTACTCCGCCCTGATTGCTTATCCAGAGGGGCGGAATATAAATAAATATTTATTATTATTATCATAATCATCATCATCATTGGGGAATATTGGCCCATAGGGAATCATTGGGGAATAATGGCCCATAGAGAATCATTGGGGAATAATGGCCCATAGGGAATCATTGGGGAATAGTGGCCCATAGGGAATCATTGGGGAATAGTGGCCCATAGAGAATCATTGGGGAATAATGGCCCATAGGGAATCATTGGGGAATAGTGGCCCATAGGGAATCATTGGGGAATAGTGGCCCATAGGGAATCATTGGGGAATATTGGCCCATAGGGAATCATTGGAGAATAGTGGCCCATAGAGAATCATTGGGGAATAATGGCCCATAGGGAATCATTGGGGAATAGTGGCCCATAGGGAATCATTGGGGAATAGTGGCCCATAGAGAATCATTGGGGAATAATGGCCCATAGGGAATCATTGGGGAATAGTGGCCCATAGGGAATCATTGGGGAATAGTGGCCCATAGGGAATCATTGGGGAATAGTGGCCCATAGGGAATCATTGGAGAATACTGACCCATAGGGAATCATTGGAGAATACTGACCCATAGGGAATCATTGGGGAATAGTGGCCCATAGGGAATCATTGGGGAATAGTGGCCCATAGGGAATCATTGGGGAATAGTGGCCCATAGAGAATCATTGGAGAATACTGACCCATAGGGAATCATTGGGGAATAGTGGCCCATAGAGAATCATTGGGGAATAGTGGCCCATAGGGAATCATTGGGGAATAATGGCCCATAGGGAATCATTGGGGAAGAGTGGCCCATAGGAAATCATTGGAGAATACTGACCCATAGGGAATCATTGGGGAAGAGTGGCCCATAGGGATTCATTGGGGAAGAGTGGCCCATAGGGATTCATTGGGGAAGAGTGACCCATAGGGAATCATTGGGGAAGAATGGCCCATAGGGAATTATTGGGGAATATAAAAGAAGTATAAAATATAAAATATAAAAGAAGTATCAGTGGACTGAACTGTTTATAAAAGTACGTACATCAAAATGTTGACCAGTGATTTTTTTTTACATTTTTTATACTGTATTTTCATAGTGAGTTCAAGGCTTTTCTATGGCCCTCCGGATTATCCGACATTTTTGGCTATCTGACTATCAGCGGGTCCACTTAATGTTGGATAATCATAATCACTTTATGTTCAGAGTGAAAGGACTGGAGAGGCCTAGCAACACCATGAGGCCTGGCCTCAAGTAGAAGAGCCCTCTCTCCATGGCAACACCATCTGACCCAGGAGGGAGTGAAGGAGAACCTAGCAACACCGTCAGGCCTGGCCTGAAGTACGGACATTGGTACTTACCCGTGATATGTCCATTTCCAGTAGATAAGAGCCTCACATCCTGTAATTTGGGCTATGCTCCTTCCACTCACTCCAATAGGCAGGGCTGAAACTTGAGACCTTCTGGTGACTCCCACGTGGGTGGACCTAACCCTGGAAGGCCAGTCGTGCAAAAGCCGAATGCTCCAGAAAAACATAAACAATTTAGCTGCATATCAAACTATGCAGAATTGGACAGTGACCGAGGCAGCCCATGAGCAAACTCACTTGCTCCCCATAGGAAAGAACTATGTGGATTATGAGACATCCCTATGCCAGCACCCCTGAGGGTGGGCCAGGATATGGGGCTCTTATCTACTGGAAATGGACATATCACGGGTAAGTACCAATGTCTGTTTTCCCAGTAGATAAGACCCCCACATCCTGTAATTTGGGATTTACCAAAGCCGATCTAACCAGGGTGGGGGGTGCTGGCCCTTCAGTGACATAGGTTTGAGCACCAGCTGCAAGACCCTACTGAAAAACAGCAGTCTCAGCCAAGCCAAGCTGTCAAACCAGTGAAGCCTAATAAGAGTGTATGATGGCTTCAAGGTGGCTACCCTGATGGTCTTTGCTATAGGACCTATGATAGCTAGAGATGCAATGCACCTGCACTCTTTGATATGAGTGATTTGGTTTCTGGTGGTAATCTCCCAAGGATCCATGGCCAGGAGTAATGCAGGGCATGATCCACTTGCTAGGCATGGAGGCTGATGCCTTCTTGCTCAAAGAATAGGGCTAAAGGAAACAAGTGGAGTGTCAGAGGAACACAGCTCTTTCTCCTCTATGGGTGGCTGACTCCCCAGCATGGTGAATGTTTTACATTCTTTCCAGTGACTGGGAGAATGAAGGAGAAGCGACGGAATATGATTCTGAACCCTGAGGAGGTTAGAGCTATTATTATTATTACTACTACTAACCTTAGTTTATGTAGTGCTGAAAATTTACATAGCACTATACGTAA
The DNA here is from genome assembly GCA_034509955.1 of Urosaurus nigricauda. Lineage (NCBI taxonomy): Eukaryota > Metazoa > Chordata > Lepidosauria > Squamata > Phrynosomatidae > Urosaurus > Urosaurus nigricauda. Next base: position 849,430 of record JAOEGL010000002.1, read on the forward strand.
AATCTTGTTAATTAGAGCTCGCCCTAAGGATGGGGTCTGGGTCTGATTCTGTCTGAATTGCTATTGGGGCAGTTCTAATAACATTTACCTGCTAGTGTGATAGCAGGGCCCCAGGCTCTGATCCCCTCTGTGCCAAAGGGGGAACGATCAGGAGGGGCCCCAACCAGGTAACTGGTTTAGAGAGATCTCCCTTAGGAACTATGACTGTTAGCACCCTCAGGACCATGTATAAATCCTAGAAGAGAAATGGTGTTGTGCAGCAAGGCAAGCAACCAGTCATCTGAGGGACTTGGGATGGAGATGAGATGCTATCCCACCTCGGCCCCTTGCATGTGTCACAACAGTGAGGTTATAAGTGAAGTCTGAACATGGCTGTGGTGAATTACAAAGGAGAAGACTGGTGTTTTCAGGGAGTCCTGAAGGACATCAATGCCAATTTATGTGTTATAGAACAGAATATCTGGTCTGAGGAGATAGCAACTGTTTCCATTATATTCTGAGAATTAACAGCAGCAGGTCTGGTCGAGGGGCTGCCACTGTATGGCACTATATACCTAATACCAACTAGTATTGGTGTAGAGAGATGGAGAGGGATCAGGCTCACCTAGAGATTGCGAGGAATGTCAGGCTTGGGATCCCTTTCTTCCATGGCCAAAACCCATTTCCCCTTACTGGACAGTCTAGGGAAAAATAGAAGCTAGTGATCCCAACAGGAAGAAGGATCTCCAGTTAAGCCCCCAGGGGTAATCATGGTGGATTTCATGATCAATCAGCATGGAATCTGATCTGATATGGACCTATGTCAGCTTCCACCCTACCACTGATCACCTGGTCAATTGGTTATAGACATTAAGGTGATGTTAAGGTGATTTAACTTGACACAATGAAGACTTACCACTCTGAAAGAGGAGTGCTCATGTCTGACCACCAACTAATATTTCAGTGCAGTTTTTCACTGGAACATCTGTGCACCTGTGTAAAATAAGACTATTTCCATGGTTAGGCAAGGGGGTTAACCTTTATGTTGCAGACACTGGTGAGTCCATGCAGATGCATGGATGCACTCAGTTAACAAGGGCTGTTGTCAGGATTAAGTCTGATTTCATCCACGAAAGATGTTGTCTGGAGGCTTTAAAAAACCTTCCAATTCCATGCAGCAGACTATCATCAACCTATAGGAAGGCTGAGGGCTCTCTCGTCTGAATGAACTGCTGATTAAGGAGTCATGAAATGATAACAGAACACTGGCAAGGTTTCTGCTATCTGCTATCCAATTTCCAGGAGAGGAATTTATCCACAAAAGGTCTGTCAAAGAAAAACAAACTTCAATTTTAAAGAGTACAGTGGGCCAATGTTATCCACTGGAGATTTTCATATGCCATTGCATGGATACCAAATCCATGGAAGCTCATGTCTCAGAAAATGTCACAGTAAAAAGGAGTCCATTATATAAAACAGTAAAATCATGGTTTTTGTTCTTAGGGTTTTGTTGTTGTTGAATACACACACACACACACACCCCTACAAGCTGAGGGTATACAGAGGGCTGCCCACCCACACAGTGGCTAACCTTGTAACAATAGTATGCAAAGGGATCTTGTAGCACCCTGAGACTAACTGAAAGAAGAGATTGGTGGCATGAACTTCCACCAACCTTTTGTTAACCTTGTAACAAAAGGAACCAGCTGAATGGCAAGTCCATCAGCAGGCATTCTTAATTAAAATGTAACTATTTAGACTAGTTAACAGGTAATAGTGGTATTCTTCTTTCTGGCAGACCTGTCAGGGCTCCACCGCACTCCGGTGGTCCCGGTCCTTTCTCTCTGGGAGATCTCAAAGGGTGAGGCTCGGGGACAGTTGCTCCTCCAAGATTGAGCTTAATTGTGGCGTCCCTCAGGGCGCCATCCTGTCCCCGATGCTATTTAATGTCTACATGAAGCCGCTGGGTGAGATCATTCGGAGGCATGGAGCTCAGTGTCTTCAGTACGCTGATGACACTCAGATATACCTCTTCATGACCAGATCGTCGGTTCAAACTTCAGATGGCGTCTCTCTTCTTAATGAGTGCCCTGCAGCGGTAATGGATTGGATGAGGAAAAACAGGCTGAAACTCAATCCAGACAAAACGGAGGTACTAGCTGTTACAGGCCCGAAACCAGGTTTGGGAATACATCTTCCGGTCCTAGATGGTGTCACACTCTCCTCGAAGGACCCTGTTTGCAGTCTGGGGGTGCTCCCTGACTCGTCGCTTCACATGACTAGTCAGGTGATTGCGGCAGTCAGGAGCGCCTGTTATCAGCTTCGGCTGATACGCCAGCTGCGCCCTTACCTGGATCAGAGGGACCTGGAAACAGTGAGGCACGCTTTGGTAACCTCACATTTGGATTTCTGTAATGCGCTCTACATGGGACTACCCTTGTGCTTAACCCGGAAACTCCAACTAGTTCAAAATATGGCAGCTAGGCTTGTTAGCGGAACACCTAGGAGAGAGCGCATTACACTAGTGCTTAAATCTCTCCACTGGCTGCCGATTAGTTTCCGGGCACAGTACAAGGTGTTGGTTTTAACCTTTAAAGTCCTATATGGCTTGGGTCCATCTTATCTCAGGGACCGCCTCTCCCCATATGAACTCCCCCGCATGCTTCAGTCCTCTGGGAGGAATCTGTTGCAGCCCATGAAGACTAGGTTAGCACAGACCTCCTAGAGGGCCTTTTCTGCTTCTGCTCCCAGGCTATGGAATGGCCTGCCGGACGAGATGTGTCTCATTACATCGCTAGACCGTTTCAAAACAGCCCTAAAGACACATCTCTTCCGGCAGGCCTTCCCTGAAACTGTATAATCTACCTGGCTCCTAAAATCTTTCAGCCAATTCCCAACTCCTTATCCCCCCCGTCTGTATTTTGTTGCTACCCATGCTGTGGCCAGCATTGCGGTTTTTGTGTATTATTGTTAGTAATTTAATTTTAAACTTAACTAGTTTAATCCTATTTTAAGAGGGGGAGGTTGGGACGGAATTCTTGAAGTATTTTAATCTGTAATTTGTTTTTTAACCTTGTACCCCGCCTCGATTGTTTTACAGAGGGGTGGGTAAGAAATAAATATTATTATTATTATTATTATTATTGGATTGTCTGAATGGCATTTGAAGCAACCCCTTAGTAGAAAAACCTGTTTTATTGTTTCAAATATTCCTGGGGGAAAGGGGGGGTGGTGGAGAGGAAGCTGTTTGTCTCCAATTAAAATTTTTCCTTAACCCCCTGAAGTACAGCCAACCATTTCATAGTAGGAGCTGTATTTTTATTTTAAAATTTCCTTTAACAGACATCTCTCCTCTGAAAGAAGGGAAGGAGAGGGGAGCCAGCCATCTCCTGAGGCTAGCTAACTGAAGTCCCTGTGTTTATCACAGGAACTTGGACCCCCTCTTTCGCCCCTAAAGGGGGGAGGGCTTGGCTGGTCACCTTAATCCAATATATATCTATCACCTCATCTGAGACGATCTTCTCAAAGATCCTCATGATGATGGTGATATGTGTTCCGCTCTTTTCCCAGCAGTGGAACTCAGAGCAGCTTCACAACCTTAAAAACAGTACAATTGAAAACATTAACAAATTATTCAACATCCCCACCTCTCCTCAGATTAGAACCGTGTGCTCCTCCTGTGCCTTAGGCTGCCCCAGCTAAGGCAAAGTGAACTCTGGCCTCAATGTAGACAGGGATGGAGGCCTCTGAGGAGGGAAGAAAAGTCATCATGTGGCTTTTATGGCTACCCCCTCCCTGCAGAATTAGTTTCCAGGCACCTTTTCTGCTCTGGCAAAACAGGGAAAAGGGGAGGGGGATGACCAGAAACAGAACAACTCTGAGAAGGAAGAAATATAGTTGCATATGGCCTGTAGTCTTATTTTTGAAACAGACCCAACTCCAAGATGGGGTTTAGAAGCTTAGCCCTTTCAGTCTCAGGCTCCATTATAGAGGCTGACTTGTTCCTCAAGTCCCTTCCCCTTTGCATAGGTGAAGCGGGAGGATCACAGAGGGCTGCTGTGGGACATGGCACCCCATTTCCTTGAGATATGCCTGGATCCTCAGAAAGGGCCATCTCTGATGGAAAGGCGAGGCCAAGGGCCTCAAGAGTGTCACAGTTTGGGGCAGCCTAACACCATAGGGGGTGAAGGGGACTCTCCCCATCCTTCCCACAAGTCTTCCCTCCCCCCCCCCCCCCTTTTAAGGGGGGGAATGCATGAGGATTTGTATCCATGTGTTCTCTCAGCAAAATCTTGAATCATAGAAGCGACTCCAAGGGGCATCTAGTCCACCCCCCTGCCATGCAGGAACTCTCAATCAAAGCACACCCAACATATGGCCATCCAGCCTCTGTTTAGAGATGGTTGGCAGAGGCCATTTTCCCTCTGGCAAGGGCAAGAGGCCATTTTCTGCTTTCATTGTGGCAGCCAAAAAAGCCCATTTTAGAGTTATAAGCCTCAGCCCCTGCTGGGCCCCATCTAGCTTACCTTAAGCCATGCGGCCAAGAGGGCGGTTGTATATCCAACACAGGGAGAGATGGGATACAAATAAATAAATAATATTATTATTTGCCCGAGGAGGAGTCCTCTGCATCTTTCCACACATTTCATTGTAAGAATTCAAAGGGAATGTGCAAGAGCCCTGGCAACATCACATGTGATTCCTAGGCTGCAACAGGATCTCCCACATCTGTTGGGATCCTGGGTGCTGCTGGGACCAGGAATGGGAAGGAAGGGGAAGACTCCTCATCTGCCCTCCTGGCAGAGTCCCAAACCTTATGCTAGGCATAGTGCCTGCAGTGGCAATGGCAGAGGCCTCCTAGCAATGACTACCCATAGCAAGGCATTAGATCTGGGAAAGGTTCCTTGCTGGCTGCAGAGAGGGCCCATGGTACTCACCCCTTATCCTGGGTCTTCTGGCTGGCCTGCCCCTCTGACCTTGGCACTGTTTCAGGCTGGGCAGAGGTGATGCAGAGAAACTCTTTCCCATAGCATTGGCTGGCCTCTCCTCTGAACCCTGACCCTAAACGGCTTGGACAGAGATGCTGAGAAGGGAAGTTTCCATAACTTCTAGCCAGATGCCTCTCTGATCCGTGGCCCTAGAAGGGCTGGGCAGAGGAGATGGGGAGAAACAGAGACATGGAGGGGAAACCCTCACCATCTGCTCCCATGGCTCCCATGTGCTGCAAGGCTGTTTGCAGAAATCTCCTGTGCTCCCCCATGAAAGGGGTCAGCTTTGAAGGAGAGGGAGAGTCATTGGCAAAGCCAAGACATTTCTCCAATCCTGGGAGCCCTTGCCATATTAAATCTTCCTCCATGCTTCCAAGGCACCAAGAAAAAGGATTAAAGCAGCTGTAGTGAAGAAGTTGCAGAGCAACAGCAAACACATCCTACTGGAGTGATAGGCAGGACAAGACTGGCCTTCCAGGGTTAGCTCCATCCATGTGGGAGTCACCAGAGGGTCTCAAGTTTCAGCCCTGCCTATTGGAGTGAGTGGAAGGAGCATAACCCAAATTACAGGATGTGGGGGTCTTATCTACTCGGAAAAGAAGAGCCCTCCCTCATGCTAAACCATCTGACCCAGAAGGGAGTGAAAGGACAGGCCAAACTCCATAGGGACTGTCTGGGATTATGAAGCAGAGCCCTCCCTCCAGTCCATCTGCCTTGGTCCGGGCCTCAGAGGGAGAGAAGAACATTTGGACCTCATCCCCTTCTTCCCCACCACCGCCCCCTTCTCCCTTTGGGTCCTGTCTTCTTAGATTAGAATCCTAGAATCATAGAGTTGGAAGGGACGACAAGGAGTTCCTGCATGGCAGGGGTTGGACTGGATGATTGTGAGCCTCAGGGCAGGGAAGTGTCCCATGAAAATTAATAACTGTCAGCCGCTCTGATAGCCATTAAGGCTGAAGAGCGGGGAATAAATACCATGAACAAATAATAAATGCATATATATATAGAGAGAGAGAGAGCCTTCCCTCCCTCCATTCCTACCATTCTGGCCCAGTCTTCCTCCAAGGAAGGAAGGAAGGAAGGAGAGAGGGAGGCCCAGGGCCTTGGAGCCCCAGCAGCAGCAGCAAAGGCCTCTCTGCTCCCTTCCCCTGAATCTCCTTCTCCTTCTTCTTCTTCGCAGGGATCCCTCAAAGGCAGCGATAGCCCAAAGCCCCGCAAACAACGAGGAACTGCGGCCTTTCTTTTTAAAGCGACTCTTGGACTTCAACTCCCAGAATCCACGCCTATTGGACGACTAGGCTGAGGCTTCTGGGAGTTGAAGTCCAAAACCTCTGCTGCTCTACTTCCTGAGGGGTGAAGGAGGGGCCCCGTCCTTGCGTCACTTCCGAGGGGAGGAGGGGCGGGGCTTCTTCACTTCCTCAGGCGCCGAGCACCCGGTTACAGAGCTACGAAAGGGAAGAGGCGCCTGAGAAGCCACAACTTCCGAGTCCATAGACCGCTCATACTCAGCCCCTTAATTCTAGATTCTAATTTACTTATAATCACAATCCGAGTGTGGAATGAGCCAGAGCCAAAGGCTGTTCTTTGTAGTGATAAACATGGCAAATCCACCTCAGCTCTGGCCTCAGAAGGGAGCAGCAGGGTGAGGCCTGGTTGGTTCTTGGAAGGGAGACCGACAGGAACTAGGCCCGCATCCTCCTCCGAAGGGTCAGCCTTTCCAAGGAAAACTGGTGGCAAAATCCCCCTCAGAGGTCCCCAAACTGTGCCCTGAAGAGGGTTTGGACTACAACTCCCAGAAGCCTCAGCCATGTTGGCCAATAGCCTGGGATTCTGGGAGTTGAAGTCCAAAAGCCCTTAAAGAGCACAGTTTAGGCACCCCTGGATTAAAGTAACCTAACCACGGATTAAGATAACCTGGTTTAATCCATGGCCTAACCCATTAACCTGGTTTAAACCAGGTTATCTTAAACCATGGTTAGGTTATGTTACCTTACCTTAAGCCTTAAAGCATCCTGGATTAAAGCATGGATTAAGGCAGTGGCCCCAAACTGTGCCCTTTGAGAGGTTTTGGACTACAACTCCCAGAGGCCTCAGCCATGTTGGCCAATAGCCTGGGATTCTGGGGGCTGAAGTCCAAAGTCCCTAAAAGGCCCCAGTTTGGGGACCGCTGCCTCAGACGATGGCTTGAGCGTTGACTAAGACCTGAGAGAGCAGGGTTCGAATCCCTCCCCAGCCATGGAAGCCCATAGGGAGACCTTGGGCCACAAGTCACACTCTCTCAGCCTCATCACAGCCTGGCCCCACTTTTCTCCTTTATTCAAAGGGAAGGAGGTTAAAACTTGGGAAGAAGCCCTCGAGGAAACGCTTCCTCCGCCCGCCTCCCCTGCGTCCCAAAAGTTCACGGATTGTTCCCCCAAACCCAAAGGCTTCTCCTTCGGACGCGGACGGACGGATGGACGCACAACGCGGTCAGCGGTCCAGACGAGGCGAAAAAGTGACCACAGGGTCGGAGGAGAACGGCCAGACGCAAAAAAGGCCACCCAAGTAATGATAGAAATCTCAGGAAGAGAGTCAACATTTCATTTCGACCGTTGCGTGCAAAAAACCGCGAATGCGCCAAGGCGGTCTTCAAAGTTCGTTGTGCTGAAGGCCTCTGGAAATCCGTCCGGAGATGTCCTGCAGATGCTTCTTGACCTGAATGAAAACATAAAAACCCCATTTGTACTGACATCCAAATAATAATAATAATAAAAATAACAACAATATTGTATTTATATCCCGACTGTCCGGTTGGTTCCAATGAGAATAAAATACAACGCAAAGTACAATAAAATACGGAACGAAACCCATTATCCCTCCCTCCAACACAACCCTTTAAAAATATGAACACCACTTTTTAATTAATTAAAAACACATAAAAATAATCAAATCAGATTAATAATCATAATGATAAATAATATTCAACGATAAAATAACAGTAAGACGATGGGAGTCCTGGGTTGTGATACACGAGGGTTCGTATTATTAAATATATATACATTTAAAAATATCACTTACATTATATTATAGCTCTTATATTATTATATAATTATATTTTATTATATTATAATTATTAAACTGAATTCTTACATAATTCTTATTCTTCTCTCCCTCCCTCCACCCTATTATTACATTATAATATTATATTATAATTGTTATATTTAATTCTTACATAATTCTTATTCTTTCCCTCTCAGGCTTCCCTCCACCTTAGTCTTCATTCTATAGAAACCAATTTATTTTACAGTAATATTCATACATTCCTCTATTCTTTCTTGTTTTTCTCTCCATTTCACAGTAAACACACATATTTTTGTTTAGATAGATTGGACTGTGTACATTTCTATTATCCTTTTCCCCCTTTTAGTATATAATTATATAAAAATATTCCAGGTTCAAATTACATCTTTGGGACTGCAGGGGTTTTAGAGGTTCCTATTCGTAGAATCATAGAACAAATAATAACAGAGTTGGAAGATGCTCTTTGCCCGGCTTCCAGGATTGATTTCTTCAGCTGGAACCTCTTTTCCTGTAGCTTTGCAACCATTGCTCCATTGTCTCATCTTCTCTGGAGCAGCAGAAAACAAGCTTCCTCCATCCTCAATATGACATCCTTTCAAATAGTTATTATTACTGTTCGGAAGTTCCTCCTAATATTGAGGTGGAATCTCTTTTCCTGGAGCTTGCATCCATTGCTCCATTGTGTCCTGTTCCTTGGAGCAGCAGAAAACAAGCTCCCTCCATCCTCAATATGACATCCTTTCAAATAGTTATTATTACTGTTCGGAAGTTCCTCCTAATATTGAGGTGGAATCTCTTTTCCTGGAGCTTGCATCCATTGCTCCATTGTGTCCTGTTCCTTGGAGCAGCAGAAAACAAGCTCGCTGCCAATATCGAGGAGGGAAGGACTTGGAGAACTATGTGCAGGGATGTACAATTTGTGCTAGGGCTAAACCACTGAATGGAAAGCCCGGTGGGTTGTTGCGTCCTTTGGAAACCCCAACCCAGCCATGGAAACACATTGCCATGGATTTTATTATAAACCTACCAGAAAGTCAAGGCAGAAATACCATCTGGGTGGTAACAGATCTGTTTACTAACCAAGTACATTACGTGGGGTGCAAGGGCCTACCCAGCACTTCAAAATTGGCAGATCTGTTCATTACGCATGTCTATAGGCTTCATGGACTGCCAGATAAGATTGTATCTGACCGGGGATCGCAGTTCACTTCACAATTCTGGGGGTGTTTGCAAGAGAAATTGGGGGTGCGCTCGGCCTTGAGTACGGCTTTTCACCCGACCTCAGACGGCCAAACGGAACGCTATAATCAATCTTTAGAGATTTATCTCCGGTGTTATGTGAACCATTTACAAGACAACTGGTGCGAATTGTTGCCCCATGCAGAGGTTGCATTTAACATGGCAGTTCATTCCAGCGCAGGGGTGTCTCCATTTGAGGCCATCTATGGTTACGAACCTAGAATCCTTCCCCAATTGACGGTGGAGCCAGGAAACCCTGTGACTGTGGGACAGTGGAGTGCATTACTACGGAAGGGCTGGCCAAAAATAGAGAAGGCTCTAAAACTGACCAAGCTGGACTACAAAAAAGTTCGCTGATCAACATCGTAAACCTAGCTGGAACATTAAGGTGGGGGGCAAGGTTTTCTTATCCACAAAAAACTTGAAATGTAGAGTGCCATCCAAAAAGCTGGGGCCGAAATTCGTGGGGCCTTTCGAAGTAAAGAGACTGATCACTGAAGTGAATGCTGAATTAGACTTACCAAAAATGTACAGACATATTCATCCTGTGTTCCATTTCAGTTTACTGAAACCAGCTGGGCCGAAGAGTGAGTAGAAAAAAGAGGATGATGCCCCACTGCCGTTGCTGATTGATGGAGAAGAACATTTTGAAATCATAAAAATTTTGGACTCCAGGAAAATTCGGGGTCAGCTGGAATATTTGGTGCAATGGAAACATTTCTCAATTGATATGGCAGAATGAGTGAAAGCACAGAATGTGCAGGTTAACAAATTAGTTCAAGAATTCCACCGGACATATCCTAATAAACCAAAAGGGGGGACATAAGGCTTTGGGGGGACAGACTGTCAGGACTTACACTATAGGTTAGTGATAATTACTCACATATATTAAGTTCCTAGGTGTAGTCACACCATATATGCTACTAATGTATTAGTCTGCTAATTCTGTTAGTGGGATTGATGGGGGCTGGGTAGTATTAGTGGAAGATGGTATTTGGGAAACTCTGGGACGGTCGGGTTGGAATGCAAGATAACAGGGGCCTCAATGTTGCAATCCTGGAGAATCCAAGGGTTGCCATGGTAATGGGGGCTAATGTGTGTGTGGTGTGGGGAACTGCAGGGAGAAGCAGGGGGGCGCCTGTAAAAGCCTGGGATTTTTCCGTATGACCTCAGATGTTGTAAAAAAGTGTTTGTGATCACTACTTCCAGTGCTCTTACAATAAACTTTCTTCTTTTGGGAACAAGTTTGCCTGTGGATCATTGGGTGGAAGATCTCAGTGGTCACAGCTGTGCAGCTTCTCCTTGAGCTCCGAGTGTTTCTTGTGCAGCTTCTCCTCCTTGAAGGGACTCACCTCCACCTTGTCCTCCGTGTCGTCCTCCAAGGTGGTGACCGTGTTTTTATGGAGGTCTGGGAAGCAGGAGGAGGAAGAACAACAGCAAATGAAGCAAACACTGGTCAGTTTCTGGCTCTGTGGCCATGTTCTAGAAGCGTTTTTTGGCGACGTTTCGCCAGCAGTGCCTGTTCTTTTTGCCCCGTGCGCAGGTTGCGCCGTGTGGTTGCCGCTGCCTGCTTCCAGGGTACAAGGGTAGCCTCATAGAGAGAACATTGCTGAAACCGAGTCATGAGGCTACCAGCGCATGGACCACGGTTTCCGAGTCCCCGGTTCCCGGGAAGGGCGCGGCTGATAACAGGCGCTCCTGACCGTCACATTCGCTTGATTTGCGGTCAGAAGTGATGAGTCTCATAGAATCATAGAATCATAGAATCGTAGAGTTGGAAGAGACCACTAGGGCCATCCAGTCCAACCCCCTGCCATGCAGGAATTCCCAGTCAAAGCATCCCCGACAGATGGCTATCCAGCCTCTGTTTAAAGACCTCTAAGGAAGGAGACTCTATCACCTTCCAAGGAAGTGCATTCCACTGTCGAACAGCCCTTACTGTCAGGAAGTTCTTCCTAATGTTCAGGTGGAATCTCTTTTCCTGTATCTTGCATCCATTGTTCCTGGTCCTGTTCTCTGGAGCAGCAGAAAACAAGCTTGCTCCCTCCTCAATATGACATCCCTTCAAATATTTAAACAGGGCTATCATATCACCCCTTAACCTTCTTTTCTCCAGGCTAAACATCCGCAGTTCCCTAAGGCGTTCCTCATAGGGCTTCATGGTTTCCAGACCCTTCACCATTTTTGTCGCCCTCCTTTGGACACGCTCCAGTTTCTCAATGTCCTTTCTGAATTGTGGCGCCCAGAACTGGACACAATATTCTAGGTGGGGCCTGACCAAAGCAGAATACAGTGGCACTATTACTTCCCTTGATCTAGACACTATACTTCTATTAATGCAGCCCAAAATAGCATTGGCCTTTTTAGCTGCTGCATCGCACTGTTGACTCATGTTCAACTTATGGTCTACTTGGACTCCTAGATCCCTTTCACACATAGTTTCATTCAGCCAGATGTGCATATATCTGTGCATTTCGTTTTTGCGCCCTAAGTGCAGTACCTTGCATTTCTCTGCATTGAATTTCATTTTATTAGCGTTGGCCCACTTTTCTAATCTGTTCAGGTCATTTTGAATTTTGATCCTGTCTTCTGGAGTATTGGCTACTCCTCCTAATTTGGTGTCATCTGCAAATTTGATAACTAGGCCCTCAATAATTTCATCCAAGTCATTAATAAAGATATTGAATAACACTGGGCCCAGGACAGAGCCCTGTGGGACCGCACTGGTCACTTCTCTCCAGGATGAAAAGGAGCCATTGTTGAGCACCCTTTGAGTTCGGCCAGTCAACCAATTACAAATCCATGTAACAGTTAACTTGTCTATCCCACATTTTGCAAGCTTGTTTGCAAGAATGTCATGGGGAACCTTGTCAAAGGCCTTACTGAAATCCAGGTATACTATATCCACAGCCTTCCCTTCATCTACCAAACTGGTAATATTATCAAAAAAAGAGACCAGATTTGTCTGGCAAGACTTGTTTCTCTGAAACCCATGTTGGCTTTTTGTGATTATGGCATTCCCCTCTAAATGTTCACAGACTCTCTGTTTAATTATCTGCTCTAGAATCTTTCCTGGAATTGATGTCAGACTAACTGGACGATAATTGTTGGGATCCTCTTTTTTCCCCTTTTTGAAGATGGGGACAACGTTTGCCCTCCTCCAGTCTGCTGGGACATCTCCTGTTCTCCAGGAGATTATTCTCAAAGATTATTGCCAATGGCTCCGATATTACATTTGCCAGTTCTTTTAATACCCTTGGATGTAGTTCATCTGGTCCTGGAGACTTGTATTCATTTAGATTAATCAGGTATTTCTGTACTATCTCTTTACTTATTCCGTACTGAAATTCCCCTATTCTTTCTTCTGCTCCATTATCCTTGGGTTGAGCACTCTTTGCCTTTTCTGAGAAGACTGAAGCAAAGAAGGTGTTGAGTAATTCTGCCTTTTCTCTGTCCCCTGTTAGCATTTTGCCATCTTCTGCATGCAGTGGCCCAACCATTTCCTTCTTCTTCCTTTTGCTTCGGACATACCCAAAAAAAACCCTTTTTATTGTTCTTAACCTCTCTAGCAAGCCTGAGTTCATTCTGTGCTTTAGCTTTTCTGACTTTACCCCTACACGTACTGGCTATCTGTTTGAATTCCTCTTTGGTGATTTCCCCATGTTTCCATTTCTTATACATGTTCTGTTTAAGGCTTATCTCATTTGAAAGTTCCTTAGTCATCCATCCTGGCTTCTTGAGACACCTCCCATTTTTCTTCCTCATTGGAACTGTTTGAAATTGTGCCTTCAATATCTCCCTTTTGAGAAACTCCCATCCGTCTTGAACTCCCTTCTCTTTTAATATTCCTGACCATGGGATCCCCCCAGTATTTCTCTAAGTTTATTGAAATCAGCTCTCCTAAAGTCTAGAATGCGTGTCTGACTATGCCTGGCTTCCCCTTTCCGCTGTATAACAAACTCCAGGAGAACATGGTCACTTCCCCCTAAGGAGCCAACCACTTGCACCCCATTGACTAGGTCATCCCTGTTGGTTAAGATCAGATCTAAAATAGCTGATCCCCTTGTTGCCTCTTCCACCTTTTGGACAATGAAATTGTCTTCCAGGCAAGTGAGGAATTTGCTAGACCTTGAGGATTTGGCTGAGTTTGAATTCCAGCAAATATCAGGACAGTTGAAGTCCCCCATCACTACTACATCTCTCCTTTCTGAGTGTGTGGTTATCTGTTCTAGAAAAGCATCATCCATTTCCTCCGTCTGACTTGGTGGTCTGTAGTAGACTCCCACAGTAACATCCCTGTTGTTTCCCTCTCCTTTAATTTTTATCCAGATGCTCTCCACCTGGCTTCCAGTTATAGCCTGGGATTCTGGGGGCTGAAGTCCAAAGTCCCTAAAAGGCCCCAGTTTGGGGACCGCTGCCTCAGACGATGGTTTGAGCATTGACTGAGAGAGCAGGGTTCGAATCCCTCCCCAGCCATGGAAGCCCATAGGGAGACCTTGGGCCACAAGTCACACTCTCTCAGCCTCATCACAGCCTGGCCCCACTTTTCTCCTTTATTCAAAGGGAAGGAGGTTAACACTTGGGAAGAAGCCCTCGAGGAAACGCTTCCTCCGCCCGCCTCCCCTGCGTCCCAAAAGTTCATGGATTGTTCCCCCAAACCCAAAGGCTTCTCCTTTGGACGCGGACGGACAGACGCACAACGCGGTCAGCGGTCCAGCCGAGGCGAAAAAGTGACCACAGGGTTGGAGGAGAAGGGCCAGACGCAAAACAGGTCACCCAAGAAATGATAGAAATCTCAGGAAGAGAGTCAACATTTCATTTCGACCGTTGCGCGCAAAAACCCGCAAATGCGCCAAGGCGGTCTTCAAAGTTCGTTGTGCTGAAGGCCTCTGGAAATCCGTCCGGAGATGTCCTGCAGATGCTTCTTGACCTGAAGAAAAACATAAAAACCCCATTTGTACTGACATCCAAATAATAATAATAATAACAATAACAACAATATTGTATTTATATCCCGCCTGTCCGGTTGGTTCCAATGAGAATAAAATAAAAGGCAAAGTACAATAAAATACGGAACGAAACCCATTATCCCTCCCTCCAACACAACGCTTTAAAAATATGAACACCACTTTTTAATTAATTAAAAACACTTTCAAAAGAATCAAATCAGATTAATAATCATAACGATAAATAATATCCAACGATAAAATAACAGTAAGACGATGGGAGTCCTGGGTTGTGATACACGCGGGTTCGCATTATTAAATATATATACATTTAAAAATATCGCTTACATTATATTATAGCTCTTATATTATTATATAATTATATTTTATTATATTATCATTATTAAACTGAAGTCTTACATAATTCTTATTCTTCTCCCCCTCCCTCCACCCTATTATTACATTATAATATTATATTATAATTGTTATAGTTAATTCTTACATAATTCTTATTCTTTCCCTCTCAGGCTTCCCTCCACCTTAGTCTTCATTCTATAGAAACCAATTTATTGTACAGTAATATTCATACATTCCTCTATTCTTTCTTGTTTTTCTCTCCATTTCACAGTAAAACACACATTTTTTATTTAGATAGATTGGACTGTGTACATTTCTATTATCCTATATATCCTTTTAGTATATAATTATATAAAAATATTCCAGGTTCAAATTACATCTTTGGGACTGCAAGGGTTTTAGAGGTTCATATTTGTAGAATCATAGAATGAATAACAATAGAGTTGGAAGATGCTCTTTGCCCGGGTTCCAGGATTGATTTCTTGAGCTGGAATCTCTTTTCTTGGAGCTTGCATCCATTGCTCCATTGTGTCCTGTTCCTTGGAGCAGCAGAAAACAAGCTCGCTGCCAATATCGAGGAGGGAGCGAGCTTTTTTCCTGCTACTCCAGGGAGCAGGACACAATGGAGCAATGGATGCAAGATGCAGGAAAAGAGATGCCATATTCTTCATTCTTCCCAGATGAAGAAGAAAAGGCTAAGAGGTGATATGACAGGCCTGTTTAGAGATTTGGAGGGATGCCCTCTTGATTGAGGAGGGAGCGAGCTTTTTCCCTGCTGCTGCAGAGAACACCCACCTTGTACCCGAGGTCCTTGGTCTTCTCCTCCAGCATGCTGTGCTTCTCCCGGTGTTGGCTGAGATGCTCCCGGTCGCCGCCGGAGATCCCTTCGAGGTGCTTCAGCTTCTGGTGGGAGATCTCCAGCTGCTTCTGGAAATGGAGCTGCTTCTCCACCTTGGCCTCAAAGTGCTTCAGCTCCTCCTTATACAGCCATGTTGATATTATATCATTATCGTTATTAGTATTAATTACGTAAGCAAGAAAAGGTGGCACCCTTGTCCCAACAACTGGACTGGATACTTCTCATTATTTCCACACATTTGTAGCCTGACTATATTGTTTTTGTTAAATAATAGTGCACCCAGCTCTTAGGTTTATTTAATTATTATTAATATTATTATTCCTATTTAATTATTTATATAGTTGGGCAGGGGGGTCCTTGTGGTCATTTCCAGCAAAAGAGGCCCCAAAGCTGTGTACAACGGGTCCAAAATGAAGTTCCTTCAGGATAAAGACCCCGATTCCTGCAGCCCCAGAAGGGCCTCTTCTGTTGCAGTCCTCCTTTATGGCAGGAGCGTAATCCCCGGGTCAGAGGCCGATGTCTCCTGAGCCGCAGAGAAGGGCAGCTCCGAGTGCGAAGGAGGAGGAGGTCCACAGGGATCAATTCAGCCTCTGAATTAAGCTCCTGCCGTAAAGGACTTTATCCTGAAGGAATGTCATCTTGGACCCCTTGTACACAGCTTTGGGGCCACCAGGACCCAACTGATGGCCGACACAAAGGCCAAGCATTGGGAGTTGGGCTCCAAGAGAAAGAGGCCGCCACCGAGGCACAACAGCTCTTTGGTATCCTTTGCGGACGTGGCGGCATATTTCACTGAGGAGGAATGGAAACTTAACAAAGCAGCAGAAACTTAAGCACAATTCTGTGATGATGGAGAATTATGAAAATGTGGCTTCTGTGGGCTATCATTCTCTGAAGATGCCAGATGCCACAGATGCTGCTGGCGAAACGTCGGAAAGGAACTCTTCTAGAACATAGCCACAGAGTCTGAAAGCTCCACAAAAAAATATAAATAGTATTTAAAATACTAGATAATAATAAAATATTTAAAATATTATTTAACAACAATAATAATATAATTATAATTATACTACTACTACTACTACTACTACTACTAATATTTAATAATTATTACAGGTATATATTACAAAATGATGTTATAAATATTATTTAATAATAATAATTCTAATATAATGATGATATACAGTTACATGGTCAGTGAGCAGATAAGGGAAAGTGGACGGGGGAGTGGTGTGGCTATAGTTCATAGAACCAACCTGACCTTGACCAGGAAACCTGTCCGGAAAACTGCCCACATCGAATGTATGTACCTGTGCCTGAAGACCAGGGATAGTCTGGGGATTCTGTTAGTATACAGGCCACCCTGTTGCCTAACAGACTCCCTAACCGAGCTGACTCAGTTGGTCTCTGAGTTGCTGTTGAAGTCCCCCAGACTTCTTCTCTTGGGCGACTTCAACATTCCTCTCGAGACCAGCCTTTCTGATCTATCTGGAGCAGCCGGGGAGTTCATGGAATCCATGACAGGCATGAACCTATCCCAGTTGGTCAACGGGCCTACCCATTGCGCGGGTCATACACTCGATGGGATTTTTAGTTCGGAACAGGAGTACCCGTGGGCAGAGGTAACAAAGACCTCCGCGCTGTCATGGACGGATCATTTCCTGATCAAGACTGAACTAAAAGCCATTTTTCGTCCTCCCCGGGGTTGGCGGACCCATTTGAATGGTCCGCCCTCGAAGGCTAATGGTACCTATTGGTTTCCAGAAGGCCCTAGAGGGTTTGTTGGTTGGGAATGCCGGTGATTCTGCTGAGGCCCTTGTCGACACTTGGAACAACGATGTTGCCAGGGCCATCAACACGATCACTCCCGAGCGTCCTTTCCAGCCGGCTCCTAACCAGAAACCCTGGTACACAGAAGAGCTCAGGGAGATGAAGCGGGCTGGACAACGACTAGAGTGCGAATGGCGGAGGACTCGCCTCTTATCCGACAGAACTCTCTATAGACTGCATCTTCACATCTATGGAGAGGCTTTGCGTGCAGCGCGGAGATCCAGCTGCTCTGCACGCATTGCGTCTGCAGAGTCCCGCCTGGCAGAGCTGTTTAAGGTGGTGGGGGAGTTGACGCAGGTTCCCCCTGTGCCAAACCCCCTACTAGAGCCTACAGCAGCTTGCTGTGAGGCGTTTAACATCAACTTTGCAGATAAAATCTCTCGGATAAGAGACGACGTGGACGCCAATCATTGTCCAGTGTCCATGAGTGAGGCATCCAGTAACTCCGTCAGTTTACTGGATGAGTTCCAATTGGTGAGTACCGATGACGTGGACAAGCTCCTTGGATGTGTGAGGAAGACGACTTGCTCCCTCAATCCAGGTCCATCCTGGCTGGTCGTCCAGGGAGGAGACGCATTGAGAACATTCCTTCGGGAGGTGATCAATGCGTCTCTCAGGGAAGGCAGCGTTCCATCCTGTTTGAAGGAGTCAGTCCTCCTGAAGAAGCCTTCCCTTGATCCCCTGGACAGAAACAACTACAGACCAGTTTCTTTGCTGCCTTTTCTCAGCAACGTGATCGAGAGAGCCGTCGCCTCCCAACTCCAAGCTGTCTTGGATGAAACCGATTATCTTGATCCTTTCCAGACCGGCTTCAGGGCGGGATATAGAGTGGAGACTGCCATGGTTGCTCTGACAGACGACCTTCCCCTGAGCATCGACAGGGGTAGTGTGACCCTGTTGGTGCTCTTAGATCTCTCCGCGACTTTTGACACTATCAATCACTCCATCCTTTTGGATCGGCTGAGAAAGCTGGGGATTGGTGGCACCACACTCTGATGGTTCCGATCCTTCCTCTCTGGCAGATCTCAAAAGGTGAGACTCGGGGACAGTTGCTCCTCTAAGATCGAGTTTAGCTGTCCCCGATGTTATTTGACATCTATATGAAGCTGTTGGGTGAGATCATTTGGAGGCACGGAGCTCAGTGTCACCAGTACG
This sequence comes from Urosaurus nigricauda, assembly GCA_034509955.1. Taxonomy (NCBI): domain Eukaryota; kingdom Metazoa; phylum Chordata; class Lepidosauria; order Squamata; family Phrynosomatidae; genus Urosaurus; species Urosaurus nigricauda. Next base: position 867,843 of record JAOEGL010000002.1, read on the forward strand.
CTTATGACACCCAGATATACTTCTCCGTGACCAGATCGTCTGCTCAGACCTCTGATGGCGTCTCCTCTCTCAATGACTGCCTTGTGGCCGTAATGGATTGGATGAAGAAAAACCGATTGAAGCTTAATCCAGACAAAGCGAAGGTGCTCACAGTCACAGGCCCGAAACCAGGTCTGGATGGAGTCACACTCTCCTCAAAGGACTCTGTTCACAGTCTGGGGGTACTCCTTGACCCATCGCTCCACATGACAAGTCAGGTGAATGCAACAGTCAGGAGCGCCTGTTATCAGCTTCGGCTGATATGCCAGCTGCGCCCTTTCCTGGAGATGAAGGATCTGGAAACTGATACACGCGCTGGTAACCTCACGTTTGGACTACTGTAACGCACTCTACATGGGGCTACCCTTGTGCCGAACACCGGAAACTACAACTGGTCCAAAATATGGCAGCCACACTTCTCACTGGAACATCCAGGAGAGAGCACATCACCCCTGTGCTTAAAGCTCTCCGGCAGATCTCACTGGCTGCCGACCAGTTTCCGGGCACAGTACAGGTGTTGGTTTTAACCTTTAAAGCCCTACATGGCTCGGGTCCATCTTATCTAAGGGACTGCCTCTTTCCCATACGAACCCCCCCTCCCCCGCACACTTTGGTCCTCTGGGAGGAACCTGCTGCAACCCATGAAGACCAGGCTGGTGCAGACCTCCCAAAGGGCTTTTTCAGCTGTTGCCCCCAAGTTGTGGAATGACCTGCCAGATGAGATGCGTCTTATTTCATCTTTAGAAGGCTTTTAAAAAGCCCTAAAGACGCATCTCTTCCGGCAGGCCTTCCCAGAGAATGTAAACACTCCCTGGCTCCAAACCTAGGTTTAGAGTGGCTTTTCTCCCAGCCTCCCCTCTCGGTTTTCACTTCTGCGCAACCTTGGCTTGGGTCCGTTCTTTTCCCTGTTATTACTACTATTTTAGCTAGTTACTGTTTTAACTTAATTGTGATTTAATCTCTTTTTAAGGGAGGGGGTGGTAAGGGAAAGGACAGGATGTTTTACTTGATATTGTTTTAACCCTTGTTGTAATCCACCCTGATTGCTTGTTCAGAGGGGCGGACTAGAAATAAATATTATTATTATTATTATTATTATTATTATTATTATTAAATAATATTATAAATATTCGTTTATAATAATAATTATCATATAAATATGATATAATTAAATAATAATAAAATAATTATTTGAAAATAATAGCAATATAATTATTATATTATATATATCTTATATTATATTATATTACCGTATATACTCAACTATAAGTCGAAAAATTTATGCCCCAAAATGGCCTCTAAAATTAATGATCGACTTATCTACGGGTCACCAAGTTACTAATCCTTTAATTTTTTATTAAAGAAGTGCCCACCTTCCTCTGCAGCCAGGGATCTTGAAGAGGTTTCTCTTTCAGTCCCCGGCTGCTCCCTGGCAGCTCTCCTCTTTTCCTGTGTGTGTGCGTGTGTGCACGCGCGCAAGAAAAAGAGAGAGAGAGAGTTTCCCTCCCTGCTGCAGCCAGAGCTAAGAAGGAGCTGCTCAGGAGGAAAGGGGCAGGGAGCATGCCCAGGCTTGGACCCCGGCCGTTTGGCCAGCCAGGAGCCTGGTAATCCTCCTGGGGGCAGAGGAGAGAGAAAGAAAGGTCTGTCCTCATTTTGCAATGTCCCCATTTTGGGATGCAAGGGAATCCTGGGAATTTAAGGGGCAAAGAAAGACAGGGAAGCATCCATCCTCATTTTGGGATGCAATGGAATCCTGGGAATTCTGGGCCAAGGAAGACAGGGAGGCATCCATCCTCATTTTGGGATGCAAGGGAATCCTGGGAATTTATGGGCCAAGAAAGACAGGGAAGCATCCATCCTCATTTTGGGATGCAATGGAATCCTGGGAATTAAATGGGTAAAGAAAGACAGAGAGGCTTACATCACCATTTTTGCAAGTCATGTGTTTTGGGAATGCTTTTGGTAAAGGGAAAGAATGTGTGTGTGTGCTGAGGTTTTTTTCTCTTTTTCATGCTGAGACTCTGACCCTTGGGATTTGGGAGAGGTCCAGAGAGGGAAGTACTGATTTGTTTCCCCTTTAGATCTTTTGGAACATGCCCCAGTGTTTGACCCTCGACTTATCCACGGGTCATATCAAAATCCATGATTTTGGCCCCAAAAACTGCCCTCGACTTATACATGACGTCGACTTGTACACGAGTATATACGGTATATATTGTATAATATTGTTTTCCTTAACTCACCCGAAGCGACTGAAGCTCCTTCTCTGTGAAATTGGTGGACTTCGCCATGTCCCACAAGTCAATCACTCGGGGCTCTTGGAATTCTGGAAGGACAAGAGTGACATTTCCACTGACAGAAGCCAACAGAGTTGGAAGACCCCAAGAAGGGCCCTGGTCCTTTCCGACCCCTTCTTCTGCCATGCAGGAACTCCCAATCAAAAGCATGCAGGAACTCTCAATCCAAGCATCCCCATTTTGACAGATGGCCATCCAGCCTCTGCTTAAAGACCTGGAGGGTCCTGAAAGGGCATGACTCGGCCACAAACATACGAAAGTCGTGCCAATCCGTACCGCTGTCAGTGTCGAATCCCTGGTGGGTGACGCGGCGCAGGCGCTCAAAGCTCTGGTTGATGCTGTGCAGCTTCTCCTTGAGCTCCGAGTGTTTCTTGTGCAGCTTCTCCTCCTTGAAGGGACTCGCCTCTGCCTCGTCCTCCGCCTCGTCCTCCAAGGCGGTGATCGTGTTTTTATGGAGGTCTGGGAAGGAGGAAGAGCAATAGCAAATGGAGCAAACTCTGGGAAATTATGCCAGACTGCTGCTCCCAGAGAAAACTGGCCCATGCGCTGGTCACCCTCAGAGCAGAGCTGTCAGAGAAATAGAAGTTTGTGAGTTTTTCTGGCTCCGAGGCCTTGTTCTTGCAGCGTTTGTTCCTGACCTTTCACCAGCATCTGTGGCTGGCAACAACAGCACCTGTTCTTTTTGCCCCGTGCGCAGGTTGAGCCGTGTGGTTGCCGCTGCCTGCTTCCAGGATACGAGGTAGCCCCATAGGGAGAACATTGCGGAAACCGAGTCATGAGGCTACCAGCGCACGCACCATGGTTTCCGAGTCCCCGGTACCCGGGAAGGGCGTGGCTGATAACAGGCGCTCCTGACCACCGCATTCACCTGATTTGCGGTCAGAAGTGATGTGTCTCGGAGTGTGACTCCCCTCCAGGACCACTTGACCTATCCCTAAACCTGGATTAGGGCTCCCAACAGCGAATGCCTCCATCTTGTCTGGATTTAGTTCTACAGTCATCCCTCCGAACTCACAGGGGATCCGTTCAGGGGACCCCCGCGAATTCGAAATTTCACAGATATTCATGTCCCATTGTCCCCAATGGTGCACCGCCATTGGGGACAATGGGAACCTGAGTACCCTCCCTCCTTACCTTATTGAGGCAAGGCCTCGGCCGGCACAGGCCTCTTAAAATGGCCGCACTGGCCGAAGGAAGTCCGCGCCAGCCAGGGTCTTTCCTCAGCCGGTGTGGGCTTCTTCCAGCCGGCGTGGCCGTGCTTCGATAGGAGCAAAGTCGCTCTGGCTGGCTGAAGGCCCATCCGGCCACAACAAGACTGTTCCAGCCAAGGCAAGGCCTTCCTTAGGCCACAGCAGCCTTCAGCCGGCCAGCACAGCCATTTTATTATTTATTATTTATTTATTTAAAGTATTTATACCCCGCTCTTCAGCCTTAATGGCTATCAGAGCGGCTTACAATTATTAATTTTCATTCTTCTTTCCCTCCCTAGGCAGAGGATGGCAGTTGGTATGGAGGGAGAGTCCTCTTGCCTCAGGCAAGCCCCTGATGGGGCTGCCTCTTCTCTCCCTCCCTAGGCAGAGGATGGCAGTTTCATCATCATCAACCCATTTATCTGATTTTATAGGGTTTAATTATTAACCTCATTAAAATTTCCAAATATATATTTATACTCTATATATTTTATATTCTATGTACACGGAATATAAACCCTCTTCGAAGATTCAATAATAAATGACTTCCTCCTCCACTAGAGTGCTCCCCAAAAATCTTAATTGTAAAATTATCGATTTTTCATCTTATCAATATCTCCTAGAACATATAACACATAAATGATAAAAATTCCTGTTCTTTGTTCTTTGGCAATTGAATGGAAGGTCTAAGGGCAACAGTTGCCAGAAGCCAAGACCCTAAGGAGCTGGTTCAGGTCTTTCTGACCCCAAAGCCATGGCTTTGTTTCCTCACTGACCCACCCCATAGACCCACCCCATAGACCACCATGCAAAGCGCTTGGTACCTTCCGTCCGGCCGATGGCCTCCAGGAGGATCTTGTACTCGTGGACCTTCTCCTTGTGATGCTTGAACTCCCTCCAGAGCTTCTCCAGATCTTCCTTGGAGAACTTGCCAGACGTCTTGGCCTGGTTGGGGTTAGGGTCATGGGGGAGAAATTTAGGGATTGCAAGGCGGAAGATGGCAAGGACCCCTACTCTGTACTCTAAACACAGAAGATGGAGGAAACTTGTTTTCTGCTCCTGCAGAGACTGGGAAACAGGACGTCCCTTTGGGTCTCTTCTAAGATTCCACTCATCCCTCCATATTTGCAGATTTGATATATTCACGGATTTGATATATTCATGAATTTGATCCATTACGGATTTGTTTCATATGCTTTCTCTAGGAATATCTAGTGGCACTGAAAGACCTAGAGATTCCTAGAGAGGACACTCTTCTAGACCTTTGTAGCTCCTCCAATGCAACCGCGGAGGCAGAGAGGAGGGGTGTGGCGCCAGTGAGAGGGACGCCATAAAACGCCGGTTTCCGGCTCCCTTCCCCACCTTCCTCCCGCAGCACCGCAGCAGCAGCAACAACAGCGCGGCGGCAGCTCCACCACCACCATCGCGGAGGCAGAGAGGCCATAAAACGCCGGTTCCGGCTCTCTTCCCCACCTTCCTCCCGCAGTACCGCAGCAGCAGCAGCAACAACAGCGCGGCGACAGCCCCTGGCCTTTAGAACACCTGCGCCAGCGCCGGAACTTCTGTGGTCGGACTGAGGAGGTGGAGCGCCAGGGGAGAGCGGCGCTCACCTCCAAAGCCGACCCGTTTGCGCTGGTGTTATAATAACTATAGTGGCCATGGAGGCGGAGAGTCCGGCTACATAGTTGTGACTGATCTTGGGGGGAAGGTGCTAGTGGGGGTGGGAGTGGGCCTAAGCGCATGTGTTTTTAACTTGATTTTGGTTATCGGTCATCCCTTTGCCAACAATGGCTTGTGGCTACGTGTTATTTTTAACTGCTTTTACTTTGTTAATCTCCCCTTTGTTATTACTGTTGGCTGTGGAGGGAGGGGGGGGATTGATTGGGGAGGCAAAGAGAAATTCACCTTACTCCGTCTGGGCATCGACAGGGGTAGCGTGTCCCTGTTGGTGCTCTTGGACATCTCAGCGGCTTTCGATACCATCGACCATGGTATCCTTCTGGAACGCCTGGCAGAGGTGGGAATAGGAGGCACTGCGCTCCAGTGGTTCTGGTCCTACCTCACCGGGAGGTTCCAGATGGTGCAGCTGGGGGACGTTTGCTCTGACAAGAGGGCCCTAAAATCTGGGGTCCCTCAAGGAGCCATTTTGTCCCCTATGCTTTTCAACATTTACATGAAACCGCTGGGAGAGATCATCCGGAGGCATGGGGCGCGGTGTTATCAGTACGCTGATGACACCCAAATAGTTTTCTCCATGTCTCCGACTGACGCAGTGTCCAGGGATGGCGTCGCTCCTCTCGTGGCCTGTCTGGAATTGGAAATGGACTGGATGAGGGAAAACAGACTCAGCCTGAATCCAGAGAAAACGGAAGTACTCGTGATAGGTTCTCCCGGCCCAGGAATGGAGGTGGTTCCACCTGTCCTGAACGGGGTCACGCTCCCCGTGAAGGACACTGTACGCAGTCTGGGGGTGCTCCTTGACTCGTCACTCCATCTAACATCTCAGGTGGATGCGACGGTCAGGAGCACCTTTTTTCAGCTTCGGCTGATACGCCAGCTACGTCCCTACCTGGACCGGGGGGACCTTGAAACTGTAGTACATGCTCTGGTAACCTCTCGGTTGGATTTCTGCAACGCGCTCTACATGGGGCAGCCTTTGTACCATACTCGGAAACTACAACTAGTGCAGAACATGGCAGCACGGCTGGTCACTGACGTACCCAGGGTCAGCCATATAGCTCCTGTATTAAAAGATCTTCATTGGCTGCCTGTTCGCTTCCGGGCCCAGTACAAAGTGCTGGTTATCACCTATAAAGCCCTATATGGCTTGGGCCCAGAGTACCTGAAGGACCGTCTCTCCCCATACAATCCGCCCCGCACACTCAGGACCACCGGGCAACAATTATTAAAAGTTCCAGAGGCTAGGTTAGTTACCACCACAAAGAGGGCATATTCGATCTCGGCCCCTAGCCTCTGGAACTCACTGCCCCTTGATCTCCGTTCGGCCGCCTCCCTCATACAATTCAAAAAGGGGTTAAAAACTTACCTATTTGAACTGGCCTACCCCTGATTTCATCGACTCCCCCGTTATTAATTGTGCTATTAACAGGAGCACCTTTGTGTAGCCTTATTGGAATGACTCAGTTTTTATTGTTGTACATTTGTTTTTAACCTGTATAGATGCTGTGAACTGCCCTGATCTTTGGAAGGGCGGTATACAAATAAAATTTTATTATTATTTATTATTATTATTATTGTGATCAGTCTCTGTCAGACATTGACCATAGAATTGGCTCGGAGGACCTAGAGATTCCTAGAGAGGTGTCCTCTTAGTTGTTTTTGTTATTTGCGGGTTTTCCCCCATATTCATGGGGGTCTTGTGCGAATATGGGGGGAGAAGTGTATATGGGTTTTTTCCTCTCAGTTCTGGAGAGACTTCTTATAGGACTTCTCTCAAACCCAGCAGGAATGTGAGAGAACAGGAAGGACCAGAAAGTAGCCCAGGCCCCCAAAACGAACAAAGTCCCAAACCTTGTTCCAGAGCTTGGCCAGACGGGGGTCATCCAGAAGGTCCTCTTCTTCGAAGCCATCCTTGATGTAATTCGTGGCCCCTGGAGGAGCATCCTTCTTCCTGTCCATCCCGTATTTGGCCAAAATCACTGGAGAGGAAACACAGGAAAGAACAGTCAGCAGACATTTTGGGGCGGGCTGCGAGCGAGGCCTCCATGGTTTCCTTGCACTGGTCAGTTTCAGCAAATCAAGGATGGAGAAGAGAAGGTCAAGAGGGCATATGACAGAGCCCTGTTTACGTATTTGAAGGGGTGCCATATCGGGGAGGGAGCGAGCTTGTTTTCTGCTGCTCCAGAGAAAAGGATGCAGAACAATGGATGCAAACCACAGGAAAAGAGATTCCACCTTAATGTTAGGAGGAGCTTCCTGACAGTAAGAGAAGGTTAAGAGGTAATATATCCATGTTTAGATACTTGAAGGGATGTTATATTGAGAATGGAGTATGGTTTTTCCTGGCTCCTCCTGAGAACAGGACACAATGGAGCAATGGATTCAAGCTACAGGAAAAGAGATTCCAGCTCGAAATTAGGAGGAATGATCTATCCGAAAGTAAGGGTTGTTTCATAACAGAAAACATTCTATCTGAGATTTTGGTGGAGTCTCCTTCCTTCGAGGCTGTCTTTAAACAGAGGCTGGATGGACACCTGTCAAAATGGGAATGCTTTGTCAGAGAGTTCCTGCATGGCAGAAAGGACCAGGGCCCTTTATGGGGTCTCTTCTAACTCTATGGTTCTACACATGGCTTTGATAGAGAGTTCCTGCATGGCTTTGAAAGGGATTCCTGCATGGCTTTGATGGAGATTTCCTGCATGGCAGAATATGGGGTTGGACTGGATCAGGGCTCTTCTTGGGGTCTCTTCTGATGGTCTTGGGTGACCCCTGTGAAAGGGTTGCCAGGTTGAGAACCACTGACCGAAACCCATCAGGGCATGGGCCCCCGGCATCACTTGGCTTAGCAGGGTGAGACCCCTGGAGATTTTAGGTCGGGGTCCCCAGCCTTCCCTCCCTCTCACCGTCCAGGTTGCGCCGCAGCTTGGCCTCCTTCTCCCCGTCTTCGTCCAGCCCTTCGGCCTTCAGCTTCTTCCACTGAAGTTCGTCCTTCTCCTGGATTTTCAGGTCGCTGTGCAGCTCCGCCATTTTGACGGCCGAGAGATGGAGCTGAACGCCAAGACAAAAAGCGGAGAGACCGAATCAGGGGGTCAAGCAGTTGGGGTAACCCAGGCACCGCCCCACAGACTTCGTAGCATATTACAAAATCAACTATTACCAGCCCCCAAAATCAAAAGGGCAAGGCATGCTAGGATACACCAAGCGTCCTGTATTTTCCCCCAAACCGGTTTGTCTCTGTCTTGACAACTGGACATCCAAGATGGGGGTCTTTTGGGGGGCTGAGACCACTGCCCTCCCCCCACAATCGGGAAGTCTGACCAGTGAAACCAGTTGAGGCCAAAGCCATTGAAAGTGTAAGCAGTGCCTATGTTTGCCTTTGTGTGTATCTGTGTGTGTAAAGCCCTATGTCCAGGGACGGTCCGAGGGGCTGGACATTTGGGTTTGTGTGGCCCCAGGAAACCTTTGGACCCCCTTCAGCCAGGACCAAGGCTTCATATTAACCTCTAGGCCGCCTTAATGAAGGACCAACCATTAATTAGTAACCAGGAAAGAAAGGGCAGGAGGCCTGGGCTCTCTTGCCCATAGAGAACTCATCCTGGCCCCCATAGAGAATCACTGAGGACTAGTAGCCCATAGAGAACCCATCCTTGCCCCATAGAGAGTCACTGGGGATTAGTAGCCCATGGAGAAGCCATCCTTGCCCCATAGAGAGTCACTGGGGATTAGTAGCCCATGGAGAACCCATCCTTGCCCCATAGAGAGTCACTGGGGATTAGTAGCCCATGGAGAACCCATCCTTGCCCCATAGAGAGTCACTGGGGATTAGTAGCCCATGGAGAACCCATCCTTGCCCCATAGAGAGTCACTGGGGATTAGTAGCCCATGGAGAACCCATCCTTGCCCCATAGAGAGTCACTGGGGATTAGTAGCCCATGGAGAACCCATCCTTGCCCCATAGAGAGTCACTGGGGATTAGTAGCCCATGGAGAACCCATCCTTGCCCCATAGAGAGTCACTGGGGATTAGTAGCCCATGGAGAACCCATCCTTGCCCCATAGAGAGTCACTGGGGATTAGTAGCCCATGGAGAACCCATCCTTGCCCCATAGAGAGTCACTGGGGATTAGTAGCCCATAGAGAACCCATCCTTGCCCCATAGAGAGTCACTGGGGATTAGTAGCCCATGGAGAAACGAACATTGGCTTACCTTGTGAGATGTTTGTTTTCAGCGATGAGGGCGGAGTCATCCTTCATGAGGGTTGGTTCCCCCTGTTTGCTCCAATCAGGCAGGACTATGACTTTTGGGCGTGTCCACCAGGGGAATCCATCCCCCTTGTTTGCCCAGTCAATGTATAGCCAAGCAGAGAGAGTTTATAACAATGAAGAAATACTAACAACAATAGAGAAAGTTTAGCCATTTAACTATAACAATTCTAGACACTAGAACAAGGATCCTATTAACCTTACAACACCCCCCGACACCGAGAAAAAATTCCTCAGTTACGGGTGGGCAGGATGACTCCGCCCTCATCGCTGAAAACAAACATCTCACAAGGTAAGCCAATGTTCGTTTTTCCAGCGTTGAGGGCGGAGCCATCCTTCATGAGGGACATACCAAAGCTCCCTAGATGGGTGGGAACTGAGGTAAGGAATTATAGGATGGATTGAAGGATCCGTCTACCAAATGATGCCCCAGCCAGTTGGAAGGCATTGATTCGGCAGCGATGGATAAATATGGAAGGAGATGACCAAGCGGCCACCCTGCAAATATTGGAGAGAAGAACATTAGTGGTTAGGGCGGCAGGTGTGGCAGCACTGTGAGCGGAATGAGCGCTGACCCTTCCTTGCAGCGTATTACCCATCATCGACTCACACTGAGAGATGCAAGCCCAGATCCATCAAGCCAGGGTCGATGAAGAAAAACTTCCCAGGTATGTAGGACCGAAGGAGACAAATAGACTGTCTGATTTGCGCCATCGACAAGTGCGTTTGATGTAAATACACCGAACTCTGCCTACATCTAGTGTGAGCCAAGTCTTTTCAAGTTCCTTTTTGGGGTCAGGAACGAATGAAGGGAAAATGATCTCCTGTGCTCTATGAAATGTGAAGTTAACTTTAGTCATGAACATCAGATCCCGTCAAGCAGAACTGAATCCTCGCAGAAGATGCATATTTCACTCCTGTGGCTAGTGCTCCTGGTTCAGAAAACCTTCTAGCTGAACTAATAGCATTAAAAAAAAATATACTGTTTTCCAGGTAAGAAACTTAATATCAACTCTGTCAAGTTATTCAAACTGTGGTTTGGTTAATGCCTGAAGAACTACATGAGGGTACCAATTAGGGTATCTGTGAACTGTGGGAAGTTTAATAAGAGAAGCTGTTCTCAAAACTTTATATATACACCCTCTCTCTCACACACACACATATATATGAATGATTAGACAGTTTCTGGGACAGTATGATTGGAAGAGCTGATGTCCAGTAGGTGCCTTTCAATATCCACATGTGAAGGTTTAATCCTGGATATGGTATTTGACCTTGAGTTAAGAGATCTTTGTGATTGGAAGACGAACTGGTTTCGTGACATCTGGAAGATCTCTGGAAACCCTGCCCTTCTGAAGTCACGAGAGACAAGACCGGAGCATCTACATGAGGGATCTGGAGTTTGGCTATTGGGAGCCACAAACATGCTTCCCGTCACCCTAAGCTGGCATCCAACCTTATGTGGAACTTCAACAGGGCCTAAATCAGGCAATCCTCTACAACTGGCAGCAAAAACCACCATTCAAAGAGGTTTGATTTAATCAGTGTATGTCAGAACAGATTATTTATGTGTACCATCTGTTTTTTGATACAGCTAGAAGAACTACTGTAGGCTCCTGGCATGAAATGGTGTTCATGCCAAACGATTAACTGAAACAGATCAGGCAGTGTAGATGCACCAGTAACACTAGGTCCAATAACTGGGAACAACCTACCTGCTCGAGGGTGTTCTTCATGGATCTTACCCTTTGCTTGGTCAGGTAGACTGGTCAGCGATGTGTCTACAACCACTCCAAAGTGATGCAGGTTCTGAAATGGAACTAGGTAGTTCTTTTCGTAAATTACCAGAAAAACATGTCTGGATAGGAAAGAAATCACAACTCGACATCTTATATATATCCTATGGGAGAGAATGAGATCTATCAGGACATTTGAAATTATGGGTCTATATGAAGGTCCCACTGTTTTCAAGACGTGTCTATCTGTGTAGTGCGTGTCACAGAAGAAAACAACAGACTGAATGGTAGAACCTTGTATGGAAAGGTTGGTAAGATATTTGTGATAACGTGGTAGCTTGGGCTGTGGGCAGGAGACCACTACCCAAAAAACAGGAACACACAAAAATCTTGGAGGAGACGTGTCTCCAGACTTGTCTGGATAATCTCCCATCTGAAGCTGTGATTATTATAACTCAATTGTTATTAGATAGATAGTATAGTGTTGTTGTTGATGTTTTTATGGCCTCAATATCAATCAGACATTTTGTGACTTTTATATCAATCTATGTTTGTTTGCCTTCCTCTACCTTAAGGAGGCAATGAAAAGTCATATGAATGGTATAGAAAAATATATCAAAGTATATTTTAACAAACAGCTTCATTTCATTTATATACCGCTTCATACCCTTAAGGAGTGTCTAAGCGGTTTACAATTGTAAGCTATTTGCCCCTCAACAATCTGGGTACTCATTTTAGCGACCTCGGAAGGATGCAAGCCTGAGTCAAGCTTCAGCCCTTTGCTGGTCTTGAACTCGCCACCTTATGGTTTTGAGTGAGTGGCTGCAGTACAGGCATTTAACCACTGCGCCACCAGGGCTGACATTTAAGGATGTTGAGGTCTTCTTATTATTCCTAGTCTCAGCCAAGAGACTTTATTCCAAACAATTTGTCCCCATTAAGTGGTGAGAATCTTAGATATTTTTTGTAATGGGCATTTTTATGTGTCAGTTCTTTAGTCAAAGTCTGTCCTTGAACTGGTCTTGGATTACATCCAATCTCATTTAGGCTAGTGTCTCCAGACATAGCCACTACCTTTAACCATAGTTAATACCCTGATAGTACTTTATTTTGACCTTAAGTGTTTGTTTGTTTGACAAGTGGGCTAGGCCACACATGTTTAGCCCCAGAAAAAAAGGAAATAGCAGACACCTTAGTTGAGCATAAACTCTGGCAGCCACAAGTGGCATCTGTTGATTCTCATGACAAAGAGGGCTGAGATGTAACCATATATATGTAAACAGCTATTGGATTTAGAATCACAATAATAAATTATGGAGGCCTTGTTAATATCCTCATAAAATCTGCATGAAATGGAGTATTTGGTGTTGAAGGCCCAGGCTTGGAGGAGGGAGGAATATCCTTCCCTGAGGAAATCAGGATGGATCATCCTCTAGCTTCAACTGGTCAGAGTTGACATTAAATTCCAATATATAAGTTGTTTTGTACAATAATACCATAAAACAAGTATAGTAATAATAAACAAATACAGTAATAATGAAGGATCATCAGTCCCCAAACATCTAACAGATTTCAGGAGCTTTCAGGAGGTACTGAAAGGCCCTCATCTTTATTTTTTATTTTTAACTCTTTTTCAGATCACATTCCTCTTCTGAGGAGTGAACTATAGGTATTATTTTCCTTTGTTTTACAAAAGGCATATTAGTTAGCAGAAGCAGCAGGCCTTTCCTTTTCTGCCTAGCTGCCCTTAATCAAAATGGCTGCCACACCTTCAGTTCCAGCTTTGCCTATTATTTTTAAAAAGGCAAGCACAATAAATAAATGTCTTTTTGGCCAAATTCTCCCAAGGAGAGATTGACACCTTAGACCAGGGGACAATGGGGCAGAAGCAGACTCCCTGCACCTGGAAATCCTTTTGTTAATCCTCTCTGATCCCTTCAGTCTGAGTGGATCTTGGAGGAAGGAGAGGAGAAGGCAGTTGGTTTTGGAGGGAAACTCTCCATTTGAATCTCTGAAGCAACTGAAGCCTCCTTCAAAGCTGACAATGCAAGTCAGAAACAAACCTCTGAGATAAAGCTTAAACCACAAACATAGGATTAAGGACTGAATCCTCACTCACCTCTTGAAATCTGCCTTCTCTCTCTCTCTCTCTCCCACTGTCCAAACCTCATGCTGGGTTTGATGTCCGCAGTGGGGCGCAATCTGGCCAGGGACAGGGCCTCCAGCCGCGCCAAGGTCTGTCAGGGTCTCTATCTCACCACCCTGGGGCTGGTGTTCTGGCCCCCCTCAGACCATTCTCCCTCAGAGGCAGAAGAGGACTGAGATTTGGAGAGAACATCCTCATCTGAGGATTTTAACTGCAAGCATTTTGCTTCTTAGCCTTAGATGGCGCTCTCCATTATGTCTATGCTTGGAGGAATAAACCTGAAGTAGCATTGGCATGGCTCCCGCCTTTTTTGAGTTTGAATTTGTGCGCCAAGGAGGAACGTTTGGGTGCAAATTTGCCCTGCTCCAAAGGGGAATGGCATCCCTGGAAGAGCGGGAGGCGGGGGGGAAAGAAGAAGAGGGTTCCCTAGGTCTCCTGGAATTGTAAAGGAGCCTGTCCCTCTGTGAGCCCGACTCCAGGGGCTGAAGGACCACTGAGCTCCCTCCAGTGAGCTTGGGGTCCATCTTGGAGGGACGACTTTCCAAGGGGAGAAGGCGTCCCTCGAGAATCTGAAGAATGAGGGAGAGGAAGATAATTCCCTGGCCCTCCTTTATCTCTGAGTCCTTTCTGCCTCTGACCCTGACTCTTGGGAAGAATTCTCTGCCTCGGCCTTAGCCTGAAAACGGGCCCCTCTCTGAGAGGAGACCGTTTGGGAGGCAATACAGGATTGCGCCAGCTGTAAGGCTAGTAAAGAGGAGAAGGGAGCCGACGTTCGGGAGGGAGAGGCTGCAGGGTACCCAAGCTGCTCACTGCAGCATTACTCACATTTCTCTCGGCGTCCTCCTTGCCGACCGCACCCTCCCGATTTCGGGACAGGTTCCTGCGGTCTCTCTCGTCCTCCTTGCTAACCGCACCCTCCCGATTTCGGGACAGGTTCCTGCGGTCTCTCGCGTCCTCCTTGCTAACCGCACCCTCCCGATTTCGGGACAGGTTCCTGCGGTCTCTCGGCATCCTCCTTGCTAACCGCACCCTCCCGATTTCGGGACAGGTTCCTGCAGTCTCTCGGCGTCCTCCTTGCTAACCGCACCCTCCCGATTTCGGGACAGGTTCCTGCGGTCTCTCGGCATCCTCCTTGCTAACCGCACCCTCCCGATTTCGGGACAGGTTCCTGCAGTCTCTCGGCGTCCTCCTTGCTAACCGCACCCTCCCGATTTCGGGACAGGTTCCCGCGGTCCGGCGCCTTCAAGCGCGGAGAAAAGGGATATCCCTCCTCCGGCTGCGCCGAGCGGCCTACAGGCCGCACCTCCCGGGTCAGGGCTGATCCATTCCTCTTGTGGAGAGCCTGGGTAGCATGGCCAGATTCCCCAGACATGCCTGGGCCCTCTAGCTCTTCGGACCTTAGTCGGCCCTCACAGAGAGAGAAGAGGTAAGGAGTAAAAGGAGAATAAAGAAGATTTTGTTTTGTGAGTAAAGGAGAGTTAGGAAAACACGACCTGACGGAGCGAAGGCAGGAACTAGACTGGGCAAACAAGGGGGATGGATTCCCCTGGTGGACACGCCCAAAAGTCATAGTCCTGCCTGATTGGAGCAAACAGGGGAGCAAACATGAAGGATGGCTCCGCCCTCAACGCTGGAAAACCCATCCTTGCCCCATAGAGAGTCACTGGGGATTAGTAGCCCATGGAGAACCCATCCTTGCCCCATAGAGAGTCACTGGGGATTAGTAGCCCATAGAGAACCCATCCTTGCCCCATAGAGAGTCACTGGGGATTAGTAGCCCATGGAGAACCCATCCTTGCCCCATAGAGAGTCACTGGGGATTAGTAGCCCATGGAGAACCCATCCTTGCCCCATAGAGAGTCACTGGGGATTAGTAGCCCATAGAGAAGCCATCCTTGCCCCATAGAGAGTCACTGGGGATTAGTAGCCCATAGAGAAGCCATCCTTGCCCCATAGAGAGTCACTGGGGATTAGTAGCCCATAGAGAAGCCATCCTTGCCCCATAGAGAGTCACTGGGGATTAGTAGCCCATAGAGAAGCCATCCTTGCCCCATAGAGAGTCACTGGGGATTAGTAGCCCATGGAGAACCCATCCTTGCCCCATAGAGAGTCACTGGGGATTAGTAGCCCATGGAGAACCCATCCTTGCCCCATAGAGAGTCACTGGGGATTAGTAGCCCATAGAGAACCCATCCTTGCCCCATAGAGAGTCACTGGGGATTAGTAGCCCATAGAGAAGCCATCCTTGCCCCATAGAGAGTCACTGGGGATTAGTAGCCCATAGAGAAGCCATCCTTGCCCCATAGAGAGTCACTGGGGATTAGTAGCCCATAGAGAACCCATCCTTGCCCCATAGAGAGTCACTGGGGATTAGTAGCCCATGGAGAACCCATCCTTGCCCCATAGAGAGTCACTGGGGATTAGTAGCCCATGGAGAACCCATCCTTGCCCCATAGAGAGTCACTGGGGATTAGTAGCCCATAGAGAACCCATCCTTGCCCCATAGAGAGTCACTGGGGATTAGTAGCCCATAGAGAACCCATCCTTGCCCCATAGAGAGTCACTGGGGATTAGTAGCCCATGGAGAACCCATCCTTGCCCCATAGAGAGTCACTGGGGATTAGTAGCCCATGGAGAACCCATCCTTGCCCCATAGAGAGTCACTGGGGATTAGTAGCCCATAGAGAAGCCATCCTTGCCCCATAGAGAGTCACTGGGGATTAGTAGCCCATAGAGAAGCCATCCTTGCCCCATAGAGAGTCACTGGGGATTAGTAGCCCATAGAGAAGCCATCCTTGCCCCATAGAGAGTCACTGGGGATTAGTAGCCCATGGAGAACCCATCCTTGCCCCATAGAGAGTCACTGGGGATTAGTAGCCCATAGAGAAGCTATACTGGCCCCATAGAGAGTCACTGGGGATTAGTAGCCCATGGAGAACCCATCCTTGCCCCATAGAGAGTCACTGGGGATTAGTAGCCCATGGAGAACCCATCCTTGCCCCATAGAGAGTCACTGGGGATTAGTAGCCCATGGAGAACCCATCCTTGCCCCATAGAGAGTCACTGGGGATTAGTAGCCCATAGAGAAGCCATCCTTGCCCCATAGAGAGTCACTGGGGATTAGTAGCCCATAGAGAAGCCATCCTTGCCCCATAGAGAGTCACTGGGGATTAGTAGCCCATAGAGAAGCCATCCTTGCCCCATAGAGAGTCACTGGGGATTAGTAGCCCATGGAGAACCCATCCTTGCCCCATAGAGAGTCACTGGGGATTAGTAGCCCATAGAGAAGCTATACTGGCCCCATAGAGAGTCACTGGGGATTAGTAGCCCATAGAGAAGCCATCCTTGCCCCATAGAGAGTCACTGGGGATTAGTAGCCCATAGAGAAGCCATCCTTGCCCCATAGAGAGTCACTGGGGATTAGTAGCCCATAGAGAAGCCATCCTTGCCCCATAGAGAGTCACTGGGGATTAGTAGCCCATAGAGAACCCATCCTTGCCCCATAGAGAGTCACTGGGGATTAGTAGCCCATGGAGAACCCATCCTTGCCCCATAGAGAGTCACTGGGGATTAGTAGCCCATGGAGAACCCATCCTTGCCCCATAGAGAGTCACTGGGGATTAGTAGCCCATAGAGAAGCCATCCTTGCCCCATAGAGAGTCACTGGGGATTAGTAGCCCATAGAGAAGCCATCCTTGCCCCATAGAGAGTCACTGGGGATTAGTAGCCCATAGAGAACCCATCCTTGCCCCATAGAGAGTCACTGGGGATTAGTAGCCCATAGAGAAGCCATCCTTGCCCCATAGAGAGTCACTGGGGATTAGTAGCCCATGGAGAACCCATCCTTGCCCCATAGAGAGTCACTGGGGATTAGTAGCCCATGGAGAACCCATCCTTGCCCCATAGAGAGTCACTGGGGATTAGTAGCCCATGGAGAACCCATCCTTGCCCCATAGAGAGTCACTGGGGATTAGTAGCCCATAGAGAAGCCATCCTTGCCCCATAGAGAGTCACTGGGGATTAGTAGCCCATAGAGAAGCCATCCTTGCCCCATAGAGAGTCACTGGGGATTAGTAGCCCATAGAGAACCCATCCTTGCCCCATAGAGAGTCACTGGGGATTAGTAGCCCATAGAGAAGCCATCCTTGCCCCATAGAGAGTCACTGGGGATTAGTAGCCCATGGAGAACCCATCCTTGCCCCATAGAGAGTCACTGGGGATTAGTAGCCCATAGAGAAGCCATCCTTGCCCCATAGAGAGTCACTGGGGATTAGTAGCCCATGGAGAACCCATCCTTGCCCCATAGAGAGTCACTGGGGATTAGTAGCCCATGGAGAAGCTATACTGGCCCCATAGAGAGTCACTGGGGATTAGTAGCCCATAGAGAACCCATCCTTGCCCCATAGAGAGTCACTGGGGATTAGTAGCCCATAGAGAAGCCATCCTTGCCCCATAGAGAGTCACTGGGGATTAGTAGCCCATGGAGAAGCTATACTGGCCCCATAGAGAGTCACTGGGGATTAGTAGCCCATAGAGAAGCCATCCTTGCCCCATAGAGAGTCACTGGGGATTAGTAGCCCATAGAGAAGCCATCCTTGCCCCATAGAGAGTCACTGGGGATTAGTAGCCCATGGAGAACCCATCCTTGCCCCATAGAGAGTCACTGGGGATTAGTAGCCCATAGAGAAGCCATCCTTGCCCCATAGAGAGTCACTGGGGATTAGTAGCCCATAGAGAAGCCATCCTTGCCCCATAGAGAGTCACTGGGGATTAGTAGCCCATAGAGAAGCCATCCTTGCCCCATAGAGAGTCACTGGGGATTAGTAGCCCATGGAGAAGCTATACTGGCCCCATAGAGAGTCACTGGGGATTAGTAGCCCATAGAGAACCCATCCTTGCCCCATAGAGAGTCACTGGGGATTAGTAGCCCATAGAGAAGCCATCCTTGCCCCATAGAGAGTCACTGGGGATTAGTAGCCCATGGAGAAGCTATACTGGCCCCATAGAGAGTCACTGGGGATTAGTAGCCCATAGAGAAGCCATCCTTGCCCCATAGAGAGTCACTGGGGATTAGTAGCCCATAGAGAAGCCATCCTTGCCCCATAGAGAGTCACTGGGGATTAGTAGCCCATGGAGAACCCATCCTTGCCCCATAGAGAGTCACTGGGGATTAGTAGCCCATAGAGAACCCATCCTTGCCCCATAGAGAGTCACTGGGGATTAGTAGCCCATGGAGAACCCATCCTTGCCCCATAGAGAGTCACTGGGGATTAGTAGCCCATGGAGAACCCATCCTTGCCCCATAGAGAGTCACTGGGGATTAGTAGCCCATAGAGAAGCCATCCTTGCCCCATAGAGAGTCACTGGGGATTAGTAGCCCATAGAGAAGCCATCCTTGCCCCATAGAGAGTCACTGGGGATTAGTAGCCCATAGAGAAGCCATCCTTGCCCCATAGAGAGTCACTGGGGATTAGTAGCCCATAGAGAAGCCATCCTTGCCCCATAGAGAGTCACTGGGGATTAGTAGCCCATGGAGAACCCATCCTTGCCCCATAGAGAGTCACTGGGGATTAGTAGCCCATGGAGAACCCATCCTTGCCCCATAGAGAGTCACTGGGGATTAGTAGCCCATAGAGAACCCATCCTTGCCCCATAGAGAGTCACTGGGGATTAGTAGCCCATAGAGAAGCCATCCTTGCCCCATAGAGAGTCACTGGGGATTAGTAGCCCATAGAGAAGCCATCCTTGCCCCATAGAGAGTCACTGGGGATTAGTAGCCCATAGAGAACCCATCCTTGCCCCATAGAGAGTCACTGGGGATTAGTAGCCCATGGAGAACCCATCCTTGCCCCATAGAGAGTCACTGGGGATTAGTAGCCCATGGAGAACCCATCCTTGCCCCATAGAGAGTCACTGGGGATTAGTAGCCCATAGAGAACCCATCCTTGCCCCATAGAGAGTCACTGGGGATTAGTAGCCCATAGAGAACCCATCCTTGCCCCATAGAGAGTCACTGGGGATTAGTAGCCCATGGAGAACCCATCCTTGCCCCATAGAGAGTCACTGGGGATTAGTAGCCCATGGAGAACCCATCCTTGCCCCATAGAGAGTCACTGGGGATTAGTAGCCCATAGAGAAGCCATCCTTGCCCCATAGAGAGTCACTGGGGATTAGTAGCCCATAGAGAAGCCATCCTTGCCCCATAGAGAGTCACTGGGGATTAGTAGCCCATAGAGAAGCCATCCTTGCCCCATAGAGAGTCACTGGGGATTAGTAGCCCATGGAGAACCCATCCTTGCCCCATAGAGAGTCACTGGGGATTAGTAGCCCATAGAGAAGCTATACTGGCCCCATAGAGAGTCACTGGGGATTAGTAGCCCATGGAGAACCCATCCTTGCCCCATAGAGAGTCACTGGGGATTAGTAGCCCATGGAGAACCCATCCTTGCCCCATAGAGAGTCACTGGGGATTAGTAGCCCATGGAGAACCCATCCTTGCCCCATAGAGAGTCACTGGGGATTAGTAGCCCATAGAGAAGCCATCCTTGCCCCATAGAGAGTCACTGGGGATTAGTAGCCCATAGAGAAGCCATCCTTGCCCCATAGAGAGTCACTGGGGATTAGTAGCCCATAGAGAAGCCATCCTTGCCCCATAGAGAGTCACTGGGGATTAGTAGCCCATGGAGAACCCATCCTTGCCCCATAGAGAGTCACTGGGGATTAGTAGCCCATAGAGAAGCTATACTGGCCCCATAGAGAGTCACTGGGGATTAGTAGCCCATAGAGAAGCCATCCTTGCCCCATAGAGAGTCACTGGGGATTAGTAGCCCATAGAGAAGCCATCCTTGCCCCATAGAGAGTCACTGGGGATTAGTAGCCCATAGAGAAGCCATCCTTGCCCCATAGAGAGTCACTGGGGATTAGTAGCCCATAGAGAACCCATCCTTGCCCCATAGAGAGTCACTGGGGATTAGTAGCCCATGGAGAACCCATCCTTGCCCCATAGAGAGTCACTGGGGATTAGTAGCCCATGGAGAACCCATCCTTGCCCCATAGAGAGTCACTGGGGATTAGTAGCCCATAGAGAAGCCATCCTTGCCCCATAGAGAGTCACTGGGGATTAGTAGCCCATAGAGAAGCCATCCTTGCCCCATAGAGAGTCACTGGGGATTAGTAGCCCATAGAGAACCCATCCTTGCCCCATAGAGAGTCACTGGGGATTAGTAGCCCATAGAGAAGCCATCCTTGCCCCATAGAGAGTCACTGGGGATTAGTAGCCCATGGAGAACCCATCCTTGCCCCATAGAGAGTCACTGGGGATTAGTAGCCCATGGAGAACCCATCCTTGCCCCATAGAGAGTCACTGGGGATTAGTAGCCCATGGAGAACCCATCCTTGCCCCATAGAGAGTCACTGGGGATTAGTAGCCCATAGAGAAGCCATCCTTGCCCCATAGAGAGTCACTGGGGATTAGTAGCCCATAGAGAAGCCATCCTTGCCCCATAGAGAGTCACTGGGGATTAGTAGCCCATAGAGAACCCATCCTTGCCCCATAGAGAGTCACTGGGGATTAGTAGCCCATAGAGAAGCCATCCTTGCCCCATAGAGAGTCACTGGGGATTAGTAGCCCATGGAGAACCCATCCTTGCCCCATAGAGAGTCACTGGGGATTAGTAGCCCATAGAGAAGCCATCCTTGCCCCATAGAGAGTCACTGGGGATTAGTAGCCCATGGAGAACCCATCCTTGCCCCATAGAGAGTCACTGGGGATTAGTAGCCCATAGAGAACCCATCCTTGCCCCATAGAGAGTCACTGGGGATTAGTAGCCCATAGAGAAGCCATCCTTGCCCCATAGAGAGTCACTGGGGATTAGTAGCCCATGGAGAACCCATCCTTGCCCCATAGAGAGTCACTGGGGATTAGTAGCCCATGGAGAAGCTATACTGGCCCCATAGAGAGTCACTGGGGATTAGTAGCCCATAGAGAAGCCATCCTTGCCCCATAGAGAGTCACTGGGGATTAGTAGCCCATGGAGAACCCATCCTTGCCCCATAGAGAGTCACTGGGGATTAGTAGCCCATGGAGAAGCTATACTGGCCCCATAGGGAATCCCTGGGGCCTGACTCTCCATAGGGAACCCTGGACTCACCCTTCGGGCCTTCTCCCAGACCTGATTGAGGCGGACCAGGCGGAACTCGGGGGCGGCTGTGGGTCCCTCGTTGGCCTCCTTGGAGTACTTTCCGAGTCCCGAAGCCTCGCTGAGAAAGAAGAGGAGCAGAAGCCCCAAAAGCGCCTGGCTCTGGCTCTGGCTCGGCGGCTTCATGGCGTCTCTCTCAGTCTCTCTGGATATTAGGAATGGAATGAACCCGAAGTACTACGACTCCCACGATGCACCGCTCCGGCCTGGAGATCACGTGCGGATAAGCCCCCGCTCCTATTGGTTGCAGCGGTTCCGGGTTTGACGACGCGCGATCTGATTGGCCGAGCTGGTTGCGGTGCCAGCCAATGGAAGAAGAGAACCCTCGCCCGTAGAGATAGGAAAACGATAGAGCACAAAGAGGTGTTGTTTTCTCGGACGGGAAAATAATAAAGACCAAAGAATTGGACTATTTCTCTCTTCACTCTCAACCGCCCTTTCTTCTGATTGGCCGCTTCCGAGCGTTCTGCGACGCCCATTGGCTACTCACCTTCCCGGAAGAGGAGGGGCGGAGATTGTCCCGCCTGTTCGTTGCCCAGGCAACCAGTGTCTTCCCCGGACCGCGCATGCGCAATACTGTATCCATCCATTCCTCCCTAAAAGGAGGCACTTGGACTCCAACTCCCATCGTCCCAATATAAATTACACTTTGTTGGACTCCAAATCCCATCACCCCGACACCAAGGACGCTTGGTTGGACTCCGGCTGCCATTATCCCAAGACAAAGTACACTTTGTTGGACTCCAACTCCCATCATCCCAGCACAAACCACACTGTATTGGACTCCAACTCCCATCACCCCAAAACTAAGTACACTTTATTGGACTCCAATTCCCATCATCCCAATGCAAAGTCCACTTGGTTGGACTCCAAATCCCATCATCCCAATGCAAAGTACACTTGGTTGGACTCCAAATCCCATCATCCCAATGCAAAGTCCACTTGGTTGGACTCCAAATCCCATCATCCCAATGCAAAGTACACTTGGTTGGACTCCAAATCCCATCATCCCAATGCAAAGTACACTTGGTTGGACTCCAAATCCCATCATCCCAATGCAAAGTACACTTGGTTGGACTCCAAATCCCATCATCCCAATGCAAAGTCCACTTGGTTGGACTCCAAATCCCATCATCCCAATGCAAAGTACACTTGGTTGGACTCCAAATCCCATCATCCCAATGCAAAGTCCACTTGGTTGGACTCCAAATCCCATCATCCCAATGTAAAGTCCACTTGGTTGGACTCTATGATACGATAGAACCCTGTTTAGGTATTCAAAGGGATGCCATATTGAGGAGGGAGGGAGGGAGGGAGCTTTTTTTCTGCTGCTCCAGAGACTAGGACTCAATGGAGCGATGGATGCAAAGTATAGGAAAAGAGATCCCTATGGCTGTTACCTGAAAATCCAGTGGTTGAAAAGGTTGGAAGACAATTTCGTTGCCTGAAAGGCGAACGGGGAAACAAGAGGGTCAGCCATTTCAGATCTGACCCTTAGCCAACAGGGATGACCTGGTCAATGGGGTGCAAGCATGCACAGATATAGGGTGGGGGACGCCTGGCTTATGGAGACTTATATATTTCAAAGGGGGATCTAGGAATCCAAGTAGACTGGAAGTTGGACATGTGCCAACAGTGCAATGCTGCAGCTAAAAAGGCCAATGCGATCCTAGGCTGCGTCAATAGAAGAATAGTGCCGCACTGCCCCTGTTTTCCATCTCTTTTTATTTGAGGACTGGACAGGATACAAATCTAAGTTTAAAATTAAAAATAAACCATGTCTGTTCTGCGTTTGGGGATCAAGGGGACGTGGGGTAATAAATGTGGATTTGGGGTCCCGCTTTGGGCCAGATCCCTGGAGGGGTCCTCTCCAATCCCTCCCTTGGACCAATGACCACTTGACCTCTCAGGCATCCCAGGTTGTCTCTCCTCCAAGAGACCCCTGGCCTGGGGGGCAGCACTTTGACCCCAGGACCAGACTCCTCCAGCGCAGTCCTATGGTCAGTGTCTGCCGGACGTTGCCCTGGAGGACCTAGAGATTCCTAGAGAGGTGTCCTCTCTGCACCTGGTGACCCTGGTGGGGAACGGACACTCAGGCCTCCATGCCCACATCCTCCTTGGATGAAGGGGGCAGTAACTGGGTCAGTCAGCCCCACACCGACCTCCTCAGCTGGACACTGACTCTGCCAACCTGGCACCTCGGAAGCCATGTCCAGTCACACGGGGCTTGACCATCAAAGCATGGGGTGCCCCCCACCACCTGGCTGAAGGGTGTGGGGTCAACAGGCGGCCCTGGGCAAAGCGGCCCTGGGTGCAAAAGCCAAAGGGCGAAGGTGACCTTTGTCTGACCATCGCCTCCACCCTTTGCCCCCTCTGGCCCTTTCCTCTGGAGGGAACCAGCCCGACCCTCTTGGACCCTCTTTTTTATGGGACGATGGTAGCTGCAGCGCCCCCTTTCAGGCCTTGCCTCTTTTCCCCCAACGGCCCCCCAAACCCCTTCAACACATTCAGATATTGGAGGAGGGAGTGTACTTCCAAACATTTGCACTGGGGGGCAAGTGGTCAAGCCCTGGCAGGACCCCCCCCCCCCCCCCGCATGCAGCAACATTTGGCTGTTCCTGGAAAACCCCAAGGAGAAGGCCATGAAGCCCAATGAGTGGGGCAAAGGCCTTTAAAGCCCCCTTTGAGGGAAAGGGTCCCACTTTTGACCCCAGGGCCATTTGACCTCCTCCCAGTAACCCCATCCTTGCATAGCTGGGAAGGCTGTGGGCCAGTTGTGCCCCCAGCCAGACCCCTGTCCCACCACAGGAGATGGCCTGGCGGTCAAAAAGTGCGCACCGATGGCGAAACAGACCAAATCAAAGTCCAGAGTCCAGGGGTCTGGTCAGTGGGGTGGTAACCCCTGTGGTTAAAGTGTGCACCCCATGAAATGCTGGGATTCACTGATCAGAGGTCCTTGGCACACACAGTCCCATTCCCAGTTCGGGAATGACCACCAGTTCATGCGCAGACAGGCCTCCCCAACCCCGAGCCCCTTTTTCCTGGCAATGCGCCAGATGTGCGCAGGATCACTTCGACATCTGTGTATCTGAGGGACAGGAAGGAGGAAGAAGAAGGTGCCCAGAGCAAAACTGTCCCAAGGCACCTCCTCCCAGATCATGGCCATTTTGCGGCTCCCCTCTTCCACTGCACACCATCTCAAACCAACCCAGCTAATTGGCAACTAGGATGCTTAGAAGGCCATGAGTTGTCAGGTGAGGGGTCTGGCGAATGTGTGGCTGTGGGGCTTTGTGGTCCTGAAGCCCCCCAGAAGTCTCTCGCCATCACCCTCCATCAGCTGGCACAGACGCTGGTGACGGAGACGCCAGCCCCGGGGTCCACCAGGCCCAGCTCCTCCTGTTCGTTGACGCAGAGCTGGTAGCCGCAGCCCTTGCGGCGTGGCAAGGAGCCGGTCAGTCCAGCTGTGGTGGCGGTGGTGGCATCCGTCTTAGCCCGAGGGGGCAGCAGGAAGCCCACGCTGCCAGCGATCAGCATGTGCCAGATGCTGTGGATGTAGAAGTAGTTCTCCTCCGTCTCAACAAAGGCGTAGAGGAGCACGGCAGAGGCGGCGATCAGGGCGCCAGGGAGCAGGTAGAAGAGCCAGCGCTGCCAGGTCGGCGGGTAGCAGTGGCGCCGGCGGATGCTGCGCACCGTCTGCGGGGAAGCAAAGGGACACCAAGTGGAGTCGTTGGTCAAGATTCTTGGGGGCACGGGACCCCCACCACCACCGTCGATCCCACTCGGTCCAATCCTGGCTGCCCCAGTAGCCTCAGTACCAGTGTCCCTGGGGGTCTGAAGGGACGAGGAATGAGGACCCCCTTTTGGGGGAGGAACGGAACAGGGACCTTTGTGTCCTTACCCAAGCGATGGCCATGATCCCCAATGCGAAGAGGCTGGGTCCCAGCAGGTTCCAGAGTCCGTGGCGGTCAAGCTGCAGGGCCATGGAGAGAAGCATGGCTCCCAACAGGTACAGCACCTGCCCCCAGGTAGGAAGGAAGAACAGGTTAGAGAGCGATAATGAGAGACTCCCCAGGAAGGAACCTGCACAGTCTATGAGCAGATTGAGACCCAAAACCCGGCACATTCGTTTGCTTAAAAACAGGTCTCTTGCAGGTAGCTATGGTCCCTTGATCCTCCTCCAAAA
Organism: Urosaurus nigricauda; assembly: GCA_034509955.1. Taxonomy (NCBI): domain Eukaryota; kingdom Metazoa; phylum Chordata; class Lepidosauria; order Squamata; family Phrynosomatidae; genus Urosaurus; species Urosaurus nigricauda. The sequence continues at coordinate 893,574 of JAOEGL010000002.1, forward strand.
ACAGGTTATGGGCCCAGGAGAGGATCTCAACTGACAAGATGACAGAGCAATGGATAGGCCAGGCAGCTCCAATTTAACTCCCACCATAAAGTTGGAAGGGACCCTAAAAAGGGCCCTGATCCAGTCCAACCCCCTTCATCTGCCATGCAGGAACTCTCATTCAAAGCATCCCAATTTTGACAGATGGCCATCCAGACTCTGTTTAAAGACCTCCAAGGAAGGAGACCCGAACAAGCTGTTTGTTTGAGCTGGTCTTATTTGCCATTTGGCCGCTTACACGTGTTGCCCACCTGCGCCGCCCCTTCCTTTACCTGCTTGACCACTGGCTGGAGCCGGGCCATGGCGATGACGGTCACCCAGACGGACATGAGGGACCCCAAGAAGTCGCAGAACTGCAGGACGTCATAGTCCATGATGCAGAAGACCACGATGCCTGGCTGGTCACAGGCATGGTAGAACTGGGGGAAGGAAAGTGGTCAGTTGGAGAAGGGTCTCTACTGCCCTCTTGACCACCCACCCACCCCACAGCCATCTCCCTCAACCAGAGGTACTTCAAGCCACCAGTAAGCCACTAGGTGACCATTGTTCCAACCAGTGGGATGGATAGGGGTGACCACATGCCCAACCCCCAAAACTCACCGTGGAGAAGAACATGGTGAAGATGTAGACGGCCGCCTCCGGGAAGTAGCTGCTACGGACGGCGATGACCACTGGAGGGATGAACATGAGATTGCTGAGGCAGAGGAGGAGTGTGGACAGGAGCTGGAAGCCGTAGGAGAAGGCATCTGCGTTGTCTGTACAGCCCCATCCACTCCACCCTGGGGGGCAGAGGTCAAGGGAGTCATCAGGGGTCAGGAGGGGGACCCACTTCCCCATAGGGAATCATGGGGGAATATTGGCCCACAGGGAATCACTGGGGAATATAGGCCCATAGGGAATCATGGGGGAATACTGGCCCACAGGGAATCACTGGGGAATATAGGCCCATAGGGAATCATGGGGGAATACTGGCCCATAGGGAATCATTGGGGAATACTGGACCATAGGGAATCATTGGGGAATGCTTGCCCATAGGGAATCATTGAGGAATACTGGCCCATAGGGAATCATTGGGGAATACTGGCCCATAGGGAACCATTGGGGAATACTGGCCCATAGGGAACCATTGGGGAATACTGGCCCATAGGGAACCATTGGGGAATACTGGCCCATATAGAATCATTGGGGAATATTGGCCCATAGGGAATCATTGAGGAATAGTGGCCCATAGGGAATTATTGGGGTATACTGGCCCATAGGGAATTATTGGGGTATACTGGTCCATAGATAATCATTGGGGAATAGTGGACCATAGGGAAACATTGCCACCGTGTGACCCCAGCATCTCCAAGCTCAGGGCCAGGCGCCTCTCCTCCGACAGGGTCCGAGGGGACAGTGGCCCTTTGGCTGACCCAGGGCCCTCTCCAGCCGCCCTCCTTGACCCACTCACCAGCTTTGCACTCGCAGGCCGCATAGAGGTAGTTGTTGGTGCGCATGAGCTTGCACTGGCCATAGGGTCCACAGTCATTGATGCAAGGCGAGAGGTACGTCCGTAGGTACACCTCAGCCGTCACGTTCCCACACGGTTCCAACCTGTGACAAATCCATCTAATCATTGCCTTCTCTAGCCCACATTTTACAAGCTTGTTTGCAAGAATGTCACAGGAAACCTTGTCAAAGGCCTTGGATATACTATATGTAAATAGGAAAGAGATCTACTCCATGCCACAAAGGGAAGCATCACCTGGGAAGCCTTCCTCTTCTTCCCAGAGTTATGGGGCTCTTCTCCTCCCATGGATTCAAAAGCGAACATGCCATTTGGCCATGCCATCCCTCACCCCCATCTTATGCCCCTTATTTTGGAAATTTGTCCTTAATAGGCCAAAGAGGGGGCTGGAACTGATGTCATATTGAGGAGGGAGCAATGGATGCAAACTGCTGGAGCAATGGAGCAATGGATGCTCCCTCAATATAACAATCCTTCAAATATTTAAACAGGACTATCCTATCACCCCTCAACCTTCTCCTCTCCAGCTCCCTAAGTCGTTCCTCATAGGGCTTCATGGTTTCCAGACCCTTCACCATTTTAGTTGCCCTCCTTTGGACACAGTTCCAGTTTCTCCGCATCCATTTTGAATTGTGAGGCCCAGAACTGGACACAGGATTATTCCAGGTTGGAGCCTGACCAAAGCAGAATAGAGTGGCACTATTCCTTCCCTTGATCTGGACACTAGACTTCTATTGATGCAGCCTAAAATCACATTGGGCTATTTAGCTGCCGCATCGCGCTGTTGGCTCATGTTCATCCTGTGGTCTGCTGCATCACGCTGTTGGCTCATGTTCATCTTGTGGACTACTAGGAAAGGGACTCCTAGATCCCTTTCACACATAGTCAGACATAATTGGGCAGGGGTCTCCCCACACAGAGACCTTGCCAGGAATGCCCCATAGGGCTCTCTTACCCCCGATCCGTGGCACAGAGCGAGCGCAGGCTCAGGTACCAGCTCCCCGTCTGTGGGTAGGGGATCCTCAGGCGTGCCAGGGGGGTCGTGGCATTGATGGAGAGCAGGAACCCTGCCAGGAGCTCTGCCAAAGACAAGTGAAAAACGGGTAAGAGGCAAATGGGTCCCCGTGCCCACCCTCCCACAACCCCCATGGCTGCCCCCCAGGCCTTACCTGTCTGGCAGGTGATGGAGGAGGCGTTCTCTTCAGAGGCCAGAGGGACCTCATGGTTCAAGCAGGCAAAAACAGTGGCGTTTTCCCCCCGCAGAGAGGACTGTGGGAGGAAGAAGATCCCCACCCCATTACATTCTGGTTGTTGGGGGTCCTGTGGAAGGTGTAGGGAGCTCACCTGGCATGGATAGGAGGGCTAGGTTGTCTCTGAAATAAATGTTTCAAAATGAAAAGGGCCCTAGTGCTGATGGCCTCTTCCCTGGGGGTCACCTGTGTTCCCAGACCACATGTCCGTGTCCCCCCAGACCTGACCTGACCTGACTTGACCAGACCTGACCTGACCAGACCAGACCAGACCTGACTTGACCAGACTTGACCAGACCTGACCTGACCTGACCTGACCACACTTAACTTGACCAGTCCAGACCTGACCAGACCTTACCTGACCAGACTGTCCTGACCTGACCTGATCTGGCTAGACCTGGCCTGACCTGACCAGACCAGACCAGACCTGACCTGACCAGACTTGACCAGACCTGACCAGACCAGACCTGAGTAGGCCAAACCAGACTAGGTGGTCTCTGGAATAAATGTTTCCCCAGACCTGACCTGACCTGACCAGACTTGACCAGACCTGACCAGAACAGAACAGACCTGACCAGAACAGAACAGAACAGACCTGACCTGGCCAGACTTGACCAGACCAGACCAGGTGAGACCTGACCTGACCAGACCACTCCAGCCCCACAAGGTCCCCCTCCTCCTCTTGGTAAGTCGGTCAGCAGACACACCGTGTTCAGCCGGAGCTCCAGGTTGAGGATGCCCCCGCTGTCCAGCACCGGCAAGAGGTGGATGGCAAAGATGGCCGGCCGATCAGGGGGCACCGAGACATTGGGTCCAAAGAAGATGTAGAAGTGGACGGAGAAGGTGTCCAGCTCATTCCGAAGGGTGGGCCGGATGGGCCAGCAGCGCTCGCTGGACGCCGGGGGTGAGGTGGGCGGCGACATGTGCCTGGTGCCGTTTGGAGGGGAGGGGGGCAAGGTGTCCGCAGAGGCCAGACCCCCAACGGAGCCAAAGGAGTGGGGCATGTTCAGGTTGGAGCCGGTCAGCTGGAAGAGCGGGCGGCCCAGACCCACCTGGGTACAGTCTATGGAAGAGACAGACAGCAGAGAGTGGTCACCACATGGGCATGGTCAGCCTCTCGTCAACTCTGTGGTCAGCCTCCAACAGACACTGACCATAGGACTGTGTTGGAGGACACACACACACCTCGCACACCCCACTTACCTTTAAGCTGGACCCCCAACTGGAAGCTGAGGTTCCCCACGGCGGGGGTCCCGGGGGCCCTCTCCACCACCAGGTAGTACCAATTTTGCCAGAAAGGCAGCTCCAGGCGCAGGCGGCAGGGCGATCGCTCACGGCGACAGTCCACGGCAGTGGAGTTGTGCAGCGGCGGGGCTTTGCCGCGGAGCTTGAGCCACAGTGGACATCCCTCCCGGCCTTGACCGGACCCTTGGCAGCCCCTCAGCTGGACCAAAACCCTGGAAGTGTAGCTTGGGACGAAGACCCTGCCAGTAAGAAGAGAGAAAGAGGGTTAGAGTTGACCATAGAGTTGCCCTGGAGGACCTAGAGATTCCTAGAGAGGACACTCTCAGGCCTTTGTGGCTCCTCCAGCGCAGTTCTATGGTCAGTGTCTGGCTCTGCATCCCTAACCCTAAGGTCAGGGCCCATCCATGGGTCAACTCACTTGTAGAGGAGGGATCGGCTGTGGGGGGCGAGGAGGTGCTCCGTCACGTAACCCGGGTAGAGGACGCGGATGCCCAGGAGGCGCTGGACGATGAGCTGCGGCTGGAAGAGGTATTGGCAATCCTCAGCAAGGCCCTGTCCAAATAAAATAAAATCATAGTTATAGAATTTACCATGCAGGAATACATAGAATTCTGTCATGCAGGAATACATAGAACCATAGAATCATAGAGTTCGAAGAGACCCCCCAAAGGGCCCTGGTCAACCAATAGCAAATCTAATATTTTAAGAGTTAGAAGGCCTGGAAATAGGCTTGGAAATACTGTTTTTGTAATAGGTAACATTTACCCAAAGCAGAGCCTAAATGTCTGCATTTGCCGAAACAAAGGATGTTGGGGTGTTTGCTAATAAGATAGTGAGTAAACACAGTCCTGATAGCGGGATTGATCGTGGTACAAATACCTTTGTTTAAAACAGGTTATCTGTAATCATTGTGGGAATGCGATGTACTTATGCTGAAGTTCTATTTAACAATCCATGATTCATAGAATCATAGAACCATAGAGTTGGAAGAGACCCCAAGAAGGGCCCTGATCCAGTCCGACCCCAACATCTGCCATGCAGGAACTCTCAATCAAAGCATCTCCGTTGACAGATGGCCCTCCAGCCTCTGGACCCACAGTCCCTCCCACGACCTTCCCAGTGATCCATTGGACCAGTCAAGGGGTTATGAATAGGATCAAGCTCCTGTTGGGGGTGCTTCCCCCCCCCCCCGAGTCCCACCTTGACCGAGATCTTGCCCTGCTCCTTGGGCAAATGGGCAGCCAGGAACCAGTCTCCGGGCAGTGGGCTGGTGATGTTGAAGACCCCGGTGGTCCGGTTGGGCAGCGTCCAGGTGAGGGTCAAGGCGAAGGAGCCGGGGATGGCCGTCTCCCGGGGGAAGTGGGCGCGGAGGGGGTTGATGACCGGTGGGGCCCCTGGACGGAAATACCTGCCAAGGAAAGGGTCACAGAATCATGGAGTTGGAAGAGACCCCCATGAAGGGCCATCTGATCCAACCCCATTCTGCCATGCAGGAATACAAAGAATCATAGAGTTGGAAGAGACCCCTAGAAGCGCCCTGATCCAGTCCAGCCCCATTCTGCCATGCAGGAATTCTCAATCATAGGACCATAGAGTTAGAAGAGACCTCAAGGAGGGCCCTGATCCAGTCTGACCCCATTCTGTCATGAGGGAATACATAGAATCATAGAAGCATAGAGTTGGAAGAGACCCCCAAGAAGGGCCCTGATCCAGTCCAACCCCATTCTGCCATGCAGGAACTCTCCATCATAGAACCATAGAGTTGGAAGGGATCCCAAGAAGGCACCAGGCTTCCTGAGAACTGGGACTATAACTATAATCGTGGGACTATAATATAACTATAGTGTGGAACTATATTATTATTATTATTATTATTATTATTATCTGGGCAGGAAGGGGACTTCATCCTCCTTCCATTTTGAGGGAAAGAAATAGAGGTCTTCTCATTTTGTCTGAGCCCCCAAACTCTCTTGCAATCCTTCTTCCTTGCTCTGGATAGAAGACGGACGATGACCGCCAAGGACCCCACCAGGAGGCTGTGTCCACCTTAGAAGGGATTGATCAGTTCCAAATGCAACTGGATATTAAAAGGTCACTATGGAGACCCTACAAGGGGCAGCAAAGCCGACCATCCCGTCCAGCCTGGATGAGGGCAAGGCACCAATGGGTCCCAGCTGGAGCTGTGGGGCAAGAACTGGATCACCCCAAAAGCCCTGGGTTCCAGGTGCCCAAAGTCCTGGGTTCCAAGTGTGCAAAGTCCTGGGTTCGGGTGTACAAAGTCCTGGGTTCCAGGTGGCAAAAGTCCTGGTTTCTAGGTCTCTGCCACCCTAAGATTTCTGGGCCAAAACCTGAGACCAAGGTCCAGCCCTCAGTTGTAGAGGAATTTTTCCATTTGCAAACATGAAAGCCTTTGTCTATCGCATTAAAACAGGGAATTTCCTACCAATTAGACATAAAGTTAATCTAGCTCTTCCTCTTAGGAAATGACCAGTTAAATATTACCAGTACCCAAATCCAAAGGTCAAGGCACAATGATTAACCCAACATGCTATGATTAACCAGCCATCCTGTATTTTTAACTACCTGTTTGTTTCTACCTATAAAAGTAAGAGACTTGTTGGTTGCAAGGGTCAATTGAATTGGCCAATGGTGTGATGCTGCAGCGAAAAAGGCCAATGTGATTCTAGGCTGCATCAATAGAACTATAGTGTTAGGGAGATAAAAAATGAAATGCATAGATATAGGATGGAGGACACGTGCCTTAAGGAGACTTGTATGTGTGAAATGGGGATCTAGGAGTCCAAGTAGACCAGAAGTTGAACATGAGTCAAGGGTGTGATGCAGCAGCTAAAAAGGCCAATACGATCCTAGGCTGCATCAATAGGATCAAGGGAAGGAATAGGGCCACTCTATTCTGCCTTGGTCAGGTCCAGGATGCTGGGAAATTCTGGGCCAGAGTTGGACCCCCAAGGGTCGGTCAAGGGGTTTTGTGGGAAAAAAAGTAGACTCACACGGTGACGCTGCGGTCGGGGCATCGGTCCCCAAAGGTGCCTCCTTGTTCCTTGAAGGTGATGAGGTTCCAGACGGCGACCACAGTGTCCTCCGGGATCCGGAAGTGGAACAGTTCGCTGCTGGTGAAGGAGCGGAAGGGGCTCAGCTTTCGGGGGGTCCGGGTGAAGTAGTCCGTCACAAAGAGACCCTCTGGAAGAAAGAGAGAGAGAAATAGCTGTCAATCGGGGTTGCTTTGATTGAGAGTTCCTGCATGGCAGAGGAGGGTTCTATGTATTCCTGCATGGCAGAAGAGGGTTGGACTATATGACCCTCAGTAGTCCCTTCTGACTCTAGGATCCTATGTATCCCTGCATGGCAGAAGAGGGTTGGACTATACGACCCTTAGCAGTCCCTTCCGACTCTAGGATCCTATGTATCCCTGCATGGCAGAAGAGGGCTGGACTATATGACCCTTAGCAGTCCCTTCCGACTCTAGGATCCTATGTATCCCTGCATGGCAGAAGAGGGTTGGACTATATGACCCTTAGCAGTCCCTTCCAACTCTAGGATCCTATGTATTCCTGCATGGCAGAAGAGGGTTGGACTATATGACCCTTAGCAGTCCCTTCCAACTCTAGGATCCTATGTATTCCTGCATGGCAGAAGAGGGTTGGACTATATGACCCTTAGCAGTCCCTTCCGACTCTAGGATCCTATGTATCCCTGCATGGCAGAAGAGGGTTGGACTATATGACCCTCAGTAGTCCCTTCTGACTCTAGGATCCTATGTATCCCTGCATGGCAGAAGAGGGTTGGACTATACGACCCTTAGCAGTCCCTTCTGACTCTAGGATCCTATGTATCCCTGCATGGCAGAAGAGGGTTGGACTATATGACCCTCAGTAGTCCCTTCTGACTCTAGGATCCTATGTATCCCTGCATGGCAGAAGAGGGCTGGACTATATGACCCTTAGCAGTCCCTTCCGACTCTAGGATCCTATGTATTCCTGCATGGCAGAAGAGGGTTGGACTATATGACCCTTAGCAGTCCCTTCCGACTCTAGGATCCTATGTATCCCTGCATGGCAGAAGAGGGTTGGACTATATGACCCTTAGTCCCTTCCAACTCTAGGATCCTATGTATTCCTGCATGGCAGAAGAGGGTTGGACTATATGACCCTTAGCAGTCCCTTCCAACTCTAGGATCCTATGTATTCCTGCATGGCAGAAGAGGGTTGGACTATATGACCCTTAGTCCCTTCCAACTCTAGGATCCTATGTATTCCTGCATGGCAGAAGAGGGCTGGACTATATGACCCTTAGCAGTCCCTTCCAACTCTAGGATCCTATGTATTCCTGCATGGCAGAAGAGGGTTGGACTATATGACCCTTAGTCCCTTCCAACTCTAGGATCCTATGTATTCCTGCATGGCAGAAGAGGGTTGGACTATATGACCCTTAGCAGTCCCTTCCAACTCTAGGATCCTATGTATTCCTGCATGGCAGAAGAGGGTTGGACTATATGACCCTTAGTCCCTTCCAACTCTAGGATCCTATGTATTCCTGCATGGCAGAAGAGGGTTGGACTATATGACCCTTAGCAGTCCCTTCCGACTCTAGGATCCTATGTATCCCTGCATGGCAGAAGAGGGTTGGACTATATGACCCTTAGCAGTCCCTTCCAACTCTAGGATCCTATGTATCCCTGCATGGCAGAAGAGGGTTGGACTATATGACCCTTAGCAGTCCCTTCCGACTCTAGGATCCTATGTATTCCTGCATGGCAGAAGAGGGTTGGACTATATGACCCTTAGCAGTCCCTTCCGACTCTAGGATCCTATGTATTCCTGCATGGCAGAAGAGGGTTGGACTATATGACCCTCAGTAGTCCCTTCTGACTCTAGGATCCTATGTATCCCTGCATGGCAGAAGAGGGCTGGACTATATGACCCTTAGCAGTCCCTTCCAACTCTAGGATCCTATGTATTCCTGCATGGCAGAAGAGGGTTGGACTATATGACCCTTAGCAGTCCCTTCCGACTCTAGGATCCTATGTATCCCTGCATGGCAGAAGAGGGTTGGACTATATGACCCTTAGTCCCTTCCAACTCTAGGATCCTATGTATTCCTGCATGGCAGAAGAGGGTTGGACTATATGACCCTTAGCAGTCCCTTCCAACTCTAGGATCCTATGTATTCCTGCATAGCAGAAGAGGGTTGGACTATATGACCCTTAGCAGTCCCTTCCAACTCTAGGATCCTATGTATTCCTGCATGGCAGAAGAGGGCTGGACTATATGACCCTTAGCAGTCCCTTCCGACTCTAGGATCCTATGTATTCCTGCATGGCAGAAGAGGGTTCTATGTATTCCTGCATGGCAGAAGGGGGCTGGACTATATGACCCTTAGCAGTCCCTTCCAACTCTAGGATCCTATGTATTCCTGCATGGCAGAAGAGGGTTGGACTATATGACCCTTAGCAGTCCCTTCCAACTCTAGGATCCTATGTATTCCTGCATGGCAGAAGAGGGCTGGACTATATGACCCTTAGCAGTCCCTTCCAACTCTAGGATCCTATGTATTCCTGCATGTATTCCTGCATGGCAACTCTAGGAACCTATGTATTCCTGCATGGCAGAAGAGGCTTGGACTAACTCTCCATTGACAGATGGCCATCCAGCCTCCGCTTAGAGACCCCCAGGAGCTGGAGGCGATGCCAGATGGCCACTTGGGGGGCTTCTGCCATCTGCGACCCTCAGAGGCCCAAATTGGGGGGGGGGGGAGGGGGCTTCTCTAGGGCTGGCCTTGGCTGGGGAGGGGCTGCTCTCCTCGACTAGCTTCCCTCTGGGTCCCATGCAAATGTAAGGGGGCTTGGGGGTGCTATGGGGTGGGAGATGGGGCAGGCAGGGTCTTGGGAAGGGGCTGCCCCCCTTTCTTTCCAATGTTGGGGGGGCACTGATGCCAAAGGCTTCCCTTTTGGGGGCCGCACACATATATGCATCACAGGGGAGACTCTCCTGCCAGCCCCCCAAGTGTCTCTGGGGTCTCTTCGCAATGGGTCCTGGGGAAAAGAGGAGGACATCCCCCCCTCAAGGGAGGGAGGGAAGAAGGAAGGATGGATGAAAGGAAAGAAAGGAAGGAGGAAGGAGGAAGGCAGGGAGAGAGGGAAGAAGGGAAGAAGGAGGGAAGGAAGAAGAGAAGGAAGGAAGGATTAATGGATGAAAGGGAAAAAATGAAAGGAAGGAAGGAAAGAGGGAGAGAGGGAGGGAGGGAGGGAAGGAAGGAAAGAGGGAAAGAAGGAAGGGAGGGAGGATAGAAGGAAGGAAGGAAGGAAGAAGAGAAGGAGGGAGGGAGGGAGGAAAGAAGGAAGGAAGGAAGGAAGGAAGGAAGAAGAGAAGGATGGATTAATGGATGAATGGAAAGAAGGGAAGAAGGAAGGAAAGACGGAGGGAAGGAGGGAGGGAAGGAAGGAAGGAAGGAAGGAAGGAAGAGGGTCTAGTGGGTCCCTGGGCGGCCTTCTCTGCTCCTCTCCCTTCAGCACCATCGGAGGTGGACAGCTCCCGGCCAGGGCCCAGGGACCGAGGCTGGGCTCCCCTCGTCCTCCCCTTCCTTCCTTCCTTCCTTCCTTCCTTCCTTTCATTCATTCATTTATCCCTCCCTCCATCCCTGGCACTCACTGACCGGCGGCTGCGAGGGCGGGGCTGCCCCCGAAGAGGAAGAAGAGCCGGAGCCAGGCCCCCGGGACCCTCAGCACCAGCAGCAGCACCAGCAGCCCCGGACCCAGGACCCCCATCTTCCTCCCCACCATCGGCTCCGGAGAGAGGAGGGGGCTATGACGTCACGGCCCCAGACCCCGCCCTCCCCCGCGCCATTGGACGCCCCGGACGCCAATCACCGCTGGCACCGCCCACCACCTCTAGGATCCTCTGTATTCCTGCATGACAGAAGGGGGTTGGACTATATGTCCCTTAGGACTCCCTTCCAACTCTAGGATCCTCTGTATTCCTGCATGGCAGAAGGGGGTTGGACTATATGTCCCTTAGGACTCCCTTCCAACTCTAGGATCCTCTGTATTCCTGCATGGCAGAAGGGGGTTGGACTATATGTCCCTTAGGACTCCCTTCCAACTCTAGGATCCTCTGTATTCCTGCATGGCAGAAGGGGGTTGGACTATATGTCCCTTAGGACTCCCTTCCAACTCTAGGATCCTCTGTATTCCTGCATGACAGAAGGGGGTTGGACTATATGTCCCTTAGGACTCCCTTCCAACTCTAGGATCCTCTGTATTCCTGCATGACAGAAGGGGGTTGGACTATATGTCCCTTAGGACTCCCTTCCAACTCTAGGATCCTATGCATTCCTGCATTACAGAAGGGGGTTGGACTATATGTCCCTTAGGACTCCCTTCCAACTCTAGGATCCTCTGTATTCCTGCATGACAGAAGGGGGTTGGACTATATGTCCCTTAGGACTCCCTTCCAACTCTAGGATCCTCTGTATTCCTGCATGGCAGAAGGGGGTTGGACTATATGTCCCTTAGGACTCCCTTCCAACTCTAGGATCCTCTGTATTCCTGCATGGCAGAAGGGGGTTGGACTATATGTCCCTTAGGACTCCCTTCCAACTCTAGGATCCTCTGTATTCCTGCATGGCAGAAGGGGGTTGGACTATATGTCCCTTAGGACTCCCTTCCAACTCTAGGATCCTCTGTATTCCTGCATGGCAGAAGGGGGTTGGACTATATGTCCCTTAGGACTCCCTTCCAACTCTAGGATCCTCTGTATTCCTGCATGACAGAAGGGGGTTGGACTATATGTCCCTTAGGACTCCCTTCCAACTCTAGGATCCTATGCATTCCTGCATGACAGAAGGGGGTTGGACTATATGTCCCTTAGGACTCCCTTCCAACTCTAGGATCCTATGCATTCCTGCATGACAGAAGGGGGTTGGACTATATGTCCCTTAGGACTCCCTTCCAACTCTAGGATCCTATGCATTCCTGCATGGCAGAAGGGGGTTGGACTATATGTCCCTTAGGACTCCCTTCCAACTCTAGGATCCTCTGTATTCCTGCATGGCAGAAGGGGGTTGGACTATATGTCCCTTAGGACTCCCTTCCAACTCTAGGATCCTCTGTATTCCTGCATGGCAGAAGGGGGTTGGACTATATGTCCCTTAGGACTCCCTTCCAACTCTAGGATCCTATGCATTCCTGCATGACAGAAGGGGGTTGGACTATATGTCCCTTAGGACTCCCTTCCAACTCTAGGATCCTCTGTATTCCTGCATTACAGAAGGGGGTTGGACTATATGTCCCTTAGGACTCCCTTCCAACTCTAGGATCCTCTGTATTCCTGCATGACAGAAGGGGGTTGGACTATATGTCCCTTAGGACTCCCTTCCAACTCTAGGATCCTCTGTATTCCTGCATGACAGAAGGGGGTTGGACTATATGTCCCTTAGGACTCCCTTCCAACTCTAGGATCCTATGCATTCCTGCATGACAGAAGGGGGTTGGACTATATGTCCCTTAGGACTCCCTTCCAACTCTAGGATACTATGCATTCCTGCATTACAGGGGTTGGACTATATGTCCCTAAGGACTCCCTTCCAACTCTAGGATCCTATGCATTCCTGCATTACAGAAGGGGGTTGGACTATATGTCCCTTAGGACTCCCTTCCAACTCTAGGATCCTATGCATTCCTGCATGACAGAAGGGGGTTGGACTATATGTCCCTTAGGACTCCCTTCCAACTCTAGGATACTATGCATTCCTGCATTACAGGGGTTGGACTATATGTCCCTAAGGACTCCCTTCCAACTCTAGGATCCTATGCATTCCTGCATTACAGAAGGGGGTTGGACTATATGTCCCTTAGGACTCCCTTCCAACTCTAGGATCCTCTGTATTCCTGCATGACAGAAGGGGGTTGGACTATATGTCCCTTAGGACTCCCTTCCAACTCTAGGATCCTCTGTATTCCTGCATGGCAGAAGGGGGTTGGACTATATGTCCCTTAGGACTCCCTTCCAACTCTAGGATCCTCTGTATTCCTGCATGGCAGAAGGGGGTTGGACTATATGTCCCTTAGGACTCCCTTCCAACTCTAGGATCCTCTGTATTCCTGCATGGCAGAAGGGGGTTGGACTATATGTCCCTTAGGACTCCCTTCCAACTCTAGGATCCTCTGTATTCCTGCATGGCAGAAGGGGGTTGGACTATATGTCCCTTAGGACTCCCTTCCAACTCTAGGATCCTCTGTATTCCTGCATGACAGAAGGGGGTTGGACTATATGTCCCTTAGGACTCCCTTCCAACTCTAGGATCCTCTGTATTCCTGCATGACAGAAGGGGGTTGGACTATATGTCCCTTAGGACTCCCTTCCAACTCTAGGATCCTCTGTATTCCTCATGACAGAAGGGGGTTGGACTATATGTCCCTTAGGACTCCCTTCCAACTCTAGGATCCTCTGTATTCCTGCATGACAGAAGGGGGTTGGACTATATGTCCCTTAGGACTCCCTTCCAACTCTAGGATCCTCTGTATTCCTGCATGGCAGAAGGGGGTTGGACTATATGTCCCTTAGGACTCCCTTCCAACTCTAGGATCCTATGCATTCCTGCATGGCAGAAGGGGGTTGGACTATATGTCCCTTAGGACTCCCTTCCAACTCTAGGATCCTCTGTATTCCTGCATGGCAGAAGGGGGTTGGACTATATGTCCCTTAGGACTCCCTTCCAACTCTAGGATCCTCTGTATTCCTGCATGACAGAAGGGGGTTGGACTATATGTCCCTTAGGACTCCCTTCCAACTCTAGGATCCTCTGTATTCCTGCATGACAGAAGGGGGTTGGACTATATGTCCCTTAGGACTCCCTTCCAACTCTAGGATCCTATGCATTCCTGCATGACAGAAGGGGGTTGGACTATATGTCCCTTAGGACTCCCTTCCAACTCTAGGATCCTATGCATTCCTGCATTACAGAAGGGGGTTGGACTATATGTCCCTTAGGACTCCCTTCCAACTCTAGGATCCTCTGTATTCCTGCATGACAGAAGGGGGTTGGACTATATGTCCCTTAGGACTCCCTTCCAACTCTAGGATCCTCTGTATTCCTGCATGGCAGAAGGGGGTTGGACTATATGTCCCTTAGGACTCCCTTCCAACTCTAGGATCCTCTGTATTCCTGCATGGCAGAAGGGGGTTGGACTATATGTCCCTTAGGACTCCCTTCCAACTCTAGGATCCTCTGTATTCCTGCATGGCAGAAGGGGGTTGGACTATATGTCCCTTAGGACTCCCTTCCAACTCTAGGATCCTCTGTATTCCTGCATGACAGAAGGGGGTTGGACTATATGTCCCTTAGGACTCCCTTCCAACTCTAGGATCCTCTGTATTCCTGCATGACAGAAGGGGGTTGGACTATATGTCCCTTAGGACTCCCTTCCAACTCTAGGATCCTCTGTATTCCTGCATGACAGAAGGGGGTTGGACTATATGTCCCTTAGGACTCCCTTCCAACTCTAGGATACTATGCATTCCTGCATTACAGGGGTTGGACTATATGTCCCTTAGGACTCCCTTCCAACTCTAGGATCCTATGCATTCCTGCATTACAGAAGGGGGTTGGACTATATGTCCCTTAGGACTCCCTTCCAACTCTAGGATCCTATGCATTCCTGCATTACAGAAGGGGGTTGGACTATATGTCCCTTAGGACTCCCTTCCAACTCTAGGATCCTATGCATTCCTGCATGGCAGAAGGGGGTTGGACTATATGTCCCTTAGGACTCCCTTCCAACTCTAGGATCCTATGCATTCCTGCATTACAGAAGGGGGTTGGACTATATGTCCCTTAGGACTCCCAACTCTAGGATCCTATGCATTCCTGCATTACAGAAGGGGGTTGGACTATATGTCCCTTAGGACTCCCTTCCAACTCTAGGATCCTCTGTATTCCTGCATGGCAGAAGGGGGTTGGACTATATGTCCCTTAGGACTCCCTTCCAACTCTAGGATCCTCTGTATTCCTGCATGACAGAAGGGGGTTGGACTATATGTCCCTTAGGACTCCCTTCCAACTCTAGGATCCTCTGTATTCCTGCATGGCAGAAGGGGGTTGGACTATATGTCCCTTAGGACTCCCTTCCAACTCTAGGATCCTCTGTATTCCTGCATGGCAGAAGGGGGTTGGACTATATGTCCCTTAGGACTCCCTTCCAACTCTAGGATCCTCTGTATTCCTGCATTACAGAAGGGGGTTGGACTATATGTCCCTTAGGACTCCCTTCCAACTCTAGGATCCTCTGTATTCCTGCATGACAGAAGGGGGTTGGACTATATGTCCCTTAGGACTCCCTTCCAACTCTAGGATCCTCTGTATTCCTGCATGGCAGAAGGGGGTTGGACTATATGTCCCTTAGGACTCCCTTCCAACTCTAGGATCCTATGCATTCCTGCATGGCAGAAGGGGGTTGGACTATATGTCCCTTAGGACTCCCTTCCAACTCTAGGATACTATGCATTCCTGCATTACAGGGGTTGGACTATATGTCCCTTAGGACTCCCTTCCAACTCTAGGATCCTATGCATTCCTGCATTACAGAAGGGGGTTGGACTATATGTCCCTTAGGACTCCCTTCCAACTCTAGGATCCTCTGTATTCCTGCATGACAGAAGGGGGTTGGACTATATGTCCCTTAGGACTCCCTTCCAACTCTAGGATCCTCTGTATTCCTGCATGGCAGAAGGGGGTTGGACTATATGTCCCTTAGGACTCCCTTCCAACTCTAGGATCCTATGCATTCCTGCATGGCAGAAGGGGGTTGGACTATATGTCCCTTAGGACTCCCTTCCAACTCTAGGATCCTCTGTATTCCTGCATGACAGAAGGGGGTTGGACTATATGTCCCTTAGGACTCCCTTCCAACTCTAGGATCCTCTGTATTCCTGCATGACAGAAGGGGGTTGGACTATATGTCCCTTAGGACTCCCTTCCAACTCTAGGATCCTCTGTATTCCTGCATGACAGAAGGGGGTTGGACTATATGTCCCTTAGGATTCCCTTCCAACTCTAGGATCCTCTGTATTCCTGCATGACAGAAGGGGGTTGGACTATATGTCCCTTAGGACTCCCTTCCAACTCTAGGATCCTCTGTATTCCTGCATTACAGAAGGGGGTTGGACTATATGTCCCTTAGGATTCCCTTCCAACTCTAGGATCCTCTGTATTCCTGCATGACAGAAGGGGGTTGGACTATATGTCCCTTAGGACTCCCTTCCAACTCTAGGATCCTATGCATTCCTGCATGGCAGAAGGGGGTTGGACTATATGTCCCTTAGGACTCCCTTCCAACTCTAGGATCCTCTGTATTCCTGCATGGCAGAAGGGGGTTGGACTATATGTCCCTTAGGACTCCCTTCCAACTCTAGGATCCTCTGTATTCCTGCATGACAGAAGGGGGTTGGACTATATGTCCCTTAGGACTCCCTTCCAACTCTAGGATCCTCTGTATTCCTGCATGGCAGAAGGGGGTTGGACTATATGTCCCTTAGGACTCCCTTCCAACTCTAGGATCCTCTGTATTCCTGCATTACAGAAGGGGGTTGGACTATATGTCCCTTAGGACTCCCTTCCAACTCTAGGATCCTCTGTATTCCTGCATTACAGAAGGGGGTTGGACTATATGTCCCTTAGGATTCCCTTCCAACTCTAGGATCCTCTGTATTCCTGCATGGCAGAAGGGGGTTGGACTATATGACCCTTAGGACTCCCTTCCAACTCTAGGATCCTCTGTATTCCTGCATGGCAGAAGGGGGTTGGACTATATGACCCTTAGGACTCCCTTCCAACTCTAGGATCCTCTGTATTCCTGCATGGCAGAAGGGGGTTGGACTATATGACCCTTAGGACTCCCTTCCAACTCTAGGATCCTATGCATTCCTGCAGGGCAGAAGGGGGTTGGACTATATGTCCCTTAGGACTCCCTTCCAAGTCTAGGATCCTATGCATTCCTGCATGGCAGAAGGGGGTTGGACTATATGTCCCTTAGGACTCCCTTCCAACTCTAGGATCCTATGCATTCCTGCAGGGCAGAAGGGGGTTGGACTATATGTCCCTTAGGACTCCCTTCCAACTCTAGGATCCTATGCATTCCTGCAGGGCAGAAGGGGGTTGGACTATATGTCCCTTAGGACTCCCTTCCAACTCTAGGATCCTATGTATTCCTGCATGGCAGAAGGGGGTTGGACTATATGTCCCTTAGGACTCCCTTCCAAGTCTAGGATCCTATGCATTCCTGCATGGCAGAAGGGGGTTGGACTATATGTCCCTTAGGACTCCCTTCCAAGTCTAGGATCCTATGTATTCCTGCATGGCAGAAAAAAGTCAGAGGTGTAGAGCGGCGTCCCTTAAATACCAGGAGCAGTTGGCAACCTGCCCACCCACCCACTTAGTTGCCAAGAAGGCAGAGCCGTGCCATGCATGATGTGCAATTATGCACACATCCGTGGTCTATTCCTGCCAATGCCTTGCAAAAGGGAGTTTTGCAGAGGGCCTCCATCATTCAGGCATCAGCATTGGAGGAGGCTGTGTCTTTTTAGGGGCAGCTGAGGACTCCTTTTGCCATGATTTGAAATGGAGGAGCGCATGACAGCACCAAATCCCATGCTCAGGAGGGATACATTTAATGCGATGGAAAGTTGGCATTTGCACAGATGGAAGGAAAGGCAGCCGGGGGACACCTGGAGGCCTAAACTAAGTCCAGGCCTGACTTAGAATTATAAAACTGTGGAGTTGGAAGAGACCCCTGTTCCAGTCTCACTCCATTCCCACATGCAGGAATACATAGAATCCTAGAACCTTAGAGTTGGAAGGGACCCCAAGAAGGGCCCTGATCCAGTCCGACCCCCTTCTTCTGCCATGCAGGAACTCTCCATCAAAGCTTCCTCATTGACAGATGGCCATTCAGCCTCTGCTTTAAGACCTCCAAGGAAGGAGACTCCATCAAAATCTCCAAGGAAGGAGTGTGTTCCGCTGTCAAACAGCCCTTACTCTCAGGAAGTTCCTCCTAATGTTGAGGTGGAATCTCTTTTCCTGTGGTTTGCATCCATTGTTCTGCTTGTTCTGGTCTCTGCAGCAGCAGAAAACAAGCTTGCTCCCTCCTCAATGTGACATTATCCTTTCAAGTATTTAAACAGGGCAATCATATCACCTCTTAGCCTTCTCTTCTCCAGGCTAAACATCCCCAGAGCTGGAATCTCTTTTCCTGTTCTTTGCACCCACTGCTGCATTGTCTCCTATTCTCTGGAGCAGCAGAAAACAGGCTTGCTCCATCCTCAATAGGACCTCCCTTTAAATACTTGAACAGGGCTATTATATGCAGTGGTCATCTTTTACTGCCCTGATGGCCCAAGGGTCAAATGCCTGTCCTGCGGCTGCTCACCCACAAACCACAAGGCGGTGAGTTCAATATATAGTGTCTAGATCATGCCTTATGAGGAATGTCTTAGGGACCTTGGTCTGTGATATGATAGAGCCCTGTTTAAATATTTGAAGGGGTATTATCATATTGAGGAGGGAGCAAGCTTATTTTCTGCTACTCCAGAGACTAGGACACAATGGAGCAATGGATGGAAGCTCCAGGAAAAGAGATTCCACCTCAACATTAGGAGGAACTTCTTGAGAGTAAGGGCTGTTCAACAGTGGAAAATGCTGCCTTGGAGTCTCCTTCTTTGGAGGTATTTAAACAGAGGCTGGAAGGCCATCTGTCAGGGATGCTTTGATTGAGAGGTCCTGTATGGCTTTGATGGAGAGTTCCTGCATGGCAGAATGGGGTTGGACTGGATGGCCCTACTTGGGCTCTCTTCCAACTCTATGGCTTTATATATTCCTGCATGGCAGAAGAAGAGTTTGGACTGGATCAGGGCCCTTCTTGGGGTCTCTTCCAACTCTATGATGGTTCTATGCCCTTGTCCAGGGTGCTCCGGCCGGTTGCTGGGGCAATTGTCCAGTCTTCTGTTGCCTTGGGAACAGTGACCAGTGGCCATGGGGGGAGCCAAGGGTTCCCGCCACAGCTGTGTCCTGCCCTACTGTCACAGGTAGGTCAGTAGGTAGGTAGGTGGGGGCAAAGGTGGGCGGCAGAGACCCCCAAACCCCACATCAGCCCACTTCCCACCCATCTGTACCCATGCCCTTTGACCTCCAGACCCCATTTCATCATATTGTGCCTATTCTGATCTCTTTGACCTTTGGAAGGACATGCTCATAGCCTCTTTTTTAAGTGGTCCTCAATCTGTTGGTTGTGACCCCATTTGGGGGGTCAGGTTGGTGCCATAATCTATAATACTGTAGTGGGGCGGTTCCAACCTGTGGGTCGCAACCCCTTTGGGGGAGTCAAATGACCCTTTGACAGGGCTCACCTAAGAGCCAGGGTTGGAGCCATAATCTATAATACTCTAGTGCAGCAGTTCCCAACCTGTGGGTCGCAACTCCTTTGGGGGTCAGCATTGACGCCATCATCTATAATACTCTTCAGTGAGGCGGTTCCCAACCTGTGGGTCGCAACCCCTTTGGGGGTAAATGACCCTTTTACAGGGGTCGCCTAAGAGCCAGGGTTGGCGCCATCATCTATAATACTCTAGTGCAATGGTTCTCAGTCTGTGGGTCACAGCGACCCCTTTGGAGTCCCTGAACTGTGGGTCACGGCCATTAGGAAGGTCTTTGCAATGGGGCAGGCAGACCTCTTTGAAATGCTTTGGGGGTCCCTTCCTTGTGTCTCTTCCAGGGGAGCCATCATGGAAGAGGAAGAAGACCCCGTGGAAGACTTGGGGGTCACTTCTCCGGCCCCAGAACAGGAGGAGGGAGATGTGGGAGGCGAAGGCCAGCGGACCTCATCCACCGCCCAGGAGGTGGAAGAGGAGATCATGCCCCCAGCGTCCACCTCTTTGTGGGGTGACGAGGAGGAGACGGTCCTCCCGGCGTCCACATCGCTGGACGAAGACGGTGGCGGCGGCCGGAGGGAGACCACCTCCCTGCCCAGCTCCGAGCTGGAGACCTCTGACTCAGCCGCTCCACAGGACCGGGGTTTGGCTGAAACGTCATCCTCGCCACCGATGGAGACCTCCGAGGACCCTTCCTCATCCTCCCCAGCACCCACCTCGTCCTCATCCTGGAAGCGGCGCCAGCTGGTCCTAGAGGAGGACACGGTGAAGGACGCCAGCGAAGACAAGGAGGGCATCTGGACAGACCCCAGCTCCAGCCCGGAAGAGGAGCCGCAGAAGAAGGTGGCTAAAGGGAAAGCCCTGGCCAAGAAAGGAGCTCTGAGTAGGTCTCAAGCCAAGGCCGGACGCAGATGATCAGTGAGGCAGTGTGGGGTGAGAGGGCTATGGGTCCTTGCCTGGGCCCAGCACCTGTGGATTTGCCTTTGGAGGGTGAGAGGGGGAATATGGTTTCCCTATATTCCCCAACGATTCCCTATGGGCCAGTACTCCCCAATGATTCCCTATGGTTGCCTGTAAAATAACTCGCTTTCGGTTCATGTTCACGAATGGATCAGTTTGAAATGGGCCCACTCTGGCCATTTTGAATTCGACCTGTGCCCAGTTCGCATGCTTGCGCAGAATCGGTTTTATCCAAAAGGATGTGGGAAACATGTTGGGCCGGTTCCCGCTACCTTTAAAACTGGATTCACAGACAGGTTCGGACAACCGCAGTTTGCGCTTGAACCGATTCGCCATCTTTCTGGATAAATTGATTCTGCACAAGTGTGAATTGGAATTGATTTAAATTTGCCCTTTGGCCAGCTGGCCGGTTGGTCAGTGGGTCAGCTGCCTCTTTGGCCATGGTCAGTGGGTCAGCTATGAGTCGTTTCTCTCTCCCTCCGCAGACTACACAGTCCGGCCGGTCATTCCGGCCGAAAAGGCCGAACTGGTGTCTGTGGCCAAAGCGATGCACCGTGAGAACTTCGGCAAAAACGTCAAGGAGCTCTTCCACCTGGAGAAGGAGGCAGCCCTCAAGTCCATGCAAACAGGTATCTCTGGATCTGGGGGGGCATGAAGGATCCTTGGGACCCCCAAGTCACTTTTGGGGGTTCCTTCCTACTCTAGGATCCTATGTATTCCTGCATAGCAGAAGAGGGTTAGACTATCCCCCCCAACTCTAGCATCCTATGTATTCCTGCATGGCAAAAGAGGGTTGGATTCTATGACCCTTAGTGGTCCCTTCCAACTCTAGGATCCTATGTATTCCTGCAGGGCAAAAAGTAGATTGGACTATATGACCCTTAGTAGTCTCTTGTGACTCTAAGAACTCTAAGGCCCTTTTTGGGGTCTCTTCCAGTCTATGATCCTGTGATTCCATGTATTCCTGCATGGCAGAATGGGGTTGGACTAGATCTGGGCCCTTCTTGGGGTCTCTTCCAACTCTATGGTACTATCAATCTGTGAATCAAAGGGTCTCTTTCCTCTCTTCCAAGCAGAGACCACTAAGACGACCACTGGGTCAGGGACAGCCATGGGAGATAAGCTGGCCAGGGGTCTGGTCACTCTGCTGACCCCTCAAGAAAGACCCACCAGGCCAGCTGGATCCTCCCTAGTCCTTTTGGGCCCCTTAGAGCAACCCACCCGGTCTCCACTGAACCCCAAAACGGAACCAAGGGGGCTGGGAAGCAGAAGACCACCACAGACACCCCCCCACACACACACACCCTTAATACCATACTTGGCCATTTGGGGGTCCAGTCTGGACGGAACACTAGCCGTTTGGACTTGTCTCCCATGACTGTCCCTGCAAGTCTGGGTCAGGGGGCAAAAACACCAAGGGGTGGGGTCCACTTTATGACCCCCTTGACTCCTTGGTAAGAAGAGACCCTGAGAAAGGCCCTGATCCAGTCTAGCCCCATTCTGCCATGCGGGAATACATAGAATCATAGAATCCTACTGTTCCAGGTGGGGCTGACTGGGGTGTTGGAGGGGTCATCCCAGACCGAGGTCCCATAGGCTTGACCCATAGGCTTGACCCCAAGTCCCTCCTTTTCCCCTGACAGGCCTCTATATCGGCTGGCGCTGCCCCGAATACCTGTGGGACTGCTTCCGGGTGGGAGACGAGTCCAAATGTTTTTGTGGGCACCTGCTCAGGCAGCACCAGGTCTATGTGGGTAAGTGCTGCATGGCGTTGGGCAGAGGAGCTCATAGGGCTCCATGGTTTCCAGACCCTTCCAACATTTTGGCCGCCCTCCTTTGTACACGTTTCCAGTTTCTCAACATCCAACTGGACACAGGATTATTCCAATGCAGAATAGAGTGGCACTATTACTTCCCTTGATTTAGACATTATACTTCTATTGATGCAGCCTAGAATCACATTGGCCTTTTTAGCTGCAGCATCACACTCTTGACTCATGTTCAACTTGGGGTCTTCTAATTTGGTGTCATCTGCAAATTTGATAACTATGCCCTCTCTTCCTTTGTCCAAGTCATTGATAAAGGCATTGAATAGTAAACTGGATCCAGAACAGGAACCCACTAGACACCCCACTGTTCACTTCTCTCCAGGATAAATGAGAGGAGCCATAACTGACCAGCCTTTGGATCTGGACGGTCAACCAATTACAAGTTGCCTGACCCACATGTCTTTTCTCTTCTTCCAGAGAAGCGGGCGACTGTGCCTTGCACCCTCCCTGGATGCAAATGCCCGGGCTTCGTCTTCATCCCTTCACGGCCGGAGGAAGTGGGCGAATTCTGGCTGCGGAGAAGGACGGGATTTGACCCCGAGGCCTGGAGGGCGAAATGCCGCTGCAAACACACTCACGAGGAGCACGCGCCGACGGGGGGCCGCGCCTGCGGTGCCCGAGGTGGGCATCGGCCGTGGCTGTTTTTCCCTGGACCCCTGACCCCTGGATGCCTGACTCTTGGACCACTGACCCCCAGACCCCTGACTCCTGGACACCTGCACCCTTGACCCCTGGACCAGTGACACCTGGACCCCTGACTCCTGGACCCCAGACCCCTGGATGCCTGACTCTGGACCCCTGACTCCTTGGACCCCTGCCTCCTGGACCCCTGATTCCTGGATCCCTGACTCCTGGACACTTGGACCCCTTTGCCACAAAAGCCACCTGCCAGAGTCTCCCGCAGCATCTCAGGGCCCTGTTTGGGGAGGTGGGCCCTCGGCCGGGCTTCCCACCGAGGCGTCTCCTTCTCCTGGCACTGAGTGACCCCCTTTTCCTGCCCGCTCTTTGCCCCTCCACCAGGCTGCTCCTGCCCGGCCTTCACCTCCAACTTCCTCTGCGCAGCCTGCGACCGGCGCTGGGAGGAACATGAGACCTTCTTCGAGTCAGAGGAGAGCCGCCGCAAAGGGGGGCGGCCGTGCGGTATGGAGGGGGTCCTCTGGGGCTGGGAGGGAGGGATCATCCAGGGTCAGAGCTTGGAAGAGACCCCCCCCCAAAGAACCGATCTAGCCTGATCCCTTTTTCTGCCATGCAGGAAGTCTCCATCCAAACACTCCCAGAGATAGATGACCACCAGCCTCTCTCCGGCCGTCTAGAGGTCCTTCCAGATGCTTAGGCGGACACTTGTCCCTCCAGGGAAGGACCCAGTTAGTGGTCTGGTGGTCTTGGGCTGAAGCCATTTGTGCTCCGGTTCATGCATTTGCACCCATGTGCATTTCATGCATGTGCGCCCATGTGCAATTCATACATTTGTACCCATGTGCATTTCATGCATGTGCACCCATGTGCATTTTATTGTGCCCATGTTTATTTCATGCATTTGCACCCATGCACACTTCATACATTTGTACCCATGTTCATTCCATGCATGTGCGCCCATGTGCACTTCATGCATTTGCACCCATGTTCATTTCATGCATTTGCACATAAGTGCACTTCATAAATTTGTACCTATGTGCATTTCATACATGTGCACCCATATGCATTTTATTGCACCCATGTTCATTCCATGCGTTTGCACCCATGCACACTTCATACATTTGTACCAGTGTTCATTCCGTGCACTTGCACCCATGTTCATGCATTTGCACCCATGTGCATTTCACGCATTCACACCCATGTGCACTTCATACATTTGCACCCCTGTGTATTTCCTGAATTTTCACCCATGTGCACTTTATAATTTGTAGCTGTGTGCATTTCACACATTTGCACCCATGTGCATTTCACTGATTTGCACCCACATGCATTTCATGCATGTGCACCCATGTGCATTTTATTGCACCAATGTGCATTTCATGCATGTGCACCCATGCACCAAACACTCCTGCTTGACCATCTCCAGCCATATATATATATATATATATATATATATATGTATATGTATATATGCATTTGCCAAGACAATCTTGACCAGGGTGGGGAGGTCTTGCCTGTCACTGTCATGCTATGCCATGCCATAGATGCCATGCCAGGAGCACAATGTCTTTGGAGAGAGGGGGATTCAGGCCCCCAACCCTACATTGCTCCAAGATGGAGCTAGAGAGAGACCCATGAGAGTAATGGTTATTGTTGCCCCACTTGCTTTCCTCCAAGGGTCCGGAGCATCTTCCCAAAGAGGCTCGGCTGGACATTGCCATCCGTCTGGACCCTGTGCCCCGGCCTCCGACCCATTTGTGGGTCTCCCACCCACCTCCCCTTCTTCTGTCCCACCACCCCACACCTGCTGCCTCTCTTCCCCCAACTCCAGGAGAGGCCTACCTGCCCTTTGCGGAGATGCCGAACCTGCGCAACGCTGTGCTGACCGGTCGCCCCGATGACCACTCTGCCTACCGGGCGCTGCAACAGCAACAAGGCTGGACCCCCATGGCTCTGGCCGGACCCTCTGGCTCACGCCCTTTGCCTCTTCCCCCCCCAGGACCCCTCCGGCGGATGGCCGAGAAGGACGACAAGAAGGCCTGAGAGCAGCCTGGAAGCCAGAGAGACCCCCAAATGCCCAGCGGAGGGGCCACACAATAAAGTGACCTTGCTGACCTCCTGTCTCTCCCATTTGTTGCTATGGGGCACTCTGACCCATCTAACCTCCTGCATAGAGAATCATTGGGGAATAGTGGCCCACAGAGAATCATTGGGGAACAGTGACCCATAGGGAATCATTGGGAAATAGTGACCCATAGGAAATCATTGGGGAATAGTGGCCCATAGGGAATCCTTGGGGAATAGTGGCCCATAGGAAATCATTGGGGAATACTGGCCCATAGGGAATCATTGGGGAATGGTGGCCCATAGAGAATCATTGGGGAATAATGGCCCATAGGGAATCATTGGGGAATAGTGGCCCATAGGGAATCATTGGGGAATAATGGCCCATAGGGAATCATTGGGGAAGACTGGCCCATAGGGAATCATTGGGGAATAGTGGCCCATAGGGAATCATTGGGGAAGACTGGCCCATAGGGAATTATTGGGGAATAATGGCCCATAGGGAATCCTTGGGGAATAGTGGCCCATAGGGAATCATTGGGGAAGACTGGCCCATAGGGAATTATTGGGGAATAATGGCCCATAGGGAATCATTGGGGAAGACTGGCCCATAGAGAATCATTGGGGAAGAGTGGCCCATAGAGCATCATTGGGGAAGAGTGGCCCATAGGGAATCATTGGGGAAGAGTGGCCTATAGGGAATAATTGGGGAATAGTGGCCCATAGGGAATCATTGGGGAAGAGTGGCCCATAGGGAATCATTGGGGAAGAGTGGCCCATAGGGAATCATTGGGGAAGACTGGCCCATAGGGAATTATTGGGGAATAATGGCCCATAGGGAATCATTGGGGAATAGTGGCCCATAGGGAATCATTGGGGAAGACTGGCCCATAGAGAATCATTGGGGAAGAGTGGCCCATAGGGAATCATTGGGGAATGGTGGCCCATAGGGAATCATTGGGGAAGACTGGCCCATAGGGAATCATTGGGGAATGGTGGCCCATAGGGAATCATTGGGGAAGACTGGCCCATAGGGAATCATTGGGGAATGGTGGCCCATAGGGAATCATTGGGGAAGACTGGCCCATAGAGAATCATTGGGGAAGAGTGGCCCATAGAGCATCATTGGGGAAGAGTGGCCCATAGAGCATCATTGGGGAAGAGTGGCCCATAGGGAATCATTGGGGAAGAGTGGCCCATAGGGAATCATTGGGGAATGGTGGCCCATAGGGAATCATTGGGGAAGACTGGCCCATAGGGAATCATTGGGGAATGGTGGCCCATAGGGAATCATTGGGGAAGACTGGCCCATAGGGAATCATTGGGGAATGGTGGCCCATAGGGAATCATTGGGGAAGACTGGCCCATAGAGAATCATTGGGGAAGAGTGGCCCATAGAGCATCATTGGGGAAGAGTGGCCCATAGAGCATCATTGGGGAAGAGTGGCCCATAGGGAATCATTGGGGAAGAGTGGCCCATAGGGAATCATTGGGGAATGGTGGCCCATAGGGAATCATTGGGGAAGACTGGCCCATAGGGAATCATTGGGGAATGGTGGCCCATAGGGAATCATTGGGGAAGACTGGCCCATAGGGAATCATTGGGGAATGGTGGCCCATAGGGAATCATTGGGGAAGACTGGCCCATAGAGAATCATTGGGGAAGAGTGGCCCATAGAGCATCATTGGGGAAGAGTGGCCCATAGAGCATCATTGGGGAAGAGTGGCCCATAGGGAATCATTGGGGAAGAGTGGCCCATAGGGAATCATTGGGGAAGAGTGGCCCATAGGGAATCATTGGGGAAGAGTGGCCCATAGGGAATCATTGGGGAAGAGTGGCCCATAGGGAATCATTGGGGAAGAGTGGCCCATAGGGAATCATTGGCGAATGGTGGCCCATAGGGAATCATTGGGGAAGACTGGCCCATAGGGAATCATTGGGGAAGAGTGGCCCATAGGGAATCATTGGGGAAGAGTGGCCCATAGGGAATCATTGGGGAAGAGTGGCCCATAGGGAATCATTGGGGAAGAGTGGCCCATAGGGAATCATTGGGGAATGGTGGCCCATAGGGAATCATTGGGGAAGACTGGCCCATAGGGAATCATTGGGGAAGAGTGGCCCATAGGGAATCATTGGGGAATGGTGGCCCATAGGGAATCATTGGGGAATGGTGGCCCATAGGGAATCATTGGGGAAGACTGGCCCATAGGGAATCATTGGGGAAGAGTGGCCCATAGGGAATCATTGGGGAAGAGTGGCCCATAGGGAATCATTGGGGAAGAGTGGCCCATAGGGAATCATTGGGGAATGGTGGCCCATAGGGAATCATTGGGGAAGAGTGGCCCATAGGGAATCATTGGGGAAGACTGGCCCATAGGGAATCATTGGGGAAGAGTGGCCCATAGAGCATCATTGGGGAAGAGTGGCCCATAGGGAATCATTGGGGAATGGTGGCCCATAGGGAATCATTGGGGAAGAGTGGCCCATAGGGAATCATTGGGGAAGACTGGCCCATAGGGAATCATTGGGGAAGAGTGGCCCATAGGGAATCATTGGGGAATGGTGGCCCATAGGGAATCATTGGGGAATGGTGGCCCATAGGGAATCATTGGGGAATGGTGGCCCATAGGGAATCATTGGGGAAGAGTGGCCCATAGGGAATCATTGGGGAAGAGTGGCCCATAGGGAATCATTGGGGAAGAGTGGCCCATAGGGAATCATTGGGGAAGAGTGGCCCATAGGGAATCATTGGGGAATGGTGGCCCATAGGGAATCATTGGGGAATGGTGGCCCATAGGGAATCATTGGGGAAGAGTGGCCCATAGGGAATCATTGGGGAAGAGTGGCCCATAGGGAATCATTGGGGAATGGTGGCCCATAGGGAATCATTGGGGAAGAGTGGCCCATAGGGAATCATTGGGGAAGAGTGGCCCATAGGGAATCATTGGGGAATGGTGGCCCATAGGGAATCATTGGGGAAGACTGGCCCATAGGGAATCATTGGGGAATGGTGGCCCATAGGGAATCATTGGGGAATGGTGGCCCATAGGGAATCATTGGGGAAGAGTGGCCCATAGGGAATCATTGGGGAAGAGTGGCCCATAGGGAATCATTGGGGAATATGGCTCATAGGGAATCATTGGGGAAGAGTGGCCCATAGGGAATCATTGGGGAATATGGCTCATAGGGAATCATTGAGGAAGAGTGGCCCATAGGGAATCATTGGGGAAGAGTGGCCCATAGGGAATCATTGGGGAAGGGTGGCCCATAGGGAATCATTGGGGAAGAGTGGCCCATAGGGAATCATTGGGGAATACTGGCCCATAGGGAATCATTGGGGAATAGTGGCCCATAGGGAATCATTGGGGAAGAGTGGCCCATAGGGAATCATTGGGGAAGAGTGGCCCATAGGGAATCATTGGGGAATACTGGCCCATAGGGAATCATTGGGGAATATGGCTCATAGGGAATCATTGGGGAAGAGTGGCCCATAGGGAATCATTGGGGAATAGTGGCCCATAGGGAATCATTGGGGAAGGGTGGCCCATAGGGAATCATTGGGGAAGAGTGGCCCATAGGGAATCATTGGGGAATACTGGCCCATAGGGAATCATTGGGGAAGAGTGGCCCATAGGGAATCATTGGGGAAGAGTGGCCCATAGGGAATCATTGGGGAAGAGTGGCCCATAGGGAATCATTGGGGAATAGTGGCCCATAGGGAATCATTGGGGAATATGGCTCATAGGGAATCATTGGGGAAGAGTGGCCCATAGGGAATCATTGGGGAAGGGTGGCCCATAGGGAATCATTGGGGAAGAGTGGCCCATAGGGAATCATTGGGGAAGAGTGGCCCATAGGGAATCATTGGGGAAGAGTGGCCCATAGGGAATCATTGGGGAATGGTGGCCCATAGGGAATCATTGGGGAAGACTGGCCCATAGGGAATCATTGGGGAATAGTGGCCCATAGGGAATCATTGGGGAAGAGTGGCCCATAGGGAATCATTGGGGAAGAGTGGCCCATAGGGAATCATTGGGGAATAGTGGCCCATAGGGAATCATTGGGGAAGAGTGGCCCATAGAGAATCATTGGGGAAGACTGGCCCATAGGGAATCATTGGGGAAGGGTGGCCCATAGGGAATCATTGGGGAATAGTGGCCCATAGGGAATCATTGGGGAAGAGTGGCCCATAGGGAATCATTGGGGAATATGGCTCATAGGGAATCATTGGGGAAGAGTGGCCCATAGGGAATCATTGGGGAAGGGTGGCCCATAGGGAATCATTGGGGAAGAGTGGCCCATAGGGAATCATTGGGGAAGAGTGGCCCATAGGGAATCATTGGGGAAGACTGGCCCATAGGGAATCATTGGGGAAGAGTGGCCCATAGGGAATCATTGGGGAAGAGTGGCCCATAGGGAATCATTGGGGAAGAGTGGCCCATAGGGAATCATTGGGGAAGAGTGGCCCATAGGGAATCATTGGGGAATGGTGGCCCATAGGGAATCATTGGGGAAGACTGGCCCATAGGGAATCATTGGGGAAGAGTGGCCCATAGGGAATCATTGGGGAATGGTGGCCCATAGGGAATCATTGGGGAATGGTGGCCCATAGGGAATCATTGGGGAAGACTGGCCCATAGGGAATCATTGGGGAAGAGTGGCCCATAGGGAATCATTGGGGAAGAGTGGCCCATAGGGAATCATTGGGGAAGAGTGGCCCATAGGGAATCATTGGGGAATGGTGGCCCATAGGGAATCATTGGGGAAGAGTGGCCCATAGGGAATCATTGGGGAAGACTGGCCCATAGGGAATCATTGGGGAAGAGTGGCCCATAGAGCATCATTGGGGAAGAGTGGCCCATAGGGAATCATTGGGGAATGGTGGCCCATAGGGAATCATTGGGGAAGAGTGGCCCATAGGGAATCATTGGGGAAGACTGGCCCATAGGGAATCATTGGGGAAGAGTGGCCCATAGGGAATCATTGGGGAATGGTGGCCCATAGGGAATCATTGGGGAATGGTGGCCCATAGGGAATCATTGGGGAATGGTGGCCCATAGGGAATCATTGGGGAAGAGTGGCCCATAGGGAATCATTGGGGAAGAGTGGCCCATAGGGAATCATTGGGGAAGAGTGGCCCATAGGGAATCATTGGGGAAGAGTGGCCCATAGGGAATCATTGGGGAATGGTGGCCCATAGGGAATCATTGGGGAATGGTGGCCCATAGGGAATCATTGGGGAAGAGTGGCCCATAGGGAATCATTGGGGAAGAGTGGCCCATAGGGAATCATTGGGGAAGAGTGGCCCATAGGGAATCATTGGGGAATGGTGGCCCATAGGGAATCATTGGGGAAGACTGGCCCATAGGGAATCATTGGGGAATGGTGGCCCATAGGGAATCATTGGGGAATGGTGGCCCATAGGGAATCATTGGGGAAGAGTGGCCCATAGGGAATCATTGGGGAAGAGTGGCCCATAGGGAATCATTGGGGAATATGGCTCATAGGGAATCATTGGGGAAGAGTGGCCCATAGGGAATCATTGGGGAATATGGCTCATAGGGAATCATTGAGGAAGAGTGGCCCATAGGGAATCATTGGGGAAGGGTGGCCCATAGGGAATCATTGGGGAAGGGTGGCCCATAGGGAATCATTGGGGAAGGGTGGCCCATAGGGAATCATTGGGGAATACTGGCCCATAGGGAATCATTGGGGAATAGTGGCCCATAGGGAATCATTGGGGAAGAGTGGCCCATAGGGAATCATTGGGGAATACTGGCCCATAGGGAATCATTGGGGAAGAGTGGCCCATAGGGAATCATTGGGGAAGGGTGGCCCATAGGGAATCATTGGGGAAGAGTGGCCCATAGGGAATCATTGGGGAATACTGGCCCATAGGGAATCATTGGGGAATAGTGGCCCATAGGGAATCATTGGGGAAGAGTGGCCCATAGGGAATCATTGGGGAAGAGTGGCCCATAGGGAATCATTGGGGAATACTGGCCCATAGGGAATCATTGGGGAATATGGCTCATAGGGAATCATTGGGGAAGAGTGGCCCATAGGGAATCATTGGGGAATAGTGGCCCATAGGGAATCATTGGGGAAGGGTGGCCCATAGGGAATCATTGGGGAAGAGTGGCCCATAGGGAATCATTGGGGAATACTGGCCCATAGGGAATCATTGGGGAATAGTGGCCCATAGGGAATCATTGGGGAAGAGTGGCCCATAGGGAATCATTGGGGAAGAGTGGCCCATAGGGAATCATTGGGGAATAGTGGCCCATAGGGAATCATTGGGGAATATGGCTCATAGGGAATCATTGGGGAAGAGTGGCCCATAGGGAATCATTGGGGAAGGGTGGCCCATAGGGAATCATTGGGGAAGAGTGGCCCATAGGGAATCATTGGGGAAGAGTGGCCCATAGGGAATCATTGGGGAAGAGTGGCCCATAGGGAATCATTGGGGAATGGTGGCCCATAGGGAATCATTGGGGAAGACTGGCCCATAGGGAATCATTGGGGAATAGTGGCCCATAGGGAATCATTGGGGAAGAGTGGCCCATAGGGAATCATTGGGGAAGAGTGGCCCATAGGGAATCATTGGGGAATAGTGGCCCATAGGGAATCATTGGGGAATATGGCTCATAGGGAATCATTGGGGAAGAGTGGCCCATAGGGAATCATTGGGGAAGGGTGGCCCATAGGGAATCATTGGGGAAGAGTGGCCCATAGGGAATCATTGGGGAAGAGTGGCCCATAGGGAATCATTGGGGAAGAGTGGCCCATAGGGAATCATTGGGGAATGGTGGCCCATAGGGAATCATTGGGGAAGACTGGCCCATAGGGAATCATTGGGGAATAGTGGCCCATAGGGAATCATTGGGGAATAGTGGCCCATAGGGAATCATTGGGGAAGAGTGGCCCATAGAGAATCATTGGGGAAGACTGGCCCATAGGGAATCATTGGGGAAGGGTGGCCCATAGGGAATCATTGGGGAATAGTGGCCCATAGGGAATCATTGGGGAAGAGTGGCCCATAGGGAATCATTGGGGAATATGGCTCATAGGGAATCATTGGGGAAGAGTGGCCCATAGGGAATCATTGGGGAAGGGTGGCCCATAGGGAATCATTGGGGAAGAGTGGCCCATAGGGAATCATTGGGGAAGAGTGGCCCATAGGGAATCATTGGGGAAGAGTGGCCCATAGGGAATCATTGGGGAATACTGGCCCATAGGGAATCATTGGGGAATAGTGGCCCATAGGGAATCATTGGGGAAGAGTGGCCCATAGGGAATCATTGGGGAAGAGTGGCCCATAGGGAATCATTGGGGAATACTGGCCCATAGGGAATCATTGGGGAATATGGCTCATAGGGAATCATTGGGGAAGAGTGGCCCATAGGGAATCATTGGGGAATAGTGGCCCATAGGGAATCATTGGGGAAGGGTGGCCCATAGGGAATCATTGGGGAAGAGTGGCCCATAGGGAATCATTGGGGAATACTGGCCCATAGGGAATCATTGGGGAATAGTGGCCCATAGGGAATCATTGGGGAAGAGTGGCCCATAGGGAATCATTGGGGAAGGGTGGCCCATAGGGAATCATTGGGAAATAGTGACCCATAGGAAATCATTGAGGAATACAGTAGTGGCCCATAGGGAATCCTTGGGGAATAATGGCCCATAGGGAACTATTGGGGAATAATAGCCCATTATTCCCCCATTAGAGGAACTAATTATTATTATTTATTAGCTCTAGTTTTTGATAATTATTATTATTATTATTATTAAGTATAGCAATTTATTATTTTTGTTATTATTAATTGCTTATTATATTATTATTAATTAGAGAAATTAATAATCATAATAGTAGGTCTAATTTTCCAAATGAGGCTCGGCAGAGGCAGGGAGAGGCACTCTGCGCTCCTCCGGCCGCCAGGGGGAGCTGGAGGGCGCGGAGACGTTGTAGTCCTGCGCACGCCCAGTCTTCCTCCTCCTCCTGCTGCTGCTGCTTTCCCCCTTTCCTTCCGGTTCCCCCGCGGTTGCCATGGCGGCGGCTAGGCCTGAGGCCTTCCCGAGGGCCTTGTTCCCGGGGCTTTTCCTGCAGGGGCCCCCCGACCCTCGCGACGCCCGGGGCCCTTCGCTGGCGGCCGGATGGGGCTGTTATGGCCGAGTGGTGCCGGAGGAAGGGGAGGAGGAGGTGAGGCGGCGGGCCCAGGCCTTGCGACTCCGGATCCCATCCTCCCCACATTCGCGGCTTTGATTCCATATGTTCCTCTCTAGGAATCTCTAGGTCCTCCAGCCCAACTCTATGGTCACCTTTACCTAAAAGTGGTCCCGAGAGACCCAGAGATTATTCCTAGAGAGGACCCTCCAGTACAACTCTATGGTCACCTTTACCTAAAAGTGGTCCCGAAAGACCCAGAGATTATTCCTAGAGAGGACCCTCCAGTACAACTCTATGGTCACCTTTACCTAAAAGTGGTCCCGAGAGACCCAGAGATTATTCCTAGAGAGGACCCTCCAGTACAACTCTATGGTCACCTTTACCTAAAAGTGGTCCCGAAAGACCCAGAGATTATTCCTAGAGAGGACCCTCCAGTACAACTCTATGGTCCACTTTAATTAAGGGTTACAGTGAAAGACCCAGAGATTATTCCTAGAGAGGACACTACTACTACTAGGCCTTTAGTGCAACTCTATGGTCAACTTTGACCCAAAGTCACTGGAGGACCAAGAGATTATTCCTAGAGAGGACACCCCTCTAGGCCTTTGCAGCTCCTCCAGTGAAACTCTATGGTCAACTTTAACTGCCAAGACTCTTGGACCAAATTAAATTATGTTTAATTATAGGCAGCAACGCAAAGGTATATTTTTAGGAAAGGAAGCGATTGCAGAAGAAGCACAAGAAACGATTTAAAAAATAATTTTTTTTGAAGGAAATCTATACTTGTAAAAATAATTATTATAAAAATTAATATTATAAAAGTTTTATTCGCCTTTCTTACTTATTATTGATACCAAAAAGAGCTTTGTGTCCTGTTTAAGAAGCTGACGTTTCTCCTTGGCAGTTCTTTATACATATCCAGCCCTAATCTGCATCTTCTCTATTTTTCTCATTCATTAATGCTGTTAATGCTTTTAATGCATTCATTCATTAACGCTATTGTTTAACTGGTATTTTAAAGGGCGGCGGGGGGGGTTGGATTGAGGGTTATGGATTGTATATTTTATATACAAAATTTATATAATATTGCAGGATATAAATAAATTTCATTATTATTATTATTATTAAGATGTCTATCGCTTTATGGAACCATTCGTCCCTTGTTGGCATTTGGGTTCCCCCCAATATTTGGCATAACGGTGAGCATATCGAGGATGACACATCTGTGGGGGTTTCCTTTTTAATGTTTAATAAGAATTTTACTTTAATAACAATAACAATAATAACAATAATAATAATAATACTTATTTGTATTGGGACTGCTGGTCCCAATACATTATTTAATATCTATTTAAATATAAAATACAATATTTAATATCTAATATTAATTAAATAAATATTAAAATACTATTAATTAAATATTAATTAAATAAATATTAAATACAATATTTAACATTTAATAAGATACAATACAATATTTTTACAATATTTAATACAATGTAAGATACAATACAATATTTAATACTTATTTTGGGGGAATGCCAGGGGTCTTGTGGGTGGGGTTCCCCACTCGCTTGCTCACTTCGATATTCCTCTTTCCAGGCGCAGCCCAGGTTTGTCCCGCGCCATGTGAAGAAGCGTCGGGAAGATTGGAGGCCCGCCGCAGAGGCCCCGCTGCCCCTGAAGCCCCCCAACACTGGTAAGGAGAACCCCTTGACCCCTGAGGATGAGGAGGACAGGCCCACAGCGTCCCCTCTGTTCTTGTCTCCTACCCACTGTCCCTCTCTTTCAGCTTCCAGGGTCCCGGCCGAGACCCCCGAAGACGTCCTGGGTCTGGACCCGATCCTGCCGACCCGCGGCCCCGACACACAGCCCGCCCTGGACTTCACTGGACAGGTAAGCCTTCAAAGGAAGGACGGAGGGACCCCCAGAATCCCTCACTTTCAGTCTAGGCCCTGAACCTGAGCCAAAAGTACGATGTGGCAGCTAAAAAGGCCAATGTGATTCTAGGCTGCATCAATCTAGGCATCTGACTATTCATTGTCAGATCATCATCTAATTTCTTTTACTCTTACTTATATCCCACCTCCTCGTCAGGTTGTCCAACGCACTTTTTGTAACCTTCAGTCTGTTAATTCTGATCATCTCAGTCAGACCTTGGATTCCTCTCTCCCTTCTCTAAATCTTGGGGACTCTGCAGACTCAGCAATGTCTTCATTCAAGTCCACTCTCTCTTGAACCCTTGACAGCCTTGCCCCTATATCTGTTTGCACGTCCTCTAGGCCTCAGCTCTGGCTCTCTCCCACAGTTAGGTTTTTCCGGTCCTGCTCTCAAGCAGCCGAACGCCTTTGGAAAAAGTCCAGGGACTGGGCTAATTTTATTCGTTACAAATTTGTTCTTTTATCCTTCTCATGCGCCTTGTCTATGGCAAATTACTATAAATCATTGATCTGCGCCAACGAGAGGCACCCGCAACGTTTGTTCTCCTGCTTCAGTACACTGCTAAAACCTTCTTCTCCCCCTGTCTTCTCATCATTTTCCCCAACTGACTTCGCCAACTACTTCCTCACAAAAGTCACTACTATTTGATCCAAAATTGTTCCTCCTGATTTGCCCCCTACCACTAATCTCCTGGTACCTTCTACTAATAAACTCTCTGTGTTTCCACCTGTTTCTCTGGATAAACTCTCTATGCTGCTAAATTCTTCCAAACCTACAACTTGTTTTCTTGATCCTATCCCCTCCCATCTTCTAATTTCTATAACCCCTTCTTTTCTGCCCTCGCTCCTCTATATCTTTAATCTCTCTCTCTCTTCGGGTTCCTTCCCTTCGGATTTCAAACTTGCTCTCGTTTCCCCAATTCTGAAGAAACCCTCTCTTGACCCCTCTTCTCTGTCTAGCTACCATCCAATCTCTCTTCTTCCTTTCCTCTCTAAGGTTCTGGAACGGGTAGTCTATTCTCGCTGTCTTGAGTTTCTTGAGGCCAACTCCATCCTGGACTCTTTTCAGTCTGGTTTCCACCCACGGCACTCTACAGAGACAGCCCTCACCAAGATCTCAAATGACCTCTTACAGGCCAAGGCAAATGGCCTCTACTCCATTCTATTTCTTCTTGATTTGTCTGCGGCCTTCGACCCTGTGGACTACTGTCTCTTGCTTGACTTACTTTCTGACCTCGGGCTCTCCGACTCTGTTCTCGACTGGTTTAAATCTTAGTTGTCAGACAGATCTTTTGCCGTGGTCACAGGTGGTCAGACCTCTTCCTCTGTTCTCTTATCTGTAGGAGTTCCTCAGGGCTCTGTCCTGGGTCCCCTTTTGTTCTCTCTATACACATTGTCCCTTGGTAAACTCATCAGTTCTTTTGGTTTCTCCTATCATCTGTATGCCGATGACACTCAGATGTATCTTTCAACCCTGACCTTTCGCCGGGGCTTGAACAGCAAGTCTCCTCTTGTCTGGCTGCCATCTCTCAGTGGATGCGGCATCGGTGCCTGAAGCTCAACATGCCTAGGACAGAGCTTCTTCTCTTCCCACCTAAGCCCACCCTTCAATACTCCTTTTCTGTTTCTGTCGACGGCACTTCTATTCATCTGGTTCAGCAAGCCCGCAGTCTTGGTTTCATCTTTGATTCCTCTCTGTCGTTTATCCCCCAGATTTAGGCCACCGCCAAGATCTGTAGATTCTCCCTTTACAATATTGCTAAAATCCGTCCTTTCCTCTCAGCCTCCACTGCCAAGACTCTGGTCCATGCCCTGGCGGTCTCATAATTAGATTATTGTAACCTTCTGACAGGGCTTCCTCTCTCTCACCTTCATCCATTAATCTCTGTCCAGAACTCAGCCGCACGTATTATCACATCCGCTCGCTCCTTTGACCTTGTTTCTCCTCTCTTATCCTCCCTTCACTGGCTCCCCTTCCCCTTCCGCATCCAGTACAAGCTTTTGTTACTGACTTTCAAAGCCCTCCATGGACTGGCCCCTCCTTACTTGTCTGACCTTTCTCCTCACACTCCTCCTCTTCTCCGTTCTGGTAGTCAAGGTCTCCTGTCCAGCCGAGGATTTCCACTGCCCTGTCCCTGATTTGTCCCTTCTCACTTGCTGCCCCTCACTCCTGGAACCTTCTTCCCCCACATATATGCCTCATCACTTCTCTAACCAGGTTCAAAAGTAAGTTAAAAACTATATTGTTAAGGGAAGCGTTCCCAGGATTGTGCCATCTGCCCCAGGATGCCTCCTATTAACTCTGTATTAAGAAGCCGTGCCCTCCCTCCAGTCCATCTGCCTTGGTCCAGGCCCCAGAGGGAGAGAATAACCACCAGACCTGATACCCTTCCCCATCACCTTTCCCTTCTCCTTTTGTGTCATGTCTTTTAGATTGTAAGCCTGAGGGCAGGGAACCGTCTAATTATAAATTTATATGTACAGCACTGTGTAAACCTACAGCACTATATGAATAAAGGTCAATAATAATAATAATAATAATAATAATAATAATCAATAGAAGCATAGTGTCCAGATCTGTGCTCTCTTTTAGAGATTTTGGACTCCGGTAGCCTCAGCCACATTGACCAATATAAAGTGATGATAATAATAATAATAATAATAATAATAATAATAAAAAAACATTATTTATTTTTAATTAAATTTTATTATTAAAAAAATACTGTGAGTCCTTACTTTGTTTCCAGGGCCCCCCTTGGATACCAAAATCCATGGATGCTCAACTCCCATT
This sequence comes from Urosaurus nigricauda, assembly GCA_034509955.1. Taxonomy (NCBI): domain Eukaryota; kingdom Metazoa; phylum Chordata; class Lepidosauria; order Squamata; family Phrynosomatidae; genus Urosaurus; species Urosaurus nigricauda. Next base: position 931,443 of record JAOEGL010000002.1, read on the forward strand.
AAATATAATAGCCATAGTAAAACGGTGCTCCTTATATAAAATAGGAAAAATCAGGGTTTGCCTATGGGCATTTGTATATATCTGTTTAAGTATTTTCAATCAGTAGATGCTGATAAATAACAATATTATAAAAATAATAATATTATGATATTATATTATAAATACTTTAATTTATAATATTATAAAATAATATTGTTTTTTATTTATAATGTTATAAAAAGTATAAATAATATAATATTATATATAATATAATTTATAATATTATAAAATATAAAATTTTATAAAATAATATTATTTTATTTTTTATTTATAATATTTAAAATATTATGAATTCTATAAATAATATGTCATAATACAATACAACATAATATAATATTATATTATTTGTAATATTATAAAATAATATTATTTCTATAAAATATTAATTCATTTGTACACTCACCTCTCCCTGTGGAGGTGGCCTGCATACATGTTACATAATACACAAAACTTATAAAAGAACCAATAACATATATTAAGAGGTGAAATGATGGCCCTGTTTAAGTATTTGAAGGGATGTCATCTTGAGGAGGGAGCAATCTTGTTTTCTGCTGTTGCAGAGACTAGAACCCGGAACAATGGATGCAAACTCCACGAAAAGAGACTCCCCTAAAACATTAGGAGGAACTTCCTGACAGTAAAATTTGTTTGACAGTGGAATATGCTCCTTCTTTTAAGGGCTTTAAACAGAGGCTGGATGGCCATCTGTCAAAATGGGGATGCTATGATTGAGAGTTCTTGCATGGCAGAATAAATAAATAAATAAATAAATAAATAAATAAAATTTATATCCCGCCCCTCTGGGTGAGCAATCGGGGCCCGGCACAACATATAAAATGATGCAGGCCCAGCTCCATGGGGCCTGGCCTAGATGAAGAAACAGAGCCCACCCTCTAGTCCATCTGCCTTGGTCCAGGCCTCAGAGGGAGAGAAGAACTGCTGGACCTCATCCCCTTCCCCACCACCATTCCCTTCTTCTTATGTGTCATGTCTTTATTAGATGGTAAGCCTGAGGGCAGGGAACTGTCAAAACATAAAAATTGTAAGCAGCTCTGAGAGCCTTTAGGGCTGAAGGGTGGGATATAAATACTGTAAATAAATAAATAAAAATAAATAAAATACAAATACAATTAAAATATAGCAACCCAATCCCTCCTCCCTCCCCTTAAGATTGAATTAAACTGAGGTGAGATTAAAAACAGTAGATAAAAACCATAGAACATTAAAGTGGCTCTCATTAAAACAATAGGCGGCCTCGAGAATGACTAATGTCTCTGAGGGTGAGTCTAGATGGACAATAGTGGTCATAGATTTAATCATTGTCAGGGAAGGCCTGCCAGAAGAGATGCATCGTGATGGATCTCTTGAAGCCGTCCAAAGTTGAAATAAGGTGCATCATCTCATCCGGCAGGTCATTCCACAGCCTGCGAGCGACAGCGGAAAAGGCCCTCTGGGAAGTCTGTACCAGCCTAGTACTCCCTGAGATAGGATGGACCCAAGCCATGGAGGGCTTTAAAGGTCAAAACCAGCACCTTGTACTGTGCCCGGAAACTGATCGGCAGCCAGTGGAGAGACTTAAGCAGAGGAGTAATGTGCTCTCTCCTAGATGTTCCAGCGAGGCCTGGCTGCCATATTTTGAACCAATTGAAGTTTCCTGGGTTAAGCACAAGGGCAGCCCCATGTAGAGCGCATTGCAGTAATCTAAACGTGAGGTGACCAAGGCATGTACCACAGTTTCCATGAGGTTGGGTCTCTTCCAGCTCTGTGGTTCTCTGATTCTCTCCCTCTCCTTCCCTGCAGCTGAGCTCCTTCTTCAAGGACCACCCGGACGTAGCCTTCGGCGCCACCGCAAAGCTCCTCCAGGAGAACTTCCACCTGGGAGAGTCCCAGATCCCGGTGAGTGAGGGGTGGCTTCGGCCACGGACCCCGAGAGTCATCTAGTCCATCCCTAGGCGCCAGCGGAAGAAACATGCAGCCTCATGGACTGACCACCAGCCGCTGCGTTGTCTTGACCACCTGGCGTCTGTCACAACATGTGCAGGAAACCGTTGGAACAGTCCCAGAGAAATTGGGCTTATGGTCACTCACCCCCACACCTTGACCACTCCTGTGTCCCCGTCCCCTTGCAGGCGAAAGCGCAGGGCCACATCTGCCGCATGACCCGCACCCTGAAGGATCTGGATGCCCAGCAGGATGCCAAGACGTAAGTATTCCCCAAAGATTCCCTGTGGGCCAGGATTCCCCAAAGATTCCCTATGGGCCAGTATTCCCCAATGATTCTCTATGGACCAGTATTCCCCAGTGATTCTCTATGGGCCTGTATTCCCCAATGATTCCCTATGGGCCAGTATTCCCCAATGATTCCCTATGGGCCTGTATTCCCCAATGATTCCCTATGGGCCAGTATTCCCCAAAGAATCCCTATGGGCCAGTATTCCCCAATGATTCTCTATGGACCAGTATTCCCCAGTGATTCTCTATGGGCCAGTATTCCCCAATGATTCTCTATGGACCAGTATTCCCCAGTGATTCTCTATGGGCCAGTATTCCCCAATGATTCTCTATGGGCCTGTATTCCCCAATGATTCCCTATGGGCCACTCTTCCCCAATGATTCCCTATGGGCCACTATTCCCCAATTATTCCCTATAGGCCACTCTTCCCCAATGATTCCCTATGGGCCAATATTCCCCAATGATTCCCTATGGGCCAGTCTTCCCCAATGATTCTCTATGGGCCTGTATTCCCCAATGATTCCCTATAGGCCACTCTTCCCTAATGATTCCCTATGGGCCAATATTCGCCAAGGATTCCCTATGGGCCAGTATTCCCCAATGATTCCCTATGGGCCTGTATTCCCCAATGATTCCCTATGGGCCTGTATTCCCCAATGATTCCCTATGGGCCACTCTTCCCCAATGATTCCCTATGGGCCACTCTTCCCCAATTATTCCCTATAAGCCACTCTTCCCCAATGATTCCCTATGGACCAGTCTTCCCCAATGATTCCCTATGGGCCAGTATTCCCCAATGATTCCCTATGGGCCTGTATTCCCCAATGATTCCCTATGGGCCACTCTTCCCCAATGATTCTCTATGGTCCAGTATTCCCCAATGATTCCTTATGGGCCACTATTCCCCAATGGTTCCCAATGGGCCACTATTCCCCAATGATTCCCTATGGGCCAGTATTCCCCAATGATTCCCAATGGGCCAGTATTCCCCTATGATTCCCAATGGGCCAGTATTCCTCAATGATTCCCAATGGGCCTCTATTCCCCAATGATTCCCTATGGGCCAGTATTCCCCAATGATTCCCAATGGGCCAGTATTCCCCAATGATTCCCAATGGGCCAGTATTCCCCTATGATTCCCTATGGGCCAGTATTCTCCAATGATTCCCAATGGGCCACTCTTCCCCAATGATTCCTTATGGGCCACTATTCCCCAATGATTCCCTATGGGCCAGTATTCCCCAATGATTCCCAATGGGCCAGTATTCCCCTATGATTCCCAATGGGCCAGTATTCCTCAATGATTCCCAATGGGCCACTATTCCCCAATGATTCCCTATGGGCCAGTATTCCCCAATGATTCCCAATGGGCCAGTATTCCCCAATGATTCCCTATGGGCCAGTATTCCCCAATGATTCCCTATGGGCCAGTATTCCCCAATGATTCCCAATGGGCCAGTATTCCCCAATGATTCCCTATGGGCCAGTATTCCCCTATGATTCCCTATGGGCCAGTATTCTCCAATGATTCCCAATGGGCCACTCTTCCCCAATGATTCCTTATGGGCCACTATTCCCCAATGATTCCCTATGGGCCTGTATTCCTCAATGATTCCCTATGGGCCACTCTTCCCCAATGATTCTCTATGGTCCAGTATTCCCCATTGATTCCCTATGGGCCACTATTCCCCAATGATTCCCTATGGGCCTGTATTCCTCAATGATTCCCTATGGGCCACTCTTCCCCAATGATTCTCTATGGTCCAGTATTCCCCAATGATTCCTTATGGGCCACTATTCCCCAATGATTCCCTATGGGCCTGTATTCCCCAATGATTCCCTATGGGCCAGTATTCCCCAATGATTCTCTATGGGCCAGTATTCTCCAATGATTCCCAATGGGCCAGTATTCCCCAATGATTCCCTATGGGCCACTATTCCCCAATGATTCCCAATGGGCCACTATTCCCCAATGATTCCCTATGGGCCACTATTCCCCAATGATTCCCTATGGGCCAGTATTCCCCAATGATTCCCTATGGGCCACTATTCCCCAATGATTCCCTATGGGTCAGTATTCCCCAATGATTCCCTATGGTCCAGTATTCCCCAATGATTCCTTATGGGCCACTATTCCCCAATGATTCCCTATGGGCCAGTATTCCCCAATGATTCCCTATGGGCCACTATTCCCCAATGATTCCCTATGGGCCAGTCTTCCCCAATGATTCTCTATGGGCCAGTATTCTCCAATGATTCCCTATGGGCCAGTCTTCCCCAATGATTCTCTATGGGCCAGTATTCTCCAATGATTCTCTATGGGCCACTATTCCCCAATGATTCCCTATGGGCCAGTATTCCTCAATGAATCCCAATGGGCCAGTATTCCTCAATGATTCCCAATGGGCCACTATTCCCCAATGATTCCCTATGGGCCAGTATTCTCCAATGATTCCCAATGGGCCACTATTCCCCAATGATTCCCAATGGGCCACTATTCCCCAATGATTCCCTATGGGCCAGTATTCCCCAATGATTCCCTATGGGCCAGTATTCCCCAATGATTCCCTATGGGTCAGTATTCCCCAATGATTCCCAATGGGCCAGTATTCCCCAATGATTCCCTATGGGCCAGTATTCCCCAATGATTCCCTATGGGCCAGTATTCTCCAATGATTCCCAAAGGGCCATTATTCCCCAATGACTCCCTATGGGCCAGTATTCCCCAATGATTCCCTATGGGCCACTCTTCCCCAATGATTCCCAATGGTCCACTATTCCCCAATGATTCCCTATGGGCCACTATTCCCCAATGATTCCCTATGGGCCACTATTCCCCAATGATTCCCTATGGGCCAGTATTCCCCAATGATTCCCAATGGGCCAGTATTCCCCTATGATTCCCTATGGGCCAGTATTCCCCAATGATTCCCTATGGGGCAGTATTCTCCAATGATTCCCAATGGGCCACTATTCCCCAATGATTCCCTATGGGCCACTATTCCTCAATCATTCGCTATGTTTCTCTGTGTTTTCTCTTCTCTCTTCCCTGCAGTTGCCCCCGCTTTTTATCATGGCGCCACCAGCGCATGGTGGCACACCAGTGGCGCGACTGGCTCTTTGAGGTGCCCCTGGAGGAGGTAGCCGAGTGGGTCCACGATGACCTGGCCGAGCGCTGGAAGCGCTTCACCTTCGACGACAAACCCACCGGGGGTGCTCTGACCTGGCTGCCCAGCGCGGGGGGCATCAGACCCACCCCCAGGGGCTGCTTGGTCCATCCATCCGGGGCGGCCATGAATAACCTCTGTATCCTTTTGCGAAGTGGCGGGGTTCCCCGTTTCCCTTCATTCTGCCCCCCCCCCTTTCCTTTCCTTAACTCTTCCCTCCAGGTTTCCAGGACATGGTTCTGAAGCTGGATGCCCGCGGTTCCCTGAAACCTCAGGCCCGGGGCTGCCCTGCGCAGTTTGAGCTCAACGGCACAATCCGGCAAGTGGCGTCTGCCCGCGTGGACGGCCAAGGTGAGCGAAATGGATTCCCCTCCCTGCCCTCCTCCTCTGACTTTTCCCCACTTCCTCAACACAGCCTCTTCATGCTCTGCTCCCCCCAAAACGCAGACTTCGTAGGAGTGCGCTCGGACTACCACTGCGCGGTTTGGAGGACGCGGCCCGGAGGAATGCCAGAAGCGCTCCAGGTCGTCAGCACGGATGACCCATGCTCATCCCTCTCTGTCAGGTATGTAGAAAGGGTTCCCCTTGCCCCTGTCAACTTTATTTGCACCCCACTTTCGGGAAGCCTACTTGCGCAGATCTTTAGGGTCTAATGTATTCCTTCATGGCCGAAGGGGGTTGGACTGTATGGCCCTTGGGGGGTCCCTTCCAACTTTAGAGTCATACATATTCCTTCCTGGCAGAAGGGGGTTAGACTGGATATTCCTTGGGGTCTCTTGCAACTTTAGGGTCCTATGTATTACTGCATGGCAGAATGGGTTCAGACTGGATGGCCTTTGGGGTCCCTTCCATCTCTAGGATCCTATGTATTCCTGCAGGGCAGAAGAAGGGGCTGGACTGGATGGCCCTTGGGGTCCATTCCATCTGTAGGGTCCTATGTATTCCTGCATGGAATAATGGAAGGGGCTGAACTGGATAGCATTGGGGTCCCTTCCATCTCTAGGATCCTATGTATTCCTTAATGGCAGAAGGAGGGCTGGACTAGATAGCATTGGGATCCCTTCCATCTCTAGGATCCTATGTATTCCTGCATGGCAGAAGAAGGGGCTGGACTGGATGGCCCTTGGGGTCCCCTCCATCTCTAGGATACTATGTATTCCTGCATGGAAAAAAAGGGGCTGGACTGGATGGCCCTTGGGATCCCTTCCATCTCTAGGATCCTATGTATTCCTGCAGGGCAGAAGGGGGTTGGACTGGATGTCCTTTTGGGGTACCTTCCAACTTTAGGGTCCTATGTATTCCTTCATTGCAGAAGGGGGTTGGACTGGATCAGGATCCTTTTGGGGGTCTCTTCCAACTCTACGATTCTATGATTGGGGGCCAGCAAGCCCATACCCCAAACTCTCTTGTTGATCGCAGTGCGTTTTCTCTACACAGCCCTCACCTGCCAGGCCAGCTCTCCATTTGCACACTTGCCGGAGCCGTTTATTTGTGGGACATAGAGAGCAGGTGAGTGCCGCAGGGGTCCAGGGATCCCTGCCTTTTCCTCCTTGGCGTCGCCTGCATCTGAACCGAACTGTGGGGACAGTCCTTGGGGAGACCAGTTAAAGGCTGGGCTGCACTTAGGGGTCCTGGCAGGGTTTGCTGGAAGCAGGAAGCAGACCCTCTTGGTCCTCGTTCCCACTACAGTTTAAACTCGGTCAGGATTCGGTTCAATCCGGTGATGCTTTTGACCCGTTTCACCTGTGTCAGGGGTTGCTTTGTTTCTTGCTAGACTTCGGCTCCTGCACCGGGACAAAGAGACCATGTTTTTCCGCGACCTGTCGCCATGGCGTTGGAGTGAGTTTACGGCCCACCCGCAGGTGGTCACTCTGGCTGACCGGACCGGCCTGGTGGGCATTGACCAGAGGGTGAGTCTCCAATACTGGCATGGAGTGACACTGGGTTGGGGGGTAAATGCACTTGTCCCTCCATTTTCGCCAGGGTTATAAAAAGACCCCTGTGACTATGGAGAAACACCTGAGAGGATATCTCTCTAGGAATCTCTAGGTCCTCCAGGGCAACTCTGTGGCCAACGTCCAACAGACACTGACCCTAGAACTGCGCTGGAGGAGCTACAAAGGCCTAGTAGAGGGACCTCTCTAGGAATCTCTAGGTCCTCCAGGGCAACTCGGTGGTAACCGGGGAGAGTTTTAGAAGACTGTTCCTGAGTGGTCAGAGGGAGGGAGATAACAGCCAGAGAGATGACCAAGGGCGGTATGTGCGCAATTGCACGTACATGTTGGAAGGGAGGGATGCCACATTTTCTCTGGGCACTAACCTGCGCCATTCGCTTCCAGGTGCCCTCCGGCTCGCGTTTCGATCTCTTCAAGGTGGGGGCTGAAGCGGAGTGCCAGCGCGGCGAGCGTCTCATCCTCTCCAAATACCTGGGCCAGGGCCATCCGTACCATCACCTGGCAGCCACTCAGGTAAGTCCGGCGGTCACTAAAGGACACTTCTGGGCCCTTAATTATTGCATGATTGGTTAATCCTTGACCTTTGGATCCGGGAGCAGGTAATAGTTAACTTTAGTAATTAACTAGAGGAAGGGACAGATTATTTCTCTGTCTGGCAGGTAGAAGATTCTTCCACTTAATCCGATAGGCAAAGGGCTCTGACATGTTTTCATGGGTGCGTGAGGAATGCCTCTGGTTAATTAGGAAGAATTTCTCCCATAACTATTAATAATAATAATAATAATAATAACAACAACAACAACTTATTTATATCCCGCCTCTCCCTATGGATCGAGTTACAACACATTTCAAGTGCGCCGGGCGGATTATTTAGAAGAAGGCGATCCTGCAAGTAATGGTTACATATAAAATAAGTGTATGCGCCTTCTAATTAAAGAGATTGTCTGTACAGCACTGTGTAAATTTGCAACACTATATAAAAAAGGTTAAAGGAGAGTCATTTATCCACTGTTCGTCTACCCAGTTCTCCCTCTTCTTGCTGGACGAACGCTTTCCATTGGTGCCTCTCCTCCGTTGGGAACACATGATGGAGCGGCCCCCTATCTACGCCGTTTTGACGCCCGCCGGGGGTCCTCCGCGTTGCCACAAGCTACTTTTGGGGGCCCACCACTCTCAGGAGCTGCTGATGGTCCAGTACGCAGGTGGGTCAAGATGCAAAATGGAGGGGGACTCTTTTTGTCCACTGAATCCGCGCCGTGAGCTGTTGCGGCGGCCATTGAAGCGTGCGGACCGCCCTGCTGAATGGTCCTTTCTCCGCAGGAGGCCTCAGTACCCCACCTCAGTTGTGGGGGCCCCCGCAGAAGCTGCCCTCCATCAAGGACTGCCTGCCGCACTTCCCTCTCCAAAAGCCACTCCAGCAAAGCGTCCTGAGCCAGCGCCTTGCGCTCCCTTGCGCAGGTGAGTTGACCTCTCCTTTCCTCCTTTCCATGATTATTCACGGATTTGATTAATATGTTTCCTTTAGAAATATCTAGGTCCCCCAATGCAGGATGGTCAACTTTAACTAGATGTTACCCTGGAGGACCTAGAGATTCCTAGGGAGGCATGTATTGGGGTCTTGTGCCTCCTAGGGAGGGAGAGAAGAGGCAGGCCCAGCTCCACCAGGGCTTGCCTGAGGAAAGAGAACCCTTGTTTATCCACTTTTTGTAAACCGCTTTGATCTTTTTTGGAAAGGTGGTATATAAATAAAATAAATAAATAATAAATAAATAAATAATGAATATGGAGGTCATGGTGTCCACTGAGCTGAGGGTCATCCTTATTTTGTCCTTTGGTCACCACTTTGGCCTCCGTCTTTCTCCCACCTCCAGGCATCGCGGCTGCCGTGGATCAGCGGAGCCACCAAAGCCAGGCCCTGGTCATCTTCCAGATGTCCGAGACGGGCGACCTCTTCTACCAGCCGCTGGTCCACCAGGAGGAGGGCGAGGAGGAGCAGACGGCACCCTTGCGTCCCGAGATGGATGGCTCTCAGTTGGAGAAGTGCAGCCAGGACTCCAAATCTTCCTCCTCTGTGACGCTAACCCCTGACCCTGCCACTGCGGCCAGTTACCGCCGCTGGCTCAGGGCCTTTCTGGACGCCTGGGAAGAGCTGCCCCCGGAGGCCCAGGGCCGGCCGCTGGCCCGAGCGACTCTCAGCCAACACTACCTTTTCAACCGGCGCGAGCTGCAGGAGCGGCCGGCGAACACCGCGCTCTACGGGGAGGCCCGCCAACGCCTGCGCCAAGCCATGCAGAAGAAGAAGATGGTGGGCCCCTGGACGTTGAGTCAGCAAGGAAAGGGGCCCGACTCACCCCTGCCGCCGCCGCCGCCTTCCCAACGCCAAGATGACCTGGGTGAGCGTCTGGAGGCTGCGTGGGGTGGGGGCGGCTGGGGCAGCTGGTGGTGTGAGAAGCTGGGAATGACAGCGGCGCAGAAGCGGGAGGCGCTGCGTGAGCGCCGGAGGCGGCTGAAGAAGGCACGGGGACCTCGCAGCGTTTCCGGAAGCTTCACCTCTTTCTCCAGCTGCCCATCTGAGCTGAGCGACTCCTCCGGATGGTGGGAGGACGGCGGTCAAGGGGGCAGCGGCACCAACGCCGTGCAGGGACCCTCCATCCCGACCCTTCCTTCCTCCCAAGGGATGGAGGGCGGTGGGTCGGAGGACCCCTCGGAGCTGCTCTCCTCGCAGACGCTGCAGGCGCGCGGCATCCCCCGGGAGCGCCGCAGGACGCTGCGCCAGTACCTGGCTATCTGGGACCAGCCGGACAAAGAGGGGGTGGATGCGGACGAGGAAAAGGCACTGCCCTTGAGCCAGGCGTCCGGCCGTGGCAGCCACAGCCAGGCTGCCTCTTTCGCCACCTCCTCCTCCTCTTCCCAAGCATCGCGCCTGGCGCGGAAGAAACCACGCATGGGCTTCTGAGGGTCCCAAAAAGCCTCATAAAGCCTGGGGCAGCTGGGGAAGAAGAAGAGGAGGAGGAGGCACCATCTTCCTTCTCCTCCTCCTTTGTGGCATTCTTATTTGATTTTTTTTTATTTTTTAAATTTATTGTTTATTTTTGTTTTGTTTTTTTAATTTTGGCAACAAGTAATTTTTTATAATTTTAAAAATCTTTTAAATTTTCAGAGGGCTGAACTGTTTAAACTGTACATAACAGTGTTGATCAGTGATTTCTTTACATTTACTTTTACTGTTATTGCAATAAAAATTTCAATACATTTGCAATTCATAGTGATTTCAAGGCTTTTCTTGGACCTTATGGATTGTCCAACATTTTCTGTTATCCAACTATCAGCCGGTCCAGTTTATATTGCATAATCGAGACTCTACTGTAGTATGGGAGGGTGGGGGGTGGAATTAATAGGATGTATTTTTATATTTTATTTTTGCAACAAGTAATTTTTTTGTATCTTTTAATGTTTTAATTTTAATTTTGTATATTTTTATATTTTATTTTTGCAATAAGTATTTTTTGTAATTTTTAAAATATTTTCATTTTTAAAAAAATCTTTTGATTGTTTAATGATATTTTATTTGTAGTACGGTTGGGAAGAATTAATAGGAAGTATTTTTATATTTTATTTTTGTGACAAGTAATTTTTTTGTAATTTTAAAAAATCTTTGAATTTTTAAAAATTATTTTGATTGTTTAATGATATTTTATTTGTAGTATGGTTGGGGAGAGGGAGGGAATTAATAGGATGTATTTTAATTTTATTTTTTAAATTTATTAAAAATTTTATTGATTTAAAATACAAGCAACAAATACATATACACAACTAATAGACATGTAAAACATTATTAAACTAAAGAAATTGCAATTAAAAAGACTTCCTGTCCTTTACTATGTGTGTTTTTTATTTGAATCATACATCTTTCAGTTAATTGCTTGAAATCACCTGCTCTTTGTACATTTATAAGATTTAACAGCAAAATAATGGAAACCAGTTAAAAAGTAGCTCCCATCGTTCCCTTTTGGTAAGACGGTGGTCCACAAACTGTGTCCCTTGAAGGGCCGTTGGACTCCAGCTCCCAGAGTCCCAGGCTGTTGGCCAACGTGGCTGAGGCTTCTGGGAGTTGGAGTCCAAAACCTATTAAAGGGGCACAGACTTTGGGGGGGGACCATGCTTTAGGAAATGGAGAAAAGAGAGGCCCCAGGATTCTTTTCAATCACTCAGTCATAATAAGTAAAATCACGGTGATTCTTGCCTTTTGTGATTGGATTGTATTTTGTATCTACTGTCAAATGTAACAGATAGCTGCAGTTTTCTCCGCTGCCTGCCTGCCTGCCTGCCTGCCTCCAGGGGGCGCCCGAGAGAAGGAAGAAGAGGAAGAGCCAGAGTCCTCAATGGCGCTGGCGTTGCTGGCGCTGGGGAGAGCAGCCTCGGTGGCGCCTTCTGCGGGGCCCTTAATCCCGGGCCCCCTCGTCCTCTCCCGGAGGAGGGGCCCCTTCTTCCTGCCGGTGAGTGAGCAGCCGGGCTCCCTCCAGACCCGTCTCCTTCGCTCCCTTCGGGGTCTGACGCGGGCCTTGCTTTCCTGGCAGAGGGGCTTCGTGGCCGCCGGGGAAGGAGGAGGAGGAGGCGAGGTGGAGAGGGCCGCCAGGGCCGCCTCGGGAGGAGGAGGAGGAGGAGCGGCGAAGGCGACGGCGACGGTCTTCTCGAGGATCCTGGAGGGCTCCCTCCCGGCCGCCTTCCTCCACCAGGACGACAAGGTCAGAGGCCGAGAGGGAGGGAGGGAGGGAGGGAGGGGAGGAGGGGGCCTCTGCCCCGCTGACTCCTGGGAGATGTAGTCGGAGGCCCTTCCTCTTCCTCTCTTCCTGTTTCCGTTCCAGTGCGTGGCCTTCCGGGATGCGGCCCCTCAGGCCCCCGTCCACTTCCTGGTCATCCCCCGGAAGTCCATCCCTCGCCTCAGCGAGGCTGACCCCAGCGACGAACAGGTCAGTTGCGTCACTTCCGGGGACAGAGAGAGAGGGCTCCTGGGCATGGGCAGAGCGCCACTCGGGCGGCAGCAGCAGCAGCAGCATTTCCCCTTCCACAAAATGGCCGACAGGCAACTTCCGGCCGGACTCTTCTTCCATGGCTTAGTCTACGTGGGTTTCTGTGGTGTAGCTCTACCACTTTCGTACCTCTTCCTGCCGCCTCCCCCGTTGCATTGTCGGCCTTGTAGTCCAGCGAGGCTTCGGAGCCCGCTCTGGCGGAAGGTTCTCGGCGCCCGCCTTCGACTGCGAGTCCCACAATGCAACGCGGGGCAGGCGGAGGAATCCTAGAATCCTAGAGCTATGAATCCTTCCATGGAAGAATAGATAGACCCATCATCCCTAGAGTTGCAACTGAGGCCCCAAGAGAAAGGGCCCAGCCCAGCCCCGTTCCAGCCCTCTGCCGTGCAGGAACTCCCAATTAACTTATCTCCAGTGCCAGAATCACAGTCTCCCCTTAACTGCTGGCTTGCTTTGAGTCTTTTCCCCAACTCCTTCAAGCCTCTCTCGTCCCTCACTGGACTCTTCCCACTCACCGACAATTGTTCCCTCAGGAACCCCAAGAGCCCTCCCTCCCTCCCTCCCTCCCTCCCCCTGAGGGGTCTCTTCCCCTCAAAATCCCATCCAAAACCCCCTTTCTTTCTGCTCAGGCTCTTCCATAGCCCTGGCGCTCTGTGATTGGCTGTCTCCGTGGCCTGTTCGCTACAGGGGTCACCCCCCCCCCCCCCACTTAGGCACCCCCCTGGACCCCCTTAGTGACCCTCGAAACCACCACCCCCCACCAGTCCCTGAGTGTGCGATGCCTGTGCACGCCTTGTGTCTGTGTGAGTGTGTGTGTGTCCGTCCCAATGGGGCCACGGACCCTCTCCTCTGACCCCCTTCCTTCCGCCCCACAGCTCCTCGGACACCTGCTGGCCGTGGCCACCAAAGTGGCGAAGGCGGAGGGCCTCTCGGAGGGCTTCCGCGTGGGTGAGTGGCACGCGTGCCCCGTCCGGCATTGCCTCTTTTTCCACGGACGGGGGTCCCGCATACGCCTCCCCCGTCTGCCTCCTTCGGGGTCTTAGGGCCCCTGTTCGCTGGAAGGGCTGAAGAGACCCCCGGGAACAGAGAGACCATGCAGGAATACATACAGTAATAGAACCATAGAGTTGGAAGAGACCCCAAGAAGGGACACCCAGTCCAACCCCGTTTCTGCCATGCAGGAATACATAGAATAATAGAATCCTGTTGTTGGGAGAGACCTCAAAAAGGGCCCTGATCCAGTCCAACCCATTTCCGCCATGCAGGAATACATAGAACCATAGAGCTGGAAGAGACCCTAAGAAGGGCCCTGATCCAGTCCGACCCCATCCTGCCATGCAGGAACCCTCCAATCAAGAAAAAGGGGGCCTTCTGGGGGTCAGAAGCCCATGCTTGACCCCACCTTTCCGACCCTCAACAGCCGGACCCGGCTCTTGTGGTTACTTGGCTGTACCGGGGGGGGGGAGGAGAGACGGGTCAATTGTCCATCCCAGCGCAGCTGCCCCCTCCGTCCTTCCTTCTTTTCTTCCTTCTTTTTTCTCCAGTGATCAACGATGGAAAGCATGGGGCCCAATCCGTCTACCACCTCCACCTCCACGTCTTGGGGGGCCGACAAATGAACTGGCCGCCCGGCTGATGACCAAGTGGCGACTGCGACCGCACCCCACCGATGGATCCCTCCTGGAAAAATAAAAACAAAGCCTTGCTGGACCGCCTTGACCATTGATCGAAGGGGTCTTAGGGGGCTGCCTGGGAGTCACTTTTGGGGGTGCCCTGGTGTTCCCATTGCAGGGGCTTTTCCAGGATCAGGACCCTGGAAACCATGAAGCCCTATGAGGACTGCTTTAGGGAACTGGGGATGTTTAGCCTGGAGAAGAGAAGGTTAAGAGGTGATATGATAGCCCTGTTTAAATATTTGAAGGGATGTCACATTGAGGAGGGAGCAAGCTTGTTTTCTGCTGCTGCAGAGACTAGAACGCGAAAGAATGGATGCAAACTGCAGGAAAAGAGATTCCACCTCAACATTAGGAGGAACTTCCTGAGAGTAAGGGCTGTTCGACGGTGGAACACACTCCCTCGGAGCGTGGTGGAGTCTCCTTCCTTGGAGGTCTTTAAGCAGAGGCTGGATGGCCATCTGTCGGGGATGCTTTGATGGAGAGTTCCTGCATGGCAGGGGGTTGGACTGGATGGCCTTTGTGGTCTCTTCCAACTGTGATTCTATAACCTGGATTGGAGGGGACACACACCTTGATCTTGTGCCATGCAGGAACTCTCTATCAAAGCCATGCATAGAATCATACAATCATAGAGTTGTGAGAGACCCCAAAAAGAGCCCTTTTAAGTCCAGCCCCATTCTGCCATGCAGGAATACATAGAAACTTACAATCATGGAAGAGACCCTCAAAAGGGCCCTGATCCAGTTCGACCCCATTCTGCCATGTCAAAACTCTCAATCAAACCCATTCAGGCACTCCCTATCAAAGCCATGCATAGAATCATACAATCATAGAGTTGGGAGAGACCCCAAAAAGGGCTCTAATCCAGTCCAACCCCCTTTTTCTGCTATGCAGGAACTCTCCATCGAAGCATGAGAGATGGCCAGACTCACTCTATGGGGCAGGAGGGTCAGCTTTTGTCTGTGGGCCTGGACCCAGCAAGGAGAGCTATAGACTGCCACCCCACCCTTTTCTAGATTTGGGGGTGCTAATTTTGGGGGGCCCATAGCAACCTCTTCTGAACCCCAAGAGGTCAGCCTTTTTGATTGTGCCAAAACATGGTTTTCAAGGGTGCGTGTGACCCCTCTCCGAACTCGTCTCAGACCCCCCGACCACTAGGAACAGGATCTGTCCTTATCAGAGCCTCGCTGTAGATTCAGCGCATGTTTGAATGTGACAAGCGGCAGCCATTTTCTTTTTGCGCAATGCATAGATGTCAGGGTATGTGTGACCCCTCTCCGAACTCGTCTCAGACCCCCCGACCACTAGGAACAGGACTCGTCCTTGTCAGACCTTCAGTGTAGCTGAGTTTGACGAAAGGTATACACCTTATTGCTACTTTTGCGTTGCATGGAGAGCATAAGGGGGTCACTGGTCAGTGCCACCATGGAGGGATGGACAGACATGGGGCGGCCAGGGATGCACCAGTCTGCAGGGTTAGGAGCGGTCCAGCTGCTCAATTGCAGGGATGGCCTCTGGGTTGGTCCACTCCCTTGACCAGTGCAGCCACCGCAGCAGGCTGACCACTGCTCCTCTCTTGGTCACTTAGAAAGCCCCCAAATTTGGATCACCTTGGTCTGTGTGGCCTGGTGGCCGGAGGATTTGTCAAGGATGCTGGTAGCTCCTGTCCAGAGAGTTAGGAGAGGTCATTCTGCTGAATGCCATGAATGCCCTCCCGGCTGGGCCACCTCCTTGACCAGTGTGGCCAGCTTAGCAGAATGACCTCTCTTCCCTGCGTAGGTTCATCTTGACCATTTGGAAAGCCCCGGAATTCGGAGCCTTGGTGGTCATAGGTTTGGTCAGTTGTCCACCCTCGTGCTGGTGTTGTCCCTCCAAGTGGTGCCCCTCTTCTTTTGCAAATGCAAAGACTGCCAAGGCCTGGTATGGCAGTGTTTGCTCTCCTCTCTGGCTTGGCCTGAGCGGCTAAATTTAGATCCCTTTGCCCACTGTCCACTGGCACAAGGAGTGCAGCCTTTGGACAGGCGTATGTGTGTGTGTGTGTGTGTTGTGTATGTGCTTGTGCATGGCTAGTGTGCAAATGTGTGCATGCTCCTGCGTAGGGTGAGGTCTCTGGGGCCTTCGCAGGGAGGGCGAACCGCAGGCAGCCATGGCGGCAGTGGCGGCCGCAGCAGCTGGACAATGGCCTCCTTGTTCCCTGCAAGGCCCCGCCGCTCTTCAAATGGGCACCAGGTGGCACTGCTGAGCTGCCAGAGGCCCTGCTGCTGACCACTGCTGACCACTCTCTGCTCTGGCCAGAGCAGGGTTTCCCTTCTCTCTGGTCATGGTCAACACCAGCCCCAAACCAGGCCTACTCTGATCAGCAAGGGGCGCACAGGGACTTTTTCGTTCTTCTCGAAATTAATTTGTGCGTCAGATTTTTTCGACACGAACCAATTTGGCGCAGAAACTCAGTCGTGCCTCCTTATTTATTTTACGTAGGCACAACAGCCCCCCTTTTCCTGTTGCAAAATCAAGACTCCCAGCCGGCCACTTGTGGCCAGACCTCTCTCTGGCCAGCAGCCTTATTTTTTCTCCTCCTAATTTGATTCCCGGGGAGGGGGGGGGGAGTCGGAATAAAAATAGATTGATTATTATTATAAATTATAATTTGGTGTCATCTGCAGATTTCATAACTATTTCCACCAATTCTTGGATGAAAGAATAATGGGACAGTGACTAGTGGGGTCCTGGGGACTCAACCATGGCTCCTTCTCTTCTTTGTCCTGGGGGGAAGTGGCCAGTGGGGTGTCCAGTGGCATCCTGTACTGGGCCCAGTTTGCTATTCAATATCTTTATCAATGACTTGGATGAAAGCATAGAGGATTAGTAATTGGTTGACCGTCCAAACCCAAAGGATGCTCAGGCATGGCTCCTCTTCTTCTTTGTCCTGGAGGGAAGTGACCGGTGGGGTGTCCAGTGGGGTCTTGTCCTGGGCCCAGTTTCAATATATCTATCAATGCCTTGGACGAAGGAATAGAGGGCATGCTTATCAAATTTGCAGATGGCACCAAATTAGGAGGAGCAGCCAATGCTCCCGAGGACAGGATCAACATTCAAAGTTACCCGAACAGACTCGAGAGCAGCCAACGTGCCATTTGCAAGGGCAGCTGCTCCTCCATCTGCTGAGCGTCATGCCATCCAGGGCCTGGGCAGATGGTGGGCCTGCTGCTGCTGCTGCTGCTTCTGCCGGGCCAGGCTCCAACTCAGGCCCCTGGGGCTAAGAATAGCCTCCTGGCCCTCCTTCTGGAACAGCTCTGCTTCTGGAACGAATGGCCCTGTTGTGGGTCTGACTGTCTGCCCCACTCCGTCATGGCAGTGGATGGAAGCTACGGTACATCCTAAAGTTGGAAGAGACCCCAAGGAGGGCCCTGATCCAGTCCAAACCCCATTCTGCCATGCAGGAACTCACAATCATAGGACCATGTTATTGTTCTTTTCAATTTATTTTAGTCTTTCCAGCATGCTTTAATTCTTACATAATTTAATTGTATATTAAGGGGGGGGATTAAGGGTTTTGAATGTATGTGTTGTTGTTTTTTTAAATCTTTGTAAGCCGCCCCGATTGCATATTGTAGAGGGGTGGGATGTAAATAAATATTATTATTATTATTATTATTATTATTTGTTATAGAGTTGGAAGAGACCCCAAGAAGGGCCCTGATCAAGTCCAACCCCCTTCTGCCATGCAGGAACTCTCCATCAAAGCAATCTGCCATGCAGGAATGCATAGAATAATAGAACCATACAGTTGTAAGAAGCCCCAAGAAGGGCCCTGCATCCTGCTCCAGAGGGCTTTCAGTGGTCAGTTAGTGGTCAGATATGGGAAAGCAATAAAGCTACTGATCCAAAGCCATCTTCTTTGAGATGCAAATAATTTCCCAGTGACCCACGGCCACAAAATGGGGAGGTGCCACCCTGCAGACAGCCCTCCCTTAAAATATCTGGACTAAGGCTGTAAACAGCAAAATGCAGGAATAGGACTGACATTTCCCATTTCTTCGTCCTGTTTGCTGGATGAGGAAGAAGAAGAAGCCAGGGTGACTTCGAAAGCTTGCAACAGGAAATTTTGTGCATTTCAGTTGGCCCTATAAAAGTATAATTGTCTGCATGTTATTGGATTTGCCATAAGTCAGTTGCTCATAGGGATACCTTGGGGGATACTGGCCCATCGGGAATCATTGGGGAATAGTGGCCCATAAGGAATTATTTAGGAAGACTGACCCATAAGGAATCATTCAGGAAGACTGGCCCATAGAGAATCATTGGGGGAATCCTGGTCCATAGGGAATCATTGGGGAATAGTGACCCATAGGGAACCATTGGGGAATACTGACCCATAGGGAATCATTGGGGGAATCCTGGTCCATAGGGAATCCCTGGGGAATAGTGGCCCATAGGGAACCATTGGGGAATACTGACCCATAGGGAACCATTGGGGAATCCTGGTCCATAGGGAATCTTTGGGGAACAGTGGCCCATAGAGAATCATAGCAAATGCCTCCCATGTATCCCTATGGGATGCTCCAGTCACGCTGCATCCTTGCGTTGCCTGGGCGACAGCCAATCAGAAGCCTCCTTTCTCTTTTCCGCGTCCCTCGTTGCCCTGGAGACGCAGCAGGTGCATCATCCTTCCTTTCAGTGGGGAGGATGGAGCTGGATGGGTGCGTTTGGGTCTCCTTGTTTCCCCCCCAATTGGGGTCGGGGGTCCCATCATCCCCAGGAGGGACCCTCTGCCCTTTCCTTCTCCTGGGGGGGGCTCTTAAAGGGTTTCCCTGTGCCCCTTTTCCTCCCTGCCCCATAGTCTGGGGGGTGCAGGGCCTGGGGGTGCTGACCTCCGCCTTCTCCCTCCCTGCTGCAGCCGGGGCTGTCCAGCTCCCCTGATGCTCCTGGAGGGGCCCCTGCCGCCCCCCACCGAGGACGCCGACCCCGAGCCCCCCAAAGAAGAGGATGCGGAGGGGGGCCCTGTCTCCTTCCCGGTGGAGCTGCCCCCCTGCCATGGGCCCCATGGCCCCCCTCTGGGCGAGCTGGTGGTCGAGGGCCAGCCCCCCAAGGAGAGACCCCCCGAGGAGGAGGAGGAGGCCCCCCGGGAGCTGCCCCCGAGAGGGAAGTGCCTGCTGGGCAACTGGCAGGAGGAGGTAGGGGGCAGGCAGCAATGGGGGGGGAGAAGGGGGGCTGGGTGGGGTGGGGGTAGAGTCATAGAAGCCTGGAGTTGGAAGAGACCCCCAAAAGGGCCACCCACTGCAACCCCCTTCTTCTGCCATGCAGGAACTCTCCATCAAAGCAGGGTTAGGGTCAGGGGGATTACGCTAGGCTTCGGGAGTTCAGGTTAGAGGGCAAGGGTTAGAGGTAGGGGGTAGGGGGTAGGGGTAGGGGGTTGACAGAGGGGTAGGGGTTAGGGTTAGGGGGTTAATGGCAGTGGTAGGGGGTAAGTGGTAAGTGGGGTTAGGGTTAGGAGGTGGGGTGGGGTAGGGTTTCGGGGTTAGTGGTACTGTTAGGGTTACAGTTAGGGTTCCCCATGGGTCAGGGTGAGAGTTAGGGGGCTGAGTGTTTAGGGGTCCAGGGTTTGGGTGCGTCTTCGTGCCCCCCATCCTGGGCCGGAGGAGGGAGCAGGGGTTGTGGGCCTCTGGCTTGCTGCCCCCCATCTGCCCCCCATCCTTCCTTGCAGAGGGCCACCAACCCCTTGGACCGGGTCCCTTGTCCGGCGATGGGGACGGAGAGCTTCGTCTTCCGCGGGGGCCACCGGGGCCTGCTGACCCTCCAGGCCGGGGCTGGGCTCTCCAGCAGCACCACCACCAAAGAGGCCTTCCAGGCCCCCAGGAGGACCGGGCTGCCGGTCAGAGGTCAGCGGGGGGCATCTGGGGGGCAGGCCAAGGCCTCGGGCAGCCGGGGAAGACTGACCTCCCCTCAGAGTTGGGGGGCTGGTTTCATCCCAGGCCCCTTGGTCATCGCTGACCCCACTGACCTTTCTCTTCTCGCCCCCCAATGGCAGGTCAACGTGAGGCCCAGTTGGAGTGGCTCCTCTACCAGAAACACAGGTGAGCGGCAACCCTGGGGGGCTTCAAGGTGTGGGGCAGGGACCCTTCCCCTCCTTTCAGACCCCCCCAAGAGATTTCAAGGGGGGGGCGGTCTCCAGCCTGTGAAGACCCTGGATGGGGGGAAGGTCTTGTTCCTGCATGGCTTTGATGGAGAGTTCCTGCATGGCAGAATGGGGTGGGACTGGATCAGGGCTCTTTTGCGAGACCCAAAGAAAGGCCCTGATCCAGATTGACCCCCTTCTGCCCTCTCAAAGCATCCCTGATGCCCACGTCAAGGGATTCATTGGTCACTCATGATGATGATGATGATTGGGGAAGTGGCCATAGAACCCTAAAGTCGGAAGAGACCCCAAAAAGGGCCACCCAGCCCAACCTCTTGCCATGCAGGAACTCTCAATCAAACCATATGTGGGACTCGGGGCATGCCCCCTTGACCCATCTTGACTGTATGCTTCTGACCCTCTTTCCAGCAAAGAGGTCTATGCGGAGCAGGTCCAGGCCGCCCCCGGCCCCATGGAGTCCCAGTCCACCACCCACCGGGACTATTGCCAGGAGGGCTTCGTCTCCATGGCCCCAGCCTCTACCAAGGTGAGTACCCCCCTCCTCAAACTCCAAATGCACCCCCCAAAGCCTCTTGCCCCACTTGTGCCACTCTCTTGCACCACTTTTCTTTGCAGCCACACAACTACCGCCTGGAGCAGCCGCAGACCTTCTGGCGGGAGAACGCCCAGCGGGTGACTGTGAGTAACTGACCCCCTTGTCACTCTCCCCACACGGCGCAATGTGTCCCCCCCCCCCACCAAAACAATGTGCCACCAGCCAAGACAATGCTGTCTCTCTGGCCGGCCATGGAGGAGGGGGTCCCTATGTGGGTCACTTGGGGGGGGGGTCTTCCCACCTCTCAACACCCCTTACCCTGCTTTTTGCAGGGCGTCTCTTGCATCCGGACAGAGGACACCCCCTTCCGGAAATGCGCGGCCTTCACCACCCCTGCCGAGGACTACCTGGAGCAGCCCTACGACCAAGAGACCTACCCCAATTTCTAGCGGGAATAAAAGGCAGGGTTTGTGCCCCATATGTGTGCCGTTCAAGGTGGGCATTGCAAATAATTTGAGGGCAGAGGCCTGAGATGGTGACCATCCAGCGTTGGGAGTCTAACCCACCCTGGCTGGTCCATGGGGCAGCCCCTGAAAGAGGCGTCTGCCTCACCTTGAGATGCTGACCCTCCAGTGCTAGGGGTCAGCCCCAGCCCCAGCCAGTCCATGGAGCAGCCTGACTGAGGCTTCTGCCTCGCCCTGAGATGGCGACCCTACAGCGCTGGGGGTCGGCCCCAGTCCTGGCCAATCCATGGGGCACTGACGTCCACTTTGCAAAGGGGGTCTAAGCCCTATGTGGCATATTCATCCCCCCCCCCCCCCGGACCTCCAGACAAGATACGCGTGGGCCGCCCCAGATTGAAAAAGTCTATATTCCAACAAAATATTCCGCGCTATGTCCGGATCAGTATATTTACACCTGGGGACTGGGTCGGCGGATGGTGGGTCAGCCCAGCCGGCTGAGCTGCGGGGCAGCGTCCCCAGCCAGGGTCAGGGTCCAGCCCCTTCCTTGGCAACATGCTCTGGCCGTGCGCAGGTGGCCGGAAACTGACCAGCGGCGCCACGGCCGGCGCAGTCTGCGTCTTCTTGGCTTGGGGGGCCCAGCGTCATGGGGCAGTCTTCGCGGGGGGAGTGTCCTTCCCCGGCCCCCCCACTGCACATCCTCTCCATCCTCTTTCTTGATGCTATTACGCCAAGACATCATTGCTGGGGTGGGGGTCTGTTGCTTGAGACAAAGTGAGTTTTGGCGGCGGTGACGGCAGTGGCACCTGGTGGGCAGAGCTACTGCCCCAAAGTGGGGGAAAGTCACAGGTTGGGGCCAGAAGGGGCCGCCTCAGATGACCACTGCGTTCTTCTCACTCAGCAGCCAGTATGTCCGCATCTTCCCTTTGCCCTGCCGTATTGGATGAAGGGCAAACAGTCAGTGGGGGGCTTGCAAGGACAGTGAGGGGCGCTGACCCCACTACTCCCCAGCCAGCCTGTGCCCCCCTTGACCCCATGTCTCTCAATATTGCCAACGTGGAAGACCCTTCCCTCCATCAATGACCAGGGGGTGGGCTGGGGGTTTCTGATGACGGGGGTTTAGGGGTCCCACCTTCATCTCGACGTCTCCCCTCAGTTCCAGCTCAAAGCAGCCAAACTCGTCCAGGATCTCTTTGGTGGTTGAGGAGACGTGGATCTTCAGGGCTGGACAAGGGAGGAAGAAGAAGGAGAAGAAGGGGTCAGAAGGGGCAAACTCTGTGGTCAACGTCCGACAGACACTGACCATAGAACTGTGCCGGAGGAACTACAAAGGCCTAGTAGAGTGTCCTCACATCCGACAGACACTGACCATAGATCTCAGGAAAAGGCTCACCTTCGCCATTGGACTCCATGCGCGATGCCGTGTTGACCGTGTCCCCGAAGAGGCAGTAGCGGGGCATCTTGAGGCCCACGACGCCAGCGCAGACAGGCCCTGCATAGGGAAGAATTGACCGTTGCTTGGAGGGGGCTGTCTCCCCAAGAGGGACACCGACCCACACCTTGGGGACCCCCTCGCCGCCCCAGGACTCACCGGAGTGGATGCCGACCCGCAGGCGGAGCTGCTCGCTGGGCCGGTGGCGGATGCGGAAGGTCTTGACTGCCTCCAGGAGGGCCAGGGCCATGCGGACGATCTCGTGGGCGTGTAGTTTGCCGTTCCGGACTGGGAGCCCTGAGACCACCATGTAGGCGTCCCCGATGGTCTCCACCTGTGGAGTGGGGGTATCTCTGGCTCAGACCAGACCCCACATATAGGGGTCCGGCCCCAGGGACCACAGTCCTGCCAGACCTATGGTGGCCATAGGCTAGATTGGCATCTGTCAATGGGGATGCTTTGATGGAGAGTTCCTGCATGGCAGAAGGGGGCTGGACTGGATCAGGGAGCTATTCTATCATAATATGATTATATGTATGCCTGCAAGGCAGAATGGGGTTGGACTGGATCAGGGCACTTTTTGTGGTCTCTTCCAACTCTATGATATTATGATTCTATGTATTCCTGAAAGGCAGAAGGGGGTTGGAATGGATCAGGGCCCTTCCTGGGGTCTCTTCCAACTCTCTGGTTCTATGTCGGCACCCACCTTGTAGACATCAAAGTTATCGATGATGGCGTCGAAGCAGGTGTAAAGATCATTGAGGAGGGTCACCACCTGGAAAGAGGGAGAAATGGGTCAGGTCAGGGGTGCTTTGATGGAGAGTTCCTGCATGGCAGAATGGGTCAGACTGGATCAGAGCCCTTCTTGGGGTCTCTTCCAATTTTATGATTCTATTATTCTATGATTCTAAGTGAATGGAGGGGCTGAAGGGACCCCTGGGACCACCTGACTTGACCTAAGGACCAGAGACCCCAATCCCCTGAAAGCAAGCCTGGAACAATTGGTTGTGTTGATGGGATGGCAGTGGGGGCCAAGATCCCCCCCAAGGTGTGATCCCAATGTACCCTGTTCCCATCCCCTGCAAGGGAAGTGATAGCCCTTTTTAAGTATTTGAATGGATGTCATATTGAAGAGAGAGCAAGCTTTATTTCTCCTGCTCCAGAGAATAAGAGACAATGGAGTAATGGATTCAAGCTGCAGGAAAACATTCCAGCTCAACATTCCAGCTCAAATCCTGACAGTAAGGGCTGTTCGACAGTGGAAGATGCTGCCTTTGAGTCTCCTTTTTGGAGGTCTTTAAGCAGAAGCTGGATGGCCACCTGTCAAAATGGGGATGCTTTCATTGAGAGTTCCTGCATGGCAGAATGGGGTCGGACTGGATCAGGGCCCTCCTTGGTTTCTCTTCCAACTCTATGATCCAAAGCCTTACCTGCATCGGGGTGCTCTCCGCCGAGAGGGAAGTGAACCCCACAATGTCGCTGAAGTAGATGGTGACGCAGTCGAAGGCCTCCGCCTGGACCGTCTCGCCGCGCTTCAGCTGCTCCGCTACGGAGCTGGGGGGGGGACAGATAGAGAGACAATATGAGTGAGGGTCCCACCAACCCCCCTTGAACCCATGTCCAGGAGCCATGCAGAAGAGCAGGAGCGCTCCCACCTCGCAGGGTCGACGTTCACCCCGCAGAGACTCACTGGGGCAGGATCTGGTAGAGGAGGTTCTCAGCCTTGCGCTTCTCCTCCAGATAGGCCTGGGTGCGCTCCTCGACCAGCTTCTCCAGGTTGTTGGCGTACTGCTCCATGCGCGAGAGCAGGTTGTCCAGGATGCTGGTGGCACCTTCCCTGCAGCGAGGAAGAGCGGAGATGGTGGCAGGGACCCCCACTTTCCAGGGATCACACGAGAGCCACAGGAAAACGGGCGAAGGTGCACTCCACGTGCAAAAGCGCCTCCTGAGCAGTTTTTGCGCAGTCCCTTTGGAAGGCCTTTTCGCCACCAAGGGATTCAGGATGCTGCGTGCAAGCGATGGCTCCGTGCTCAGCATGCAAGAAGACCCTCACTTTCTAACCCACCTGCCCCACATATCTGGTTTTTGTGCGCTGTCAATTCATTTCCAAAGTATAACAAAGCTATAATGGGGCTTTACTGGGCAAGATTTGATCGGAGGGGGTTCGCCAACATGGCCGTGGGTCACGCGATGGGTTTCCATGGCTGAGTGGGGATTTCAACCCAGGTCTTAAAGCACTACACCACACTGGCTTAAAAATAATAGAATCATAGACTCATAGAGTTGGAAGAGACCCCCCAAAAGAGCCCCGATCCACTTCGACCTCCTTCCTCTGCCATGCAGGAACACCCAATTGAAGCATTTCAGATGGCCACCCAGCCAGAAGTAAAGGAGGCATAGTCTCTAGATAAACAGATGTTCAGCCTGGAGAAGAGAAGGTCAAGAGGTGTTATGATGGCCCTGTTTAAATATTCGAAGGGATGCCATATTGAGGAGGGAGAAAGCTTGTTTTCTGCTGCTCCAGAGAATCGGAGAGAATGGAGCAATGGATGCAAATTACAGGAAAAGAGATTCCACCTAAACATTAGGAGGTTCTTCCTGACTTTAAGGGATGTTTGACAGTGGAACACAATCCCTCAGTGGAATGTAATGGAGTCTGATTCCTTGGAGGTTGTCTTTAAACAGAGGCTGGATGACCATCTGTCAAAATGGGGATGCTTTGACTGAGAGTTCCTGCATGGCAGAAGAAGAAAGGGGTTGGACTGGACCAGGATCCTTCTTGGGGTCTCTTCCAACTCTATGGTTTCCTATGAGTTCCTGCATGGCAGAATGGGGTCGGACTGGATCAGGGCCCCTCTTGGGGTCTCTTCCAACTTTATGGTTCTATGATTTTATATCGTACAGCGCAGCCCCCCTCCTGCTCTCTGGGGGGGGGGGAAATACAGCCCCTGGACCCCCCAAAGTGGGGGCACAGGGAGTCCTGCTGAGTGACCATCCCCACTGATGCTCCTGACCCCTTGACCTGTCCAACGGGGGCACCCACTTGTTGAAGCGTCGGATGAAGAGCTTGATCTGGGCGAAGTCCGGCCGGTCGGGGGGCTCCTGGGCCCAGCAGCGCTCCATCAGAAGGGCCAGCTCCTCACTGTGCAGCCGCAGGTCGACGGAGGGCCGGAAGTAGGGCCGCTGGCCGTTGCGCACCTTCTGCACAATCTCTGTATGGGGGGTGGGATGGGGTGGGGGGTGAGGGGGGTGCAGAGGCGTGAATTGCGCAGACTGGTGGGATGGAGGCAGCGGCGCCGGTTATGGGACGGGAGGGTCATGGCGACAATGAGGATGGTGAGCACATGAGCTTTCCTGCGGTGTGGGGTGAGCAGTGGGGTGGCAGTGAGATGTGGTTGATTGGAAAACACAGAGACAGATAGAAAACGGGGGCCTGGTCACTGGACGGTCACAGCAGATGAAGAAGCACCATATGTGGGTCGTGATGTCCAGCCAGTGGCCAGGCCATGTCTCCGGCCGGACGGGGGCACACCTGAAACAGAAGCCAAAGACCCGACCCAGATAGCCCAGTCCCCTGAAGGTGTCATCTATGGGGGGCCAAGGAGGGTCATCAGTCAATCTATCCCTGCCCCAAAGCCACTGACCACCCCCGCGGCATTGGCAGGGCAATCTATGGGGGGTTCAATAGGCACTTTCCGGGCCAAGGAGGGTCAGCGGTCCATCTGTCCCTGCCCCAAAGCTGCTGACCGCCCCTGTGGTGTTGGCAGGGTGATCTATGGGTGGGTTCAATGGGCACTTTCCGGGCCAAGGGGGGTCAGCGGTCCATCTATCTCTGCCCCAAAGCTGCTGTCCGCCCCTGTGGTGTTGGTGGGGTGCATGCCCCTGTGCAATAATACCCCTTTCTCTCGAGTCCGGACCCTCCGCCAACCCTCCTGGCCAAAGCCCCTCTGTGGGGCAGAAGGGCAAAGTGACCCACAGACAAGACAACCAAGTCCCTTGAGGCGACCTGCCACATGAGACCCCTGTGTCTTTGAAAGGGAGCAGCACTTGATGGACACTGGACAACTGGACACTGCAAATCCTTTCCCAGTGGTTGCCACCCTGGTGAGGCTGAGCAGGGTGCCTGACCACCATTTCAGCCGTCCTGCAGCAGGACAGAAAGGGGCAGCCAAATCCTCCTTACCACCACCCCCACCCCCCAATGCCCTCTGTCTTATGGGGCTCCTCTCACCCTTGGGGCTGAGGTCCATGCCCTCCACGTAGAAGGCCCCGTTGCGCAGCGCAATCTCCTGCAGGATGATCCCAAAGCTGTAGACGTCGGCCTTCTGCATCGCCAACGGGGAAAGGACCTGTGGACCCCTTTGCAGGAGCTCTGGCGCCGTCCAAAGCTTCTCTATGGGGGGCAAAGTGTAGGGGGGAAAAAGAATAGCTGCCCACTGTGACATGGATGGAGTGAATCTGTGGGGCTTTGTGGGTCACAAGGAGCTGCCAACGGGGAGTGGTCACTCACTGGCATACAGGGCATGGCTGCCTTCGCTCTCGCCACTCTGACGGAAGCTGGCCAGTCCGTAGTCCGTGATCTTGAGCACGAAACGACTGTCCACCACGCAGTTGGATGACTTGAGGCCGCCATGGTAGCCAATGATGCTGTTGTGCAGGAAAGCCATGCCCTGAGATGGACAGATGGGGGGCAGCTGATGCAGAGGAAGAGGCACCTCCAAGGGAGAGAAGGTGGCACTTGGGGGCCGGAGAAGATGTCGGGAGAAGAGCCCTGGCTAAGAAAAGGATTGCTGCCCTGGACCTTCCTTGGGAGGAGGTTGACCATAGGACCATTAAGCTGCCCCTTAATTGTCATCCATCCCAAGACGCCATCCTTGGGAGGATGTTGACCGTAGGATCATTAAGGCGCCACTTAATGGTCATCCATCCCATTAAGGTGCCCCTTACTCACTTTCACAATGTCGTTGATGAGTGAATAGCGAAACATCCAGTCGAGGTTGATGCTCTCGTTCTCCAGAATGTCCTGCAAAGGAGAAACCAAAGAGAGGGACTGAGCTTCCTGGAGCTTTCATCCATTGCTCCATTGTGTCCTCTTCTCTGGAGCAGCAGAAAAAAAGCTTGCTCCCTCCTCAATATGACAGAACTAATGAATAGATCAGGGCCCTGAACCGCGAGAGACCCTGTTCGCGTTCATAGGCGGCGGGCGGGCGGGCGGGCGGCGAGGGGCCACGCCAATGCTTGCGCCAAAGCTTACCTGCAAGCTGCCACGGGGGCAGTATTCGGTCACGATGCAGATGTTGGGGGGGTCGATGCAGGCGCCGATGAAGCGCGTCAAGTGGTTGAACTGGATGTCTCGCATCTGGAGCCAAACACAGAAGAGTTGATAGATGGAAACACAATAACAATTTGAAAAGGGCTGGAACACCGTTGTAAAATTTCTGCCCCAAAGAATGAGTCAGGAAGCAGTAGGAGGTTTTATACAATGTTGAAAAGAGGGTTTTCTAAAGAAATCCTTCCTGCGTGCCAAGAGGCATTATTTGCGCACCCATGCGAACATGCACAGCGGCGTTTGCCTATTGGATTAAACAGAAGTTTCCTACCTACTAGACAGGAAGATAATTGGTCCATTTTTTCTAGTAAATTAAAAAAGTTAACTATTACCCAAATCTACTGACGGCAAAACGAAAAGGAAGGACGGCGCGAGGATGGAGGATGCTGCGCGGCAGGTCGATTCTGGGATGGTGGTCCTGATGGGGTGGCCTGGGGAAATAGGGGTCCTGCCCCATAGAACGCCTCCCCAGCCACCGTGCCACCCCATTGAAGCCCCTGCCCCGCTCTCGTCCCTCCATCACCCACCATTCGCCAACGGTACGTACGTGTTTGAGTTCGAAGAGCACCTGCCGCGTCAACTCAATCCGCTTCTTATTGACGTGTTTGATAGCCACGACGTTTCCCTAGAAGACAAGAGTAGCGTCCAGGGAGGAAGGAAAGGATGGATGGATGGATGGACAAATGGATGGATGGATGGCCAAATGGATGGAGAGATGGAGGGAGGGATGCATGGATGGATGGCCAAACGGATGGATGGATGGATGGATGGATGGATGATGAAAACCAATTAAAACAATACAGAGACAAAAGCCTTTCAAAAATAAATAAAATAAAAAAATAAAAAGCCATCCAAAGGAGGGAATGACCAGATGGACAGCTGGACATAGAAGCAGCGACTGTGGGGGGGGGGGGGAGCCCCTCCAGGACAGGAGGGAGTCGGAGGCCCCAAGAGAAGCCAAAGTGTCTCACTTTGAAGAGTCCGGTGTTGGCGAAGATCTGGTACTTGCCGTGTGCCGTCATTAGGGAGCCGTAGCTGGACCCTCGCTGGGTTTGGGGGGAAGAGGAAAAGAGGAGTTCAGGGCCTAGGTGGAAGGGTCCAAGCGTTAAGTGGGGGGCAGAGGATGGGACCTGGGGGGCAACGGGGGGCCGAGGAGACCCACCAGAGAAAGGGTCAGGCGGCTGCCTGCTCCCTTGTGATAGCGGTCTGAACTCCCAAATTGCAGTTCGTCCCACCGGATCCGCCAAAGCATGCTGGCCAGCTCCTTCTCCAGCATCAGCTTCCTAAGGAAATAATATGGGAAGGAGTCAAAGAGTGTAGGTGTCAGACCAAGGATGGGCACCCAAGTGCCAGGGAAGCCCACCGGGGAAGCCCATGCCTCCAATCCCTGCCTCTGATCCTATTGGATTTGATGCCCCCTTTTCCCTGTAGGTTTGACACCACTTTTAGGGTTAGGGTAAGGGTGGGTGCGACCTGTATTCAGGGCCATCAGAACCAGGCAGGACCTATGGGGTCCTTCATGTTTCAATGGTGCATTTGGGGCTGAGCATCGCAGCTTTAGGGTGTGAGGGTCGAACCATCCCCTATTTTCCAAATATTTCATCCCCCTGTGCCACCCCATAGTGCTTGCCAATGGGGAGGGGGACAAGGTATGCAATAACTGCTGGCACAGAGGCTACTTGGCTGGCCTCCCTTCCCTCCCTTGGTCTTCTTCTGACCCTTTGGAAAGGGCACCCGGTGCCCAGGGAGACCTCCTGTCCACTTTGAAACCAGGCCACAGGATGACCGGTGCCGTCTGTGCCCATCATCCTCCACACTGACCCCTATCAAACTGGACACTCCTTGCAGTCTGGAGGAATCCACCTTGTGACCAGGCTGGCTGCGGTTACTCATCGGACGCTTATAAATTACGCAACGGGCTGCCGGAAGAGACGCGACACATCGCCACTCTTGACCACTTTAAAAAGGCCGTCCAGACGGATCTCTTCGAGCTGGCCTTCCCTGACTGACCATCCCAGTCCAACCACCATGGACTGCCCTATGACTACCCTAAGATGTCTTGCTCCAATTACTATTATATTAACATTTTAACTGTAGAGTGAGCCCACACCATTCGTACCAATGGCGCGCACACACCGCTGTGAACGAGCCCCATTATATTCAATGGGGCTCGACCATACGAGTTATTCGCCTTATGCCAGGTGGGTGGATCCGGAATGGACACCCCGCGTAAGGCAAAGGTCCACTGTATTTGATAATGCTGTTGTTGTTATAATTCCCGGTTCCCCCAAAATAAGACAGCCCATGAAAAAAAGACCTAGCGCATCTTTGGGAGCAAAAGTTAATATAAGACACTGTCTCATTTTCAGGGAAACATGGTAAGAAGTTTAGTTTAAGGGAGGGGTGTAAGGAGGTTGTCTAATTTATTTTTATGTATGTAGTTATGTATTTTGTTTATGCGTTTTTATTGTTGTAATCTGCCTTGATCCTATGGGAGAGGCGGGATAAAAATAAAATTACATTGTTGTTGTTGTTGTTGTTATAGCTGCTTACTGGCCGGCTGGAGGGCAGTCTGGTCTGGTCTGGTCAGGTCAGCAGGGAGTGCCCACTGAGCTGACCAGGGCTTAGTGGCGAGAACTTGCCACATGTCTTTCTTGGAGTGGCTCATTTTTGGATTTTATATAGAATTGATTCTATATAAATAAAGCATCATCATCATCAATACCATCATCATTATCATCAGTACTTTTCCAAGCCCTCTGCTCATGCCCAAAGGGCATCTTCTCCCCTCGGATTCAGCCCACCTTAGAGAAAGTCCAAGCCCCATGCCCATAGAGGGTGGCAGAGCCTTGACCGGGCCCATGGCCACTGTGGCACGGTTGCCCCCCATCAGCTGGACCATTTGTGGGAGGGCTGGACCACAGAGACGGAAATGCCTTCCCCCAAGCTGCCCAGCTGCAACTGGGGAGTTAGCCAGCTGACGGGTCTCTTCAGCCATCATGCCCCCTAGGCACCCTCCTGACCCACCTCCAGGGGTCCTCAATAGGGTCCGGCGCAGGTTGGGGGGGTCTCTTCTAACCTGAAGATGAGGAAGCTGGAGATGCCGAACATGATGAAGGTGAGCCCGGCCCCAAGGGCCACAATGGCCAAGGTGTTGAGGGGACCTGCAAGGAATTGGGATTCCCATTTAGGTACCCCTCTCCCAGTATGGGGGCAGTTGGGGGGGGAGGAGCGTGTGTGTGGGGTGACACACTGTGTAACGTTGTTTGGGGGCAAGGGAAGGGGCAAATGGGGGGCACAAAGGAAGGGTAGGTTCAGGCATCAGCGACTTTGGGGGGTCAGCCCAGCCCTCCAGCCACCCGCCCAGCCCCACATCGGCACCCACTTTTATTGCAGGAGGGGTCGTCCATGTCAAAACAGGGGGGGTTGTCCAGGGGGGGTGCCCCTTTGACCCAATGGATGGGTCCCAGCCAGTTAATCTGCTTGTCTGCTCCTACGTAGTGACCCACAACCTGCGGAGAGAAGGAAGTCATCGTTGGGGTCATCCAGCCCAACTCACACACACGCAGCACACACGTGTCACACATGCATCTCACGCACACATGCACCACATCCTCCGAAAGATCCTTGTGTTGCGTTTCACGCCGCCGCAACAGCTCTAGAGCAGAAACCCAAACGCACCTGGTACTTGCCGCTCTCCAGGTCTGCCATGGCCCACAGGTCAAAATCAGTGTCGCGGTCGTTGTTTTCGTCCATGCTGACCGTTCCAGTGACACCTGTGGGGAGGGGAACGGGTCGGGGGAGGCACGGTGCAGTGGTTGGGGGTCGCTGCGCCATTTTGTAGCCTCCCCTTCCCAAAATACCACAGTATGGCCGGTTCCACCTGGCCTGGCTTGACCTGGCCTGAGGCGGGCCATTTCCTTAGGGTGCCCACCCTAACTGCCCCACAGGCATCACCCAGCCCCACATACCCTGGAACTTCCTCCCCTTCATCTTCTCCAGGATGCGGCTGGTGTTGTGCTTGGTGCCGCCTTCGCTCAGCGTCTCATTCAGCGCCATTGCGTACAGCAGGAGTGCATCGTGGAAGCAGCCGGCCACCAGGTTCTTCTGCAAAATGGGGGTCAGGAGGGGGGTTAGGAGGGGGACAAAAAGGGGGAGGAGGAGAGAGGCATGACCCTTCCGGCTGCCTGCCACACTGGGGGTCATCTGAGCCGAGCGCTGGGGGTCAGACTGGACTGAGACCACTGATCTCCAAACTCTGACCCCGCAGATGTTTTGGACTTCAGCTCCCAGAAGCCTCGGCCACCTTGACCAATGGCTGAGGCTTCTGGGATTTCTAGTCCAAAACTGGCCACAGTTTGGACATCACTGACCTAGAGGCTCCTTGCTTTTGAGGATCAAGAGGCAGTGCCAATGGCTGGAGGGGTCCAGTATGTGGCTATGGCCCTTGGTCCTCCCCACCACCAAATAACAACATTGGCAGAGCATGAGGGCTCTGGATTTTCCATGGAGACCCTCCATGGCATATGAACGGGGCAGGAAAGGATGGGCCATGCAATCCCAACAAAACGAGTATGAGGAGAGTGACCACCGGCTGCATCCCCGTGGCCACCCAGTAGAATCATAGATATCATAGAATCATAGAGTTGGAAGAGACGCCCAAGAAGGGCCCTGATCCAGTCCCACCCGCTTCTGCCGTGCAGGAACTCTCAATCAAAGCACTCCTGACCCATATTCATCCAGCCTCTGCTTAAAGACCTCCAAGGAAGGAGACTCCACCACCACAGCCCCATTGCTCCCAAAATGGGGTCCAAGGAGGCTGTGGGGTGAGCGCACCCTGTTTTATCTTCTGTCGCTGATGCTTTGATTGAGAGTTCCTGCATGGCAGAATGGGCTTGGACTGGATCAGGGCCCTGCATGATGCATTCTAGGAAAAGGGGAGGACTGGCCCAAGTGGGTCCCCAAAGAGCAGGGGAACAGATGGGGGTCCCTTGGCATCTCTTTCCTGGGAAAAGGAGGCCGCGCAGAGGAAAGGGGCACATGGGCCTATAGTAGATGAGGGACATTTCTGTTCCCATAGGATGGTTTGGGGAAAGGTCTCTGGAGGGGTCCATGCGCAGTCCCTTCCCCACCTTGGTGGCCACTAGGCTTCATGACCTCCACATACCTTGGGGGCACCCCAAATCTGTTCCGTCCCCCAAAACCCTAAGGGTCTCTGCACCCTCCCCAAGCTGGAGACAGACCCCC
Source organism: Urosaurus nigricauda (assembly GCA_034509955.1). Lineage (NCBI taxonomy): Eukaryota > Metazoa > Chordata > Lepidosauria > Squamata > Phrynosomatidae > Urosaurus > Urosaurus nigricauda. The sequence goes on from JAOEGL010000002.1 coordinate 964,683, forward strand.
CTCCCCACATTTTTGAAGAGCCAGCCGGCCTGGAGCCCCATAGAGACCCATACACTTCCTTTGCTGCTAGATAGCATCTCTGTCCAGCTCTCAACATCCTTTCCCACAGCAGCAAAACTCTCTCTCCATTGACCACTTGCAAAGTGTGGGGGGGGGGACCCCAGGGCTCTCAGGCCCCCAGATCCTGTCCAGGCCCAAATGCATCCAAAGTAAGGGGGCCGCCAGAGTTCCCAGACCCCGAGACAACACAAGAATCCCAAATGGGGGGGGGGGGGTTGGCAAGACTGATTTGGGGCCCAGTCGCTAGGCTTTGCAACTCAGAGGCCTCCCTTTGGGACCCTCCTCTGACCCCCTGCAATCCCATATGGGTCAAGTTACTCCAACAGACTGTACCCCGAAAACTGAGGGGGAATCCCTGCAATGTCCAGGGTGAAGTGGGTCAGCCCAATGGGACCTGTCTTGACCTACTTGGAACAAAGTGGGCTCCAATACAAAAAATCATAGAGTTGGAGAGACCCCCAAGAACTGCCCTGATCCAGTCCGACCACCTTCTGCCATGAAGCAATACAAAGAATTGTAGACTCATAGAGTTGGAAAAGACCCCAAGAAGGGCCCTGATCCAGTCCAACACATTCTGCCTTGCAGGAATACAGAGAATCATAGAACCATCGAGTTAGAAGGGACCACAAAGGCTATCCAGTCCAGTCCCCTTCTGCCATGCAGGAATCCATAGAATTTTAGAATCATAGAGTTGGAAGGGACGCCAAGAAGGGCCCTGATCCAGTCTAACCCCCTTCTTTTGCCATGCAGGAACTCCCAATCAAAGCAGCCCCATTCCGACAGATGGCCATCCAGCCTCTGTTTAAAGGCCTTCAAGGAAGGAGACTACACCAAAACCTCCGAGGAAGAAGTGAGTTCTACATTTAAACTCAGAATATCCCTCCTCATGTTTAGGTGGAATATCTGTTCCTGTGTCGTGTGTCCATTGCACCATTACCTCCTATTCTCTGCAGCATCAGAAAACAAGCTTGCTCCCTCCTCAATATGGCACCCCTCCAAACGCTTAAACAGGGCCATCATCTTGCCCTGCAAAATCTTGCTGGGCAACAAGGCCCAGCTGGGATGGGAGCCTTCCAGCTTGCGTCCCTCTCCCTTATTGCAGCCCAAGGGCCAGGTGGCTGACCAGACCAGCTCCCTTCTCTGTCACTTGATGCTCATTTATTAGCTTCGTAGGTCAGTCTGTGGGTCAAGCTGGGAGGCCCACAAGAGTGAGATCACTCTCCCAGAGGAAGGGCAGCAGATGGGACTCCCTGGAGTCTCATTAGCAGCAGCTGCCCTGCGACAGCTTCCCCATCTTGCAAGGCTGAGTGCCACCAGAAACCCCCCCCCCCACCTCCACCCAATTGGAGCCTGTCTGTTTAAGAAATCTATGTATTCCTGCATGGCAGAATGGGGTTGGGCTGGATCAGGGCCCTTCTTGGAGCCCCTCCAACTTTATGATGTTATTATTCTATGTATTCCTGCATGGAAGAATGTTGTCGGGCTGGATCAGGGCCCTTCTTGGGGTCTCTTCCAACTCTATGGTTCCATGATTCAGGACATGCCACAAGCCGTCCCTCCCACGTATGCAACCCACCCACCCACCCAAGCTTTCCACCGAAAGGCCTGCCGGCTTTCGCTCCCAGAAGCTTCTGCCGAAATGCATTCAGGACAGAAGAGTAAACAAAACCCCTGGCAGGGCTGGCGTTGGGCCAAAAATCCCTGTGGGTTTCCCTGCCTTCCAGGAATCAAGCCTGGCCGTTCCTTTGAGTGGGTCAGTAATCCCTGCTTATAGAATCATAGAAATCATAGGATCTTAGAGTTGGAAGAGACCCCAAGGGCCATCCAGTCCAACTCCATTCTGCCATATAAGAATACATAGAATCCTAGAACCACAGATTTGGAAGATACCCCAAAAAGGGCCTTGATCCAGTCCAACCCCCCTTGTGCCATTCTATTCTCTGGAGCAGCAGAAGACAAGCTTGCTCCCTCCTCAATAGGACATAACAGGAAGGTACAGGTTCACACATGTCCTTTTCAAGACAGTGCTCTCACCCTGAGATTCCATCTCCCTTTGTCCTGAGGACTGGAGAATTGGGGTCAGGTCTTGTAAGCGTCCCTACCTTGGAGGCCCACCTTCAGGGATGCTTTGATTGAGAGTTCCTGCATGGCAGAATGGGGTTGGACTGGATCAGGGCCCTTTTTGGAGCCCCTTCCAACTCTGTGATTCCATGATTCTATGTATTCCTGAATGGCCGAATGTGATTGGGTTGGATCAGGGCCCTTCTTGGGGTCTCTTCCAACTCTATGGTTCTATGATTGAGAGTTCCTCCATGGCTTTGATCGAGAGTTCCTGCATGGCAGAATGGAATCAGAATGGATGGACCTTCGGGTTTCTTTCAACTCTTATGATTCTATGATTCTATGAATCTAACCAAGTCTCTTGGCTCCTGGGAGCCTCCCCGCCCCCCCCCCCAGATTTTTGTGGATTTTTTTTTCTGCGCCAGTGGTGCAGTATTTTCCAGAGTGGGGATCAGAGGGGGGCTTTGGGAAGTGTTTTTGTGGGTGGGTGGGATGGCCAGGGGAAGGGGTCTCACCAGTGACTCGTTCAGCTCCACCTGGAAGTCCCTCCGTGCCCGAAGGATCACCTGGCGCTGGAAGACCTGGTATTCGGGGTTCTGGGGCTCATGGTAGGTGATGACCAGGACCGTCTGCAAAAGGGGGCAAAAGGCGGTGAGGGGCTGCAAGAAAGGCTGGGACCCCGGTCATCCAAGATATGGGTCATCCCCCCCTCAACAAAAACTAAGGAGTCTGGAACGGACCCTTTTTCCCAGCCAGCGTGGCGCTCCAAGTAGGCCTCTGACCCCTAACCATGAAGCCCCCTCCCCGGGTTCAAAGCTTCTGCAGAGCCCCATAGCACTTTTTAAAGAGCCCCAGAACCACAGCAAAGAGGGCACCGTACCCCCTCAATGTCCCCCCAAGTCACAGAGATGAGGGATATGTAGACCACCGAGGGGCAGTCAATGCAAAGAGGATGGGGGTCTCATTGCCTTTTCACAAGGGTACATCCCCCCCCAATACACCGTCACATCCCACACATTATTGACAACTTGTGAGGAAAACTACTAGGCCTTTGTGGCTCCTCCAGCGCAGTTCTATGGTCAGTGTCTGTTGGACGTTGGCCACAGAGTTTCCTTGGAGGACCTAGAGATTCCTAGAGAGGACACTCTTCTAGGCCTTTGTAGCTCCTCTGGCGCAGTTCGGACCCAGCCCAGGACTCACCCGGAAGGCCTCACGCAGCCCCTCTCCTCCGGACGCTGTGGGGTCCGGTGCCTCCTTGCTCTGCCAGGGCTTGGCAGCCTCCCGGTGCCCCTCGGCGCGGAGGCTCTCCCCGAAGACGTCGACGTAGAAGAAGACGTAGTCACCATTGGTCATGCTCTCGTCCTGTGCCAGACGCAGGACCTGGTGGAGCATCTCTAGGGGTCCGCAGACGTAGATGACTGAGATGGAAGAAGCGCATGTTATTCGTTAATCGCAATTCCCATATGTTACCAAATGACATGGCAATAGTTGTGATGTAAAACTGCATCTCGAAATTACAATATCAGATGCACAGCCTAAATGCATTTGCAGAGACACAGACATACTTTCATAGAATCATAGAGTTGGAAGGGACCCCGAAAAGAGCCATCCAGTCCAACCCCATCTTCCATGCAGGAATACATAAAATAATAGAATGACAGAGTTGGAAGAGATCCCAAGAAGGGCCCTGATCGAGTCCAATCCCCTTCTTCTGCAGGAACTCTCCATCAAAGCATCCCCATCAATAGATGGCCATCCAGCGTCTCCTTAAAGACCTTCAACGAAGGAGACTCCGAAGCATCACTATTGAACAGCTTTAACTGCCAGGAAGTTCCTCCTAATTTTGAGCTGCAATATCTTTTCTTGCAGTTTGCATCCATGGCTCCATTGTCTCCTGTTCTCTGAAGCAGCAGAAAACAAGCTTGCTCCCTCCTCAATATGGCATCCCTTTTAACAAGGCTGGCCCTGACACTTCCCAGGATCCCAGGCCTGGAAAGCCATTTTAGTCTTATTTTTGGAGGGGAAGGGGACACAGATTTAACCTGTGGCTAGCACTTGGGGGGGGGGACCTCTCGACGGCTGACCGGCAGGATCACAAAACTGTTTAGGGTTATTTTTGCAGTTCGGCGGCAAGAAATGTGCGGCTCCCTGGATACTGGCGCCTTGCCCTCCTCGGCCCAGTAATTGGAAACAGAAGGGCCGGCAGCAGCAGGCTCTGGAGGCTCCAGTTACAGGAAGGAAAGGGAGGATCTGGAACCAGTCCAGCCGTGCAAGAAGGGGACAAAATCCCCATCCCCAGCGTCCACTACAAAGGCCTCTGCCTCTTGGGGTCAGTGTCCAGAGAAGGGTCCAGGGGTGCTGCTTCCAGCGTCCACTAGAAAGGCCTGCTCTTGGGCTCCTGCCATCCAGCGTCCACTACCAAGACCTCTCTTTTTTGCAGTCACTTGCTGGAGAAGGGTCCAAGGGTGCTGTTTTTTGGGGCGGGGGCCTGCCGTCCAGCGTCCACTACAAAGGCCTCTGTCTCTTGTGGTCACTGGCCAGAGAAGGGTCCAGGGGGAATGCTTTTGGGAGGGGGCTGCCATCCAGTGACCACTACCAAGGCCTCTGTTGTGGACCTAGCAGCAACAGCAGACCCTCTGGCCAGCCCCACCAGTCAAGGAACCGCACCGTCAGGCAGGTCAGAGCCCCAGAAAGAACATGACCAAACAAAAAGCTAACAATGTAAATGTCTGCTGCTTAGTCCTTCTCAAAATGGAGGGCATTTTGCCATCCCTCCTGGGAAGAAGGCTGACCTGGAAGGACGTGTCCTGGATAAAGAAGGTCTGCTGGTCACTCTGGGAGCAGGGGAGATCAGGGGCCAGAACAAAAAGAAGAGGCGGTAAAGAGGTGACGTGATAGCCTTGTTTAAGTATTTGAAGAGAGGTCATATTGAGGAGGGAGCAAGCTTTGTTTCTGCTGCTCCAGAGAATAGGACCCAATAGAGCAATGGATGCAAGATACAGGAAAAGAGATTCCAGCTCAACGTTAAGAGGAACTTCCTTAGAGTAAGGGTTGTTTGAAAGTGGAACAAGTTCCCTTGGAGGATGGTGGGGCTCTCCTTCCTTGGAGGCTGTCTTTAAGCAGAGGCTGGATGGCCATCTGTCAAAATGGGGATGTTTTGATGGAGAGTTCCTGCATGGCAGAAGAAGGGGGTTTGGACTGGATGGTTCACCCTCCAAAGTGCCCCCATGGCCAAGGGTCACTCAGTGGGTTTACGCGGCCGAGCCAGGATTCTAACCCTGGTCTCCAGAGTGGTGGTCAGCCCTCAAACCACTACAGCTCCCTTGTCATGGGACTGCACCTCCCAGAATCCCCTTCACACCGGCCAGGATGCCTTGGGCATCCTGGGAGCTGCAGTCTACACTGACATCCTTCTGCCAAGGTCCTCAAGAAGGACTTTCCACTGGAAGGACAGGCTGAGGACTGCCCTGCCTGGCCACCCTTGGCCTGGGCAGCCTATGTGCGGAAGAGGCCCCGCCAATGGCCACCCAAAGAAGGGGGCAACCTAAAACATGCGCTTAGGATTGAGAAAGCTTCTCTCTCTATCCTGGACAACTGACCACCCACATGCAACTAGGAGGACCCCCACTGACCACCTGCCCCTGGACCCTAGAGAGGTCATCTCAGCCAAGGCACAGAAGGGGTTGGATTTGGATGGCCCTTGGGGTCTATTCCAACTCTATGGTTCTATGATTCCATGCTCTTCGATGGAGAGTTCCTGCATGTCACAATGGGGTTTGGACTGGATCAGGGCCCTTCCTGGGGTCTCTACCAACTCTATGGTCCTATGATTCTATGACACTCTCAGCTGCCACGCCCCTCTACTCTGGACCTCTATTAGTTGCTCCTAGAACGTAAACATGCGCATTTCACGCCCAACCTCTGAACGGCGGCATCATTTATAGACCACGTTCCTACATCAGGGTTGGGTCTCATTAATCCCCGCATTCTACGCAAGCCTTGTCTAGAATGGCAACACGGCACGACTCAATGCGCGGCGGCATGCGCGGTGGCAGCTCATGCGCCGCTTGGATTCCACCACCTTCATAGAACCATAGAGTTGGAAGACTGCGCACCTTCCCCGCTGCTCCCTGTCAATCTAGGAAAAGGGCAGGTGTCCTGCTTCTGGCTTTGGCCGGATGCCGCCGCCGGGGCTAAAAAAGGGAGGGAGGCATCTCATCGGCATCCAGGCGGCATGCGCTGGAGGGGGATCAAGGCCTTCCTAGAGTCCGGGGGGGGGAAGACAGCTGTCAGCCCCCGAAGTGTCACCTTCACGGCCGACGGAAGGGGAAACGTCCCTTGAGAGAGACAGAGCGCGGTTTCGAATCCTGACACCTAACACTCATCTCGGGATTGAGCTCTCAGAGTCATAATCATATGTCAAAACCCTACATCTTCCAAGGCAACTCTGTGCCATCATCCGACAGACACTGGCCACAGAACTGCGCTGGATGAGCCACAAAGGCCTAGTAGAGGGTCCTCTCTAGGAATCTCTAGGTCCTCCAGGGAAACTCTGTGGCCAACGTCTGACAGACACTGACCATAGATCAGGGTTCGAATTCCCACTGAGTCACACTCTCTCAGCCGCAAAGGAAGGCAATGGCCATGACAGACGGAAACAATTTGAAGGCACACAACAACAGCATAGGAAGTAGGAAGTAGGACATGAAATTTGCTGCAACAACAACAACAACATCAACAACAACAACAAAACCTCTCTCTCTCTTAGAAGGAACCTGGCAAGGAGGAGGAGGCGGCCCTGCCAGTGGTAGAAGGCATGAGCTGTGAGCCCGGGAGCAACAGCAATCACAAGGACATTTCTATATCATTTATGTACTCCCTCTTTACAATGTGGGTAAGCTCATTGCCCCCCAACAATCTGGGTCCTCATTTTAGCGACCTACACAAGAATGCAAGCCTGAGTTGACCCTGAGACCCCTGGCCAGAATCGAACTCACAACCTTTTAGCTTGCGAGCGAGGGGCTGCAATGCAGGCATTGAGGCATTGCCCCCCAACCGGTGGATCTGTGGGGCTACTTCGGCCTCCCACCTCCTGTGGCTCTAGGGTCTCTTTCTGCCCCCTTTCGTGCCCATTCCTCCCCCGCCAGGGGTCAAGGAGGGCAGAGGAGGCCGCCTTGCCCTGGGGCCACAGTGACCCCCAATGCCAGGCCCCGGGGTGGGGTGGGGGGTGAGTGTCCTCATCCGGGTCCTGAGTGGGAAGGGAAGAAGGGAAGGGAAGGGGCTTCCGCCCCACACGCCCTTCACCTGCCCTTCCAGCCAATGTCACCTTTGAAACCTGGCCCCAGAGGAAGAAGAGCAGCAAATGGCGCCAAATAGGGGGCTGGGGGCAGCTGCCTGGGAGACCCTCCGGAGGAAGAGGAGGAAGAGGAGGGAGGACCCCCAAGGCATGGAAAGAGCATTCCTCAGGAATAGTTTATTGGGGTGGGAGGGTTAGGGATAAAAGGAAACAGGCGGTTATTATAGTTCATGGATACTTTCAGTGTAAGGGGATTCAATCCTTTGGAGAAGCGGGATATAATTTATTATTATTATTATTATTATTATTATTATTATTATATACTTGCGGGCCCCCATCCCCGAGGAAGGGGTCCCCCTGAACAGAAAGAGGCCAGAAGAAGAGGAAGAGGAGGAGGAGGAGGAGGAAGAGGAAAAGAAAGAAGAAGAAGAAGAAGAAGAAGAAGAAGAAGAAGAAGAAGAAGAGAGGGAAGAAGAGGAGGAAGAGTTGTATCAGAGACAAAGAAGACAATAAAATTAATTTCTAGAGGAAGCCAATACCTATAGCCAATAATTCAATCGTTAGAAGGCCTGGACATGAATATGTCTCTTTGACCTGCTCAGTTATCAATCCCAAAAAAGAGTCCTTTGCCCTTATTTCATGTCCAGGCCTTTGAACGATTGACTTATTGGCTATATGTATTGGCTTCCTCTAGAAATTAATTTTATTGTCTTCTTTGACCCTCCTCAGGGGCAAGAGGAAGAGGAAGAAGGAGAAGAGGAAGAGGACAAGGAAAAGAAGAGGAAAATGAAGAGAAGGAAGATGAAGACAAGGAGGAGGAGGAGGAGGAAGAAGAGAAAGAAGAGTAGGAGGAGGAGGAAGAGGAGGAAAAAGAGAAGGAGGGGAAGGAAGAGGAAGAGGAGGAAAAATAGGAAGAAGAAGAAGAGGAAAAAGAGGAGAAGAAGCAGGAATAAAAAGAGGAAGAAGAAGAGGAGGAGGAAGAAAAGGAGGCCAAAGAAGAGGAGGAAGAGGAAGAAGAAGAAGAAGTAGAAGAAGGGCCTGTGGGGGGGTGTATGGAGGAGGAAAAAGAGGAGGAAGAAGAGGAGGAGGGAGAAGAGGAAAAAGAAAAGGAGGAGAAGGAGGCAGAGGAAGAAGAAGAAGAGAAGGAGGAGAAGGAGAAGAGGAGGAGGAGGTAGACGAAGGAGAGGAGGAAGAAGAAAAGGAGGAAGAGAAGAGGAGGAGGAGGAAGAAGCAGGGCCTGGGTGCCTCTCGCTCGCTGTCTTCCCGAAGGCGCCGGGCCGGGTGCCCACCGGGATGACACAGCAGCAGCAGCAGCAGCAGCAACAGAAGCGGATGGCTGCCGGAGGAAGAAGGAGAAACCATCTGGGCCCATTACGTTACGGGCCTCAGGCCGGCAGCATTTGGGACGATGGGGGGATGTCCTGGGCCTGGGAGCGTGGCCCTGGATCCCCTTTGGAGGGGGGCCTCGTCTGTGGGCCGCCCCGTCCAAAGGCTGGGTCACGGATTGGTCATTCTTCTTCTTAGACGGTTCTAGAACCATCGAATTAAAAGATTGTACTGTGTAAATTTACAGTGCCGTATAAATAAAGGCAAATAATAATACTAAGGATCCCAATACTTGCCTCTGCCGTTGGCCCTGATGAAGTGGACGGCAGCCTCGGGGCCCCCTCCCTCCTCTGGCCCCGGGGCCCCTGCGGCCTCCACAGAGTCCCCTCCGGCTCCGGGGGCCGCGGCGGCGGCGTTGGCGGCGTTTTGGGTCTGTCCGTCGGGGCCTGTGGGGCCGTCGTTGCCGTTCTGCGGGGCGTAGATGTGGTACGCGACGGCGAGGCCCGCGTGGCGCAGCTCTTGGTAGACGCCTTCGATGGTGAAGTAGAAGGGCCGGTCGTCGGTCTTGCGGTCCACGTAGAGGAGGGCGGCGCGGGACGTCCAGTTGAAGCCCCGGTGGAGCTGGGCCACGAAGGCCCCCAGTTTCGGCGCCGTGGGCCCCGTCCGCACCAGGGTCCCGTAGTGCTCTTCCTTGTGGCTGAAGTCCGAGGCCACGGCCCCCGCGGTCAGCAAAGGCAGCCGCCAATGCGAAGCGAAGCGCGCCACCGAAGCCGCCGGGTAGACGCAGCCGGGGCCTGGCGACGTAAAGGACATTCGTCACAATTAGATGAACAGAAGGAACATCTCGTTACTCAAAGATTTCAAAGGCTTTTTAATTGATCAAATCCAGAGCTAACAAAATGAAATTCAATGCGGAGAAATGTAAGGTTCTGCACTTAGGGAGGAAAAATTAAATGCACAGATATAGGATGGGGGACACCTGGCTTAAGGAGACCCTTTTACATGCCAAAGGGATCTAGGTGGGTAGACCATAAGTTGAACATGAGCCAACAGTGCGATGCAGCAGCTAAAAAGGCCAATGCAATTTAAAAGTATAGTGTCTAGTTCAAGGGAAGTCATAGTGCCACTCTATTCTGCTTTGGTCAGGCCCCACCTGGAATAAGACTGTGTCCAGTTCTGGGCCCCACAATTCAAAAAGGATGTGGAGAAACTGGAGCCATGTGTCCAAAGGAGGGCAACTAAGATGGTGAAGGGTCTGGAAACCATGAAACCCTATGAGGAAAGACTTAGGGAGCTGGGGATGTTAATTAAATCTAATCAAAAGGTTGTGTGTAGACTGCTGTATAAATTTACAGTGCTATATAAATAAAGGTTAATAATGTTTAGCCTGGAGAAGAGAAGGTTAAGAGGTGATATGATGAGAGCCCTCTTTAAATACTTGAAGGGATAATGTCACATTGAGGAGGGAGCGAGCTTGTTTTCTGCTGCTGCAGAGAACAGGACTCGGAACAATGGATGCAAGCTGCAGGAAAAGAGAGGCCTTTGAGTCTCCTCCTTTGGAGGCTGCCTTTAAGCCGGGGCTGGAGAAGGGCCATCTGTCCAAATGGGGGGTGCCTTGATTGGGAGTTCCTGCAGGGCAGAATCATAGGAGTTGTCCCAGGAGTTGGTCACACGGGAGGAATTTCTCTCAGTTTCCAAAGAAACGGAAGCGAGGCCCGTTTGGAACTGAGTAAACTCGCTAGTTCGGGGGATTTACTTGATTGCGCATTGACACCGCATTGTGCCTGGAGTTGCACGTGATCGTTTCTCACGCTATAACGCAAAACCCCCAGGCTGTGTTCACACTGGAGAAATAAACCGGTTTAAGTGCCATCGTGGCTCAATGCTGTGAAATTCTGGGAATTGTAGTTTGTTGTGGGGGTCCAGAGCGGAGCTCCGCTCAAGGAAGGAAGGCCCCACAACAAACTACAATTCCCAGAATTTCACAGCATTGAGCCGTGGCAATTAAACCGGTTTATTTCTGCAGTGTGAACACAGCGCCAATCCACCTTCTCTGGGGATGGAGGGATGGAGGGATGGAGGGTGGCCTTGTACCGAGGAGGAGGTCGGGGTCCTGGTAGAGCATGAGGTCCACCGCCCTGAGAGGCGCCACGGACTCCGAGCAGGCCCCGGTGCGCGGCTCCTCCGAGCTCCCGAAGACCAGGCGGGGCGGCGGCGGAGGCAGGAGGCCCCGGGACCCGGAGGAGGCCGAGGAGGAGGGCCAGGCCGCCTCCAGGGCCAGCTCCACCGCAGGACGGACCCTTGCCAGGGACCACGGGTACGCCGCGTTGTGCTCCGGGAGGACCAGCGCCACCGTCACCCGAGAAGAGGACGACGAGGAGGACGAGGACGGAGCAGGAGGAGGAGAAGGAGAAGGAGAGGGAGGCAGCCCCGGAGCCCCCGACGCAGCGCCCTCCGGAGAAGAAGGAGAAGGAGAAGGAGAAGGAGAAGGAAAGGCGGAGGAGGACAGCAGCAGCAGCAGCAGCAGCAGCAGCAGCAGGGACTGCACGGACCGCACCGTCCCCGCCATCCAACAAGAAGGAGAAGGAAGGAGAAGAGACGCCTCTGTCCGCCGCCTGCCCACCGGCGCCAGCGGGGCGGATGACGGAGGCTCAGAGGACGCTTCCCCGCTGCCTCCCTCCCTCCCTCCCTCCCTCCGGACCCTCCCTGGGGCTCCTCCGCCGCAGAGAGAGACTGCCCTGCCTCCACGGACCGACCAGGAGGAGGAGGAGGAGGAGGAGGGTGGGCCCCGGGAGGGATTCAAGGGCCGGCCCCCTCCCTCCCTCCATCCCCTCCCTCCCTCCCTCTTTCCTTCCCAATTCCCATCCAGCGGCGCCAGAGGCGGAGGGCAGCGCCCCCTGGTGGCCCCCAAGGAAGGCCCAAGGAGACAGGATTTATTTGGGGGGGGGGGTCGTTGGCTGTTATTGTCCTTCTTCCATCTTCCTCCTCCTCCTCCTCCCCCCTCTTCTATTTCTCCTTCTATCCTCTTCTTCTTCCATTTTCTTCTTCTATCCCTCCTCCTCCTCCTCATTCTTCCTCCGCTTCTTAGAATCCTAGAGTTGGAAGAGACCCCAAGAAGGGCCCTGATCCAGCCCGACCCCCCTTCTGCCATGCAGGAACTCCCAGTCAAAGCATCCCTGACAGATGGCCATCCAGCCTCTGCTTAAAGACCTCCAAGGACGGAGACTCCACCACAATCTCCGAGGAAAGAGTGTGTTCCACCTTAGAACAGCCCTTTCTGTCAGGAAGTTCCTCCTAATGTTGAGGTGGAATCTCTTTTCCTGCAGCTTGCATCCATTGTTCCGGGTCCTGTTCTCTGCAGCAGCAGAAAACAAGCTTGCTCCCTCCTCAATATGACAGCCTTTCAAATATTTGAACAGGGCTATCATATCACCTCTTAACCTTCTCTTCTCCAGGCTAAACATCCCCAGTTCCCTAAGGCGTTCTTCATAGGGCATGGTTTCCAGACCCTTCACCATCTTAGTTGCCCTCCTTTGGACCCGCTGCAGTTTCTCCACATCCTTTTTGAATGGTGGTGCCCAGAACTGGACACAGTATTCCAGGTGGACCAAAGCAGAATAGAGGGGCACTATGACTTCCCTTGATCTCCTCGTCCTCCTTCTCTTCCTCCTCCAAAGGAAGCCTGGCCCAGGAGCCCCCCCCCCCCCCGACCAAGATAAGGGTCCAACCCTGGATTTGGAAGGGACCCAAGAGTCGTCCCATCCGACCCTCTTCCTCCCATCGAAGACTCTGGAGAAGGAGAGGAGAAGGTCCAGAGCTGGCATTATGAGGAGGGAGAGCCAGCCCTGTTGATATCATCGTATTGAGGAGGGAGGAAGCTTGTTTCCTGCTGCTCCAGAGAACAGGATGCAACGGAGCAATGGATGCAAAGTACAGGGAAAGAGGGTCCAGCTCAGCATTAGAACCATAGAATCCTAGAGTTGGAAGGGACCCCAAACAGGGCCCTGATCCAGCCCGACCCCTTCTCCTGCCATGCAGGAACTCCCACTCGAAGCATCCCCATTGACAGCTATGGGCCATCCAGCCTCCGCTTAAAGACCTCCAAGGAAGGAGACTCCACTCCACTTTGAGTAGGAACTTCATGAAAGCGAAGGCTGTTTGACAGTGGAATATCTTCCCTCAGATATTTTGGTGGAGCCTCCTTCCTTGGAGGCTGTCTTTAAAATAAGAGGCTGGAGGGCCACCTGTCAAAAGGGGGACACTTTGATTGAGAGTTCCTGCATGGCAGAAGACAGCCTCCAAGGAAGGAGACTCAAAGGCAGCAGTGAAAAGCTCTTCTTACTCTCAGGAGGGTCCTCCTAATGTTGAGCTGGAATCTCTTTTCCTCTCATTAGAAATCCATTGCTCTGGTCTCTGCAGCAGCAGAAAACAAGCTTGCTCCCTCCTCAGAATGACAATATCCCTTCAAATACTTAAAGAGGGCCATCGTCTCTTCAAAACCCCTTTATTTATTTATTTATTGAGATTATATGGGGCTGGAGAAGAGGGCTGAGGATCCCATGGACAGCACTCAAAAGGACAAACCAAATAAATAATAATTAATTAATAATAATAATAATAATAATAAAAACCACCAATGGGTCCTAGAGCAGATCAAGCCGGAAACCTCCCTGGATGAATCCAAGATGACCAAAGAACTCTTTGGACGCATCGCGAGAAGGAGGGGCTCATTGGGAAGGACAATAATGCTGGAAAGGGGGTCTCTGCCGGTTTTAGGGGGTCGCAGGAATCACCGTATAAACTCCACTATTGAGTCGACTTCCTATATAAGTCGAGGGCAGGGTTTTGGGCCAAGCTGTGGGTTTTGATCTCACCTGTGGATACATCGGGGTTAAAACTTACGGGTATGTAGCAAAGGGTGGAACGAAGGGAAACGATGCCAAGAATCGCATTGGCCTTTTTAGCTGCCTCATCACACTCTTGGCTCTGGTCACCTCCAGACCCCGAAGCAGAAGAGGGACGCGGCCGGACTGCAAGGCCCATTCTCCCCGGGCCTCTTTGGACCAGCCTTGGATGCCCCCCCCCCCTCTGTCAGGGTCCTAGCTGACCAAACCTGGGCCTTGACCCTTGGCCTGTGACCCCCTCTTCCTCTTTTTTTGGGGGAGGACAGACCCACAGCACCCCTCTTCATTCAGGGGGTGGGGTCTGGGGACACCTGGGGGAGTGGCCACTCTGTGCCAGGCTTTTAGTGCGAACTTTCAAGGGGGCCCAAATTGGGGTCCCAAACAGGCCAGCACCCCCCGGACCCTGGACAGCTCTTTTGGACCCCCAACCCGAAACAGATGGACCCCTGACCCCAACATGGAGGGCTTCCCCTAAAGGGGGGATCTGACTGGACCTCCAGCCAGGCAGATTTCGGGGAGGGGGGTCCAATGGGGGAGGGACCCAGGGCAGGGGGCAAGAGAGCTGGAGGGGAGGGAGGTGGTGGGGCTTTTGGGGGGCGAAAGGGGGGTGCTGGGTGTTAGGATCATAGAATCCTAGAGTTGGAAGAGACCCCAAGAAGGGCCCTGATCCAACCCAACCCCATTCTTTTTCTGCCATGCAGGAACTCTCAATCAAAGCATCCCCATTGACCGATGACCATTAGCCTCTGTTTAAAGACCTCCAAGGAAGGAGACTCCACCAAACTCCAAGGGAACTTCTTCCACTGTCAAAGATCTCTTAATGTCAGAAGGTTCCTCCTAATGTTGAGGTGGAATCTCTTTTCCTGTGCCGAGACTCTGGGTCCTCTTCTCTGGAGCAGCAGAAAACAAGCTTGCTCCCTCCTCAATATGGCATCCCTTAAAATAATTAAACAGGGCTATCATCATGTCGCCTCTTAACCTTCTCTTCTCCAGGCTAAACATACTCAGCCTCTCCCTAAGTCTTTCCTGATAGGGCTTCATGGTTTCCAGATCCTTCCCCACTCTATGGTTCTAGGATTCTATGTATTCCTGCATGGCAGAATGGGGCTGGACTGGATCAGGGCCCTTTTTGGGATCTCCTCCAACTCTATGGTTCAATGATTGAGAGTTCCTGCATGGCAGAATGGGGCTGGACTGGATAAAGGGCCCTTCTTGGGGTCTCTTCCAACTCCATGCTTCTCTGTGGAGTCAAGCGTTCAGATCATATGGAACGGTTCCACTTCTTGGCACTGCTGCCCGATGGTGACATTTGCAATCCAGATGTTTCTCGGATCAACACGGGTGAATGTTGTGTGTGTTTGTGTTTGTGCATCCTTTTGCAATTTTGCGCCTCCCTCGGAGGTTGTTGACTGCGATGCTGCGTGGCGAACCTTTCTTATTTTCCTAACCCAGACACGGTCCTCCAAAGAAGCCTCTCGTCGATGCTGCTTTCCTTGGCCGCAAGAGACGTTTGCTTAAGGATCCTGGAATTTCCTCCTTGCACAAGGACCTCTATTCATAAGGGATCGAAAGGGAGATGGCCCACGTGGGACGGCCTGGCCGTGGGGCATCGCTTGCGCAAGGCTGAGCACAGGCCCGGTCTGGCGTCTGTTATGCGCGTGCGGCGTGTGCGGATTTTGACTTCTAGCCCATCTGTCAATGGGGATGCTTTGATGGAGAGTTCCTGCATGGCAGAAGAAAGAGATTGGACTGGATCAGGACCCTTCTTGGGGTCTCTTCCAACTCTTTGAGTCTATTATTCTATGTATTCCTGCATGCCAGAATGAGTTTGGACTGGATCAGGGCCCTTCTTGGGGTCTCTTCCAACTCTATGGTTCTATGATTCTATGGACGGAAAAGGAAGGGTCGGTCACCTTCCCAAGGAGACAAAAGAAAGCACTGCATCTTCTTCACACTTTACCAATGGGACACATGGCCAAAGACACACATCCCTTCTCCAAGGTATGTGCGTGCGTGTGCAAGAGAGAGTCGCACTCGAGACCTTTGACAGGTGGTGGCCGGCGGTCTGTTTCTTCCTGAAACAAGGCCTGGACGGTTGCATCTTCCTAGAGTCATGGAGCTGGAAGAGACCCCAAGAAGAGCCCCGATCCAGTCCGACCCTCTTCTGCCATGCAGGAATACCTAAAATCATAGAATCATGGGGCTGGAAGAGACCCCAAGAAGGGCCCTGATCTAGTCCGACCCCTTTGTTCTGCCATGCAGGAACTCTCCATCAAAGCATCCCCGATCTAAGCATGGTAGGGGACCGGAGGGGACACTGTACTTCCATCGATGCAGCCTAAATAGAAGTATCGTGTCTAAGTCAAGGGAATAGGGCCACGTCCGAAAGTCAACAACCTCCGAGGGAGGCACAAAATTGCAAAAGGATGCGCTGTTGACCAGAGGCACTGGTCAGCCGTGACCTCTCCGGCCGCTTGTCCCTCAGCTGGCCAGTGCTTTTGCAACCTGCCTCCGCAACTTTTCCAGAAGATTCCCTGTGGAAAAAAAATCATTCCTTTCCAAACAGCTTCATGGTCTTTTCTTTTAAACACCTGCTCCCCAAAGTTTTCTTTTCCGCTGCCAGCATCTCAAGAATGGAAAACAAAACAAAAAGAGAGAGCTGAAAATAGAAGATTTTGGACTGTTTTGTCAGGAATTTAAAAAGGAGGGGAGAAAACTTGTTGCTCTCAGGATATATAGGTCTGTTTTGGGTTTTCTATGATTCTATGTATTCCTGCACGGCAGAATGTGGCGGACAGGATCAGGGCCCTTCTTCAGGTCTCTTCTAATTCTATGACTCTATGATTCTATGTATTCCTGCATGGAAGAATAGGTTCGGACTGGATCAGGGCCCTTCTTGGAGTCTCTCCCAATTCTTGGGCTGCGGAGGGCAGGTGGCTCTGGCCCTTGCGCTGTTTCGGAAAGGAAGTGCCTCGGAGGCCAGAGCCAAAAGCCACTCTCCTGCCTAAATTGGCACCCGCAGCCAGGCCTTGGCTCCGTCCGGCACTCGGTGCCCAGCTGCCAGCATCCTGTTTGCTTCCTGTGCCTGATGTTGCAGCTGCTCCTGGATCCTGGCTGGTGTCCCCAGTGCTCCCAGTTCATTGGCGAGACCCTCACTGGGCAGCTGCAGAGAGGACTTTCTTGGACCCTGCCTTTGGACAGGCCTTTGTGGCCCAGTAGCCTCCCCAGTGCTCCTAGTTCAACGGTGGGACCCTCTCTGGACCTCCTTGGATCCTACCTTTGGGAGAGGCCTTTGTGGCCCAGTGGTCTTCCCAGTGCTCCCAGTTCAATGGTGGGACCTTCTCTCTGGCCTCTGGGCAGTTGCAGAGAGAGGCCTTTGTGCCCAGTAGGCTCCCCAGTGCTCCCAGTTCAACTTTGGGACCCTCTTTGGACCTCCTTGGATCCTGCCTTTGAGAGAGGCCTTTGTGGCCCAGTGGTCTTCCCAGTGCTCCCAGTTCAATGGTGGGGGCCTCTCTTTGGCCTATGGCATCTGCAGAGAGAGGTCTTGGTAGCCCAGGGGTCTTCCCAGTGCTCCCAGTTCAATGGTGGGACCCTCTCTTTGGCCTATGGCATCCGCAGAGAGGTCTTGGTAGCCCAGGGGTCTTCCCAGTACTCCCAGTTCAATGGTGGGACCTTCTCTCTGGCCTCTGGGCAGCTGCAGAGAGAGGCCTTTGTGGCCAGTAGTATAAGACCCCCACCTTTCGTCAAACAAAAAGTGACAGGTGCCCCGCCCCTTTTTGAGTCTTAGCCCCGCCCCCTGAGCTTCTTAGCCCCTCCCCCTGGATATGTGGGTTCTAGATCTTGGGGTGTCGGGGTTCTAGATTCGGGGTTCTAGGTTTTGGGGTGTCAGATGTTGGGAATGGGTTCTAGATTTGGGGGTGCTAGCTTTGGGGGTTCCGGCGGAACCCCCAAAGGTCGGCCATTTTGTTTTTTGGCCCAAGTTGTTTTTTGGGGGTATGTGTGACCCCTCTCTGAACCCGGCTCCTCCCGCCCGACCAGTAGGAGAAGGTCCCGTCCCTACCTGATCGAGGGCGTGGCAGCGATCCGCGTCCGAAGATGAGAATGGGCGGCCATTTTATTTGCGCCGACGAAACTTTTCGGGGTGCTTGTGACACCTCTACGAACTCGTCTCTCCCTCCCGATGTGAACGCTCCAGAGGTCCGCCGCGATCTGAGCTAGGGGAAGGCGCGGCGTGCGCTTTGCTCCCCCACGCCCCGCCCATGGGGTCGTGGCTTCAAAATCGGCGTCGCTGATTGGCCGAAAGGTTTACGTAAACGACGCTGATTGGCTCAAATCCCCCGCGCTTCCGACCCGTCCAATGCGGTTCAGGCGGAAGGAACAACGCCTATGCGCAGTAGGGTATATGAGAAGGGGTCTCGGCTTCGCGGACGCTACCGCTGCTTGCTAGCGTTGCTCGCTACTGCTTGCTACGGCCTGCTGCGGCTTTTGGG
Source organism: Urosaurus nigricauda (assembly GCA_034509955.1). NCBI lineage: Eukaryota > Metazoa > Chordata > Lepidosauria > Squamata > Phrynosomatidae > Urosaurus > Urosaurus nigricauda. The sequence goes on from JAOEGL010000002.1 coordinate 982,820, forward strand.
ACGACCTACCCGAAAAAATGCTGAATTTCGCAGAGACCGTGCCAGAGAGATCTCAACAAGCTCTGATGGAGACTCCTCCGCCTTCTCCGGGGACTGAGGAGAGAGATGTTCAGAGAATGGAAAGACGGCTTGTGCCCCGGCTTCGAGACCTACAACGGCAGTATGAATCTATAACAAAATTGGTGCTTGAGGAGCGGATCTTTGGTTCTCCAGAACAACTGAAGGAACAGTTTGAAAAATGGGTTTCTGAAAAGCGGATAAGCTCACTGTCTGACGTATCATCGGATGCTGGCTTCCAGGAAGAGATCTCCAGCAGCGATGGAGAGGAAAGCCCGTACATGCCAATGGCCCCAATGAGCCGTGAAGCGGAGGAAGAGGAGCCAATTTATGAAGATATGGCCCCGCTCAGAATGGTAAATATCCTAACAAGAAGGAATATGTGGTGTGTGTGTGTGTGTTCACATATATGATGAGCTATTGGGTATTTTCTTTTGTGTTTTTATGATAGAGAAAAGATGAAGAAGCTGCACAGGACATAACCGACGGGGACTCTAATACAGAAAAAGTAACAGAGATTTCCTCTACAAAGTGTTGCCTGACGTGTATCTGTGTAAATGTCACCAATTCTGAACCCGAAGAAGAAGAGATGAAATAAAGGCTTGCTTAATCTTCATGAAAAGATCAATAAAATAGTGTGTTGTGACCCTGTGTCTTTATTGGAGTATGTGCGGCGCTCAATATGGTTTCTCAGAATGATTTATTAAAAAAGATATATTATAATCCGGGGGGATCGGGTAGCTTTGGAGGAGTGGAAGCGCTCTTTCGAGAAGCTTCCAAGCACAGCAGTGTAACTAGAAACCATGTGAAAGAGTGGTTAAAGGATCAGGAAGCATATACCCTTCATAAACAGGCCAGAAAGAATTTCCAAAGAAATAAAACGGTTGTTTCTGATGTGGACGCCCAATGGCAAGCGGATCTGGTGGACATGCAAAATCTACAAAAATACAATAGGGGTTATAAATATATTTTAACGGTAGTGGACATTTTGTCAAAATATGCTTGGGCGGTACCCTTGAAAGATAAGACGGGATCGGAGGTGTACAGAGGTTTCAAAATTATATTTGGGGAAGGAAGGACCCCCCGCCATTTGCAAACCGACGCGGGAAAAGAATTTCTAAATAAAAAGGTGAAACAGCTGCTAAAGGAGCACGGGGTGCACCATTTTTCAACACATAGCGAAGTCAAGGCAGCAATAGTGGAAAGGTTCAATAGAACTTTAAAGTCACGAATGTGGAGATACTTTACAGCCAATAACACTTACAGGTATATCGACATATTGCCGGAACTTATAAAGAGTTATAACAGCAGCTTTCATAGAACCATTCAAGAAAGGCCTCGGGATGTGAATTCTTCCAACTCTCTGCAGGTCTGGAAAAGAGTTTACGGGCCCTATTTTCAAACGAAGGAGCAAAAAGAGGCCTTCAAAAAAGGAGATCATGTGAGGGTATCCAAAAGTAGGGGTCGTTTTGAAAAAAGTTATGAAGGGACGTATTCCCAGGAAATTTTCATAGTTGACGAGGTGCACAGAAGAGGAAAGAGGCCGGTTTACCAGCTAAAAGATTATGACGGCGAAGCGGTGTTGGGTGGTTTCTATCCCGAGGAATTACAAAAAGTGAACGATCCGCAGAATAGGAGCTACCAAATTGAAAAAATTATTTCCACAAGGTTCAGAAAAAAGAAAAAATATCACTTGGTGAAGTGGTTAGGGTGGCCTGATAAATTTAACAGCTGGGTAGCCGCTTCAGAGCTCGCGGATCCTGAACAGAAATCAAAGGGGCGGGAGAAATGAACGGCGGATTTTACATTACCCTGCCCAGTAACGCCTGTCTAGATGCCTATCCCCATAATACAAGTTCCAATTTCACGATACAGCTGGCTCAACCTTTAGATTTGCAAGGAGAATGGGAAGTGGGGTTAGCAGAGATACAGTACCCCAACAGCTGGTTCACGGTCACAGAACATTTGATGTTTCAGTTGTCCAAAGATTCAAAGAACTGGGAGTTTCAGTTGAAGAAAGGATATTACAATGACGTCTCCGATATCGTGAAAGCCATGAATCATGCCATACAGACACAAAAACCAAACCCTCCCGCCGTGTATTTGTATTACGACCCAGTGACGGCCAAAGTGAACTTTAGAGGCCCTGATGTTTATGAGTTTTCACTAGCCGAGGAGCTATCCCGCATATTGGGTATATATAATACCCGTGGAAATCTAACAAAACCACGTCGCACAGCAGACATTACCGGAGGATTCAACTCGCTGTACCTGTACACGGATATTATAGAGCACCAGATTGTTGGGGATTTTTCGGTGCCGTTGCTGCGCTGCGTACCGGTCAGAGGGAAAAGTCACGAGTGTATCACCGTGACCTATGATAAGCCGAATTATATTCCCGTCAGTAAGAGCCACATTCACACGATTACCATTGAAATAAAGACCGACTTGAACAGACACGTACCATTTCGTGTTGGGAAGGTGATAGTGAGGCTGCACTTCCGACCCAGGAAAGCCTATCTTTAATTTAAAATGGTTGTGTTAAAAGACTACGGGGACATCGATGCCTACAGGGCCTACTACAGGGCGCAGGCCGGACGAGGATTGCCCGGATTCATAGGGGCACCTATGATGTACGGAGCGGGGTTGGGAGGGATATTTCGCGGGCTTTTTCGAAAAGCCGTTCCTTTTCTGAAGCAAGGGTTGGAATTGATGAAGCCGCATGTTAAGACGGCAGTGAACAACATTGCCGGGGACGTTGTGGGAAGAGTTATGAACAGAATGCATCGCCAGGAGGGTTCAGGCGTGGCCTACTTGAAAAGAAGGGGCGGAGTGAAGCGCAAGGCGTCTCAACAGCGTCAGGGGCCGCCGATGCCTTTAAAAAGGACGGTCGTGTGGCAAACAAAGATTCAGAAGCGGCAGACAGCGAAGAAGAAGAAATCTGCGCTGAAGAAAAAGGGCGGGACGAAAAGGAACAGCAGAGATATATTTTAAGATGGCATTCATTCACGGAACCTCTGAAGAATGCGCCAAGTCCGAATTGGATCTCTTTCAATTATCCCCAACCCAAACCAGCATCGAGAGCAGTATGTACATCGAGGTCCCGCCTTTGGCGGCCCTTTCCCCCAACGCGCCTCTGGATTTTTATATCACGGGAAACAGCGAAGACTACATCGATCTAAACAACACTCTTTTATACATCTGTTGTAAAATAACAAAAGAGGACGACTCCGATATCGACGACGGCGCCCGGGTGGCCTTAATCAATTACCCCATAGCCTCTCTTTTTTCTCAACTTGACGTCACCCTGGGAGATCGGCTCATCACTCAGAGTAACAACTGCTACCCCTACAGAGCCATGATGGAACTGATTCTGAATTACAGCGGCGACACCCTGAGCACCCAGTTCACGGCGGGGGGCTTCCATAAAGATACCTCCGGACTGATGGAGCAAACTCTCCTCACAGATGCCGGAAACAGGGGGTTTAGAGCTAGGGCGGCTCTAACAGCCGGCAGCCGCAAATGGGATCTGATGGGTCCTCTGCACAGCGATTTGTTCTTTCAGGATAAAATGTTGCTGAACGGTGTGGACGTGAAAATTAAACTCACCCGCAGCAAGGACGCATTTTGCCTGATGAGCGGTGCTGGAAATGAGAATTACAAACTGCACATTTTGAATGCCGCCCTGTTTGTGAAAAGGGTGAAAGTTTCACCGGGTGTCCGATTGGGGCACGCGGAAGCGCTGCTTACCGCTAACGCCAAGTACCCCATTGAGCGTGTGGGGATGAAGGTGTTCAGTATACCCGGAGGAAGCCTCGTATGCAACCAAGAAAACCTCTTCTTGGGACAGCTGCCTAAGCAGATCGTCATAGGCTTTGTCGACAACGCCGCTTTTAGCGGCAACTACACCCTAAATCCCTTCAATTTCAAACACTTCAATGTTAATTTCGTGGCCCTATACGTAGACGGGGTTCAAGTACCCTCTAAGCCCCTCCAACCCAATTATGCCGAGGAGCAGTGTGTGAGAGAGTTCATGCAGCTGGTACAAGTGACGGGAAAAGAAATGAAAGACCGGGCCCTTCTAATTAACCGTAATGAATTTTTAAACGGATATACCTTGTACGGTTTTGACCTGAGTCCTGGACAGAGTTGCGCCGACCACTATTCCCTCATAAAAACGGGAAACCTCAGAGCCGAGATCCGGTTTGCTCAACCCCTGCCAAATACTATTAATATGATCCTGTATGGCAGGGGTTGAGCAAACCGGATCTCGGCTCTGAGGTTTCCCGTTTTTATGAGGGAATAGTGGTCGGCGCAACTCTGTCCAGGACTCAGGTCAAAACCGTACAAGGTATATCCGTTTAAAAATTCATTACGGTTAATTAGAAGGGCACGGTCTTTCATTTCTTTTCCCGTCACTTGTACCAGCTGCATGAACTCTCTCACACACTGCTCCTCGGCATAATTGGGTTGGAGGGGCTTAGAGGGTACTTGAACCCCGTCTACGTATAGGGCCACGAAATTAACATTGAAGTGTTTGAAATTGAAGGGATTTAGGGTGTAGTTGCCGCTAAAAGCGGCGTTGTCGACAAAGCCTATGACGATCTGCTTAGGCAGCTGTCCCAAGAAGAGGTTTTCTTGGTTGCATACGAGGCTTCCTCCGGGTATACTGAACACCTTCATCCCCACACGCTCAATGGGGTACTTGGCGTTAGCGGTAAGCAGCGCTTCCGCGTGCCCCAATCGGACACCCGGTGAAACTTTCACCCTTTTCACAAACAGGGCGGCATTCAAAATGTGCAGTTTGTAATTCTCATTTCCAGCACCGCTCATCAGGCAAAATGCGTCCTTGCTGCGGGTGAGTTTAATTTTCACGTCCACACCGTTCAGCAACATTTTATCCTGAAAGAACAAATCGCTGTGCAGAGGACCCATCAGATCCCATTTGCGGCTGCCGGCTGTTAGAGCCGCCCTAGCTCTAAACCCCCTGTTTCCGGCATCTGTGAGGAGAGTTTGCTCCATCAGTCCGGAGGTATCTTTATGGAAGCCCCCCGCCGTGAACTGGGTGCTCAGGGTGTCGCCGCTGTAATTCAGAATCAGTTCCATCATGGCTCTGTAGGGGTAGCAGTTGTTACTCTGAGTGATGAGCCGATCTCCCAGGGTGACGTCAAGTTGAGAAAAAAGAGAGGCTATGGGGTAATTGATTAAGGCCACCCGGGCGCCGTCGTCGATATCGGAGTCGTCCTCTTTTGTTATTTTACAACAGATGTATAAAAGAGTGTTGTTTAGATCGATGTAGTCTTCGCTGTTTCCCGTGATATAAAAATCCAGAGGCGCGTTGGGGGAAAGGGCCGCCAAAGGCGGGACCTCGATGTACATACTGCTCTCGATGCTGGTTTGGGTTGGGGATAATTGAAAGAGATCCAATTCGGACTTGGCGCATTCTTCAGAGGTTCCGTGAATGAATGCCATCTTAAAATATATCTCTGCTGTTCCTTTTCGTCCCGCCCTTTTTCTTCAGCGCAGATTTCTTCTTCTTCGCTGTCTGCCGCTTCTGAATCTTTGTTTGCCACACGACCGTCCTTTTTAAAGGCATCGGCGGCCCCTGACGCTGTTGAGACGCCTTGCGCTTCACTCCGCCCCTTCTTTTCAAGTAGGCCACGCCTGAACCCTCCTGGCGATGCATTCTGTTCATAACTCTTCCCACAACGTCCCCGGCAATGTTGTTCACTGCCGTCTTAACATGCGGCTTCATCAATTCCAACCCTTGCTTCAGAAAAGGAACGGCTTTTCGAAAAAGCCCGCGAAATATCCCTCCCAACCCCGCTCCGTACATCATAGGTGCCCCTATGAATCCGGGCAATCCTCGTCCGGCCTGCGCCCTGTAGTAGGCCCTGTAGGCATCGATGTCCCCGTAGTCTTTTAACACAACCATTTTAAATTAAAGATAGGCTTTCCTGGGTCGGAAGTGCAGCCTCACTATCACCTTCCCAACACGAAATGGTACGTGTCTGTTCAAGTCGGTCTTTATTTCAATGGTAATCGTGTGAATGTGGCTCTTACTGACGGGAATATAATTCGGCTTATCATAGGTCACGGTGATACACTCGTGACTTTTCCCTCTGACCGGTACGCAGCGCAGCAACGGCACCGAAAAATCCCCAACAATCTGGTGCTCTATAATATCCGTGTACAGGTACAGCGAGTTGAATCCTCCGGTAATGTCTGCTGTGCGACGTGGTTTTGTTAGATTTCCACGGGTATTATATATACCCAATATGCGGGATAGCTCCTCGGCTAGTGAAAACTCATAAACATCAGGGCCTCTAAAGTTCACTTTGGCCGTCACTGGGTCGTAATACAAATACACGGCGGGAGGGTTTGGTTTTTGTGTCTGTATGGCATGATTCATGGCTTTCACGATATCGGAGACGTCATTGTAATATCCTTTCTTCAACTGAAACTCCCAGTTCTTTGAATCTTTGGACAACTGAAACATCAAATGTTCTGTGACCGTGAACCAGCTGTTGGGGTACTGTATCTCTGCTAACCCCACTTCCCATTCTCCTTGCAAATCTAAAGGTTGAGCCAGCTGTATCGTGAAATTGGAACTTGTATTATGGGGATAGGCATCTAGACAGGCGTTACTGGGCAGGGTAATGTAAAATCCGCCGTTCATTTCTCCCGCCCCTTTGATTTCTGTTCAGGATCCGCGAGCTCTGAAGCGGCTACCCAGCTGTTAAATTTATCAGGCCACCCTAACCACTTCACCAAGTGATATTTTTTCTTTTTTCTGAACCTTGTGGAAATAATTTTTTCAATTTGGTAGCTCCTATTCTGCGGATCGTTCACTTTTTGTAATTCCTCGGGATAGAAACCACCCAACACCGCTTCGCCGTCATAATCTTTTAGCTGGTAAACCGGCCTCTTTCCTCTTCTGTGCACCTCGTCAACTATGAAAATTTCCTGGGAATACGTCCCTTCATAACTTTTTTCAAAACGACCCCTACTTTTGGATACCCTCACATGATCTCCTTTTTTGAAGGCCTCTTTTTGCTCCTTCGTTTGAAAATAGGGCCCGTAAACTCTTTTCCAGACCTGCAGAGAGTTGGAAGAATTCACATCCCGAGGCCTTTCTTGAATGGTTCTATGAAAGCTGCTGTTATAACTCTTTATAAGTTCCGGCAATATGTCGATATACCTGTAAGTGTTATTGGCTGTAAAGTATCTCCACATTCGTGACTTTAAAGTTCTATTGAACCTTTCCACTATTGCTGCCTTGACTTCGCTATGTGTTGAAAAATGGTGCACCCCGTGCTCCTTTAGCAGCTGTTTCACCTTTTTATTTAGAAATTCTTTTCCCGCGTCGGTTTGCAAATGGCGGGGGGTCCTTCCTTCCCCAAATATAATTTTGAAACCTCTGTACACCTCCGATCCCGTCTTATCTTTCAAGGGTACCGCCCAAGCATATTTTGACAAAATGTCCACTACCGTTAAAATATATTTATAACCCCTATTGTATTTTTGTAGATTTTGCATGTCCACCAGATCCGCTTGCCATTGGGCGTCCACATCAGAAACAACCGTTTTATTTCTTTGGAAATTCTTTCTGGCCTGTTTATGAAGGGTATATGCTTCCTGATCCTTTAACCACTCTTTCACATGGTTTCTAGTTACACTGCTGTGCTTGGAAGCTTCTCGAAAGAGCGCTTCCACTCCTCCAAAGCTACCCGATCCCCCCGGATTATAATATATCTTTTTTAATAAATCATTCTGAGAAACCATATTGAGCGCCGCACATACTCCAATAAAGACACAGGGTCACAACACACTATTTTATTGATCTTTTCATGAAGATTAAGCAAGCCTTTATTTCATCTCTTCTTCTTCGGGTTCAGAATTGGTGACATTTACACAGATACACGTCAGGCAACACTTTGTAGAGGAAATCTCTGTTACTTTTTCTGTATTAGAGTCCCCGTCGGTTATGTCCTGTGCAGCTTCTTCATCTTTTCTCTATCATAAAAACACAAAAGAAAATACCCAATAGCTCATCATATATGTGAACACACACACACACACCACATATTCCTTCTTGTTAGGATATTTACCATTCTGAGCGGGGCCATATCTTCATAAATTGGCTCCTCTTCCTCCGCTTCACGGCTCATTGGGGCCATTGGCATGTACGGGCTTTCCTCTCCATCGCTGCTGGAGATCTCTTCCTGGAAGCCAGCATCCGATGATACGTCAGACAGTGAGCTTATCCGCTTTTCAGAAACCCATTTTTCAAACTGTTCCTTCAGTTGTTCTGGAGAACCAAAGATCCGCTCCTCAAGCACCAATTTTGTTATAGATTCATACTGCCGTTGTAGGTCTCGAAGCCGGGGCACAAGCCGTCTTTCCATTCTCTGAACATCTCTCTCCTCAGTCCCCGGAGAAGGCGGAGGAGTCTCCATCAGAGCTTGTTGAGATCTCTCTGGCACGGTCTCTGCGAAATTCAGCATTTTTTCGGGTAGGTCGTCCCAAAAGCCGCAGCAGGCCGTAGCAAGCAGTAGCGAGCAACGCTAGCAAGCAGCGGTAGCGTCCGCGAAGCCGAGACCCCTTCTCATATACCCTACTGCGCATAGGCGTTGTTCCTTCCGCCTGAACCGCATTGGACGGGTCGGAAGCGCGGGGGATTTGAGCCAATCAGCGTCGTTTACGTAAACCTTTCGGCCAATCAGCGACGCCGATTTTGAAGCCACGACCCCATGGGCGGGGCGTGGGGGAGCAAAGCGCACGCCGCGCCTTCCCCTAGCTCAGATCGCGGCGGACCTCTGGAGCGTTCACATCGGGAGGGAGAGACGAGTTCGTAGAGGTGTCACAAGCACCCCGAAAAGTTTCGTCGGCGCAAATAAAATGGCCGCCCATTCTCATCTTCGGACGCGGATCGCTGCCACGCCCTCGATCAGGTAGGGACGGGACCTTCTCCTACTGGTCGGGCGGGAGGAGCCGGGTTCAGAGAGGGGTCACACATACCCCCAAAAAACAACTTGGGCCAAAAAACAAAATGGCCGACCTTTGGGGGTTCCGCCGGAACCCCCAAAGCTAGCACCCCCAAATCTAGAACCCATTCCCAACATCTGACACCCCAAAACCTAGAACCCCGAATCTAGAACCCCGACACCCCAAGATCTAGAACCCACATATCCAGGGGGAGGGGCTAAGAAGCTCAGGGGGCGGGGCTAAGACTCAAAAAGGGGCGGGGCACCTGTCACTTTTTGTTTGACGAAAGGTGGGGGTCTTATACTACTGTGGCCTACTGGTCTCCCCAGTGCTCTCAGTTCACTGGTGGGACCCTCTCTGGACCTCCTTGGGCCCTGGGCACAGGGTGGGCCTTGCCAAAGCTCTTGGTCAGTGGTCAGTGTCTAAAGGGTGGCCGGATCATGCCCAGTGGAGGAGCCCCAGAGGGTCAGCCAGCTGGCTGCCTTCCCAGAGGCCATGAATCACCTTTCCGCAGCTTGTTAAAACTCCGGCGCTCCACCGCCCCGCCACCTCGCAGGGTTGTTTTTCTGCCTCCGATCAGGAAATGAGCTTGGACCCCTTTGCCAGGTGGGTCGGGTGGCAGTGCCAAGAGGCCATAAAGTGCCAGCAGGTCTTCCCTTTATAATGGGGGAGGCATTCGCCCCAAAGAGGAAGGGTCGGAAGAGCCGAAGGGATGGCTGCACTGGACGGTGCCTGGACCTTGGCCTGGGGATGCCTGGTTCTCTCTCTTCTGGCCCAGATGCCCCCAGAGACTCAAGGCATATGCTACTTCCAAGCACAAGGTGAGCTTCCTTGGAGGTCTTTAAGCAGAGGATGGATGGCTGTCTGTCAATGGGGATGCTATGACTGGGAGTTCCTGCATGGCAGAATGGGATTGGACTGGATCAGGGCCCTTCTTCGGGTCTCTTCCAGCTCTATGATACTATGATTCTATGTATTCCTGCATGGCATTATGGGGTTAGTGGGATTCAAGGGTCTTTTGCAAAGGCCAACCTTAACCCCTTTCCTCTCTTTTGCAGCCCCCTGCCTCTACAAAGGGAAGCGCTTTGCCCCTGGTGAGTCATGGCGGGATGCCAACTGCTCCAAGTGCTTCTGCCTGGAGCCCCTCGGCGTGGGATGCTGTGACACGTGAGTAGGGGGTCGGGGAGAGATGGGGCAACCCTTGCAAGTGGCCATGGGATGGGGCCGGGGAAGAATCCAGCCTTGCTGGGGATGGGGAGGCACAGGGCATCTCAAGGGGGCAGCCACCTAAATCAAGAGAGACTTTCCCTGTTGGCCATCTGTCAAAATGGGGATGCTTTGATTGAGAGTTCCCGCATGGCAGAATAAGAGTTGAACTGGATCAGAGCCCTTCTTGGGGTCTCTTCCAATCCTAGGATTCCGTGATTCTATGCTTTGATAAAGAGTTCCTGCATGGCTTCGAATGTGAGTTCCTGCATGGCAAAAGAAGGGGGTTGGACTGGCCCTTCTTGGGGTGTCTTCCAACTCTACAAGTCTATGATTCTAGAGCAGGGGGCAGGGACGCCTTGCATTTGGGGGGTGGTCTCCTTGTCTCACTGACCCCCAACCCTCCATTTACCTTCTTTTTCCTCTCTCAGGATGCAGTTCCCTGTTGACTTCCCAGACGGGTGCGAGCTGCGCTACGACTCCCTGTCCTGCCAGGTCTCCCTGGTCCGTAAAGGCCGCCCCGGCGTCCCCTGCGCAAAGGCCATGGAGCCTGGGTGGGGTTCGGGGCACCCCCCGGAGCAGTCGGCACCACCGCCGCCGCCACACGCCAATACGCCACCTGGCAGGTAGAGCTCCGAAAAAGAACAACAACATACACCTGAACCAAAGCACCAGCAACCCCCCCCCCCCCAATATCCCTTGCACACTGAGCCCCCTTTCTTTGGAGACCACTCTGTCCTGCCCCATAGCCATCACCACCACCTTGCCCTCCATTTCTGGCTTGCCGCAACCCACATCCACTGCTGGAAACCTCCCAGTGCCCCCTGTCCCCCCAAAAATGCCTCCAGGAAACCACTTGCCCCCAAACGGTGGGACCCCTGAGCCCCCTTCCCCTGCGAAAGACCCCCACAAGACCCACTGAATACAGAGTATGGGATGCAATGGGGGTCAAAGGTCTTCCCCATTTGAGCCCAGGGGCCACAGATGGACAGAGGGGGAGGCTGCTCCTTGTGTGCCTTGCAATAAACGAACCCACAAGACTCACCAGCGTTTTTATTTGGGGGGGGGGGAGTAGAGCCAGCTCTTGTTCCTTCTGGAGCCCAGACCCTTTTGCCAAAAAGGGCAGAGAGAGCGGAGGCAGCCCGTCAGGATCATCTCTTTATTGATAAAATGCAGGAACATATGTGCAGTCCATAAAGGGGGAGGAAAGAGAGACCCTCCCCACCTCCATTTTGGTCCCTCCAGTTGCAAAATGGCTCTTCTCCCCACGGAGGGGGGTCCTGAGGAGTGGTCGCAGGGGGGTCCCAAGGATCGGTTGCAGGGGGATCTTAAGGAGGGGTTGCAAAGCGTGGTCTTGGGGGGGTCCCAAGGATCGGTCACAGGAAGGGTCCCAAGGAGGGGTCGCAAAGCGTGGTCTTAGGGGGGGGGGTTCCAAGGAGCAGTCTTAGGGGGGTCCTGAGGGGCGGTCACAGGGGGATTCCAAGGAGGGGTTGCAAAAAGCAGTCTTGGGGGGTCCCAAGGATTGGTCGCAGGGGGGTCACAAGATGGGGTCACAAAGAGTGGTCTTGAGGGGTCCCAAGGAGCAATCTTAGGAGGGACCCGAGGAGCGGTCTTAGGGGGGGTCCCAAGGAGAGGTCCCAAAGAGTGATCTTATTGGGGTCCTGAGGCAGTCACAGGGGGGTCCAAAGGAGTGGTCACAAGGGGGTACCTGCTGAGAGCCCCCCATAGCCATCCAGCTGGGAAACGACTAAGCCAGGAGGAATCCTCTTCTATAGGGGGGGTACGTCTCCACACCCCACAGAAATTGGGGAAGGGGAGACTCCTCCCTGGCGTGCATCCACCTTGAAAGAGGTCCATTTCAGTCCAGGAAGGGGAAATCACGCAGCAACGAGAAGAATGGACCCATGCACAGCACTCTTCCTCGGCCGCAGCCCCCTGTCCATCACCGGACCCCCAAAGGGAGTGGTCTTGCCTTCTCAGAGAGTGAGGGAGTTGGTGCTGGGCAGCTGGGAGATGTAGGAGGCTAGGAGCGGGTTGGTGGGCAGCACCTTGATGGGCAGGTCCCAGCTAAGGGTGTCCACCTCCACCTGCTCCGTCCCTGTCCATCCAGCGGCGTCCGACTGGGCCAGACCCTCAGGGGTCCCCGCCGTGGGGGCCGCCTCCTCCACCCGGGATGTCACAAACTCAAAGTGCAGCCTCCACTTGAGGGTCACTGGATGGAAAGTGGGGGGGGGGGGGGGAGGGGAGGAGGACAGGAATGAGAAGAGGCATTCAGTGGGGGAAGCGGTCAGGAGACGGAGTGGGGGGCTCCGGCCACTTCGGGTATGAGAGGAGTTGCCCTGACAGGAAACCTACTGGTCAGTTGCTGCCTTCGGACATGGAGCAAACAGTGACTGAGAGAGCCTGAGGGGGGCACCAAAGCTGGTCAGCCCAACCTGATCCACTGTGCCACCCCAGGGCCCCTCCCCAAGACTCCAGCCACATCTGGCACGAGAGAAATAGCACTGCCAGGGAACCTGCTGACCAGTTGCACTGCCAGGGAGCCTGCTGGTCAGTTACTGCCTTTGGACATGGCAGAGCCTGAGGGGGGCACAGAAGCTGACTAACCCAACTGTGCCACCCCAGGACCCCTGCCTGGGAATCTGGCCACTTCTGGCACTGCCAGGCAACCTGCTGACCAGTTGCCCTGCCAGGGAACCTGCTGGTCAGTTGCACTACCAGGGAACCTGCTAACTGGTAGCCCTTCCAGGGAACCTGCTGGTCAGTTGCTGCCTTCTGGCATAGAGCAAACAGCAACTGGCAGAGCCTGAGGGGGACACTGAAGCCGGTCAGTCCAACTTGCCCCGCTGTGCCACCCCCAGGACCCCTCTCCAGGACTCTGGCCACTTATTAGTCAGTTGCTGCCTTCGGACATGAGCAGGGACTTGCAGAGCCTGAGGGGGGCACCGAATCAAGCCAGCTGAACCTTTCCCACTATGCCACCTCCAGGACCCCTCCCTGGGAATCCGACCACTTCTGACATGAGAGGAATTGCACTGCCAGGGAATCTGCTGGTCACTTGCTGCCTTCGGACACAGAGCAAACAGGGACTGGCAGAGCCTGAGGGCAGAACTGAAGCCAGCCAGCCCAACTTGACCCACCCCAAAAGTGTCCTAGGAGGTAGACTGGCATGGATGCCAGTGTAGTTGGGGGGGGCATCCCCCCAGGACATCTATGGGAAAAAGGGGATGCCAGTTGACGCACTCACCCACGTTGGTACTGAAGCCTGGTGCGGAGCTGAGCGGGATGGGGAGGCTGAAGCTGGTGCGCGCGGTGTGGAGGCAGGACTCCTGGTGCCGTGCATGGGTGCTGAAGGATGTGGGCGGCCCTCGGCGGCGCTGGAAGCCCTCCTGGACGCGCTCCTCTGTCTGCAGGCTGACCAGGTACTGCGTCCAAAGCAGGGGAGGGAGAGAAAGTGGGGTGGGTCGAGCCACATCCCGGAAGACCCCCCCCTCGTGAAGCACCCCTCCCATTGTGCCACGAAGCCCCCTCCTCACCTGCAGGCAAGGGATGTCCCCCTCGGAGAAGTTGAAGGTCCCGACAACGTCCTCCCCGATCTTGTAGGCTGTCTTGAAGATGCAGAAGGTCCCCACTTTGCCGCGGGAGTTGCTGATGTTGTACAAGTCTGAAGGAGGGGATGGGGTGCAAAAGGGGACAGTTATGGGGGTGTCTAGGTCCTCCAGGGCAACTCTGTGGCCAACCTCCAACTGCGCTGGAGGAGATACAAAGGCCTAGTAGAGTGCCCTCTCTAGGAATTTTTAGGTCCTCCAGGCAAGGGATGACTTACGGAGGCTCCGTCGCGAGGTGGCCGCCATCAGCAGCTCCGTGGCCAGGTCCGCCAGCTGGGAGTCCTTCTTGGCGGCCCCTTCCTCCTCGTCCAGGAAGGGGTTGGAAGGGGCCACGGTGGCGATGGCATCGGCCTCCCGGGGGAACTGGTAGTCCTTGAGCCCTATGGGGAGTTGGGGTTGGGAGTGTCATTGACCTGGCCACTGCAGCCCCCATCCCGCAAAGCGCCCACCTCGCCCCTACTCACCGTGCAACACCAGCACCCGGAAGGGGACCCGGAGCAGCTTGATGGGGGAGTTGACCCGCTGGCAGCCGATGGTCAGCTTGTAGACGTACTTGACCGCTTGGCCGCGGAAGGAAGGGGGACCATCCAGGGGAAGCGTCTCGCAGTAGGAGTCTGGAAGGCATGAGAGTGGACACAGGTGGACACTTGCCAAAGGGCACTATGGGCGCTGCCCCCATGATAGCTCCTTTGGACTGTGTCCAAAGAGGGCAACTAAAATGGCAGAGGTTCTGGAAACTATAAAGCCCTATGAGGAAAGACTTAGGGAGCTGGGTATGTTTAGCTGGAGAAGAGAAGGTTAAGGGGCAATATGATGATAGCCCTGTTTAAATAATCGAAGGGATGTCACAATGAGGAGGGAGGAAGCTTGTTTTCTGCTGCTCCAGAGATTAATATATGGAGATGGCGAGAGTTTGGGGAGAATAGGAGACAATGGAGCAATGGATTCAAGCTGCAGGAAAAGCAGTTCCAGCTCAACATTAGGAGGAACTTCCTGACAGTAAAAGTGGAACCAGTTCCTTTCGAAATTGTGGTGGGGTCTCCTTCCTTGGAGGTCTTTAAACAGAGACTGGAGGGCCATCTGTCAAAATGGGGATGCTTTGATTGAGAGTTCCTGCATGGCTTTGAATGAGAGTTCCTGCATGGCCGAACGGGGTCAGACTGGACCAGGGCCCTTCTTGGGGTCTCTCCAACTCTATGATTCTACGCAACTGGTGGGTGGGTGCCACTGGAAGCCCCCTGCCCTCCTCACAGCCTTGGCTAATGCCTTGCCCTCCTCAACCACCTTTGGCTGCTTAGTTCCCAAAAGCATTTCTCAGGTGGGAGGAGCATTCGGGGCCTCCTCCTCTCCCACTCAGTCTAGCATCTCAACTCAAGAGAAGCAACCCCAAATCGGGGGTGGGGGTACCACTTGCATGTAACCCCCCACACACTATGATACGTTTCAGGAGCCATCCACTTTGGGGGGGGGGATGCAGCCAAGTCAGAAGGACCCTCTGCCCCCCGGTGTGCCTTGGAGAAAAGGGGCGATGCTCCTGCACCCCAAAAGGCAGGTAAGCAGGTAACCTAACTGCACACCTGAAGGGTCCATAGTGCCCCAACTCGACCAGATGTCTTCCCCTCTCCCCATAAGCCACCATTTCTCCCTATCATTCCCCAGGAAGAGGAAGAGAGTGGGGCGGAGAAAGGGGGTCAGGGTTAATCCTTACAGGTTTTGGACTCGCCGGGGTCCAGCCGCAGGTCACAGAAGAGGATCTTGGGCGGCGTGGAGAGGATGCACTGGCCGCGCTCCCCTGCAAAGCAAAGTAAAGCAAAAGCAAGACACGGCATTAGAACAGACCCATACGCCAAGGCCCTTGCCCCACTCCCCAAGGGGTCTTTTCCTGCCCAGATGACTGCAGAGAACTGGGAGAGATGCCTCTTTGGCCACGGACTGACCTCTGTTAGGGATGAAGACGGTCTCGTTCTCCGCCTGGACGTCGTGGCGGCTATCGTCCGGTGGGGGCAGTGCCACCCGGGTTTCGCTGGCGTGGAACTGGCAGTGGATCTGAGCGCTGGCCCAGGCAAGCATTTCACTGTGGGGCAGAGAGAGATTAAGATGAGACAGACAAGGTAAATGTTTACATGGATTTGTAATTGGCTGACCGTCCAAACCCAAAGGACGCTCAGCCATGTCTCCTCTTCTTCTTCTTCATCCTGGAGAGAAGTGACCAGTGGGGGGGGGGGGGTCTGTCCTGCACCCAGTTTGCTATCCAACATCTTTCTCAATGAATATCAAATTTGTAGATAACACCAAATTAGGAGGAGTAGCTAATACATCGGAGGACAGGATCAAAATTCAAAATGACTGAATAGACTAGAAAGCTGGGACAAAACGAACAAATAATAATAATAATTTTTATTTCTAGCCTGCCCCTCTGAGCAAGCAGTTTTTTGTGGAGCTTTCTGGCTATGTGGCCATGTTCTAGAAGAGTTCCTTTCTGAATCTACCGCATTCCATGCAGCTGCGGACAGGTCTACATAGGGACCACCAAAAGCAGTGTGCAGACAAGAATCAAGGAACATGAGAGATACTGCAGACTGGGTCAACCGAAAAATCAGCAGTAGCAGAACATGCTGTAAACCATCCTCGGTATAAAATGCTGTTTGAAAGCACTGAAATTCTGGACCATGCCAACAACTAGGGTACCATGTCAGAATGCGCAGGGAAGCCATTGAAACCCATAAACAGCTGGACAATTTCAACAGGAAAGAGGAAACCCTGAGAGTAAACAAGGCTTGGCTCCCAGTCTTGAAGGACAACAAGGTCAAGACCCAACCAATGCAAATGAGAAACAGCCTAAGGCCAGGGGATTCCCAGCAGACAATGAGCACCAGTTAGCAGTTAATCTTCTTTTGCACATTCTCCCACCCTGAGGACTGCCATTAGCAACAGAACAATACATTTGCACATTACTCCTTCCTTCCCAGGGTCACACAGGATATATATCTCCAATCCTTTTCCAGGCTATCATTCTCTGAAGATGCCAGACACAGATGCTGGCGAAACGTCAGAAGGGAACCTTCCTCTCCCCCTGTCTTCTCATCATTTTCCCCCACTGACTTCGCCAACTACTTCCTCACAAAAGTCACCACTATTTGATCCGAAATTGTTCCTCCTGATGTGCCCCCTACCACTAATCTCCAGGTTCCTTCTATTAATAAACTCTCTGGGGCTTTTTAGATTGGCAGGAAAGTGTGACATGAAGTTGCCTTTTCCTTAATGCTTAGCAGCTAGACAGCAAGCCCCAGGTGTGCATTTAAAAGGTACAGGGCAGCTAGACTGAGGTTTTTTCTGTGGCTCAGCAACTACATGGGAAGCTGTCAAAACGCTACAAACACAGGCGGAGCAGCTACATGGGCGGCAAGGAACGCGGCCTTTAGCCGCGCTTTAAACATTTTTTCCCTTGCCGGCTGCGAATTGCGCAATTGCGCAGGTACACCATACAGTCGGAGCTCATCACATGGGGGAGTACAGGACCATTTCGAAAGAGGGAGAAAGTGAGGTCAGTTCGGAAATGCACGTGATTACGCACAAGCTCATCACACACAAGACAAGAGAGCATCTACACAAAAAGAAAATGCAGAGTCAATACGAAAAAATTCATCACATGTGTACATACTGGTCGGCTTTCTGTTGCAAATTAAGGCATCTTGGGAAATGGTAGCAAAGGCTCATGGGAGTTGCAGTCTGTGTTCTGTCAGACCATTATATTGAGTGTCTTGAGGTTTCAGCCCTCTGTCCAGGAGGGATTCCCATATGTCCTCCATTCCTGAGCAGAGGCCCCCCTTTTCCAAGTTGACCAGGCACGTCCTCCTTTGCCAGGACACGTCCTACTTTTCCAGCCTTCTTTTTGAAGAGGAAGCAGGAGGGCCAGGCGTGCTCTGGCCAGGCTCTGGGAGTCTCTTCCTGGCTCCTTCCCTCCCTCCCTCCCTCCCCGCTGCCTTCCTCCTCCCTTTGGCTGAGAGAGTGTGACTTGCAGGGAGGAAGGGCAGCGGTGGTGCTCCAGGCTCTAATGATGTTGGGCCAGGGCAAGCTGGAAACAGGAGGAGGAGGAGGAGGAGAGGGACATGGGGCCCCTCTGCTGCCCTGCCTCCCTGCAAGTCACACTCTCTCAGCCAAAGGGAGGAGGAAGGCAGCGGGGAGGGAAGGAGCCAGGAGGCAGCCCTGGAGCCTGGCCAGAGCGCTCCTGGGCCTGCCTTCCTTCTCCTCCTCTTTCCAGCTGAGAGAGTGTGACTTGCAGCGAGATAGGGTAGCAGAGAGGCCCCATGTCCTGCTCCTCCTCCTCCTCCTCCTCCTCTTGCCAGCTGCCCTGGTGCAAGTCACACTCTCTCAGCCACAGGGAGGAGGAGGAGAAGGAAGGCACAGGCATGCAGGCTCCAGGGCTCTCTCGTGGCTCCTTCCCTCCCTCCCTGCTGCCTCCCCCCTTTGGCTGAGAGAGTGTGACCTGCAGCAGGGCAGGGCAGCGGAGGTGCTCCAAGTCCCTCTCCTTCTCCTCCTGTTGCCGGCTTGCCCTGGCCTGGCTTCAAGACATGGAGCGCCTTCAGTACCCTGTCTCCCTAGAGGTCACACTCTCTCAGCCAAAGGTGGGAGGCAGCAGGGAGGGAGGGAAGGAGCCAGGAGAGAGCCCTGGAGCCCGGGCAGAGTGCGCCTGCACCTTCCTTCACCTCCTCCCTTTGGCTGAGAGAGTGTGACTTCTAGGGAGACAGCAGGCCGCTGGAGGCGCTCAGCCAGGCCAGGGCAAGCTGGCAAGAGGAGGAGGAGAAGGGGAGGGACCTGGAGCACCTCCGCTGCCCTGCTTCCCTGCAAGTCACACTCTCTCAGCCAAAGGGGGGAGGAGAAGGCAGGCCCAGGCGCACTCTGGCCAGGACACTTCTTCTCCCTTAAAACTCCAAAATAGTGTTTTCATGGCACACTTTCCCTTTTTCTCATCTAAAGGCTGGGCTTTCATGCAGCCATCAACACACCTCTTTTTGCCAGTCTAAAATGGGCCTCTGTGTTTCCACCTGTTTCGCTGGATGAACTCTCTACGCTGCTAAATTCTTCCAAACCTACAACTTGTTCTCTTGATCCTATCCCCTCCCATCTTCTAATCTCTAAAACCCCTTCTTTTCTGCCCTCACTCCTCTATATCTTCAATCTCTCTCTCTCTTCGGGTTCCTTCCCTTCGGATTTCAAACATGCTCTCATTTCCCCAATTCTGAAGAAGCCCTCTCTCGACCCCTCTTCTTTGTCTAGCTATCGTCCGATCTCTCTTCTTCCTTTCCTCTCTAAGGTTCTGGAACGGGTAGTTTATTCTCGCTGTCTTGAGTTTCTCGAAGCAACTCCATCCTGGACCCTTTTCAGTCTGGTTTCCACCCACGGCACTCTACAGAGACAGCCCTCCCCAAGATCTCAAATGATCTCTTGCAGGCCAAGGCGAATGGACTCTACTCCATTCTCATTCTTCTAGACCTGTCTGCAGCCTTCGACACCGTGGACCACTGTCTCTTGCTTGACTTACTTTCTGACCTCGGGTTCTCTGACTCTGTTCTCAACTGGTTTAAATCTTAGTTGTCAGACAGATCTTTTGCCGTGGTCACAGGTGGTCAGACCTCTTCCTCTGTTCTCTTATCTGTTGGAGTCCCCCAGGGCTCTGTCCTGGGTCCCCTTTTGTTCTCTCTATACACATTGTCCCTTGGTAAACTCATTAGTTCTTTTGGTTTCTCCTATCATCTGTATGCCGATGACCTTTCACCGGGGCTTGAACAGCAAGTCTCCTCTTGTTTGGCTGCCATCTCTCAGTGGATGCGGCATCGGCGCTTGAAGCTCAATATGTCTAAGACAGAGCTTCTCATCTTCCCACCTGAGCCCACCCTTCAATACTACTTTTCTGTTTCTGTTGATGGCACTTCTATTCATCCGGTTCAGCAAGCCCGCAGTCTTGGTTTCATCTTTGATTCCTCTCTGTCATTTACTCCCCAGATTCAGGCCACTGCCAAGACCTGTAGATTCTCCCTTTACAACATGGCTAAAATCCGTCCATTCCTCTCAGCCTCCACTGCCAAGACTTTGGTCCATGCCCGGGTGGTCTCACAACTAGATTATTGTAACCTTCTTCTGACAGGGCTTCCTCTCTCTCACCTCCATCCTTTAATCTCTGTCCAGAACTCAGCCGCACGCATTATCACATCCGCTCGCCACTTTGACCATGTTTCTCCCCTCTTGTCCTCCCTTCACTGGCTCCCCTTCCCCTTCCGCATCCAGTACAAGCTTTTGTTGTTGACTTTCAAAGCCCTCCACGGACTGGCCCCTCCTTACTTGTCTGAGCTTCTTTCTCCTCACACTCCTTCTCATACCCTCCGTTCTGGTAGTCAAGGTCTCCTGTCCCAGCCAAGGATTCCCACTGCCCTGTCACAGATTCGTCCCTTCTCACTTGCTGCCCCTCACTCCTGGAACCTTTTTCCCCCACATGCGCGCCTCATCACTTCCCTAACCAGGTTCAAAATTGAGTTAAAGACTATATTGTTTAAGGAAGCGTTCCCAGGATTGTGCCATCTGCCCCAGGATGCCTCCTTTTAACTATGTATTAAGAACCCAAGCCCTCCCTCCAGTCCATCTGCCTTGGTCCTGGCCTCAGAGGGAGAGAAGAACCACTGGACCTCATCCCCTTCCCATCACCTTTCCCTTCTCCTTTTGAGATGTCTTTGTTAGATTGTAAGCCTGAGGGCAGGGATCCGTCTAACTATAAGACTGTATGTACAGCACTGTGTAAACTTACAGCGCTATATAAATAAAATTAATAATAATAACAACAACAACAACAACAACTCTTCTAGAACATGGCCACATAGTCCGAAAGCTCCACAAAAAACTATGGATGCAAGCCATGAAATCCTTCAACTCCACAATCGTGGTGGGTTACAATAAGAAGTTAAAACACAACAGTTAAAATAAACTAATCCCATCTCCACCTCCCACCCCTAAAAAGGGATTAACTCAACTATAGTTAAAACATAGTAAAATACAAACAATATCATATATCAGCAATAGGCCTAAGAGTTCTTGAGCTGTGTGGAACAGGGCAGGGACATAGAGGAGAAAAACTGGAAAAACTCTTTTAAGGCTTGGACTTGGAGCCGGAAGATGACTAAACATTATCTGGGAAGGCCTGTCGGAAGAGATGTGTCTTTAAGGCTTTTTTGGAGCCATCAATGAATGAAAAGAGACGCAGGTCGTTCCATAGCCTGGGGCGATAGCTGAAAAGGCCCTCTGGGAATCCTCCCAGAGGACCGAAGTGTGCAGGGGGGTTCATACGGGAAGAGACAGTCCCTAAGATAGGATGGACCCAAGCCATGTAGGGCTTTAAAGGTTAAAGCCAACACCTTGTAAAGGTCAAAACCAACACCTTGTACTGTGCCCGGAAACTGATCAGCAGCCAGCGGAGAGCCTTGAGCACAGGTGTTATGTGCTCTCTCCTCAATGTTCCTGTAACAAGTCTGGCTGCCATATTCTGAACCAGTTGCAGTTTCTGGGTTAGGCACAAGGGTAGCTCCATGTAGAGAGCATTACAATAGTCCAGACGTGAAGTTACCAGCGCATGTACCACAGTTTCCAGACCCCTCATATCCAGGAAAGGGCGCAGCTGGCGTATCAGCCAAAGCTGATAACAGGCACTCCTGACTGTCGCATTCACCTGACAGTTGAAATTCAACCCGGAAAAATGTAAGGTAGAAAAAAGTGAAATGCATGGATATGGGATGGAGGATTCTTGGCTTAAGAAAACTCATACATGTGAAAGGGATTTAGGGATCCAAGTAGACCACAATTTGGACATGAGTCAAGAGTGTGATGCAGCAGCTAAAAAGGACAATGCGATTCTAGACTGCATCAATGGAAGTATATTTTCTTTAGAATAGAATCATAGAATCCTAGCGTTGGAAGAGACCCCAAAAGGGCCATCCAGTCCAACCCCCAACGACTGCCATGCAGGAACTCTCAATCAAAGCACCCCCATTTTGACAAATGGCCACCCAGTCTCTGCTTAAAGACCTCCAAAGAAGGAGACTCCAAGGGAATATATCCCACTTGTTGAACAGCTCTTACTCTCAGGAGGTTCCTCCTAATGTTGAGCTGGACTCACTTTTCCTGCAGTTTGCACCCATTGCTCCACTGTTTCCTACTCTCTGGAGCAGCAGAAAACAAGCTTGCTCCCTCCTCAATATGACATCCCTTCAAATACTTAAACAGGGCTATCATAGCACCCCTTAATCTCCTCTTTTCCAGAATAAACATCCGCAGCATCTCCCTAAGTCCTCTCTCATAAGGAGCTTCCATGCAGCAGCAACAGAGACCTTGGCAAGGGACCCGGCTTGCAAATCAAGAGAGAAAAGGAGTTATTGGGGATTCACCTTATTAACCCGAAGGAGATCAGGTCTTCAGGGCCGGACAAACAACTTGCTGATACTCGCGGAACCAGTTGCCATAATTTCTTTGAGAAATGCTGGAGAACAGGTGAGATGCCACAAGACCAGAGAGGAGCAAATATCCCTCTCTTCAAAAGAGATGAACCAGGGTCATTGCAGAAATACCAGAAATACCAAAAAACAGAAAAAGAATAGAACGGAATATATATATATATATATATATGCCTGTCTGCAAATGTCTTGATGGCAAATCCACTGTTCAGGTTAAGAACGAATCCTGCAAAGCTAATTTTATTTCTTTAAGAGGTGATATGATAGAACCCTGTTTAAATATCTGAAGGGATGTCAGGTATTGATGAAGGAGCAAGCTTGTTTTCTGCTGCTCCAGAGAACAGGAGAAAATAGAGGAAAAGAGAGTCCATATTCTTAATAGCCCTAGAGTTATAGAATCGATGTCACATTGAGCAGGGAGCGAACTTGTTTTCTGCTGCTCCAGAGAAAAGGACACAGTGGAGCAATGGATGCAAAGTAGAAGAAAACGGATTCCAGCCCAACATTAGGAGGAAAATCCTGACAGTAAGGGCTGTTCGACAGTGGAAGATGTTCCCTTGGAGTCTCCCTCTTTGGGGGTCTTTAAGCAGAGGCTGGGTGGCCACCCGTCAAAATGGGGCTGCTTTGACGGAGAATTCCTGCATGGCAGCAGGAAGGGGACTGGGTCAGGGCCCTTCTTGGGGTCTTTTCCAACTCTAGGATTCTAGGGGTCTTTTTAGATTGGCAGGAAACTGTGACATGAAGTTGCCTTTTCCTGAATGCTCAGTGTAGTGAAAAGACCCCAGAAGCGGGGAACCCCGGAGACAGAGATAGCCAATCAAGGAGTACCAGGTGACCAGCCAATCAGAAGCTGGCTGGGCGGGGTTTGCCGCTTCTGGGGTCTTTTCACTACACTGAGCATTCAGGAAAAGGCAACTTCATGACACACTTTCCTGCCAATCTAAAAAGCCCCTAGGAGTCTATAAAGAACCATAGGAGAACGACTTGTCCATAGAGAATGATAACAGGAGAATACTTGCTCATTCATCATATTGAGCCAGGGGTGCTTTGATGGGGAGTTCCTGCACGGCAGAATAAAGGGGTCGGACTGGGTCAGGGCCCTTCTTGGGGGTCTCTTCCAACTCCTGTGAACCCGAGGATCCTGTGAGCATAGTTTGACCGTGAGCCAGAGGCGCGATGCTGCATCAGACAAGGCCAATGCGATGGCTTGAAATCATAAGAAGCGCCATTCCCTTCTTTTAGAACCACAGAGAGTTGCAAGAGAGGCGGCCCCAAGAAGGGCCCTGATCCGGACCAACGGATTTCGGACTCCAACTCCCAGAATCCTTAGCCATCGGCCCTCACGGCTGAGGCTTCTGGGAAATGTAGTCCCAGTGAGCGTCGCAGGGAAAAGCGGCCTTCCTTCCCTCAAGGCCTTGGTACCTGGAGGCGGAGGTGGCGTCCGGAGGGAGCGGGTTCCGCAGGGTCACGCGGCACTCCAGCGCCTCCCCGGCCAGGAACACCGCGCCCCGCAAGAGGGACGCCGAAACCTCGATCATGGCTGCTGCGGCAGGATGGAAGAAGACTACTGTAGGCCCAAAAGCGGAAGTAGCAGTGGGAGGAACAGGCCGGCGGTAGGACCCAGGGGAGCGCGCCCGCCGCCCGGCCTTCCCGACTCCGCCCACCCCTTTCTGCCCGCCCGGGATTGGCTGCCTAGATAGGCGGGGCCGCAGGAGACCCCGCCCACCACTTCTGGAACACTCGGCTTTTTTTCTGCCCGGCCGGGATTGGCTGCCTGGGTGGGCGGAGCCTCCTGGAGACCTTCGGAAAGGCTCGGGTATTTCCGGAAGCGTAGGCTTCAATCGTCTGAGCTCGTTTGCGGAAGAGAGGAGCCTCTTTTTGAGACCTTCGGGTACGCTCGGGTGTTTCCGGAACCAAACTGTCTGCGCTCGGGAGATCTTCGGGTGTTTCCGGAACTGTTCGGCATGAATCGAAGGCACTATGGAGCGGAGGGGGAGGAGCCTCCCGGGGACCCGTCTCTCCATTGGCCGAGGGGTGGGAAAGGGGGCGTGGCGTGGGGGGGGGAGGGAGCGCGTCCTCCCGGAGACCCGTCTTCCTATTGGCCGAGGGGCGGAGAGGGGGCGTGGCCCGATGCGGAAGCAGGCCAGAGGCGGAAGCGAGTGAGTCAGTCTGCGGGCGGCGCTCGGACGGAGCGGACATGGCTTGCGGCGGGGCCTCTTGCGGCGCGGCGGGTCCCGCGAAGGGGGAGGCGGCTGCGAGCGGCCTGATGGGGTCCTTCGAGGGTTCCTTGGGGCCGGGCCTCAGGGTCCCTCGCTGGGGCTGGAGGCTTTGCCTGGCGCACCGCTTTCCCGAGCGGAGGAAGCCCTACCAGGCCTCCGACGTCTCCGCCGCCCACGCCTTCGGCCACCTCGGCCTCGCCCTCAGGTCAGGGCTCGGCCTTGGGCCCTCCCTGGCTCTTCAGTGGACAGTCCGGCCGGGCAGCCTCCCTTTGTCCCTCCGGGGAGTGGCCTCGGCCTCCAGTCAGGGTCAGAGGCTGCCCAGGGGCTCGGCAGCCGGCCTCCCTTCCAGCCCTTTGAGCCTGTCTGTGGCGGTGGCTGAGCATCATTGGGCCAATGCGATGCTGCAGCAGACAAGGCCAATGCGATGCTGCAGGGAAAGGCGCCGTTTCGAGCCATTAAGTCCCTCCATGTTCTAGAATCGTAGAACCATAGAGTTGGAAGAGATCGGGAGGGAGGGACCCCCGCTGTCCAGGGAGCCGCTTTGGCCAGTGACCGCTAGCGTCCCTCCGGTGTCCCTGACCCCCTGCTGCGATGGGGTCGCTTCCAACTCTGTGATGCTGTTCTATTATTCCTGGTCATAATTGGCCCTGAGCCAGAAGCACGATGCTGCCGCAGACAAGGCCGATACGCTTGTCTTGAGAATACTGCAGATTGCAAGAAAGTTAGCCATTTGTATTAGCTCAGCTCCAGAGGGATAACATCCAAAGCCTGAAGCCACCACTCAATGGGCGGGATTCCCTTTTATAGGGATTCAAGCAACAAACTCTCCAAGCTACACATTGATTGGTGTATATATAGGATTTTAAATGTAGGCATGTTCCCTGTGGCCTCAGGTGGACAGTCCGGTTGGGCGGCCTGGCCCTGGAGTGGCCGGAATGGCCTGAATGGCAGGGGCCCCTCCTCCTCCTCCTCTTGACCGCTGTCCAGGGAGCCACTCCAACCTGTTTGGCCAGTGTCCCCTAACGTCCCTCCTGTGGCCCTGGTCTCCCTGGGTCCCTTCCAACTCTGTGATTCTGTGATTATTTCTGAGCATAAGCCAGAGATGTGATGCTGCAGCAGATAAGGCTCATGCGATGGCATTGACAAAAGTGCCTTTCCAAGGTCCACCGAAGGAGCCATAGTCCCTTTATATTCTGGAATCGGGGAACCATAGAGTTGGAAGAAACAGGGGGTGTTTGGGGGGGCATATGGGGCGCAGGGCAGGCAGGGCCCCTTGTTGGGTGGCCCCCTCCTCCTCCTCCTCCTGGGCAAAGGTCGGCCTTATTGGCTTTTATGGGCGCAGCGCCTGCTGCTAATTCAGTTGGCTGCTGGCACCTGGAGCAGCCAGAATGGGTCCCTCCTCCTCCTGCATCTCCTTCTGACCGCTGTCCCGAGAGCCACTCTGGCCTCTTTGGCCAGTGACCCCTAACCTCCCTCCTATGGGCCTGCCCCTCCTTCTTTGGAGGCTGTCTTTAAACAGAGGCTGGATGGGCATCTGTCCAAATGGGGGTGCTTTGAAGGAGAGTTCCTGCATGGCTGGACTGCATCAGGGCCCTTCTTGGGGGCCTTTTCCAACTCTATGGTTCTCTTCTTATTACAGATCATAATGTGAACATGAGCCAAAAGTGTGATGCTGCAGCAGACAAGGCCAATAGGAGGAAAGTGTCATGTCCAGGTCCATCGAAGGAGCCATAGTCCCTCCATATTCTAGAACCATAGAGTTGGAAGAGACCTCAAGGAGGGCCCCAATCCAGTCCGACCCCCTTCTTCTGCCATGCAGGAACTCTCAATCTTCTTCTCCTTCGCAGGTACTTCAAGTGGTGGTACCGCAAGACCCGGCTGGAGAAGAAACAGCCCTTCATTGACCTCTTCAACTCCCAGCCCCTCCGCCAGATCTATGGTCAGTCTGTGCCGGGCGCGGGGCTGACCCCTGCGGGTGACCCCAGCGAGGGGACTGATCCTTTCCTTGCGTCCATCTCTCCTCTCCAGGCTGCCCGCTGGGAGGCTTCGGCGGAGGGACCGTCACGCGGGGATGGCGTGGTGAGTTTTGCCGCTGGCAGCTGAACCCGGGGCTCTACCACTACAAGACGGTTGTCGCTGACCAGGTGAGTGGTCATCCTGAGTCACTCTCCGTCCTCATTGGGTTTCGCTGACCGGCCGGAGCCTGCGTTTTGGGCTCATCTCCCTCCTGGGACCAAAACAAGGGGGGGTCCTTCTTGTCTCTCACCTCGTGCCCCTAATTCTGCCCACTTCTGCGCAGTTTACAGTCTGCTTGCGCCGAAAGGGCCAGACGGTTTACCAACAAGTGCTGTCTGTAGAGCGTCCCAGCCGCCTCCAGGGCTGGAACTGGAGCTTCTGCGGCCACTACGCCTTCTACCACGCGCTCTACCCGCGCGCATGGAGCGTCTACCAGCTGCCCGGCCAGGACCTGGTCCTCACCTGTCGACAGGTGACCCCCGTCATCCCCCACGACTATCAGGTAAGTCTGCAAACAGAAGATATGGGGCTTAGACCTAGAGATCCCTAGAGAGGACACTCTACTAGCCCTTTGTAGTTCCTCCGGCGCAGTTCTATGGTCAGTGTCTGTTGGGCGTTGGCCACAGAGTTGCCCTGGAGGACCTAGAGATTATTCCTAGAGAGGACGCTCTACTAGGCCTTTGAGGAGGAATCTCTTTTTCTGCAGCTTCCATCTATTGCTCCATTGTCTCGTATTCTCTGGAGCAGCAGAAAACAAGTTTGCTCCCTCCTCAATATGACATCCCTTTAAGTATTTATATAGACCATATTGTCAGGCAGCACCAAATCCGCAGATCCATTTCAGACATAAAAAGATAGATTCTGGGTAAATGTACAGTGCTATATAAATAAAGGTTATTAGTAATAATAATAATAATAATACTTGAAACGACAGCTTTCACTGCAGAAAAGAAATCATAACCGACGGTTCTGTGACTCTCTTGTCTAAAGTCTAAAGGTGAGACGACACTTTTATAGATGAGTGTGATAACTCCACCCCACAAATCGGTTTTAAATATAATTACCTATAAGTTCCCACATTGATATGTGGTAATGGTCAAAAGTCCAGGGGTCCTGCATTTTGGCCAGAAGCCTGAGTGCAAACTCTCACTGGCTTTGTATGGATTTGTTATTGGTTGACCAGCTGAACCTAAAGGATGCTCAGCCATGGCTCCTCTTCTTCTTTGTCCTGGAGAGAAGTGACCAGTGGGGTGTCCAGTGGGGTCCTTTCATGGGCCCAGTTTGCTATTTAATATATTTATCAATAACTTATATGAAAGAATAGGGGATTAGTAATTGGTTGATCATCCGAACACAAAGGATGCTCAGCCGTGGCTCCTCTTCTTCTTCATCCTGGAGAGAAGTGACCGGTGGGGTGTCCAGTGGGACTCTGTCCTGGGCCCAGTTTGCTGTTCAATATCTTTATCAATGACTTTGATGAAAGAATAGAGGATTAGTAATTGGTTGATCATCCGAACCTAAAGGATGCTAAGCCATGGCTCATCTTCTTCTTCGTCCTGGAGAGAAGTGACCGGTGGGGTGTCCAGTGGGGTCCTGTCCTGGGCCCACAGGTTTCTCACTTTCTTGCCCTTTCCTTCCCACAGGAGACCAGCCTCCCGGTGGGGGTCTTCGTCTGGGAGGCGGAGAACCATCGGGACGAGGAGGTGGAGGTCTCCATCATGTTCACCTTCCAGAATGGGACTGAGAGCAAGGATGATCGGCGGGGTGGCCACTGGAACGAGCCCTTCAGCCTCCAGAAGGACGGCCATTGTGTCCGGGGTGTCCTCCTCCACCATTGCCTGCCGGTCAACCCTTACACTTTGGCCATCGCTGGACGGGAGAAGGTGGGCCGGGGGTCAGGGGCTGGGAAAAGAGGGGGGGTTGGAAGAGACCCCAAAAAGGGCCCTGATCCAGTCCAACCCCCAACTTCCGCCATGCAGGAACTCTCCATCAAAGCATCCCCCATTTTGACAGATGGCCATCCAGCCTCTGCTTAAAGGCCTCCAAAGAAGGAGACTCAAAGGCAGCATCCTCTACTGTTGAACAGCCTTTACTTTCACGAAGTTTCTCCTAATATTGAGCTGGAATCTCTTCTCCTGCAGTTTGCATCCATTGCTCCATTGTCTCCGATTCTCTGGAGCAGCAGAAAAGAAGCTTGCTCCCTCCTCAATATGACCCCCTTCAAATACTTAAAGAGGGCTCTATCATATCACCCCTTAACCATCTCTTTTCCAGACTAAATATACCCAGCTGCCAAAACCTCTCTTTCATAGGGCGTTATGGTTTCCTGACCTATAAATTCCTCCTAATGTTGAGCCGGAATCCCTTTTCCTGTACTTTGCACCTGTTGCTCAGTTGTGTCCTATTCTCTGGAGCAGCAGAAAACAAGCTCACTTACTCTTCATTATGACCTCTCTTCAAATACGGTACTTAAAGAGGGCTCCCATATCACCTCGTAACCTCCTCTTACTATCAGGAATTTCTTCCTAATGTTGGACTGGAATCTCTTTTCCTGTATCTTGCATCCATTGCTCCATTGTCATTTTCTCTGGAGCCAGGCCCGTACCCAGACCTCGAGGGGCCCTGGGGCAGAAAGTACATTGGGGCCCCTATATTTTTTTAATGTCCCGAATCCTACTGTTTGCCGCCCATCTTGGTGCACCGTTGTTTACAAGAGTCAAATGTTGTGCTCTGAATCCAACAACAGACTCCAGCTCCCAGAATTCCATAGCCTTAAGCCAGAAAATAGTCAAGCCTTGTGCTCTGGGCCCCACAACAGACTCCAACTCCCACAATTCCAGGGCCTTGAGCCAGGATGCCAAAAAGCAATGCCAAGCAGGGTTATTTCTCCAGTGTGGATGCAGCCTTTGTGTTTTGCCCTCCCCCCCTTGGGCCACTGAGACCCCCTTCATCTCCCCACAAGCAACTTGGGACCCCTCTTGCTCCAATGCACCCCAAAGGCCTTGCCCCCCAGACCCGTTCCCCTTTTGAATGCTAATCAGGTCATCCCTGGCCAGTCCTTTGATGGGTGACCAACAAGGAGTCTACCTGTCCACCAGCCTGGCCCAGGGGTTGGAGCACCGGGCTCCTAGGACTCTGCGGAGACGAGGGTCCGGAGGAGTCACACTCTCTTATCAAATTTGCAGATGACACCAAATTAGGGGGAATAGCTAATACCCCAGAGGACAGGATCAAGATTCAAAATGACCTGAATAGATTAGAAAGCTGGGCCAAAGCTAACAAAATGAAATTCAACACAGAGAAATGTAAGGTATTGCACTTAGGGCAGAAAAATATAATGCACAGATATAGGATGGGTGACACCTGGCTGAATGAAACTACGTGTGAAAGGGATCTAGGAGTCCAAGTAGACCACAAGTTGAACATGAGTGAACAGTGTGATGCGGCAGCTAAAAAGGCCAATGCTATTTTGGGCTGCATTAATAGAAGTATAGTGTCTAGATCAAGAGAAGTAATAGTGCCACTGTATTCTGCTTTGGTCAGGCCCCACCTAGAATATTGTGTCCAGTTCTGGGCGCCACAATTCAGAAAGGACATTGAGAAACTGGAGCGTGTCCAAAGGAGGGCGACAAAAATGGTGAAGGGTCTGGAAACCATGCCCTATGAGGAACGACTTAGGGAGCTGGGGATGTTTAGCCTGGAGAAAAGAAGGTTAAGAGGTGATATGATAGCCCTGTTTAAATATTTGAAAGGATGTCATATTGAGGAGGGAGCAAGCTTGTTTTCTGCTGCTCCAGAGAACAGGACCTGGAACAATGGATGCAAGCTCCAGGAAAAGAGATTCCACCTGAACATTAGGAAGTACTTCCTGACAGTAAGGGCTGTTCGACAGTGGAACGCACTTCCTCGGAAGGTGATAGAGTCTCCTTCCTTGGAGGTCTTTAAGCAGAGGCTGGATGGCCATCTGTCAGGGATGCTTTGATTTGGATTTCCTGCATGGCAGGGGGTTGGACTGGATGGCCCTAGTGGTCTCTTCCAACTCTACGATTCTATGATTCTATGATTCTCTCAGAGGAAGTCAAGGGCCAACTCTCCCAGAAGAAATGGGCCAAGGACCCCCCCCCCCACAGGAGGGATAGAGAGAGGGATAGCTAAATAGATGGTAGCTATGGATGGATGGATGGCTGATTGGATGGAGAGTGGGATAGACATAAGAAGGGATAGATAGATAGATAGATAGATAGGTAGATAGGTAGATAGGTAGATGATTGGATGGAGAGTGGGACAGATAGAAGATGGGATAGGTATGTAGATAGATAGACAGAGGGACAGAGGGAGGGACACCTAAATAGATAGATGGTAGGTATGGATGGATGGAGAGAGAGTGGGATAGATGGAGGGAGGGATAGCTAGGGAGGGAAGGATAGGGAGAGAGAAAGAGAGAGAAAAATAGCTTGATGGATGGATGGATGGATGGAGAGAGGGGGAATAGGCAAAAGAAGGATAGATAGGGAGGGACGGATGGATGGATGGATTGGGAAGGGGGCTTTGGGGGCCTTCGGAGGGAACCAGGGACAGAGGCACTGCTTCCCATTGTCTGCCCAGAGGCTGGTGCTGGGCTCCCCCCACCACCACCCTTTTTTCTCTTCTGCTAAGGACCCCCTCCCCCCCTCTCTCTGGGCCCCACAACAGACTCCAGCTCCCAGAATTCCATAGCCTTCAGCCAGAAAAGAGTCAAGCCTTGTACTCTGGGCCCCACAATAGAGTCCAACTCCCAGACTCCCAACTCCATAGCCTTGAGTCAGAAAGGAGTTAAAGCAGGGCCAAACCTGGTTATTTCTGCATCTGCAGTGGCCTGCTCCCTTTTTTGCCTCAGGCTCCCACATGGCCACCAGGAGAGGAGTCCTCCAGAGTCTGAGTGGATGGGAAAGGGAGGGACTCAGGCCGGGCCAAGGACAGACAGGAGGGAAGAAGAGGAGACTCCAGAGAGCAGCCTTGGCTCGGGGCCCCAGGGCATTGCCCCGACTGCCCTATTGACGCTACAGCCCTGTCTAGAGCAGCAGAAAACAAGCTTGCTCTATATAAGTTCTATAATGGTCCTGCGTGGAACTGTCCCACAAATTGCCCCACACAAATTGTCCCAAGCTGCAGAAGACCTTGGCTGGAAATTCTGGCAAAGCTGCCCCACTAGAATTGTAGAGTCATAATTGGAAGAGACCCCAAGAAGAGCTCTGATCCAGTCTGATCCCATTCTGCCATGCAGGAACTCCCAATCAAAGCAATACCTGATGGTAGGAAGGAGACTGTCCTGGTACCGGAGACTGGCTGACCATGGCCCCCTCTCTGTGTGGACCTGGAGAGGTTCCTGGACTTTCCCAACAAGACTTCTGGAGTCTCCTTCCTTGGAGACCTTTAAACAGAGGCTGGATATGTCCATCTGTCAAAATGGGGATGCTTTGGTTGAGAGTTCCTGCATGGCAGGATGGGGTCGGACTGGTTCAGGGCCCTTCTTGTGGTTTCTCCCAACTCTCTGATGCTATGGTTCTCCTCTTTTTTCCAGGCAGGCACTACAGTGACCCACTTCACCTCTTTCAACCCGGCCGGCACCGGCGAGGAAGTGTGGCGCGACCTCATGGCGGATGGCAAGCTGGACTCCCCTCCAGGTGAGCTCCAGGAAGGGCAGCGCTGGCTTTAAGGCGAGGCTCGCATCTCTGACCCATGGGTTTGTGTGTGTTGTGTTGCGTTCTCTCTCGCAGGGAAAAGCCCCCCAACGGAGAAGGGAGAGGCCTGTGCTGCAGCTGTGTGCACCACCTGCGTTGTTCCGGCACACGGGTGCGGGACGCTGGAGCTGGGCTTGGCATGGGACATGCCACGCATCCGCTTCGGGTCCAAGGAGAAGGAGCACTACAGGTGGGTCTCTGCTATTGATGCAGCCTAGGATCACATTGGCCTTTTTAGCTGCAGCATCACACTGTAATAATAATAATAATAATAATTTATTTCTAGTCCGCCCCTCTGAACAAGCAATCGGGGCGGATTACAACAAGAGTTAAAAACAGTTACAGTTAAAAATATCCTATCCTTTCCCTTACCACCCCCTTAAAAAAATTAAATCACAATACAGTTAAAACATAGAATAGCTAAAAGAGGCAATAAAAAACAGCAGCAGGGAAAACGGACCTAAGGCCTAGGTCATCTAGGAATAAGGTACAAGGGAAGGAAAGCTGGAAAAAAGACGATTCTAGGGCCTAAGGTTAGGCTCAGGATTGGAGCTGGGAGATATTCACATTCTCTGGGAAGGCCTGCCGGAAGAGGTGCGTCTTCAGGGCTTTTTTGAAGCCTTCTAGGGATGAAATGAGACGCATCTCATCCGGCAGGTTGTTCCACAACTTGGGGGCGACAGCTGAAAAAGCCCTCTGGGAGGTCTGCACCAACTGTTGGCTTATGTTCAACTTGTGGCCTACTTGGACTCCTAGATCCCTTTCACATGTGGTATCGTTCAGCCAGGTGTCCCTCATCCTATATCTGTACATTTCATTTTCTATCTTCCTAACACTATGCTTCTATTGATGGAGCCTAGAATTGCACTGGCCTTTTTAGCTACAGCATCACACTCTTGGCTCATGTTCAACTTATGGTCTACTTGGACTCCTAGATCCCTTTCAAACATCTAAATCTCCTTAAACCAGATGTTCTCCATCCTATATCTATGCATTTCACTTTTTTCTAACTTACATTTCTCCGTGCTGAAATTCATCTTGTTAGCTTTGGCCCAGCTTTCTAGTCTATTCAGGTCATTTTGAATTTCGATTCTGCCCTCCGAGGTATTAGCTACTCCTCCTAATTTGGTATCATCTGCAAATTTGATATTCTTTCATCCAAGTGATTGATAAAGATGTTGAACAGCAAACAGGGCCCAGGACAGCACCCCACTGGACACTGCACTGGTCACTTCTCTCCCAGACAAAGAAGAGGAGCCATGGCTGAGTGTCCTTTGGGTTCGGCTGGTCAGCCAATTACTAATCCTCTAGTCTTTCCTATAGGTTATTGATAAAGATGTCAAATAGCAAACTGGGTCCAGGACAGAGCCCCACCAGACACCCCACTGGTCACTTCTCTCCAGAAGAGGCGCCATTGTTGTGTTCGGCCGGTCAACCAATTGGCAATCCAACTAACGGTTGCTTTGTCTAACCCACATTTTACCAGCTTGTTTCCAAGGATATCATGGGGAACTTTGTCAAAGGCCTTACTGAAATAGAGATATACTACATCCACAGCAAATACTCTTTGCCTCCCTTTGCCCTTCCTGCAGGTGGTACACGCGCTTCTTCGGCCGCGAAGGGGATGCCTGTCCAGCCCTATGCCACCACATGCTGACCCATTACCCGGAATGGGAAGAGAAGATTGAGGCCTGGCAAAAGCCCATCTTGGAGGACAGGTATGTATGGGTGTGGGGGGTCAAAAAGCAAGAGGCCCTTACCCTTCTCATCGTCCATGCCCTGCTTTTGCCTATGTCCGGCCTCGGTGTTTCCTGGCATCGGACAAACCCACAGCAGGCGGCAGGTGAAACGACCAAGATGTCCAAAGCAACTTGGGGTCAAAACATGGATTTGAAATTTGGAAGGATCATGTGGGGTGGGGGTTTATGCCATGTTTTGGGTTGCCCCTGGCAATTTAGATCAAGGAAAGACCTTCATAGAACCGTAGAGTTGGAGGAGACCCTCAAAAGGGCCCTGATCCATTCCAACCCTCTTCTTCTGCCATGCAGGAACTCTCATTCGAAGCCATGCAGGAACTCTAATTTGAACCCATGTAGGAACTCTCTATCAAAGCCATGCATAGAATCATAGAGTTAGAAGAGGGCCCTGATCCAGTCAAACCCCTTTCTTCTGCCATGCAGGAACTCTCAATCAAAGCATGCCCATTTTGACAGATGGCCAACCAGCCATCTCTTTGATCTCCCATGGGTGGACTGACCTGCCCAACCTCCTCCTTGCAGAAACCCCAGCACTGGAGGACAGAGGCAGTGGTCAAGCGGTGCAGCTGGAGTATTGACCACCTTTCTTTCCTGTCCCCCTTTACAGCGACCTGCCCCCTTGGTACAAGTCTGCCCTCTTCAACGAACTCTATTTCCTGGCGGACGGAGGGACGGTCTGGGTGGAGCTGGCGCCTGAGGATGCCCCTTCCTTGGCCGCCTCCAAGGATCTCGCTGGACTTCTGCCCGTCTTGCGGGAGTTCGGCCGCTTCGCCTACCTGGAAGGTCAGTCTCTTTGGAGAAATGTAAGTTCGAAAAAATGAAATGCACAGATATAGGATGGGGGACACCTTAAGGAGACTTATATGTGTGAAAGGAGGATCTAAGGGGTCCTAGTAGACCACAAGTTAAACATGAGCCAACAGTGTGATACTGCAGCAAAAAAGGCCAATGCGATTATAGGCCTCATTAATAGAAGTATAGTGTCCAGATTAAGGGAAGTGATAGGGCCACTATGTTCTGCTTTGGCCAAGTCCTATGTCCAGATAATTGATTAAATATAAGATAAGATTATACATAAAAAAGATAGTAAAGGTACATGATTATTCAATACTATTATTATTATTTATTAGTATATTATTTAGGAAGAATTTGGATAAATTAAATAGAGACCAAGAGTAGGTTTATTAATGATGATTTATAAAGTCGTTATAATAAAGGTAAACATTAAATATGGTATATAGTTACAACTGGAAATAATGAGAGTAAGAAATAATTACCAGGATATTATTATTCAATACTATTATTATTATTAGTAGTAGTATATTGTTTAGGAAGGATTTGGATAAATTAGAGACCGAAGAGTAGGTTTATTAATGGTGATTTATAAAGTCATTATAATAAAGGTAAACGTTAAATATGGTTTAGAGTTACAACTTGAAATAATGGGGGTAAGAAATAATTACCAGAATATGATTATTCAATACTATTATTATTGTTGTTGTTGTTGTTGTTTGTCTATTATTTAGGAAGAATTTGAATAAATTAGATAGAGATTCGAGAGATGATTTATAAAGTCATTATAGGCTGCATTGTTTATAAGGAAATATTATATGAAAGACAAAAAATAAAAATAAAAAAATAAAAAGATTAAGTAGGGCATAGTGATAATTTGCTAATTTTAGATATTTTGGAGGCAGTGAATATATTGGGGGAAAATAATTGATCAATTTTCAAAGTCAGTATATGGAACATTTATAAGCGATAACTAAAACATTTGGAAGTCATGTTTTTATTAGATATGTATATATAATAGTGTGTTTTTCTGTGTGTTTGTATTATGTTTTTATTAATAAAGTTTACAAAAACACTTAAAATATTCTGATAAGTTTTTAAAACAGAGATGTTTTAAAGTATTGTTTTAATTGCTTTTTATTTCTTTTTTTAATGGTCTCCTTTTATGTTTAGGTTTGAATTGATTGTAATACCTAGAATAGTTTCAGTGCAATTTTGACGTTTGCTTTTTGTATGCTTTTAGCTGTATTGGTTTTTATTTTAAACTGCAAGTTTGCCTTGAGTCCAAGTTTTTGGGGGAGCGAGATACAAATAAACAACAACATCAACAACAATAATAATATAGTAATAATAATGGTGGTGATGATGATGAGGCTTGGAGATGGGAGGAGTGGGCTCCCTTCCTTCCTTTCTTTTTTCCTTCCCTTCCTCCCTCCCTCCTTTCCTCCCCCCCTTCATGACTACCATGGGCCTGTCCCAATTGATCTCAGGGCCGACACACTGTGCCGGTAATACACTCGATGTGGCCTTTTGTACGGATCGGGAAAATCTGTGGGCAGAAGTCATTAGTACTAATGCCCTGTCGTGGACGGACCACTTCCTGGTCAAGTTAAAACTAATGGGCACTACCCATATCCCCCCCCCAGGGGTGGAGGACCTATTAAAATGGTCTGCCCTCGAAGGGTGATGGAACCCAAAAGGTACATGGTTGGGAATGACGGCGATTCTGTTGATGCTCTGGTAAATACCTGGAACACCGATCTCACCAGGGCTGTAAACAGCATCGCTCCCAAGCATCCTCTCCAACTCACTTCTAATAAAAAACCATGGTATACATGGAGAGACGAAACGACTAGAGCGTCTCTGGCGCCAACACCAACGCTTATCTGACAAGGCACTCCTAGAGAACCTATTAAGGTCCTATGGAGTGGCAATCGATGTAGCAAAGAACTCGTTCTATGCTGCACGTATTGCATCGGCAGAGCTTTTCAGGGTGGTTAAAGAACTAATTCGGCCCCCTCCCACCCTGAATCCACTATTAGAACCATCTGTTGCCTACTGTGATGCTTTTAACGACTTCTTCGCTGATAAAAATCTCTCAGATAAGGGCCAATCTAGACGCCAGCATTAACACAGAAACAGTAAGAGAGGCGTCCGGTGACTCCGTGGACATGATTAGACTGGATCACTTTGAGTTTGTAAGTACTGAGGAAGTGGACAAGCTCCTTGGAAGTGTTAGGAAGACAACATGCCCCCTCGATCCCTGCCCATCTTGGCTGACCGCCCAAGGAGGGGATGCGGTGATGACATTGCTTCAACTTGTCATCAATGCATCCCTCAGGGAGGGCAACCTTCCAGCTGTGGCCAAACCACTTTTTAAAAAGCCCTCCCTGGACCCCTTGATAAGAAATAACTACAGGCCGGTCTCTTTGTTACCAACTCCAAGCTGTCTTGGACGAAGCCAATTATCTAGACCCATTTCAAACCAGCTTCAGGAGGGGATACGGAGTCGAGACAGCCATGGTGGCCTTGGTCGATGATCTCCGTCTGGGCATCAACAGGGGAAGTGTGACCCTGTTGGTGCTCTTGGACATCTCAGCGGCATTCGATACCGTGGACCACGGTATCCTTCTGGAACGCCTGAAGAGGATGGGAATCGGAGGCACTGTTCTTCAGTGTTTCTGCTCCTCCCTCTCGGGCAGATTCCAGATGGTGCAGTTGGGGGACAGCTGCTCTCGTAAAAGAGAGGTGACATTTGGCGTCCCTCAGGGTGCCATTCTGTCCCCCTTGCTATTTAACATTTACATGAAGCCGCTGGGAGAGATCATCCGGAGACACGGGGCGCAGTGTTATCAATATGCTGATGACACACAAATATATTTCTCCATGTCTCCGACTGCGGCAGTGACCAAGGATGGCATCTCTCCTCTAAACGCCTGCCTGAAGTCGGTAATGGGCTGGATGAGGGAAAATAAACTCAAGCTGAATCCAGAGAAAACGGAGGTACTTGTGATAGGTTCCCCTAGCCCAGGAACGGAGATTTGTCAACCTGTCCTGGATGGGGTCACACTTCCCCTAAAGGACAACGTTCACAGCCTGGGCGTACTCTTGGATTCGTTGCTCCAGCTGACACACCAGGTGGAAGCGACAGCCAGGAGTGCGTAGTACCAGCTTCGGGTGATACGCCAGATGCATCCCTACCTGGGCAAAGAGGACCTTGAAACATTGATACATGCGCTGGTAACCTCTCGATCAGATTTCTGTAACACGCTCTACATGGGGCTACCTTTGTACCAAGTCCGGAAGCTTCAGTTGATCCAGAACGCGGCAGCCAGGTTATTTACAGGGGCTTCAAGGACAGATCATATTACCCCCATTCTAAAATCCTTACACTGGCTACTGATTAGCTTCTGGGCACAATACAAAGTGTTGGTCGTCACCTTTAAAGCCCTATATGGCTTGGACCCGAGTTACTTGAGGGAACGTCTCTCCCTACACAATCTGCCCCGCACTCTCAGAACTTCGGGGCAGAACACGAGACTGATGACAACTTCCCATAGGGCATTCTGTGCTGTGGCCCTGAAACTCTGGAACAACTTGCTGGAAGAGATCCATCTTATTACCACCTTAGATGCCTTTAAGAAGGCACTTAAGACGGATCCCTTCCAGTGGGCCTACCCACCGAGTCTACTATAAAGGATTATTAAAGATTTATTCAGAATTAGACCAATAATGAAAGAACGATAGCAACTGATTAGGACTAAGGATTGTATTGTATGGATTAATAATTTGTATAATGGTTTTAAGTGAATTATTTTAAGATAATTTTTAGATTGTTGAACTGTATATGACTGTATTTTAATAATTGTTGGAATCCTGCCTCGATCCAATGGGAGAGGCAGGAAATAGAAATAATAATAATAATAATAATAATAATAATAATCCTTTCTTCTCCCTTTCTTCTCCCATTGCTTCCTTCCAGGCCAGGAGTACCGGATGTACAACACTTATGACGTCCACTTCTACGCCTCTTTTGCACTCGCCATGCTGTGGCCCAAGCTGGAGCTCAGCCTCCAGTATGACATGGGTAGGTGAGACTCCCATGTCAGCCCCCCAAATCCAGCCCCATCTCCAGGCACCCCCCTGCCTCTGAGCAGCTGGTTTTAAACGTTCAGGGGGCAAAGTCCCTGCCAGGCATGTAACGTAGGCCCCCCACTTGATCAGGGTTGTGGGTCTGAGGGCTTTCTGGGCCGGGCGGCTGCCCCCCAGAGGTGGCATCCCCCTGGACACAACCACTGACCCCTTCCCCTTCTCTTCCAGCGGCAGCCGTGCTGAGCGAAGACCCCCGGCCCCGGCTCTACCTGATGGATGGGCAGACTGCTCAGGTGAAGCTGCGCAATGTGGTGCCCCACGACATCGGTGAGCCAGGTAAGCTCCCCTCCTGTGCACTGACCCTTTCCTGCTCTATATGCTCTCAAAGGAGCATGGCCAGATGCAGAATCCCTCCAGCAGCTATACACTCATCCCTCCATATTTGTGGGTTTGATTATTCACGGATTTGATTAACACGTTCTTCTCTAGGACTATCTAGATCCTAGAGCGCAGCTCTGTAGTCAATTTTAACTAAAAGTTTCCCTGGAGGACCTAGAGATTCCTAGAGAGAACAATCTACTAGGCCTTTGTAGCTCCTACAAAGCAGTTCTAGGTCAGTGTCTCTTAAACTGGGCTGGGGTCTATCCCATGGTCTTGATTGTCCCCCCCCCCCCGCTTTACGCCAGATGACGAACCCTGGCAGCGTGTCAACGCCTACCTGATCCATGACACGGCCAACTGGAAGGACCTCAACCTGAAGTTCGTGCTGCAGGTGTACCGCGACTACTACCTCACCAAAGATGAAACCTACCTGCAGGACATGTGGCCGGTCTGCCAGGTAGCCCTTGGACGGAGGGGGCAGGGGATGGGCCGCCCGCTGCCAGCTGTGGGGTGGCCCAAACCCCCAGTGCCTCCACTATGGGCTCCTCTCCTCCTTGCAGGCTGTGATGGACTCGGAGCTGAAGTTCGACACAGACGGGGACGGCCTGATTGAGAACTCGGGCTTCGCGGACCAGACCTACGATGCCTGGGTGGTGACTGGCGCCAGGTGAGTGGTCAGCAGGTTGGAAGGGATGCCAAGGACATTGCGGCTTTGGCTTCTGCTTGGGGGGACTATGGGTGAGACCCCTGGGTTGGCACCTCATCAGAGTGGACAGCTGGGTACTCTCCACCATGGTCACTCCAGGCAAGCAGTTGGCCATCTTGCACCACCGCCTCTGGGGAGAAGCCTATGAGCAAAATGTTCTGAGGCAAAGCCCAGCACTGTCTCTGGATAGCCTGCAATACATAGACCTTGCTCCCAGACCCCAACACACAGACCCCCCGTACTACCAGTGCAAACTCAAACCCCCATCCCAGTACTACCAGGGCAAACCCAGACCCCAGTACACAGACCCCCCGTACTACCAGTTTAAATTCAGACGCCCCACCCCAGTACTACCAGTGCAAATTCAGACCCCAATGCACAGACCTCCAGTACTATCAGTTGAATACCCAGACCCCAATATGCAGACCCCTCCCAGTACTACCAGTGCAAACTTAGAGGTCTCTCCTCCTCCTCCTCCTCTTTCTTCTT
Source organism: Urosaurus nigricauda (assembly GCA_034509955.1). Lineage (NCBI taxonomy): Eukaryota > Metazoa > Chordata > Lepidosauria > Squamata > Phrynosomatidae > Urosaurus > Urosaurus nigricauda. Next base: position 1,023,346 of record JAOEGL010000002.1, read on the forward strand.
CTTCTTCTTCCGTTCTTCCCTGCCTCCCTTTTGCAAAGGGTCTCCTGCAGCACTGAGTGGCTCAGGAGGGGGGCGCTGCCTCTTGCACCCCACTCCCCAAATGGAACCCCTTTTCTCACTTGGCAGGGCTTGCTGGGGCTTCTCTCTATCTGGCTGGGGGGGTTATATAGGGGGAATGAGGTCAGCCTCCAAGGCTGCGTCCATAGAAGTATATTTCCCTATGGGCCAGGATTCCCCAATGATTCCCTATGGTCAAATTTGACAATGTTGCATCCATTTTGGAATGAAATTTATATAAAACACATGCAACTGTTTCCCAGCTGAAGTGGATTAACTTCTAAGATTGTTTTCCCAGCGTTCCTGGCAGGGAATGCGCAATAAAGACTGTGCAATTCGTGAAATGACAGGAACCCCGGCCAATAATAATACCCCAACATTGCAAAGGTGTGTGCGTGTCTTTAAAAACAAACAAACATAATTTTTCCGGTCAAGCAAGCCAGAAATAACAAAAGCTTGGTGTTTTGACAGCCATTTTGTTTCCTTATAAAAAAATACTAAAAAAATAAATCAGGTCAGTGGGGTTGGGAGTTGTTATGAAAGAGATGCAGCATTTCTTTCGCCGGTTTCATAATAAAAATAACAAAAGAAAAATCCATACTTTTCCGCATTCTGGATTTTTCGTCTCTGGGGCGGTGGGACTTTGGCGCAGGTCTGGCTCGGGCCGCTTTAAAGCTTGGGCCGACGCCCTTCTTCCGGCCTCCTTTCTCTTCCTCCTTTGCTTTGGCAGCGCCTACTGCGGCGGTCTCTGGTTGGCTGCCGCGTGCATGATGCGCCGCATGGCGGAGATCTTGGGCGAGGGGGAGGCCCTGCGGAAATACTCCGCCATCTTGACCAAGGGCACGGCGGCCTTTGAGAGACTGCTCTGGAATGGTAGGTCGGGTGGCAGGGGTTCGTTGGGGTGGGCCAGTGGCGCCCGGCAGCGCTCCTGGCCCTATGCGCCGGCTGACCTTTGCACTCTCTCCCCTTTGCGCACTGGTCGCTTGACTTGATCCAGGGAGATACTACAACTACGACAGCAGCCAGAGCCCATCATCCAACAGTATCATGGCGGACCAGTTGGCCGGACAGTGGTTCCTGCGCGCCTGCGGTCTGGGCGAAGGGGAGTATGAGGTGAGGGAGAGGTTGGGGCGCCCGTTGGGTTGGGGGCAGAGAGAGAAGGGGCTCAGGCTCACAGACCTAGTCTGTTTGAGGCCTAGTCCTCTTTGGCCTGAATTTGTCAGACTTTGGCCTGATTTTGAGGCCTAGTCTGACTTTGATGCCTAGTCTTTCTTGGTCTGGTTTTCTAATCTCTATGCCGTAGATTTTTTGTGTGTTTACAAAAACACCATTTTTTTACCTGATGGAATGCCTCTCTAGGAATCTCTAGGTCCTCCAATGCAACATATGCCATAGACTTGCACTGGCTATGCACTGCCATAGACCTACAAATGCCCACTGGAATGTTCCCTCATCTTTAGATCCTACAGTGCAACTCTATGGTCAACATCTGAGAGATCCTGACCATACAATTGCGCTGGAGGAGCTCCAAAGGCCTAGAGAAGGGACCCCTCCCTCACATTGGGTTGGGGGCAGAGAGAGAAGGGGCCCAGGCCCACAGACCCCTCCCATTAAGGCTGACCGGACCCCAACCCTTTTCCTATAGGTCTTCCCCATGGAGCACGTGCAGAGCGCCCTGCGGAGCATCTACGAGGCAAACGTCTTGGGCTTCGCAGAGGGGACCATGGGGGCCGTGAATGGCATGCGGCCGGACGGTGTGCCGGACACCTCCAGCGTCCAGTCGGACGAGGTCTGGGTCGGGGTGGTCTACTCCCTGGCGGCCACCATGATCCAGGAGGTGGGTGCCGGCCGGTCAGGCGGGCGGCTGTGGCGGACAATGGGTGTCCAGGTGGGCAGACCCTTCATTTCCTCTTCACCACTGCAGGGCCTGGTCGAGGAGGGCTTCCGGACGGCCGAAGGGTGCTACCGGACGGTCTGGGAGCGGCTGGGCATGGCCTTCCAGACCCCCGAGGCCTACTGCCAGAAGAGGGTCTACCGCTCGCTGGCCTACATGCGGCCCCTGAGCGTCTGGAGCATGCAGCTGGCATTAGAACGGCGGGCACAAGCAGATCAGGTGGCGCAAGGAGTGACCACTGACCTTTGAGTGGACATATGGTGCCAGAGAGTGCCATGGGCAAGAAGGAGGTGGCACAAGGCCTTGCAGGGGCTGTCGCTGACCCTCTTGTTGGTCAGCCCAGAGTGACCTTTGACCTAGTGGGTGGTGAGGGGCAGTGGCAGTGGCATTGCCCTCCGACGATGGGGTTGTTTTTTGGGAGGGGGCCGCCTGAGTTTGCTCTCCTCCCTGCATGGTGTATATGAAGGATCTACCCCCAGAGTCCCCCATTTTGGGTGGGGGTCCGGGACCCCCTCCATTTGCCCCCTTCAGTGCTGCCAAGAGGGGGGTCTTCGGGTCCAAAAGTTTCCCTGTCTCCCCCATTGATTTGCACACAATCAAGCTGTACACAACAATCGGGACGGCGCCAGGATTTATTTGTAAGAAGCTGATTAATTTTAATTTAAAAATAAAATGGTTCCTGCTGAGGCGGTCTTTGTGTTCGGACTCTGTGTTCACTTAAAAAGTGTTTACTTAAAAAAAAAAGTTTACTTGCGAATCCTGTGCATATCAGCTTTAAATGGAGGCTTGGATGGACAGCTGTCAAAATGGGGATGCTTTGATTGAGAATTCCTGCATGGCTTTGACAGAGAGTTCCTGTATAGCCGAAGAATCTGGTTGGGTGGGTTCAGGGCCCTTCTTCGGGTCTCTTCCAACTCTAGGATTGCATATATTCCTGCATGGCAGAAGAGGGTTCTATGTATCCCTGCATGGCAGAAGGAGGGGGTTGGACTCTATGACCCACAGTAGTCCCTTCTGACTCTAGTGTTTTATGTATTCCTGCATGGCAGAAGAGGGTTGGACTCTATGGCCCTTAGCAGTCCCTTCCGACTCTAGGATCCTATGTATTCCTGCATAGCAGAAGAGGCTTGGACTATATGGCCCTTAGGAATCCCTTCCAACTCTAGGATCCTATGTATTCCTGCAGGGCAGAAGGGGGCTGGACTGTATGACTCTTAGGAATCCCTTCCAATTCTAACATTCTATGTATTCCTGCATGGCAGAAGAGGACTGGACTCTATGACCCTTAGCTGTCCCTTCCAACTCTTATGTATTCCTGCATGGCAGAAGGGGGTTGGACTATATGTCCCTTAGGACTCCCTTCCAACTCTAGGATCCTCTGTATTCCTGCATGGCAGAAGGGGGTTGGATTATATGACCCTTAGGAGTCCCTTCCGACTCTAGGATCCTATGTATTCCTGCATGGCAGAAGAGGGCTGGACTATATGACCAGAGGATGACCCATAGCAGTCCTCCTGCCCTGGTCACCTCGCCCTCTCCAGCTGCCCCACATCCCTCCCTCCCTCCCTCCCTCCAAGGCCAGGCTCCAGCTGGCCCTCTGCTTGTTTTGCTGGGAAGAGGGCCAACCTTGCAGGGAGGGCTGGAACTGAGCCTGAGCAGCTGGTTTCCTGGATCTCCTGCCAAGCACTTCCCAAGAACAGCTTTGCCAGGAAGGCAGCTGTGGGGCAGCCCCACTTGCGAAACAGGGGAAACTCCCCTCCTTCCTGCATTCACACGTGTATAGCAGAACACGTGTCCAGACCCCAGGAGGAAGGAATCAAAACAGAGGGCTGATTGCTGTTTGGGACTCGAACTGGGACCCCTGGCAACCCCCCCTCCCAAAAAAAGGTGGGTCAGGTGACCACTATAGGATAAATGGGGTCCATAACATACATATATATATGAGTATAATTACAGCGCTTTAGAAATAAAGTTTAATAATAAATAATAAATAATAATATATAAAGCATAATAATAATAATAATAATAATAATAATAATATTAGGAAGCAGGTTCCATTCCATTCCAGGAAGGGGTTCCATTCCTCGTTGGAGAGCTTTTTAGGACCCCCCCCCCCCATAGATTAGATTAGATAGATAGATAGATAGATAGATGATTCCAGAGGTCCAAGGCAGCTTCCCTGCCCCCTCCCTGCTCAGTAGAGAGGAAAGTTGGGGGTCAGAGAAAGTCAAGGGCCCCCACCCCATCCCATTGATCCAACCCCTCTAAAAGAAGGGGAAGGGTCTCAGGAGGGGAGAAAGAGAAAGATGGGGGGCCGGCTGCCCTATTCATGCCCCCCTCGGGACCCCCTTTGACCCACATCCCCACTGACCTAACTACCCCCCATCCCCACCCCCAATTGTGGACCCAGATGCCCCCCCCAGGACTTAAAGTGAGGGGTCCGTATTAGGGTTGGGGGTCTTTGGGACCATCTGTGGGTCCCAAGGGGCTTCACTGGCCCACCCACCCTGCCCCATCTCTCCCTCCTCCTCAGTGGGAAACTCCTCTGGGGCAGAGAGGGGTGAAGAAGGAGGGCCAGCCCCAGAGGCCGGGCCACTGGCTCCAAGGAGGAGGATAATAAAAGGCACCTGCTCCTCAAACAGCAGCACCAGCACCAAAGAAGCAGAAGCAGCAGCAGCAGCAGCAGCAGCCCAGATGCTGATAGCATTAACTTTGGGGTCCTTCCAGGGGGTCTCTGCCCCCTTCCTCCTGGCCTTCCTCCTCTTATTGGGGGTCTCCCCCAGCAGCCCTCGCCCCCTGGATGCACAAGGGACCCAGGCGCCCCAGAAGGTAAGGCCCCGTTGGGGAAGGGGTCCATTGGGAAGAAGGGTCCAAAGGAATAGAGGGACGATGTTTGGGGTCTCTTCCAACTTTCTATGATTCTGTGTATTCCTGCATGGCAGAATGGGGTGGGACTGACGTTCCCTTTTGCCCGTCTTTCGTTTAGGTTTAGGAAAATTCAGAAAATACAGAAAAGTTTTCTGTAAACATCTTGCTATGTTCCGTAACATTATTTCCTCTGACATAAACAAGTCTTGCTAAAGCGCACATATTGCGACATGAACCAAAGGGAGGGGAGGAGAAGGGCTTCCCGTCTTTTTGTGTTTGTGTGCGGTTTTATATAAAAACCTTCAATAGCTGAACACTTGTGGCTCGGCTTCTCTAGAGAGTGGTTTCTGGCTGAGCCTGAACTTGAGGCAAGAGTGAGATGCGGCAGCGGAAAAGGCCAATGCAATCCTAGGCTGCATCAATAGAAGTATAGTTTCCAGATCAAGGGAGGTAATAGGGCTGGACTGGATGGCCCTTGAAGGTCCCTTCCAACTTCAGGATCCTATGTATTCCTGCATGGCAGAAGAGGGTTGGACTATATGACTCTTAGGATCCCCTTCTAAGTCTAGGATCCTATGAATTCCTGCATGGCAGAAGGGAGTCTGTCTAGATGGCCCTTGTGGGTCCCTTCCAACCTTAGGACAGTCGGAGGCAGGAAAAGGCAAATATAGAGGGCTCTTACCCTTCTCCCTCTACCCCCAAAGCAATGGGGGTCAGGGGTCTGAGGGGTCTGTGGGCCTGACCCCCTTCTCTCTCTCTTTCCGCAGTGTGTCTTGGAGGGCGTCTGGGTGAACGACCTGGGCTCTCGGATGTCCATCTCAGGGCCGGACGCGAAGGGCGCCTTCGGGGGGTCCTACCTGACAGCGGTGTCGGCCACGTCCGGAAACGCCATCCAGGCCTCGGTCCTCACCGGTGTCCAGCACCCGGTGGCTGCAGCAGGAGGGCAGCCCACCTTCGGCTTCGTCGTCCACTGGGCCTTCTCAGGTGGGCATCGGCCGGGAAGGTATAGGGGGCACGGACCCACATGGTGGGATGAGGGGGCACGGCCGGGATGGGGAAAGGGGAAGAAGGAGTCCTCCTCTACCCCAACCCTACCTGGCTGACCCCTGACCCCTTGGCAGACCCCTTTTCTGACCATTTGTGTGACCCCCTTGTCTGACCCCTTTTCCTACCCCTTGTTTGGCCCCTTGTCTGACCCCTTGGTGGACCTCTTTCCTGAGCCCTTGTATGACCCCTTGTCTGACCCCTTTGGTTGCCCCTTTGTCTGACCCCATGGTGGACCCTTTGTCTGATCCCTTGGTGGACCTTTTTTCTGACCCCTTGGTTGCCCCTTTGTCTGACCCCTTGGTGGACCTCTTTCCTGAGCCCTTCTTTGACCCCTTGTCAGACCCCTTGTCTCGCACCTTCTCTGACCCCTTGGCTGATCCCCTTCTCTTCCTCTCCTTCCTTGCAGACTCGATCACCGCCTTCGTGGGTCAGTGCTTTGTGGGCCCTGATGGGCAGGAGACCCTCGAAACATCCTGGCTCCTGCGGGAGAAGGTCCCTTCCCACGCTGAGGACTGGAAGGCCACACGGTGAGACCCCCAACCTGACCCCCATAATTTCAAGTTACAAAGCCACGTATAGAATGTGGGAAACCATATTGGCCCATAGAGACTCATGCGGAATATTTGGCCATGAGGATAATGGGGATTGCTTGCCCAAAGGGAAACATGAGGATTAAATCCCTCAATGATCCCCTATGGGCCACTATTCCCCAATGATTCCCTATGGGCCAGTATTCCCCAAGGATCCCCTATGGGCCTCTATTCCCCAAGGATCCCCTATAGGCCACTCTTCCCCAAGGATTCCCTATGGGCCTCTATTCCCCAAGGATTCCCTATGGGCCTCTATTCCCCAAGGATTCCCTATGGGCCAGTCTTCCCCAATGAATCCCTATGGGCCAGTCTTCCCCAATGAATCCCTATGGGCCACTCTTCCCCAATGATTTCCTATGGGCCAATCTTCCCCAATGGTTCCCTATGGGCCACTCTTCCCCAATGGTTCCCTATGGGCCACTCTTCCCCAATGATTCCCTATGGGCCACTCTTCCCCAATGATTCCCTATGGGCCACTCTTCCCCAATGATTCCCTATGGGCCACTCTTCCCCAATGATTCCCTATGGGCCACTCTTCCCCAATGATTCCCTATGGGCCACTCTTCCCCAATGATTCCCTATGGGCCACTCTTCCCCAATGATTCCCTATGGGCCACTCTTCCCCAATGATTCCCTATGGGCCAGTATTCCCCAATGATTCCCTATGGGCCAGTCTTCCCCAATGATTCCCTATGGGCCAGTCTTCCCCAATGATTCACCAATGAGCCTCTATTCTCCATCTCTCCCCCCGAACAGAGTCGGCCAGAACACCTTCCTGAGGGTCAAGTGAGAAGACATCAGATGGGACTCTGCCCCATTGCTGCCACTGCTGCCCTCTAAACCGGACCGGACCGGACCAGAGTGACCGTCGCCCTTGACCCCATCTTCACTTCCAAAGTGGGACTCAGGCCCCAAAGAGCCCCCTAATCCACCAAAGCCCCTTCCTTCCTCAAGTGATCCCCATCTTGTCCCCCGGGTCATTGAACTGGATCTAGGGGTTCCGATCCTCCCTCTGCATCAATGCTTGACCCTATAGAGTTAGCAGCAATGGGTCGCCTTCCCCATAGCGGTACTGGTTTGGTGATCTGGTCATTGGGTCCCTGTGACTGTGACCTCCTTTCAAACTCTTTGGGTCCCCTATTCCTTTCCTCCCTTTGAGGATGCTTTCTCCTCTGACTTGAACCCATAGCAGCCAGTTATAGGGATCCCTCTGCCCCAGTATGTCTTCCTCAGCTGCTTGATTACTTTCTCTGATCCTTTATGAATCTTCTGTACCAATAAAGTATATCTTATTTTGACCTTACCAGAATGTAAAGGTTCATTGATATATACATATATGTTTTGATGGGGAGTTCCTGCATGGAACGATGGGGTTGGACTGGATGACTTTTGGGGATCCCTTCCAACTTTAGGGTCCAATGTATTCCTGCATGGCAGAAGAAGGGGGCTGGACTGTTTGGCACAGTGTCGAAAGAAGGAGACCCCACCGCTGTCCGTCGAGCGAGTTGATTCCACTTTTGGACGGCTCTTACTGCCACAAAGTTCCTCCTATGGGTCAGCTGGAGGGTCTTTCACTTTCCGGACCCTGCTGGCCAATATCTGGTCTTTTGAAACCAATGGGACCGCTGAAGGTCTCTGTTTTGTCAGATCTCAGAATCCTCAGCCCAAGAAGGGGGGGGGGTTGGGAAGTCTTTTAAAGGGGGGCATTCCCAGAGGCTTCTGAATGTCCTCCAGAAGTTTGGCTGCCCCTTTGGACTCTCTTCCTCCCATCTCTCTTCCTCCCTTCTATCCTCCTCCCTCCCTCCTTCCTTCCTTCCTTCTCCCTCCTGTTTTGGGGAGGTGATGGTCCTCCATCCTAGAAGCGTGACCTGCACAGCGCAGCTGCGTTTTCAATAGCATGGCCTCAATGCTGGTGATCTCTGCTTGCTCCAGGACAGCAACATACGTCACATAGTCAGTCCAGTGTATATTTAGGATTGTGCGTAGACAGCGCCGATGAAAGCGTTCGAGGAGTCGTAGACGTTGGCGATAGGTGACCCATGTTTCAGACCCATAGAGGAGAATGGACGGTACAATGGCTCTGTACACACTGATTTTGGTTTTGTTTTTTTTATAAATTTTTTATTTTATTTTCAAAAACAAACAAGCAAAACAAAAACAAAACCACAAAAACACATTCAAAAAATATAAATCAACTAAGCATGGATCATAAAACATAACATTAAACATAAATCAGATCAAATCAAATCTATCTTCTTCTTCGCCATCTTCTTCTTCGCCATCTTCTTTCTTTCTTCTTTCTTCTATCTTCTTTCTCCCCTTCCTGCTTTCCTTCTTCTTCTTTCAGTCTCTTCCCCACTTCTTTAACTTTATCTACTATTCTTCTCTTAATTTCTTTATCTATACACTCCTTCTACATTCATCTTACTTTCTTTATCTACTTTATTTTCTCCTAACTCCCTTCAAGTTATATCTACTTACTCCTACTTTCTGCTACTTCTTTACTCCTGTTCCTACCAAATTAACATACCCAAGAAATAAACCAATAATAAAACGAAAATAAAAAAGAAAAACATATACTAACATCAGTTACTTGAGTTTCCTCACTTCCGAACTTGTATCTCAAATTATATTTTTCCATCTCCCTATTTTTACCTGTTCCCTTTTTGATGTTATACTTTATTTCTATAATTTTTGCTACCATAATAACAAATATCGATAGTTATCCACTTAAATCCGCTGATTTGTTCTTTACTAACTTGATTATTGCTATAACCTCCTTTGTTTTATTTATCAAGATAATATTAACTGTTGTCTTTCCATCAATCCTAAAGTTGCTATTTCTCCCCATTCCTCTCTAAGAAATTTGATTGCCGGATTCCAAGTTTTATAAAAATTTTCTAGTGTTTCATCTCTTAATAGCTGTGTCAGTTTGTCTGCTTCCATTATATCATAAATTTTCCACATCCAATTTGCTTTGGTAGGGATGTTTTCTTTTTTCCAATTCTGTGCATAAGTTATCCTGGCTATTGTAATCAAATAAAAAAGAATTCTGCCAAATTTTCCATCTAAGTCATCTTCTAAAATTCCTAGCAAAAAAAATCTCAGGTTTCATTTCTATTTTGACATTTAACATTCTGTTAATTAATTTGTTGATCATATTCCAATATTTTTTTGCAGCTCTACATTCCCACCAACAATGAAACAGTGTTCCTGGTGCCTTCCCACATTTCCAACAATTATTTGGCGTATTTTTATACATTTTTGCTAGTTTGTCTGGTGTTAAATACCACCTGTAAAAAATTTTATACCAACTTTCTTTTAGATTTTGAGATACAGTATATTTTAACCCCTTATTCCACATTTTCTCCCATTGTTCTAGTTGTATAGGATGGCCAATATCTTTCGCCCACTTTATCATGACCTCTTTCACTACCTCATCCTCCATTTGGAATTCCAGCAACTTTCCATATATTTTTCCAATCATTTTCTCCTTCTTCCCACATAAAATCTCTTCTAGTTCTGTTTTCTTATCAGCGATTCCATAAGTTTTTATATCACTCCTTGCTTTTTCCTTGAGTTGTCTGTACTGAAACCATCCTAAATTGAATCCTTTTACCTCCAAGCATTCTCTCTTCCTGATTTTATATTCTCCTGCTTGTATTTCCAACAAATCTTTGTAAGTGCACCATTTTTCATCTCTATCTATTTCCTTTCTATAAAACGCTTCTTGTGGGGAAAGCCACATGGGGATTTTCTCGATTATCCTATTTTTATATTTTTTCCAGATTTTTAAAAGCGATTTCCTTATACAATGATTATTAAAAATCCGATTAACTTTTTCCTTATCATATACTAAGTAGGCATGTAACCCGAATTTAATCCCTTCTCCCTCCAATTCTAAAAGTCTTCTATCTTCTAGTTTTAGCCATTTTGTTATCCACTCTAGCCCGCACGATTCAAAATACAGAGAGAGGTTCAGCAAAGCTAATCCTCCTCTGTCTTTTGAGTCTTGCAAAACCTTAAATCTAACTCTAGATTTTTTTCCTTGCCAGACGAATTTTGATATATCTCCGTGCCAAGTCAAAAAGGGTTTGTTACTGTTAATAATAGGCAGCATTTGAAATAAAAATATCATTTTAGGTAACACAGCCATTTTAACTACTGAGATTCTTCCTAGGAGTGAAAGTTTTAATTTATTCCACTTAATTAGATCTTTTTGAATTTCTTTCCAAACCTTTATATAATTACTTTCAAATAAATCTATTGTCTTTTTGGTGATGTAAATCCCTAAATATTTAACTTTTTTCTTTACTTCTATCCCTGTCAATTCTTGAATTTCTTCTTCTTCCTCGTGTTTTATATTTTTTGTAACTAGGGCTGATTTAGATTTATTAATTTTATATCCTGTCATATCCCCAAATTCATTCATTATATTCATTAATAATTCTATATTTTCTTTCAGGTTTTCCAAATTTACTATCAAATCGTCCGCGTAAGCTTTTGTTTTGTAATTATATTTCTTAATTTTTATACCTTTTAGCCTGTTTTCATTGTTAATTTTCTTTATAAGTATTTCCATTATAATTAAGAATATCAAAGGTGAGAGAGGGCAACCTTGTCTAATACCTCTAGTTATCGGGATAACCTGTGTTCTATCTCCATTAATCAAAATATGGGCTCTCTGATTTTTGTATATTTCTCTAATCCATGCAAGAAAATTTTCGCCTAAATCTAGTTTCTTAACCATTTCCTCTAACATCGTCCAATTGACTGAGTCAAATGCTTTTTCTAAGTCAAAGAATATCAGACCCAATTTTTTATCACTATGCTTTTCATAATATTCTAATACATTCAGTACATATCTTAAATTATCCTTCATACATCTACCTGGTAAGAAACCCCTTTGATCTTCTCCGATTAAAGTGTTTAAACAATTTTTTAGTCTTTTTGCTAGAATCGACGTGAAGATTTTGTAATCCACATTAAGCAGCGATATAGGTCGATAATTAGCAGGATTTTCCAAATCCTTATTTTCTTTGGGAATCAGTGTTATATTAGCTTCTCTCCAGGTGTCTGGTATCCCTTCCTCTTCTATTTTTCCTATTGTCTTTAGAAATGGTACACTTAATTCTTCTTTAAATATTTTATAGAAAATTGCTGGAAATCCATCTGGGCCCGGAGTTTTACCCTCTTTACTTCCCAATATTGCTTCCATTATTTCTTCTTTAGTAATAGGTACATTCAATTGCTCTTTCTGTATCTCATTCACTCTAGGTAATTCATTATTTTCTAGGTAATTCATAACTTTTATTTTATCAATTTGTTGTTCTTTATATAGTTTACGATAATAGTCAACAAAAACTTCTTGAATTTTTTCTGTTTGGGTATAAATTCCTTTCTCATCTTTAATTTTAGTTATTAGTTTTTTTTCTTTTTCTTTTTTTAATTTTAGTGCCAACCATTTTCCAGTTTTATTTGAGTGTTCGAAATTAATTTGTTTTGCTTTTTTCAATTTCTGTTCCATTTCTGAAATTAGTTCCAGGGAGATCTGCTTCTTAACCACTTTAATATCTTTTAGTACTACATTATCTTTTGGATTCAGTTTCAGAGCCTCTTCCTTTTCTTTAACTAAATCATTTAACATCTTTAGTTTCTGTGTTTTTTTCTTTTGGAAGATGGCATTTTGTTGAATAAAAAAGCCCCTTACTACCGCTTTAAAAGTATCCCAGATTATTCCCATTCTAGAATCCTTACAAGTATTTTCTTTAAAAAAGTTTATGATTAAATTTTTTGTCTTCTTTACTATTTCTGGATCTTTTAACAATTCTTCATTCAATCTCCAATATTTCTTCTTTATAGAATCCTTCAGTGTCACGCTTTGGGGATTATGATCGGAAAATAATCTCGGCAAAATTTCCATGTCTTTTAATTCAGTCAATAAGGGTTTACTAACTAACACTAGATCAATCCTGGCCAGAGAATTATGACAATCTGAGTAGAATGTATATCCTTCAGTTGTACCATATAGATGTCTCCACAAATCTATCAGCATATGATCTTTCATTAGGTAAAAGAAGGTGTTAGGTAATTTGCCTTGTTTTTCTCTGATTTTTTTTTGTAGATTTCCTATCCAGTTTAGGGTCTATTACCCCATTAAAGTCTCCTAATACAATAATGTTTTCATATTCATAGTCCAACAACCTTGTATTCAACTCCTCAAAGAACTTTGCTTTATTTTCTAGTGGGCAATATATGCCTACCACTAATATTTTTTTCCCTTTCCAGGTGATTTCTACTCCTAATAAATGACCCTTGTTATCTTTAAAGATTTCTTTTGATTCTAGAAAATTATTGACATATATAATAACCCCCTTCTTTCTTTTATCCGTTGACGCCACAAATTCTTTACCTAGCTTCTTATTTTTGATTAATTTGATATCACCAGTTTTAATATGAGATTCTTGTAGACAAATCACATCACATTTGTTTTTCTAACAATGCAAAGACTTTTTTCCGTTTTATAGGTGAATTTAAACCTTTAACATTAAAGGAAATAAATTTCATTTTACAGAGTCTTTATCAATAATATTAGAGCCCAAAGTAAAAGAGGTAACAAGTTACACAGAAAACAAACTTAATTTAATCCACTTTCTTCTCTTTATCTTGTTTTTCTTTTCCCTCTGTTTTTCAAACAATCAAAAGAGATTCACACAGTTAAGTTACAATACAGAATTTTGTTTATGTTTCTTTTAATTCCTTTACTATCCTTCTTCTTCTTCTTCTTCTCTTTCTGCATCCTGAGTTTCTAGTTCTTTTTCAGGTGTTTCCAACAACGATACCTGTAATCTTGGTCTTTTTCCAATTCTTTCTACTTTGGGACTACCTTCTTTATCTCCTTCTATCTCTTTCCTATGCTTTTTCCAGAAATCAGCTGCTTTCTCGATTGAATTCAGTCTATATCTTTTAAGTTTCCATGTTGAGTGATAATCCTTCGACTTCTTCCCAGCGAAAGGGGATTCCATGAGTTTTCAGTTGATCTGTCAAGAAAGTATAATCTTTTCTGGATTTCAAAACTCTACCTGGGATATCTTTAAAAATACAGATCACTCTCCCTTCAATTAATAATTCCTTATTGTAACTTTGTTGCAGTACAAGGTCCCTTGTCTGTTTTCTGACAAAATAAACGATCACATCCTGGGGCACATCTTTCGTTCTCGCTGCCTTGGAGTTAATTCTATATGATCTGTCCAATTCCCATGGAAATTGTGCCTCTGGTTCATCTACAAAATTTGCTAAAGCTTTTGCCAACATTTTATACAAGTTTTCACCGCTGCTCTCAGGAATCCCTCTTAATTTAAGGGCATTCTCTCTTTGCTTAATTTCCATTCTTGTCACGATTTCTTGATCTTCTCTTTGTTGTTGCAAAAGATGTTCCATTTTAGTTTCCATTTGTTTCACGTTCACTTCCATTTTTCCTATTTTATTGGTGATTCTTCCTACGTCTGAAGTAATTTGCTCCAGAGAATGCTTCATATCTCTCATCTCATTCTTAATCTCCAGTCTCACTTCTTCTCTTATTTCCGTTTTTATTCTCAGATTATCTTCTCTCATCTCTTCGTGCATACGTCTCATTTCTTCCAACATAAGTTCATTTTGTTCTGATAATTTAACTGATTCAAATGATGGTCTTCTTTGAGTCAACGTTAGTGTTTGACTTGGTGGTTTCTTTCCCATTGCCATTTTTTTCTTTGATTGATTTCTATATTAAACAATTTATCCACACACCCCAGAAAAGATTCGCAATAACACTGTGTTCTCAATTTACCTGATTTCTCAAATTTCTAAGTTACTAAGTTTCTCAGATTACTCAAATTTCATGTAAAATCTAACTTCCTAGATATTTATAGACAGGTTGTTCTGTTATGTCACACAGGTTATGTTGAATTTTAAACTTTCCGAAATTTTCAAAATTTCAGAAAATGTAGCAAATTTCAAAAAATTTCAAAATTAGTCAGGAAAATTTAGAAGAGTTAGAAAAACCTCAGTATAGACAGCCCAGAGAGAGTAAAAAGAAAATTATACTAAATTGTACTAAATTTTCAGAATTTTCAAAATTTCCCAAAATTTCCTGCAATTTTCAGAATTTTCCAAATTTCTCAAAATTTTTCAGGGCTTCTTAAATACAGTGCAAAATTATTCTATAATTCTCAAAAGTTTCAGTTCCTTCCGAAAATAAACCAGAGATGTTACTATCTGAGTTCAGTATTCTATTTTCTCTTCTCTTTCTACTTTCTACTTTCCCTTCTCTTTCTTAATCCACCATTCAAATCGGATCCTGTCTATAATTTCTTGTCTGCCTCTTTTTTATAAATTCTTTTTTGTAAATTCTTAAGCAGTGAAATTCGCATCCTATTATGTCTACACAGAAAACTGAAAAAAAAAGAAATCGGGTAATCACATAATATACAAAAGCAAGCAGCAGAGTATAATATTCGAATATATAATAGTAAGATAGACAGTATTTCTTGAACCTTAACTCTTTAACTTATTTTGTCAGAAGGTAACTCTCTGTTCGTCTATTTTATCAAACCTGCTTCCTTGGCTTAGCTTAGACTAAACAAGTAGCTCCTTTGTGTATTTAATAGTCTTATCAGGTTCTGTCAGCGTTTTCAAGGTCAGCTTCTTCGTCTATTCTCAACACATCAGTTCTTCACCAATTCATCATGGAAATCAACCAGAGATTTAAGAAATAATCATCCAGAGATTTAAGAGATAAATAAAATCAATTATTCCACCAAAAAGATCAATATTAGTTCCACACAAAAAAGAGAAAAAAGAAAAGAAAAAAAAGGGAACTCTCCCGCCAGTCCACCAATCCAGTTTATATCTTCACTTTAAATAATAATGATTAGTCAAAATCTTCTTCCCTCTCGATATCTTCTTTTATATGTTATATTTCACAAATTTAAATGGTCCAGCGTTCAAAGTTTCAGAACTTAAAAAAAAAACCAGCTTGTAATTTCCAAATTCACAGACTGAATGCTCAATCTCATCCACTCCGGTCCAAATCCGTAGCAGGTTACTCTTTTGATTTCTTTCTACCAAACACTGGCTTTTAGAGTCTATTTATTATTCTATCAAAAATCAGTCCTCAATCCTCAATTCATTCGGGGGTTACAATGATTTCTTATAATGTGGTGCCCACTGTCTTATTTTCTTTTTCTTATTTCTCAGTTCTCGATTTGGCACAGATAAAGCTTGCCTCAGATTTAAGTAAAAAAAAAAGGGATTCCTAGTAAAGCTTATTAAACATCAAAAATGTTTCTCTTCAGGAGATACCTCTTTCAGAAGCGTTTACAGCGATCTCTTCTCTCCTAGTTCTTTCCTCCTATAGAAAGCAAGCGGCGGCAGCGCTCTGCCAGAGGCGACTTGCTGCGGACGTGGCTAACCCTCCGCGGTCTGACTCCCTCCTCAGTCCCTTAGATCTTCTTACCCTTAGGTTAGGGATATGCTGGGGGTCCCACTCGCGGCTGAGGGTCCTTCTGTCTGCCCCTTTTCTAGGGGAAACCAAATCTCCGCTCTGATATCACTAGAGCGGAGCTAATCCCCGCAGTAAGCGATCGCTGCTCAGAGCTCCTAAGCAGCGATCCTCGCGCTCGCCATTCCGCCGGAAACTTGATTTTGTTTTTTTTTTTAACTTTATTTTTAAAATTTTTATATATCAAGTACATACTGCAAAACAGTGTTTGACATAAACAGAGAAGAAGGGGGAAAAAGAGAGAGAAAGAGAGAAACGGACAAACAAACCAGCAAAGACAAAACAAGAAGGCTTCATACCTCCATAAGAGTACAAACATGGAATATCAAACATAGAATAATACATTATAGTATAAAAAACATTCAACATACAGATTCAACTTCCTCCCCTATTTGAAAAAACTTAATCATGTTAACAATCTGAAATTTGTTATATCTGTTTCTAGTAAGCTTACTACTCCCTTTACATTATTTATATATTGCGTTCTTTATTTATTGTAGTTTTTCATAATAGTAATAACCTACATTCTTTGCCGCGTGTTATTATTTCATTAGGCGAACTTGATGTATTTGTCGAATCAGAGTGAAGATGATATATGAAGCTTTCATTTTAGCAATCTTTACTAGCTTCTTTACATTGTAATCTCTCAATTTTTAAATTAATTGACTATTGTCAAAATTTATCTACATTAGCTTCAATATTTTTATCTCGGTACATCTATAATAAGTGTAAAAGAAAAGAAGAGAGGAACATTATTTTATTAACAATATATCTTTCCATTCTTTCTGCAGATATCTGTAGAGAGGTGACCATTCTTCTCTTGTTTTTTCTTCAAATTTTCCCTTCATCCAGCTGGTCATGATTTCCATTTCCGCAATTTCAAGCGCTTTAATTAACCGTTCTCTTATACAGGGAATGTCTTCTGATTTCCAGAGTCTGGCATAAATAATTCTTGCACAGGTCAACAATAAAAATACAATCTTATCATATTTTTTATCTGTCTTTGAATCTGACATACATAGTAAAAAGTTTTCTGGGGTAAAAGATACACTTATTTTCATGTCCACACTCAATATGTTATAAATTTCCCCCCCGATATTTTTTTGCCTTAGGGCATGGCCGCCATAAATGAAAGTATGTGCCCACACTGGAGGTACATTTCCAGCATTCTGGATTTGTGGTTTTTTGCCATTAGTTTTACAATTTTATGTGGTGAAAGATGCCACCTATGAATCTTCTTGAATATTAAGTCCTGACATAGAGAGAATTTAATTCTTTTTATCCCAGAGTTCTTCCCATTTTTGGATCTCTATATTGTGGCCCACATTTTGTGCCCATCTTATCATGCATTCTTTTGTAAACTCATCTTCTGTTTCCCATTTCAATAATAACTTGTATATTTGAGAGACCGTTTTCTTATTTCCTTTTTCAATTATCTTATCCCAGTCATTTTTTTCCATTTGTAACCCTTCTGTTCTTAAATCCATTCTAAGTCTTTCTCTGAGTCGTCTATACAAATACCAATGGCAATCTATTCCTTCATCTTTGAATTCTTCCTGTGATTTAAATTCAGTTCTCCCTTGGGTTTCGTAAACTAAATCTTTATATTTAAGCCATTTCTTTTTCTGTATTCCTTCCCTTCCAAAAAATGCCTTATGGGGCGAGCACCATAGACATAAACGTGTTGGGTTGTATTGCATCAAGGACACAGGTGCAGGAGTAGAGATACTGGTGCCTGGGAACTTAATGGCTTTTGGAAGTCTGTGCCAAGCTCCCCGGAGCAGAGGACTTTGGGATGGCATCATGGACCTTACCTGCGCGCGGGAAAAGGGATCCAATCCTTGATCTTATTGACTCTGGGGGGAGGGATTATGAGAGACCATCATAAATGCATTGGGTATGTGTCACTCTTCAGTCTGGACAACAGATGTGTCAGGATTGACAAGTAGTTAATGGTACAGTGATATAAATGCTGTTCAAATATATTCACGTGAATAATTCAGTTCATATATATAAACAGGGTTTAGGTGTTAATTAGTATGCTGTGGTGTAGTGATTTAGTGGTGGGAATTGAAACTACAGTTGGGATGAGTAATTGGGGAGGACTAGCAGAGCCTGGTGGAATTCAGATAAGAGAGGCTCAAGGCTGAAAGCGAATGGGAACATCTGGGTTGTTATGGGAATGGTTCGTGGTTGGTGTGGTGTGGAGACTGAGGGGGAAGGAAGGAGGGGTGAATTTAAACTGGACACTTTTCCCTGTGAACTTCAGACTCTGCAAAGAAGTGTTCCTGGTCACTATTCCCTTTGTCTTACAATAAACTTTACTCTGCTTGGAGCTGGTTTATTTGTGGATCATTGGGTAGGAGATTCCAAACCTCACAAGATGTCACCTTCAATGCTGAAAATACTCTTTTTGTTCAATAAAGCTGCTACTTAACTTTGGTGTGCCACTTATTGATCCAAAGGGAGCATGTACCATGGAGGGCCTGACACCAGATGTGCCAAGATGGGAAAGTCTGTCGCTTTCGCTTCCTCCTACATTTGAATATTTCAAACCACAACTTCCTTCCATCATGATTCATAATAATGAATTATGAATGCTCATGAAGCTTTCCAAAAACGTAACCGAGTGAAAGTTTCCTCCATTTCTGTGCTGCCAAATGCAACTGGTCAAGCGATTTCCAAAATGGTGGAGAGGCCTGTGTTTGTATCCGCCTGCCGTGAAGGGAAAAACCAAACAGGCGGCGGTCCCCATTTCTGCGCCAGGAAGACGGTCAAACGCACAGGACTCTGAAGCCTGGACTATTAGAGGGCTAAGCAACGCAGGCCTGGGTGCGAGTCCGTCTATTCCAGTTCCTCCCAATACTTCGCAGCCCAGAAATGAATGTTGGGATAAAGTGTCCCAAGGGAAATGTACAATGTGGGATTGAATAGCCACAGGCCGGCCAAACACCAGCCAGGGCCATCAGCCAATCAGGTGCTGGCCGGAGGAACTTGAACATTCGTTGGGAGTTGGTCTTGGCAGTTACGTTTGGCAGTTGCAGATGTGGGGCCTCCTTATCTAGGGCTGAGATGAAACCCGATCCCCTTTTTTGATAAAATTACCAGCTTGATAGACGAAGGGAATGCTGTGGATATAGTATATCTGGATTTCAGTAAGGCCTTTGACATTCTTGCAAAGAAGCTTGTAAAATGTGGGCTAGACAAGGTAACTGTTACATGGATTTGTAACTGGTTGGCTGGAGTTTAAGGGGTGCTATGATAGCCCTGTTTAAGCATTTGAAGGGGTGCCACATTGAAGAGGGAGCAAGCTTGTTTTCTGCTGCTCCAGAGAAGAAGACGCAGTGGAGCAATGGATGAAAACAGCAGGAAAAGAGATTCCAGCTCAACATTCGGAGGGACTTTTGGGTCTGGAAACGATTCTTGTGGATGATGGGTTCAGCTAGGATTCCTCACACAAATCCTTAGCTTGATGGAGTGAAGGAAAGGCAAGAGGACCCAGAACCCTGTTCGGTGTTTATTATCTGCCTGCAGAGTAGTCTCCATTGGAATTAAGGATCCCAAAAGACTGAGACCCAGAACGACATAAAATGGTGTTTTTTATAGATTTTATACAAAGAAACTCTGTGGAACTTATCACACGAGGCAATTTGGGAGTATACTCCAAAGGCAATCCGAACGCAATCATGGGGCTTCACGTAATTGCGTAATATCTCACGCAATTTCGGGCAATGGGGGGTTATTTTCGGGTAATGGGAAGTCACTCCGGACGCTAGAAGTCACGTAAATTTGCTAAACTAGCAAATTTATGTGAATTCAAATTGGCTTCGTTTGAAATTGGGAGAAATTCCTCCCATGTGATAAGGTCCTGTGTCACAATCTCTTTGGTCTATAGATATATTGCTTATAAAACAGTTAAGAGGTGATATAGCCCTGTTTAAGAATTTGGAGGGGTGTCTCATTGAGGATGGAGCGAGCTTCATTTCTGCTGCTCCAGAGACTAGAAAACCCTTTCATCCAAAGAGATTCCGCCTTAATATTAGGAAAAACCTCATGAAGGTCAGGGCTGTTCGACGGTGGAAGAGACTCCTTTAAAGGAGTGTCATGGAGTATCCTTCCTTGGAGGCTGTCTTTAAGCCGAGCCTGGATGGCCATCTGTCAAAATGGGGATGCTTTGATGGAGAGTTCCTGCATGGCAGAAGAAGAGGGCTGGACTGGACCAGGGCCCTTTTTGGGGTCTCTTCCAATCGCAGGAAGGGACGCAAGTGAGCCATTATTTGCAGCATATCGGACGAAGCTGATGGTAACAAGTGCTCCTGGTCTCCGGAAGCGTCTGCTGCTGGGTCTACTCGCGAGGAAGGAGGCTGACCAGAAGGCAGCGCTCCGTTTCTCTCCGCTGAATGGGGCCAACGCTGGCGGGGAACTCAGACTGCAAGACGGAAGGGACAGGGTCAGGCGGAGCGAAGGAGAAGCAAAGGCACATGGCTCCCAGCTTTTGCAGATGGGGGACCTCTGGCCTAAATAATAATAATAATAATAATAATAATAATAATAATAATAATAATAATAATAAATTTTTATATCTAGCTCGCCTCTCTGAACAAGCAATCGGGGCGGGTTACAACAGGTTAAAAACAATACAGATTAAAATATATCATCCCATCACCCAACTCCTCCCCTTAAAACAGGATTAAATCACAACAATATTAAAAACCAATAAGTAAACGCATAAAAATAAATAAAAGTTCTTTAAAAAGTTCCAGACTGGAAACGCAAGCTGTTAAGGGTGAAAATAATGCAGGAGAGGAGATGGGAAAGCTCAAGAGATACAGTCCAAGGCAGAGAAGAATTACACTTCTTCAGGGAAGGCCTGCCAGAAGAGATGCGTCTTTAGGGCTTTTTTAAAGCCTTCAACGGATGGAATAAGATGCATCTCGTCCGGCAGGTCGTTCCACAGTTTGGGGGGCAAGAGCTGAAAAGGCCCTCTGGGAGGTCTGGACCAGCCTGGTCTTCATGGGCTGTAGAAGATTCCTCCCAGAGGACCGGAGTATGCGGGGGGGGGGTCATATGGGAAGAGGCGGTCCCTAAGATAAGATGAACCCGTGTCATGTAGGGCTTTGAAGGTCAAAACCAACACCTTGTACTGTGCCCGGAAACAGATTGGAAGCCAGTGAAGGGATTTTAGCACTGGTGTAATGTGCTCTCTCCCAGATGCACCAGTGACAAGCCTGGCTGCCATGTTTTGGACCAGTTGCAGTTTCCAGGTCAAGTACAAGGGTAGCCCCATGTAGAGTGCATTACAAAAGTCCAGACGTGAGGTTACCAACGCGTGTATCACAGTTTCCAGATCCCTCATCTCCAGGAAAGGGCGCAGCTGGCAGATCAGCCGAAGCTGATAGCAGGCGCTCCTGACCGTTGCATTCACCTGACTAGTCATGTGGAGCGACGGGTCAAGGAGTACCCCCAGACTGCGAACAGAGTCCTTCAAGGAGAGTGTGACTCCATCTAGGACCGGAAGATGTATTCCCAAAACTGGTTTGGGGCCCGTAACTGTGAGTACCTCCGTTTTGTCTGGATTGAGTTTCAATCAATTTTCCCTCATCCCATTACCAGTGCGAGACAGTCATTGAGAGGGGAGATGCCATCTGAAGTCTGAACCGACGATCTGGTCATGAAGAAATATATCTGAGTGTCATCAGCATACTGATGACACTGAGCTCCGTGCCTTCAAATGATCTCTCCAAGCGGCTTCATATAGACATTAAATAACATCGGGGACAGGATGGCGCCCTGAGGGACGCCACAACTAAGCTCGATTTTAGAAGAGCAGCTGTCCCTGAGCCTCACCCTTTGGGATCTACCGGATAGAAAGGACCAGAACCACCGAAACACGGTGCCACCGATCCTCAACTCTCTCAGCCAATCCAAAAGGATGTCAAAAGCTACGGAGAGATCCAAGAGCACGAGCAGGGTCACACCACCCCTGTCAATGCTCAAGCGGAGGTCATCTGTCAGAGCAACCATGTCAGTCTCCAGCCCATAGCCTGCCCTGAAGCCGGTTTGAAATGGGTCGAGATAATCGACTTCATCCAAGATGGCTTGGTGCTGGGAGGCAACCGCTCTCTCGATCACCTTGCTGAGAAAAGGCAGCAAGGAAACTGGTCTGTAGTTGTTTCTGTCCAAGGGATCAAGGGAAGGCTTCTTCAGGAGGGGCTTCACGGCCTCTTCCTTCAAAGAAGATGGAACAACGAATTGATGACATCACGAAGAAATATCCTCAATGCGTCCCCTCCCTGGACGACCAGCCAAGATGGTCCTGGATCGAGAGAGCAAGTCGTCTTTTTCACAGCTCCAAGGAGCTTGTCCACGTCATCGGTACTCACAGATTGAAATTCATCCAGTAAACTGACAGCAACGGAGTGACTGGACACCTCGTCCTTGGCCACTGAACAAAGGTTGGCATCCAAGTCGGCTCTAATCCGAGAGATTTTATCCACAAAGTGGATATTAAATGCTTCACAGCAGGCTGCCGTAGGCTCTAGTAGGGGGTTTGGCGCAGGATGAACCCGCGTCAACTCCCCCACAACCCTGAACAGCTCTGCCGGGCGGGACTCTGCAGACGCACGCAAAGCCTCTCCATAGCTGCGAAGATGCAGTCTATAGCGAGCTCTGTCGCATGGGAGTCGAGATTTCCGCCATTTGCACTCTAGTCGATGTCCAGCCCACTTCATCTCCCTGAGATCTTCCGAATACCAGGTTTTCTGATTCAGGGCAGGCTTGAAAGGACTCTTTGGGGCGATTTTGTTGAAAGTCCTGGTGATGTCAGAATTCCACGTGTCTACTAAGGCCTCAACAGCGTCGCCGGCGTTCCCAACTAGCAAACCCTCTAGGGCTTTCTGGAAACCAATTGATTCCATGAACCTTTGAGGGCGGACCGTTCGAATAGGTCCGCCACCCCTGGAGGGGCGAAAAGTGGCCTTCAGTTCCATCTTGATCAGGAAGTGATCCGTCCATGACAGAGCGGAGGTCTTGGTTACCTCAGCCCACGGATATTCCTGCTCCGTAATAAAAGCCCCATCGAATGTATGACCTGCACAATGTGTGGGCCCACTGACCATTTGGGAGAGGTTCATGGCTGGCATGGAATCCATGAACTCCCGAGTCACTCCAGATAACTCTAGCAAACTGGTTTCAAGAGGGATATTGAAGTCGCCCAGAACCAGAACTCTGGGAGACTCCAATATCAACTCAGAAACCAGGTGAGTCAACTCGGTTAGGGAGTCTGCTAGACAACGGGGAGGCCTGTAAACTAGCAGAATCCCCAAACTATCCCTGGTCTTCAGGCTAAGGTACATGCACTTGATGTGGGCTATTTTCCGGACAGGCTTCCTGATCAAGGTCAAGTTGGTTTTGTGGAATATGGCCACACCGCCCCCCCCCCTCCCGCCCACTTTCCCTTATCTGCAGGGCTTGTGGCCCAGGAGCATCTGCTTCAGTCCTGGAGGCCAGATTTGGCCTCCCATCTGACCCACAGGAAGGCCACCTGCTGACCCAGGAGAAGGGGACGCGGAGGAGCCGGACGGCCTGAACCCCCCTGAAAGCCCCACATCTAACTCTAAGGAGTTTATCACACCGGAGGGATTTCTGCCAATGTCGAATTGAGCCAAGTCAAATTCACGTAAATTCGCTCATCTAATTGAGTTCGGAAAATTCCCATTTTCCAAAAATGACCCCCCCCCCCCATTGCCCGAAATTGTGTGAAATACTCTAATACGCAAGGTATTAGAGAAATGCAAGGTACTGCACTTAGGGCGCAAAAACGAAATGCACAGATATAGGATGGGGGACATCTGGCTGAATGAAACTATGTGTGAAAGGGATCTAGGAGTTCAAGTAGACCATAAGTTGAACATGAGTCAACAGTGCGATGCAGCAGCTAAGAAGGCCAATGCTATTCTAGGCTGCATCAATAGAAGTATAGCATCTCGATCAAGGGAAGTAATAGTGCCACTCTATTCTGCTTTGGTCAGGCCCCACCTGGAATACTGTGTCCAGTTCTGGGCACCACAATTCAAAAAGGATGTGGAGAAACTGGAGCGTGTCCAAAGGAGGGCAACTAAGATGGTGAAGGGACTGGAAACCATGCCCTATGAGGACCGCCTTAGGGAATTGGGGATGTTTAGCCTGGAGAAGAGAAGGTTAAGAGGTGATATGATAGCCCTGTTCAATTATTTGAAAGGCTGTCATATTGAGGAGGGAGCAAGCTTGTTTTCTGCTGCTGCAGAGAACAGGACCTGGAACAATGGATGCAAACTTCAGGAAAAGAGATTCCACCTCAACATTAGGAGGAACTTCCTGAGAGTCAGGGCTGTTCGACAGTGGAACACACTCCCTCAGAGTGTAGTGGAGTCTCCATCCTTGGAGGTCTTTAAGCAGAGGCTGGATGGCCATCTGTCGGGGATGCTTTGACTGGGAGTTCCTGCATGGCAGGGGGTTGGACTGGATGGCCCTTGTGGTCTCTTCCAACTCTATGATTCTATGATTCTATGATTCTACGCATTAACATAAAACCCATGACTGCATTCGGAATGACTTCCATTTTGCCCGAAATTGTGTGAGATACACTCATACGCAGTAACATGAAACCCTATGATTGCGTTTGGATTGCCATTGGATTATACCCGCAATTTCCGTCGTATGATAAACCCCTAAGAGAGCCTTAATGTTCCTAGTGTTGAAGGCCTTCCTCCTTATGGAAACGGAAGGGCACTTATATGGCTGGTGTCCTCCATAAGTGCAAAGATGTTCTCTGTTTCATAGGATTTCAACAGCCAGAGTTATTTTTATGCAAAGTACTGGAGAACTAGGAAAGTGCCAGACCTTGAGGAGTGGTCGAGAAAGCGGTATGAGGTACTTGAGATAGACAAATTAACAAGAAAGCTGAGAGATTGTTGTTATTATTATTATTAACCTTTATTTATATAGCGCTGTAAATTTACATGGCGCTGTACGTAAAATCTTCTTAATTACAGATGAAAAATCAGATAAATTTTTGGAGATTGGGAAGAAAAGTGTTATTTAGAAAGGAAATGGGATCCCCTGATTCCTAAACTAATTACAACCTGAAAAACTTGTAACACAAATACAATGAAAAGGAAGAGACCCAGAAAATAGAAACAGTATATCGTGCTTATAGAAAGAAAAATATTACGGTGTTGGTTACTTTTTCTTTTTATTTCAAAATAGCAATTATGAAACATAATTGTAAAACATTATTTATCAGTACATTGTCTTTGTTTATTGTATTCTTTGATTCTGTAATGCTACATAGTTTAACTTAACAAGGCAATATATTAATTAAGCGTAAAAAGGGGTTAATGAAGTAACAGGAAGTAATTTTGTCTTTGTGTACATGTCTACTGATTAACCCATTGTTTTATTGATTTTATATATTGTTGTATTGCATTGCGTTGTTGTTTTACCTACTGCTGTAATCCCGCCTCGATCCATACAGAGAGGCAGGAAATGCAAATAAAATCATCATCATCATCATCATCATCATCATCATCATCCAGGGTTATATCACAATGCAGATTTCAGTTACATATCCTCTTATACATTCACCTAGAGAAATTCTGTTAATTGTTGTTGTTGTTATTATTATTATTATTATTATTATTATTAACCTTTATTTATATAGTGCTGTAAATTTGCCCAGTGCTGTACATACAATCGTATAGTTAGACGGATCCCTGCCCTCAGGCTTACAGTCTAAAAGAGACAACGCAAAAGGAAGAGGGGAAGGTGATGGGAAAGGGATGAGATCCAGTGGTCCTTCTCTCCCTCTGGGTCAGGACCAAGGCAGAGGGACCGGAGGGAATAGGGCTTGGGTTCTTAATACCTGGGACAGATGGCACAGTCCTACATAATCACAAAAAGCCAACATGGGTTTCAGGGAAACAAATCTTGCCAGACAAATCTGATCTCTTGTTTTGATAAAATTACCAGTTTGGTAGATGAAGGGAATGCTGTGGATATAGTATATCTTGATTTCAGTAAGGCCTTTGACAAGGTTCCCCATGACATTCTTGCAAACAAGCTTGCAAAATGTGGACTAGACAAGGTAACCGTTACATGGATTTGTAACTGGTTGACAGACCGAACCCAAAGGGTGCTCAACAATGGCTCCTTTTCATCCTGGAAAGAAGTGACCAGTGGGATCCCACAGGGTTCTGTCCTGGGCCCAGTGCTATTCAATATCTTTATTAATGACTTGGATGACAGAATTGGGGGCATACTTATCAAATTTGCAGATGACACCAAATTAGGAGGAGTAGCCAATACTCCAGAAGACAGGATTGAAATTCAGAATGACCTGAATAGACTAGAAAGCTGGGCCAACGCTAACAAAATGAAACTCAATGAGGAGAAATGTAAGGTTCTGCACCTAGGGAGGAAAAATGAAATGCACAGATATAGGATGGGGGACATCTGGCTGAATGAAACTACGTGTGAAAGGGATCTAGGAGTCCAAGTAGACCATAAACTGAACATGAGTCAACAGTGTGATGCAGCAGCTAAAAAGGCCAATGCAATTTTAGGCTGCATCAATAGAAGTATAGTGTCTTGATCAAGGGAAGTAATAGTGCCACTCTATTCTGCTTTGGTGAGGCTCCACCTGGAATACTGTGTCCAATTCTGGGCACCACAATTCAAAAAGGATGTGGAGAAACTGGAGCGGGTCCAAAGAGGGCAACTAAGATGGTGAAGGGACTGGAAACCATGCCCTATGAGGAACGCCTTAGGGAACTGGGGATGTTTAGCCTGGAGAAGAGAAGGTTAAGAGGTGATATGATAGCCCTGTTTAAATATTTGAAGGGATGTCATATTGAGGAGGGAGCAGGCTTGTTTTCTGCTGCTCCAGAGACCAGAACGCGGAGCAATGTATGCAAGCTGTAGGAATAGAGATTCCACCTCAACATTAGGAGGAACTTGCTGACAGTAAGGGCTGTTCGACAGTGGAACACACTCCTTCCTCGGAGGGTGGTGGAGTCTCCTTCCTTTAAGCAGAGGCTGGATGGCCATCTATCAGGGATGCTTTGACGGGGAGTTCCTGCATGGCAGGGGGTTGGACTGGATGGCCCTTGTGGTCTCTTCCAACTCTATGATTCTATGACTCTATGATTCTATGTGTGTCTTATGTAATGTTGTATGTGTAAGTGTGTGTCAAATTTCTTTTATTCAAATTAAAAAAAATGTATAAAAATAAGTGCAAAGTGGACACGCGACGTACGCAACGGAGCCCTAGTTAGGGGCTGCCAACAGGAAAGAATCCGTCACATCTTTGGGCAGATTTATGAGCCATTCAGAGCCAAGCTATTCCCACATTAATAACCCTTTTCCCATCGAAGAGGCTGACTACAGATCGAGCAACATAAAATTCGGCTTTGTCCTTTGTTCTGGGTTCTGCGTTGGAATCCAGACAGACTTCATGTTGGTCTGAGTTTTCAGCATAGTTCCTATCCACTTTCCCTCTGCACAACAATCACATTGGATTCCCTAAAAAGACAGTTAGTAGTATTATTAACCTTTATTTCTATAGTGCTGTAAATTTACACAGTTGGTGTAAGTATCGCCCGTAGTGATGCCTCTTGTCCTCTATCCACTTTTCCTCCCTTTTCTTCTAAGGGTCTTGAGCAAAAGGGTGAATGTATGTCTGTGTTTGTGTGTTCCTTCCCCATCAATAAATAGACCTATATTGCAAAAGTCTGCCTCTGTGCGGTTTCCTTGGAATCGGGTCCTTGTAAGAAGGGTTCATGTAAAAAGCCTTACCTCTCATCAAACTGAACCTATCAAAGAATCATAGAGTTGGAATAGACCCCCCAAAAGGGCCCTGATCCAGTCCAGCCCCATTCTGCCGTGCAGGAACTCCCAATCAAAGCATCCCCATTGACAGATAGCCATCCAGCCTCTGTTTAAAGACCTCTAAGGAAGGATCAAAATTCCCTATAGAGCAATCATTCTTACAAGAGGCCCCATGGAGGATTGGCAGCCAGCTGCCATCCATTTGGCTTCTGCAACCCTTTCCAGGGAGCAAAGGCCTTGGATGGACACTGACCGCCAGAGAGAGGCTGCATCCGCCGCTGGGTCCGCTTCGCCTGCCTTTTGCCACCCTTTGCCTTGCCAGCCTCCCTCTTGCACCAAACAGCGGCTGAGAGCAGCACATGTTGCCCCCGGCTAGAAGCCATCTATCTCCCCTTCGTCACCCATCCTCTTCCTCCTCCATCACCTGCCTCCCCTTGAAGGCCCTGCAGTTTGTCAGCCCCACAGATCTGTTACGGTAAACAAAGGGTCAATTAACCCATTCACAACCAATTATGCAAGTGAGGCATTTGTGAAGATTTCCAACCGGACTCATTTATTCCAAACAGTCTTAGCCTGCTAGGCTAGCAGTGTTTCAATCAAGGGTCATCCCATTGACTGAATGCTCTAAAAATGGCGTAACCAGTTTTTATCAATCCATGAAATATTCATTGAGCATGCGTAGTTTAACATTCATCATCATATATATATGTGTGTTGTTGTTGTTCAGCTTGTCTAAACTGGCTCTCTGCTGGCCTGATTTACAATGAATGCCTTGTAGTAGAAACCTTATCAGCTAGCTAGCTACAGCGACCTTGAGAGAGGCCCATCTTTCTCAGTGAAGAGAAATTCATGCTTTAGTTTTCTTCTTTCCCCCTCCTTCCTAAGCCCACAACTCAAGCCTAATTCAAAGCACAAGTTTTTCCTTTGCTCTATGGCTGAACTATTGATCATTAATGGCAGAGATTATTGGTTTCTTTTGGTTATCAATGGCTTTATTAGTTTTTACCTTAACAGATCGACGAAAGAGGAGTGGTACCTGGTCAATGGGGAAACAGGGGTCCATTGGGGCTGGCTGCCTTCTCACAGATGTAGCACCGCTTTGCAGAATTCCTCTGTACTCCGGCCAGGACCCCATTGATCAGGATCCCATTTTGGACATAAGAATCGGCAGGACGTACCTCAGATCTGGAAAGATCCCAAAAAGTATGATCTGTCACCTCTTTTCCTTTTTGCACAATATCTATGAAATGAGTAGTCATCTGAGCTCCATTATTAATTCACTTTCCTCATGAGGCGGTTGATCTGGTCTTCTCTGTTTTTCCTGCATCTCCATCT
This sequence comes from Urosaurus nigricauda, assembly GCA_034509955.1. Taxonomy (NCBI): domain Eukaryota; kingdom Metazoa; phylum Chordata; class Lepidosauria; order Squamata; family Phrynosomatidae; genus Urosaurus; species Urosaurus nigricauda. Next base: position 1,052,543 of record JAOEGL010000002.1, read on the forward strand.
TCTACAAAACGAAGAGACTTCTTCTTCCATTCCATAGTGTCCCTCCCTATTCTGCTTTTTGGCCAGGCCTTCCCTGGAATAACCCTGTGTCCAGTTCTGGTCACTGCCATCCAAAAAGGATCTTGACCAGTCGGAACGTGTCCAGAGGAAGACGGACAAAATGGTGGATGATAAATGTCCTACAGCCCAGGATTCTGGCAGCTTCCAGCAAATTCCTTGAGAACAGAAATGTTTCCCAGGCCAATAATCCCAAACAGCTGACATCTCTCATTAGAACAACATCTCTTCCCAGATCCAGCCACATAAACATCTATCACTAACAACCACCTGGCTATATCATAGAATCATAGAATCATAGAATCGTAGAGTTGGAAGAGACCACTAGGGCCATCCAGTCCAACCCCCTGCCATGCAGGAACTCCCAGTCAAAGCATCCCCGACAGATGGCCATCCAGCCTCTGCTTGAAGACCTCCAAGGAAGGAGATTCTATCACCTTCCGAGGAAGTGCGTTCCACTGTCGAACAGCCCTTACTGTCAGGAAGTTCTTCCTAATGTTCAGGTGGAATCTCTTTTCCTGTATCTTGCATCCATTGTTCCTGGTCCTGTTCTCTGGAGCAGCAGAAAACAAGCTTGCTCCCTCCTCAATATGACATCCTTTCAAATATTTAAACAGGGCTATCATATCACCTCTTAACCTTCTTTTCTCCAGGCTAAACATCCCCAGCTCCCTAAGTCGTTCCTCATAGGGCATGGTTTCCAGACCCTTCACCATTTTTGTCGCCCTCCTTTGGACACGCTCCAGTTTCTCAATGTCCTTTCTGAATTGTGGCGCCCAGAACTGGACACAATATTCTAGGTGGGGCCTGACCAAAGCAGAATACAGTGGCACTATTACTTCTCTTGATCTAGACACTATACTTCTATTAATGCAGCCCAAAATAGCATTGGCCTTTTTAGCTGCCGCATCACACTGTTCACTCATGTTCAACTTGTGGTCTACTTGGACTCCTAGATCCCTTTCACACGTAGTTTCATTCAGCCAGGTGTCACCCATCCTATATCTGTGCATTTCATTTTTCCTCCCTAAGTGCAATACCTTACATTTCTCTGTGTTGAATTTCATTTTGTTAGCTTTGGCCCAGCTTTCTAGTCTATTCAGGTCATTTTGAATCTTGATCCTGTCCTCTGGGGTATTAGCTATTCCCCCTAATTTGGTGTCATCTGCAAATTTGATAAGTATGCTCCCAATTCTGTCATCCAGGTCATTGATAAAGATGTTGAATAGCACTGGGCCCAGGACAGAGCCCTGTGGGACCCCACTGGTCACTTCTCTCCAGGATGAAAAGGAGTCATTGTTGAGCACCCTTTGGGTTCGGCCAGTCAACCAATTACAAATCCATTTAACAGTTCCTTTGTCTAGCCCACATTTTACAAGCTTGTTTGCAAGAATGTCATGGGGAACCTTGTCAAAGGCCTTACTGAAATCAAGATATACTATATCCACAGCATTCACTTCATCTACCAAGCTGGTAATTTTATCAAAGAAAGAGATTAGATTTGTCTGGCAGGACTTGTTTCTCTGAAACCCATGTTGAGTTTTTGTGATTATGGCATTGCCTTCCAGATGTTCACAGACTCTCTGTTTAATGATCTGCTCCAGAATCTTTCCTAGAACTGATGTCAGACTAACTGGACGATAATTGTTGGGATCCTCTTTTTTCCCCTTTTTGAAGATGGGGACAACGTTTGCCCTTCGCCAGTCTGCTGGGATCTCTCCTGTTCTCCAGGAGTTTTCAAATATGATTGCCAATGGCTCCGATATTACTTTTGCCAGTTCTTTTAATACCCTTGGATGGAGTTCATCTGGTCCCGGAGACTTAAATTCATTTAGATTAACAAGGTGTTCCTCTACTATCTCTTTACTTATTCTGTGCTGAAATTCCCCTATTCTGTTCTCTGCTCCATTATCCTCAGGTTGAGCACCCTTTGCCTTTTCTGAGAAGACTGAGGCAAAGAAGGTGTTGAGTAATTCTGCCTTTTCTCTATCTCCTGTTAGCATTTTGCCATCTTCTCCACGCAGTGGCCCTACCGTTTCCTTCTTCTTCCTCTTGCTGCGGACATATCCAAAAAAGCCCTTTTTATTGTTCTTAACCTCTCTAGCAAGCCTGAGTTCATTCTGCGCTTTAGCTTTTCTGACTTTACCCCTACACATGCCTGCTATTTCTTTGAATTCCTTTTTCGTGATTTCCCCCTTTTTCCATTTCTTATACATGTTCCGTTTCAAACTTAGCTCGGTTGAAAGTTCCTTAGTCATCCATCCTGGTTTCTTGAGACACCTCCCGTTTTTCTTTCTCACTGGAACTGTTTGAAATTGTGCCTTCAGTATCTCCCTTTTGAGAAAGTCCCATCCGTCCTGAACTCCTTTATCTTTTAGTATTTCTGACCATGGAATCGCCCTCAATACTTCTCTAAGTTTACTGAAATCCGCTCTCCTAAAGTCTAGGATGCGTGTCTGACTCTGCCTGGCTTCTCCTTTCCACTGTATTACAAACTCCAGGAGAACATGGTCACTTCCACCTAATGATCCCACCACTTGCACCCCATTAACCAAGTCATCCTTGTTGGTTAAGATAAGATCTAAAATAGCTGACCCCCTTGTTGCCTCTTCCACTTTTTGGACCATGAAATTGTCTTCCAGGCAAGTGAGGAATTTGCTAGACCTTGAGGATTTTGCTGAGTTTGACTTCCAGCAAATATCAGGATAGTTGAAGTCGCCTATCACTACTACATCTCTCTTTTCTGACTGTGTGGTCATCTGTTCTAGAAAGATATCATCCAATTCCTCAGTCTGACTTGGGGGTCTGTAGTAGACTCCCACCATAACACCCTTGTTGTTTCCCTCCCCTTTGATTCTTATCCAGATGCTCTCCACCTGGCTTCCATGATTGATGTCCAGGATCTCTTCAGTGGTGTAAATATCTCTGACATATAGTGCTATTCCTCCTCCTTTCCTGTTTGGCCTATTTCTCTTAATAAGGTTATACCCCTCTATTTCCACATTCCAATCATGAGACTCATCCCACCAGGTTTCAGTGATGCCTATTATATCATATTTGCTTTGTTGTACTAGGAGTTCGAGTTCATCTTGCTTATTTCCCATGCTCTGTGCATTAGTGTAGAGACACCGCAGACCATGGTTCCCTTTTACTTGCTGCCTGTGCAAGTTTTTTTGCCTCCCACTGTTGGGTCCTTGCACTGTTTGCCTTGTTTCCTCTATGTCAGTTTGACTATTTTCGCCATCCCTTTTGCCTTCCTTAATATTGTCTCCCTTCCCCTCGGAACTCAGTTTAAAGCTCTCCTGATCAAGTTCTTGAGACTGTTGGCAAAAACATTTCTTCCAACTGGCGTGAGATGCAACCTGTCTGTTGCAAGAAGTCCCTCCTCATGGAACCGCAGCCCATGATCCAGGAATCCAAATCCTTCTCGGCGGCACCATCTGCGAAGCCAGTTGTTCACATCTGCTATTTTCCTCTCCCTTCCTGGACCATGCCCTTCGACTGGCAGAAGAGACGAGATGACAACCTGTACATCCATTCCTTTCAGCTTCCTACCAAGCGCCTCGTAATCCCTTTTGATGTTCTGAATGCTGTGTCTTGCAGTATCATTAGTACCCACATGGACCAAAAGGAAGGGGTATTGGTCAGTAGGCTTGACCAGTCTTGTCAGCCTCTCTGTCACATCCCGGATCTTTGCACCTGGAAGACAACACACCTCTCGAGACATCTTGTCAGGCCTACAAATCACTGCTTCTGTACCCCTCAGCAAGGAGTCCCCCACTACGACCACACGCCTCCTCCGAGGCTTAGCAGCGACTGTTCCCTCGGGTGGGACTCTCAGGCTCCCCTGCTCCGTCCCTGAAGTCTGTCCATGCTGCTCTTCTTCATCCTCCTTGATAAGGGAAAGAGCTTCGAATCGATTCTCTAGCTGCAAGCTCCCCGAACAATTCCTTCTTGGTTTACTTCTCTTTGTGACATTCCTCCAGCTGTCTGCCTCCTCTGTTTGGCAAGTGACCTGTTCCACCCTAGCATCTTCCTCTGCATGGTACTCATCCAAGATGGTTAGTTCTATTGTGTCCAGGAAATCCTCTTGTTCCCTAATCTGGTGAAGTGTAGCTACTCTGGACTCCAGCTGCTGCACTTTCTCCTCCAAGAGTGCCACCAACTTGCACTTGGTGCATGTGAAGTTCTCCACTTCTGTAGGCAAGAAGAGAAACATCCCACAAGAGTTGCAGGTGACTGCGGCAGATCCCTCGTTGTCCATACTGCAAAGTCTTTAGTAATAAATATAACAGTCAATCTACTGGGAATACTTCTTTAAAGGTAAGTACTGGCTGCTATCTTACACTTAAAGGGAAGGTTCTGTTTCAATATCTGATTCTAACCTAAAGCCACTTGAGCAGAGTTGTTCAGTTAAAGAAAACTAAAATTCTCCTCTCTCTGGCCGGACTGTTCTGGAAGGCTCTGGAAGGTGGTATATAAAGCTAGTCTGCTAGCTCCGCCCCCTTGTGACTCACAGATGTGACTCACAGAAGCTCCTCCCCTTCAGCACCGAGCACACGGTCTCAAGCACACGGTCCCAAAATGGCTGCCAAGCAGCTCCTCTCCTTCTCCTCTCTCTGGCCGGACTGTTCTGGAAGGCTCTGGAAGGTGGTATATATCAGTAATAACAATAACAAGTCAGTAATAACAATAACAAGTCTCTATATTCCCCCCGTTCAAAAGTCAAGCCTCTGCAGAAAGTGTTCCTCCTCCACATTCCAACCTCAAAGAGCTTAATGAAGAAACACATCATTCCCAACCGCAGTATCTAACCAGCGCCTTCTAGCACCTTCTATTAAGGCACATTCTATTACTATAAGCAATTTAGAAATCCCATCTTTTTAAATCCAGTCCCAAACCCAGAAAACCCTTATGGCAGGAATCCATGAATGGACCCTGAGCCTCCTGGAAGCAACACTGGATCCCAGCAGCTCAGCGGTGTTTAAAATAAGACCTTGCTTTGTAACACAATTGTGATTCTAGGAAGCCAATCCAGTGCTTCTGTGGGATTTGGGGAGGCCATATACAGCCACTACATGGACCATGGCTAATGGGGCATAAGCTTGTGTGCAAGTAAAAGGGCGCAGAACAAGGACGCATGTTCCACAACTCACCCTTCGTAGCGCGACCCGTCGACCCAAGTGAAAACATAGCCATCCTCTGCAGACCAGGTTGCGTGAAGTCCAACCCAGTATTCCTTTGACCGCAAAGAATTCTTGATCAGAAAAAGTCGGACGAAGGTAAACGTCAGTCGGAGCCAATTTGATGAGTTTGTTGCACTCCTCGCTGATGTAAGATTTAGGGCCAGGGTCCCTTTGCACTTCCCCTAACAATCAACTTTCAGCCCCTTCAGGGCCTCCTTCTTACTCCAGGTTGCAAGACAGGAGAAACAAAGCAGAGGCAGGCTTCTCCAATTCACTGTCCCTCACACATTCATCCAAGGCTCAGGAAATCAGGACTTAGAGTGGGAGAGTGGAAGCAGCACTAGGGAAACACTTACTGCGGAGCAGTGCTTCTCAACCTTCCTAATGCCGTGACTTTTTGATACAGTTGCTCATGAGATCATGATGATGATGATGATGATGATGATGATATTACGGTGATTCCCCCCATCATAAAATATATTTTGGTTCCTAAGACCATTGTAAACAGTTGCTTTCTGATGGTCTTAGGTGACTCCTGAGAAAGGATCATTCGGCCCCCAACCATAGGTTGGCAACCGCTGCTCTACAGGATGATAGTCTCATCATCATCATCACCACCATCATCATTAACCTTTATTTGTATAGCACTGTAAATTTACACAGCGCTGAACATACAATCTCTGATTAGAGTCATTAGCGGGTGGGTGGTCATCCTAAGCTTCCACAATATGAGAAAAAATGAGTCTGCAGTATTTATTGTGCATTATTGCTGTTTCACTAAAACATCTGAAACAATAATATTATATCTGAAACATCTGGAATATTATCACTGTTGTTGTTGTTGTTAGCTGAGGAAGTAGACTGAAATCTAGGATAACTAATGCTGCCAATTTATTTCTTTCATTTAGTTTCAAAAGTGCTGCTATAAGATCCTTCTTCTTCTTCTTCTCTACATATTATTCTATATATCATATTATAATGATATTATTAATTATATTATATTATTACTATTATTATAATATTATTATTATTATCAGAATCAAGTGGAAGAGCCCTCTCTCCTTGGAACGCCATCTTCCCCAGGAGGGAGCGAAAGGACTGGAGAGGCCTAGCAACACCGTCAGGCCTGGCCTTGACTAGAAGAGCCCTCTCTCCATGGCAACACCATCTGGCCCAGGAGGGAGTGAAGGAGAGGCCTAGAAACACCGTGAGGACTGGCCTCGAATGGAAGAGCCCTCTCTCCATGGCAACACCATCTGACCCAGGAGGGAGTGAAAGGAGAGGCCAAACTCCATGGGGCCTGTCCTAGATTATGAAGCCGAGCCCTCCCTCCAGTCCATCTGCCTTGGTCCGGGCCTCAGAGGGAGAGAAGAACTACTGGACCTGATCCCCTTCCCCATCACCTTTCCCTTCTCCTCTTGTGTCATGTCTTCTTAGATTGTAAGCCTCAGGGCAGGGAACCGTCTAATGAAAAATAATAATTGTAAGCCGCTCTGATAGCCTTTAGGGCTGAAGAGTGGAGTATAAGTAAATATTACTACTACTACTACTGTTGTTGTTGTTGTTGTTATTATATCTAAGACCACCTGAGGAAGTAGACTGAAATCTAAGAAAGCTCCTGCTGCCAACTTCCTCAGAGGGCATGGTTTCCAGACCCTTCACCGTCTTAGTTGCCCTCCTTTGGACACGCTCCAGTTTCTCCACATCCTTTTTGAATTGTTTTGCCCAGAACTGGACCCAGGATTATTCCAGGTGGGGCCTGACCAAAGCAGAATAGAGTGGCACTGTTACTTCTCTTGATCTAGACACTATACTTCTATTGATGCAGCCTAAAATTGCATTGGCCTTTTTAGCTGCTGCATCGCACTGTTGACTCATGTTCAGCTTATGGTCTACTTGGACTCCTAGATCCCTTTCACACATAGTTTCATTCAGCCAGGTGTCCCCCATTTTATATCTATGCATTTCATTTTTCCTCCCTAAGTGCAGAACCTTACATTTCTCTGCGTTGAATTTCATTTTGTTAGCATAGGCCCAGCTTTCTATTCTATTCAGGTCACTTTGAATTTTGATCCTATCCTCTGGGGTATTAGCTACTCCTCCTAGTTTAGTGTCATCAGCAAATTTGATAAGTATGCCCCCAATTCTGTCATCCAAGTCATTAATAAAGATATTGAATAGCACTGGGCCCAGGACAGAACCCTGTGGGACCCCACTGATCACTTCTCTCCAGGATGAAAAGGAGCCATTGTTGAGCACCCTTTGAGTTCGGTCAGTCAACCAATTACAAATCCATGTAACGGTTACCTTGTCTAGTCCATATTTTGCAAGCTTATATCATTCTATATATTATGTTATGCTTATATTATTATATTATATATACTTATACTTATTATTATGATTATCATTATTACTGCATGTAAGGAAGTGGACTGAAGTATAGGAAAGCTCACACTGCCAATTTCTTTCTTTTCAAAGGTGCTGCAGGATAATAATAATCATAATCATAACAATTATTATTATTGTTATTATTATTATTATTATTGCATCTAAATGCATCTGAGGGAGAGGAGGAGACCCCTGGACAGAGGAGACAACTGGATAGATGACCGACACAGAGAGGGAAAGGTTCACTGGGGCTGACCTTTGCTTTCCTTGGGGGTCTCCTCTCCTTCCGAGGGCCTGGGCCCCTTGACGTTTTCGTAGGTCAGCTCCCCTTGGCCTTCGGTCCCTGGAAAAGAAGCAAACTGGGGCAACTGTGGGGTGCAGAGGGGTCACCCCATACAAGACCTGGGCCTTCTGGGTCCATACCTTGCTGTCCAGTCTTCTCCAGAGGAGGGCTCCTCACAAACCGAAGGTCAGCGTAAGTCACTCCATCGGCCATGCCAGGACAGTGGTCAAGAGGTCCTGAAGGACGGGAAAGGGGCTCGATGGACACTGGCAAGAGAAGCCTCCGACTGATGGTTGGATGGCACCGGTGTGCGCTTTGTGAAGGAAAGAATGTGATTCGAACTGTTGGCAGACAGCAGAAGTGGAGGCAGCCGAGCAAAAAGTCACACACAAACCCACACACACAACAGACCTTTTGCCAGGGCTTGAACAGCAAGTTTCATCTTGTCTGGCTGCCATCTCTCAGTGGATGCAGCATCGGTGCTTGAAGCTCAACTTGTCTAAGACAGAGCTTCTTGTCGTCCCACCTAAGCCCACCCTTCAATACTCCTTTTCTGTTTCTGTTGACGGCACTTCTATTCATCCGATTCAGCAATCCTGCAGTCTTGGTTTCATCTTTGATTCCTCTCTGTCGTTTATCCCCCAGATTCAGGCCACCGCCAAGACCTGTAGATTCTCCCTTTACAACATTGCTAAAATCCGTCCTTTCCTCTCAGCCTCCACTGCCAAGACTTTGGTCCATGCCCTAGTGGTTTCACAACTAGATTACTGTAACCTTCTTCTGACAGGGCTTCCTCTCTCTCTCACCTCCATCCTTTAATCTCTGTCCAGAACTCAGCCGCATGTATTATCACATCCGCTCGCTCCTTTGACCGTGTTTCTCCTCTCTTATCCTCCCTTCACTGGCTCCCCTTCCCCTTCTGCATCCAGTACAAGCTTTTGTTGTTGACTTTCAAAGCCCTCCACGGACTGGCCCCTCCATACTTTTCTGAACTTCCTTCTCCTCACACTCCTTCTCATACCCTCTGTTCTGGTAGTCAAGGTCTCCCGTCCCAGCCGAGGATTTCCACTGCCCTGTCCCGGATTTGTCCCTTCTCACTTGTCGCCCCCCACCTCTGGAACCTTCTTCCCCCACATATATACCTCATCACTTCTCTAACCAGGTTCAAAACTAAGTTAAAGACTATATTGTTTAGAGAAGCATTCCCAGATGTGTGACTTTGTCTGGCCCGTTTTAACTGTGCATTATGAAGCCGAGCCCTCCCTCTAGTCCATCTGCCTTGGTCCAGGCCTCAGAGGGAGAGAAGAACCACCTTTCCCCATTACCTTTCCCTTCTCCTTTTGTGTCGTGTCTTTTAGATTGTAAGCCTGAGGGCAGGGAACCGTCTAATTATAAGTTTATATGTACAGCACTGTGTAAACCTACAGCGCTATATAAATGTTAATAATAATAATAAAAGACCCACAAAGAGAAAGTCCCATCTGGCCCCTTCTTCTGCCCCAAAACATACCCCAGGGACCAAAACAGGTGTCCTGCCCCCTCTGTTGATAGCAAGACCCTGAGACATTTCAAAGGGTAAGAGTCCCCCTCGTATGTTGAGGAAGGAGCAAGCTTGCTGCCCCTCACTCAAAAGCACGGCTCAACACGGCTCTAACCAGTTTTAACACCGAGTTAAAGACCATATTGTTTAGGGAAGCTTTCCCAGGGAGTTCGTCATTGGGACCTGGGAGTTTTGATGCAATATCTGATATCTGCTGTTCTAATTTGTTTTCTTAGGATGTTCTTAACTTGATATTTTAACCTCTAGATTGTACACCATAGGCAGACTTTTATATATTCTTGATTTTATTTGGTTTTTGTACAGTGCCGAGTACACCTACAGCACTTTATAACTAAAGCTAATAATAATAATAATAATAAGAAGAAGAAGAAGAAGAAGAAGAAGAAGAAATTGTATTAACTAATTGTGTCTAAGCAATGCATTATATTGCTTTTATAGTGTTTATATAATAATTATTAAGATAATTTTAGACTGTATTTGAATGTGATATTGTATTTTAATAATCTGTTGGAATCCTGCCTCGATCCAAAGGGAGAGGCAGGAAATAGAAATAAAACTTTATTATTATTTTTACTATTATAAGGTATGTGTGTCTCCCTCTGTGTTCTTATGGGAGGGAATGCAGAGAAGGCTCTCTGTGTGTGTCTATTTGTGTGTTTGTGTGTCTGTTATATATATGTGTGTGTGTGTGTGTGTGTATTTATATATATAAAATATTTGTGTATGTGTTTCTGTGCATGTGTGTGTATATGTAATGTGTATTTGTATATACTACTAAATACTAAAAGAGTATTTAGTAATACTAAAAGACAAGGGAGTTCAAGATGGATGGGAGTTTCTCAAAAGGGAGATACTGAAGACACAATTTCAAACAGTTCCAATGAAGAAGAAAAATGGGAGATGTCTCAAGAAGCCAGGATGGATGACTAAGGAACTTTCAACCGAGCTAAGTTTGAAACGGAACATGTATAAGAAATGGAAAAATGGGGAAATCACCAAAGAGGAATTCAAACAAATAGCCAGCACATGTAGGGATAAAGTCAGAAAAGCTAAAGCGCAGAATGAACTCAGGCTTGCTAGAGAGGTTAAGAACAATAAAAAGGGCTTTTTTGGGTATGTCCGAAGCAAAAGGAAGAGGAAGGAAACGGTTGGGCCACTGCGTGCAGAAGATGGCAAAATGCTAACAGGAGACAGAGAAAAGGCAGAATTACTCAACACCTTCTTTGCTTCAGTCTTCTCAGAAAAGGCAAAGGGTGCTCAACCTAAGGATAATGGAGCAGAAGACAGAATAGGGGAATTTCAGCACAGAATAAGTAAAGAGATAGTACAGGAATACCTGGTTAATCTAAATGAATACAAATCTCCAGGACCAGATGAACTACATCCAAGGGTAATAAAAGAACTGGCAAATGTGATATCGGAACCATTGGCAATAATCTTTGAGAAATCCTGGAGAACAAGAGAAGTCCCAGCAGACTGGAGGAGGGCAAACGTTGTCCCCATCTTCAAAAAGGGAAAAAAAGAGGATCCCAACAATTATCGTCCAGTTAGTCTGACATCAATTCCAGGAAAGGTTCTAGAGCAGATCATTAAGCAGAGAGTCTGTGAACATTTAGAAGCCAATGCCATAATCACAAAAAGCCAACATGGCTTTCAGAGCAACAAGTCCTGCCAGACAAATCTGATCTCTTTTTTTGATAATATTACCAGCTTGGTAGATGAAGGGAATGCTCTGGATATAGTATATCTTGATTTCAGTAAGGCCTTTGACAAGGTTCCCCATGACATTCTTGCAAACAAGCTTGCAAAATGTGGACTAGACAAGGTAACCGTTACATGGATTTGTAATTGGTTGACTGGCCGAACTCAAAGGGTGCTCAACAATGGCTCCTTTTCATCCTGGAAAGAAGTGACCAGTGGGGTCCCACAGGGCTCTGTCCTGGGCCCAGTGTTATTCAATATCTTTATTAATGACTTGGATGAAATTATTGAGGGCCTAGTTATCAAATTTGCAGATGACACCAAATTAGGAGGAGTAGCTAACCCAGAGGACAGGATCAAAATTCAAAATGACCTGAATAGACTAGAAAGCTGGGCCAAAGCCAACAAAATGAAATTCAACACAGAGAAATGTAAGGTTCTGCACTTAGGGAGGAAAAATGAAATGCACAGATATAGGATGGGGGATACCTGGCTGAATGAAACTACGTGCGAAAGGGATCTAGGAGTCCAAGTAGACCATAAGTTGAACATGAGTCAACAGTGTGATGCAGCAGCTAAAAAGGCCAATGCAATTTTAGGCTGCATCAATAAAATAATAATAATAATAATAATCTCCCACTGGATCGAGGCGGGATTTCAACAATTCATAAAAACATACATACAGTCAATATAAAATCTTAAAATCATTATCTTAAAAACCATTTAACAACACATATTAATATACTACAATTCAATCCTGTATCCTAGTCAGTTACTGTCAGTTATTCCATTATTGATCAATTTCTAGTAAATCCTTGATAATCTCTTACAGTAAATCAGGTGGAGAGGCCCGGCGGAAGAGATCTGTCCTTAGTGCCTTCTTAAAGGCATCTAGGGTGGTAATAAGCCGGATCTCTTCCGGCAAGTTGTCCCAGAGTTTGGGGCCACAGCTGAAAATGTTGGGGTGTGTATTTTAATAAAAACAACAGCAGAGATTTTTGGAGGTAAAACAGAAATAGCTTTTACTCAGCATGAATCTAAGACAGAAGCAAAGCAAAAAACAACATAAATAGCAACAGCATTCTGCAGCAAAAAATATTGTCTCACCATTCCAACAGTATTGAGAGTTACACGTAGTCTTAGCACCTACCAGCACGGAGAGCATGTAAAAAAATGCTCTCAACCATTGAGCAGACTCACAGGCAGTTATAGCCTGCTGATTGGCTATAACAGCCACCTGCCCTGTTAGCCAATTACACTCCATTTAATTTCTTGCAGGTTCACCCATTTTGGTTTCACCTGTTTTGATGCTGCACCTTCATCCAGTCACAACTTAGTCAATCCCTGACAGAAAATGCCCTATGGGAAGTAGATATTAATCTGGTGCCTGTGGTGAATCACCAAGTTTCTATGATGACAGCACCCTGGGTCTTTTCATCCCACCGCTGCCATCAAATGTATTTTTCTTCTGTGGAGATCTTCTCCACCACTGCCTATCTTTCCTGGCGCTTTGTTATCTTTAGTAGCGAGCCACAATATTTCACAGAGGCCAAGTTTTAATAAAATAATAGTGAAGTTTATTAATGAACATCAAATAATCAGTAAACTACTTTCAAAGCTTTTGCATTTCTTTCTTCTTAGTTACGTTACAACAGTTACATGGACACAATACTTCAGCCCTCAGGCAATCTTCCAGATACTCTCAGCTTAAATCAACTGGCTTACAACCTAAAGCCTAATCAGTCCCTCTCCTGGACTCTACATAGACCCTGTCTGGACTAAAACCTAACCTACACCTGTCCCAATCAGGAACCTCCAGAGCACCCTCCTCAGTGGCCTCCCTCTCCTCAGCCCCCAAAACTCTAACCCCGCCCAGCCAGCTTCTAATTGGCTGGTCCCCTGCTGCTCGTTGATTGGCTATCTCTCTCTCCGGGGTTTGCTGTTTCCGGGGTCTTTTCACTACAGTGCCATTGCATTCTAGCAAGTTCTTCCCTGAGGTTCTGAGAGTGCGGGGCGGATTGTGTAGGGAGAGACGTTCCCTCAAGTAATAATAATAATAATAATACATTTTATTTATACCCCGCTCTTCAGCCAAAGCTATCAGAGCGGCTTACAATTTGTTAATTAGACAATTAAGTCCCCTCAAGATGGTGGTTGAAGGGAGGGCTCTTCTTGCTTCCAGCAGGAGGTGGCCTGCCTTTCTCTCCCCTCAAGATGGTGGTTGAAGGGAGGGCTCTTCTTGCTTCCAGCAGGAGGTGGCCTGCCTTTCTCTCCCCTCAAGATGGTGGTTGAAGGGAGGGCTCTTCTTGCTTGCAGCAGGAGGTGGCCTGCATCTCTCTCCCCTCAAGATGGTGGCTGAAGGGAGGGCTCTTCTTGCTTCCAGCAGGAGGTGGCCTGCCTTTCTCTCCCCTCAAGATGGTGGTTGAAGGGAGGGCTCTTCTTGCTTCCAGCAGGAGGTGGCCTGCATCTCTCTCCCCTCAAGATGGTGGTTGAAGGGAGGGCTCTTCTTGCTTCCAGCAGGAGGTGGCCTGCCTTTCTCTCCCCTCAAGATGGTGGTTGAAGGGAGGGCTCTTCTTGCTTCCAGCAGGAGGTGGCCTGCATCTCTCTCCCCTCAAGATGGTGGTTGAAGGGAGGGCTCTTCTTGCTTCCAGCAGGAGGTGGCCTGCCTTTCTCTCCCCTCAAGATGGTGGTTGAAGGGAGGGCTCTAACTCGGGTCCAAGTAACTCGGGTCCAAGCCATATAGGGCTTTAAAGGTGACGACCAACACTTTGTATTGCGCCCGGAAGCTAATAGGTAGCCAGTGTAAAGATTTTAGAATGGGGGTAACATGATCTGTCCTTGAAGCCCCTGTAAATAACCTGGCTGCCACGTTCTGGATCAACTGAAGCTTCCGGACTTGATACAAAGGCAGCCCCATGTAGAGTGTGTTATAGAAATCTAATCGAGAGGTTACCAGCGCAAGTATCAATGTTTCAAGGTCCTCTTTGCCCAGGTAGAGATGCAGCTGGCATATCACCCGAAGCTGGTACCACGCACTCCTGGCTGTCGCTTCCACTTGAGATGTCATCTGGAGAGACGAGTCCAGGAATACGCCCAGACTGCGAACTTTGTCCTTTAGGGGAAGTGTGACCTCATCCAGGACAGGATGACAAATCTTTCATCCCTGGGCTGGGAGAGCCTATCACAAGTACCTCCGTTTTCTCTGGATTCAGCCTGAGTTTGTTTTCCCTCATCCAGCCCATTACTGACTCCAGGGGAGATACCATCACTGCATCTGTCGGAGACATAGAGAAGTATATTTGTGTGTCATCAGCATATTGATAACTCCGCGTCCCATGTCTCCGGATGATCTCTCCCAGCGGCTTCGTGTAAATGTTGAATAGCGTGGGGGACAGAATGGCACCCCGAGGGACGCCAGATGTCAACTCTCTTTTACGAGAGCAGCTGTCCCCCAGCTTCACCATCTGGAATCTGCCCAAGAACTGCTGGAGAACAGTGTCTAGATCAAGGGAAGAAATATTGCCACTCTCTTCTGCTTAGGTCAGGACCCACAATTCAAAAAGGATGCGGAGAAACTGGAGCATGTCCAAAGGAGGGCAACTAAGATGGTGAAGGGACTGGAAACCATTAAGCCCTATGAGGAACACCTTAGGGAGCTGGGAATGTTTAGTATGGAGAAGAGAAGGTTAAGAGGTGATATGATAGCCTTGTTTAAATACTTGAAGGGATGTCACATTGAAGAGGGAGCAAGCTTGTTTTCTGCTGCTCCATAGACTGGGACCCGGAACAATGGATGCAAATTGCAGGAAGAGAGATTCCACCTCAACATTAGGAGGAACTTCCTGACAGTAAGGGCTGTTTGACAGTGGAACACACTCCTTCCTCAGAGATTGTGGTGGAGTCTCCTTCCTTGGAGGTCTTTAAGCTGAGGCTGGATGGCCATCTGTTGGGGATGCTTTGATGGAGAGTTCCTGCATGGCAGGGGTTGGACTGGATGGCCCTTGTGGTCTCTTCCAACTCTATAGGTGGAAACTTAATCCAGACAAAACGGAGGTCATAGCAGTTACAGGCCCGAAGCCAGGTTTGGGTACAACTCCCGGTCCTAGATGGAGTCACACTCTCCTCAAAGGACTCTGTTCGCAGTCTGGGGGTACTCCTAGACTAATCGCTTCACATGACTAGTCAGGTGACGTAATCTCACGTTTGGATTTCTGTAATGCGCTCTACATGGGGCTTCCCTTGTGCCTCACCCCGAAACTCCAACTGGTCCAAAATATAGCAGCCAGGCTTGTCAGCGGAACACCTAGGAAAGAACACATGTGCTTAAATCCCTCCACTGGCTGCCGATTAGTTTCCGAGCTCAGTACAAGGTGTTGGTTTTAACCTTCAGAGCCCTACATGGTTTGGGCCCATCCTTACTTCAGGACTGCCTCTTCCCATATGAACCCCTTGCACACGCTGGTCCTCTGGGAGGAAACTAGTGCAACCCATGGAGACCAGGCTGTCACAGACCTCCCAGAGGGCCTTTTCGGCTTCTGCTCCCAGGCTATGGAAAGGCTGCTGGACGAGATCCGTCTCATCACAACATTATGCATCCCTTCCGGCAGGCCTTCCCAGAAACTGTTTAACCTTCCAAGCTCCTAAAAATCTTCCAGTCAATTCCCTGACCCCTATACGCTGACGTTACCCTATGCTGTGGCCAGCACCATGGGTTGAATGTGTGTTATAAGTTTGTTTTAATTCTATTGATAGTAATTTGATTTTAATCTTTGCTAATTTAATTCTATTTTAAGTGGTGGGAGGTTGGGGATGGGACTGTTGATTTATTTTAACTGTAATTGTTTTTAATTCTGCTGTACCCTGCCTCAATTGTTTCAACAGAGGGGTGGGTAAGAATTAAAAACTATATCAGGAAGCCAGGCCCCTTTTCAGGAAATAGAAGAGATAGTCGACAGACCTTCAGAGCTGAGATCTAGGGCCCTGCTGGCTGAAAATGGCTTCTCCTCCATGTGGGTCCTGTGATGTCTGTTTAGACTTCCACTCTGTCTGAAGCTCTTTCCACATTCCATGCATTTATAGGGCTTCTCTCCTGTGTGGGTCCTTTTATGTTTGTTTAGACTTCCACTGTTACTGAAGCTCTTTCCACACTCCATGCATTTGAAAGGCTTCTCTCCTGTATGGGTCCTTTGATGTGAGTTTAGATGTCCACTCCGACTGAAGCTCTTTCCACATTCCATGCATTTGAATGGCTTCTCCCCCATGTGGGTCCTGTGATGTCTCTTTAGTGGTCCACTCCAACTGAAGCTCTTTCCACACTCCATGCATTTGAATGGCTTCTTTCCTGTGTGGGTCCTTTGATGTGAGTTTAGATGTCCACTCTGACTGAAGCTCTGTCCACATTCCATGCATTTGAATGGCTTCTCTCCTGTGTGGGTCCTTTGATGTGAGTTTAGATTTCCACTCCGACTGAAGCTCTGCCCACATTCCATGCATTTGAATGGCTTCTCTCCTGTGTGGATCCTTTGATGTCTCTTTAGACTTCCACTCCGACTGAAGCTCTGTCCACATTCCATGCATTTGAATGGCTTCTCTCCTGTGTGGGTCCTTTGATGTAAGTTAAGATTTCCACTACAACTGAAGCTCTGTCCACATTCCATGCATTTGAATGGCTTCTCTCCTGTGTGGGTCCTTTGATGTCTCTTTAGACTTCCACTCCAACTGAAGCTCTGTCCACATTCCATGCATTTGAATGGCTTCTCTCCTGTGTGGGTCCTTTGATGTGAGTTTAGATGTCCACTCTGACTGAAGCTCTTTCCACATTTCATGCATTTATATGGCTTCTCTCCTGTGTGGGTCCTTTGATGGGAAGGCTGGTGTCCATTAGGTGAGTTCTGTAATTTGGGGGCAGGTTAATAATAATAATAATAATTATTATTATTATTTCTAGCCCGCCCCTCTGAGCGAGCAATCGGGGCGGGGTACAAGATAAAATTAAAAACAAGACAATTAAAATATCCAATCCCATTCCCACCTCCCCCCCTTAAAAAAGTATTAAACCAACAACAAGTTAAAACATAGTGCAAGTAGCAGACAGTCAACAATAACAAACTAAAAATTCCTTGAGCTGTATCGGGTGATGGGGATTAGGGACTGGTAGAAGGTTTGGAGCTGGGTGACATTAAGCATTTTCCGGGAAGGCCTGCTGGAAGAGATGTGTCTCCAATGCTTTCTTAAAGCTATCGGTGGATGGAATGAGACGCAACTCATCCGGCAGGTCATTCCAAAGTTTGGGGGCGACCGCTGAGAAGGCCCTCTGGGAGGCCTGTGTCAGCCGTCTTCATGGGCTGTAAGAGACTCTTCCCAGAGGACCGAAGCGTGCGTGGGGTTTGTACGGGGAGAGGCGGTCCCTTAGATAGGATGGACCCGAGCCATGTAGGGCTTTGTAGGTTAAAACCAACACCTTGTACTGTGCCCGGAAACTGATCGGCAGCCAGTGGAGGGCTTTTAGCACAGGTGTCATGTGCTCTCTCCTAGATGTACCTGTAATAAGTCTGGCTGCCATATGCTGAACCAGTTGTAGTTTCCAAGTCAAGCACAGGGGTAGCCCCATGTAGGTTGGGAGATAAATACAGATAAAATGATAAACAAGGCCCTCTGGGAGCATTTATGGCTAAAGAGCAGAGTAGAAATGCTTTAAATAAGAAATAAATGACGATGATGTGGATGCAATCTTGGCCAGCCAGCAGGGAAACCTGATCCCAATGTTGCCAAGGTGACCCCTGTCCCTCTCTGACTGTGCCATATTTCTTTTTCCTGCCTATGTTCTTCATGGTTGAAATTACAACTAAAATAATATGTTCTTCATGGTTAAATTACAATTAAAGCAATATGTTCTTTGTGGTTCAAATTGCAATTAAAGCAATTAGAGAACTGAGTCCCAGGCCAGGAGGCCTCTGTGTTTGCCATAGCAATGTACACTGTCCCTGCCTTGCTGTCCTCCTGGCCTAGGCTTGGAATTGGTAACTCTTGGAAGATTTTAGTATTCCCTCTTCATCATCTCAGATAGATACAGATTTCCCGTCTGCAAACTCTGCTCTCTCTCCCCTGATTCGAACATCCCATTTGCTCCTATTGAATCCTAGAGCAATACTCTGGAAGGCAGGGATTGATCAAGGCCTGGAGGTAAAAGTCAAACTGTTATACAGGGAACAAGGGAAATAGTGCAGCAAAAGAAGCTGCAAAGGCAGCAGGTAAAGGGGACCCATGGTCTTAGATGGTCATGCACAGAGCATGGGATATAAAGAAGATGAACTAGAACTCCTAGTACAATGAAGCAAATAGGATATGATAGGCATCCTGGTGGGATGAGTCTCATGACTGGAATGTAGGATTTGGAGGACGAGGGAGCAATGGACGACTCCCTTGGCCTTCCCTCTCCTTTCCAGGCAGGGAGCTGTTTCAGGGCATGGGCTCTAGAGCGGCCGATGGGAGGCCTTGGCCCCTGTGGCTTCATTGGGATGGGGTTCTAGAGCGGCCGATCGAGCAGAATCATAGAGTTCGAAAAGACCCCAAAAAGGGCCCTGATCCAGCCCAATGCCCTCCTTCTGCTATGCAGGAACTCTCAATCAAAACATCCCCCTTTAGACAGATGGCCATCCAGCCTCTGCGTAAAGACAGCCTCCAAGGAAGGAGACTCCATTGCCCTCCATTCAGGGAGTCTGCTGGGACGTCTCCTGTTCTCCAGATACACACACACATTATGGCTATATGGTCCAGCGTACTTGAGGGAATGACTCTCCCATACAATCCTTCCCTCGCACTCGGGTCCTCTGCAGCCATAGAAAACCAGGCTTGTGTCAACCTCCCAGAGGCCCTTTTGGGCTGCCGCTCCCAAAATCTGGAATGAGCTTCCGGAGGAGATCCTTTGGGGCCTTGCCAAAGGCGGTGAAGAGGGACCTCTTCCGGGGCCTAGTTCCCAGGCCGGCCTCCTTGTCTCTGGGCTTCCTGCTGCCCAGCTGCTGGTCTCCAGTGGCTCCTGCTCTCTCTTCTTCGTGGCTCCTGTTGGGAATCTTGGCCGGAAAGGGTGGTTTTAGGGCTCTTCTGAGGGATGGAGGGGGAATCTGGATTTGTGGGGTTTTGGCTTCGTTTGAAACGGCCAATCTCTCTGATTTGATGGCTTTTAAGTGTTGTTACCTGCCTCGAACCAATACAGGGAGAGGCAGGATACAAAGAAATATCGTTATTATTGCTATACAGTGGTCCTCCGGGTTACAAAATTAATTCGTTCTGGCACCTTTTTCGTAAGCCGAAAATTTCGTAACCCGGGGCCTATTTCCCATAGGAAATAGGTAATCCGTTCCGAGGCCTGGCCGCCGGCGGAGGGGAAGGGAAATCCCTTCCCCTCCGAAGCCTGGCCGAAGCCTGGCCTGGCGGAGGCCTCCTGGCTGGGGAAGGGAAGGTCCGATCCGGCGGATCGGGCCTTCCTTTCATCAGCCGCGGAGGCCTCCTGGCCGTCCCTTCTCCTCCGAAGCCTGGCTTCGGAGGAAAAGGGCCGTTTCGTAACCCGGGGATACTTTCGCAAGCCGGGGCCATTATTTCAGCCCTGGCTCTTTCGTATCCCGGGGTTTTCGTAAGCCGGGGGATTCGTATCCCGGGGGACCACTGTATAAAATAACATATACAGACATTACGAACAAAGATACACACACTGTAGGCAGAAACACACACACACACGCGTATAAAATAACACTATCTATAATAGAAATAATATATATTAAAATGCATAGATATGATAACAGATACACGCTCACTGTACACACATACATATTATATATGTATATATGTACACACAAACACACACACACAAAACATATATAAACACACAGACGAGGCCCAGCCTCTCCCTCCTGAGTCCATCTCCTGACCTTGGCCTCCATTTTGGCTCCTCTTCAAAGTCTCCTCTTCAAACCAAGAAAGGAAGGAAGGAAGGAAGGAGAGAGAGATAGAGAGAGGAGGCGACCCAGCATTGAGGACCGAGGACTCCCTTCCTCTCTCCTCCCAAGGAATGGATCTTTGCCTTGAAAGAAGATGGAGGAGGGCACTGAGCATGCTCAGTCTCAGCCTTTGAAGCCAAGGCTGCCCTCAGTCTCTGCCAGGAAGGAAAATGTCCGCCTCTGAGCATGCTCAGCCTCAGCTTTTGAAGCCAAGGCTGCCCTCAGTCTCTGCCAGGAAGGAAAATGTCCGCCTCTGAGCATGCTCAGCCTCAGCTTTTGAAGCCAAGGCCGCCCTCAGTCTCTGCCAGGAAGGAAAATGTCCGCCTCTGAGCATGCTCAGTCTCAGCTTTTGAAGCCAAGGCCGCCCTCAGTCTCTGCCAGGAAGGAAAATGTCCGCCTCTGAGCATGCGCAGTCTCAGCCTTTGAAGCCAAGGCTGCCCTCAGTCTCTCCCAGGAAGGAAAATGTCCGCCTCTGAGCATGCTCAGTCTCAGACTTTGAAGCCAAGGCTGCCCTCAGTCTCTGCCAGGAAGGAAAATGTCCGCCTCTGAGCATGCTCAGTCTCAGACTTTGAAGCCAAGGCTGCCCTCAGTCTCTGCCAGGAAGGAAAATGTCCGCCTCTGAGCATGCTCAGTCCCTCCCAGGGGTCCCTCGGAGGAGGAGGCGGAGGCCCTATGGCAGATTAAGGCCCCTGTCCTCCTCCTCCTCCCCCAAATTCGCCCTCTGGGGGAGAGAGACACCCCTCTTGACAACCCAGAAGGCTGAAAGGCCCATAGGATTCCCCACAGAGAGAGAGAGAGAGAGACCTTTCCCTTCACAACAACAGCCCTGCAGAGGAGGCCCACCAGTTTAGACTCAAGGGGCTCAGGCCTCATTCTGCCTCCATGAACTTTTTCAAGGTGTTTTCTTATTGGGAGAATAAAGCCGCCCAGGCCACAGCCTCGCTTTCATCGTCAGACGTTTTTAATTATATTCATTTATTTATATTTTATTATTATTAATATTATATATAACATATCATATATATATATATATATATATATATTAAATTAGATATTATAATATATATATATGTATAATTATATATATATATATATAATATAAATGCTATTATATTATAGATATTACATATATGTAAAATATGTTATTATATTATTATAAATATTTATTGTAAAGTGGGACCCAAGGCAGCTAACATATAAAATGCAACAATTAAAAATTGTACAACTAAAATAATAAAAATATATAAAAATTACAAATATAAAAATGTTAAAAAGTACAATGTTAAAATGTAAAAAAGACCAATACATTAAAATACATAAAGTAATACATTTTTTAAAAAAAAGACATGGGGAAAACATTCAATTTGCGACAACAATTTGCGACAACTAAACAACAACAACATTGCAGTAAACAGCAGCATGGAATACCTCTAAACAAAGGAAAATAGTAGTAATAAGAAACAGAAAAAAAGAATACAAAAGATAGGGGAAACACAAAACACACACACATATACACACATAAATCGACGTAAACAATAACACCAATTCTGTCATAGAATGTCTAACATTATAACAAAGTCTAACAACCTGAAAATTAAAAAGTTGACTTCCTTGTCTTGTGCTTGTTCTCCAATAATAATCTATCAATATAAATCAATAACACTTTCTGAATAGCAATTATATTTTATCCGATTGTAATCCCGCCTCGATCCATAGAAAGAGGCGGGAAATATAATTTATTTACTTATGTATTTATTTATTATAATGTCACACACGCGCGCGCACACATACACATTTAACACATCGACCTAAGTTTCTCAACTATCAAAATTCAAATGTTCATTCCAGTCCAATTTTATAACTAGGGTTTTTTATGTTTCCTTAAATAGCTAATAAGTGGATCCCCTTCTTTTCAAAACAGATCCAAAGTACTTCCTCGCAATATAATTTAGTTAATTTACCCATTTCCATATAATTGTACATTTTAAAAAGCCATTGTTTTATTTCCGGACAGAACTCACTGATGTTTATTAATAACTATGTTGTGAAGGATTAAATATATATATATTATATGGAAAGACCTGGTCTGTAACTATGTTTTTAAAAAAGAGGACATTATGATCTTTGTGCCTGCAGAAAGGGTAAGGAAACATGCAGAAAGGGCAAGGAATCAATCAATAAAATTTAAAAATACATAATAAATAAATAAAATTATGAATAAATAAATAAATACCATGCCCTGAAAGTCCTAGAGATTGCTAAAGAGGACACTCCACTCGGCCTTTGTGGCTCCTCCAGCGCAGCTCTATGGTCAGCATGCCCTGGTCAAGCGGTCAAGAGGGCCTGCCTTCAGGGCTGGGATGGGCAGCTGGCGGTCTCCGATCCAAATACTAACCAGGGCTAACCCTACTTAACTTCCAAGGTCAGGCCGGATCTTAGTGCACTTTTATTACTGGATATATATATATATATATAATTTTTAATAAAGTTTTTATTAATAATCAAAACAAAGATCTACCAAACAAGAATATGCAACTGTCATGACCATTTGTACGAGGAGAAATAACCCCCTTTAGACATTTCCATCAATTTCTGGCAATATAGGCGTTCGATTCATCATTAGGAGGAATGATAGGAGTAAGGACCAGCGTTACAGGGGAAGGCGAGATCGATGTTTAGTATCTATCTCCCCTTCCAGTCCTACTCCTAACCAAAGGGACCTGAGGGTCACTCCAGCCGTACCACAAACCCTGTCTCTGCTCCTGTGCAACGCCAGGTCCATCAAGAACAAGACCCACATCCTTCAAGACCTGATAGAGGATAACAACTGTGACCTGGCGTGCATAACCGAGACCTGGCTTGGGCCTGAAGGGGATGCTGTGTGGGCTCAGGCCCTCCCATCCGGGTACTCGGTGAAGGACCAGAACAGGTTAGGTGGGCGGGGGGGGGGTGTTGCCTTGGTGCACAAAAACACCTTGTCTCTACACAGGAACCAACTCCGTCAGACTACCTATATCGAGTGTATCTACCTGACCCTGAAGGCTAGAGACAGTCTAGGGATTCTGTTGGTCTACCGGCCACCCCGTGCGCTAACAGACTCCCTTAACGAGCTGACACAGTTGGTCTCGGAGCTGGTGTTGGAGTCTCCCAGGCTATTAGTCCTGGGAGACTTCAACATCCCCTACGCGGCCAACAAGTTTCCATCTGGTGCAGCTCGGGAATTCATGGATACCATGACAGCCATGGGCCTGTCTCAGCTAATCATGGGTCCAACGCATTCTGCGGGTAATACACTTGATATGGTCTTCTGTACGGACATGGAAAATCCGTGGGCAGAGATTAAATATCTCTGCCCTGTCATGGACGGATCATTTCCTGGTAGAGGCAAGCATCAAGGCATCAACCCAGATCCCCCCCGGGGGTGGCGGACCTATTAGAATGGCCCCCCCCTCGAAGGCTGATGGAACCTGATAGGTTCCAAGAAGCCCTAGAGGGATATATGGTTGGAAGTGACGGCGACACTGTTGATGCCCTAGTTAATATCTGGGATACGGATCTCTCCAGGGCTATACACAGTATCGCTCCCAAGCGCCCTCTCAGACCCGCTTCTAAAAAGAAGCCCTGGTATACGGAAGATCTCCGGGCCAAGAAGCGGGTTCTGCGACGGCTAGAGCACGCCTGGCGGACACACCAGCGTTTATCCGACAAGGCTCTCCTAGACCTCCTCTTGGAGGACTATGGAGAGGCGATACAAGCAGCTAAGAACTCGTTCTATGCTGCTCGTGTCGCGTCTGCGGAGTCGCGGCCAGCAGAGTTGTTCAGGGTAGTGAGGGAGCTAACTCAGCTCCCTCCTGCCCCGAACCAGATCCTGGAACCTACTAAGGCCTGCTGTGACCAATTTAACAACTTCTTCGCGGATAAAATCTCTCGGATAAACGAAGGTCTGGACGCCAGGGTTGTAACAGAAACCAGAATAGAGGCATCCAGAGCTTCCGTGGACTCGGTTGTACTGGATCAGTTTGAGTCTGTCTGTACCGAGGATGTGGACAAGATCCTTAGAAGTGTTAGGAAGACAACCTGCTCTCTCGATCCCTGCCCCTCGTGGCTAGTGGCACAGGGGGGACCGGCTGTAACATCATTGTTGCGCCGGATCATTAATTCATCTTTGAGGGAAGGGCAGTTTCCTACCATCCTTAAATTGGCCATGATAAAACCTATATTAAAAAAGCCCTCCCTCAACCCCCTGATTCACAACAATTATCGGCCAGTTTCGCTGCGGCCATTTTTGGGAAAGGTGATCGAGAGGGCAGTTACATTCCAACTTCAATCGATCTTGGAGGAAACGGATTTTCTAGATCCATTTCAAACCGGTTTTCGGGCAGGCTACGGGGTTGAGACTGCCCTGGTCGCCCTGGTCGATGATCTCCGTCTGGGCATCGACAGGGGGTAGCGTGTCCCTGCTGGTGCTCTTGGACATCTCAGCGGCTTTCGATACCATCAACCATGGTATCCTTCTGGAGCGCCTGGTAGAGGTGGGAATCGGTGGCACTGCGCTCCAGTGGTTCCGGTCCTACCTCTCTGGGAGGTTCCAGATGGTGCAGCTGGGGGACATGTGCTCCGATAAGAGGGCCCTCACCACTGAGGTCCCTCAGGGAGCCATTCTGTCCCCCATGCTTTTCAACATTTACATGAAACCGCTGGGAGAAATCATCCGGAGGCATGGGGCGCGGGGTTATCAGTACGCTGATGATACCCAAATAGTCTTCTCCATGTCTCCGACTGATGCAGTGACCAGGGATGGCGTCGCTCCTCTTGTGGCCTGTCTGGAATCGGTAATGGACTGGATGAGGGAAAACAGACTCAGCCTGAATCCAGAGAAAACGGAAGTACTCGTGATAGGTTCCCCCGGCCCGGGTATGGAGGTGGTTCCACCTGTCCTGAGCGGGCTCACGCTTCCCGTTAAGGACACTGTACGCAGCTTTGGGGGTGCTCCTTGACTCGTCGCTCCATTTGACTTCTCAGGTGGATGCGACAGTCAGGAGCACCTGTTTTCAGTTTCGGCTGATATGCCAGCTGCGTCCCTATCTGGACCGGAGGGACCTTGAAACTGTAGTACATGCCCTGGTAACCTCTCGGTTGGATTTCTGTAACGTGCTCTACATGGGGCAGCCTTTGTATCACACTCGGAAGCTACAATCAGTGCAAAATATGGCGGCACGGGTGGTCACTGGTGCTCCCAGGGCCTCCCACATAACACCAATACTGAAGGACCTTCATTGGCTGCCGATTCGCTTCCGGGCTCAGTACAAAGTGCTGGTTATCACCTATAAAGCCCTATATGGCTTGGGCCCAGGATACCTGAAGGACCGTCTCTCCCCACATAATCCGTCCCGCACACTAAGATCTACCGGGCAGCAATTACTGAGAGTTCCAGAGGCTAGATTAGTGAATACAATGAAGAGGACGTTTTCCATCTCTGCCCCTAGCCTCTGGAACTCACTGCCCACTGAGCTCCGCCTGTCTCCCTCCCTCACCCAATTCAAGAAGGACCTGAAGACTCACTTATTTAAGCAGGCATACTCTTGAATGGGCCTGTCCATCATATAAGCCGCTATTGTATTGTTTTTATAGGCTGTGGGATATTGTTTTTAATCGTATATGGATGATTTTAATTGATGCTGTTTTTGATGTTTTAATGTTTATATTGTTGTACACCGCCCTGATCACGGGAAGGGCGGTATAGAAATAAACTTTATTATTATTATTATTATTAATTCTATGCGCAGCCTGACCTTGTCTGGCTATTGCTTTAGTGAATGGGGAGGAAAAGAGACAGCCGGCCGTGTGCGATGCGCTTCTTCACTGTAAAGCATTATTACCAAATCTCTCGGAGGTTACCACGAGGACATAAACACCGAGGCTGGAAACTGTACAACAACCCTGCAGAGCAGAGGAAAGCAGGTCCCTTCTCCATCCCTTTGTTAGCCACAAATATCTTCAGAAAGGGGTTGATGGTGGGGCCACTGAGGTCATAGGACCAAGTTGGAAGAGACCCCAAGAAGGGCCCTGATCCAATCCGACCCCATTCGGCCATGCAGGAACTCTCCATCAAAGCATCGCATTAACAGATGGCCATCCAGCCCATTTTTAAAGACCTCCAAGGGATACTCTCCATTGAGGGAATATGTTACACTGTCGAACAGCCCTTACTATCAAGAGGTTCCTCCTAACGTTTTAGTGGAATCTCTTTTCCTGCAGTTTGCATCCATTGCTCCATTGTGTCTTATTCTCTGGAGCAGCAGAAAACAAGCTTGCTCCCTCCTCAATGTGACACCCCTTCAAATACTTAAACAGGGATCTATCAGTTCACCTCTTAACCTTCTTTTCTCCAGACTAAACATACCCAGCATCTCCCTAAGTTGTTCCTCATAGGGCATTTTTTCCAGACCCTTCACCATTTGAACACGCTCCACTTTCTCTGCATCCTTTTTGAATTGTTTTGCCCAGAACTGGACACAGGATTATTCCAGGTGGGGCCTGACCAAAGCAGAAGAGAGTGGCACTATTACTTCCCTTGATCTGGACACTAGACTTCTATTGATGGAGCCTAGGATCGCATTGGCCTTTTTAGCTGCTGCATCACACCATGGACTCCTGTGTCCAGTTCTGGGCACTCCAGGCAAAAAAAGATGTTGAGAAACTTGAGCCTTGTGTTCAAAGGAGGGTGACCAAAATGGTGAAGGGCCTGGAAACCATAAAGCCTTATGAGGAAAGACTTAGGAAGATGCTGGGGATGTTTAGCCTTGAGAAGAGAAGGGCAAGAGGTGTTATGATAGCTCAGTATCTGAAGGGATGTCATATTGAGGAGGGAGCAAGCTTGTTAAGAAGAGGCTGGATGTCCATCTGCTAAAATGGGGATGTTTTGATAGGGAGTTCCTGCATGGCAGCAGAAGGAGCTCGGACTCTGAATCAGGGCCCTTCTTGGAGTTTCTTCCAACTCTACGTATGTAGGATTCTATGTATTCCTGCATGGCAGAAGAAGGGGTTCGGACTGTGTTGGGACAGTTGTTTTTCTCAGTGCTGGCAAACCACGCTGAGGCGGCAAACCTCAGCACATTACTCCAGTTGGGGAATGATTGTCTTATCAGTGGCTAGCAGACCACCCTTGGACAGGAGATCCGGCACGTAGGCAAGGATAGCATTGTTTGCAGCAGGAACTCATGAATTATCTACATGGCCAATCATGGGCCTTGCTTAAACCACAAAGAACCCTCCCTCCATACCAACTGCCATCCCCCGGCTTGGGAGGAGAGAAGAGGCAGGCCCAGCTCCACCAGGGCTTGCCTGAAGAAAGAGAGCCCTCCCTCCAAGCCAGCACCCATCATCCACCGGCCCCACCATCTGTCCTGCTTTTAAAACCTTGCAGGCAGAGAAGAGACTGCAAGAGAGAGGAAAGAACCTCTGTGTGTGTGTGTGTGTGGTTTTTTTTTTAAATGTTTATTCTTAGTGTTTAATGTTTAGTGATGATTGTATTCTAGTTAAGGAATGAGGGATTAATAATAATAATAATAATAATAATAGTAATAATAATAATAATAAATTTATTTATATACCGCTTTTCCAAAAAAGATCAAAGCGGTTTACAAAATTACATTAAAAAAACACAATGCATAAATGATTTACATAAGCAAATAAATACCTAAACAGTACATAACAAATACAAACTAAAATTCCATCCCTCATTCCTTAACTAAAATTATGACCATCATTAAATAAAATTACATAGTTACATAAAATACTTAAACAATTTGCATAAGCAAACAAATAAAATATCTAAAATACCTAATTAAAACATAATATATACAACTAAAATTGAATCCCTCATCCCTTAACTAGAATACTATCATTAAACACTAATGATAATAGAAAACAGAAGTTCTTTCCTCTCTCTTGCCTCCTTCAGTCTTTTCTGCCTGCAAGGCTTTTAAAGCAGGGCAGAAGGGTGGGGCTGGTGGATGATGGGTGCTGGTCTCCAGGAGCCTTCAGGCCTCAGGCTTCAGCTTCAGGCCTCAGGATTGAATTTTAATAATAATAATAATAATAATGTTTTATTTATACCCCGCTCTTCAGCCAAGACTATCAGAGCGGCTTACAATTTGTTAAACAAACAGCTTCATTTACAATTGTAAGCTATTTGCCCCCAACAATCTGGGTACTCATTTTAGCGACCTCGGAAGGATGCAAGCCTGAGTCAAGCTTCAGCCCTTTGCTGGTCTTGAACTCGCCACCTTCTGGTTTTGAGTGAGTGGCTGCAGTACAGGCATTTAACCACTGCGCCACCAGGGCTGTTGTATATATTATGTTTTGTTTAGGTATTTTAAGTATTTTATTTATTTGCTTATGCAAATTATTTATGTATTTTATGTAATTTTGTTTAATGACAATTGTGTTTTAGTTAAGGGATGAGGGATCGAATTTTAGTTTGTATACTTTATTGTAATGGAAAAATGGGTTCGGCTAGGACCGCTTATCCAGTCCTCAGCATTGACAGAGTGGAGTAAGGCAAGAGGACCCAGAGACGGTTAAGGGTTCCAGATTTATTCAGCCGGCATAGAATAAAAATGTCCTCAGTGGAAAATTCAGATTTCCAAAGACTGAGACCCCGAACAAAACAAGATGATGGGATTTATAGTTTTTACACAAAGGACTTCCAAAATGCTTTCTATTGGCCAATCTTAACTCTAAACAAATGAATCTCAAGCAATCAGACAAACGAACACATGAATAATTAAAAACCCACTTATGACTCGTCATGTCACATGTCACCTTACAAAAAGTAACTTTCCCTGTAACTAACCTTTACACATTGTTTTACTGTCCCAACTCTACTTATCTGGTATTTATGTTTTGACTTCACTCTGGCGCCTCTGCTTAGGGTACCAGGGCAGCTTGTACCTTAAACAATGTCTTGTTTCAGCATTTTTTCTAAAAACCTTCACTTAACCCAATTGTTAGCAATCTTAAACTTTGGTTCAGCAACCATCTTTGTTCATTCTGCATAATTAAAGTATGAACTAATTATTAAATATAAAATTTCCCACTTCATATGTACTGCTTAGGTATTTAATTGCTTGCTTATGTAAATTTATGCATTATGTGTTTTTTATGTAATTTTGTAAACCGCTTTGATCTTTTTGGAAAAGCGGTATATAAATAAAATTATTATTATTATTATTATTATTATTATTATCTGCCTTGGTCCAGGCCCCAGAGGGAGAGAGGAACCACTGGACCTGATCCCCTTCCCCACCAACATCCCCTTCTCCTTTTGTGTCATGTCTTTTTAGAATGTAAGCCTGAGGGCAGGGAACCATCTAATGAAAATTAATAATTGTAAGCCGCTCTGATAGCCATTAAGGCTGAAGAGCAGGATATAAATACTTAACATAATAATAATAACAAATGGTCAGAAGTAGACCCTAATCAGAAACTGTGAGATCAATAAAAGGAAGGATCGCCAAAGCAGAGGTGTGCCTTCCCATCAACCTCATTCCTGCCTGTGTGTCTTTCTTCGTCATCACATCTGGCGACCCCGACGTGATTCCCCCTGCACTCATTCGGCCGGACGAGCACAGGTGCACCACAGTGAACTTCGCTCCCAAAATTCGTGAGTATGGGGGGGGGACTGTCAGCTCCGCAGAAGGTTCATGCACAAGAGCTACAGAAAATACTTAAGCACAATGGGACAGCAGGAATTAGCCTGAGAGAGTTAGTAAATGAGATAGGTTGTCAATGTCCCTGGTACCCTGAAGCGGGAACTTTAAACTTACAGGACTGGATAAAACATGGGATACATTTGCATTCACCACCTCAAGCACCCATACAGCATTTATTGCTATGGCAAAAAGGCAAGGAAGCAATTGAGGATATGTTAAGGTAAAAGCTAATAAAGCCATTGATAACCAAATGAAACCAATAATCTCTGTCATTAATGATCAATAGGGAACAGTTCAGCCATAGAGCAAAAGGAAAAACTTGTCCTTTTGAATTCGGCCTGTAGCCCTCACCTTAGGAGGGAGGAGAGTGCTCAATGAAAACAAAGAGGTTTTGAGTTGTTCCTGATAAGACCAAAGCTGGCTGAATGCCCAGAAAATCAGAAGGTTACAAGAACAAAAGGTTTCAGTTAGTAAGCCTAGGCAGACAGATAGAGATATATACAAACAGTGAAATGAAGTGGAAATGTGTGGATATATGATGATGATGAATGTTAAACTACGTATGCTCAATGAATATTTTGTGGGTTAATAAAAACTGTTTACGCCATATTTGGATCATCAGTCGATGGAATGATTCTTGACTGAACACTGCAGACTAAAGCTGTTTGAATAAATCTGGATCTGCTTGGAAATCTTCACAAATGCCTCACTTTGCATAATTGGTTGTGAATGGGTTAATTAACCCTTTGTTTTCCGTAACAGATATGGGGACCCATAAACTCAAGGCACCATCCCCATTTCTCTCTTTGCTTCCTGAGGAGGGGTCTGCTCCCCCTCCTTCATATATGCAGCTAACCTTACCGATTGCTCCTTTACAGGAGCCAGTTAGTGCAGTCAATGCAAAAGCAGCATTAGATAGACAACTCCTTCCCTCATATGTGCCTCCTGTAATTCTTCCTCCTGAGGAGCCAGAGATAAGTCAGGACCCCTCAGCCCCATTATCTAGCAACATGCTACAAATCCCTTCAGGGACAGCTATGTCTCCATTTCAAAAAATGGTTGAGCCATGTCAGAGCTCTGGCTCAAGTGATCTAGATGATCTAGGATTTTTGGCTGCATATCCCATCTCTCAGATACAGGATCAAAACAGTGGAGCAGCTCATGAATGGAGCCCACAGTCATATGCAGCAATGAAAGAACTGCAAGCCCTTAGAGATACAGGAGCAGAAAATAATGAAGTTAAGGGCATGTTAGAAGGTAGCAGTAGTGAAGGACAATGCACTGCAGAACAACTAGCAGGAATAAAAGATTTTGCCACAATACAGCAACAGGCAGTGCTACGTCCAGAGGTCCTAGCAATATCTTCTGATTGTGCAATTTTGGCTTTTCAGAAGATGCCTTTCTCCGATCAGCCTGAGAAAGGTTTTGCTACCATTCAACAAGGGCCTTTTGAACCCTACTGTGGCTTTGTTAATCGGCTGCAAACAGCCTTAGCATAGCAGGATGATAATCCAGAAGTGGCCACAGAATTGTTCATCAAGTTGGCAAAAGACAACAAAGATTGTCAGCAAGCCTTACAACAATTGATGGCTTCTAGAAATTTCACATTGGCAGATATGCTCAGAGTTTGCCAGGACATAGAAATGTCAGGGGCACAATTAGTTTTGTTACCATTTGCAGCCCCAAACCCAGCGGATATAGAGCCTGATGGTATCGATGTACAGTGGGTAAAACAGACAGTTACCATCCAGTGGCTTAGCTGTACATGTGTGATTGCAGATTTAGGTTTTGGAGGACCTTTAGCCACAGGAGAGCTCGTGACTGTGATTCAAACACAGCAGTGTACAATAAATTGGGAAGCTGATCCTATGCCTCAAGTCTGGGGCCCACAAAAATTTCAACAAAGCCATAAGTGGCTCAAGGGAAATCAGCTCAAGTGGTACTAAGGCCAACAAGCCGTGGCAGATGGATGATTGCTTAGTATCCTCCATTCCATCAATTTTCCATTCTCCATATTTCTATCGACACTTATTCTCATGCTATATGAGTTTTTCAGTTTTCCCTTTTGCTGTCCTTTCCATGCTCAGAGTCAAAGGTCTTATTCTGCTGCCCAGCACCCTGCTGATTCTGCAGTCTTCTGCTTAAATTTTGGAACCTGGCTTTGGTTTGGTTTGGTTTTAGGGTTTTGTTTTTGCCCTGTTCAAGTCTGATATTTAGAAAATCTAGCCCTTTGTCTTGTCCTCATGAATTTGCAACCTAAAATTGTATTGTGTGTGAGATTTTTGTTGCAGATCATTGGGTCTATATTCTTGCTTAGCTGAAAGAGTTTCTTTTCTTTTGCTTCTTTAAGTCTGAGCTTGTTCTCTTTATGAGTCTAGTTCTTTGTTCTCCTTTCCTGAGAGTGTGTGACCCAAGAGTGACACTGTCTCAAACTTTTGGTCTCTTCCTCCATTATGCCTTTCAGCTGATTCTGTATACCTTAATTTCTTCTCTCTCATTTAAACTATAGATCTCCTATATAGCCTGGATACAGTTGCTTGGAGACATGTGTAAAAAGAAAATCTGATAGTCTTGCAATTGTGGAAATTGTAAAGGGACAAGAGTTTCTAGTTTTTTCCCCTGACTCAAATCTGTGCTATTTTTGCTATTTTGGTTGTGGTAAACTATAATTAAAATCCCCTCTGGATGTACAAGTCTTGCAGAAAAAGAAAACATAGCATTTTGTGGAAGAAAATCAGTACTTAGCATGGTGCTTAGGAAAACTAGGCTTTCCATATTTTATATCTCGCTCTTCTAGTGGTCAGTTCAGCCTACTCTTTGTTTCCTTGGTGGGTTCGATTTGCCTAGGCTTGGCTGGAAAATCCCAACAGCTAGAGGCCAGTATGGTCAAAACAAGTGTTGATTGTTGTTTGCATTTGCTTATTTGCTTGGCTGTCTGTAATTTGCGAATCTGAAGGCAGCTCATTTCTTTTGGTCTAAAAGTCTTTGCTGTGTTGGAATTTTTGGCAGGAACTAATTCCTGTTCTCAAATGTCTTTAGCTTTTTGTTAAGCCTCATTTTGATCAGCAGTCTATCTGTAAAAATTGTCTTGGCTAAAGCAAAAAAGGAATCTTGCCTGGGTTGCTTTATGCTCTCATAGCTAAAAGACTAGATATCACATCAACCTTAAGTGTGGTACATATTTAGAAACAGGTTCTATTCCTTTTGCACCTAGAAATTGTTCATTTGTCTTTTTGTCAGTGTGTTTGGACTTATGTCATACCTTTGCAATACATAAGTCTGAATCTTTTGTACTCTTCCTTCATTTATGTTTTTCTGCAATCTTCCTTCATGCATTGCTTCTTAGAGAGAGCTTCTCTCACAAGCACAGTTTATCTGCCTCACTCTTCATCTGGGTGAGATACAGAGGGATAACTGAAGGGGGGAAATCCCTCCTTCTCCTCTGCTTTGAATTTTTGTTGTTGAGTATCGCATAGCCCTGCATGCAAAGGAGAGTTTACTAAATCTTTCCTAAAAATTGGTGTACTACATCCTTTACTAAAATCTACTGTTGCCATCCATTTATGTTCCTTCCTATGGATAACCCACGCTGTTTAAAGTCCAAAAGGGGGAAGACACTAATTTTTTAATCCCCACCTATGTTCCTAACAATTTTCTTTGTTTTCTTATCACTGCCTATGAGAAGATGAGGCCATCCCGGCACTCTGTCTCTTCAAATGCGTTGCATCCCCTGTTTCTGCATTTTTATACTCTTCACATGCTGAGAAAACTCTGCAAGTTCAGTTTATTCACAATGCCCTCTGTCATTTCTGACCTCTTCAGTCACCAAGGTGAAAGGCACAGGCCAACCTTTTCCTTTCAATCTCAAAAGTGGTACATCTTCTCAGTTCCACTTGCTCGGTACAACTCCCAGGCAATTAGCAAATGGTGCAAATATCTCCAATTTTTTGAACTCTGCGTATGCCCAGAGGTTGGAGGGACATAAAACATTCCTCATCCTCCCTTTTACTCATCCAAATGGCCTTCTTCTACAAACAAAAGAAAGGGGGAATGCACCCCCCCCCCCCACACACACACAAGGTTGTGAACTGGGACACATCTATTGTATTTGATTTGCTTGGAATCATTTAACTTCACTGTCTGATTATATTTCCAATACAGAAATAGTTTTCTCCATTGCTGTGACCCCCTGGTTTATCGACCTGAAGGAAAGGACACAGCAGCGTCAACTCCTACAGGTCCGGTGTGGATCCCTGATCAGTGTGTGAAACCATGGAAGGATGGCGTGGCACCAAGGAATGGAAAACTCGATCCCGAATTTCTCACTCAGCCTGCAGAACCCTCCACAGAATCGGGACTGAGCACCTCCTCAGAAACATCAAGTGACCTGGGGGCAGATTAAGGCCCTCTCTACTCAATCTACAAAGTTGCTACAGGAAAAGGACATGCCAAAGACACCAGAGAGCCTTTTGATAGCCGCATTCACTTGTTAAATGATAATGACGTATCCATTGTAATGTGTATTCTTTTAATGTGTACTTTTCCTCTTGGCATGGCTACAGTGACTTTACAAGATGGGATTCCAGGGCAAGACTGTGGGAACAAAATTCCTATATATATGGGACGTGCAAAATGTCTCTTGATTGGTAAATGAGACTAATTGTTGGATCTGCATGAATGTTCCCTCACATGCCAGAGAAAACTTTTAATACATGCTATTCCTTTTAATCAAGGGGTGGAAACAGCATCCCCGGATCCCTGGAACGCTACAAAAGAAAATGTTAACTATACCATTTTAGTCATTAGACTTCAAGAAATTGCAGCATATTGTTGAGAGTTCACTAACCATACTAAGAAAGCATCTGTTGAAGTTGGAAAGTATTCCTATTGTAACACGACATTTGTTCTTAACACCACTATTGAAAGCAGTAATACCTTTCTGAATGCCACTATAGTAGAGCACCTTCATAACTTTACTTAATAACTTGCCTTAATTTGCGGTTGCTGCTGCATGCAATGCTTGCCTGGTTTGCTCACGATATTTTGTCCAAGAATTCGGCCTTTCAAAAAAAAAGAAAGAAAAGAAAAGAAAAAGGAAAAAAAGGAGGAGATGTTGGGACAGTTGTTTTTCTCAGTGCTGGCAAACCACGCTGAGCGAGCAAACCTCAGCACATCACTCCAGTTGGGGAATGATTGTCTTATCAGTGGCTAGCAGACCACCCTTGGACAGGAGATCCGGCATGTAGGCAGGATAACATTGTTTGCAGCGGGAACTCATGAATTATCTACATGGTCAATCATGAGCCTTGCTTAAACCACGTGGTCAGAAGTAGACCCTAATCAGCAACTGTGGAGATCAATAAAAGGGAGCATCGCCAAAGCAGAGTGGTGCCTTCCCATCAACCTCATTCCTGACTGTGTGTCTTTCTTCATTGCCACAGGACTGGATCCAGGCGCTTTTGGAGGTCTCTCCCAACTCTACGAATCTGGGAAGATTTTGTCCGGCCGTCAGTACTGTAGGGTTCCCCCTCCATTGTGGGATCCTGAGTCTTCTCTGATCATCATTGGCGCATGAAATGGAGGCCTTGGCCAGGAGGTGGCCACTGGTCAGCCATTTTGTCTCCCAGCCACTGCCTCCCAAGGCTTCCTGGGGCCCGGGGCAAAGGATGGCCCTGGCTTCGTGGCAGAGGGGGGCACACAAGCCTGCTTTTGCTCGCACGGATGCGTTTCAGGGAGAAAGAGACGCCACATCCCTCAACCGGCAGATTGGGGTTCTGCAGTGAGGGGGGGGCCGCAAATAATGGCTCCCTTGGATCCCCTCCTGCGATTGGAAGAGACCCCAAAAAGGGCCCTGGTCCAGCCCACCCCTTCTTCTGCCATGCAGGAACTCTCCATCAGAGCCATGCAGAAACTCTCCATCAAAGCATCCCCAATTTTGACAGATTTCAGTCTTTTGGGATCCTTAATTCCTCTGGCGACTACTCTGCAGGCAGATAATAAACAATGAATTCTCAACAGGGTTCTGGGTCCTCTTGCCTTTCCTTCACTCCATCAAGCTAAGGATTTGTGCGAGGAATCCTAGCTGAACCCATCATCCACAACAATAATTTCCAGACCCAAAAGTCCCTCTGAATGTTGAGCTGGAATCTCTTTTCCTGCTGTTTTCATCCATTGCTCCATTGCATCTTCTCTGGAGCAGCAGAAAACAAGCTTGCTCCCTCTTCAATGTGGCACCCCTTCAAATACTTAAACAGGGCTATCATAGCACCCCTTAAACTCCAGCCAACCAGTTACAAATCCATGTAATAGTTGCCTTGTCTAGCCCACATTTTACAAGCTTGTGTATATACAGTGGTCCCCCGGGATATGAAGCCCCCGGGGAACGAAATCCCCGGGACCCGAAATGGCCGGGGCCGGAAAAACGGCCCCGGTCTACGAAAAAATAAGCAACCCGGGCCCTTTAAAACAGTGCGCTGTGCATCAGAAAATGCAGTCCCCTGGGTTGCGAAACACTTCCGGGTTACGAAAGT
Source organism: Urosaurus nigricauda (assembly GCA_034509955.1). Classification (NCBI taxonomy): domain Eukaryota; kingdom Metazoa; phylum Chordata; class Lepidosauria; order Squamata; family Phrynosomatidae; genus Urosaurus; species Urosaurus nigricauda. The sequence goes on from JAOEGL010000002.1 coordinate 1,088,958, forward strand.
AATCCCGGAACAGATTACTTTCGCAACCCGGGGGACCACTGTATATATATATAATAATCAATAATCCTATACTAAACTAATACATAATATATTTCCATAAGTCATCCTAATATCTAGCCTTACAGTACAATGCCTTATCAATATCTCATTTTTAACTTCATAAAGAATATTTATATATATAAAATATAGATCAAGGGGGGAAAAACCAAAAGTAAAAAGAGTCATTGTCCCATTAAAAAGATCTCCTTGGATATACAGAATCAATTCAGAACATTTTCACCAATATTGCACTATTAAACCCATTTCCATCTTGTCACACCATAAGTTAAGGTTGGTGACCATTTTTCCTCTATTCACTCTATATCTTTATTATTGAGGGAAGCAGTAAGTTTATCCATTTCTATCATTTCTGATATTTTTATCTATTGTTAGTATATCTTTAAATTTCCAATTCTGGGCTATAGTGAATCTCGCTGAGGGGATAAAATTTGAGTTGGGATTTTGTTTTAACATATTTAGAAGGTAAATTTCTGGTCTAAGTTCATATTTAATCTGGAAGATCTTTCCAATTATAGAATGTATTTGCTTCCAAAATTTAGTCAATTTCGGACAATCCCACCAAACCATGTTCCAATGGCTGAATGGTATTTTCAGTTTCATATATATATATATATATATATATATATATGAAGAACAGTTTATTTTTATGATTTGTTATAAAAAATAAAATGAAAATAAAAAATTGAAAAAACCCTGAGAATTTTACTATGCTCAGAAGCTGAAAATTATAGTAGCACTGAAATGTACTGAGAGCAAAGGTTGTTATTCCAGGTCAAATCCTGTTTTGGAATGTAAACCATTCTGGAATAATGGGCCCGGACTTTATTTATTTTCCAAAACAAAAGGAAATAAATACAGGACAGTCAGAGGCAGTAAAAGGAAAATATATAGATAGTAGTTTTACCCATGAGGGATATAGAGACATAAGGTTTGAAGATCCAATGAATGCAGTGTTTAATTCAAATGTAACAAACAAACAAACAAACAAACAAAGAGCTTCATTTATATACCGCTTCATAGATGAAAATGTGAATTGTATTTTTCTTTGTTCAAAGTTCTATAAGAAAATAGGTTCGCTTTAGAATCCCAGTAATTCGGATGAGTTTTTTCCTACAGGGAACAATGCTGCAGCAGAAAATAAACATATTAATTTTCCAATCGGCTCCCTGCTCTTTATAAAATAAAATTCTAGTTTTAAATTAATCTGCAACACTGGGAAGGAAAACCTTAAAAATGGAAGCAAATTCCAGCTGTGTTTGGTGTTAAGGTCTTTGGTGTGCCTTAAATATAAACTGATAAGTAAAAGTGGGAAAATGAGGAGGATTTGAACCATGTCAGCTCACCAAATGCCCCTCTTGCAGCCATTGCCATCTATGCCAACTGATGCCACGCATCATCTAAGCCCAGATTCCCCAATTCTCTATGGGTTACAGGGCTACTAATTGCACCTTTCCATGCAAACACGAGGAGCATTTGTCTGTTGGATTAAAAAGAAGAATTTCCTACCAGTTTAAGTTAATCTGGCTCTTCCTCTAGGAAATTACAAGTTAACTATCCAAAGAATCATAGAATCCTAGAGTTGGAAGAGACCACAAGGGCCATCCAGTCCAACCCCCCTCTGCCATGCAGGAACTCCCCATCAAAGCATCCCTGACAGATGGCCATCCAGCTCTGCTTAAGGAAGGAGACTCCACTACAATCTCCGAGGAAGGAGTGTTTTCCACCGTTGAACAGCCCTTAAAGCTGTCAGGAAGTTCCTCCTAATGTTGAGGTGGAATCTCTTTTCCTGCAGCTTGCATCTATTGTTCCGCGTTCTAGTCTCTGGAGCAGCAGAAAACAAGCTTGCTCCCTCCTCAATATGACACCCCTTCAAATATTTAAACAGGGCTATCATATCACCTCTTAACCTTCTCTTCTTGAGGCTAAACATCCCCAGCTCTCTAAGTCGTTCCTCATAGGGCTTCATGGTTTCCAGACCCTTCACCATCTTAGTTGCCCTCCTTTGGACACATGGCTCCAGTTTATCTGCATCTTTTTTTGAATTGTGGTGCCCAGAACTGGACACAGTGTTATTCCAGGTGGGGCCTGACCAAAGCAGAATAGAGTGGCTCTATTATTTCCCTTGATCTAGACGCTATACTTCTATTGATGCAGACTAAAATAGCATTGGCGGAGGCGGCGGCATCGGCAGGAGGAGGGAGCGCAGACGCCCAGGGACAGCCAGGACGGCCCACCCACCAACTGCTCCTCCCAGGGAGCTCCAGCAGCAGCGAGAAGGAGCATTGACATTTTAAAGTTTGTGGTTTATTCATGGGCTTTGTTGCTATCTCCTTTATTGTCAGCTGGTAATCTGCTTTCTGGGGTTTAGCGCAAGCAAGTGGCAATAGGGAGCGTTAGCTCCCTGGAACCATTCCTTCATTGGTGAACCTCTTCAACTTCAAAGAATCCGAAGGGATTAGAAGAAGAATGGGGGGGGAGCTAAAAGCACTGTCGAAGGTGCTTAATTGTTGGGGCTCGTGGGGGATTTCTAATCGTCCTCTGATTCATTACCTGCTTGAGAGCAGTGGGGATACAAGAACGTGAGTGAAATCAAACAGTAGCCATCACTAGTGAAGGTAACTTCGGTGGTCTCGCTTTGCAAATAACCTCTATCGCATCTAAAAGATTGATTATAGACTCTATACTTCTATCGAAATCAGAATATACTTTTTTCCGTTCTGCTTCAGGTCTAACCATGGTAAATTTCAAAGAAACTCAAGGAAAAATACAATGTGTATGTAAGATTGAACTAGCACTGATTTTCTACATGGACTTTATGTTCTCAGGTAGTTTACAATTGTAAGGTTTCTCCTCAATTCCATTTTTATTTTGATCACAATATATAAGGCAAGGAACAAGTCTGGAATCTACCGTTAACAGAATTGTGAATAGAAATCCTTAAGTTGTTTAAATTTATAATTTGGATAAAAGAGTTAAAGAAGATTTAGGATAAGTAGTTTCATACACAAACAGAATGGCCTCTGGGGTTAGATCCAAAAACCAAACACAGGGACAATACTCTGGTATGAGAAGAGATTCTGTTGAATATACTAGTAAACAAGACGTCAGTACTATTATACTAGAGGAATTACGGGACTTTAAAAAGGCATTTAAAAAGGAGATTAAGGAAGAACTGAAAGACTCTAGAGAAGAAATAAGATCAGATATGCATAAAGAAATAGAAAGCCTAGCGAGCAAAATCGATAGAATCACAGGGGATTTCTTAAAGATTTAAGAACAGAAGTCGATCAATTGGCCACACAAACCAAGGATTTAGACAAAAAGACAACCAATATAATGAATGAGCAACAAAATGGAAATATGAATATGTTAACTCATGAAATCAGATACAGGAAAAGATGCATAAAATTAAGAAGCCTCCCAGAGGTGGAGAATGAACAATTGTTGAAAAGGATAATCCCAGAATTGGCAGTCCATATAGATACCTCTGAGGAAATTTTAGATATGCAAACTGAAAAAATGTTCCGAATTAACTCTAGAATAGCAAAAGAGAAGAACCTAGATAGAGACATAGCGATCTGTTTTACTAATGCAAGAGTAAGAAACAAGATTTGTCAACATAATCTAGAGGAGAAACTCATAATAGAAGGTAAAGAGATTGAAGTATACAAAGATATACTTTTACAGATACTGAGAAAGAGATAGGAATATAAATTTCTTACACAAGCACTCTTCAAAAGCAACATGAAATTCAGGTGGGACAAAAGCGAAGGAGTTTTGTTTACATACGAACAGAAAAGATACAAAATAGATTCCGTGGACAGAGCAAAATATTTTTATAGGAGAGTTCTAGATAAAAGGAAAAAAATGGAAGAGGAACAAATAAAAGGAAAGAAAGTACAAGTAGAAGAACAAGTAACTAAAGATAAGAAACGAGATAAAGAGGATACAGAAAGTTTAAACACAGAGACAATAATCAAATGAAATTTAAGGTTTGTTCTTTTAATGTCCGGGGTTTGAATAAAGCATACAAGAGAAAACTTTTATTTCATTTTTTGGGGAAAAATTATTGTGATGTTGTGTGTTTACAGGAAACTAAAATAAAAGTGAAATAAAATACTTGAGAAATAATAGTTTAGGACATCTTTTCTCTTCCTTTGATAAAAAGAAAAGGCGTAGGGGTGTAGCAATATATGTCAATAAAAATATGAAGTAAAAGTTGTTTAAAGATGATAATGGTAGATATATAGCAATTCAAGTTAAAATACAGAATCGAAAATTAGATATTGTTGGTGTGTATGCTCCATTGGAGAAAAAGGATGAATATTTCAGAAAACTCAGACAAGAGTTAAATAAAGCTGATGGTGACTATATGATCATTGCAGGAGACTTCAATGGGGTTTTTAAACCAAGGAGAGATAGGAGATTAAAAAAAAAAGATTAAGAGTAATCAGGGTAAGCTCCCAACTAGCTGTTCAGATATGTTGAAAGAGTATCTCTTAACGGATGTATGGCCACATTTGTATGATAAAAAAGATGGATTTACATATTTTTCAGACTCAAACAACTCACTCTCGAGAATAGATATGTTTCTTGTATCGAAAAATCTATTAACTTTAATTCAAAAAATGGAAATTGCTCCAAGAGAGCTGTCAGACCAAATATGATAAAACTTATTTTAGAATTAGATGGAAATAAATCCTATGGCGGTTGGAGATTGAATGAAGAATTACTAGATGAAGAATCATTTGTAGATGAGTTAAGAAAAGAAATAAATTACTTTCATGTATTACAAAGATTACAAAGATTTCCAATTACCAGAAGGATAGAATGGATAAACCAATTACAGAAGAATGGATAACCCCGGAACTGATGGCTACACAGCAAAATTTTATAAAATCTTCAAAAAAGAACTTGTGAAAATTTTGTGTAGCAAATTTTGTGTAGCACATTTAACAAAGTAAAATGGGAAGGTAAACCAATGACGTGGAACAACGCTGATGTTGTAGTAATCCGTAAGGCAGGAAAAGAAAAGACAGATATAAAAAACTATAGGCCTGTTGCCCTACTAAATCATGATTACAAGATATTTACCTCGATAATTGCAAAAAGATTAAAAGTAATGCTAGCAGAAATTATTCATTAGGATCAGAGTGGCTTTTTGCCAGAAAGGCAAATAAGAAATAATATAATCATAGAATCATAGAATCATAGAATCGTAGAGTTGGAAGAGACCACTAGGGCCATCCAGTCCAACCCCCTGCCATGCAGGAAAACCAAATCAAAGCATCCCCGACAGATGGCCATCCAGCCTCTGTTTAAAGACCTCCAAGGAAGGAGACTCTATCACCTTCCGAGGAAGTGCATTCCACTGTCGAACAGCCCTTACTGTCAGGAAGTTCTTCCTAATGTTCAGGTGGAATCTCTTTTCCTGTATCTTGCATCCATTGTTCCGGGTCCTGTTCTCTGGAGCAGCAGAAAACAAGCTTGCTCCCTCCTCAATATGACATCCTTTCAAATATTTAAACAGGGCTATCATATCACCTCTTAACCTTCTTTTCTCCAGGCTAAACATCCCCAGCTCCCTAAGTCGTTCCTCATAGGGCATGGTTTCCAGACCCTTCACCATTTTTGTCGCCCTCCTTTGGACACGCTCCAGTTTCTCAATGTCCTTTCTGAATTGTGGCGCCCAGAACTGGACACAATACTCCAGGTGGGGCCTGACCAAAGCAGAATACAGTGGCACTATTACTTCTCTTGATCTAGACACTATACTTCTATTAATGCAGCCCAAAATAGCATTGGCCTTTTTAGCTGCCGCATCACACTGTTCACTCATGTTCAACTTGTGGTCTACTTGGACTCCTAGATCCCTTTCACACGTAGTTTCATTCAGCCAGGTGTCACCCATCTTATATCTGTGCTTTTTATTTTTCCGCCCTAAGTGCAATACCTTACATTTCTCTGTGTTGAATTTCATTTTGTTAGCTTTGGCCCAGCTTTCTAGTCTATTCAGGTCATTTTGAATCTTGATCCTGTCCTCTGGGGTATTAGCTATTTCCCCTAATTTGGTGTCATCTGCAAATTTGATAAGTATGCTCCCAATTCTGTCATCTAGGTCATTGATAAAGATGTTGAATAGCACTGGGCCCAGTACAGAACCCTGTGGGACCCCACTGGTCACTTCTCTCCAGGACGAAAAGGAACCATTGTTGAGCACCCTTTGAGTTCGGCCAGTCAACCAGTTACAAATCCATGTAACAGTTAACTTGTCTATCCCACATTTTGCAAGCTTGTTTGCAAGAATGTCATGGGGAACCTTGTCAAAGGCCTTACTGAAATCGAGGTATACTATATCCACAGCATTCCCTTTATCTACCAAACTCGTAATATTATCAAAAAAAGAGATCAGGTTCGTTTGGCATGACTTGTTTCTCTGAAACCCATGTTGACTTTTTGTGATTATGGCATTAGCCTCTAAATGTTCACAGACTCTCTGCTTTATGATCTGCTCCAGAATCTTTCCTAGAACTGATGTCAGGCTAACTGGACGATAATTGTTGGGATCCTCTTTTTTCCCCTTTTTGAAGATGGGGACAACGTTTGCCCTTCGCCAGTCTGCTGGGATCTCTCCTGTTCTCCAGGAGTTTTCAAATATGATTGCCAATGGCTCCGATATTACTTTTGCCAGTTCTTTTAATACCCTTGGATGGAGTTCATCTGGTCCCGGAGACTTAAATTCATTTAGATTAACAAGGTGTTCCTCTACTATCTCTTTACTTATTCTGTGCTGAAATCCCCCTATTCTGTTCTCTGCTCCATTATCCTCAGGTTGAGCACCCTTTGCCTTTTCTGAGAAGACTGAGGCAAAGAAGGTGTTGAGTAATTCTGCCTTTTCTCTATCTCCTGTTAGCATTTTGCCATCTTCTCCACGCAGTGGCCCTACCGTTTCCTTCTTCTTCCTCTTGCTGCGGACATATCCAAAAAAGCCCTTTTTATTGTTCTTAACCTCTCTAGCAAGCCTGAGTTCATTCTGCGCTTTAGCTTTTCTGACTTTACCCCTACACATGCCTGCTATTTCTTTGAATTCCTTTTTCGTGATTTCCCCCTTTTTCCATTTCTTATACATGTTCCGTTTCAAACTTAGCTCGGTTGAAAGTTCCTTAGTCATCCATCCTGGTTTCTTGAGACACCTCCCGTTTTTCTTTCTCACTGGAACTGTTTGAAATTGTGCCTTCAGTATCTCCCTTTTGAGAAAGTCCCATCCGTCCTGAACTCCTTTATCTTTTAGTATTTCTGACCATGGAATCGACTTCAATACTTCTCTAAGTTTACTGAAATCCGCTCTCCTAAAGTCTAGGATGCGTGTCTGACTCTGCCTGGCTTCTCCTTTCCACTGTATTACAAACTCCAGGAGAACATGGTCACTTCCACCTAATGATCCCACCACTTGCACCCCATTAACCAAGTCATCCTTGTTGGTTAGGATCAGATCTAAAATAGCTGACCCCCTTGTTGCCTCTTCCACTTTTTGGACCATGAAATTGTCTTCCAGGCAAGTGAGGAATTTGCTAGACCTTGAGGATTTTGCTGAGTTTGACTTCCAGCAAATATCAGGATAGTTGAAGTCGCCTATCACTACTACATCTCTCTTTTCTGACTGTGTGGTCATCTGTTCTAGAAAGATATCATCCAATTCCTCAGTCTGACTTGGGGGTCTGTAGTAGACTCCCACCGTAACACCCTTGTTGTTTCCCTCCCCTTTGATTCTTATCCAGATGCTCTCCACCTGGCTTCCATGATTGATGTCCAGGATCTCTTCAGTGGTGTAAATATCTCTGACATATAGTGCTATTCCTCCTCCTTTCCTGTTTGGCCTATTTCTCTTAATAAGGTTATACCCCTCTATTTCCACATTCCAATCATGAGACTCATCCCACCAGGTTTCAGTGATGCCTATTATATCATATTTGCTTTGTTGTACTAGGAGTTCGAGTTCATCTTGCTTATTTCCCATGCTCTGTGCATTAGTGTAGAGACATCGCAGACCATGGTTCCCTTTTACTTGCTGCCTGTGCAAGTTTTTTTGCTTCCCACTGTTGGGTCCTTGCACTGTTTGCCTTGTTTCCTCTATGTCAGTTTGACTATTTTCGCCATCCCTTTTGCCTTCCTTAATATTGTCTCCCTTCCCCTCGGAACTCAGTTTAAAGCTCTCCTGATCAAGTTCTTGAGACTGTTGGCAAAAACATTTCTTCCAACTGGCGTGAGATGCAACCCGTCTGTTGCAAGAAGTCCCTCCTCATGGAACCGCAGCCCATGATCCAAGAATCCAAATCCTTCTCGGCGGCACCATCTGCGAAGCCAGTTGTTCACATAAGAACCTTACTAAATATAATAGAGTATTATAATGTAAACAACGAAAGAAAATGTGCGCTAATTTTTTTAGACGCTGCAAAAGTGTTTGATAACATAAGTTGGCAGTTTATGATCAAAGTACTTAATAGAATGGGCTATGGAAACAACTTTTTAGCAAATGTTGAACAAATTTATACTCAACAGAAAGTACAAATTATAGTGAATGGTGAAAAGACGGACAGCATTGAGGTAGACAAAGGCACCAGACAGGGCTGTCCCTTGTCTCCACTTCTGTTTATTACCGTCCTGGAAGTCCTGAACAATTCAATAAGAGATAATAAAAAAATAAATAAAAGGGACCAAGATCAAAGGCTCTGAATTAAAATTAAAAGCTTACTCTGATGACTTAGTCATTTTTTGGGAGGATCCTTCAAGAAATATAGAATATCTCTTTGCAGAATTAAATGAATTCAGTAAGGTGGCAGGTTTTAAAATAAATAAAAGCAAGACTCAAATTATGACTAAAAATATGAATGAAAAAGAAAAAACAGAATTATCATCTAGGACTGGTATAACGATAGAAAGGAAGGTTAAGTATCTAGGAATCTGGCTTACGGATAGAAATATGAGTCTGTTTGAAAATAATTATAAGATTGTTTGGAAAAATATTGAAAAAGATTTGAGGTTGTGGAACAATTATAAATTACTTATAAATTACTTATAATCTTTCTTTGATGGGCAGAATCGCAGTAATTAAGATGAGTGTACTGTCAAGACTAATGTTTCTTTACATAAATCTTCCAATAATACCAAATGAAAAGATATTCAAAGATTGGGAAAAAAAGGTTTTCCAAATTCATTTGGAGGGGCAAAAAAGCAAGGAAACAATGGAAAACTTTGAAGAAAGACAAATCTTTAGGAGGATGTGCGTTGCCTGACTTGAAAACCTATTATAGAGCTTGTATTGTATTATGGCTACAGGAGTGAATAAAATTGTCAGATAAACACTTGTTAGATATATAATCATCTAATTTAAGGTTTGGTTGGCACGCATACCTCTGGTATACTAAAGAAATAGTAAACAGAGACTTTAATAATCATTCTGTGGAAAGACACCATTAAAAACTTGGAATATCTATAAAGATAAATTTTACCGCGGCCTACCATTACGGATGTCAGTACATAAGGCCTTCCTAGGCAGATGGGAGGGTGGGGGAAACTGGATCAGATATAAAGATGTATTAAGGATAAACCCGGAAGGAGAACGTGAAATGCGATCAATGGAAGGACTTACAGAAAGAGAAATCAAAATTAATTGTTTTGGACATTTACAAAGATTACAAAAATTTAATGAAAATAATAAGAATATGGGCATTGAACGAACTTGACGAACTATTCTGGGAAAAAAACAGAGGAAAAATTTCTAAAATTTATAAACTTTTATTAAGTAGAGAATCAGGACAGGAGACGGTCTCCCCATATATGATAAAATGGGCACAGGAATTAGGATGTAATATAGAGTTCGAAAATTGGGGAAACGCCTGGAATAAATCCAACAGATTTACAGCTTCACAAGACCTCAAGGAAAACTATATGAAAGTATCTAACAGGTGGTACTATACACCACTCAGAATTTCAAAAAAATATAGAATAAAAAAGTGTCAGTGTTGGAAGTGTTGGAAGTGTCAAAGAGATAAGGGTTCTTATCTCCATATGTGGTGGGCATGCCCGAAAGTCAACAAGTTTTGGTGTAAAATGCATGAAAAGATTCAAGAAATTTTTAAAATCAAATTTTCTTTTGTCCCGGAATTATATTTATTGAATATGACGTCTTTTTTGGGAAATGTAATAGAAAACAAATACTGGAGGGTCATTTTATATCTGATCACAACAGCTAGGATTCTTCTGGCAAGAAACTGGAAAAAAACAAAACAAAAACAGTTCCATCACTAGACGACTGGTTTCATAAGGTTATGGAAGTTAAGGAATTTGATAAATTAACGGCATCAATAAATAATAAACCTAAAAACAAGGTAATAAAGGAATGGGAACCTATTGAAAAGGATTGGTTTAAAAAATGTAATCTGAAAGAAGAACTAATTTGATACTATAAATCGGTAAGGATGAAGAGAAAAGAGAAGGGAAAACTGAAATAGAAACATAAAGTCGGGCATACGATGTATAGGGTTAAAATAAGGTGTACAGACAGCGAACAAGAAAATAGGATAGAATACTATCCATTATCTATTACTATTTACATATTTTTCAAGTAGAAACTTTAAGATGATATCATATGGGACTTTAAATGTTTGTCTGGTTAGAACATTAGAGGATGATATTTAAATGTGAAATAAAGATTGTTGGAGTGTTTTGTTTCTGTAGCAAGCTTGCAAATTTGGCTGATGCACTTGAAAAATGTTACTACATAATAATGTTTTCATTGTTGTTATGTGCTGTAATGTCTTAATTATATTTAATACAAATTAATATTAAAAAAAATAAAATACATTGGCCTTTTTAGCTGTCGCATCACACTGTTGACTCATGTTCAACTTATGGTCTACTTGGACTCCTAGATATTTTTTGCATGTAGTTTCATTCAGCCAGATGTTCCCCATCCTATATCTGTGCATTTCATTTTTCCTCCCTAAGTGCAGAACCTTACATTTCTCTGCGTTGAATTTCATTTTGTTAGCTTTGGCCCAGCTTTCTAGTCTATTCAGGTCATTTTGGATTTTGATCCTGTCTTCTGGAGTATTGGCTACTCTTCCTAATTTGGTGTCATCTGCAAATTTGATAAGTATGCCCCCAATTCTGTCATCCAAATCATTAATAAATAAAGTGGTCCCCCGGGTTACGAAGGTAATCCGTTCCGGGATTACCTTCGTAACCCGGAAGTCAATCGTAACCCGGGGGACCGCTTTAGTTAATGGACAGCGCGCCGGAAGCCTGCTGTTTTAAAGCGTCCAGGTTGCGATTTTTTTTTGCAACCCGGGGATTTTTTCGTTCGCCGGGGCCGTTTTTCCGGCCCCGGTGGTTTCGGGTCCCGGGGATTTCGTTCCCCGGGGGATTTGTTACCCGGGGGACCACTGTATATTGAATAGCACTGGGCCCAGGCCAGAACCCTGTGGGACCCCACTGGTCACTTCTTCCCAGGTTGAAAAGGAGCCATTGTTGAGCACCCTTTGAGTTCGGTCAGTCAACCAGTTACAAATCCATGTAACGGTTACCTTGTCTAGTCCACATTTTGCAAGCTTGTTTGCAAGAATGTCATGGGGAACCTTGTCAAAGGCCTTACTGAAATCAAGATATACTACATCCACAGCACTCCCTTCATCTACCAAACTGGTAATTTTATCAAAAAAAGAGATCAGATTTGTCTGGCAAGACTTGTTTCTCTGAAACCCATGTTGGCTTTTTGTGATTATGGAATTATCTTCTAGATATTCACAAACTCTCTGTTTAATAATCTTTCCTGGTATTGATGTCAGACTAACTGGACAATAATTGTTGGGATCCTCTTTTTTTCCCTTTTTGAAGATGGGGACAACGTTTGCCCTCCTCCAGTCTACTGGGACTTCTCCTGTTCTCCAGGAGTTCTCAAAGATTATTGCCAATGGTTCCGATATTACATTTGCCAGTTCTTTTAATACCCTTGGATGTAGTTCATCTGGTCCTGGAGACTTATATTCATTTAGATTAACCAGGTATTCCTGCACTATCTCTTTACTTATTCCATACTGAAATTCCCCTATTCTGTCTTCTGCTCCTTTATCCTTAGGTTGAGCACCCTTTGCCTTTTCTGAGAAGACTGAAGCAAAGAAGGTGTTGAGTAATTCTGCCTTTTCTCTGTCCCCTGTTAGCATTTTGCCATCTTCTGCACACAGTGGCCCTACCGTTTCCTTCCTCTTCCTTTTGGTAAGGACATACCCAAAAAAGCCCTTTTTATTGTTCTTAACCTCTCTAGCAAGCCTGAGTTCATTCTGCGCTTTAGCTTTTCTGACTTTACCTCTACATGTGCTGGCTATCTGTTTGAATTCCTCTTTGGTGATTTCCCCATGTTTCCATTTTTTTATACATGTTCTGTTTAAGGCTTATCTGAGTTGAAAGTTCCTTAGTCATCCATCCTGGCTTCTTGAGACATCTTCCATTTTTCTTCCTCATTGGAACTGTTTGAAATTGTGCCTTCAGTATCTCCTTTTTGAGAAACTCCCATCCGTCTTGAACTCCCTTCTCTTTTAGTATTCCTGACCATGGGATCAACCCCAGTATTTCTCTAAGTTTATTGAAATCAGCTCTCCTAAAGTCTAGAATGCGTGTCTGACTATGCCTGGCTTCCCCTTTCCGCTGTAGAACAAACTCCAGGAGAACATGGTCACTTCCCCCTGAGGATCCCACCACTTGAACCCCATCAACTAGGTCTTCCCTGTTGGTTAAGATCAGATCTAAAATAGCTGATCCCCTTGTTGCCTCTTCCACCTTTTGGACAATGAAATTATATTCGAGGCAAGTGAGGAATTTGCTCGACCTTGAGGATTTGGCTGAGTTTGACTTCCAGCAAATGTCAGGATAGTTGAAGTCCCCCATCACTACTAAATCTCTCCTTTCTGAGTGTGTGGTGATCTGTTCTAGAAAGGCATCATCCAATTCCTCCGTCTGACTTGGAGGTCTGTAGTAGACTCCCACAGTAACATCCCTGTTGTTTCCCTCTCCTTTAATTTTTATCCAGATGCTCTCCACTTGGCCTCCAGTACTGATGTCCTGGACCTCTTCACTGGTGTAAATATCCCTGACATATAACGCTATTCCTCCTCCTTTTCTGTTTGGCCTGTTTCTCTTAAAAAGGTTATATCCCTCTATTTCTACATTCCAGTCATGAGACTCATCCCACCAGGTTTCAGTGATGCCTATAATATTATATTTGCTTTGCTGTGCTAGGAGTTGAAGTTCATCCTGTTTATTTCCCATACTCTGTGCATTAGTGTAGAGACATCTAAGAACGTGTGTTCCCTTTACTTGCTGCCTGTGCAAATTTTTTTGCTTCCCACTGTTGGGTCCTTGCACTGTTTGCCTTGTTCCCTCTATGTCAGTTTGATTATTTCCTCCAGCCCTTTTGCCTTCCAGAATAATGTCTCCCTCCCCCATATAACTCAGTTTAAAGCCCTCCTGATCAGATTTTTGAGACTACTGGCAAAAATGTTTTTGCCAACTGGCGTGAGATGCAGCCCATCCCTTGCCAGAAGTCCCTCCTCATGGAACCGCAGCCCATGATCCAAGAATCCAAACTGTTCTTGGCGGCACCATCTACGGAGCCAGTTATTCACCTCTGCTATTTTCTTCTCCCTTCCTGGACCATGCCCTTCTACCGGGAGAAGAGATGATATGACAACCTGTGCATCCATCTCTTTCAGCTTCCTTCCCAGAGCCTCATAATCCCTTTTGATATTCTCAAGGCTGTGCCTTGCAGTATCATTGGTTCCCACATGAACCAAAAGAAAGGGATAAAGGTCAGTAGGCTTGACAAGTCTTGTCAGCCTCTCCGTCGAATCACGGATCTTTGCCCCAGGGAGACAGCACACCTCCCGAGACGTCTTGTCAGGCCCACAAACCACTGCTTCTGTACCCCTCAGCAAGGAGTCCCCCACGACCACAACACGCCTCCTCCGAGGCTTAGCAGTGGCTGTTCCCTTTGGTGCTATTCTTAGGCTGCCCTGCTCTGTCCCTGATGTCTGTCCCTGCTGCTTTTCCTCTTCATCTCTGGTAACAGAGAGAGATTCAAAGCGATTCTGTAGCTGCAAGCTGACAGAACGAACCGTGGTTTCCCTACTTCTGTGTGTGACATTCCTCCAACCATCTGCTTCTGTTGTGTGTGAAGTGACCTCTTCTTCCCCAGCAACTTTCTCTGTGTGTTTCCTGTCCAAGACCATCCGGTCCTTTCTGTTCAGGAGAACCTCCTGCTCTCTGTGATGCTGAAGTGTAGACACCTGGGCCTCCAACTGCTGAACTCTCTCTTCTAAGAGGGCTACCAACTTGCACTTGGTGCAGGTTAACTTCCCCACATCTATAGGCAAGAAGACAAACATCCCACAGGTGTTGCAGGTGACTGCAGCAGGTCCCTCAGTGTCCATAGTGAGAAGTCTTAAGGAGGTACTGAAACAAGACTGTGGGCTTCTCCTGATAAACACCAGTGTAAAGAATCCCTGTGTGGCTCTTAGTGAGCTCAGTCAACTGGGCCTATAGTTATCTAGAGAGCTCCTGGCTGCTAGCTCCTTCCAGAGGCACTTCCTCTGAATATCCACACCCCTGAAGGGGAAAGTGAACAGACAAATGTTAAAATTGAATAAGTTGCCTTCTAACACTGTGCCTAGGTAACCTTCACCTCTGTATTCACACCTCTCCTTCACTACTAAGAAAATAAAAATGAATTAGAAAGAAAAATTCACAGAGAATCACCAGGCTTCCCTTTGCAAGGGATCTCCCAGAATGGCTCTGCAAGCAGTTGTATAGAAAGAGGTTTTCTACTTCCTCCCCCTTGTGAGCCAAAGGAAATGGCCCCCTTTTAAATTTTAAGCTCTCACCCAATCCAAATAGATACAGAGAATCACCAGGCTTCCCTTTGCAAGGGATCTCCCAGAATGCTGCTTTTAATACATGCCATTCCTTTTAATGAAACTGGATGGAAACAACATCCCCAGATCCCCAGAATGCTACAAAAAGAAAAGGTTAACTATACCATTTTAGCCATTGGTAGCAGACTTCAAGAAGTTGCAGCTTATTGTTGGGAGTTCATTAACCATACTAGGAAGGCATCTGTAGAAGTTGGAAAATATCCCTATTGTAACACGACATTTGTTCTTAACTATTGACAGAAAGAATACCTTTCTGAATGCCACTATAGTCAAACACCTTCATAACTTTACCTCTTATGGCTGTGCATACCGACTGACTGGGTGTCCAGTGATGGTCAGTGGAGGGTGTCCAACAAGTACGACCACCGGAGGTCTCTCTTTATGTAATTTGGTAAGATCAATGGTCAAACAGCTAGCAGGAGGTGATAATCAATTAATGCATTAGGTAATGTTTGGATGTTATGTGGCAGGCGAGCATTTCAA
Organism: Urosaurus nigricauda; assembly: GCA_034509955.1. Lineage (NCBI taxonomy): Eukaryota > Metazoa > Chordata > Lepidosauria > Squamata > Phrynosomatidae > Urosaurus > Urosaurus nigricauda. Next base: position 1,104,485 of record JAOEGL010000002.1, read on the forward strand.
CGTATCCCTGCAAGGTGGTCCGGTCGTTGTACCTTGGGATATATTGCTCCCTCCGTAATGGTATCTGATTATCAACCTAAAGGACGGTTACAGAATCATAGAAATATGGATGTTCAAAATCCCATTACTCATTACACTGAAACCATGTTAGCAAGAGGTGTTATTCCTCCTTTAGGAGTAATGATGAATTATAGACATTTACATATCCTGTCAAATTGGATTACTGCTTATTTAATGCTACAATCAAATCCTTAAAATTGATAAATGAAGAAATGTCGCAAGTTTGAGACGTAGTTTTACAAAATCGTTATGCTTTGAATACTATTTTGGCGGTCAAGGGCGGTGTATGTGCTCTAATCCATTCACATTGTTGAATATGTATCGCTGATTATAAAGCAAATATTTCAGCCACAATTGAGCACATGGAAAACATGATTGCAGATAATCCAATTGGTTCCACTATTCCACAATCCCTGTGGGAACGATTATGGTCCTGGCTCCCAGATCTGGGATGGGTGCGACAAACAGTGCCCTTCGTTATATTAGTTATCATTGCCTTAATTTGCTGTTGCTGCTGCCAGATCTGAAGTTACGTATGCATACAAATTATTAAAAAATAAAGAATAAAATAAAAAAGGAGGACATGTGGAGATGGTTGCTTTCTCAGTGGCTGGCAAACCACGCTGAAGAGTGCAAACGTCAGCACAACGATCCTTAATGCTGAGACAGGCGATCCGGCACCTAGGCAAGATTACATTGTTTGCAGCAGGAATTCAGGAGCTATCCACAGGGTTCATCATGAGCCTGGTTTAACCACACTGTTGCAAGTAAACTTTAATCAATAACTGTGGATGCCAATAAAAGGGAACGTCCCCCAAAGCTGGGAGATGGGTGCCTTCCCATCAGTCTCATTCCTCCCTGAGCGTCTTTCTTCATCGCCATAACATTCCTCCTTTCCCTTCCTCCTCCTCCTCTTTCCTCCTGCATCATTGGTCTTCCACTCCTCTTCCTTTTCCTTCCTCCTCCTCTTCTCTGCTCTTCCTCCTCCTTTCCTTTCCTCCTCCTCCTCTTTCCTCACCTTCTCTGCTTACCTCCTCTTCCTCTTCCCCTCCATCAAGCTGCTTCCGCTCACCCTCCTTTTCCTTCCTTTTCCTCTTCTCTGCTCTTCCTCCTTTCCCTTCCTCCCCCTCTTCTTCCCCACATCCTCCATTTTCTCCTCCTCTTCTTCCTCCTCTTCACTGCTCTTCCTCATTCTCCTCCTCTTCCTCCTCTGCCAACGCCAGCCCTCCGTGCGGGCTTGCCATCTGCATATGTTCAAATCCGTGTATGGTGCGTCCACAGATATAGTGAATCTTTGGGGAATAATTGCCCATAGAGAATCATAGAATCACAAAGTTGGAAGAGACCCCAAGGGCCCTGATCCAGTCCAACCCCATTCTGCCATGCAGGAACTCCCAATCAAAGCATCCCCATTGACAGATGGCCATCCAGCCTCTGCTTAAAGACTTCCAAGGAAGGAATCATTGGGGAACAGTGGCCCAAAGGGAATCATTGGGGAATAGTTGCCCATAGGGAAACCAGTCTTGCCCATAGAGAATCATTGGGGAATACTTGCTCAGAGAATAACTATCCTTCCTGGAGGCTGGATGGCCATCTGTCAAAATGGGGATGCTTTGAATGGGATTTCCTGCATGTCAGAATGGGGTTGGACTGGATCAGGGCCCTTGGGGTCTCTTCCAACTCTGATTCTGGTAAATGAAAGGGACACATTGGTAAGGTGAAAACAAGATGTATTTTATCGGTACAGAGGATCCAGATAGGATCAAAGAAAGTAGAGGAAACTATACTGTGGGCCTAGAGGGGTCTGTGGGCCAGGTAGTCTCTCTGGCAGTGTACCCATCCCTCCATATTTGGGGCTTTGGTAGTTGCTGATTTGATTATTCATGGATTTCATTAATATGTCCTCTCTAGGAATATCTAGGTCCTCCAGTGCAACTCTGTGGTCAACTTTAACCAAAGATCGCACTGAAGGACCTAGAGATTCCTAGAGAGGACACGCTACTAGGCTTTTGTAGCTCCTCTAGCGTAGTTCTATGGTCAGTGTCTGTTGGCCGTTGACCACAGAGTTGCCCTGGAGGACCTAGAGATTCCTAGAGAGGAAATCCATGGCCAACTACCAAACGTAACTGCCAAGACCAACTGCCAACAGAATGTTTAAATTCCTCCGGCCAGCGCCTGATTGACTGATGTCCCTGGCTGGTTTTTGGCCGGCCTGTTGCTAATAAATCCCACATTTTACATTTCCCTTGGGACTCTTTATCACAACACTGGACACTTCTCACCAGGACAAAGGGGAGCCATTGGTGAAACTGAGAAATTGGGGGGCTGATGGCACATGACACCAAATGGCATCGACCCCCTCCCCCAAAAAACCTATGGTGCAATGGGCACACACACACACACAAACAATAGCTGGGGTAGGCCTTGATGTTCCTTTCTGATTTTATCTTCCAGTCCACTGGTTTGTGTTAAAGAGTCTGCCGACCCATCCAGCTCCCTCTCTGGAATTGGCTTCCAATTTGAGGATCTTTCTTTCTTTTCCAGAACCATGATTCCATATGAATGTAATTATTCCACCTGCGTAAAAGTGGACCAGGGGAACCTGGTGCAAGATTACTGTTCAAATGTCCTTTGATTCATCTGCAAAAGGCCAGCCAGCTCCACACGGACGGACCTGGACCCTAAGGGCACGAAGCCCCCAACCCACTCCCAGAGGTCATCTGGTATGGACAATTTAATGGACCCTGGTCAACGCAATTGACACTTGGCCAATTCAACTAATCCCTGAAATAGGAGAGTCCATTCCTTTTTATAGACAGAAACAAATGGGTCGGAAAAATGCAGAATGGCTGGTTAGTTATCTGTGCCTCGAAGCTGAAAGAGATGGATGCACAGGTTGTCATCTCATCTCTTCTCCCAGTAGAAGGGCATGGTCCAGGAAGGGAGAAGAAAATAGCAGAGGTGAATAACTGGCTCCGTAGATGGTGCCGCCAAGAACAGTTTGGATTCTTGGATCATGGGCTGCGGTTCCATGAGGAGGGACTTCTGGCAAAGGATGGGCTGCATCTCACGCCAGTTGGCAAAAACATTTTTGCCAGTAGTCTCAAAAATCTGATCAGGAGGGCTTTAAACTGAGTTATATGGGGGAGGGAGACATTATTCTGGAAGGCAAAAGGGCTGGAGGAAATAGTCCAACTGAAATAGAGGGAACAAGGCAAACAGTGCAAGGACCCAACAGTAGGAGGCAAAAAAATGTGCACAGACATCAAGCAAAGGGGACAGATTGTCTTCAATGTCTCTACACTAATGCACAGAGCATGGGAAATAAGAAAGATGAACTTGAAATCCTAGCACAACAAGGGAAATATGATATAATAGGCATCACTGAAACCTGGTGGGATGAGTCTCATGATTGGAATGTAGAAATATTATTATTATTATTATTATTATTATTATTATTAAACTTTATTTCTAAAGTGGTGTGATTATACTCAGCACTGTACAAAATTGGTAAAACTTAAGACATATACAAAAGCCTGCCAGATGCGTACACTCTATGATAGTAATAATTAGATAAAATTACAAAGGGAAGGAAAGACAAGTTAAAACATCAGCCAGAAAAGCAAGTCCCATCAAGCGATATCAGACAGCCAGATGACAATCACACATTCCCTGACAACGCTTCCCTGAACAATAAGGCTTTCAGCTCCACCTTAAAACTGGTTAGGGAAGTGATGAGACAAGTATGCAGAGGAAGAAGGCTCCAGGAATGAGGGGCAGCAAGAGAAAAGGGACGGATCCGGGAGGGGCAGAGGAAAACCTGGGTTGGGAGAGGAGACCTTGGTTACCAGAGCGGAGGGTACAAGTAGGGATGTAGGGGGAGAGAAGATCAGCTAGATAAGGAGGGGCCAGCCCATGCAGGGCTTTGAAGGTGAGTAACAAAAGTTTGTACCTGATGCGGAAAGGAAGAGGGAGCCAGTGAAGGGAAGACAACAGAGGGGAGACATGATCATAACGGCGAGCAAGTGAAATAATGCATGCAGCTGAATGCTGAACAGAAATTAATTGGTGGAGGTGAGAGAGAGGAAGCCCAGCCAGGAGAAGATTACAGTAGTCTAGTCGTGAGACTACTAGGGCGTGGACCAGTGTTTTTGCGGTAGAAACTGAGAGATATGGACGGATTTTGGCAATATTATAGAGAAAAAATCTACAGACCTTGGCTGTGGTCTGGATCTGGGGAATAAATGACAAAGAGGAGTAAAATATGAAACCAAGACCGCGGGCTTCCTGGACCGGCTGAATAGAGATGTTATTGACAGAAATAGAAAAGGAGTAATGGAGGGTGGGCTTAGGCGGGGAAACCAGAAGCTCGGTCTTAGACATATTTAGCTTCAGACGCTGATGGTGCATCCACTGGTAGACAGCTGTTAAACAGGATGACATTTGCTGTTCTAATTCCGGCGAAAGATTAGGAGTAGAAAGGTACAGCTGGGTGTCATCAGCGTACAGATGGTAGGAGAAACCAAAGGAACTGATTAGTCTGCCAAGGGAGAGTGTGTATAAAGAAAACAATAGGGGACCCAAAACAGAGCCCTGAGGAACTCCAACAGATAAGGGGACAAAGGACGAGGTCCGACCACCCGAGACCACTGAAAAAGATCTGTCTGACAAGTAAGATGAGAACCAGTCGAGAACAAGGCCCGAGAAACCAAGGTCAGAGAGTAAGTCTATCAGGAGACAGTGGTCCACGGTGTCGAAGGCCGCAGACAAATCAAGAAGAACAAGGATAGAATAAAGGCCATTTGCCTTGGCCTGCAAGAGATCATTCAAGATCTTAGTGAGGGCTGTCTCTGTGGAGTGCCATGGGTGAAAACCAGACTGGAAAGGATCCAGACTGGAGTTGGTTTTGAGAAACTCAAGACAGTGTGAATAGACAACTCGTTCCAACACCTTAGAAAGGAAAGGAAGAAGAGAGATTGGAGGATAGCTAGCCAGGGAAGAAGGGTCGAGAGAGGGTTTTTTCAGAATAGGGGAGACTAAGGCATGTTTGAAGACCAAAGCTAAGAAACCCGAAGAGAGGGAGAGATTAAAGAGATGGAGGAGGGAGGGTAACAAATAGGGGGCTATAGAGATTAGAAGAGGAGAAGGAATTGGGTCAAGAGAACAGGTGGTAGGTTTGGATGAGTTCAGTAGCGAAGAGAGTTCTTCCAGGGAAACTGGAGGAAAGACAGAGAATTTGTTAATAGAAGGAGTGAGAAGATTGACGGTAGGAGCCAAATCGGGAGGAGTTAGCTCAGAATGAATAGAGGTGATTTTTGTAATGAAAAAATTGGCAAAGTCGGAGGGTGAAAATAATGGAGAGACGGAGGGAAGAGAGGGTTTTAATAGTGTGTTGAAACCGGAGAACAGGCGCTGCGGGCATCTCTCGTTGGCGCAGATCAATGATTTAAAATAGTTTTCTTTTGCCATCGACAGAGCGCATGAAAAGGATAAAAGAATGAATTTATAATGGATAAAGTTGGCCCACTCCCTGGATCTTCTCCAGAGACGTTCGGCTGCTCGGGAGCAGGACTAGAGAAATCTAACAGTAGGAGTGATCCAGGGCTGAGGCCTAGTCGTAGAGGAAGAGGAGGACACGCGCGTAGAAACAGGGGTAAGGCTGTCGAGAGTTGAGGAAAGGGTCGAGTTCAATAAGGACATAGCTGAGTCAGCGGAGTCCCCAAGATTAAGAGAAGCAAGGGATGAATCCAGGATCTGAGTGAGATGGTTGAGGTTATGAGAATGAAGATTGCGGAACTGGCGGGAGACGGTGTGAAGGGGAGGAAGGATATAGGTAAGAGTAAAGGAAAGTAAGTGATGGTCAGATAGAGGAAAATCGGAAGCCAAGTAATCAGACACGACACACTTGGAGGGGAGAACTAGGTCGAGGCAGAGGGAATGGGTTGGAGAGTTGGAATGTGGTTGGAGGCCAAAAGAATCTAAAAGAGAGGTGAAGCAAGAGGTTGAGGTATTCTTGGGATCGTCGAGGTGGATGTTAAAGTCACCTAAGATCAGGGAGGGGACTGTATCTGAGAGAAAGAATGTCAACCAAGACTCAAAATCTGTAAAAAAAATTGAGAAGCTGAACCAGGAGGACGGTAGATGATGGCAATCTGGAGTTGCAGAGGAAAAAAGAGTCTAATAGAGTGTAGTTCAAATGAGGAGAAAGAATAGCTGGAGGGAGGAGAAAGAACCTGAAACTGGCAAGACTTAGATAGCAAGATGCCGACCCCTCCTCCGCGACCCTCAGGGCGGCCAGTATGGGTAAAGGAAAGACCGTCAAAAGAAAGGGCAGCAGAGGTAACAGTATCATGGGCTGGAAGCCAGGTTTCAGTGAGGGCGAGAAGATTAAAAGGAAGTGACAGAAAAAGATCATGGATCGCTGTAGCTTTTGGGGCAGCGGAGCAGCAGTTCCAGAGAGCGCAAGAGAATGGGAGTTGGGAGATAGGGAGGGGGCGAATAGGGATGAGATAGGGAGAAGGAGAGGTCCGGGGAGCCATGGGGAGGGAGGTTTGGGTGACAGACAGATGGCAGGAGGAAATGTGGAAAGGAGAAAAGCAGAAAAATAAAGATACAGTCCGACAGTGCTTGATGGAATGGACTGGCAATCCCAAGACATAAGGGAGTTGAGAGAGAACAAAGGGTAACATGGGGGCCTCCAGACGTCCCAGGTTCAAAGGTGGCAGAGGGAGGGAAGGCTGAGGGGACGCTGTCTGTTGTCCCGAGTATTGCTCCAGCTCCGCCCTTCTCCCTGCCAGGTTGAAGGTGTTGCTGCTGCTTCCAAAGAGTCCCAAAGCAGTGGGAAGAGGGAGGGAAGGTCGGCGTCCAGGAAAGGTTCCTCTCAGGTGGCAAGCTGACTGTTGTTTAAATAGAGGGAAATAGAGGGATATAATCTTTTTAAGAGAAACAGGCCTGACAGGAAAGGAGGAGGAATAGCGTTATATGTCAGGGATATTTACACCAGTGAAGAGATCCAGGACATCAATACTGGAAACCAAGTGGAGAGTGTCTGGATAAAAATTAAAGGAGAGGGAAACAACAGGGATGTTACTGTGGGAGTCTACTACAGACCTCCAAGTCAGACGGAGGAATTGGATGATGCCTTTATTTTTTTAAAAAATAATCTTTATTTATATATCATTAAAAACATACATACATCCATGTAAATCAGATATATATTAAAGAAACATATTCCATTATCTTTTTCACAACACTTCCTTACTTTAAGAAAAACACATTATCTCACATTTTTATAAGCTTTTCTTCCTATTGAAGGGAAAAATAAGAAAAACTGTAACATTTATTCTCTAATTTTTTTAAAAACACTATTCTAGCATTTTCTCTCTAACTCTTAAATATTCCCCCATTTTTGTAAAAATGAAATGCACAAATATAGGATGGGGGACAACTGGCTGAATGAAACTATGTGTGAAAGGGATCTAGGAGTTCAAGTAGACCATAAGTTGAACATGAGTCTACAGTGCGATGCGGCAGCTAAAAAGGCCAACGCCATTCTAGGCTGCATCAATAGAAGTATAGCATCTAGATCAAGGGAAGTAATAGTGCCACTCTATTCTGCTTTGGTCAGGTCTCACCTGGAATACTGTGTTCAGTTCTGGGGACCACAATTCAAAAAGGATGTGGAGAAACTGGAGCGGGTCCAAAGGAGGGCGACTAAGATGGTGAAGGGACTGGAAACCATGATGCCCTATGAGGACCACCTTAGGGAACTGGGGATGTTTAGCCTGGAGAAGAGAAGGTTAAGAGGTGATATGATAGCCCTGTTTAAATACTTGAGGGGATGTCATATTGAGGAGGGAGCAAGCTTGTTTTCTGCTGCTGCAGAGACTAGAACACGGAACAATGGATGCAAGCTGCAGGAAAAGAGATTCCACCTCAACATTAGGAGGACCTTCCTGACAGTAAGGGCTGTTCGACAGTGGAACACACTCCCTTGGAGATTTTGGTGGAGTCTCCTTCCTTGGAGGTCTTTAAGCAGAGGCTGGATGGCCATCTCTCGAGGATGCTTTGACTGGGAGTTCCTGCATGGCAAGGGGTTGGACTGGATGGCCCTTGTGGTCTCTTCCAACTCTATGATTCTATGATTCTAAGTCCTCCTTTGGCATATGGGGGTACATGCATATAGATCCAATAATTAGTGTTTTTTAATCTTATTGCATCTTACTGCGACGGTCATGGATTGGATGAGGGAAAACAAAGTGAAACTCAATCCAGACAAAACGTAGGTACTCACTGTTACAGGCCCAAAACCAGGTTTGGGAATACAATCCCCAGTCCCCAATGGAGTCACACTCTCCTCAAAGGACTCTGTTCGCAGTCTGGGGGTGCTCCTTGACCCATTAATTCACATGACTAGTCAGGTGAATGTGATGGTCAGGAGTGCCTGTTACCAGCTTCGGTGATCCACCAGCTGCACCCTTTCCTGGATCTGGAAACTGATACATGCTCTGGTGGTAATCTCACGTTTGGACTGCTGTAATGCGCTCTACATGGGGCTATCCTTGTACCTAACCCAGAAACTACAACTGGTTCAGAACATGGTAGCCAGACTTATTACAGGTACCTGTAAGAGAGAACATACGGCACTTGTGCTTAAATCTCTCCACTGGCTGCCGATTAGTTTCCGGGCCCAGTACAAAGCGTTGGTTTTAACCTTTAAAGCCCTACATGGCTTGAGTCCATCTTATCTCAGGGACCGCCTCTCCCCATATGAACCCCCTCCGCACGCTTCGGTCCTCTGGGAGGAATCTGCTACATCCCATGAAGACCAGGCTGGCGCAGACCTCCCAGAGGGCCTTTTCAGCTATCACCCCCAAGCTGTGGAATGGCCTGCTGGATGAGATGCGTCTTATTCCATCTATTGTTGGCCTCAAGAAAGTCCTAAATACACACCTCTTCCGGCAGGCCTTCCCAGAAAACGTTTAACATCTACCTGCTCCAAATCTTGGTCAGTTTCTAGTCTTATCCTTTTATACACCATTTTGTTCTGGAGAAAAAGCCTTTGTAGTCTGATGCTCAATGCCATGATCTTTCAAAAATTCATGAAATTCAGCATTGACAAATTCAGTGATGTTATCTTCGGTTTGTAGCCACATTTGTTAAGAGACTCTACTAAAGTTTTCTTTGAATTTCTGAATCACTTGACTCTTGTCACTGAGAAGATAAGTCTGTGTATCTGCTGGAATCATCAATAATAGTCATAAAATCAAGAGTTTCCTCCTCCTGACTTTTCATTCATCGGACAAGAAAAATCAGCCTAAAGAAGATCCAATGCCTTGTTGGGATGTCTCTCAGTAAATGGAGGATGTGAGGCTCTGGTGGCCTTTGCTTTCACACATTCTACGCATCTTTCATTGTTCTGAACGTGCTTTGAATTTAGAATCTCTTTCAAGCTCTTGATTTGCCAGCCTCTTAATATTTTCAACTATTCAATGAGCTAATCTTTGATGCCATAAAGTTGAACAGTCTCTGCGATTACATCTGGTCACACCGTTCACAGGTGAATGTAAAATCTGCACCTGGAATCTCCTCATTTCTCTCCCCATTCCTGCCTGCTTGGCCTGATATGCAGCCTGATGAGCCATTTTGTAAAACTCTCAAGATGGCTCCCACTATCGAAAACATTCCCTTTGGTCCCAACAGAGGCTTTTAAAAGTTTGTTCAGGAAATAGAAGAAATGGTCGACAGACCTTCAGAGCTGACATCTAGGGCCCTGCTGGCTGAAAATGAGTTCTCCCCTGTGTGGGTCCTGTGATGTTTGTTTAGATGCCCACTCTGACTGAAGCTCTTTCCACATTCCAAGCATTTAAAGGGCTTCTCCCTCATGTGGGCCCTGTGATGTCTCTTTAGATTTCCACTCTCAATAAAGCTCTTTCCACATACCATGCATTTATATGGCTTCTCTCCAGTGTGCATCATTTGATGTCTCTTTAGACTTTCACTGAAACTGAACCTCTTTCCACATTTCATGCATTTGAATGGCTTCTCTCCTGTGTGGGTCCTGTGATGTCTGGTTAGATATTCACTCCGACTGAGGCTCTGTCCACATTCCATGCATTTGAATGGTTTCTCTCCTGTGTGGGCCCTTTGATGTTTGTTTAGATGTGGTGAGGACGAGGGTGAACCCTGAACCTCCACCACCACCACCAATGCCACGTTTCTATGATGACAGCACTCTGGGCTTTTACATCCCCCTGCTGCCACCAAATTAATATGTGTGATGCTCTTCTCCACCACTGCCTATCTTTACTGAGGCTTGGTTAACTTTAGTAGCGTGCCACAAGATTTCACAGAGGCCAAGTTGTAATAAAATAATAATGAAGTTTATTAACAAAACATCAATGTGATTGGTAAACTGCTTTCAAGGCTTTTGCATTTCTTTTCTTCTTAGTTACGTTCCTACAGTTACATGAACACAATACTTCAGCCCTAAGGCAATTCAGTTTAACTCCACTGGCTTACAACTCAAGCCTAATCAGTCCCTTCTTCTGGACTCTACGTAGACCCTGCCTGGCCTAAAACCTAACCTACACCTATCCCAATCAGGAACCTAGAGAGCCCACCCTCTGTGGTGTCTCCCTTTCCCCAGCCAAACTTCAACAAAAGCAAAACCCAACAAAGACCCCTGTCTCCCTCTACTCAGGCTCTTATATAGCCTTGTCCAGCCAGCTCCTAATTGGCTGGACGCTTGGTGTTCTGTGATTGGCCGTTGCTGTCTCCAGGGTCTGTTGTTTCTGGGTCTCCAGCCAGCTTCTAATTGGCTGGTCACCCGGTGCCCGTTGATTGGCTATCTCTGTCTCCGGGGTGTGCTGTCTCTGGGGCTTTTCCATTACACACCTCCCCCCTTTCCCAGTGTATTAACGCACATGACCTAACGGTTATGTGTGTTAATACAACATCATGTACCAACATATACTTACCACATTTTCCCATCTTTAACAATAGCTATACAAACTTTATACATATACACATTACCTTTATATATACATAATCACATCATTATCATAATTGATGAATCTGTTTACTCCTCAAACTGTCTCGAGAGACCATCTGCAACGACATTTTCTTTACCTTTGACATATTGGATGGAATAATCAAAGTCCTTCAAGATCACTCCACCCCAGTAACTTACTGTTGTTACCCCATGTCATCAATGTAAGCTTTTACACATTGCTTCAACTCTGTTACTAATCCTGGTACTTCTGAAAATATGCCTTTGAATTTAACTAGTACCTGCATTACTTTCTCTCGCTGTTGAGGAGTAAGAGAAGAGTCAAGAGTAATCTCCTGAACCTTTTCTTTCCCCACATTCTCCAATGTCCACTCAGGAATAGCAATCCCTTCATCTTCCACCTCTCTAACCGCATACAACACAAAATTTTCTCTCCTATGATAGGGTTTCAACATATTCACATGAACCATTTTACATCCTCCATCATCTCCCAAGTCCACTATATAGTTTACATCATTAATTCTCTCAGTCACTGGAACTGGCCCCATCCAGGCATACTGAAGCTTGTTCCCTCTCGTTGGTCTCAGAAGCAACACTTCATCTCCTGGCACGAAACTTCGCTCTCTGGCCTTTTTGTCGTACCACGTCTTTTGTCGACTCTGGGATCCTCTCAAGTTCTCTCCAGCAATTCGTATGACTCGCCTCAAGGATGTCATCAGGTCTTGGACATACGTCACCACGTCTTCAGGTCCTCTTTCATCTGGAACTTCCCAGCCATAACGAATGAGATCCAAAGGTCCTTTCACTTTGCGTCCAAACAGCAACTCGAATGGACTGAATCCCAAACTTTCCTGGGGAACTTCCCGATATGCGAACAACAAGTGTTGCAACTTGGTGTCCCAATCTCTTTGGTTTTCTTGAACGTAGGACTTAATCATGTGGATCAATGTCCCATTAAATTTTTCCAGTAAGCCATTACTTTGTGGGTGATAGGCGGTCGTGGTTGAATGTTTAATTCCGCAAACCTCCCATAGCTTCTGCATTAACTTAGAAGTAAATGAACTTCCTAAATGAGACACTATCTCGTTAGGAAATCCCAATCTACAAAAGATATTGATTAGGGCATTTGCCACCGTCATTGTCTCCATGTTTCTCAAGGCAACTGCTTCAGGATATCTGGTAGCATAGTCTATCAGAGTCAGAATGTATTTGTTACCTCTCTGCGTTGCTTGAGGTAATGGACCCACAATATCTATGCCTATCTTTTGAAATGGTTGTGATATCACTGGTAATGGACAAAGCTTTGCTTTGGTCTTATCTCGGCCCGTGCCAACTTTCTGACAAGTGTCACAGGACTGACAATAGTGTTTAATATCTTGTCCCATCCTTGGCCAATAAAAATTTGCAGCGATTCTTCCGGTGGTCTTCTTAATTCCCAGGTGCCCTCCAAACGAACTAGAATGTCCCATTTCTAAAATCTGGCTCCTGTATTTTCTCGGAATCACCAACTGTCTTTGGATTTCCTTTTGAGTACTATACTTGTCCTTTAAAACCTCTCTATATAGGTTATCATTGATGATTCTAAATCTGTGAGGGTGTTCTTTACTCAGCTCTAGGTTAGCTTCATTGTTTACCACATCGAACAAGAACTTTAGGCTTTCATCTTGCCTTTGTTCCTGAGCAAATTCACAGTCTCTACTAATTTTAATCTCTCCAGACTTTTTCTCTGAGGAGGTATCTATTATTTCCCTCTCATTTTTATTCATCTCCTTTTCTTCTTGTCCTCTCTCTGGTGGTATATTGACCTGCTCTAGAGATTTCTTCTCCCCTTGTTGTCAAGTAACTACACTCGCAAACTTAAAATACCTATTCAGGTCATTTCCAATCAGACAAGGGAATGGAATGTCATCCCAAACTGCAAATTTCCATTGAAGATTTTGTCCTCTGAATGTAATATCTAATTTGCATACTGGGGCTTTAAATGCTGGTCCCCCTAAGCCTTTTAACAACATGTTTTCATCTGGGCATAAATCCTGAGGTCTTACTAAGTGTGATTTAACAATACACACTTCAGCCCCCGAATCACGAAAACCCCACACCCAGGACTTGTTTATTTTTATTAATTCCCTGTGTTCTTCAGTTTCTAACTCATAAGGCAGATTCATTACGAACAGGCAAGGCCTGGCTGCTCTAACGTCAGACATTGTATCCACTGCTGCTGTTTCCATGGCAACTCCCGCCTCAGTCTGCTCTGTTGTTTGGGCTGGCTGCACACAGAATACTGATTTTAAGGTAGGCCTTGATTCTCTTCCATGGATTTTGGGACAATTATATCTGAGGTGACCAGATTCTCCACACTCATAACAGCTCCTAGGACTGGTTTTAAGTTGTTCCTTAACCCCACTGTCTCTTTTAGTTGTCCCACGGTCACACTCTCTCAGCCCAAAGCCTTTTCTCTCAACTCTATCTTGCTTCTCATGTTGCCAGGGTTTGAATTCTTTACTGCTGCTCTTATTTGATGAAGTATGCCAATCTTTAGGATTTCTTTTCTCATTTCCCTGAGACTTTCCTTCAAATCTGGTAGGTTTTCGCCCATCTTCCCTGATTAGAGCTATTGCATCCAGCATTTTATCTGCCTCGGCCACTGTTTTTGGCTGTCGGTCTTGTACTAGCCATCTGTATTCTTGAGGGATCACATTAAAAAATTGCTCTAGTCCTATCAGACTCTGTAGCTCTTCCTTTGTTGTAATCTTAGCACCCTCAATCCAGCTTTTTAAAAGATTGTCTAGTCTGGCTCCCAACTGACAAAATGACTCATTCCCTTCTCTCTTAATAGCTCTGAATCTTCGGCGATGGTGCTCTGGTGTCAGGCCAAACCTCTGCCTCACTAATTCCTTAAATAAAATATAATCCTGGGCTTCTTCTGCCCTCATTTCGGCATAAACTTCTGTGAGACCCCCACTAATTTGTGATCTGAGGTAACTCATTCTATCTTCCTCTTTTATTTTCCACTCTAAGCAGGTTCTTTCAAAATTAACGAAGAAGGCTTCAATGTTGTCCCCTTTATAATATTGGGGAAACCTCTTCATATCAATTTGAGGTATCCTGTTTCCCTCAGAAACTACGTGGGATAAAGGAATTCCCTGATCCATACCCCTCATTCTTATCTGGCACTCCATGTCTTTCTCTCTTAAAAGCCTCTCATTTTCCATTCTGGCCAATTCAAGTTCTTATGCTATTCGACTTTCTTTCAAAATCCTGTCCTGTTCTTTTTCTTTCAAAATCCTATCCTGTTCTTTTTCTTTCAAAAGCCTTTCATTTTCTTTCTCTATCTTGGCCAACTCTATTTCTTTTTTCATTTGCAGTTCCTGTTTAATCCTCCACATTTCTAAACTCTGTGTAGGCTCAGACACATCCGTGTCAACACTAGCCATCATCTCCTCTGTAATCTCTCTTTCTTCACTCATTTCAACTGCTGCTGGGGTCTTAACTCTTTTAGGAGGCATGTTAGCAGTACTTCCTTACAAATACCCAAACTGATACCTCAGGAAATACTTTTACTTTAAGTTTGCCTCACTAATCCCCAAGAAACCACTTGGCTCTCCAAATAGATTTAGTGATTCCCTACTTTACCAAGACGCATACCTCGGGAATCACTGCAATTCTACTTTGCCTCAGTAAATATGGAGATTTTACTCAGTTCTCAGTCAAACCTGTGATTCCTTACTTTACCCAAGCTGTCATACCTCAGGAATCACATTGACTTGACTGTGCCTTTGTCACAACTAAAGATCTTATGTAATTTTCAAAGTCAGGGCAGTGATTCTCTACTTTACCCAAGCGTATACCTCAAGAATCACCGTTTCTCTGACTTTATCTTTAACTACTAGTCTCTTACTATTACCCAAGGCTGCTACCTCAGAGACTAGTGTTAAATTAGATGTGGCGTGGTCAGGTTCCAAGTAATCTCCTACCAATTACCCTTTGCTGATACCTCGGAGATTACTTTCCTGCCTTACGCCAAAACAACTATGGGTGTCTGGTATTTCGCACTCAGACCCCAAACTCCTAGCACAGCTCTGGCAACTGGACTTTTCGGATCCCGACGCTGCCGCCAATTTTATTATGTGGTGAGGACGAGGGTGAACCCTGAACCTCCACCACCACCACCAATGCCACATTTCTATGATGACAGCACTCTGGGCTTTTACATCCCCCTGCTGCCACCAAATTAATATGTGTGATGCTCTTCTCCACCACTGCCTATCTTTACTGAGGCTTGGTTAACTTTAGTAGCGTGCCACAAGATTTCACAGAGGCCAAGTTGTAATAAAATAATAATGAAGTTTATTAACAAAACATCAATGTGATTGGTAAACTGCTTTCAAGGCTTTTGCATTTCTTTTCTTCTTAGTTACGTTCCTACAGTTACATGAACACAATACTTCAGCCCTAAGGCAATTCAGTTTAACTCCACTGGCTTACAACTCAAGCCTAATCAGTCCCTTCTTCTGGACTCTACGTAGACCCTGCCTGGCCTAAAACCTAACCTACACCTATCCCAATCAGGAACCTAGAGAGCCCACCCTCTGTGGTGTCTCCCTTTCCCCAGCCAAACTTCAACAAAAGCAAAACCCAACAAAGACCCCTGTCTCCCTCTACTCAGGCTCTTATATAGCCTTGTCCAGCCAGCTCCTAATTGGCTGGACGCTTGGTGTTCTGTGATTGGCCGTTGCTGTCTCCAGGGTCTGTTGTTTCTGGGTCTCCAGCCAGCTTCTAATTGGCTGGTCACCCGGTGCCCGTTGATTGGCTATCTCTGTCTCCGGGGTGTGCTGTCTCTGGGGCTTTTCCATTACATATGGGTCCTGTGATGTCTGGTTAGATATTCACTCCGACTGAGGCTCTGTCCACATTCCATGCATTTGAATGGTTTCTCTCCTGTGTGGGCCCTTTGATGTTTGTTTAGATTTCCACTCTGACTGAATCTCTGCCCACATTCCATGCATTTATATGGCTTCTCCTCTATGTGCATCCTGTGGTGTCTGTTTAGACTTCCACTCCAACTGAAGTTCTTTCCACATTCCATGCACTCAAATGGCTTCTCTCCTGTGTGGGTCCTGTGATGATTGTTTAGGGTTTCACTCTGACTGAAGCTCTGTCCACATTCCATGCATTTGAATGGCTTCTCTCCTGTGTGGATCCTGTGATGTTTGTTTAGATTTCCATTCTGACTGAAGCTCTTTCCACATTCCATGCATTTGAATGGCTTCTCTCCTGTGTGGGTCCTTCGATTTCTGTTTAGATATCTGACACTGAATCTCTGTCCACATTCCATGTATCTGAATAGCTTCTCCCCTTTATGGGTCCTTTGATGTCTGTTTAGTTGTCCACTCCAACTGAATCTCTTTCCACACTCCATGCATTTGAATGGTTTCTCTCCTGTGTGGGTCCTTTGATGTGAGTTTAGATGTCCACTCCGACTGAAGCTCTTTCCACACTCCATGCATTTATATGGTTTCTCTCCTGTGTGGGTCCTTTGATGTGAGTTTAGATTTCCACTCTGACTGAAGCTCTTTCCACACTCCATGCATTTGAATGGTTTCTCTCCTGTGTGGGTCCTTTGATGTGAGTTTAGATCTCCATTCCAACTGAAGCTCTTTCCACATTTCATGCATTTGAATGGCTTCTCTCCTGTGTGGGTCCTTTGATGTTTGTTTAGACTTCCCTTCTGACTGAAGCTCTTTCCACATTCCATGCATTTGAATGGCTTCTCTCCTGTGTGGATCCTTAGATGTGAGTTTAGAGTTCCACTCTGACTGAAGCTCTGTCCACATTCCATGCATTTGAATGGCTTCTCTCCTGTGTGGATCCTTAGATGTGAGTTTAGACTTCCACTCCGACTGAAGCTCTGTCCACATTCCATGCATTTATATGGTTTCTCTCCTGTGTGGGTCCTGCGATGTGAGTTTAGACTTTGACTGTGAGTGAAGCCCTTTCCACATTCCATACATTTATATGGTTTCTCTCCTGTGTGAGTCTTTTGATGTGAGTTTAGACTTCCACTCTGACTGAAGCTCTGTCCACATTCCATGCATTTATAGGGCTTCTCTCCTGTGTGGCACCTTCGATGGGAGGGCTGATGTCCACTACATGAGTTCTATAATTTGGGAGTGGGGTGGGAGAAAAATAAAGATAAAATGATAAATAAGCCACTCTGGGTGCATTTATGACTAAAGAGCAGAGTAGAAATGCTTTAAAGAAGTAAATAAATAAAGGACAATTGATGATGTGGATGCAATCTTGGCCAGCCAGCAGGGAAACCTGATCCAAATGTTGCCAAGGTGACCCCTGTCCCTCTCTGACTCTGCCATTTTTTTTTTCCTGCCTATGTTCTTCATGGTTGAAATTACAACTAAAGTAATATGTTCTTCATGGTTAAAATTACAATTAAAGCAATATGTTCTTTGTGGTTCAAATTGCAATTAAAGCAAATAGAAAACTGAGTCCCAGGCCAGGCGGCCTCTGTGTTTGCCATAGCAATGTACACTGTCCCTGCCTTGCTGTCCTCCTGGCCTAGGCTTGGAATTGGTAACTCTTGGAAGATTTTAGTATTCTCTCTTCATCATCTCAGACAGACACAGATTTCCCGTCTGCAAACTCTGCTCTCTCTCCCCTATTCGAACATCTCATTTGCTCATATTGAATCCTAGAGCAATACTCTGGAAGGCAGGGATTGATCAAGGCCTAGAGGTAAAAGTCAAACTGTTATACAGGGAACAAGGGAAATAGTGCAGCAAAAGAAGCTGCAAAGGCAGCAAGTAAAGGGGACGCATGGTCTTAGATGGGCCTCTTGCAGGGCAGCCTAGCAGGCGGAGCAGCCTAGCCGGAGCCTGGGGCCTTCTAATACATAGTCAAAAGGAGGCATCCTGGGGCAGATGGCACAGTCCTGGGAACGCTTCCCTGAACAATATAGTTTTTAACTTACTTTTGAACCTGGTTAGAGAAGTGATGAGGCATATATGTGGGGGAAGAAGGTTCCAGGAGTGAGGGGCAGCAAGCGAGAAGGGACGTATCCAGGACAGGACAGTGGAAATCCTCGGCTGGACAGGAGATCTTGACTACCAGAACGGAGGGGAAGAGAAGGAGTGTGAGGAGAAAGAAGGTCAGACAAGTAAGGAGGGGCCAGTCCATGGAGGGCTTTGAAAGTCAACAAGAAAAGCTTGTACTGGATGCGGAAGGGGAAGGGAAGGGAGGATAAGAGAAGAGAAACAAGGTCAAAGGAGCGAGCGGATGTGATAATGTGTGTGCCTGAGTTATGGACAGAGATTAAAGGATGGAGGTGAGAGAGACGAAGCCCTGTCAGAAGGAGGTTACAGTAATCTAGTTGTGAGACCAGAGTCTTGGCAGTGGAGGCTGAGAGGAATGGACGGATTCTGCTCTGGACCTTTTCACAGGGACAGGCCTTTTCGTGTGACCTTGCTGGGGTGGGGGACAAGGCCCTTCTCCAGACCTTGCCGGGGAGGACATGTCCCTTCTCCGGATCTTGCCAGGGGGGAACAAGGCCCTTCTCCAGACCTTGCCAGGGAGGACATGTCCCTTCTCCGGATCTTGCCAGGGGGGAACAAGGCCCTTCTCCAGACCTTGCCAGGGAGGACATGTCCCTTCTCTGGATCTTGCCAGGGGGGAACAAGGCCCTTCTCCAGACCTTGCCAGGGAGGACATGTCCCTTCTCCGGATCTTGCCAGGGGGGAACAAGGCCCTTCTCCAGACCCTGCCAAGAGGATGGGACTCTTCTCTGGATCTTGCTGGAGGGCCATGCCTCTTCCTGGGACCTTGCTGGGGGGGGGGGAACAGGCCCTTCTCCAGACCTTGCTGGGGGACATGGCTCTTCCCTTGGTTTGCGTGAACATGTGCCTGATGCCTTGGAAGCCCGACCCCCAGAAGCCCCAACCTTCGCGCCAGGCGTCACCTGTCTGCGGCCCAAAGAGCTCATCCTATTTCAATTTTGGCCCCCTGCTTATTGCTAAGTTGTGATGCCAATGGTATCAAAAGAACTAGCAAGGGTATTAAAATAACTCAGAGCCATTGGTAATAATCTTTTGGAGAACAGGAGAAGTCCCAGCGGACTGGAGGAGGGCAAACGTTGCCCCTGTCTTCAAAAAGTGGGAAGAAGAGGATCCCAACAATTATCGTCCAGTTAGTCTGACATCAATTCCAGGAAAGATTCTGGAGCAGATCATTAAAGAGGCAGTCTGGGAACATTTAGGATGAAATACAATATGGCCACCTGTCAGGGATGCTTTGATTGGGAGTTCCTGCATGGCAGGGGATTGGTCTCTTCCAATTCTATGATTCATCATCACAAAAAGCCAACACAGGTTTCTGAGAAAAGAGTCATGTCAGACAAATCTGATCTCCTTTTTTGATAAAATTACCAGCTTGGTAGATGAAGGGAATGCTCTAGATATAGTATACCTCGATTTCAGTAAGGCCTTTGACAAGGTTCCCCATGACATTCTTGCAAACAAGCTTGTAAAATGTGGGCTAGACAAGGTAACCGTTACATGGATTTGTAACTGGTTGACCAGCTGAACCCAAAGGGTCCTCAACAAGGGTCCTCTTCTTCTTCGTCCTGGAGGGGAGTGATCAGTGGGGTGTCCACTAAGGTGCCATGCAGGAACTCTCCATCAAAGCATCCCCCTTTAGACAGATGGCCATCCAGGCTCTGCGTAAAGACAGGACTCTTTCAGACGTCAGAAACTGGAAGCAAAATTTAATGTCAATTCGAATGCAACCATGGGGTTTGGCGTTATTGCGAATTAAAGCTTCGCACGCAATTTCGGGCAAGGGGGGGGGTTATTTTCAGGTACGGAACGGGGATTCACGTAAATTCACTAAATGAACGAATTTACGTGAATCCGCATTGGCTCCATTCGAAGTTGGGAGAAATTCCTCCTGTGTGAAAGAGTCCACAGACTCCAAGGAAGGAGACTCCATTACACTCCATTGAGGGAGTCTGCTGGGACGTCTCCTGTTCTCCAAGAGAACATACACACACACACACACACACACACACACCTATAAAGCCCTGCATGGCTTGGGTCCAGCGTACTTGAGGGAATGACTCTCCCACACAATCCTTCCCTCGCACTCAGGTCCTCTGCAGCCATAGAAAAACAGGCTTGTGGCAACCTCCCAGAGGCCCTTTTGGGCTGCCGCTCCCAAAATCTGGAATGACCTTCCGGAGGAATCTTGCCATATTGCGTCTTTGGAGGCCTTTAAAAAGGCAATAAAGAGGGATCTCTTCTGGGGCCTTCCCAGGCTGACCTCCTTGTATTTGAGCTCTCTTGTTGCCCAGCTGCTGTTGTCCAGTTGCTCCTGCTGTCTCTTCATGGTGGGATGTACTAAAACAAAGGACAGTAATTGCCCATAGGGAAACCATACTTGCCCATAGGGATACCATACTTGCCCATAGAGAATCATGACCATGTTCTCCCGGGGTTTGTTATACAGTGGAAAGGTGAAGCTAGGCATAGTCAGACACGCACTCTAGACTTTATGAGAGCTGATTTCAATAAACTTAGAGAAATACTGGGAGTGATCCCATGGTCAGGAATACTAAAAGAGAAGGGAGTTCAAGACGGATGGGAGTTCCTCAAAAGGGAGATACTGAAGGCACAATTTCAAACAGTTCCAGTGAGAAAGAAAAACGGGAGGTATCTCAAGAAACCAGGATGGATGACTAAGGAACTTTCAACCGAGCTAAGTTTGAAACGGAACATGTATAAGAAATGGAAAAAGGGGGAAATCACGAAAAAGGAATTCAAAGAAATAGCAGGCATGTGTAGGGGTAAAGTCAGAAAAGCTAAAGCGCAGAATGAACTCAGGCTTGCTAGAGAGGTTAAGAACAATAAAAAGGGCTTTTTTGGATATGTCCGCAGCAAGAGGAAGAAGAAGGAAACGGTAGGGCCACTGCGTGGAGAAGATGGCAAAATGCTAACAGGAGATAGAGAAAAGGCAGAATTACTCAACACCTTCTTTGCCTCAGTCTTCTCAGAAAAGGCAAAGGGTGCTCAACCTGAGGATAATGGAGCAGAGAACAGAATAGGGGAATTTCAGCACAGAATAAGTAAAGAGATAGTAGAGGAACACCTTGTTAATCTAAATGAATTTAAGTCTCCGGGACCAGATGAACTCCATCCAAGAGTATTAAAAGAACTGGCAAAAGTAATATCAGAGCCATTGGCAATCATATTTGAAAACTCCTGGAGAACAGGAGAGATCCCAGCAGACTGGCGAAGGGCAAACGTTGTCCCCATCTTCAAAAAGGGGAAAAAAGAGGATCCCAACAATTATCGTCCAGTTAGTCTGACATCAGTTCTAGGAAAGATTCTGGAGCAGATCATTAAACAGAGAGTCTGTGAACATCTAGATGGCAATGCCATAATCAGAAAAAGCCAACATGGGTTTCAGAGAAACAAGTCCTGCCAGACAAATCTGAACTCTTTTTCTGATAAAATCACCAGCTTGGTAGGTGAAGGGAATGCTGTGGATATAGTATATCTTGATTTCAGTAAGGCCTTTGACAAGGTTCCCCATGACATTCTTGCAAACAAGCTTGTAAAATGTGGGCTAGACAAGGTAACTGTTACATGGATTTGTAACTGGTTGACTGACCGAACTCAAAGGGTGCTCAACAATGGCTCCTTTTCATCCTGGAAAGAAGTGACCAGTGGGGTCCCACAGGGTTCTGTCCTGGGCCCAGTGTTATTCAATATCTTTATTAATGACTTGGATGAAATTATTGAGGGCCTAGTTATCAAATTTGCAGATGAAACCAAATTAGGAGGAGTAGCTAATACCCCAGAGAACAGGATCAAAATTCAAAATGACCTGAATAGACTAGAAACCTGGACCAAAGCTAACAAAATGAAATTCAATACAGAGAAATGTAAGGTATTGCACTTAGGGCGGAAAAATAAAATGCACAGATATAGGATGGGTGACACCTGGCTGAATGAAACTACGTGTGAAAGGGATCTAGGAGTCCAAGTAGACCACAAGTTGAACATGAGTGAACAGTGTGATGCGGCAGCTAAAAAGGCCAATGCTATTTTGGGCTGCATTAATAGAAGTATAGTGTCTAGATCAAGAGAAGTAATAGTGCCACTGTATTCTGCTTTGGTCAGGCCCCACCTAGAATATTGTGTCCAGTTCTGGGCGCCACAATTCAGAAAGGACATTGAGAAACTGGAGTGTGTCCAAAGGAGGGCGACAAAAATGGTGAAGGGTCTGGAAACCATGCCCTATGAGGAACGACTTAGGGAGCTGGGGATGTTTAGCCTGGAGAAAAGAAGGTTAAGAGGTGATATGATAGCCCTGTTTAAATATTTGAAAGGATGTCATATTGAGGAGGGAGCAAGCTTGTTTTCTGCTGCTCCAGAGAACAGGACCCGGAACAATGGATGCAAGATACAGGAAAAGAGATTCCACCTGAACATTAGGAAGAACTTCCTGACAGTAAGGGCTGTTCGACAGTGGAACGCACTTCCTCGGAGGGTGGTGGAGTCTCCTTCCTTGGAGGTCTTTAAACAGAGGCTGGATGGCCATCTGTTGGGGATGCTTTGATTTGGATTTCCTGCATGGCAGGGGGTTGGACTGGATGGCCCTAGTGGTCTCTTCCAACTCTACGATTCTATGATTCTATGATTCTATGATTCTACTACTGCTCTTATTTGATGAAGTATGCCAATCTTTAGGGTTTCTTCTCTCATTTCCCTGAGACTTTCCCTCATATCTTGTAGGTTTTCGCCCATCTTCCCTGATTAGAGCTATTGCATCCAGCATTTTATCTGCCTCGGCCACTGTTTTTGGCTGTCGGTCTTGTACTAGCCATCTGTAATCTTGAGGGATCACATTAAAGAATTGCTCTAGTCCTATCAGACTCTGTAGCTCTTCCTTTGTTGTAATCTTAGCACCCTCAATCCAGCTTTTTAAAAGATTGTCTAGTCTGGCTCCTAACTGACAAAAGGACTCATTTCCTTCTCTCTTAATAGCTCTGAATCTTCGGCGATGATGCTCTGGTGTCAGGCCAAACCTCTGCCTCACCAATTCCTTAAATAAAATATAATCCTGGGCTTCCTCTGCCCTCATCTCAGCATAAACGTCTGTGAGACCCCCACTAATTTGTGATCTCAGGTAACTCATTCTATCTTCCTCTTTTATTTTCCACTCTAAGCAAGTTCTTTCAAAATTAACAAAGAAGGCTTCAATGTTGTCCCCTTTATAATATCGGGGAAACCTCTTCATATCAATTTGAGGTATCCTGTTTCCCTCAGAAACTACTTGGGATAAAGGAATTCCCTGATCCATACTCCTCATTCTTATCTGACACTCCATGTCTTTTTCTCTTAAAAGCTTCTCATTTTCCATTCTGGCCAATTCAAGTTCTTTCTCTTGTGCTATTTGACTTTCTCTCAAAATCCTATCCTGTTCTTTTTCTTTCAGAATCCTTTCATTTTCTAGTGCCTTTTCTATCCTGGCCATGTCTATTCTCTCTTTCATTTGTAATTCCTGTTTAATTTTCCACATCTTTAAACTCTGTGTAGGCTCAGACACATCCGTGTCAACACTAGCTATCATCTCCTCTGTAATCTCTCTTTCCTCACTCATTTCAACTGCTGCTGGGGTCTTAACTCTTTTAAGAGGCATCTTGGTAGTATTTCTCTACAAATACCCAAAACTTTTACCTCAGGAAATACTTTTACTTTAAGTTTGCCTCGCTAATCCACAAGAAACCACTTGCCTCTCCAAATAGATTTAGTGATTCCCTACTTTAACAAGACGTTTACCTTGGGAATCACTGCAATTCTACTTTGCCTCAGTAAATATGGAGATTTTACTCAATTCTCAGTCAAACTTGTAATTCCTTACTTTACCCAAGCTGTTATACCTCAGGAATCACATTGACTCAACTGTGCCTTTGTCACAACTAAAGATTTTATGTAATTTTCAAAGTCAGGCCAGTGATTCTCTACTTTACCCAAGCATTTAACTCAAGAATCACAGTTTCTCTGACTTTATCTTTAACTACTAGTCTCTTACTATTACCCAAGGCTGCTCTGGGGTGTGCTGTTTCTGGGGTCTTTTCATTACAACCATCTGTTTTTGATACAGCTAGAAGAACTACTGTAGGCTCCTGGCATGAAATGGTGTTCATGCCCAACGATTAACTGAAACAGATCAGGCACTGTAGGTGCACCAGTAACACTAGGTCCAATAACTAGGAACAACCTTCCTGCTCGAGGGTGTTCTTCATGGATCTTACCCTTTGCTTGGTCAGGTAGACTGGTCAGCGATGTGTCTACAACTGCTTCAAAGTGATGCAGGTTCTGAAATGGAACTAGGTAGTTCTTTTCGTAAATTACCAGAAAAACATGTCTGGATAGGAAAGAAATCACAACTTGACATCTTATATATATCCTATGGGAGAGAATCAGATCTTATCAGGACATTTGAAATTATGGGTCTATATGAAGGTCCCACTGTTTTCAAGGTGTGTCTATCTGTGTAGTGCGTGTCACAGAAGAAAACAACAGACTGAATGGTAGAACCTTGTATGGAAAAGGTTTCTCTTGGTAAGATATTTGTAATGAAGTGGTAGCTTGGGCTGTGGGCAGGAGACCACTACCCAAAAAACAGGAACACACAAAAATCTTGGAGGAGACGTGTCTCCAGAATTGTCTGGATAATCTCCCGTCTGAACCTGTGATTATTATAAATCAATTGTTATTAGAAAGATAGTATAGTGTTGTTGTTGTTGTTGTTTTTATGGCCTCAATATCGATCAGACATTTTGTGACTTTTATATCAGCCTATGTTTGCTTGCCTTCCTGTACCTTAAGGAGGCAATGAAATAGTCATGAGAATGGTATAGAAAAATATATCAAAGTATATTTTAAGGATGGTAAGGCCTTCTTATTATTCCTAGTCTCAGCCAAGAGACTTTATTCCAAACAATTTGTCCCCAGTAAGCGGTGAGAATCTTAGATATTTTTTGTAATGGGCATTTTTATGTGTCAGTTCTTTAGTCAAGTCTGTCCTTGAACTGGAACTGTACCTGATGGTGGTCTTGGATTACATATCCAGTCTCATTGAGGCTAGTGTCTCCAGACATAGCCACTGCCTTTAACCATAGTTAATGCCCTGATAGTACTTTATTTTGACCTCAAGTGTTTGTTTGTTTGTTTGTTTAACAAGTGGGCTAGGCCAAACATGTTTAGCCCCAGAAAAAATGGAAATAGCAGAGACACCTTTAGTTGAACATAAACTCTGGCAGCCACAAGTGGCATCTGTTGGTTCTCATGACAAAGAGGGGTGAGATGTAACCATATAACAGCTATTGGATTTAGAATCACAATAATAAATTATGGAGGCCTTGTTAATATCCTCATAAAATCTGCATGAAATGGAGTATTTGGTGTTGAAGGCCCAGGCTTGGAGGAGGGAGGAAAATCCTTCCCTTGAGGAAGATCAGGATGGATCATCATCTAGCTCCAACTGGGCAGAGTTGACATTAAATTCCAATATATAAATTGTTTTATAGAATAATACCATAAAACAAATACAGTAATAATGAAAGATCATCAGTCCCCAAACGTCTAACAGATTTCAGGAGCTTTCAGGAAGTACTGAAAGGTCATCATCTCTATTTTTATTTTTTAAACTCTTTCTTTCTTTCTTTCTTTTCAGATGACATTCCTCTTCTGAGGAATAAACTATAGGTATTATTTTCCTTAGTTTAGTAAAGGCATATTAGCAGAAGCCGCAGGCCTTTCCTCTTCTGCCTTGCTGCCCTTAATCAAAATGGCTGCTGCACCTTCAGTTCCAGCCTTGCCTCTTATTTTAAAAAGGCAAGCAGAATAAATAAATGTCTTCTTGGCCA
The DNA here is from genome assembly GCA_034509955.1 of Urosaurus nigricauda. NCBI lineage: Eukaryota > Metazoa > Chordata > Lepidosauria > Squamata > Phrynosomatidae > Urosaurus > Urosaurus nigricauda. The sequence goes on from JAOEGL010000002.1 coordinate 1,130,500, forward strand.
AATTCTCCCCAAGGAGAGATTGAAACCTCCAGACCAGGGGACGATGGGGCAGAAGGAGACTCCCTGCACCTGGAAATCCTTCTGTTAATCCTCTCTGATCCCTTCAGTCTGAGTGGATCTTGGAGGAAGAAGGAGAGGAGAAGGCAGTTGGTTTTGGAGGGAAACTCTCCGTTTGAATTTCTGAAGCCACTGAAGCCTCCTTCAAAGCTGGCAATGCAAGTCAGAAACAAACCCTCAAACATAGGATTAAGGATTGAATCCTCACTCTCCTCTTGAAACCTGCCTCCTCTCTCTCTCTGTCTCCCACTGTCCAAACCTCTTGCCGGGTTTGATGTCCGCAGTGGGGCGCAATCTGGCCAGGGACAGGTCCTCCAGTGGTGCCAAGATCCTGTTGGGGGTCTCCATCTCACCACCCAAAACCCCTTCTGGGGCTGGTGTTCTGGCCCCCCTCAGACCATTCTCCCTCCTCAGCCTCAGAGGCAGAAGAGGACTGAGATTTGGAGGGAACGTCCTCATCTGAGGATTTTGACTGCAAGCATAATTTTTGCTTCTTAGCCTTAGATGGAGTTCTCTGTTTATGCTTGGAGAGATAAGCCAGAAGCAGCATCGGCATGGCTCCCGCCTTTTTTGAGTTTGAATTTGTGTGCCAAGGAGGCACGTTTGGGTGCGAATCTGCCCTGCTCCAAAAGGGGAATGGCGTCCCTGGAAGAGCGGGAGGCGAGGAGAGAAGAAGAGGGTTCCCTAGGTCTCCTGGGATTGTAAAGGAGCCTGTCCCTCTCTGAGCCCGACTCCAGGGGCTGAAGGACCACTGAGATCCCTCCGGTGAGCTTGGGGTCCATCTCGGAGGTGCAAATTTCCAAGGGGGAGATGGTGTCCCTCGAGAATCTGGAGAATGAGGGAGAAGAAGATGATTCCCTGGCCTTCCTGTGTCTCTGAGGCCTTTCTGCCTCTGACCCTGACTCTTGGGAAGAATTCTCTGCCGTGGCCTTAGTCTGAAAACGGGCCCCTCTCTGAGAGGAGGCCGTTTGGGAGGCAATAGAGGATTGCACCGGCTGTAAGGCTAGTAAGGAGGAGAAGGGAGCCAACAGTTCGGGAGGCAGTGGCTGCAGGGTACCCGAGCCGCTCACTGCAGCATTACTCACAGTTCTCTCGGCGTCCTCCTTGCTAACCGCACCCTCCCGATTTCGGGACAGGTTCCCGCAGTCCAGCACCTCCAAGTGCAGAGAAAAGGGATATCCCTCCTCCGAATGGCCCGCAGGCCACACCTCCCGGTTGAAGGCTGATCCCTTGTGGATGGCCGGATTCCCCGGACTTTAGTCTGCCCTAACAGAGAGAGAAAAGGTACGGAAGGAAGGATGAAAGAGGGGAGGATAAAGGAGAATATGGATGGAGCGAAGGCAGGAACTAGACTGGGCAAACAAGGGGGATGGATTCCCCTGGTGGACACGCCCAGAAGTCATAGTCCTGCCTGATTGGAGCAAACAGGGGAGCAAACATGAAGGATGGCTCCGCCCTCAATGCTGGAAAACAAGTTTGTGTTCTCGCTCCAATTGTATTCACAATCTTCTTCACCATGATGCTCCAAAGGGATACAACAGATCTCAAAGAAGAAGACGGCATCTATATACATTACCATACTGATGGTAACTTGTTTAACTTAAGCTGTCTGAAGGCTCGCACAAAGACTCTGAACTATGTAGTCTGTGAGCTGCTTTTCGCTGACGATGCTGCCCTTGTTGCCCATCCAGAAGCAGCTCTGCAGCACCTAACATCCTCCTTTGCAACGGCTGCAGAGCTATTCGGGCTGGAAGTCAGCCTGAAGAAAACGGAAGTTCTCTACCAGCCTGCCCCACAGGAAGAGCACTATCACCCCCACGTCACCATAGGCAAATCTGTACTTATGTCTGTACAGGAGTTCACCTACCTGGGAAGAATTATCTCCTCAGATGCCAAGATTGATAAAGAGATCGATCACAGATTAGCAAAGGCATATAGTGCATTCACAGCCCCTTAATCCGCTCCTTTGCAATGTCAGGTTGGCCAAAGGTAAGACCCACATCATCCACGATCTTCTCATGGATAAACAGACTGACCTGGCATGCTTCAATGCGACCTGGCTGGGAGATGCCAGTGGTGCTACGTGGGTGCAGGCTCTCCCAACTGGTTACATGGTCAATGATCACATAAGGGAAAGTGGGCAGGGGGGGGGGCGGCGTGGCAATAGTCCATAAATCCAATCTAATCTTGATCAGGAAACCTGCCTGGAAAACAACCCACATCAAGTGTGTGTGCCTTATCCTGAAGACCAGGGATAGTTTGGGGATTCTGTTGGTCTACCGGCCACCCTGTTGCCTAACAGACTCCCCGACCGAGCTCACTCAGCTGGTCTCTGAGTTGTTTTTGGAATCGCCCAGACTTCTAGTCTTGGGCGATTTCAACATCCCTCTGGATATCAGCTCGGTTGACCTATCTGGAGCAGCTTGGAAGTTCATGGAATCCATGACAAGCATGAACCTATCCCAATGGGTTAACGGGCCCACCCATTGCGCGGGTCATACATCTGATGGGATTTTTAGTACGGAACAGGAGCATCTGTGGGCAGAGGTAACCAAAACCTCCGCATTGTCATGGACGGATCACTTTCTGATCAAGATAGAACTAAAAGCCAACCTTTGTCCACCCTCAAAGGCTAATGGAACCAATTGGCTTCCAGAAGGCCTTAGATTGTTTAATGGTTGGTAACGCCGGTGATCCCGTTGAAACCTTGGTGAACACCTGGAACACCGATCTTCCCAAGGCTATCGACGTGATCACCCTCAAGCGTCCTCTCCAGCCTGCTCCTAACTGCAAACCCTGGTTCACAGAGGAACTCAGGGAGATGAAGCGGGTTGGACAACGAATAGAGCACAAGTGACGGAAAACTCGGCTCTTGTCCGACAGAACTCGCCATAGGCAGCACCTTCATGCCTATCAGGAGGCTTTGCATGCAGCACGGAGATCCTTCTGCTCTGCATGCATTGCGTCTGCAGAGTCTCGTCAAGCAGAGCTGTTTAAGGTGGTGGGGGAATTAACATGGGTTCCTCCTGCGCCAAATCCCTTTCTTAACCCGACAGCCTACTGTGACACGTTTAACATCCACTTTGCAGATAAAATATCTCGGATAAGGGACGACCTGGATGCCAACCTTTTAATAGAATCCATAGATGAGGTGTCCAACAACTCCATTGCTGTCACTTTACTGGATGAGTTTCAACTTGTGAGTAGCAATGATATGGACAAGCTCCTTTGTAGTGTAAGGAAGATGACCTGCCCTCTTGAACCCTGTCCATCTTGGCTGGTCATCCAGGGAGGAATGAATTGAGGGTATTCCTTCAGGATACAGTCAGTGCGTTCCTTAGGAAAGGCATTATCCCATCTTGTCTGAAGAAACCTTCGCTTGACCCCCTGGACAGGAAGAACTATAGACCAGTGTCCTTGCTCCCGTTTCTCAGCAAGGCGATTGAGAGAGCAGTCGCCTCCCAACTCCAAGCCGTCTTGGATGAAACCGATTATCTTGATCCATTTCAAACCGGCTTCAGGACAGGACATGGAGTTGAGACCATCATAGTCGCTCTGACCGATGACCTCCGCTTGAGCATTGACAGATGTGCTTGGGTGAGATCTAATCTAATTTACACTTGAGCCATTGCATTCTGGGAGCTACTGCTGGGAAAAGCCAGAACCTTTAAGGCTACACAAGGCTAGCAGAGGCTGCATTTCCTCTAAGGAAGGAGAAGGAGAAGGAGGAGGCTGTAGTCCATGTGCTTGGGTGAGATCTAATCTAATTTACACTTCAGCCATTGCATTCTGGGAGCTACTGCTGGGAAAAGCCAGAACCTTTAAGGCTACACAAGGCTAGCAGAGGCTGCATTTCCTCTAAGGAAGGAGAAGGAGAAGGAGGAGGCTGTAGTCCATGTGCTTGGGTGAGATCTAATCTAATTTACACTTGAGCCATTGCATTCTGGGAGCTACTGCTGGGAAAAGCCAGAACCCTTAAGGCTACAGAAGGCTAGCAGAGGCTGCATTTCCTCTAAGGAAGGAGAAAGAGAAGGAGGAGGCTGTAGTCCATGTGCTTGGGTGAGATCTAATCTAATTTACACTTGAGCCATTGCATTCTGGGAGCTACTGCTGGGAAAAGCCAGAACCCTTAAGGCTACAGAAGGCTAGCAGAGGCTGCATTTCCTCTAAGGAAGGAGAAGTAAGAGGAGGAGGCTGTAGTCCATGTGCTTGGGTGAGATCTAATCTAATTTACACTTGAGCCATTGCATTCTGGGAGCTACTGCTGGGAAAAGCCAGAACCCTTAAGGCTACAGAAGGCTAGCAGAGGCTGCATTTCCTCTAAGGAAGGAGAAGGAGAAGGAGGAGGCTGTAGTCCATGTGCTTGGGTGAGATCTAATCTAATTTACACTTGAGCCATTGCATTCTGGGAGCTACTGCTGGGAAAAGCCAGAACCCTTAAGGCTACAGAAGGCTAGCAGAGGCTGCATTTCCTCTAAGGAAGGAGAAAGAGAAGGAGGAGGCTGTAGTCCATGTGCTTGGGTGAGATCTAATCTAATTTAGACTTGAGCCATTGCATTCTGGGAGCTACTGCTGGGAAAAGCCAGAACCTTTAAGGCTACACAAGGCTAGCAGAGGCTGCATTTCCTCTAAGGAAGGAGAAGGAGGAGGAGGAGGCTGTAGTCCATGTGCTTGGGTGAGATCTAATCTAATTTACACTTGAGCCATTGCATTCTGGGAGCTACTGCTGGGAAAAGCCAGAACCCTTAAGGCTACAGAAGGCTAGCAGAGGCTGCATTTCCTCTAAGGAAGGAGAAAGAGAAGGAGGAGGCTGTAGTCCATGTGCTTGGGTGAGATCTAATCTAATTTACACTTGAGCCATTGCATTCTGGGAGCTACTGCTGGGAAAAGCCAGAACCTTTAAGGCTACACAAGGCTAGCAGAGGCGTGCGCCGTAATTTTAATTTTTCTTATCTAGTCAAAGAGGTTTTTAGAGAATAGAAGAGAAGCTGCCCTCAAGCATCAGAGGAAGTGAATCAGAGACTTGCCTTTGGAAGGAGCTTTTAGCCAGGAGCTCTCTACATAACTATAGGCCCCGTGACTTGAACTCAGTGACAGAGCTTGGGAACAAAGGCCAAGTCTAGCAAGGGAAGCCCACAGTCTTGTTTCAGTGCCTCCTTAAGACTTCTCAGTATGGACACTGAAGGCCCTGCAGCAGTCACCTGCAACACCTGTGGGATGTTTGTCTTCTTGCCCACAGAAGTGGGAAACTACACCTGCCCCAAGTGCAAGTTGGTAGCCCTCTTGGAAGACAAAGTACAGCAGCTAGAGAAGCAGGTATCTGGACTCCAGCATCATAGAGAGCAGGAGATTCTCCTGAACAGAACACATCAGAATGTCTCGGGTGGGAAACAGACAGAGGAAGTTGCTGGGATGGAGGAGGTCACTTCACACACAACAGAGGTAGATGCTTGGAGGAAGGTCACACACAGAAGTAAGGAAGCCAGGGAACGTTCTGTGAGCGGCTTGCAGCTACAGAATCGCTTTGAATCTCTTTCTGTTGTCAGAGATGATGAGGAAAAGCAGCAGGGACAGACGTCAGGTACAGAGCAGGGGAGACTGAGAGTATCACGACAGGGAACAGACACTGCTAAACCTCAGAGGAGGCGCGTGGTGGTGGTGGGGGACTCCTTGTTGAGGGGTACCGAAGCGGTGGTTTGTGGGCCTGACAAGATGTCTCGGGAGGTGTGTTGTCTCCCTGGGGCAAAGATCCATCATGTGACAGAGAGGCTGACAAGACTTGTCAAGCCTACTGACCGTTATCCCCTTCTTTTGGTTCATGTGGGAACCAATGATACTGCAAGGCACAGCCTTGAGAATATCAAAAGGGATTATGAGGCTCTGGGAAGGAAGCTGAAAGAGATGGATGCACAGGTTGTCATATCATCTCTTCTCCCGGTAGAAGGGCATGGTCCAGGAAGGGAGAGGAAAATAGCAGAGGTGAATAACTGGCTCCGTAGATGGTGCCGCCAAGAACAGTTTGGATTCTTGGACCATGGGCTGCGGTTCCATGAGGAGGGACTTCTGGCAAGGGATGGACTGCATCTAACACCAGTTGGCAAAAACGTTTTTGCCAATAGTCTGAAGAATCTGATCAGGAGGGCTTTAAACTGAGTTATATGGGGGAGGGAGACATTATTCTGGAAGGCAAAAGGGCTAGAAAAAATAGTCAAACTGACATAGAGGGAACAAGGCAAACAGGACAAGGACCCAACAGTAGGAGGCAAAAAAATGTGCAAAAGCAGCAAGTAAAGAGGACACATGGTCTTAGATGTCTCTACACTAATGCACAGAGCATGGGAAATAAGCAGGATGAACTTGAACTCCTAGCCCATCAGGGGAAATATGATATAATAGGCATCACTGAAACCTGGTGGGATGACTCTCATGATTGGAATGTAGAAATAGAGGGATATAACCTTTTTAAGAGAAACAGGCCAAACAGGAAAGGAGGAGGAATAGCATTATATGTCAGGGATATTTACACCAGTGAAGAGGTCCAGGACATTAATACTAGAAGCCAAGTGGAGAGCATCTGGATAAAAATTAAAGGCGAGGGAAACAACAGGGATGTTACTGTGGGAGTCTACTACAGACCCCCGACTCAGGCAGAGGAATTGGATGATGCCTTTCTAGAACAGATGACCACACACTCAGACAGGAGAGATGTAGTAGTGATGGGGGACTTCAACTATCCGGATATTTGCTGGAATTCAAACTCAGCCAAATCCTCAAGGTCTAGCAAATTCCTCACTTGCCTGGAAGACAATTTCATTGTCCAAAAGGTGGAAGAGGCAACAAGGGGATCAGCCATTTTAGATCTTATCTTAACCAACAGGGAAGACCTAGTTAATGGGGTGCAAGTGGTTGGATCCTTAGGTGGAAGTGACCACGTTCTCCTGGAGTTTGTTATACAGTGGAAGGGAGAAGCTAGGCATAGTCAGACACAAATTCCAGACTTTAGGAGAGCTGATTTCAATAAACCTAGAGAAATACTGGGGGTGATCCCATGGTCAGGAATACTAAAAGAGAAGGGAGTTCAAGAAGGATGGGAGTTTCTCAAAAAGGAGATACTAAAGGTGCAATTTCAAACAGTTCCAATGAGGAGGAAAAATGGAAGATGTCTCAAGAAGCCAGGATGGATGACTAAGGAACTTTCAATTGAGCTAAGTTTTAAACGGAACATGTATAAGAAATGGAAAAATGGGGAAATCACCAAAGAGGAATTCAAACAAATAGCCAGCACATGTAGGGGTAAAGTCAGAAAAGCTAAAGCGCAGAATGAACTCAGGCTTGCTAGAGAGGTTAAGAACAATAAAAAGGGCTTTTTTGGATATGTCTGCAGCAAAAGGAAGAAGAAGGAAACAGTAGGGTCACTGCGTGCAGAAGATGGCAAAATGCTCACAGGGGACACAGAAAAGGCAGAATTACTCAACACCTTCTTTGCTTCAGTCTTCTCAGAAAGGGCAAAGGGTGTTCAACCTAAGGATAATGGAGCAGAAGACAGAACAGGGGAATTTCAGCACAGAATAAGTAAAGAGATAGTACAGGAATACCTGGTTAACCTAAATGAATATAAATCTCCAGGACCAGATGAACTACATCCTAGAGTATTAAAAGAACTGGCAAATGTAATATCGGAACCACTGGCAATAATCTTTGAGAAATCCTGGAGAACAGGAGAAGTCCCAGCAGACTGGAGGAGGGCAAACGTTGTGCCCATCTTCAAAAAGGGAAAAAAAGAGGATCCCAACAATTATCGTCCAGTTAGTCTGACATCAATTCCAGGAAAGATTCTAGAGCAGATCATTAAGCAGAGAGTCTGTGATCATTTAGAGGCTAATGCCAAAATCACAAAAAGTCAACATGGGTTTCAGAGAAACAAGTCATGCCAAACGAACCTGATCTCTTTTTTTGATAAAATTACGAGTTTGGTAGATGAAGGGAATGCTGTGGATATAGTATACCTCGATTTCAGTAAGGCCTTTGACAAGGTTCCCCATGACATTCTTGCAAACAAGCTTGCAAAATGTGGGATAGACAAGTTAACTGTTACATGGATTTGTAACTGGTTGACCGGCTGAACCCAAAGGGTCCTCAACAATGGCTCCTTTTTGTCCTGGAGAGAAGTGACCAGTGGGGTGCCACAGGGTTCAGTCCTGGACCCAGTGCTGTTCAACATCTTTATTAATGATTTGGATGACAGAATTGGGGGCATACTTATTAAATTTGCTGATGACACTAAACTAGGAGGAGTAGCTAACACCCCAGAGGACAGGATCAAAATTCAAAATGACCTGAATAGACTAGAATGTTGGGCCAATGCTAACAAAATGAAATTCAATGCGGAGAAATGTAAGGTTCTGCACTTAGGGAGGAAAAATGAAATGCACAAATATAAAATGGGGAACACCTGGCTGAATGAGACCACATGTGAAAGGGATCTAGGAGTCCAAGTAGACCATAAGCTGAACATGAGTCAACAGTGCGATGCGGCAGCTAAAAAGGCCAATGCAATTTTAGGCTGCATCAATAGAAGTATAGTGTCTAGATCAAGGGAAGTAATAGTGCCACTCTATTCTGCTTTGGTCAGGCCCCACCTGGAATACTGTGTCCAGTTCTGGGCACCACAATTCAAAAAGGATGTGGAGAAACTGGAGCCATGTGTCCAAAGGAGGGCAGCTAAGATGGTGAAGGGACTGGAAGCAATGCCTAATGAGGAGAGCATTAGGGAACTCGGGATGTTTAGCCTGGAGAAGAGAAGGTTAAGAGGTGATATGATAGCCCTGTTTAAATATTTGAAGGGATGTCATATTGAGGAGGGAGCAAGTTTGTTTTCTGCTGCTCCTGAGAACAAGACCCGGAACAATGGATGCAAGATACAGGAAAAGAGATTCCACCTGAACATTAGGAGGAACTTCCTGACAGTAAGGGCTGTTCGACAGTGGAACACACTCCCTCAATGGAGATTGTGGTGGAGTCTCCATCCTTGGAGGTCTTTAAGCAGAGGCTGGATGGCCATCTGTCGGGGATGCTTTGATTTGGAGTTCCTGCATGGCAGGGGGTTGGACAGGATGGCCCTTGTGGTCTCTTCCAACTCTATGATTCTATCATTCTATGATTCTAGGTAGTGTGACCCTGCTAGTGCTCTTGGACCTCTCAGCGGCTTTCAACTCCCTCAAATGTAGAGGGAGTTGGGAATTGAAAGCACAACGCTTGAGTGGTTCTGGTCCTTTCTCTCTGGCAGGTCCCAAAGGGTGAGGCTCGGGGACAGTTGCTCTTTAAAGATTGGGCTTAATTGTGGTGTCCCTCAGGGCGCCATCCTGTCCCCGATGCTATTCAACATTTATATGAAGCTGCTGGGTAAGATCATTAGGAGGCATGGAGCTCGGTGTCTTCAGTACGCTGACGACACTCAGAAATACCTCTCCATGTCCAGATCGTCAGCACAGACTTCAGATGATGTCTCTCCTCTTAATCACTATCTTGTGGCGGTAATGGATTGGATGAGAGAAAACAGATTGAAATTGAATCCAGACAAAATAGAGGTACTGACAGTTACAGGCCCAAAACCAGGCTTGGGAATACAGTCTCCAGTCCTAGACGGAGTCACACTCTCCTCAAAGGACTCTGTTCACAGTCTGGGGTGCTTCTTGACTCATTGCTTCATGTGACTAGTCAGGTGAATGCGATGGTTAGGAGTGCCTGTTATCAGCTTTGGCTAATACGCCAGCTGCGCCCTTTCCTGGACATGAAGGACCTGGAATCTCTGGTACATGCTCTGGGTACCTCACCCCTGGACTCCTGTAATGCGCTCTACATGGGGCTACCCTTGTGTTTAACCCAGAAACTTCAACTAGTCCAAAATATGGCAGCCAGGCTTGTTACCAGAACATCTAGGAGAGAGAACATAACACCAGGGCTCAAGGCTCTTCACTGGCTGCCCATTAGTTTCCAGGCATAGTACAAAGTGTTGGTTTTAACCTTTAAAGCCCTACATGGCTTGGATCCATCTTATCTGAGGGACTGCCTCTCCCCATATGAAACCCCCCCCCGCACACTTCGGTCCTCTGGGAGGAACCTGCTGCAGCCTATCAAGACCAGGCTGTTGCAGACCTCCCAGAGGACTTTCTCAGCTACCGCTCCCAAGCTTTGGAATGGCCTGCTGGATGAGATGCGTCTTATAACATCTCTTGATTGCTTTAAAAGCGCTCTAAAGAAGCATCTCTTCTGGCAGGCCTTTCCTGAAACCTTAGATTCCAGCTTCATAATTGGATCTGATAATCAGATTTGATCCCTTGCTCTGGTGCCATCTCCCTCCTCGTTTAAGAACAATGTCGAGGATGTATTATGTTTTTAATTTTTTTGATGGTTTTAAATTATTGTTAATCTAATTCATTTTTAAGGGGCGGGTAGTTGGGAATGGGTTGTTGAAGTATTTTAATTTGTATGTTTTAATCCTGTTGTACCCCGCTCTGATTGTGTTCTACAGGGGAGCAAGCTAGAAATACAGATGTATTATTATTATTTTATTATTATTATTCAGAAGGCGTTACAGAAGAGTCTGGAGTAACAAACACCTGAGGCGAAGCACCAAAATCAGTGTGTACAGAGCCATTGTACTGTCCATTCTCCTCTATGGGTCTGAATCATGGGTCACCTATCGCCAACGTCTACGACTCCTCGAACGCTTTCATCGGCGCTGTCTACGCACAATCCTAAATATACACTGGACTGACTATGTGACGAATGTTGCTGTCCTGGAGCAAGCAGAGATCACCAGCATTGAGGCCTTGCAATTGAAAACGCAGCTGCGCTGGGCAGGTCACGTTTCTAGGATGGAGGACCACCGCCTCCCCAAAATAGTATTCTATGGTGAACTCGCCATGGGTCAGCAAAAGAGGGGCGTCCCAAAGAAGAGATACAAGGACTCCCTGAAACAACATCTGAAGCTTGGCCAAATGGATCCCCAACAATGGTCTGCCCTGGCCTCACATCGGGAGGCATGGAGACAACGCATTCTCCACAATGCTGCAGCCTCATTCGAGAACTCACGCCGAACAAGTCTCCAAGAGAAACGACAACCAGAAAGAACCACAACTTGGAAACATCACCCAAGGAGACTTTCTGCTGTGCTTTCTGTATCCGGACTTGTTTATCTCGGATCGGCCTTTTTAGACATGAATGCGCTTGTAGTAAGTGTGGGATCATGAGTCCTTCCTGAATCTTTGTTAGCAAAGAAAAGTCAGAGAGGATGTAACATACACACACACACATATACACACAAAGTATATATACACAAATATTATATATATATATATATATACACACACATATATATGTACACACACACATATCATATATATATATATATATAAACAGATACACACACTATACAGACATATATACACAGACTATATATACAAATACACACACACATACTATATATATATATATGTGTGTGTGTGTATACACACACAATAGAGAGATATTATACATATATACACATACACATAAATATATAACTATATGTGTGTGTGTGTATATATATATATATATAGAGAGAGAGAGAGATACACATATATACACACATACTATATATATACACACACACACACACACTATATGTATATACACACAAACACACACTATACACAGAGAGAGCTTTCCTTCTTCCAAAGGCCCCCTTCCTCCCTCCTGAGTCCATCTCCTCACCTTGGCCTCCATTTTGGCTCCTCTTCAAAGTCTCCTCTTCAAACCAAGAAAGGAAGGAAGGAAGGAGAGAGAGGAGGAGGCCCAGCCAGCATTGAGGACCAAGGACTCCCTTCTTCTCTCCTCGCAGGGAATGAGTGGACCTTTGCCTTGAAAGAAGATGGAGGAGGAAGAGGAGGAGGAGGGGCTTCGAGAGCACTGAGCATGCTCAGTCTCAGACCCCGAAGCCGCTTACGCTCTTACTTACTCTAGTCTCTGCCAGGAAGGAAAATGTCCGCCTCTGAGCATGCGCAGTCTCAGCCTTTGAAGCCAAGGCCGCCCTCAGTCTCTGCCAGGAAGGAAAATGTCCGCCTCTGAGCATGCTCAGTCTCAGCCTTTGAAGCCAAGGCCGCCCTCAGTCTCTGCCAGGAAGGAAAATGTCCGCCTCTGAGCATGCTCAGTCTCAGCCTTTGAAGCCAAGGCTGCCCTCAGTGTCTGCCAGGAAGGAAAATGTCCGCCTCTGAGCATGCTCAGTCTCAGCCTTTGAAGCCAAAGCTGCCCTCAGTCTCTGCCAGGAAGGAAAATGTCCGCCTCTGAGCATGCGCAGTCTCAGCCTTTGAAGCCAAGGCCGCCCTCAGTCTCTGCCAGGAAGGAAAATGTCCGCCTCTGAGCATGCTCAGTCTCAGCCTTTGAAGCCAAGGCCGCCCTCAGTCTCTGCCAGGAAGGAAAATGTCCGCCTCTGAGCATGCTCAGTCTCAGCCTTTGAAGCCAAGGCTGCCCTCAGTGTCTGCCAGGAAGGAAAATGTCCGCCTCTGAGCATGCTCAGTCTCAGCCTTTGAAGCCAAAGCTGCCCTCAGTCTCTGCCAGGAAGGAAAATGTCCGCCTCTGAGCAGGCTCAGTCTCAGTCTTTGAAGCCAAGGCTGCCCTCAGTCTCTGCCAGGAAGGAAAATGTCCGCCTCTGAGCATGCTCAGTCTCAGCCTTTGAAGCCAAGGCTGCCCTCAGTGTCTGCCAGGAAGGAAAATGTCCGCCTCTGAGCATGCTCAGTCTCAGCCTTTGAAGCCAAAGCTGCCCTCAGTCTCTGCCAGGAAGGAAAATGTCCGCCTCTGAGCAGGCTCAGTCTCAGTCTTTGAAGCCAAGGCTGCCCTCAGTCTCTGCCAGGAAGGAAAATGTCCGCCTCTGAGCATGCTCAGTCTCAGCCTTTGAAGCCAAGGCTGCCCTCAGTCTCTGCCAGGAAGGAAAATGTCCGCCTCTGAGCATGCTCAGTCTCAGCCTTTGAAGCCAAAGCTGCCCTCAGTCTCTGCCAGGAAGGAAAATGTCCGCCTCTGAGCATGCTCAGTCTCAGCCTTTGAAGCCAAGGCTGCCCTCAGTCTCTGCCAGGAAGGAAAATGTCCGCCTCTGAGCATGCTCAGTCTCAGCCTTTGAAGCCAAGGCTGCCCTCAGTCTCTGCCAGGAAGGAAAATGTCCTCCCCTGAGCATGCTCAGTCTCAGTCTTTGAAGCCAAGGCTGCCCTCAGTCTCTGCCAGGAAGGAAAATGTCCGCCTCTGAGCATGCTCAGTCTCAGCCTTTGAAGCCAAGGCTGCCCTCAGTCTCTGCCAGGAAGGAAAATGTCCTCCCCTGAGCATGGTCAGTCTCAGTCTTTGAAGCCAAGGCTGCCCTCAGTCTCTGCCAGGAAGGAAAATGTCCGCCTCTGAGCATGCTCAGTCTCAGCCTTTGAAGCCAAGGCTGCCCTCAGTCTCTGCCAGGAAGGAAAATGTCCTCCCCTGAGCATGCTCAGTCTCAGTCTTTGAAGCCAAGGCTGCCCTCAGTCTCTGCCAGGAAGGAAAATGTCCGCCTCTGAGCATGCTCAGTCTCAGCCTTTGAAGCCAAGGCTGCCCTCAGTCTCTGCCAGGAAGGAAAATGTCCTCCCCTCAGCATGCTCAGTCTCAGTCTTTGAAGCCAAGGCTGCCCTCAGTCTCTGCCAGGAAGGAAAATGTCCGCCTCTGAGCATGCTCAGTCTCAGTCTTTGAAGCCAAGGCTGCCCTCAGTCTCTGCCAGGAAGGAAAATATCCGCCTCAGAGCATGCCCAGCCTCAGCCTTTGAAGCCAAGGCTGCCCTCAGTTTCTGCCAGGAAGGAAAATGTCCGCCTCTGAGCATGCTCAGTCTCAGCCTTTGAAGCCAAGGCTGGCCTCAGTCTCCGCCAGGAAGGAAAATGTCCGCCTCTGAGCATGCTCAGCCTCAGCCTTTGAAGCCAAGGCTGTTGATGTAAACAAGCAGATGCACAGGTAAAGCAATCTCCGATGCCTTCAGAACTACCGGCGACCTTGGAGCTGTTTGGCTTTATCAGGAATTCCTCCTGCCCGCTGCTGATGAAACAGACTGGAGCCAAATCTCTCTCCTCAGAGGTGTTTATTCTTAAAGTTGCTATATTTACAAATATATACACGCCCGTCCAACAAAACTCTCCAACCATCTATCCACTCCGACTACCCAACAACCCACACTGCGGTGTGCAGGCTATTTATAGATTTATGCCATGCGGTCACAAACCCCTCCTCTTCTGGTGACTCTTTTTCCTTGTGCCACCAACAATGTTGTCCCTTCACTCAGGAAGACTTTTGATGTTACCCAGGCTTACGTGCAATCAAGCACATGTCTGACCTTGAACACTGTCTGCTGTTCCAGCCTTCAGCTGCAGACAATTATGCCCATGCTTCCTGGTTTCCTTTTGTGCACATCTGTACATTTCATAGTTGAGCCTCAATGCCTAACATGCCCCTCCAAAATGTACAGATGTGTATCATTTTGCCACATATGTGTTTGCCATCTTCCAATGTTTACATTTGTTGAACAGCCAAACTCTATGTTTATTGTGCCATGCCTATCAAACATGATAGTTGTTCATGCCTTTCAATTGGCAAAGCTTTTGTGAGAACATCAGCAATGTTGTCCCTGGTGTCAATGTACTCCAGATTTATGATTCTGTTTTGAACCATCTCTCTCACATTCTGATACCTCACACCAATGTACTTTGTCCTACACTTCAAGTTCTCAGCTTCAGACATTGCAATACATGATTGTGAATCCTCATGGACTACAGTAGGCTCTTCACACTTTTCTCCCAAATCCACAAGCAATTGCCTTATCCACTGGATCTCTCCTGCAATTTCAGACAATGCTGCAAATTCTGCTTCTGTAGTACTTAAAGCCACACAGTTTTGCTTCCTGCTGCGCCAAATTATTGGACTACCAGCAAATCTTACAAGCAAACCTGACACTGACTTTCTGTCGTGCAATTCTGATGCGAATGAACTGTCCACATAACAATCCAGCTGTTGTTCACTGCCCTGTATCACCAACTTTCTTTCTTTGGTTCCTTTCAAGTATCTCAGCACATGTTTCACTCTAGTCCAGTCTTCTACTTTTGGAACACTTACTTTTCTGCTAAGTACTCCAACAGCAAACGAAATGTCTGGCCTAGTGTTGTTTGCAATGAACATCAAGCTACCTACTACACTTCTGAACAATTCTGGATTCTCAAATTCCTTTGATGATTCTGCACTAGAAGTTCCAGAAGTCATTGGACTCTTTACAACTTTTGCATTCTGCAAGCCACATTTTTCAATCAGTCTTTCAATCTTTTTCTGTTGGCTCAACAAACACTTGCCATCCTCAGTCCACTGAACTTCAATCCCTAAGTAAGTCTTGAGATTTCCCAAATCCTTGAGCTTAAACCTCTTAGACAACTCTTTCTGAACTGATGTAATTTCCCTCTCTGACTTCGCTGCGACACACAAGTCATCAACGTAAATCACAACGGTCACATCACCTTTTGTATACACGCACGCATCCGCAATGCTGCGTTTGTATCCCAATTTTACCAACTCTTCATGAATGCAAAGGTTCCAGCAACGTGCACTCTGTTTCAAACCGTACAATGCCTTTTTCAACTTGTAAACCTTTCCATCTCTGTCCTTGTCAAAACCTAAAGGTTGTTCCATAAAAACCTCCTCATTAAGATGAGCATTCAAATATGCAGTTTCAAAATCAAAGTGTCTCACTACTTGATTCTTCCTAGCTGCTAAAGCTAATACCAGCCTTAAACTTTCTGGCTTTGCAGTAGGTGAAAAAGTTTTGTCAAAATTTTCAAACCTCTGCTGTGAAAAACCTTTTGCAACCAGTCTCGCCTTGTATCTATGGGTTCCATCCGGCATTTCCTTCCTCTTGAAAACCCATTTGCAACCTACAACCTTGTGGTTCTTAGGCCTCTCCACAATCTCAAACACTTCCTTTTCTAGTAAAGACAAGTACTCCTGATCCATGGCAGAAAACCATTTCTCCTGCTCCTCCTTAGGATATGACTGCAATTCCTCAAAACTCTCTGGCTCATCTGCCATCACTGAACAAGCTCTTGCACCCTGCACTACGAATCTATCTGGAGGTCTCCTCACCCTCTGAGTTCTCCTTGGCACAATCACTTTTGTTCTGCCTTTTTCATCCTCACTCTCAGAACTAGTTTGCACCTCTGTGTCTTTCATGGACACCTTTTCAAACTTTTGTGTAGTGACTGGTGAGTGCAAAGTTGGATGTGTTTGTGTGTGATGGTGTGCAGAAGTACTGGGTTCACTTTCAGTAGATGCTTCTTGTTTTAGCACCCCTCCATTTCCAGTACCTATGTCACTCTGTCCCAGCTTGAGAAAAACCTCGTTGTTGGCATGGAGCTTTTCCCAACCTGAATGTTTTTCAAAGTTGGCACTTCTGGACAGCAAGATTTCCCCATGACCTACATAAAATCTATAGCTGTTCCCAGAATACCCCACAAACATCAACCTTCTCCATTTAGGATCCCCCTTTTTCCTGAAGTTTGCAGGCACATACACATTTGCATACTGCCCAAAAACTCTCAGATATTTGAGATTTGGTGGTCTCCCATACAGCATGTGATATGGAGTTTTCTTTACAAAAGAATTCCAAGTGCGATTGGCAACATGGTTTGCTGTCAAAATTGCTTCCCCCCAAAGCTGCTCTGGTGCTTCTGCATCGAGCATCATGCAATCTTTTATTTGCTTTAAGACTCCAATGTGTCTCTCCGCTAAGCCATTCTCCTGGGGAACGGCCGCATTCGTCGTGTTGTGGCGGATCCCTTTCCTCCTCAACCAATTTTTCAGGTTATTAGATAGAAATTCTCCACCTCTATCTGTAACCAAAGATCCTACTTTGTATTCAAACTCCCTTTCAATCATATTGACCCAATTTTTGATGTGTTCAGCAGCTTCACTCTTTTCCTTCATGAGCATCACATACGAAAACCGTGTGTGACGATCTACAATGACCATGAAGTACTGATTTTTGCCCATAGTTTTGGCCAAAGGACCAGCCAAATCAGCATGCACAACCTGAAAAGGTCTTTGTGTGATGCATTTGCTGCATTTGGCCACAGGAAAAGCCTTCAGCTTTATCCTGCTGCAAACTGAACAATCCAGGTGGTTTGAACAAGTGGACATTTTAAATTCTGGACACACTTCCCCCAGCTTCCCCAAACTTGTGAAGCTTGTATGTCCCATGACTCTATGGTAGTAATGAGCACAGTCTAAATGCAAAGGCACATTGTTGACTACTGAACATTCTGCCTTGTCAACCATATAGTACATTTTGTCTCTTTTGATTGCTTTAGCACAAACTTGGTCATTTATGCTAATAGTACAATCATCCCCTTTGAAAATGCATACCCACTGGTGGTTAATTCAGACACACTAACCAAACAGTTTTGCAACTTAGGAACACACAAAACATTTGAAAAGTCCTTTCCAAAACTTGGGATGAACACAGTTCCCACCACTTTTGCCTCCCTTGATGCACCATCAGCCAAAGCAACTGAATGTACATTAGATGGCACCTTATCTTTCAGGAGCCTATCACAATTAATCATATGCGACGATGCTCCAGAATCTAATAACCAAATGGGGTCTACAGCCTGATGGGCTTTATAGTCATTGTTCTTTACCACAGCAACAACACCTTTCCTGCTCACAGGATCTTTAAGCTGTTGTTTCCTTGCTGCTGCCAGCTTTCTACAGTCCTTCTTGAGATGGCCTGGCTTCCCACAGTGGAAACACTTTCTCTCCCTGGACACAGCTGCCTTCTCCGGTTGCAGCTCCTTGAAAGCCTCGGTTGGGTGTGTTTGTCTTGGTACTGCATGCTGCCTCTGGAGCCCTGCCTCGTACTGCCGACGTTGGCTCTCTTCCAAGACACGTGCAGCCACCAGCTCCGCAGTAATCTGTGATTCATCAAAACACTGAAGACTCCACAGAATATTCTCAAAATCATCAGAAAGACTCCCAAGCAGGATGTATGCTTTCTGCTCAGATGCAAGGACGACACCTCTCATCTGCACCTGGCTGAACAAATCAGCCATGATCTCCAGATGCTTCTCTGGCGATTGTCCTTTCTGCATTTTGCAGGCATACAGCCTCCTACACCAAATCATTCTTGACAGAGCTGTTTTAGATTGGTGAATCTCCCTTAAAGCATCCCAAACTGCCTTTGAGGTTCTTTTCTCCCGGACATGGTTGATCTGCGACGGCGTGATTGTAAGCAAAATTGTAGCTCTTGCTCTCTTATCTCGGTCAAGAGTATCTGCTGTGGGTCCTCTCTCAACAACATCCCACAGTCCTTCTCTGACCAGCAAAGCCTCACAATAGGAACTCCAAGCTGCATAATTAGTTTCGTCTAGTTTGGGAAATTTAGCTGCCTCCATCATTAAGCAGTGTAAAGATAGAGTCCTGGCAGTTTTCCCAGCTTCTACTGTCAATTGTGATAAGACACAGACAACAGTCCAAAAATCTTACCATCCAGCCTTCCGGCACTGACAGCACAACACAGCAACAAAGTACCTCTCTCACACAGCCAGTTGAACTCTTCAGCACAAACGGAGATGCCTTATCAGATAACGATCTGGGCCCGTAACCCTTGTTGATGTAAACAAGCAGATGCACAGGTAAAGCAATCTCCGATGCCTTCAGAACTACCGGCGACCTTGGAGCTGTTTGGCTTTATCAGGAATTCCTCCTGCCCGCTGCTGATGAAACAGACTGGAGCCAAATCTCTCTCCTCAGAGGTGTTTATTCTTAAAGTTGCTATATTTACAAATATATACACGCCCGTCCAACAAAACTCTCCAACCATCTATCCACTCCGACTACCCAACAACCCACACTGCGGTGTGCAGGCTATTTATAGATTTATGCCATGCGGTCACAAACCCCTCCTCTTCTGGTGACTCTTTTTCCTTGTGCCACCAACAATGTTGTCCCTTCACTCAGGAAGACTTTTGATGTTACCCAGGCTTACGTGCAATCAAGCACATGTCTGACCTTGAACACTGTCTGCTGTTCCAGCCTTCAGCTGCAGACAATTATGCCCATGCTTCCTGGTTTCCTTTTGTGCACATCTGTACATTTCATAGTTGAGCCTCAATGCCTAACAAAGGCTGCCCTCAGTCTCTGCCAGGAAGGAAAATGTCCGCCTCTGAGCATGCGCAATCTCAGCCCCTGAAGCTACGTCTGCCCTCAGTCTCTGCCAGGAAGGAAAATGTCCGCCTCTGAGCATGCGCAGTCTCAGCCTTTGAAGCCAAGGCCGCCCTCGGTCTCTGCCAGGAAGGAAAATGTCCGCCTCTGAGCATGCTCAGTCTCAGGCTTTGAAGCCAAGGCCGCCCTCGGTCTCTGCCAGGAAGGAAAATGTCCGCCTCTGAGCATGCGCAGCCTCAG
The DNA here is from genome assembly GCA_034509955.1 of Urosaurus nigricauda. NCBI lineage: Eukaryota > Metazoa > Chordata > Lepidosauria > Squamata > Phrynosomatidae > Urosaurus > Urosaurus nigricauda. Next base: position 1,150,030 of record JAOEGL010000002.1, read on the forward strand.
CCTTTGAAGCCAAGGCCGCCCTCGGTCTCTGCCAGGAAGGAAAATGTCCGCCTCTGAGCATGCGCAGCCTCAGCCTTTGAAGCCAAGGCTGCCCTCAGTCTCTGCCAGGAAGGAAAATGTCCGCCTCTGAGCATGCGCAGTCTCAGCCTTTGAAGCCAAGGCTGCCCTCAGTCTCTGCCAGGAAGGAAAATGTCCGCCTCTGAGCATGCTCAGTCCCTCCCAGGGGTCCCTCGGAGGAGGAGGCGGAGGCCCTATGGCAGATTAAGGCCCCTGTCCTCCTCCTCCTCCCCCAAATTCGCCCTCTGGGGGAGAGAGACCCCCCTCTTGACAACCCAGAAGGCTGAAAGGCCCATAGGATTCCCCACAGAGAGAGAGAGAGAGACCTTTCCCTTCACAACAACAGCCCTGCAGAGGAGGCCCACCAGTTTAGACTCAAGGGGCTCAGGCCTCATTCTGCCTCCATGAACTTTTTCAAGGTGTTTTCTTATTGGGAGAATAAAGCCGCCCAGGCCACAGCCTCGCTTTCATCGTCAGACGTTTTTAATTATATTCATTTATTTATATTTTATTATTATTAATATTATATATAACATATCATATATATATATATATATACACACACATATATATTAAATTAGATATTATAATATATATAATATAATATATATATGTATAATATAATAAAAATGTTATTATATTATTATAAATATTTATTGTAAAGTGGGACCCAAGGCGGCTAACATATAAAATGCAACAATTAAAAATTGTACAATTAAAATAATAAAAATATATAAAAATTACAAATATAAAAATGTTAAAAAGTACAACGTTAAAATGTTAAAAAGACCAATACATTAAAATACATAAAGTAATACATTTTTTTAAAAAAAAGACATGGGGAAAACATTCAGTTTGCGACAACAATTTGCGACAACTACACAACAACAACATTGCAGTAAACAGCAGCACGGAATACCTCTAAACAAAGGAAAAGAGTAGTAATAAGAAACAGAAAAAAAAGAATACAAAAGATAGGGGAAACACAAAACACACACACATATACACACATAAATCGACGTAAACAATAACACCAATTCTGTCATAGAATGTCTAACATTATAACAAAGTCTAACAACCTAAAAATTAAAAAGTTGACTTCCTTGTCTTGTGCTTCTTCTCCAATAATAATCTATCAATATAAATCAATAACACTTTCTGAATAGCAATTATATTTTATCCGATTGTAATCCCGCCTCGATCCATAGAAATGTTAAGGTAATCAAGGTCAATAAACCCATTCACAGTCAATTAAGCAAAGAGAGGCAAGGTGAGAAGAATTCCAAAACAAATTCAGCCTTTATTCATCCAATCAGTTTAATTGCATGCAATGAATGAGTCTGGGGATGTATCCTCCAAGAGACTCCACTCCTCCCATCTGGGAAACAGTTTTTATAACTTCTCTGCAGATTTATGACATGCACAGAAAACATCTCTTACAAACTTAAGTTTCCTTTCTCTATTTTCACATGGTTCCGCCAGTTAGAATCATAGAATCATAGAGTTGGAAGAAACCACAAGGGCCCTGATCCAGTCCAACCCCTTTCTGCCATGCAGGAACTCCAAATCAAAGCATCCCTGACAGATGGCCATCCAGCCTCTGCTTAAAGACTTCCAAGGAAGAAGACTCCACTATGCTCCGAGGAAGGAGTGTGTTCCACCGTCGAACAGCCCTTACTGTCAGGAAGTTTCTCCTAATGTTGAGGTGGAATCTCTTTCCCTTCAGTTTGCATCCATTGTTCTGGGTCCTAGTCTCTGGAGCAGCAGAAAACAAGCTTGCTCCCTCCTCAATATGACATCCCTTCAAATATTTGAACAGGGCTATCATATCACCTCTTAACTTTGTCTTCTCCAGACTAAACATCCCCAGCTCCCTAAGTCGTTCCTCATAGGGCATGGTCTCCAGACCCTTCACCATCTTAGTTGCCCTCCTTTGGACCCGCTCCAGTTTCTCCACATCCTTTTTGAATTGTGGTGCCCAGAACTGGACCCAGGATTATTCCAGGTGGGGCCTGACCAAAGCAGAATAGAGTGGCTCTATTATTTCCCTTGATTTAGACGCTATACTTCTATTGATGCAGACTAAAATAGCATTGGCGGAGGCGGTGGCATCGGCAGGAGGAGGGAGCGCAGACGCCCAGGGACAGCCAGGACGGCCCACCCACCAACTGCTCCTCCCAGGGAGCTCCAGCAGCAGCAAGAAGGAGCATTGACATTTTAAAGTTTGTGGTTTATTCATGGGCTTTGTTGCTATCTCCTTTATTGTCAGCTGGTAATCTGCTTTCTGGGGTTTAGCGCAAGCAAGTGGCAATAGGGAGCGTTAGCTCCCTGGAATCATTCCTTCATTGGTGAACCTCTTCAACTTCCGAGAATCCGAAGGGATTAGAAGAAGAATGGGGGGGGGGGCTAAAAGCACTGTCGAAGGTGCTTAATTGTTGGGGCTCATGGGGGATTTCTAATCGTTCTCTGATTCATTACCTGCTTGAGAGCAGTGGGGATACAAGAACGTGAGTGAAATCAAACAGTAGCCATCACTTGTGAAGGTAACTTCAGTGGTCTCGCTTTGCAAATAACCTCTTTCGCATCTAAAAGAAGATTGATTATAGACTCTAAACTTCTGTAGAAATCAGAATACAGTGGTCCCCCGGGTTACGAATCCCCCGGCCTACGAAATCCCCAGGATACAAAAGAGCCAGGGCTGGAAAAATGGCCCCGGTCTCCGAAAAAAAACCCGGGTTGCGGGGGAAAAAATCCGGCCCTTTAAATCTGCCGCACTCCGCTACAAATACAGTGGTCCCTCGGGTTACGAAAATTTTCAGGTTGCGAAACGGGTGCCGGAACGAATTAATTTCGTAATCCGGGGGACCACTGTATACTTTTTTCTGTTCTGCTTCAGGTCTAACCGTTGTAAATTTCAAAGAAACTCAGGGAAAAATACAATGTGTATGTAAGATTGAACTAGCACTGATTTTTTACATGGACCTTATTGTTCTCAGGTAGTTTACAATTGTAAGGTTTCTCCTCAATTCCATTTTTATATTGATCACAATATATAAGGCAAGGAACAAGTCTGGAACCTACCGTTAACAAAATTGTGAATAGAAATCCTTAAGTTGTTTAAATTTATAATTTGGATAAAAGAGTTAAAGAAGATTTAGGATAAGTAGTTTCATACACAAACAGAATGGCCTCTGGGGTTAGATCCAAAAACCAAACACAGGGACAATACTCTGGTATGAGAAGAGATTCTGTTGAATATACTAGTAAACAAGACGTCAGTACTATTATACTAGAGGAATTACGGGACTTTAAAAAGGCATTTAAAAAGGAGATTAAGGAAGAACTGAAAGACTCTAGAGAAGAAATAAGATCAGATATGCATAAAGAATTAGAAAGCCTAGCGAGCAAAATCGATAGAATCACAGGGGATTTCTTAAAGATTTAAGAACAGAAGTCGATCAATTGGCCACACAAACCAAGGATTTAGACAAAAAGACAACCAATATAATGAATGAGCAACAAAATGGAAATATGAATAAGTTAACTCATGAAATCAGATACAGGGAAAGATGCATAAAATTAAGAGGCCTCCCAGAGGTGGAGAATGAACAATTGTTGAAAAGGATAATCCCAGAATTGGCAGTCCATATAGATACCTCTGAGGAAATTTTAGATATGCAAACTGAAAAAATGTTCCGAATTAACTCTAGAATAGCAAAAGAGAAGAACCTAGATAGAGACATAGTGATTTGTTTTACTAATGCAAGAGTAAGAAACAAGATTTGTCAACATAATCTAGAGGAGAAACTCATAAGAGATTGAAGTATACAAAGATATACTTTTACAGATACTGAGAAAGAGATAGGAATATAAATTTCTTACACAAGCACTCTTCAAAAGCAACATGAAATTCAAGTGGGACAAAAGCGAAGGAGTTTTGTTTACATACGAACAGAAAAGATACAAAATAGATTCCGTGGACAAAGCAAAAGATTTTTATAGGAGAGTTCTAGATAAAAGGAAAAAAATGGAAGAGGAACAAATAAAAGGAAAGAAAGTACAAGTAGAAGAACAAGTAACTAAAGATAAGAAACGAGATAAAGAGGATGCAGAAAGTTTAAACACAGAGACAATAATCAAATGAAATTTAAGGTTTGTTCTTTTAATGTCCGGGGTTTGAATAAAGCATACAAGAGAAAACTTTTATTTCATTATTTGGGGAAAAATTATTGTGATGTTGTGTGTTTACAGAAAACTAAAATAAAAGAAAGGGAAATAAGTATCTAACAGGTGGTACTATACACCACTCAGAATTTCAAAAAATTATAGAATAAAAAAGTGTCAGTGTTGGAAGTGTTGGAAGTGTCAAAGAGATAAGGGTTCTTATCTCCATATGTGGTGGGCATGCCCGAAAGTCAACAAGTTTTGGTGTAAAATACATGAAAAGATTCAAGAAATTTTTAAAATCACATTTTCTTTTGTCCCGGAATTATATTTATTGAATATGACGTCTTTTTTGGGTTCCATCACTAGACGATTGGTTTCATAAGGTTATGGATGTTAAAGAATTTGATAAATTAACGGCATCAATAAATAATAAACCTAAAAACAAGGTAACAAAGGAATGGGAACCTATTGAAAAGGATTGGTTTAAAAAATGTAATCTGAAAGAAGAACTAATTTGATACTATAAATCGGTAAGGATGAATAGAAAAGAGAAGGGAAAACTGAAATAGAACATAAAGTCCGGCATACGATGTATAGGGTTAAAATAAGGTGTACAGACAGCGAACAAGAAAATAGGATAGAATACTATCCATTATCTATTACTATTTACATATTTTTCAAGTAGAAACTTTCAGATGATATAATATCATATGGGACTTTAAAAGTTTGTCTGGTTAGAACACTAGAGGATGATATTTAAATGTGAAATAAAGATTGTTGGAGTGTTAATTATGTTTAATACAAATTAATATTAAAAAATAAAAATAAAATACATTGGCCTTTTTAGCTGTCACATCGCACTGTTGACTCATGTTCAACTTAGGGTCTACTTGAACTCCTAGATCCCTTTCACACATAAAAGTCTCATTCAGCCAGATGTCCCCCATCCTATATCTGTGCATTTCATTTTTCCTCCCTAAGTGCAGTACCTTGCATTTCTCCGCATTGAATTTCATTTTGTTAGCATTGGCCCAGATTTCTAGTCTATTCAGGTCATTTTGAATGTCAATACTGTCTTCTGGAGTATTGGCTACTCCTCCTAATTTGGTGTCATCTGCAAATTTAATAAGTATGCCCCCAATTCTGTCATCCAAGTCATTAATAAAGATATTGAATAGCACTGGGCCCAGGACAAGAGCCCTGTGGGACCCCACTGGTCACTTCTCTCCAGGACGAAAAGGAACCATTGTTGAGCACCCTTTGAGTTCGGCCAGTCAACCAGTTACAAATCCATGTAACGGTTACCTTGTCTAGTCCACATTTTGCAAGCTTGTTTGCAAGAATGTCACGGGGAACCTTGTCAAAGGCCTTACTGAAATCAAGATATACTCCACAGCATTCCCTTCATCTACCAAGCTGGTGATTTTATCAAAAAAAGAGATCAGGTTTGTTTGGCATGACTTGTTTCTCCGAAACCCATGTTGGCTTTTTGTAATGATGGAATTATCTTCTAGATATCCGCAGACTCTCTGTTTAATAATCTGTTCCAGAATCTTTCCTGGAAATGATGTCAGACTAACTGGGCAATAATTGTTGGGATCCACTTTTTTCCCCTTTTTGAAGATGGGGACAACGTTTGCCCTCCTCCAGTCTGCTGGGACTTCTCCTGTTCTCCAGGATTTCTCAAAGATTATTGCCAGTGGTTCTGATATTACATTTGCCAGTTCTTTTAATACTTTAGGATGTAGTTCATCCGGTCCTGGAGATTTATATTCATTTAGGTTAACCAGGTATTCCTGTACTATCTCTTTACTTATTCCGTATTGAAATTCCCCTATTCTTTCTTCTGCTCCATTATCCTTAGGTTGAGCACTCTTTGCCCTTTCTGAGAAGACTGAAGCAAAGAAGGTGTTGAGTAATTCTGCCTTTTCTCTGTCCCCTGTGAGCATTTTGCCATCTTCTGCACGCAGTCGCCCTACCGTTTCCTTCCTCTTCCTTTTGCTTTGGACACACCCAAAAAAGCCCTTTTTATTGTTCTTAACCTCTCTAGCAAGCCTGAGTTCATTCTGCACTTTAGCTTTCCTGACTTTACCTCTGCATGTGCTGGCTATCTGTTTGAATTCCTCTTTGGTGATTTCCCCATGTTTCCATTTCTTATACATGTTCTGTTTAAGGCTTATCTCAGTTGAGAGTTCCTTAGTCATCCATCCTGGCTTCTTGAGACATCTTCCATTTTTCTTCCTCATTGGAACTGTTTGAAATTGCGCCTTCAGTATCTCCTTTTTGAGAAACTCCCATCCGTCTTGAACTCCGTTCTCTTTTAATATTCCTGACCATGGGATCACGCCCAGTATTTCTCTAAGTTTATTGAAATCAGCTCTCCTAAAGTCTAGAATGCGTGTCTGACTATGCCTGGCTTCCCCTTTCCGCTGTATAACAAACTCCAGGAGAACATGGTCACTTCCCCCTAAGGAGCCAACCACTTGCACCCCATTGACTAGGTCATCCTTGTTGGTTAAGATAAGATCTAAAATGGCTGATTCACTTGTTGCCTCTTCCACCTTTTGGACAATGAAATTGTCTTCCAGGCAAGTGAGGAATTTGCTAGACCTTGAGGATTTTGCTGAGTTTGACTTCCAGCAAATATCAGGAGAGTTGAAGTCACCCATCACTATTACATCTCTTCTTTCTGAGTGTGTGGTTATCTGTTCTAGAAAAGCATCATCCATTTCCTCTGCCTGAGTCAGGGGTCTGTAGTAGACTCCCACAGTAACATCCCTGTTATTTCCCTCTCCTCTAATTTTTATCCAGATGCTCTCCACCTGGCTTCCAGTATTGACTTCCTGGATCTCTTCACTGGTGTAAATATCCCTGACATATAATGCTATTCCTCCTCCTTTCCTGTTTGGCCTGTTTCTCTTAAAAAGGTTATATCCCTCTATTTCTACATTCCAATCATGAGAGTCATCCCACCAGGTTTCAGTGATGCCTATTATATCATATTTCCCCTGTTGGGCTAGGAGTTCAAGTTCATCCTGCTTATTCCCCATACTCTGTGCATTAGTGTAGAGACATCTAAGAACGTGTGTCCTCCTTATTTGCTGCTTTTGCACATTTTTTTGCCTCCTACTGTTGGGTCCTTGCCCTGTTTGCCTTGTTTCCTCAATGTCAGTTTGACTATTTCCTCCAGCCCTTTTGCCTTCCAGAATAATGTCTCCCTCCCCCATATAACTCAGTTTAAAGCCCTCCTGATCAGATTTTTGAGACTACTGGCAAAAATGTTTTTGCCAACTGGCGTGAGATGCAGCCCATCCCTTGCCAGAAGTCCCTCCTCATGGAACCGCAGCCCATGGTCCAAGAATCCAAACTGTTCTTGGCGGCACCATCTACGGAGCCAGTTATTCACCTCTGCTATTTTCTTCTCCCTTCCAGGACCATGCCCTTCTACTGGGAGAAGAGATGAGATGACAACCTGTGCATCCATCTCTTTCAGCTTCCTTCCCAGAGCCTCATAATCCCTTTTGATATTCTCAAGGCTGTGCCTTGCAGTATCATTGGTTCCCACATGAACCAAAAGAAAGGGATAACGGTCAGTAGGCTTGACAAGTCTTGTCAGCCTCTCCGTCGAATCACGGATCTTTGCCCCAGGGAGACAGCACACCTCCCGAGACGTCTTGTCAGGCCCACAAACCACTGCTTCAGTACCCCTCAGCAAGGAGTCCCCCACCACCACCACGCACATCCTCCGAGGCTTAGCAGTGGCTGTTCCCTTTGGTGCTATTCTTAGGCTGCCCTGCTCTGTCCCTGATGTCTGTCCCTGCTGCTTTTCCTCTTCATCTCTGATAAGAGAGAGAGATTCAAAGCGATTCTGTAGCTGCAAGCTCACAGAACGAACCGTGGTTTCCCTACTTCTGTGTGTGACATTCCTCCAACCATCTACTTCTGTTGTGTGTGAAGTGACCTCTTCTTCCCCAGCAACTTTCTCTGTGTGTTTCCTGTCCAAGACCATCCGGTCCTTTCTGTTCAGGAGAACCTCCTGCTCTCTGTGATGCTGAAGTGTAGACACCTGGGCCTCCAACTACTGAACTCTTTCTTCTAAGAGGAATACCAACTTTCACTTGGTGCAGGTGAAGTTCTCCACATCTATAGGCAAGAAGACAAACATCCCACAGGTGTTGCAGGTGACTGCAGCAGGTCCCTCAGTGTCCATAGTGAGAAGTCTTAAGGAGGCACTGAAAGAAGACTGTGGGCTTCTCCTGTTAAACACCAGTGTAAAGAATCCCTGTGTTGCTCTTATTGAGCTCAGGCAACTGGGCCTATAGTTATCTAGAGAGCTCCTGGCTGCTAGCTCCTTCCAGAGGCTGAATATCCACACCCCTGAAGGGGAAAGTGATCAGACAAATGTTAAAATTGAATAAGTTGCCTTCTAACACTGTGCCTAGGTAACCTTCACCTCTGTATTCACACCCCTCCTTCACTACTAAGAAAATAAAAATGAATTAGAAAGAAAAATTCACAGAGAATCACCAGGCTTCCCTTTGCAAGGGATCTCCCAGAATGGCTCTGCAAGCAGTTGTATAGAAAAAGGTTTTCTACTTCCTCCCCCTTGTGAGCCAAAGGAAATGGCCCACTTTTAAATTTTAAGCTCTCACCCAATCCAAATAGATACAGAGAATCACCAGGCTTCCCTTTGCAAGGGATCTCCCAGAATGCTGCTTTTAATACATGCCATTCCTTTTAATGAAACTGGATGGAAACAACATCCCCAGATCCCCAGAATGCTACAAAAAGAAAATGTTAACTATACCATTTTAGCCATTGGTAGCAGACTTCAAGAAGTTGCAGCGTATTGTTGGGAGTTCATTAACCATACTAGGAAGGCATCTGTAGAAGTTGGAAAATATCCCTATTGTAACACGACATTTGTTCTTAACTATTGACAGAAAGAATACCTTTCTGAATGCCACTATAGTCAAACACCTTCATAACTTTACCTCTTATGGCTGTGCATACCGACTGACTGGGTGTCCAGTGATGGTCAGTGGAGGGTGTCCAACAAGTACGACCACCGGAGGTCTCTCTTTATGTAATTTGGTAAGATCAATGGTCAAACAGCTAGCAGGAGGTGATAATCAATTAATGCATTAGGTAATGTTTGGATGTTATGTGGCAGGCGAGCATTTCAACGTATCCCTGCAAGGTGGTCCGGTCGTTGTACCTTTGGATATATTGCTCCCTCCGTAATGGTATCTGATTATCAACCTAAAGGACGGTTACAGAATCATAGAAATATGGATGTTCAAAATCCCATTACACTGAAACCATGTTAGCAAGAGGTGTTATTCCTCCTTTAGGAGTAATGATGAATTATAGACATTTACATATCCTGTCAAATTGGATTACTGCTTATTTAATGCTACAATTAAATCCTTAAAATTGATAAATGAAGAAATGTCGCAAGTTTGAGACGTAGTTTTACAAAATCGTTATGCTTTGAATACTATTTTGGCGGCCAAGGGCGATGTATGTGCTCTAATCCATTCACATTGTTGCATATGTATCGCTGATTATAAAGCAAATATTTCAGCCACAATTGAGCACATGGAAAACATGATTGCAGATAATCCAATTGGTTCCACTATTCCACAATCCCTGTGGGAACGATTATGGTCCTGGCTCCCAGATCTGGGATGGGTGCGACAAACGGTGCCCTTCGTTATATTAGTTATCATTGCCTTAATTTGCTGTTCTGCTTAATTTGCTTAATTTGCAGATCTGAAGTTACGTATGCATACAAATTATTAAAAAATAAAGAATAAAATAAAAAAGGAGGACATGTGGAGATGGTTGCTTTCTCAGTGGCTGGCAAACCACGCTGAAGAGTGCAAACGTCAGCACAACGATCCTTAATGCTGAGACAGGCGATCCGGCACCTAGGCAAGATTACATTGTTTGCAGCAGGAATTCAGGAGCTATCCACAGGGTTAATTATGAGCCTGGTTTAACCACACTGTTGCAAGTAAACTTTAATCAATAACTGTGGATGCCAATAAAAGGGAACGTCCCCCAAAGCTGGGAGATGGGTGCCTTCCCATCAGTCTCATTCCTCCCTGAGCGTCTTTCTTCATCGCCATAACCTTCCTCCTTTCCCTTCCTCCTCCTCCTCTTTCCTCCTGCATCATTGGTCTTCCACTCCTCTTCCTTTTCCTTCCTCCTCCTCTTCTCTGCTCTTCCTCCTCCTTTCCTTTCCTCCTGCTCCTCTTTCCTCACCTTCTCTGCTTACCTCCTCTTCCTCTTCCCCTCCATCAAGCTGCTTCCACTCATCCTCCTTTTCCTTCCTTTTCCTCTTCTCTGCTCTTCCTCCTTTCCCTTCCTCCCCCTCTTCTTCCCCACATCCTCCACTTTCTCCTCCTCTTCTTCCTCCTCTTCACTGCTCTTCCTCATTCTCCTCCTCTTCCTCCTCTGCCAATGCCAGCCCTCCGTGCGGGCTTGCCATCTGCATATGTTCAAATCCGTGTATGGTGCGTCCGCAGATATAGTGAATCTTTGGGGAATAATTGCCCATAGGAAATTTGCCCATAGAGAATCATAGAATCACAGAGTTGGAAGAGACCCCAAGGGCCCTGATCCAGTCCAACCCCATTCTGCCATGCAGGAACTCCCAATCAAAGCATCCCCATTGACAGATGGCCATCCAGCCTCTGCTTAAAGACTTCCAAGGAAGGAATCATTGGGGAACAGTAGCCCATAGGGAATCATTAGGGAATAGTTGCCCATAGGGAAACCAGTCTTGCCCATAGAGAATCATTGGGGAATACTTGCTCAGAGAATAACTATCCTTCCTGGAGGCTGGATGGCCATCTGTCAAAATGGGGATGCTTTGACTGGGAGTTCCTGCATGGCAGAATGGGGTTGGACTGGATCAGGGCCCTTTTGGGGGCCTCTTCCAACTCTATGATTCTGGTAAATGAAAAGGACACATTGGTAAGGTGAAAACAAGATGTATTTTATCGGTACAGAGGATCCAGATAGGATCAAAGAAAGTAGAGGAAACTATACTGTGGGCCTAGAGGGGTCTGTGGGCCAGGTAGTCTCTCTGGCAGTATAAACCCATCTCTCCATATTTGGGGCTTTGGTAGTTGCTGATTTGATTATTCATGGATTTCATTAATATGTCCTCTCTAGGAATATCTAGGTCCTCCAGTGCAACTCTGTGGTCAACTTTAACCAAAGATCGCACTGAAGGACCTAGAGATTCCTAGAGAGGACACGCTACTAGGCTTTTGTAGCTCCTCCAGCGCAGTTCTATGGTCAGTGTCTGTCGGCCGTTGACCACAGAGTTGCCCTGGAGGACCTAGAGATTCCTAGAGAGGAAATCCATGGCCAACTACCAAACGTAACTGCCAAGACCAACTGCCAACAGAATGTTTAAATTCCTCCGGCCAGCACCTGATTGACTGATGACCCTGGCTGGTTTTTGGCCGGCCTGTTGCTAATAAATCCCACATTTTACATTTCCCTTGGGACTCTTTATCACAACACTGGACACTTCTCACCAGGACAAAGGGGAGCCATTGGTGAAACTGAGAAATTGGGGGGCTGATGGCACATGACACCAAATGGCATCGACCCCCTCCCCAAAAAAACCTATGGTGCAATGGGCACACACACACACACACACACACACACACAAACAATAGCTGGGGTAGGCCTTGATGTTCCTTTCTGATTTTATCTTCCAGTCCACTGGTTTGTGTTAAAGAGTCTGCCGACCCATCCAGCTCCCTCCAATTTGAGGATCTTTCTTTCTTTTCCAGAACCATGATTCCATATGAATGTAATTATTCCACCTGCGTAAAAGTGGACCAGGGGAACCTGGTGCAAGATTACTGTTCAAATGTCCTTTGATTCATCTGCAAAAGGCCAGCCAGCTCCACACGGATGGACCCGGACCCTAAGGGCATGAAGCCCCCAACCCACTCCCAGAGGTCATCTGGTATGGACAATTTAATGGACCCTGGTCAACGCAATTGACACTTGACCAATTCAATTAATCCCCAAAACAGGAGAGTCCATTCCTTTTTATAGACAGAAACAAATGGGTCAGAAAAATGCAGAATGGCTGGTTAGTTATCTGTGCCTGTCATCTCATCTCTTCTCCCAGTAGAAGGGCATGGTCCAGGAAGGGAGAAGAAAATAGCAGAGGTGAATAACTGGCTCCGTAGATGGTGCCGCCAAGAACAGTTTGGATTCTTGGATCATGGGCTGCGGTTCCATGAGGAGGGACTTCTGGCAAAGGATGGGCTGCATCTCACACCAGTTGGCAAAAACGTTTTTGCCAACAGTCTGAAGAATCTGATCAGGAGGGCTTTAAACTGAGTTATATGGGGGAGGGAGACATTATTCTGGAAGGCAAAAGGGCTAGAGAAAATAGTCCAACTGAAATAGAGGGAACAAGGCAAACAGTGCAAGCACCCAACAGTAGGAGGCAAACAAAATGTGCACAGACATCAAGCAAAGGGGACACATGTTCTTAGATGTCTCTACACTAATCCACAGAACATGGGAAATAAGCAAGATGAACTTGAAATCCTAGCACAACAAGGGAACTATGATATAATAGGCATCACTGAAACCTGGTGGGATGAGTCTCATGATTGGAATGTAGAAATATTATTATTATTATTATTATTATTATTATTAAACTTTATTTCTGAAGTGGTGTGATTATACTCAGCACTGTACAAAATTGATAAAACTTAAGACATATACAAAAGCCTGCCAGATGCGTACACTCTATGATAGTAATAATTAGATAAAATTACAAAGGGAAGGAAAGACAAGTTAAAACATCAGCCAGAAAAGCAAGTCCCATCAAGCGATATCAGACAGCCAGATGACAATCACACATTCCCTGACAACGCTTCCCTGAACAATAAGGCTTTCAGCTCTACCTTAGCCAGTGAAGGGAAGACAACAGAGGGGAGACATGATCATAGGGGCGAGCAAGTGAAATAATGCGTGCAGCTGAATGCTGAACAGAAATTAATGGGTGGAGATGAGAGAGAGGAAGCCCAGCCAGGAGAAGATTACAGTAGTCTAGTCGTGAGACCACTAGGGCGTGGACCAGTGTTTTTGCGGTAGAAACTGAGAGATATGGACGGATTTTGGCAATATTATAGAGAAAAAATCTACAGACCTTGGCTGTGGTCTGGATCTGGGGAATAAATGACAAAGAGGAGTAAAATATGAAACCAAGACTGCGGGATTCCTGGACCGACTGAATAGAGATGTTATTGACAGAAATAGAAAAGGAGTAATGGAGGGTGGGCTTAGGCGGGGAAACCAGAAGCTCAGTCTTAGACATATTGAGCTTCAGACGCTGATGGTGCATCCAGTGGGAGACAGCTGTTAAACAGGATGACTTTTGCTGTTCTAATTCTGGCGAAAGATTAGGAGTAGAAAGGTACAGCTGGGTGTCATCAGCGTACAGATGGTAGGAGAAACCAAAGGAACTGATTAGTCTGCCAAGGGAGAGTGTGTATAAAGAAAACAATAGGGGACCCAAAACAGAGCCCTGAGGAACTCCAACAGATAAGGGGACAGAGACCATGGTCCGACTACCCGAGACCACTGAAAAAGATCCGTCTGACAAGTAAGATGAGAACCAGTCGAGAACAAGGCCCGAGAAACCAAGGTCAGAGAGTAAGTCTATCAGGAGACAGTGGTCCACGGTGTCGAAGGCCGCAGACAAATCGAGAAGAACAAGGATAGAATAAAGGCCATTCGCCTTGGCCTGCAAGAGATCATTCAAGATCTTAGTGAGGGCTGTCTCTGTGGAGTGCCGTGGGTGAAAACCAGACTGGAAAGGATCCAGACTGGAGTTGGTTTCGAGAAACTCAAGACAGCGTGAATAGACAACTTGTTCCAACACCTTAGAAAGGAAAGGAAGAAGAGAGATTGGATGATAGCTAGCCAGGGAAGAAGGGTCGAGAGAGGGTTTTTTCAGAATAGGGGAGACTAAGGCATGATTGAAGACCGAAGCGAAGAAACCCGAAGAGAGGGAGAGATTAAAGAGATGGAGGAGGGAGGGTAACAAAGAGGGGGCTTTAGAGATTCAAGGACAAGAAGGAATTGGGTCAAGAGAACAGGTGGTAGGTTTGGATGAGTTCAGTAGCGAAGAGAGTTCTTCCAGGGAAACTGGAGGAAAGACAGAGAATTTGTTAATAGAAGGAGTGAGAAGATTGACGGTAGGAGCCAAATCGGGAGGAGTTAGCTCAGAATGAATAGAGGTGATTTTTGTAATGAAAAAATTGGCAAAGTCGGAGGGTGAAAATAATGGAGAGACGGAGGGAAGAGAGGGTTTTAATAGTGTGTTGAAACAGGAGAACAGGCGCTGCGGACGTCTCTCGTTGGCGGAGATCAATGATTTAAAATAGTTTTCTTTTGCCATCGAGAGAGCGCATGAAAAGGATAAAAGAATGAATTTATAATGGATAAAGTCGGCCCACTCCCTGGATCTTCTCCAGAGACGTTCGGCTGCTCGGGAGCAGGACTGGAGAAATCTAACAGTAGGAGTGATCCAGGGCTGAGGCCTAGTCGTAGAGGAAGAGGAGGACACGCGCGTAGAAACAGGGGCAAGGCTGTCAAGAGTTCAGGAAAGGGTCGAGTTCAATAAGGACATAGCTGAGTCCAAGCTTGAGAGAAGCAAGGAATGAATCCAAGGTCTGAGTGAGATGGTTGAGGTTAAGAGAATGAAGATTGCGGAACTGGCGGGAGACGGTGTGAAGGGGAGGAGGGATATAGGTAAGAGTAAAGGAAAGTAAGTGATGGTCAGATAGAGGAAAATCGGAAGCCAAGTAATCAGACACAACACACTTGGAGGGGAGAACTAGGTCGAGGCAGAGGGAATGGGTCGGAGAGTTGGAATGTGGTTGGAGGCCAAAAGAATCTAAAAGAGAGGTGAAGCAAGAGGTTGAGGTATTCTTGGGATCGTCGAGGTGGATGTTAAAGTCACCTAAGATCAGGGAGGGGACTGTATCTGAGAGAAAGAATGTCAACCAAGACTCAAAATCTGTAAAAAAAATTGAGAAGCTGAACCAGGAGGACGGTAGATGATGGCAATTTGGAGTTACAGAGGAAAAAAGAGTCTAATAGAGTGTAGTTCAAATGAGGAGAAAGAATAGCTGGAGGGAGGAGAAAGAACCTGAAACTGGCAAGACTTAGATAGCAAGATGCCGACCCCTCCTCCGCGACCCTCAGGGCGGCCAGTATGGGTAAAGGAAAGACCGTCAAAAGAAAGGGCAGCAGAGGTAACAGTATCATGGGCTGGAAGCCAGGTTTCAGTGAGGGCGAGAAGATTAAAAGGAAGTGACAGAAAAAGATCATGGATCGCTGTAGCTTTTGGGGCAGCGGAGCAGCAGTTCCAGAGAGCGCAAGAGAATGGGAGTTGGGAGATAGGGAGGGGGCGAATAGGGATGAGATAGGGAGAAGGAGAGGTCCGGGGAGCCATGGGGAGGGAGGTTTGGGTGACAGACAGATGGCAGGAGGAAATGTGGAAAGGAGAAAAGCAGAAAAATAAAGATACAGTCCGACAGTGCTTGATGGAATGGACTGGCAATCCCAAGACATAAGGGAGTTGAGAGAGAACAAAGGGTAACATGGGGGCCTCCAGACGTCCCAGGTTCAAAGGTGGCAGAGGGAGGGAAGGCTGAGGGGACGCTGTCTGTTGTCCCGAGTATTGCTCCAGCTCCGCCCTTCTCCCTGCCAGGTTGAAGGTGTTGCTGCTGCTTCCAAAGAGTCCCAAAGCAGTGGGAAGAGGGAGGGAAGGTCGGCGTCCAGGAAAGGTTCCTCTCAGGTGGCAAGCTGACTGTTGTTCAAATAGAGGGAAATAGAGGGATATAACCTTTTTAAGAGAAACAGGCCTGACAGGAAAGGAGGAGGAATAGCGTTATATGTCAGGGATATTTACACCAGTGAAGAGATCCAGGACATCAATACTGGAAACCAAGTGGAGAGTGTCTGGATAAAAATTAAAGGAGAGGGAAACAACAGGGATGTTACTGTGGGAGTCTACTACAGACCTCCAAGTCAGACGGAGGAATTGGATGATGCCTTTCCTTTTTTTTAAAAAAATCTTTATTTATATATCATTAAAAACATACATACATCCATGTAAATCAGATATATATTTAAAAAACATATTCCATTATCTTTTTCGCAAACTTCCTTACTTTAAGAAAAACACATTATCTCACATTTTTATAAGCTTTTCTTCCTGTTGAAGGGAAAAATAAGAAAAACTGTAACATTTATTCTCTAATTTTTAAAAAAACACTATTCTAGCATTTTCTCTCTAACTCTTAAATATTCCCCCATTTTTGTAAAAATGAAATGCACAAATATAGGATGGGGGACAACTGGCTGAATGAGACTTTTATGTGTGAAAGGGATCTAGGAGTTCAAGTAGACCATAAGTTGAACATGAGTCAACAGAGCGACGCGGCAGCTAAAAAGGCCAACGCCATTCTAGGCTGCATCAATAGAAGTATAGCATCTAGATCAAGGGAAGTAATAGTGCCACTCTATTCTGCTTTGGTCAGGTCTCACCTGGAATACTGTGTTCAGTTCTGGGGACCACAATTCAAAAAGGATGTGGAGAAACTGGAGCATATCCAAAGGAGGGCAACTAAGATGGTGAAGGGACTGGAAACCCTGATGCCCTATGAGGACCGCCTTAGGGAGCCTCGAGAAGAGAAGGTTAAGAGGTGATATGATAGCCCTGTTCAAATATTTGAAAGGATGTCATATTGAGGAGGGAGCAAGCTTGTTTTCTGCTGCTGCAGAGACTAGAACACGGAACAATGGACGCAAGCTCCAGGAAAAGAGATTCCACCTCAACATTAGGAGGACCTTCCTGACAGTAAGGGCTGTTCGACAGTGGAACACACTCCCTTGGAGATTTTGGTGGAGTCTCCTTCCTTGGAGGTCTTTAAGCAGAGGCTGGATGGCCATCTCTCGGGGATGCTTTGACTGGGAGTTCCTGCATGGCAAGGGGTTGGACTGGATGGCCCTTGTGGTCTCTTCCAACTCTATGATTCTATGATTCTAAGTCCTCCTTTGGCATATGGGGGTACATGCATATAGATCCAATAATTAGTGTTATTTAGTCTTATTGCATCTTACTGCGACGGTAATGGATTGGATGAGGGAAAACAAAGTGAAACTCAATCCAGACAAAACGTAGTTACTCACTGTTACAGGTCCAAAACCAGGTTTGGGAATACAATCCCCAGTCCTCAATGGAGTCACACTCTCCTCAAAGGACTCTGTTTGCAGTCTGGGGGTGCTCCTTGACCCGTTCATTCACATGACTAGTCAGGTGAATGTGATGGTCAGGAGTGCCTGTTACCAGCTTCGGCTGATCCACCAGCTGCACCCTTTCCTGGATCTGGAAACTGATACATGCTCTGGTGGTAATCTCACGTTTGGACTACTGTAATGAGCTCTACATGGGGCTATCCTTGTACCTAACCCGGAAACTACAACTGGTTCAGAACATGGCAGCCAGACTTATTACAGGTACCTCTAAGAGAGAACATACGGCACTTGTGCTTAAATCTTTCCACTGGCTGCCGATTAGTTTCCGGGCCCAGTACAAACTGTTGGTTTTAACCTTTAAAGCCCTACATGGCTTGAGTCCATCTTATCTCAGGGACCGCCTCTCCCCATACGAACCCCCTCCGCACGCTTCGGTCCTCTGGGAGGAATCTGCTACATCCCATTAAGACCAGGCTAGCGCAGACCTCCCAGGGGCCTTTTCGGCTATCACCCCCAAGCTGTGGAATGGCCTGCTGGATGAGATGCGTTTTATTCCATCCATTGTTGGCCTCAAGAAAGCCCTAAATACACACCTCTTCCGGCAGGCCTTCCCAGAAAACGTTTAACATCTACCGGCTCCAAATCTTGGTCAGTTTCTAGTCTTATCCTTTTATACACCATTTTGTTCTGGAGAAAAAGCCTTTGTAGTCTGATGCTCAATGCCATGATCTTTCAAAAATTCATCAAATTCAGCATTGACAAATTCAGTGATGTTATCTTCGGTTTGTAGCCACATTTGTCAAGAGACTCTACTAAAGTTTTCTTTGAATTTCTGAATCACTTGACTCTTGTCACTGAGAAGATAAGTCTGTGTATCTGCTGGAATCATCAATAATAGTCATAAAATCAAGAGTTTCCTCCTCCTGACTTTTCATTCATCGGACAAGAAAAATCAGCCTAAAGAAGATCCAATGCCTTGTTGGGATGTCTCTCAGTAAATGGAGGATCTGAGGCTCTGGTGGCCTTTGCTTTCACACATTCTACGCATCTTTCATTGTTCTGAACGTGCTTTGAATTTAAAATCTCTTTCAAGCTCTTGATTTGCCAGCCTCTTAATATTTTCAACTATTCAATGAGCTAATCTTTGATGCCATAAAGTTGAACAGTCTGTGCGATTACATCTGGTCACACCGTTCACAGGTGAATGTAAAATCTGCACCTGGAATCTCCTCATTTCTCTCCCCATTCCTGCCTGCTTGGCCTGATATGCAGCCTGATGAGACATTTTATAAAACTCTCAAGATGGCTCCCACTATCGAAAACATTCCCTTTGGTCCCAATAGAGGCTTTTAAAAGTTTGTTCAGGAAATAGAAGAAATGGTCGACAGACCTTCAGAGCTGACATCTTGGGCCCTGCTGGCTGAAAATGAGTTCTCCCCTGTGTGGGTCCTGTGATGTTTGTTTAGATGCCCACTCTGACTGAAGCTCTTTCCACACTCCAAGCATTTAAAGGGCTTCTCCCTCATGTGGGCCCTGTGATGTCTCTTTAGATTTCCACTCTCAATAAAGCTCTTTCCACATACCATGCATTTATATGGCTTCTCTCCAGTGTGCATCATTTGATGTCTCTTTAGACTTTCACTGAAACTGAACCTCTTTCCACATTTCATGCATTTGAATGGCTTCTCTCCTGTGTGGGTCCTGTGATGTTTGTTTAGATTTCCACTCTGACTGAATCTCTGCCCACATTCCATGCGTTTATATGGCTTCTCCTCTATGTGCATCCTGTGGTGTCTGTTTAGACTTCCACTCCAATTGAAGTTCTTTCCACATTCCATGCACTCAAATGGCTTCTCTCCTGTGTGGGTCCTGTGATGATTGTTTAGGGTTTCACTCTGACTGAAGCTCTGTCCACATTCCATGCATTTGAATGGCTTCTCTCCTGTGTGGATCCTGTGATGTTTGTTTAGATTTCCATTCTGACTGAAGCTCTTTCCACATTCCATGCATTTGAATGGCTTCTCTCCTGTGTGGGTCCTTCGATGTCTGTTTAGATATCTGACACTGAATCTCTGTCCACATTCCATGTATCTGAATAGCTTCTCCCCTTTATGGGTCCTTTGATGTCTGTTTAGTTGTCCACTCCAACTGAATCTCTTTCCACACTCCATGCATTTGAATGGTTTCTCTCCTGTGTGGGTCCTTTGATGTGAGTTTAGATGTCCACTCCGACTGAAGCTCTTTCCACACTCCATGCATTTATATGGTTTCTCTCCTGTGTGGATCCTTTGATGTGAGTTTAGATTTCCACTCTGACTGAAGCTCTTTCCACACTCCATGCATTTGAATGGTTTCTCTCCTGTGTGGGTCCTTTGATGTGAGTTTAGCTCTCCACTCCAACTGAAGCTCTTTCCACATTTCATGCATTTGAATGGCTTCTCTCCTGTGTGGGTCCTTTGATGTTTGTTTAGACTTCCCTTCTGACTGAAGCTCTTTCCACATTCCATGCATTTGAATGGCTTCTCTCCTGTGTGGATCCTTCGATGTGAGTTGAGAGTTCCACTCTGACTGAAGCTCTGTCCACATTCCATGCATTTGAATGGCTTCTCTCCTGTGTGGATCCTTAGATGTGAGTTTAGACTTCCACTCCGACTGAAGCTCTGTCCACATTCCATGCATTTATATGGTTTCTCTCCTGTGTGCGTCCTGCGATGTGAGTTTAGACTTTGACTGTGAGTGAAGCCCTTTCCACATTCCATACATTTATATGGTTTCTCTCCTGTGTGGCACCTTTGATGGGAGGGCTGATGTCCATTACATGAGTTCTATAATTTGGGAGTGGGGTGGGAGAAAAATACAGATAAAATGATAAATAAGCCACTCTGGGTGCATTTATGACTAAAGAGCAGAGTAGAAATGCTTTAAAGAAGTAAATAAATAAAGGACAATTGATGATGTGGATGCAATCTTGGCCAGCCAGCAGGGAAACCTGATCCAAATGTTGCCAAGGTGACTCCTGTCCCTCTCTGACTTTGCCATTTTTTTCCCTGCCTATGTTCTTCATGGTTGAAATTACAACTAAAGTAATATGTTCTTCATGGTTAAAATTACAATTAAAGCAATATGTTCTTTGTGGTTCAAATTTCAATTAAAGCAAATAGAAAACTGAGTCCCAGGCCAGGCGGCTTCTGTGTTTGCCATAGCAATGTACACTGTCCCTGCCTTGCTGTCCTCCTGCCCTAGGCTTGGAATTGGTAACTCTTGGAAGATTTTAGTATTCTCTCTTCATCATCTCAGACAGATACAGATTTCCCGTCTGCAAACTCTGCTCTCTCTCCCCTGATTCGAACATCCCATTTGCTCCTAGGCAATTCTTTGGAAGGCAGGGATTAATCAAGGCCTGGAGGTAAAAGTCAAACTGTTATACAGGGAACAAGGGAAATAGTGCAGCAAAAGAAGCTGCAAAGGCAGCAAGTAAAGGGGACGCACGGTCTTAGATGGGCCTCTGGCAGGGCAGCCTAGCAGGCGGAGCAGCCTAGCTGGAGCCTGGGGCCTTCTAATACATAGTCAAAAGGAGGCATCCTGGGGCAGATGGCACAGTCCTGGGAACGCTTCCCTGAACAATATAGTTTTTAACTTACTTTTGAACCTGGTTAGAGAAGTGATGAGGCATATATGTGGGGGAAGAAGGTTCCAGGAGTGAGGGGCAGCAAGCAAGAAGGGACGAATCCAGGACAGGACAGTGGAAATCCTCGGCTGGACAGGAGATCTTGACTACCAGAACGGAGGGGAAGAGAAGGAGTGTGAGGAGAAAGAAGGTCAGACAAGTAAGGAGGGGCCAGTCCATGGAGGGCTTTGAAAGTCAACAAGAAAAGCTTGTACTGGATGCGGAAGGGGAAGGGAAGGGAGGATAAGAGAGGAGAAACAAGGTCAAAGGAGCGAGTGGATGTGATGATACGTGCGGCTGAGTTCTGGACAGAGATTAAAGGATGGAGGTGAGAGAGAGGAAGCCCTGTCAGAAGGAGGTTACAGTAATCTAGTCTATGTGAGACCAGAGTCTTGGCAGTGGAGGCTGAGAGGAATGGATGGATTCTGCACTGGACCTTGTCACAGGGACAGGCCTTTTCGTGGGACCTTGCTGGGGTAGGGGACAAGGCCCTTCTCCAGACCTTGCCGGGGAGGACATGTCCCTTCTCCGGATCTTGCCAGGGGGGAACAAGGCCCTTATCCAGACCTTGCCAGGGAGGACATGTCCCTTCTCCGGATCTTGCCAGGGGGGAACAAGGCCCTTCTCCAGACCTTGCCAAGAGGATGGGACTCTTCTTTGGATCTTGCTGGAGGGCCATGCCTCTTCCTGGGACCCTGCTGGGGGGGGGGAAGGCCCTTCTCCAGACCTTGGTGGGGGACATGGCTCTTCCCTTGGTTTGCGTGAACATGTGCCTGATGCCTTGGAAACCCGACCCCCAGAAGCCCCAACCTTCGCGCCAGGCGTCACCTGTCTGCGGCCCAAAGAGCTCATCCTATTTCAATTTTGGCCCCCTGCTTATTGCTAAGTTGTGATGCCAATGGTATCAAAAGAACTAGCAAGGGTATTAAAATAACTCAGAGCCATTGGTAATAATCTTTTGGAGAACAGGAGAAGTCCCAGCGGACTGGAGGAGGGCAAACGTTGCCCCCGTCTTCAAAAAGGGGGAAGAAGAGGATCCCAACAATTATCGTCCAGTTAGTCTGACATCAATTCCAGGAAAGATTCTGGAGCAGATCATTAAAGAGGCAGTCTGGGAACATTTAGGATGAAATACAATATGGCCACCTGTCAGGGATGCTTTGATTGGGAGTTCCTGCATGGCAGGGGATTGGTCTCTTCCAATTCTATGATTCATCATCACAAAAAGCCAACACAGGTTTCTGAGAAAAGAGTCATGTCAGACAAATCTGATCTCCTTTTTTGATAAAATTACCAGCTTGGTAGATGAAGGGAATGCTCTAGATATAGTATACCTCGATTTCAGTAAGGCCTTTGACAAGGTTCCCCATGACATTCTTGCAAACAAGCTTGTAAAATGTGGGCTAGACAAGGTAACCGTTACATGGATTTGTAACTGGTTGACCAGCTGAACCCAAAGGGTCCTCAACAAGGGTCCTCTTCTTCTTCGTCCTGGAGGGGAGTGATCAGTGGGGTGTCCACTAAAGTGGCAAAATGTGTGTACAAATATTATATAGAATCAGAGAGTTGGAAGAGATCCCAAAAAGGGCCCTGATCCAGTCCAACGCCCTCCTTTTGCCATGCAGGAACTCTCCATCAAAGCATCCCCCTTTTGACAGATGGCCATCCAGGCTCTGCGTAAAGACAGGACTCTTTCAGACGTCAGAAACTGGAAGCAAAATTTAATGTCAATTCAAATGCAAACATGGGGTTTGACGTTATTGCGAATTAAATCTTCGCACGCAATTTCGGGCAAGAGGAAAGCCACTCCGAATGCAATCATGGGTTTTTCGTTATTCCGAATTAAAGCTTCGCACGCAATTTTGGGCAAGGGGGGGTTATTTTCAGGTACGGAACAGGGATTCACGTAAATTCACTAAACGAATGAATTTACGTGAATCCGCATTGGCTCCATTCGAAGTTGGGAGAAATTCCTCCTGTGTGAAAGAGTCCACAGACTCCAAGGAAGGAGACTCCATTACACTCCACTGAGGGAGTCTGCTGGGACGTCTCCTGTTCTCCAAGAGAACATACACACACACACACCTATAAAGCCCTGCATGGCTTGGGTCCAGCGTACTTAAGGGAATGACTCTCCCATACAATCCTTCCCTCGCACTCAGGTCCTCTGCAGCCATAGAAAAACAGGCTTGTGGCAACCTCCCAGAGGCCCTTTTGGACTGCCGCTCCCAAAATCTGGAATGACCTTCCGGAGGAATCTTGCCATATTGCGTCTTTGGAGGTCTTTAAAAAGGCAATAAAGAGGGATCTCTTCTGGGGCCTTCCCAGGCTGACCTCCTTGTATTTGAGCTCTCTTGTTGCCCAGCTGCTGTTGTCCAGTTGCTCCTGCTGTCTCTTCATGGCGGGATGTACTAAAACAAAGGACAGTAATTGCCCATAGGGAAACCATACTTGCCCATAGGGAAACCATACTTGCCCATAGAGAATCATGACCATGTTCTCCTGGGGTTTGTTATACAGTGGAAAGGTGAAGCTAGGCATAGTCAGATACGCACTCTAGACTTTAGGAGAGCTGATTTCAATAAACTTAGAGAAATATTAGGGGTGATCCCATGGTCAGGAATACTAAAAGAGAAGGGAGTTCAAGACGGATGGGAGTTCCTCAAATGGGAGATACTGAAGGCACAATTTCAAACAGTTCCAATGAGGAAGAAAAATGGGAGATGTCTCAAGAAACCGGTATAGATAACTAAGGAACTTTCAGCTGAGCTAAGTTTTAAACGGAACATGTATAAGAAATGGAAAAATGGGGAAATCACCAAAGAGGAATTCAAACAAATAGCCAGCATGTGTAGGGATAAAGTCAGAAAAGCTAAAGCACAGAATGAACTCAGGTTGGCTAGAGAGGTTAAGAACAATAAAAAGGGCTTTTTTGGGTATGTCCACAGTAAAAGGAAGAAGAAGGAAACGGTAGGGCCACTGCGTGGAGAAGATGGCAAAATGCTAACAGGGGACAGAGAAAAGGCAGAATTACTCAACACCTTCTTTGCTTCAGTTTTCTCAGAAAAGGCAAAGGGTGCTCAACCTAAGGATAATGGAGCAGAAGACAGAACAGGGGAACTTCAGCACAGAATAAGTAAAGAGATAGTACAGGAATACTTGGTTAACCTAAATGAATACAAGTCTCCAGGACCAGATGAACTACATCCAAGGGTATTAAAAGAACTGGCAAATGTAATATCGGAACCATTGGCAATAATCTTTGAGAAATCCTGGAGAACAAGAGAAGTCCCAGCAGACTGGAGGAGGGCAAACGTTGTCCCCATCTTCAAAAAGAGAAAAAAGAGGATCCCAACAATTATCGTCCAGTTAGTCTGACATCAATTCTGGAGCAGATCATTAAGCAGAGAGTCTGTGAACATTTAGAAGCCAATGCCATAATCACAAAAAGCCAACATGGGTTTCAGAGAAACAAGTCCTGCCAGACAAATCTGATCTCTTTTTTTGATAAAATCACCAGCTTGGTAGGTGAAGGGAATGCTTTGGATATAGTATATCTTGATTTCAGTAAGGCCTTTGACAAGGTTCCCCATGACATTCTTGCAAACAAGCTTGTAAAATGTGGGCTAGACAAGGTAACTGTTACATGGATTTGTAACTGGTTGACTGACCGAACTCAAAGGGTTCTCAACAATGGCTCCTTTTCATCCTGGAAAGAAGTGACCAGTGGGGTCCCACAGGGCTCTGTCCTGGGCCCAGTGCTATTCAATATCTTTATTAATGACTTGGATGAAATTATTGAGGGCCTAGTTATCAAATTTGCAGATGAAACCAAATTAGGAGGAGTAGCTAATACCCCAGAGAACAGGATCAAAATTCAAAATGACCTGAATAGACTAGAAACCTGGGCCAAAGCTAACAAAATGAAATTCAACACAGAGAAATGTAAGGTTCTGCACTTAGGGAGGAAAAAGTGAAATGCACAGATATAGGATAGGGAATACCTGGCTGAATGAGACAGCATGTGAAAAGGATCTAGGAGTCCAAGTAGACCACAAGTTTAACATGAGTCAACAGTGTGATACAGCAGCTAAAAAGGCCAATGGAATTTTAGGCTGCATCAATAGAAGTATAGTGTCTAGATCAAGGGAAGTAATAGTGCCGCTCTATTCTGCTACCTCAGAGACTAGTGTTAAATTAGATGTGGCGCGGTCAGGTTCCAAGTAATCTCCTACCAATTACTCTTTGCTGTTACCTCGGAGATTACTTTCCTGCCTTACGCCAAAACCACTATGGGTGTCTGGTATTTCGCCCTCAGACCCCAAACTCCTAGCACAGCTCTGGCAACTGGACCTTTTCGTATCCCACCGCTGCCACCAAAATTATTCTGTGATGAACCACCAGTTTCTACGATGACAGCACCCTGGGTCTTTTCATCCCACCGCTGCCACCAAATTAATATGTGGTGATCTTCTCCACCACTGCTTATCTTTTCTGAGGCTTTGTTAACTTTAGTAGCGTGCCACAAGTTTTCCAGCGTTGAGGGCGGAGCCATCCTTCATGAGGGTTGGTTCCCCCTGTTTGCTCCAATCAGGCAGGACTATGACTTTTGGGCGTGTCCACCAGGGGAATCCATCCCCCTTGTTTGCCCAGTCTAGTTCCTGCCTATCTATCTAATAACAATTGAGTTATAATAATCACAGGTTCAGATGGGAGATTATCCAGACAAGTCTGGAGACACGTCTCCTCCAAGATTTTTGTGTGTTCCTGTTTTTTGGGTAGTGGTCTCCTGCCCACAGCCCAAGCTACCACGTTATCACAAATATCTTACCAACCTTTCCATACAAGGTTCTACCATTCAGTCTGTTGTTTTCTTCTGTGACACGCACTACACAGATAGACACGTCTTGAAAACAGTGGGACCTTCATATAGACCCATAATTTCAAATGTCCTGATAGATCTCATTCTCTCCCATAGGATATATATAAGATGTCGAGTTGTGATTTCTTTCCTATCCAGACATGTTTTTCTGGTAATTTACGAAAAGAACTACCTAGTTCCATTTCAGAACCTGCATCACTTTGGAGTGGTTGTAGACACATCGCTGACCAGTCTACCTGACCAAGCAAAGGGTAAGATCCATGAAGAACACCCTCGAGCAGGTAGGTTGTTCCCAGTTATTGGACCTAGTGTTACTGGTGCATCTACACTGCCTGATCTGTTTCAGTTAATCGTTTGGCATGAACACCATTTCATGCCAGGAGCCTACAGTAGTTCTTCTAGCTGTATCAAAAAACAGATGGTACACATAAATAATCTGTTCTGACATACACTGATTAAATCAAACCTCTTTGAATGGTGGTTTTTGCTGCCAGTTGTAGAGGATTGCCTGATTTAGGCCCTGTTGAAGTTCCACATAAGGTTGGATGCCAGCTTAGGGTGACGGGAAGCATGTTTGTGGCTCCCAATAGCCAAACTCCAGATCCCTCATGTAGATGCTCCGGTCTCGTCTCTCGTGACTTCAGAAGGGCAGGGTTTCCAGAGATCTTCCAGATGTCACGAAACCAGTTCGTCTTCCAATCACAAAGATCTCTTAACTCAAGGTCAAATACCATATCCAGGATTAAACCTTCACATGTGGATATTGAAAGGCACCTACTGGACATCAGCTCTTCCAATCATACTGTCCCAGAAACTGTCTAATCATTCATATATATGTGTGTGTGTGAGAGAGAGGGTGTATATATAAAGTTTTGAGAACAGCTTCTCTTATTAAACTTCCCACAGTTCACAGATACCCTAATTGGTACCCTCATGTAGTTCTTCAGGCATTAACCAAACCACAGTTTGAATAACTTGACAGAGTTGATATTAAGTTTCTTACCTGGAAAACTGTATTTTTTTTTTAATGCTATTAGTTCAGCTAGAAGGTTTTCTGAACCAGGAGCACTAGCCACAGGAGTGAAATATGCATCTTCTGCGAGGATTCAGTTCTGCTTGACGGGATCTGATGTTCATGACTAAAGTTAACTTCACATTTCATAGAGCACAGGAGATCATTTTCCCTTCATTCGTTCCTGACCCCAAAAAGGAACTTGAAAAGACTTGGCTCACACTAGATGTAGGCAGAGTTCGGTGTATTTACATCAAACGCACTTGTCGATGGCGCAAATCAGACAGTCTATTTGTCTCCTTCGGTCCTACATACCTGGGAAGTTTTTCTTCATCGACCCTGGCTTGATGGATCTGGGCTTGCATCTCTCAGTGTGAGTCGATGATGGGTAATACGCTGCAAGGAAGGGTCAGCGCTCATTCCGCTCACAGTGCTGCCACACCTGCCGCCCTAACCACTAATGTTCTTCTCTCCAATATTTGCAGGGTGGCCGCTTGGTCATCTCCTTCCATATTTATCCATTGCTGCCGAATCAATGCCTTCCAACTGGCTGGGGCATCATTTGGTAGACGGATCCTTCAATCCATCCTATAATTCCTTACCTCAGTTCCCACCCATCTAGGGAGCTTTGGTATGTCCCTCATGAAGGATGGCTCCGCCCTCAACGCTGGAAAAACGAACATTGGCTTACCTTGTGAGATGTTTGTTTTCAGCGATGAGGGCGGAGTCATCCTGCCCACCCGTAACTGAGGAATTTTTTCTCGGTGTCGGGGGGTGTTGTAAGGTTAATAGGATCCTTGTTCTAGTGTCTAGAATTGTTATAGTTAAATGGTTAAACTTTCTCTATTGTTGTTAGTATTTCTTCATTGTTATAAACTCTCTCTGCTTGGCTATACATTGACTGGGCAAACAAGGGGGATGGATTCCCCTGGTGGACACGCCCAAAAGTCATAGTCCTGCCTGATTGGAGCAAACAGGGGGAACCAACCCTCATGAAGGATGACTCCGCCCTCATCGCTGAAAACAAACATCTCACAAGGTAAGCCAATGTTCGTATTTCACAGAGGCCAAGTTGTAATAAAATAATACTGAAGTTTATTAACAAACATCAAAGTAATCAGTAAACTACTTTCAAGGCTTTTGCATTTCTTTCTTCTTACTTACGTTACCACAGTTACATAGACACAATACTTCAGCCCTTGGGCAATCTGTCAAATACTTTCAGTTTAAATCAACTGGCTTACAACCTAAAGCCTAATCAGTCCCTCTCCTGGACTCTACATAGACCCTGTCTGGCCTAAAACCTATCCCAATCAGGAACCTAGAGAGCACCCCCTCAGTAGCATCCCTCTCCCCAGCCAAAACTTCAACCAAAAGCAAAACCCCTGTCTCCCTCTGCTCAGGCTCTTATATAGCCCTGTCCAGCCAGCTCCTAATTGGCTGGACACTTGGTGTTCTGTGATTGGCCGTTTCTGTCTCCGGGGTCTGCTGTTTCTGGGGTCTCCAGCCAGCTTCTAATTGGCTGGTCACCTGGTGCCTGTTGATTGGCTATCTCTGTCTCCGGGGTGTGCTGTTTCTGGGGTCTTTTCACTACACACCTCCCCCCTTTTCCAGTGTTATGTGTGTTAATACAACATCATGTACCAACATATACAACATCATGTACCAACATATACTTACCACATTTCCCCACCTTTAACATCATCTATACAAACTTTATACATATACTCATTACCTTTATATATACATAATCACATCATTGTCATTATAGATGAATCTCTCTGGTTACCCTTCAAACTGTCTCGAGAGACCATCTGCGACATTTTCTTTACCTTTGACATATTGGATGGAATAATCAAAATCCTTCAAGATCACTCCACCGCAGTAACTTACTGTTGTTACCCCATGTCATCAATGTAAGCCTTTACACGTTGCTTTAACCCTGTTACTTTTCCTGGTACCTCTGAAAATATGTCTTTGAATTTAACTAACACCTGCATTACTTCATTTCGCTGTTGAGGAGTAAGAGAAGAGTAAAGAGTAATCTCCTGAACCTTTTCTTTCCCCACATTCTCCAATGTCCACTCAGGAATAGCAATCCCTTCATCTTCCACCTCTCTAACCGCATACAACACAAAATTTTCTCTCCTATGATAGGGTTTCAACATATTCACATGAACCATTTTACATCCTCCATCATCTCCCAAGTCCACTATATAGTTTACATCATTGATTCTCTCAGTCACTGGAACTGGGCCAGTCCAGGCATACTGAAGCTTGTTCCCTCTCGTCGGCCTCAGAAGCAACACTTCATCTCCCGGCACGAAACTTCGCTCTCTGGCCTTTTTGTCGTACCAAGTCTTTTGTTGACTCTGGGATCTTCTTAAGTTGTCTCCAGCAATTCGTATGACTTGTTTCAAGGATGTCATCAAGTTTTGGACATACGTCACCACGTCTTCAGGTCCTCTTTCATCTGGAACTTCCCATCCATAACGAATGAGATCCAAAGGTCCTTTCACTTTGCGTCCAAACAGCAATTCGAATGGACTGAATCCCAAGCTTTCCTGTGGAACTTCCCGATATGCAAACAACAGGTGTTGCAACTTGGTGTCCCAATCTCTTTGGTTTTCTTGAACGTAGGACTTAATCATGTGGATCAATGTCCCGTTAAACTTTTCCAGTAAGCCATTACTTTGCGGGTGATAAGCGGTCGTGGTTGAATGTTTAATTCCGCAAACCTCCCATAGCTTCTGCATCAACTTAGAAGTAAATGAACTCCCTAAATCAGACACAATCTCGTTAGGAAATCCCAATCTACAAAAGATATTAATTAGGGCATTTGCCACCGTCGTTGTCTCCATGTTTCTCAAAGCCACCGCTTCAGGATATCTGGTAGCATAGTCTATCAGAGTCAGAATGTATTTGTTACCTCTCTGCGTTGCTTGAGGTAATGGACCCACAATATCTATGCCTATCTTTTGAAACGGTTGCGATATCACTGGTAATGGACAAAGCTTTGCTTTGGTCTTATCTCGGCCCGTGCCAACTTTCTGACAAGTGTCGCAGGACTGACAATAGTGTTTAATATCTTGTCCCATCCTTGGCCAATAAAAATTTGCAGAGATTCTTTCGGTGGTCTTCTTAACTCCTGGATGCCCTCCAAACGAACTAGAATGTCCCATTTCTAAAATCTGGCGCCTGTATTTTCTAGGAATCACCAACTGTCTCTGGATTTCCTTTTGAGTACTATACTTGTCCTTTAAAACCTCTCTATATAGGTTATCATTGATGATTCTAAATCTGCGAGGGTGTTCTTTACCCAGCTCTAGGTTAGTCTCATTGTTTACCACATCGAACAAGAACTTTAGGCTTTCATCTTGCCTTTGTTCCTGAGCAAATTCACAGTCTCTACTAATTTTAATCTCTCCAGACTCTTTATCTGCGGAGGTATCTATTATTTTCCTCTCATCTTTATTCATCTTTTTCTTCTTGTCCTCTCTCTGGTGGTGTATTGACCTGCTCTAGAGATTTCTTCTCCCCTTGCTGTCTAGTAACAATACCAGCAAACTTAAAATACCTATTCAGGTCATTTCCAATGAGACAAAGGAATGGAATATCATCCCAAACTGCAAATTTCCATTGAAGGTTTTGTCCTCTGAATGTAATATTTAATTTGCATACTGGGGCTTTGAATGCTGGTCCTCCTAATCCTTTTAACAACATGTTTTCATCTGGGCATAAATCTTGGGGTCTTACTAAGTGTGATTTAACAATACACACTTCAGCCCCCGAATTACGAAAACCCCACACCCAGGACTTATTTATTTTTATTATTTTATTTTATTATTTTTATTAGCTCCTCAGTTCCTAACTCATAAGGCAGGTTCATTACAAACAAGCAAGGCCTGGCTGCCCTAAAGTCAGACATTGTATCCACTGCTGCTGTTTCCAGGGCAACTCCCGCCTCAGCCTGCCCTGGTAGTGGAGCTGCCTGCACACAGTATGCTGTTTTCATGGTAGGCCTCAATTCTCTTCCATGGATTTTGGGACAATTATATCTGAGGTGACCGGATTCTCCACACTCATAACAGCTTCTAGGACTGGTTTTAAGTTGTTCCTTAGCCCTACTGTCTCTTTTAGTTGTCCCATGGTCACACTCTCTCAACCCAAAGCCTTTTCTCTCAACTTTATCTTGTTTCTCATGTTGCCAGGGTTTGAATTCTTTACTACTGCTCTTATTTGATGAAGTATGCCAATCTTTAGGGTTTCTTCTCTCATTTCCCTGAGACTTTCCCTCATATCTTGTAGGTTTTCGCCCATCTTCCCTGATTAGAGCTATTGCATCCAGCATTTTATCTGCCTCGGCCACTGTTTTTGGCTGTCGGTCTTGTACTAGCCATCTGTAATCTTGAGGGATCACATTAAAGAATTGCTCTAGTCCTATCAGACTCTGTAGCTCTTCCTTTGTTGTAATCTTAGCACCCTCAATCCAGCTTTTTAAAAGATTGTTAGTGTGGCTCCTAACTGACAAAAGGACTCATTTCCTTCTCTCTTAATAGCTCTGAATCTTCAGCGATGATGCTCTGGTGTCAGGCCAAACCTCTGCCTCACCAATTCCTTAAATAAAATATAATCCTGGGCTTCCTCTGCCCTCATCTCAGCATAAACGTCTGTGAGACCCCCACTAATTTGTGATCTCAGGTAACTCGTTCTATCTTCCTCTTTTATTTTCCACTCTAAGCAAGTTCTTTCAAAATTAACAAAGAAGGCTTCAATGTTGTCCCCTTTATAATATCGGGGAAACCTCTTCATATCAATTTGAGGTATCCTGTTTCCCTCAGAAACTACTTGGGATAAAGGAATTCCCTGATCCATACTCCTCATTCTTATCTGACACTCCATGTCTTTTTCTCTTAAAAGCCTCTCATTTTCCATTCTGGCCAATTCAAGTTCTTTCTCTTGTGCTATTTGACTTTCTCTCAAAATCCTATCCTGTTCTTTTTCTTTCAGAATCCTTTCATTTTCTAGTGCCTTTTCTATCCTGGCCATGTCTATTCTCTCTTTCATTTGTAATTCCTGTTTAATTTTCCACATCTCTAAACTCTGTGTAGGCTCAGACACATCCGTGTCAACACTAGCTATCATCTCCTCTGTAATCTCTCTTTCCTCACACATTTCAACTGCTGCTGGGGTCTTAACTCTTTTAAGAGGCATCTTGGTAGTATTTCTCTACAAATACCCAAAACTTTTACCTCAGGAAATACTTTTACTTTAAGTTTGCCTCGCTAATCCACAAGAAACCACTTGCCTCTCCAAATAGATTTAGTGATTCCCTACTTTACCAAGACGTTTACCTCGGGAATCACTGCAATTCTACTTTGCCTCAGTAAATATGGAGATTTTACTCAATTCTCAGTCAAACTTGTGATTCCTTACTTTACCCAAGCTGTTATACCTCAGGAATCACATTGACTCAACTGTGCCTTTGTCACAACTAAAGATCTTATGTAATTTTCAAAGTCAGGCCAGTGATTCTCTACTTTACCCAAGCGTTTAACTCAAGAATCACAGTTTCTCTGACTTTATCTTTAACTACTAGTCTCTTACTATTACCCAAGGCTGCTCTGGGGTGTGCTGTTTCTGGGGTCTTTTCATTACAACCATCTGTTTTTGATACAGCTAGAAGAACTACTGTAGGCTCCTGGCATGAAATGGTGTTCATGCCCAACGATTAACTGAAACAGATCAGGGACTGTAGGTGCACCAGTAACACTAGGTCCAATAACTAGGAACAACCTTCCTGCTCGAAGGTGTTCTTCATGGATCTTACCCTTTGCTTGGTCAGGTAGACTGGTCAGCGATGTGTCTACAACTGCTTAAAAGTGATGCAGGTTCTGAAATGGAACTAGGTAGTTCTTTTCGTAAATTACCAGAAAAACATGTCTGGATAGGAAAGAAATCACAACTCGACAACTTATATATATCCTATGGGAGAGAATCAGATCTTATCAGGACATTTGAAATTATGGGTCTATATGAAGGTCCCACTGTTTTCAAGGTGTGTCTATCTGTGTAGTGCGTGTCACAGAAGAAAACAACAGACTGAATGGTAGAACCTTGTATGGAAAAGGTTTCTCTTGGTAAGATATTTGTGATGAAGTGGTAGCTTGGGCTGTGGGCAGCAGACCACCACCAAAAAACAGGAACACACAAAAATCTTGGAGGAGGAGTGTCTCCAGAATTGTCTGGATAATCTCCCGTCTGAACCTGTGATTATTATAAATCAATTGTTATTAGAAAGATAGTATAGTGTTGTTGTTGTTGTTGTTTTTATGGCCTCAATATCGATCAGACATTTTGTGACTTTTATATCAGCCTATGTTTGCTTGCCTTCCTGTACCTTAAGGAGGCAATGAAATAGTCATGAGAATGGTATAGAAAAATATATCAAAGCATATTTTAAGGATGGTAAGGTCTTCTTATTATTCCTAGTCTCAGCCAAGAGACTTTATTCCAAACAATTTGTCCCCAGTAAGCGGTGAGAATCTTAGATATTTTTTGTAATGGGCATTTTTATGTGTCAGTTCTTTAGTCAAGTCTCTCCTTGAACTGGAACTGTACCTGATGGTGGTCTTGGATTACATATCCAGTCTCATTGAGGCTAGTGTCTCCAGACATAGCCACTACCTTTAACCATAGTTAATGCCCTGATAGTACTTTATTTTGACCTCAAGTGTTTGTTTGTTTGTTTGTTTAACAAGTGGGCTAGGCCACACATGTTTAGCCCCAGAAAAAATGGAAATAGCAGAGACACCTTTTGTTGAACATAAACTCTGGCAGCCACAAGTGGCATCTGTTGGTTCTCATGACAAAGAGGGCTGAGATGTAACCATATAACAGCTATTGGATTTAGAATCACAATAATAAATTATGGAGGCCTTGTTAATATCCTCATAAAATCTGCATGAAATGGAGTATTTGGTGTTGAAGGCCCAGGCTTGGAGGAGGGAGGAAAATCCTTCCCTGAGGAAGATCAGGATGGATCATCATCTAGCTCCAACTGGGCAGAGTTGACATTAAATTCCAATATATAAATTGTTTTATACAATAATACCATAAAACAAATACAGTAATAATGAAAGACCATCAGTCCCCAAACGTCTAACAGATTTCAGGAGCTTTCAGGAAATACTGAAAGGTCATCATCTCTATTTTTATTTTTTAAACTCTTTCTTTCTTTCTTTCTTTCTTTTCAGATGACATTCCTCTTCTGAGGAATAAACTATAGGTATTATTTTCCTTAGTTTAGTAAAGGCATATTAGCAGAAGCCGCAGGCCTTTCCTCTTCTGCCTTGCTGCCCTTAATCAAAATGGCTGCTGCACCTTCAGTTCCAGCCTTGCCTCTTATTTTAAAAAGGCAAGCAGAATAAATAAATGTCTTCTTGGCCAAATTCTCCCCAAGGAGAGATTGAAACCTCCAGACCAGGGGACAATGGGGCAGAAGGAGACTCCCTGCACCTGGAAATCCTTCTGTTAATCCTCTCTGATCCCTTCAGTCTGAGTGGATCTTGGAGGAAGAAGGAGAGGAGAAGGCAGTTGGTTTTGGAGGGAAACTCTCCGTTTGAATTTCTGAAGCCACTGAAGCCTCCTTCAAAGCTGGCAATGCAAGTCAGAAACAAACCCTCAAACATAGGATTAAGGATTGAATCCTCACTCTCCTCTTGAAACCTGCCTCCTCTCTCTCTCTGTCTCCCACTGTCCAAACCTCTTGCCGGGTTTGATGTCCGCAGTGGGGCGCAATCTGGCCAGGGACAGGTCATCCAGTGGTGCCAAGATCCTGTTGGGGGTCTCCATCTCACCACCCAAAATCCCTTCTGGGGCTGGTGTTCTGGCCCCCCTCAGACCATTCTCCCAGAAGAGGACTGAGATTTGGAGGGAACGTCCTCATCTGAGGATTTTGACTGCAAGCATAATTTTTGCTTCTTAGCCTTAGATGGAGTTCTCTGTTTATGCTTGGAGAGATAAGCCAGAAGCAGCATCGGCATGGCTCCCGCCTGATCCCTTGTGGATGGCCAGATTTCCCGGACCTTAGTCTGCCCTAACAGAGAGAGAAAAGGTACGGAAGGAAGGATGAAAGAGGGGAGGATAAAGGAGAATATGGATGGAGCGAAGGCAGGAACTAGACTGGGCAAACAAGGGGGATGGATTCCCCTGGTGGACACGCCCAGAAGTCATAGTCCTGCCTGATTGGAGCAAACAGGGGAGCAAACATGAAGGATGGCTCCGCCCTCAATGCTGGAAAACAAGTTTGTGTTCTCGCTCCAATTGTATTCACAATCTTCTTCACCATGATGCTCCAAAGGGATACAACAGATCTCAAAGAAGAAGACGGCATCTATATACATTACCATACTGATGGTAACTTGTTTAACTTAAGCTGTCTGAAGGCTCGCACAAAGACTCTGAACTATGTAGTCTGTGAGCTGCTTTTCGCTGACGATGCTGCCCTTGTTGCCCATCCAGAAGCAGCTCTGCAGCATCTAACATCCTCCTTTGCAACGGCTGCAGAGCTATTCGGGCTGGAAGTCAGCCTGAAGAAAACGGAAGTTCTCTACCAGCCTGCCCCACAGGAAGAGCACTATCACCCCCACGTCACCATAGGCAAACCTGTGCTTATGTCTGTACAGGAGTTCACCTACCTGGGAAGAATTATCTCCTCAGATGCCAAGATTGATAAAGAGATCGATCACAGATTAGCAAAGGCATATAGTGCATTCACAGCCCCTTAATCCGCTCCTTTGCAATGTCAGGTTGGCCAAAGGTAAGACCCACATCATCCACGATCTTCTCATGGATGAACAGACTGACCTGGCATGCTTCAATGCGACCTGGCTGGGAGATGCCAGTGGTGCTACGTGGGTGCAGGTTCTCCCAACTGGTTACATGGTCAATGAGCACATAAGGGAAAGTGGGCAGAGGGGGGGGGGCGGCGCGGCAATAGTCCATAAATCCAATCTAATCTTGATCAGGAAACCTGCCTGGAAAACAACCCACATCAAGTGTGTGTGCCTTATCCTGAAGACCAGGGATAGTTTGGGGATTCTGTTGGTCTACCGGCCACCCTGTTGCCTAACAGACTCCCCGACCGAGCTCACTCAGCTGGTCTCTGAGTTGTTTTTGGAATCGCCCAGACTTCTAGTCTTGGGCGATTTCAACATCCCTCTGGATATCAGCTCGGTTGACCTATCTGGAGTAGCTTGGAAGTTCATGGAATCCATGACAAGCATGAACCTATCCCAATGGGTTAACGGGCCCACCCATTGCGCGGGTCATACATCTGATGGGATTTTTAGTACGGAACAGGAGCATCTGTGGGCAGAGGTAACCAAAACCTCCGCATTGTCATGGATGGATCACTTTCTGATCAAGATAGAACTAAAAGCCAACCTTTGTCCACCCTCAAAGGCTAATGGAACCAATTGGCTTCCAGAAGGCCTTAGATTGTTTAATGGTTGGTAACGCCGGTGATCCCGTTGAAACCTTGGTGAACACCTGGAACACCGATCTTCCCAAGGCTATCGACGTGATCACCCTCAAGCGTCCTCTCCAGCCTGCTCCTAACTGCAAACCCTGGTTCACAGAGGAACTCAGGGAGATGAAGCGGGTTGGACAACGAATAGAGCACAAGTGACGGAAAACTCGGCTCCTGTCCGACAGAACTCGCCATAGGCAGCACCTTCATGCCTCTCAGGAGGCTTTGCATGCAGCACGGAGATCCTTCTGCTCTGCATGCATTGCGTCTGCAGAGTCTCGTCCAGCAGAGCTGTTTAAGGTGGTGGGGGAATTAACGTGGGTTCCTCCTGCACCAAATCCCTTTCTTAACCCGACATCCTACTGTGACATGTTTAACATCCACTTTGCAGATAAAATATCTCGGATAAGGGACGACCTGGATGCCAACCTTTTAATAGAATCCATAGATGAGGTGTCCAACAACTCCATTGCTGTCACTTTACTGGATGAGTTTCAACTTGTGAGTAGCGATGATATGGACAAGCTCCTTTGTAGTGTAAGGAAGATGACCTGCCCTCTTGAACCCTGTCCATCTTGGCTGGTCATCCAGGGGGGCATGAATTGAGGGTATTCCTTCAGGATAGTCAGTGCGTTCCTTAGGAAAGGCATTATCCCATCTTGTCTGAAGAAACCTTCGCTTGACCCCCTGGACAGGAAGAACTATAGACCAGTGTCCTTGCTCCCGTTTCTCAGCAAGGTGATCGAGAGAGCAGTCGCCTCCCAACTCCAAGCCGTCTTGGATGAAACCGATTATCTTGATCCATTTCAAACCGGCTTCAGGACAGGACATGGAGTTGAGACCATCATAGTCGCTCTGACCGATGACCTCCGCTTGAGCATTGACAGATGTGCTTGGGTGAGATCTAATCTAATTTACACTTGAGCCATTGCATTCTGGGAGCTACTGCTGGGAAAAGCCAGAACCTTTAAGGCTACACAACGCTAGCAGAGGCTGCATTTCCTCTAAGGAAGGAGAAGGAGAAGGAGGAGGCTGTAGTCCATGTGCTTGGGTGAGATCTAATCTAATTTACACTTCAGCCATTGCATTCTGGGAGCTACTGCTGGGAAAAGCCAGAACCTTTAAGGCTACACAAGGCTAGCAGAGGCTGCATTTCCTCTAAGGAAGGAGAAAGAGAAGGAGGAGGCTGTAGTCCATGTGCTTGGGTGAGATCTAATCTAATTTAGACTTGAGCCATTGCATTCTGGGAGCTACTGCTGGGAAAAGCCAGAACCTTTAAGGCTACAGAAGGCTAGCAGAGGCTGCATTTCCTCTAAGGAAGGAGAAAGAGAAGGAGGAGGCTGTAGTCCATGTGCTTGGGTGAGATCTAATCTAATTTACACTTGAGCCATTGCATTCTGGGAGCTACTGCTGGGAAAAGCCAGAACCTTTAAGGCTACACAAGGCTAGCAGAGGCTGCATTTCCTCTAAGGAAGGAGAAGGAGAAGGAGGAGGAGGCTGTAGTCCATGTGCTTGGGTGAGATCTAATCTAATTTACACTTCAGCCATTGCATTCTGGGAGCTACTGCTGGGAAAAGCCAGAACCCTTAAGGCTACAGAAGGCTAGCAGAGGCTGCATTTCCTCTAAGGAAGGAGAAAGAGAAGGAGGAGGCTGTAGTCCATGTGCTTGGGTGAGATCTAATCTAATTTACACTTGAGCCATTGCATTCTGGGAGCTACTGCTGGGAAAAGCCAGAACCCTTAAGGCTACAGAAGGCTAGCAGAGGCTGCATTTCCTCTAAGGAAGGAGAAGGAGGAGGAGGAGGCTGTAGTCCATGTGCTTGGGTGAGATCTAATCTAATTTACACTTGAGCCATTGCATTCTGGGAGCTATTGCTGGGAAAAGCCAGAACCCTTAAGGCTACAGAAGGCTAGCAGAGGCGCGCGCCGAATTTTAATTTTAATTTTTCTTATCTAGTCAAAGAGGTTTTTAGAGAATAGAAGAGAAGCTGCCCTCAAGCATCAGAGGAAGTGAATCAGAGACTTGCCTTTGGAAGGAGCTTTTAGCCAGGAGCTCTCTACATAACTATAGGCCCCGTGACTTGAGCTCAGTGTCAGAGCTTGGGAACAAAGGCCAAGTCTAGCAAGGGAAGCCCACAGTCTTGTTTCAGTGCCTCCTTAAGACTTCTCAGTATGGACACTGAAGGCCCTGCAGCAGTCACCTGCAACACCTGTGGGATGTTTGTCTTCTTGCCCACAGAAGTGGGAAACTACACCTGCCCCAAGTGCAAGTTGGTAGCCCTCTTGGAAGACAAAGTACAGCAGCTAGAGAAACAGGTATCTGCACTCCAGCATCATAGAGAGCAGGAGATTCTCCTGAACAGAACACATCAGAATGTCTCGGGTGGGAAACAGACAGAGGAGGTTGCTGGGATGGAGGAGGTCACTTCACACACAACAGAGGTAGATGCTTGGAGGAAGGTCACACAAAGAAGTAAGGAAGCCAGGGAACATTCTGTGAGCGGCTTGCAGCTACAGAATCGCTTTGAATCTCTTTCTGTTGTCAGAGATGATGAGGAAAAGCCACAGGGACAGACGTCAGGTACAGAGCAGGGGAGACTGACAGTATCACGAAAGGGAACAGACACTGCTAAACCTCAGAGGAGGTGCGTGGTGGTGGTGGGGGACTCCTTGTTGAGGGGTACCAAAGCAGTGGTTTGTGGGCCTGACAAGATGTCTCGGGAGGTGTGTTGTCTCCCTGGGGCAAAGATCCATCATGTGACAGAGAGGCTGACAAGACTTGTCAAGCCTACTGACCGTTATCCCCTTCTTTTGGTTCATGTGGGAACCAATGATACTGCAAGGCACAGCCTTGAGAATATCAAAAGGGATTATGAGGCTCTGGGAAGGAAGCTGAAAGAGATGGATGCACAGGTTGTCATATCATCTCTTCTCCCGGTAGAAGGGCATGGTCCAGGAAGGGAGAGGAAAATAGCAGAGGTGAATAACTGGCTCCGTAGATGGTGCCGCCAAGAACAGTTTGGATTCTTGGACCATGGGCTGCGGTTCCATGAGGAGGGACTTCTGGCAAGGGATGGGCTGCATCTAACACCAGTTGGCAAAAACGTTTTTGCCAATAGTCTGAAGAATCTGATCAGGAGGGCTTTAAACTGAGTTATATGGGGGAGGGAGACATTATTCTGGAAGGCAAAAGGGCTAGAAAAAATAGTCAAACTGACATAGAGGGAACAAGGCAAACAGGACAAGGACCCAACAGTAGGAGGCAAAAAATGTGCAAAAGCAGCAAGTAAAGAGGACACATGGTCTTAGATGTCTCTACACTAATGCACAGAGCATGGGAAATAAGCAGGATGAACTTGAACTCCTAGCCCATCAGGGGAAATATGATATAATAGGCATCACTGAAACCTGGTGGGATGACTCTCATGATTGGAATGTAGAAATAGAGGGATATAACCTTTTTAAGAGAAACAGGCCAAACAGGAAAGGAGGAGGAATAGCATTATATGTCAGGGATATTTACACCAGTGAAGAGGTCCAGGACATTAATACTAGAAGCCAAGTGGAGAGCATCTGGATAAAAATTAAAGGCGAGGGAAACAACAGGGATGTTACTGTGGGAGTCTACTACAGACCCCCGACTCAGGCAGAGGAATTGGATGATGCCTTTCTAGAACAGATGACCACACACTCAGACAGGAGAGATGTAGTAGTGATGGGGGACTTCAACTATCCGGATATTTGCTGGAATTCAAACTCAGCCAAATCCTCAAGGTCTAGCAAATTCCTCACTTGCCTGGAAGACAATATCATTGTCCAAAAGGTGACAGAGGCAACAAGGGGACCAGCCATTTTAGATCTTATCTTAACCAACAGGGAAGACCTAGTTAATGGGGTGCAAGTGGTTGGATCGTTAGGTGGAAGTGACCACGTTCTCCTGGAGTTTGTTATACAGTGGAAGGGAGAAGCTAGGCATAGTCAGACACAAATTCCAGACTTTAGGAGAGCTGATTTCAATAAACTTAGAGAAATACTGGGGGTGATCCCATGGTCAGGAATACTAAAAGAGAAGGGAGTTCAAGATGGATGGGGGTTTCTCAAAAAGGAGATACTGAAGGTGCAATTTCAAACAGTTCCAATGAGGAGGAAAAATGGAAGATGTCTCAAGAAGCCAGGATGGATGACTAAGGAACTTTCAATTGAGCTAAGTTTTAAACAGAACATGTATAAGAAATGGAAAAATGGGGAAATCACCAAAGAGGAATTCAAACAAATAGCCAGCACATGTAGGGGTAAAGTCAGAAAAGCTAAAGCACAGAATGAACTCAGGCTTGCTAGAGAGGTTAAGAACAATAAAAAGGGCTTTTTTGGATATGTCCGCAGCAAGAGGAAGAAGAAGGAAACGGTAGGGCCACTGCGTGCAGAAGATGGCAAAATGCTCACAGGGGACAGAGAAAAGGCAGAATTACTCAACACCTTCTTTGCTTCAGTCTTCTCAGAAAGGGCAAAGAGTGCTCAACCTAAGGATAATGGAGCAGAAGACAGAACAGGGGAATTTCAGCACAGAATAAGTAAAGAGATAGTACAGGAATACCTGGTTAACCTAAATGAATATAAATCTCCAGGACCAGATGAACTACATCCTAGAGTATTAAAAGAACTGGCAAATGTAATATCAGAATCACTGGCAATAATCTTTGAGAAATCCTGGAGAACAGGAGAAGTCCCAGCAGACTGGAGGAGGGCAAACGTTGTGCCCATCTTCAAAAAGGGGAAAAAAGAGGATCCCAACAATTATCGTCCAGTTAGTCTGACATCAATTCCAGGAAAGATTCTAGAGCAGATCATTAAGCAGAGAGTCTGTGAACATTTAGAGGCTAATGCCAAAATCACAAAAAGTCAACATGGGTTTCAGAGAAACAAGTCATGCCAAACGAACCTGATCTCTTTTTTTGATAAAATTACGAGTTTGGTAGATGAAGGGAATGCTGTGGATATAGTATACCTCGATTTCAGTAAGGCCTTTGACAAGGTTCCCCATGACATTCTTGCAAACAAGCTTGCAAAATGTGGGATAGACAAGTTAACTGTTACATGGATTTGTAACTGGTTGACCGGCTGAACCCAAAGGGTCCTCAACAATGGCTCCTTTTTGTCCTGGAGAGAAGTGACCAGTGGGGTGCCACAGGGTTCAGTCCTGGGCCCAGTGCTGTTCAACATCTTTATTAATGATTTGGATGACAGAATTGGGGGCATACTTATTAAATTTGCTGATGACACTAAACTAGGAGGAGTAGCTAACACCCCAGAGGACAGGATCAAAATTCAAAATGACCTGAATAGACTAGAAAGTTGGGCCAATGCTAACAAAATGAAATTCAATGCAGAGAAATGTAAGGTTCTGCACTTAGGGAGGAAAAATGAAATGCACAAATATAAAATGGGGGACACCTGGCTGAATGAAACTATGTGTGAAAGGGATCTAGGAGTCCAAGTAGACCATAAGCTGAACATGAGTCAACAGTGCGATGCGGCAGCTAAAAAGGCCAATGCAATTTTAGGCTGCATCAATAGAAGTATAGTGTCTAGATCAAGGGAAGTAATAGTGCCACTCTATTCTGCTTTGGTCAGGTCTCACCTGGAATACTGTGTCCAGTTCTGGGCACCACAATTCAAAAAGGATGTGGAGAAACTGGAGCGGGTCCAAAGGAGGGCAACTAAGATGGTGAAGGGTCTGGAAACCATGCCCTATGAGGAACGCCTTAGGGAGCTGGGGATGTTTAGCCTGGAGAAGAGAAGGTTAAGAGGTGATATGATAGCCCTGTTTAAATATTTGAAGGGATGTCATATTGAGGAGGGAGCAAGTTTGTTTTCTGCTGCTCCAGAGACTAGGACGCGGAACAATGGATGCAAGCTGCAGGAAAAGAGATTCCACCTGAACATTAGGAGGAACTTCCTGACAGTAAGGGCTGTTCGACAGTGGAACACACTCCCTCAATGGAGATTGTGGTGGAGTCTCCATCCTTGGAGGTCTTTAAGCAGAGGCTGGATGGCCATCTGTCGGGGATGCTTTGATTTGGAGTTCCTGCATAGCAGGGGGTTGGACAGGATGGCCCTTGTGGTCTCTTCCAACTCTATGATTCTATCATTCTATGATTCTAGGTAGTGTGACCCTGCTAGTGCTCTTGGACCTCTCAGCGGCTTTCAACTCCCTCAAATGTAGAGGGAGTTGGGAATTGAAAGCACAACGCTTGAGTGGTTCTGGTCCTTTCTCTCTGGCAGGTCCCAAAGGGTGAGGCTCGGGGACAGTTGCTCTTTAAAGATCGGGCTTAATTGTGGTGTCCCTCAGGGCGCCATCCTGTCCCCGATGCTATTCAACATTTATATGAAGCTGCTGGGTAAGATCATTAGGAGGCATGGAGCTCGGTGTCTCCAGTACGCTGACGACACTCAGAAATACCTCTCCATGTCCAGATCGTCAGCACAGACTTCAGATGATGTCTCTCCTCTTAATCACTATCTTGTGGCGGTAATGGATTGGATGAGAGAAAACAGATTGAAATTGAATCCAGACAAAATAGAGGTACTGACAGTTACAGGCCCAAAACCAGGCTTGGGAATACAGTCTCCAGTCCTAGACGGAGTCACACTCTCCTCAAAGGACTCTGTTCACAGTCTGGGGTGCTTCTTGACTCATTGCTTCATGTGACTAGTCAGGTGAATGCGATGGTTAGGAGTGCCTGTTATCAGCTTTGGCTAATACGCCAGCTGCGCCCTTTCCTGGACATGAAGGACCTGGAATCTGTGGTACATGCTCTGGGTACCTCACCCCTGGACTCCTGTAATGCGCTCTACATGGGGCTACCCTTGTGTTTAACCCAGAAACTTCAACTAGTCCAAAATATGGCAGCCAGGCTTGTTACCAGAACATCTAGGAGAGAGAACATAACACCAGGGCTCAAGGCTCTTCACTGGCTGCCCATTAGTTTCCAGGCACAGTACAAAGTGTTGGTTTTAACCTTTAAAGCCCTACATGGCTTGGATCCATCTTATCTGAGGGACTGCCTCTCCCCATATGAAACCCCCCCCCCCCCGCACACTTCGGTCCTCTGGGAGGAACCTGCTGCAGCCTATCAAGACCAGGCTGTTGCAGACCTCCCAGAGGACTTTCTCAGCTACCGCTCCCAAGCTTTGGAATGGCCTGCTGGATGAGATGCGTCTTATAACATCTCTTGATTGCTTTAAAAGCGCTCTAAAGAAGCATCTCTTCTGGCAGGCCTTTCCTGAAACCTTAGATTCCAGCTTCATAATTGGATCTGATAATCAGATTTGATCCCTTGCTCTGGTGCCATCTCCCTCCTCGTTTAAGAACAATGTCGAGGATGTATTATGTTTTTAATTTTTTTGATGGTTTTAAATTATTGTTAATCTAATTCATTTTTAAGGGGCGGGTAGTTGGGAATGGGTTGTTGAAGTATTTTAATTTGTATGTTTTAATCCTGTTGTACCCCGCTCTGA
Source organism: Urosaurus nigricauda (assembly GCA_034509955.1). NCBI lineage: Eukaryota > Metazoa > Chordata > Lepidosauria > Squamata > Phrynosomatidae > Urosaurus > Urosaurus nigricauda. The sequence goes on from JAOEGL010000002.1 coordinate 1,194,185, forward strand.
TTGTGTTCTACAGGGGAGCAAGCTAGAAATACAGATGTATTATTATTATTTTATTATTATTATTCAGAAGGCGTTACAGAAGAGTCTGGAGTAACAAACACCTGAGGCGAAGCACCAAAATCAGTGTGTACAGAGCCATTGTACTGTCCATTCTCCTCTATGGGTCTGAATCATGGGTCACCTATCGCCAACGTCTACGACTCCTCGAACGCTTTCATCAGCGCTGTCTACGCACAATCCTAAATATACACTGGACTGACTATGTGACGAATGTTGCTGTCCTGGAGCAAGCAGAGATCACCAGCATTGAGGCCTTGCAATTGAAAACGCAGCTGCGCTGGGCAGGTCATGTTTCTAGGATGGAGGACCACCGCCTCCCCAAAATAGTACTCTATGGTGAACTCGCCATGGGTCAGCAAAAGAGGGGCGTCCCAAAGAAGAGATACAAGGACTCCCTGAAACAACATCTGAAGCTTGGCCAAATGGATCCCCAACAATGGTGCTGCCCTGGCCTCACATCGGGAGGCATGGAGACAACGCATTCTCCACAATGCTGCAGCCTCATTCGAGAACTCACGCCGAACAAGTCTCCAAGAGAAACGACAACCAGAAAGAACCACAACTTGGAAACATCACCCAAGGAGACTTTCTGCTGTGCTTTCTGTATCCGGACTTGTTTATCTCGGATCGGCCTTTTTAGACATGAATGCGCTTGTAGTAAGTGTGGGATCATGAGTCCTTCCTGAATCTTTGTTAGCAAAGAAAAGTCAGAGAGGATGTAACATACACACACACACATATACACACAAAGTATATATACACAAATATTATATATATATATACACACACATATATATGTACACACACACACACACACACACACATATATATATAAACAGATACACACACTATACAGACATATATACACAGACTATATATACAAATACACACACACATACTATATATATATATATGTGTGTGTGTGTATACACACACAATAGAGAGATATTATACATATATACACATACACATAAATATATAACTATATGTGTGTGTGTGTATATATATATATATATATAGAGAGAGAGAGATACACATATATACACACATACTATATATATACACACACACACACACTATATGTATATACACACAAACACACACTATACACAGAGAGAGCTTTCCTTCTTCCAAAGGCCCCCTTCCTCCCTCCTGAGTCCATCTCCTCACCTTGGCCTCCATTTTGGCTCCTCTTCAAAGTCTCCTCTTCAAACCAAGAAAGGAAGGAAGGAAGGAGAGAGAGGAGGAGGCCCAGCCAGCATTGAGGACCAAGGACTCCCTTCTTCTCTCCTCGCAGGGAATGAGTGGACCTTTGCCTTGAAAGAAGATGGAGGAGGAAGAGGAGGAGGAGGGGCTTCGAGAGCACTGAGCATGCTCAGTCTCAGACCCCGAAGCCGCTTACGCTCTTACTTACTCTAGTCTCTGCCAGGAAGGAAAATGTCCGCCTCTGAGCATGCGCAGTCTCAGCCTTTGAAGCCAAGGCCGCCCTCAGTCTCTGCCAGGAAGGAAAATGTCCGCCTCTGAGCATGCTCAGTCTCAGCCTTTGAAGCCAAGGCCGCCCTCAGTCTCTGCCAGGAAGGAAAATGTCCGCCTCTGAGCATGCTCAGTCTCAGCCTTTGAAGCCAAGGCTGCCCTCAGTGTCTGCCAGGAAGGAAAATGTCCGCCTCTGAGCATGCTCAGTCTCAGCCTTTGAAGCCAAAGCTGCCCTCAGTCTCTGCCAGGAAGGAAAATGTCCGCCTCTGAGCAGGCTCAGTCTCAGTCTTTGAAGCCAAGGCTGCCCTCAGTCTCTGCCAGGAAGGAAAATGTCCGCCTCTGAGCATGCTCAGTCTCAGCCTTTGAAGCCAAGGCTGCCCTCAGTGTCTGCCAGGAAGGAAAATGTCCGCCTCTGAGCATGCTCAGTCTCAGCCTTTGAAGCCAAAGCTGCCCTCAGTCTCTGCCAGGAAGGAAAATGTCCGCCTCTGAGCAGGCTCAGTCTCAGTCTTTGAAGCCAAGGCTGCCCTCAGTCTCTGCCAGGAAGGAAAATGTCCGCCTCTGAGCATGCTCAGTCTCAGCCTTTGAAGCCAAGGCTGCCCTCAGTGTCTGCCAGGAAGGAAAATGTCCGCCTCTGAGCATGCTCAGTCTCAGCCTTTGAAGCCAAGGCTGCCCTCAGTCTCTGCCAGGAAGGAAAATGTCCTCCCCTGAGCATGCTCAGTCTCAGCCTTTGAAGCCAAGGCTGCCCTCAGTGTCTGCCAGGAAGGAAAATGTCCGCCTCTGAGCATGCTCAGTCTCAGCCTTTGAAGCCAAAGCTGCCCTCAGTCTCTGCCAGGAAGGAAAATGTCCGCCTCTGAGCAGGCTCAGTCTCAGTCTTTGAAGCCAAGGCTGCCCTCAGTCTCTGCCAGGAAGGAAAATGTCCGCCTCTGAGCATGCTCAGTCTCAGCCTTTGAAGCCAAGGCTGCCCTCAGTGTCTGCCAGGAAGGAAAATGTCCGCCTCTGAGCATGCTCAGTCTCAGCCTTTGAAGCCAAGGCTGCCCTCAGTCTCTGCCAGGAAGGAAAATGTCCTCCCCTGAGCATGCTCAGTCTCAGCCTTTGAAGCCAAGGCTGCCCTCAGTCTCTGCCAGGAAGGAAAATGTCCGCCTCTGAGCATGCGCAGTCTCAGACTTTGAAGCCAAGGCTGCCCTCAGTCTCTGCCAGGAAGGAAAATGTCCTCCCCTGAGCATGCTCAGTCTCAGCCTTTGAAGCCAAGGCTGCCCTCAGTCTCTGCCAGGAAGGAAAATGTCCGCCTCTGAGCATGCTCAGTCTCAGCCTTTGAAGCCAAGGCTGCCCTCAGTCTCTGCCAGGAAGGAAAATGTCCGCCTCTGAGCATGCTCAGTCTCAGGCTTTGAAGCCAAGGCCGCCCTCAGTCTCTGCCAGGAAGGAAAATGTCCGCCTCTGAGCATGCTCAGTCTCAGCCTTTGAAGCCAAGGTTGCCCTCAGTCTCTGCCAGGAAGGAAAATGTCCTCCCCTGAGCATGCTCAGTCTCAGCCTTTGAAGCCAAGGCTGCCCTCAGTCTCTGCCAGGAAGGAAAATGTCCGCCTCTGAGCATGCTCAGTCTCAGCCTTTGAAGCCAAGGCTGCCCTCAGTCTCTGCCAGGAAGGAAAATGTCCTCCCCTCAGCATGCTCAGTCTCAGTCTTTGAAGCCAAGGCTGCCCTCAGTCTCTCCCAGGAAGGAAAATGTCCTCCCCTCAGCATGCTCAGTCTCAGTCTTTGAAGCCAAGGCTGCCCTCAGTCTCTGCCAGGAAGGAAAATGTCCGCCTCTGAGCATGCTCAGTCTCAGTCTTTGAAGCCAAGGCTGCCCTCAGTCTCTGCCAGGAAGGAAAATATCCGCCTCTGAGCATGCTCAGCCTCAGCCTTTGAAGCCAAGGCTGCCCTCAGTTTCTGCCAGGAAGGAAAATGTCCGCCTCTGAGCATGCTCAGTCTCAGCCTTTGAAGCCAAGGCTGCCCTCAATCTCCACCAGGAAGGAAAATGTCCGCCCAGGCCGCAGCCTCGCTTTCATTGTCAGACATTTTTAATTATATTCATTTATTTATATTTTTTATTATTATTATTGTTGGTGATATCATTATATATATATATATATATATATATATAATACTGTGTATTTATTAAATAATATTATATTATACTATAAATACAATATATGTCTATATTATGTTGTTATACTATTATATATATTTCTTGTAAAGTGGGACCGAAGGCAGCTAACATATATAACACACAACAATTAAAAACTGTACAATTAAAATAATAAAAAATTATAAAAGTTACAATTATATAAATGTTAAAACATAGAATGCTAAACTGTAAAAAAGACCAATACATTAAAATACATAAAGGAATACATTTAAAAAAACAACAACAGGGGGGAACATTCAATTTGCGACAGAGTGACACAATACTAAACAACAACAACAACATCACAGTAAACAGTGGCATACAATGCCTCCAAACAAAGGAAAATAGTAATAATAAAAGATGGAAAAAAAGAATAAAAAAGAAAGGAGGAAAACACAAAAAACATATATACAGATACACACACACACACACACAAATCGACGTAAACAATAACACCAATTCTATCATAGACTTTCTAGCATGATAACAAACAACATAAAAATTAAAAGCTGACTTCCTCCTCACGGACATCCTCAATGCGTCCCTCAGGGAAGGTCATATTCCCTCATCTCTGAAGGAAGCGGCTGTTAGGTCGCTTCTGAAAAAGCCTTCCCTGGCCCCCTGGACATGAAAAATTACAGGCCAGTCTCTCTGCTACGATTCTTAAGCAAGGTGACCGAGGGGGCGGTTGATCTTCAACTCCAAGCGGTCTTGGAGAAAACCCATTATCTAGATCCATGTCAAACTGGCTTCAGGACAGGCTTTGTGGTTGAGACCGCCATCGTTGCCTTGACCGACGATCTGCGTCTGAGGCTGGGCAGCCATCTGTCAATGGGGATGCTTTGACTGGGAGTTCCTGCACGGCAGGGGGTTGGACTGGATGGCCCTTGTGGTCTCTTCCAACTCTATCATTCTATGATTCCCCAATGACTCTCTATAGGCCATTATTCCCCAATGATTCCCTATGGACCACTATTCCCCAATGATTCTCTATGGGCAATTATTCCCCAATGGTTCCCTATGGGCCATCATTCCCCAACATTTCCCTATGGGCCACTATTCCCCAATGATTCCCTATGTGCCACTATGTGTCTGTTGCAGAGAAGTGGGAGAAGCTAGGAGACTAGCTATATAGAACTGCTCAGAGAGCCAGTTGCAGACCAGTTGGAGTGAGAGAGAGAAGAAGGAAGAGCAGCTTCTTGGCGGCCATTTTAAGTGTTAAGTGTGTGGGTTTTTAAGATCTCTTGGGGGAGTGTGTCTGTTGCAGAGGAGGAGGAGCTTCTGTGAGTCACATCTGTGAGTCACAAGTGGGAGAAGCTAGGAGACTAGCTATATAGAACTGCTCAGAGAGCCAGTTGCAGACCAGTTGGAGTGAGAGAGAGACGAAGGAAGAGCAGCTTCTTGGCGGCCATTTTAAGTGGTAAGTGTGTGGATTTTTAAAATCTCTTGGGAGAGTGTGTCTGTTGCAGAGGAGGAGGAGCTTCTGTGAGTCACAAGTGGGAGTCACAAGTGGGAGGAGCTAGGAGACTAGCTATATAGAATTGCTCAGAGAGCCAGTTGCAGACAGTTGGAGCAAGAGAGAGAAGGAAGAGGAAAAACAGCTTATTGGCCGCCATTTTAAGTGGTAAGTTTGTGGATTATTAAAATCTCTTTGGGGAGTGTGTCTGTTGGAGAGGAGGAGGAGGAGTTTCTGTGAGTCACATCTGTGGGAGCTAGGAGACTAGCTATATAGAACTGTTCATAGAATTCCCCCCCCCCCAAACACAAGGGAAAGTACAGCAGGGAGTTGTAAACTAAGCAGCAGGGAGTTGTAAACTTTGTTATAGAGGTTCTCCTTTAAGTCTTTTCCCTTTCAAAAGTACTTTTGAGGGGTTCCTCTCCACCTCAGAGGAAGTGAGTACAAGTTAGCAACCAGGAGATCTCTATAAAGTTATATTCCCAGTAGACTGAGCTCACTGACAGAGATTTGGTGAAATAGGCCAGGCCATCAGGGGCTTTGACATTGGTGTTTACCTGGGGATATTCTTTGAGGAGGAAGCCCACAGTCCTGTTTTAGTGATTCCTTAACACTTCTTGGTATGGGCACTGAGGGGACGGCTGCAGTCACCTGCAACACTTGTGGGATGTTTGTCTTCTTGCCTACAGATGTGGGGAATTTCACATGCCCCAAGTGCAAGTTGGTAGCCCTCTTGGAGGAGAAAGTGCAGCAGCTGGAATCCAGGGTAGTGACACTTCAGCATATCAGGGAGCAAGACGTTTTCCTGGACAGAACTGAAGAAATGACTTTGGAAGGGGATCACACAGAGGAAGTTGCTGGGGATGAGAATGTCATTTCATATTCACAAGAGGCAGATAGCTGGAGGAATGTCACACAGAGCAGCAGGAAAATCAGGGATAGCTGTGGGAGCTTACAGCTACAGAATCGTTTTGAACCCCTTTCTCTTATCAAGGAGGATGAGGTAGACCTGGATGGACAGACTTCAGGGACAGAGCAGGGGAGTCTGGGAGTTCCGTCGCAGGGAAGAGTCGCTGCTAAGCCTCGGAGGATGCGCATTGTGGTCGTGGTGGGGAACTCCTTGCTCAGAGGTACAGAAGCAGTGATTTGTGGGCCTGACAAGATGTCTCGGGAGGTGTGTTGTCTCCCTGGGGTAAAGATCCGTGATGTGACAGAGAGGCTGACAAGACTGGTCAAACCTACTGACAAATACCCCTTCCTTTTGATTCGTGGGAACGAATGACACAGCAAGACACAGCTTTCATAATATCAGAAGGGATTATGAGGCTCTGGGAAAGAAGCTAAAAGAAATGGATGCGCAGATTGTCATCTCGTCTCTTCTGCCAGTCGAAGGGCATGGTCCAGGAAGAGAAAGAAAAATTGCAGATGTCAACAACTGGCTCAGCAGATGGTGTCGTCGAGAACAATTTGGATTCTTAGATCATGGGCTGCGGTTCCATGAAGAGGGACTTCTGGCAAGGGATGGACTGCATCTCACACCAGTTGGAAGAAATGTTTTTGCCAAAAGTCTGAAGAATCTGATCAGCAGGGCTTTAAACTGAGTTATATGGGGAAGGGAGACAGCATTTTGGAAGGCAAAAGGGCTAGAAAAAATAGTCAAACTGACATAGAGGGAAAAAGGGAAACAGTGCAAGGACCCAACAGTGGGAAGCAAAAAAATTTGCACAGGCATCAAGTAAAGGGGACACATGGTCTTCGATGTCTCTACACTAATGCACAGAGTATGGGAAATAAACAGGATGAACTTGAACTCCTAGCACAACAAGGAAAATATGATATAATAGGCATCACTGAAACTTGGTGGGATGAGTCTCATGATTGGAATGTAGAAATAAAGGGGTATAACCTTTTTAAGAGAAACAGGCCAAACAGGAAAGGAGGAGGAATAGCATTATATGTGAGGGATATTTACACCAGTGAAGAGATCCAGGAAGTCAATACTGGAAGCCAGGTGGAGAGCATCTGGATAAACATTAAAGGAGAGGGAAACAACAGGGATGTTACTGTGGGAGTCTACTACAGACCCCCGACTCAGGCAGAGGAATTGGATGATGCCTTTCTAGAACAGATGACCACACACTCAGAAAGGAGAGATGTAGTAGTGATGGGGGACTTCAACTATCTTGATATTTGCTGGAAGTCAAACTCAGCCAAATCCTCAAGGTCTAGAAAATTCCTCACTTGCCTCAAAGACAATTTCATTGTCCAAAAGGTGGAAGAGGCAACAAGGGGATCAGCTATTTTGGATCTGATCTTAACCAACAAGGATGACCTAGTCAATGGGGTGCAAGTGGTTGGCTCCTTAGGGGGAAGTGACCATGTTCTCCTGGAGTTTGTTATACAGCAGAAAGGGGAAGCCGGCAGAGTCAGACACGCATTCTAGACTTTAGGAGAGCTGATTTCAATAAACTTAGAGAAATACTGGGAGTGATCCCATGGTCAGGAATACTGAAAGAGAAGGGAGTTCAAGACGGATGGGAGTTTCTCAAAAAGGAGACACTGAAGGCGCAATTTCAAACAGTTCCAATGAGGAGGAAAAATGGAAGATGTCTCCAGAAGCCAGGATGGATGACTAAGGAACTTTCAACTGAGATAAGCCTTAAACAGAACATGTATAAGAAATGGAAAAATGGGGAAATCACCAAAGAGGAATTCAAACAGATAGCCAGCACATGTAGAGGTAAAGTCAGGAAAGTTAAAGCGCAGAATGAACTCAGGCTTGCTAGAGAGGTTAGGAACAATAAAAAGGGCTTTTTTGGGTATGTCCAAAGCAAAAGGAAGAGGAAGGAAACGGTAGGGCCACTGCGTGCAGAAGATGGCAAAATGCTAACAGAGGACAGAGAAAAGGCAGAATTACTCAACACTTTCTTTGCTTCAGTCTTCTCAGAACAGGCAAAAGGTGCCCAACCTAAGGATAATAGGGAAGAAAACAGAACAGGGGAACTTCAGCACAGAATAAGTAAAGAGATAGTACAGGAATACTTGGTTAACCTAAATGAATACAAGTCTCCAGGACCAGATGAACTACATCCTAGAGTATTAAAAGAACTGGCAAATGTGATATCAGAGCCATTGGCAATAATCTTTGAGAAATCCTGGAGAACAGGAGAAGTCCCAGCAGACTGGAGGAGGGCAAACGTTGTCCCCATCTTCAAAAAGGGAAAAAAAGAGGATCCCAACAATTATCGTCCAGTTAGTCTGACATCAATTCCAGGAAAGATTCTAGAGCAGATCATTAAGCAGAGAGTCTGTGATCATTTAGAAGCCAATGCCATAATCACAAAAAGTCAACATGGGTTTCAGGGAAACAAGTCATGCCAGACAAATCTGATCTCTTTTTTTGATAAAATTACCAGCTTGGTAGATGAAGGGAATGCTGTGGATGTAGTATATCTTGATTTCAGTAAGGCCTTTGACAAGGTTCCCCATGACATTCTTGCAAACAAGCTTGCAAAATGTGGACTAGACAAGGTAACCGTTACATGGATTTGTAATTGGTTGACTGGCCAAACTCAAAGGGTGCTCAACAATGGCTCCTTTTCATCCTGGAGAGAAGTGACCAGTGGGGTCCCACAGGGCTCTGTCCTGGGCCCAGTGCTATTCAATATCTGTATTAATGACTTGGATGACAGAATTGTGGGCATACTTATCAAATTTGCAGATGACACCAAATTGGGAAGAGTAGCCAATACTCCAGAAGACAGGATCGAAATTCAGAATGACCTGACGCTAACAAAATGAAATTCAATGAGGAGAAATGTAAGGTACTGCACTTAGGGCGCAAAAATGAAATGCACAGATATAGGATGGGGGACATCTGGCTGAATGAAACTACGTGTGAAAGGGATCTAAGAGTCCAAGTAGACCATAAGCTGAACATGAGTCAACAGTGCGATGCAGCAGCTTTAGGCTGCATCAATAGAAGTATAGTGTCTAGATCAAGGGAAGTAATAGTGCCACTCTATTCTGCTTTGGTCAGGCCCCACCTGGAATATTACTGTGTCCAGTTCTGGCACCACAATTCAAAAAGGATGTGGAAAAACTGGAGCGGGTCCAAAGGAGGGCAACTAAGATGGTGAAGGGACTGGAAACATTGCCCTACGAGGAACGACTTAGAGAGTTCGGGATGTTTAGCCTGGAGAAGAGAAGGTTAAGAGGTGATATGATAGCCCTGTTCAAATATTTGAAGGGATGTCATATTGAGGAGGGAGCAAGCTTGTTTTCTGCTGCTGCAGAGACTAGAACACGGAACAATGGATGCAAGCTGCAGGAAAAGAGATTCCAGCTCAACATTAGGAGGAACTTCCAGACTGTAAGGGTTGTTCGACAATGGAACACATTCCTTCCTCGGAGATTGTGGTGGAGTCTCCTTCCTTGGAGGTCTTTAAGCAGAGGCTAGATGGCCATCTGCCAGGGATGCTTTGATTGGGAGTTCCTGCATGGCAGAAAGGGGTTGGACTGGGTCAGGGCCCTTGTGGTCTCTTCCAACGCTATGATTCTATGAGCCCTTAAAACCCTCCAAGTGGTGTGGACCATTTCTTTTTCATTCCAGAATTCTCTGCCGTCCAACGAATACTGGATCGGACTCTACAGAACCTGGTCTCAGGAGGAGAAAAGCCGGGTTTTTCTTTGGGCAGGCACTGATTGCCCCCCCCCCCCAAAGCTATGGCACAAAACCAATGATACGATGGGCACACACAAAAAGATGGCTGGGGTAGAGCTTGATGTCCCTTTCTGATTTTATCTTCCAGTCGGCTGGTTTGTGTTTAAGAGTCTGCCTTGGTTTTACTGACTGACCCATCCAGCTCCCTCTCCGGAATCGGCTTCTAATTTGAGGATCTTTCTTTCTTTTCCAGAACCATGATTCCTTATCCGTATACTGATCCCGACTGCGTAAAAGTGAATCAGGGGAACCTGGTGCAAGATCACTGTTCAAATGTCCTTCGATTCATCTGCGAAAGGCCAGCCAGCTCCATGCGGACGGACCCAGACCCCAAACCCTTTTAGGCAGAGAGGGGCCCTAAGGGCACGAAGTCCCCGACCCACTCCCAGAGGTCATCTGGTATGGACAACTTAATGGACCCTGGTCAACGCAAATGACACTTGGCCTGACTCCCGAAATAGGCAATGAAATCACTACTCCCAAGAAAGCAGATATTCCTTTTAACCTTCCTGCCCAATATGTAGCCAAAATAGCTGGATGGGAAGTCAGAGGATTTTTAAAGCAAGAATAAGTTTATTTGGTTTTGCAAAACCAAGGCAAACTTGACCAGAACAAGAGACAAACTCAAATTTGCCTGGTGCTCAAACAAGGGACTCTCACATATTTCGGTTTTATGGTAAACTCACCTTACGTCGTCCCTGTTATCCGAACATATAACTACATCTGCCATTAACATTTTTAGTTGCAAATGACAGATGAAACACTCAAGCAAATTACATTACTAACATACCCCCCAAAATAAGACATCCCCCCAAAATAAGACCTAGTAAAGGTTTTCCTGAATTGCTAAATATAAGGCCTCCACCAAAAGTAAGAGCTAGCAAAGTTTTTGTATATAAATATATATACAGTATATAATAAATGTTCTTTTTTGTTCAACAATAAATGTGAATTCTTCTTCATGGAAAAATAAGACATCCTCTGAAAATAAGACCTAGTGCATCTTTGAGAGCAAAAATTAATATAAGACACTGTCTTATTTTGGGGGAAACACAGTATATTCATTACATAGTCACAAAAAGACATAATCATTTAAAAGAGTATATAGCTTCAGCTGCCAGCTGCATTAAAACATAATTATCAAAAAGGCATAGGTTTCCAGATGTCTTTAAATACAATTAGCTAAAAGGTTAAGTCGTTATCTTCCATCTGTTCCTGTATATTAGACAAAGGCATCTTCAAGTCTTGTCTAAACTATCCTCGAATATTAACAATTTAATATTAAGAAATACATCTCAAATATTGTGATATCAGTCCTATACATTTAATTTTCCCAATTTTCGCGGTGTCAGCGAGTCCATTCCTATTTATAGACAGAAACAAACGGGTCAGAAAAAAAAAATACAGAACGGTTGGTTAATCGTCTGTGCCTCAACCTTTTGGATTTTGGGTTTTGGGTGCCAGTAATAGTTTACTTAGTAAGTTTTGGAGAGGAAGAGGCAGATTAAATTTGTCTCTAACTAGTAGGAAATTCTTCCATCTAATCCAAGAGACAAAGGCTTGGGAATGCAAGCTTGTCAGTTAGGAATGCGTAGGGAGTTGCCCTGCAAGCCGAAGTCTGACTTGTCACGGGCCTTCGGTGGAAGGAGGGGGTCTAATGGGATCTATAGACTATGAGGATTACTTAGTTATTATAGAAGTAGATCAACATATATGCTATAGATTGAGAATGGGGATTGTTAGTCCATTGCTACACACATACACACTCTGATCAATTGCTGGGATGTATAGACGTAAACGTGTTGGGTTGTATTGCATCAAGGACAGAGGTGCAGGAGTAGAGATACTGGTGCCTGGGAACTTAATGGCTTTTGGAAGTCTGTGCCAAGCTCCCCGGAGCAGAGGACTTTGGGATGGCATCATGGACCTTACCTGCGCGCGGGAAAAGGGATCCAATCCTTGATCTTATTGACTCTGGGGGGAGGGATTATGAGAGACCATCATAAATGCATTGGGTATGTGTCACTCTTCAGTCTGGACAACAGATGTGTCAGGATTGACAAGTAGTTAATGGTACAGTGATATAAATGCTGTTCAAATATATTCACGTGAATAATTCAGTTCATATATATAAACAGGGTTTAGGTGTTAATTAGTATGCTGTGGTGTAGTGATTTAGTGGTGGGAATTGAAACTACAGTTGGGATGAGTAATTGGGGAGGACTAGCAGAGCCTGGTGGAATTCAGATAAGAGAGGCTCAAGGCTGAAAGCGAATGGGAACATCTGGGTTGTTATGGGAATGGTTCGTGGTTGGTGTGGTGTGGAGACTGAGGGGGAAGGAAGGAGGGGTGAATTTAAACTGGACACTTTTCCCTGTGAACTTCAGACTCTGCAAAGAAGTGTTCCTGGTCACTATTCCCTTTGTCTTACAATAAACTTTACTCTGCTTGGAGCTGGTTTATTTGTGGATCATTGGGTAGGAGATTCCAAACCTCACAAGATGTCACCTTCAATGCTGAAAATACTCTTTTCGTTCAATAAAGCTGCTACTTAAGTTTGGTGTGCCACTTATTGATCCAAAGGGAGCATGTACCATGGAGGGCCTGACACCAGATGTGCCAAGATGGGAAAGTCTGTCGCTTTCGCTTCCTCCTACATTTGAATATTTCAAACCACAACTTCCTTCCATCATGATTCATAATAATGAATTATGAATGCTCATGAAGCTTTCCAAAAACGTAACCGAGTGAAAGTTTCCTCCATTTCTGTGCTGCCAAATGCAACTGGTCAAGCGATTTCCAAAATGGTGGAGAGGCCTGTGTTTGTATCCGCCTGCCGTGAAGGGAAAAACCAAACAGGCGGCGGTCCCCATTTCTGCGCCAGGAAGACGGTCAAACGCACAGGACTCTGAAGCCTGGACTATTAGAGGGCTAAGCAACGCAGGCCTGGGTGCGAGTCCGTCTATTCCAGTTCCTCCCAATACTTGGCAGCCCAGAAATGAATGTTGGGATAAAGTGTCCCAAGGGAAATGTACAACGTGGGATTTAATAGCCACAGGCCGGCCAAACACCAGCCAGGGCCATCAGCCAATCGGGTGCTGGCCGGAGGAACTTGAACATTCGATGGGAGTTGGTCTTGGCAGTTACGTTTGGCAGTTGCAGATGTGGGGCCTCCTTATCTAGGGCTGAGATGAAACCCGATCCCCTTTTTTGATAAAATTACCAGCTTGATAGACGAAGGGAATGCTGTGGATATAGTATATCTGGATTTCAGTAAGGCCTTTGACATTCTTGCAAAGAAGCTTGTAAAATGTGGGCTAGACAAGGTAACTGTTACATGGATTTGTAACTGGTTGGCTGGAGTTTAAGGGGTGCTATGATAGCCCTGTTTAAGCATTTGAAGGGGTGCCACATTGAAGAGGGAGCAAGCTTGTTTTCTGCTGCTCCAGAGAAGACGACGCAGTGGAGCAATGGATGAAAACAGCAGGAAAAGAGATTCCAGCTCAACATTCGGAGGGACTTTTGGGTCTGGAAACGATTCTTGTGGATGATGGGTTCAGCTAGGATTCCTCACACAAATCCTTAGCTTGATGGAGTGAAGGAAAGGCAAGAGGACCCAAAACCCTGTTTGGTGTTTATTATCTGCCTGCAGAGTAGTCCCCAGTGGAATTAAGGATCCCAAAAGACTGAGACCCAGAACGACATAAAATGGTGTTTTTTATAGATTTTATACAAAGAAACTCTGTGGAACTTATCACACGAGGCAATTTGGGAGTATACTCCAAAGGCAATCCAAACACAATCATGGGGCTTCACGTAATTGCGTAATATCTCACGCAATTTTGGGCAATGGGGGGTTATTTTCGGGTAATGGGAAGTCACTCCGGACTCTAGAAGTCACGTAAATTTGCTAAACTAGCAAATGTATGTGAATTCAAATTGGCTTTGTTTGAAATTGGGAGAAATTCCTCCCATGTGATAAGGTCCTGTGTCACAATCTCTTTGGTCTATAGATATATTGCTTATAAAACAGTTAAGAGGTGATATAGCCCTGTTTAAGAATTTGGAGGGGTGTCTCATTGAGGATGGAGCGAGCTTCATTTCTGCTGCTCCAGAGACTAGAAAACCCTTTCATCCAAAGAGATTCCGCCTTAATATTAGGAAAAACCTCATGAAGGTCAGGGCTGTTCGACGGTGGAAGAGACTCCTTTAAAGGAGTGTCATGGAGTATCCTTCCTTGGAGGCTGTCTTTAAGCCGAGCCTGGATGGCCATCTGTCAAAATGGGGATGCTTTGGTGGAGAGTTCCTGCATGGCAGAAGAAGAGGGCTGGACTGGACCAGGGCCCTTTTTGGGGTCTCTTCCAATCGCAGGAGGGGATCCAAGGGAGCCATTATTTGCAGCATATCGGACGAAGCGGATGGTAACAAGTGCTCCCGGTCTCCGGAAGCATCTGCTGCTGGGTCTACTCGCGAGGAAGGAGGCTGACCAGATTCCGTCTCATTGCTCCAAGTAGGCAGGGAGAACAGACTTGAAGGAGTCACCACCAGAAGGAGCAACCCCATTCACTATCCCTCAGTCTTTTTCCTGCCTCAGATCCGAGGAGGCTGTGTTTTCCTTCTCTCCTTCCTTTACTTTGTCTAAAGACTTTAATATTTCTCTAATATTGCTTCTATTCTTCCTATATTCATGTTCTGTTTTCTCCTGCCTTCACAACCATGTTTCTTTAGTCTTTGCTCTATTCCTTTGCTTTTCTGACTTCTAAAGCAAAGCCAGGCAGGGAGAGGCAGTTCAGAAGCTGCTGTGCCATGAGGCAACTAGGCCCAACTCCAGCATTAAAGAAGAAGAGAGCCCAGCCATGTCTGTCGGAAGGGGCTGAAAGGCCAGAGAGCCCAGGTGTGGCAGGAGGAGGGAGATCCCTCTGTCCTTGACCAGATATGCTCTGCAGCAGACTTCAACCAGCAAAGGGTCTGGACAGCGAGATGGAGATCCTAAAAGGAATTGTCGCGGTAGAGGGGGGATATCCCTAGTCCTTAACCAATAGGCGCCACACCGCGGACTCCAGTCCCCATAAGGGGTTTGGGCGGTGAGATGGAGACCCTGACAGACCTTGGGGCGGCTGGAGGACCTGTCCCTGGCCAGATTGCGCCCCACTGCAGACATCAAACCCAGCAAGAGGTTTGGACAGTGGGAGAGAGAGAGGAGGCAGACTTCAAGAGGTGAGTGAGGATTCAGTCCTTAATCCTATGTTTGAGGGTTTGTTTCTGACTTGCATTGCCAGCTTTGAAGGAGGCTTCAGTGGCTTCAGAAATTCAAACGGAGAGTTTCCCTCCAAAACCAACTGCCTTCTCCTCTCCTTCTTCCTCCAAGATCCACTCAGACTGAAGGGATCAGAGAGGATTAACAGAAGGATTTCCAGGTGCAGGGAGTCTCCTTCTGCCCCATCGTCCCCTGGTCTGGAGGTTTCAATCTCTCCTTGGGGAGAATTTGGCCAAGAAGACATTTATTTATTCTGCTTGCCTTTTTAAAATAAGAGGCAAGGCTGGAACTGAAGGTGCAGCAGCCATTTTGATTAAGGGCAGCAAGGCAGAAGAGGAAAGGCCTGCGGCTTCTGCTAATATGGCTTTACTAAACTAAGGAAAATAATAACTATAGTTCCTTCCTCAGAAGAGGAATGTGATCTGTGGAAAAAAATAAAAATAAATACAAGATGAGGGCCTTTCAGTACCTCCTGAAGGCTCCCGAAACCTGTTAAGACTTTGGGGGACTGATGATATTTTACTATTATTGTATTAGTTTGTTATTATTGTACTTGTTTTATGGTATTATTGTATAAAACAATTTATCTATTGGAGTTTAATGGCAACTCTGACCAGTGGAAGTAGATGATGGTCCATCCTGAGCTTCCTCAAGGGAGGGATTCTCCTCCCCCCTCCAAGCCTGGGCCTCCAACTCCCCATACTCCATCTCATGCAGATTTTATGAAAGTAAATAAGGCCTCCATAATTTATTACTGCGAGACTAAATCCAATAGCTGTTTTATATACATACATACATACATACATACATATATAGTTACAACTCACCCCTCCTTGTCATGAGAACCAACAGATGCCACTTGTGGCTGCCAGAGTTGATGCTCAGCTAAAGGTCTCTCTGCTGTTTCCATTTTTTCCCCTGGGGCTAAACATGTGTGGCCTAGCCCACTTGC
Source organism: Urosaurus nigricauda (assembly GCA_034509955.1). Taxonomy (NCBI): domain Eukaryota; kingdom Metazoa; phylum Chordata; class Lepidosauria; order Squamata; family Phrynosomatidae; genus Urosaurus; species Urosaurus nigricauda. The sequence continues at coordinate 1,210,264 of JAOEGL010000002.1, forward strand.
TAAACAAACAAACAAACAAACACTTGAGGTCAAAATAAAGTTCTACCAGGGCATTTACAATGGTTAAAGGTGGCGGCTATTTCCTGAGACACTAGCCTCAATGAGACTGGACATAATCCAAGGCCACATCAGGTATAGTTCCAGTTCAAGGACACATAAATGCCCATTACAAACAAAATCTAACATTTCCACCTCTGACTGGGGACAAATTGTTTGGAATAAGGTCTCTTGGCTGGGACTGAGAGTAATAAGACGACTTTACCATCTTTTATTTTAAAAAAGAAAGAAAGAAAGAAAAGGCTATTTTCTACAGTATATTGCATGGCTTTGATGGAGAGTTCCTGCATGGCAGAAGAAGGGGGCTGGACTGGACCAGGGCCCTTTTTGGGGTCTCTTCCAATCGCAGGAAGGGATGCAAGTGAGCCATAATTTGCGGCTTATCGGACGAAGCTGATGGTAACAAGTGCTCCTGGTCTTCAGAAGCGTCTGCTGCTGGGTCTACTTGCGAGGAAGGAGGCTGACCAGATTCTGTCTCATTGACCAGGGATAGTTTGGGGATTCCGCTAGTTTACAGGCCTCCCCGTTGTCTAGCAGACTCCCTAACCGAGTTGACTCACCTGGTTTCTGAGTTGATATTGGAGTCTTCCAGAGTTCTGGTTCTGGGCGACTTCAATATCCCTCTTGAAACCAGTTTGCTAGAGTTATCTGGAGCGACTCGGGAGTTCATGGATTCCATGCCAGCCATGAACCTCTCCCAAATGGTCAGTGGGCCCACGCATTGTGCAGGTCATACATTCGATGGGGCTTTTATTACGGAGCAGGAATATCCTTTGGCTGAGGTAACCAAGACCTCCGCTCTGTCATGGACGGATCACTTCCTGATCAAGATGGAACCGAAGGCCACTTTTCGCCCCTCCAGGGGTGGCGGACCTATTCGAACGGTCCGCCCTCAAAGGTTCATGGAATCAATTGGTTTCCAGAAAGCCCTAGAGGGTTTGCTAGTTGGGAACGCCGGTGACGCTGTTGAGGCCTTAGTAGACACGTGGAATTCTGACATCACCAGGACTTTCAACAAAATCTCCCCAAAGAGTCCTTTCAAGCCTGCCCTGAATCAGAAAACCTGGTATTCGGAAGATCTCAGGGAGATGAAGCGGGCTGGACAACGACTAGAGTGCAAATGGCGGAAATCTCGACTCCCATGCGACAGAGCTCGCTATAGACTGCATCTTCGCAGCTATGGAGAGGCTTTGCGTGCGTCTGCAGAGTCCCGCCCGGCAGAGCTGTTCAGGGTTGTGGGGGGGTTGACGCGGGTTCCTCCTGCGCCAAACCCCCTACTAGAGCCTACGGCAGCCTGCTGTGAAGCATTTAATATCCACTTTGTGGATAAAATCTCTCGGATTAGAGCCGACTTGGATGCCAACCTTTGTTCAGTGGCCAAGGACGAGGTGTCCAGTCACTCCGTTGCTGTCAGTTTACTGGATGAATTTCAATCTGTGAGTACCGATGACGTGGACAAGCTCCTTGGAGCTGTGAAAAAGACGACTTGCTCTCTCGATCCAGGACCATCTTGGCTGGTCGTCCAGGGAGGGGACGCATTGAGGATATTTCTTCGTGATGTCATCAATTCGTTGTTCCATCTTCTTTGAAGGAAGAGGCCGTGAAGCCCCTCCTGAAGAAGCCTTCCCTTGATCCCTTGGACAGAAACAACTACAGACCAGTTTCCTTGCTGCCTTTTCTCAGCAAGGTGATCGAGAGAGCGGTTGCCTCCCAGCACCAAGCCATCTTGGATGAAATCGATTATCTCGACCCATTTCAAACCGGCTTCAGGGCAGGCTATGGGGTGGAGACTGACATGGTTGCTCTGACAGATGACCTCCGCTTGAGCATTGACAGGGGTGGTGTGACCCTGCTTGTGCTCTTGGATCTCTCCGTAGCTTTTGACATCCTTTTGGATTGGCTGAGAGAGTTGGGGATCGGTGGCACCGTGTTTCGGTGGTTCTGGTCCTTTCTATCCGGTAGATCCCAAAGGGTGAGGCTCGGGGACAGCTGCTCTTCTAAAATCAAGCTTAGTTGTGGCGTCCCTCAGGGCGCCATCCTGTCCCCGATGTTATTTAATATCTATATGAAGCCGCTTGGAGAGATCATTTGAAGGCACGGAGCTCAGTGTCATCAGTATGCTGATGACACTCAGATATATTTCTTCATGACCAGATCGTCGGTTCAGACTTCAGATGGCATCTCCCCTCTCAATGACTGTCTCGCACTGGTAATGGGATGAGGGAAAATTGATTGAAACTCAATCCAGACAAAACGGAGGTGCTCACAGTTACGGGCCCCAAACCAGTTTTGGGAATACATCTTCCGGTCCTAGATGGAGTCACACTCTCCTCAAAGGACTCTGTTCGCAGTCTGGGGGTACTCCTTGACTCGTCGCTCCACATGACTAGTCAGGTGAATGCAACAGTCAGGAGCGCCTGCTTTCAGCTTCGGCTGATCTGCCAGCTGCGCCCTTTCCTGGAGATGAGGGATCTGGAAACTGTGATACACGCGTTGGTAACCTCACGTCTGGACTTTTGTAATGCACTCTACATGGGGCTACCCTTATACTTGACCTGGAAACTGCAACTGGTCCAAAACATGGCAGCCAGGCTTGTCACTGGTGCATCTGGGAGAGAGCACATTACACCAGTGCTAAAATCCCTTCACTGGCTTCCAATCCGTTTCTGGGCACAGTACAAGGTGTTGGTTTTGACCTTCAAAGCCCTACATGACACGGGTTCATCTTATCTTAGGGACCGCCTCTTCCCATATGACCCCCCCCCCGCATACTCCGGTCCTCTGGGAGGAATCTTCTACAGCCCATGAAGACCAGGCTGGTCCAGACCTCCCAGAGGGCCTTTTCAGCTCTTGCCCCCCAAACTGTGGAACGACCTGCCAGACGAGATGCATCTTATTCCATCCGTTGAAGGCTTTAAAAAAGCCCTAAAGACGCATCTCTTCTGGCAGGCCTTCCCTGAAGAAGTGTAATTCTTCTCTGCCTTGGACTGTATCTCTTGAGCTTTCCCATCTCCTCTCCTGCATTATTTTCACCCTTAACAGCTTGCGTTTCCAGTCTGGAACTTTTTAAAGCACTTTTATTTATTTTTATGCGTTTACTTATTGGTTTTTAATATTGTTGTGATTTAATCCTGTTTTAAGGGGCGGAGTTGGGTGATGGGATGATATATTTTAATCTGTATTGTTTTTAACCTGTTGTAACCTGCCCCGATTGCTTGTTCAGAGGGGCGGGCTAGATATAAAAATTTATTATTATTATTATTATTATTATTTATTATTATTATTATTATTATTATTATTTAGGCCAGAGGTCCCCCATCTGCAAAAGCTGGGAGCCAGGTGCCTTTGCTTCTCCTTCGCTCCGCCTGACCCTGTCCCTTCCGTCTTGCAGTCCGAGTTCCCCGCCAGCGTTGGCCCCATTCAGCGGAGAGAAACGGAGCGCTGCCTTCTGGTCAGCCTCCTTCCTCGCGAGTAGACCCAGCAGCAGACGCTTCCGGAGACCAGGAGCACTTGTTACCATCAGCTTCGTCCGATATGCTGCAAATAATGGCTCCCTTGGATCCCCTCCTGCGATTGGAAGAGACCCCAAAAAGGGCCCTGGTCCTGATGGTAACAAGTGCTCCTGGTCTCCGGAAGCATCTGCTGCTGGGTCTACTCGCGAGGAAGGAGGCTGACCAGAAGGCAGCGCTCTGTTTCTCTCCGCTGAATGGGGCCAATGCTGGCGGGGAACTCGGACTGCAAGACGGAAGGGACAGGGTCAGGCGGAGCGAAGGGGAAGCAAAGGCACATGGCTCCCAGCTTTTGCGGATGGGGGACCTCTGGCCTAAATAGTGTGCAGGGCTTGTGGCCCAGGAGCATCTGCTTCACTCCTGAGGCCAGATTTGGCCTCCCATCTGACCCACAGGAAGGCCACCTGCTGACCCAGGAGAAGGGGACGCGGAGGAGCCGGACGGCCTGAACCCCCCTGAAAGCCCCACATCTAACTCTAAGGAGTTTATCACACGGGAGGGATTTCTGCCAATGTCGAATTGAGCCAAGTCAAATTCACGTAAATTCGCTCATCTAATTGAGTTCGGAAAATTCCCATTTTCCAAAAATGACCCCCCCCCATTGCCCGAAATTGTGTGAAATACTCTAATACGCAGTAACATAAAACCCATGACTGCATTCGGAATGACTTCCCTTTTGCCCAAAATTGCGTGAGATACACTCATACGCAATAACATGAAACCCTATGATTGCGTTCGGATTGCCATTGGATTATACCCGCAATTTCCGTCGTACGATAAACCCCTAAGAGAGCCTTAATGTTCCTAGTGTTGAAGGCCTTCCTCCTTATGGAAACGGAAGGGCACTTATATGGCTGGTGTCCTCCATAAGTGCAAAGATGTTCTCTGTTTCATAGGATTTCAACAGCCAGAGTTATTTTTATGCAAAGTACTGGAGAACTAGGAAAGTGCCAGACCTTGAGGAGTGGTCGAGAAAGCGGTATGAGGTACTTGAGATAGACAAATTAACAAGAAAGCTGAGAGATTGTTGTTATTATTATTATTAACCTTTATTTATATAGCGCTGTAAATTTACATGGCGCTGTACGTAAAATCTTCTTAATTACAGATGAAAAATCAGATCAGTTTTTGGAGGTTGGGAAGAAAAGTGTTATTTAGAAAGGAAATGGGATCCCCTGATTCCTAAACTAATTACAACCTGAAAAACTTGTAACACAAATACAATGAAAAGGAAGAGACCCAGAAAATAGAAACAGCATATTGTGCTTATAGATATTACGGTGTTGGTTACTTTTTCTTTTTATTTCAAAATAGCAATTATGAAACATAATTGTAAAACATTATTTATCAGTACATTGTCTTTGTTTATTGTATTCTTTGATTCTGTAATGCTACATAGTTTAACTTAACTTAACAAGGCAATATATTAATTAAGCGTAAAAAGGGGTTAATGAAGTAACAGGAAGTAATTTTGTCTTTGTGTACATGTCTACTGATTAATCCATTGTTTTATTGATTTTATATATTGTTGTATTGTATTGCGTTGTTGTTTTACCTACTGCTGTAATCCCGCCTCGATCCATACAGAGAGGCAGGAAATGTAAATAAAATCATCATCATCATCATCATCATCATCATCATCATCATCATCATCATCCAGGGTTATATCACAATGCAGATTTCAGTTACATATCCTCTTATACATTCACCTAGGGAAATTCTGTTAATTGTTGTTGTTGTTATTAGTATTATTGTTCACCTTTATTTATATAGCGCTGTAAATTTGCCCAGTGCTGTACATACAATTGTATAGTTAGACGGATCCCTGCCCTCAGGCTTACAGTCTAAAAGAGACAACGCAAAAGGAAGAGGGGAAGGCGGTGGGAAGGGGGTGAGGTCCAGTGGTCCTTCTCTCCCTCTGGGTCAGGACCAAGGCAGAGGGACTGGAGGGAATAGGGCTTGGGTTCTTAATACCTAGTTAAAATGAGGCATCCTGGGGCAGATGGCACAGTCCTGGGAACGCTTCCCTGAACATTATTAATGTTTTTAGAGGCCTTTGTATGTTATGTGTGTCTTATGTAATGTTGTAGGTGTAAGTGTGTGTCAAATTTCTTTTATTCAAATTAAAAAAATGTATAAAAATAAGTGAAAAGTGGACACGCGACGTACGCAACGGAGCCCTAGTTAGGGGCTGCCAACAGGAAAGAATCCGTCACATCTTTGGGCAGATTTATGAGCCATTCAGAGCCAAGCTATTCCCACATTAATAACCCTTTTCCCATCGAAGAGGCTGACTATAGATCGAGCAATATAAAATTCGGCTTTGTCCTTTGTTCTGGGTTCTGCGTTGGAATCCAGACAGACTTCATGTTGGTCTGAGTTTTCAGCATAGTTCCTATCCACTTTCCCTCTGCACAACAATCACATTGGATTCCCTAAAAAGACAGTTAGTAGTATTATTAACCTTTATTTCTATAGTGCTGTAAATTTACACAGCTGGTGTAAGTATCGCCCGTAGTGATGCCTCTTGTCCTCTATCCACTTTTCCTCCCTTTTCTTCTAAGGGTCTTGAGCAAAAGGGTGAATGTATGTCTGTGTTTGTGTGTTCCTTCCCCATCAATAAATAGACCTATATTGCAAAAGTCTGCCTCTGTGCGGTTTCCTTGGAATCGGGTCCTTGTAAGAAGGGTTCATGTAAAAAGCCTTACCTCTCATCAAACTGAACCTATCAAAGAATCATAGAGTTGGAATAGACCCCCAAAAGGGCCCTGATCCAGTCCAGCCCCATTCTGCCGTGCAGGAACTCCCAGTCAAAGCATCCCCATTGACAGATAGCCATCCAGCCTCTGTTTAAAGACCTCTAAGGAAGGATCAAAATTCCCTATAGAGCAATCATTCTTACAAGAGGCCCCATGGAGGATTGGCAGCCAGCTGCCATCCATTTGGCTTCTGCAACCCTTTCCAGGGAGCAAAGGCCTTGGATGGACACTGACCGCCAGAGAGAGGCTGCATCCGCCGCTGGGTCCGCTTCGCCTGCCTTTTGCCACCCTTTGCCTTGCCAGCCTTCCTCTTGCACCAAACAGCGGCTGAGAGCAGCACATGTTGCCCCCGGCTAGAAGCCATCTATCTCCCCTTTGTCACCCATCCTCTTCCTCCTCCATCACCTGCCTCCCCTTGAAGGCCCTGCAGTTTGTCAGCCCCACAGATCTGTTACGGTAAACAAAGGGTCAATTAACCCATTCACAACCAATTATGCAAGTGAGGCATTTGTGAAGATTTCCAACCGGACTCATTTATTCCAAACAGTCTTAGCCTGCTAGGCTAGCAGTGTTTCAATCAAGAGTCATCTCATTGACTGAATAATCTAAAATGGCCTAACCAGTTTTTATCAATCCATGAAATATTCATTGAGCATGCGTAGTTTAACATTCATCATCATATATATATGTGTGTTGTTGTTGTTCAGCTTCTCTAAACTGGCTGTCTGCTGGCCTGATTTACAATGAATGCCTTGTACTAGAAACCTTATCAGCTAGCTAGCTACAGCGACCTTGAGAGGAAGTCCATCTTTCTCAGTGAAGAGAAATTCACGCTTTAGTTTTCTTCTTTCCCCCTCCTTCCTAAGCCCACAACTCAAGACTAATTCAAAGCACAAGTTTTTCCTTTGCTCTATGGCTGAACTATTGATCATTAATGGCAGAGATTATTGGTTTCATTTGGTTATCAATGGCTTTATTAGTTTTTACCTTAACAGATCGACGAAAGAGGAGTGGTACCTGGTCAATGGGGAAACAGGGGTCCATTGGGGCTGGCTGCCTTCTCACAGATGTAGCACCGCTTTGCAGAATTCCTCTGTACTCCGGCCAGGACCCCATTGATCAGGATCCCATTTTGGACATAAGAATCGGCAGGACGTACCTCAGATCTGGAAAGATCCCAAAAAGTATGATCTGTCACCTCTTTTCCTTTTTGCACAATATCTATGAAATGAGGAGTCATCTGAGCTCCATTATTAATTCACTTTCCTCATGAGGCGGTTGATCTGGTCTTCCCTGTTTTTCCTGCATCTCCATCTTCTACAAAACGAAGAGACTTCTTCTTCCATTCCATAGTGTCCCTCCCTATTCTGCTTTTTGGCCAGGCCTTCCCTGGAATAACCCTGTGTCCAGTTCTGGTCACTGCCATCCAAAAAGGATCTTGACCAGTCGGAACGTGTCCAGAGGAAGACGGACAAAATGGTGGATGCTAAATGTCCTACAGCCCAGGATTCTGGCAGCTTCCAGCAAATTCCTTGACAACAGAAATGTTTCCCAGGCCGATAATCCTAAACAGCTGACATCTCTCATTAGAACAACATCTCTTCCCAGATCCAGCCACATAAACATCTATCGCTAACAACCACCTGGCTATATATCTACATTAGTCTCTCGATTATCCAACCTTCGGTTATCCAACATTCCAGATTATCCAACGTCGCGCCTGCTGTGATTTCTTTACATTTTCTGTGATTTCTTTAAATTTTCAGAGGATTGAAGTGTTTATACTGTACATCACAATGTTGATCAGTGATTTCTTTACATTTACTTTTACAGTTATTGCAATAAAACTTCAATGCATTTGCATTTCATAGTGATTTCAAGGCTTTTCTTGGACCCTCTGGATTATCCAACATTTTTGGCTATCCAACAATCAGCTGGTACAGTTTATGTTGCATAATCGAGACTCTACTGTATATAAACATAACCCAATTGGCATATATATATATATATATATATATCAGTAATAACAATAACAAGTCTCTATATTCCCCCCGTTCAAAAGTCAAGCCTCTGCAGAAAGTGTTCCTCCTCCACATTCCAACCTCAAAGAGCTTAATGAAGAAACACATCATTCCCAACCGCAGTATCTAACCAGCGCCTTCTAGCACCTTCTATTAAGGCACATTCTATTACTATAAGCAATTTAGAAATCCTATCTTTTTAAATCCAGTCCCAAACCCAGAAAACCCTTATGGCAGGAATCCATGAATGGACCCTGAGCCTCCTGGAAGCAACACTAGATCCCAGCAGCTCAGCGGTGTTTAAAATAAGACCTTGCTTTGTAACACAATTGTGATTCTAGGAAGCCAATCCAATGCTTCTGGGGGGATTTGGGGAGGCCATATACAGCCACTACATGGACCACGGCTAATGGGGCATAAGCTTGTGTGCAAGTAAAAGGGCGCAGAACAAGGACGCATGTTCCACAACTCACCCTTCGTAGCGCGACCCGTCGACCCAAGTGAAAACATAGCCATCCTCTGCAGACCAGGCTGCGTGAAGTCCAACCCAGTATTCCTTTGACCGCAAAGAATTCTAGGTTGGAAAAAGTCGGACGAAGGTAAACGTCAGTCGGAGCCAATTTGATGAGTTTGTTGCACTCCTCGCTGATGTCAGATTTAGGGCCAGGGTCCCTTTGCACTTCCCCTAACAATCAACTTTCAGCCCCTCCAGGGCCTCCTTCTTACTCCAGGTTGCAAGACAGGAGAAACAAAGCAGAGGCAGGCTTCTCCAATTCACTGTCCCTCACACATTCATCCAAGGCTCAGAAATCAGGACTTAGAGTGGGAGAGTGGAAGCAGCACTAGGGAGACACTTACTGCGGAGCAGTGCTTCTCAACCTTCCTAATGCCGTGACTTTTTGATACAGTTGCTCATGAGATCATGATGATGATGATGATGATGATGATGATGATGATATTACGGTGATTCCCCCCATCATAAAATATATTTTGGTTCCTAAGACCATTGTAAACAGTTGCTTTCTGATGGTCTTAGGTGACCCCTGAGAAAGGATCATTCGGCCCCCAACCATAGGTTGGCAACCGCTGCTCTACAGGATGATAGTCTCATCATCATCATCACCACCATCATCATTAACCTTTATTTGTATAGCACTGTAAATTTACACAGCGCTGAACATACAATCTCTGGTTAGAGTCATTAGCGGGTGGGTGGTCATCCTAAGCTTCCACAATATGAGAAAAAATGAGTCTGCAGTATTTATTGTGCATTATTGCTGTTTCACTAAAACCTCTGAAACAATAATATTATATCTGAAACATCTGGAATATTATCACTGTTGTTGTTGTTGTTAGCTGAGGAAGTAGACTGAAATCTAGGATAACTAATGCTGCCAATTTATTTCTTTCATTTAGTTTCAAAAGTGCTGCTATAAGATCCTTCTTCTTCTTCTTCTCTACATATTATTCTATATATCATATTATAATGATATTATTAATTATATTATATTATTACTATTATTATAATATTATTATTATTATCAGAATCAAGTGGAAGAGCCCTCTCTCCTTGGAACGCCATCTTCCCCAGGAGGGAGCGAAAGGACTGGAGAGGCCTAGCAACACCGTCAGGCCTGGCCTTGACTAGAAGAGCCCTCTCTCCATGGCAACACCATCTGGCCCAGGAGGGAGTGAAGGAGAGGCCTAGAAACACCGTGAGGACTGGCCTCGAATGGAAGAGCCCTCTCTCCATGGCAACACCATCTGACCCAGGAGGGAGTGAAAGGAGAGGCCAAACTCCATGGGGCCTGTCCTAGATTATGAAGCCGAGCCCTCCCTCCAGTCCATCTGCCTTGGTCCGGGCCTCAGAGGGAGAGAAGAACTACTGGACCTGATCCCCTTCCCCATCACCTTTCCCTTCTCCTCTTGTGTCATGTCTTCTTAGATTGTAAGCCTCAGGGCAGGGAACCGTCTAATGAAAAATAATAATTGTAAGCCGCTCTGATAGCCTTTAGGGCTGAAGAGTGGAGTATAAGTAAATATTACTACTACTACTACTACTGTTGTTGTTGTTGTTGTTATTGTTATTATTATATCTAAGACCACCTGAGGAAGTAGACTGAAATCTAAGAAAGCTCCTGCTGCCAACTTCCTCATAGGGATTCATGGTTTCCAGCCCTTCACCATCTTAGTTGCTCTCCTTTGGACACATGGCTCCAGTTTCTCCACATCCTTTTTGAATTGTGGTGCCCAGAACTGGACCCAGGATTATTCCAGGTGGGGCCTGGCCAAAGCAGAATAGAGCGGCACTATTACTTCCCTTGATCTAGACACTATACTTCTATTGATGCAACCTAAAATTGCATTGGCCTTTTTAGCTGCCGCATCACACTGTTGACTCATGTTCAGCTTATGGTCTACTTGGACTCCTAGATCCCTTTCACACGTAGTTTCATTCAGCCAGGTGTCACCCATCCTATATCTGTGCATTTTATTTTTCCGCCCTAAGTGCAATACCTTACATTTCTCTGTGTTGAATTTCATTTTGTTAGCTTTGGCCCAGCTTTCTATTCTATTCAGGTCACTTTGAATTTTGATCCTGTCCTCTGGGGTATTAACTACTCCTCCTAGTTTAGTGTCATCAGCAAATTTGATAAGTATGCTCCCAATTCTGTCATCCAAGTCATTAATAAAGATGTTGAATAGCACTGGGCCCAGGACTGAACCCTGTGGGACCCCACTGGTCACTTCCCTCCAGGATGAAAAGGAGCCATTGTTGAGCACCCTTTGAGTTCGGTCAGTCAACCAATTACAAATCCATGTAACGGTTACCTTGTCTAGTCCATATTTTGCAAGTTTATATCATTCTATATATTATGTTATACTTACCAACACAGAGAGGCAAAGGTTCACCGGGGCTGACCTTTGCTTTCCTTGGGGGTCTCCTTCCCTTCTGAGGGCCTGGGCCCCTTGACATTTTCGTAGGTCAACTCCCCTTGGCCTTCGGTCCCTGGAAAAGAAGCAAACTGGGGCAACTGTGGGGTGCAGAGGGGTCACCCCATATAAGACCTGGGCCTTCTGGGTCCATACCTTGCTGTCCAGTCTTCTCCAGAGGAGGGCTCCTCACAAACCGAAGGTCAGCGTAAGTCACTCCATCGGCCATGCCAGGACAGTGGTCAAGAGGTCCTGAAGGACGGGAAAGGGGCTCACTGGACACTGGCAAGAGAAGCCTCCAACTGATGGTTGGATGGCACCAGTGTGCGCTTTGTGAAGGAAAGGATGTGATTCGAACTGTTGGCAGACAGCAGAAGTGGAGGCAGCCGAGCAAAAAGTCACACACAAACCCAGACACACAACAGACCTTTTGCCAGGGCTTGAACAGCAAGTTTCATCTTGTCTGGCTGCCATCTCTCAGTGGATGCAGCATCGGTGCTTGAAGCTCAACTTGTCTAAGACAGAGCTTCTCATCTTCCCACCTGAGCCCACCCTTCAATACTCCTTTTCTGTTTCTGTTGACGGCACTTCTATTCATCCGATTCAGCAATCCTGCAGTCTTGATTTCATCTTTGATTCCTCTCTGTCGTTTATTTCCCAGATTCAGGTCACTGCCAAGGCCTGTAGATTCTCCCTTTACAACATTGCTAAAATCCGTCCTTTCCTCTCAGCCTCCACTGCCAAGACTTTGGTCCATGCCCTAGTGGTTTCACGACTAGATTACTGTAACCTTCTTCTGACAGGGCTTCCTCTCTCTCACCTCCATCCTTTAATCTCTGTCCAGAACTCAGCTGCACGTATTATCACATCCGCTCGCTGCTTTGACCATGTTTCTCCCCTCTTATCCTCCCTTCATTGGCTCCCCTTCCCCTTCCGCATCCAGTACAAGCTTTTGTTGTTGACTTTCAAAGCCCTCCACGGACTGGCCCCTCCTTACTTGTCTGAACTTCTTTCTCCTCACACTCCTTCTCTTCCCCTCCGTTCTGGTAGTCAAGGTCTCCTGTCCCAGCCAAGGATTTCCACTGCCCTGTCCCGGATTTGTCCTTTCTCACTTGTCGCCCCCCACCTCTGGAACCTTCTTCCCCCACATATATACCTCATCACTTCTCTAACCAGGTTCAAAACTAAGTTAAAGACTATATTGTTTAGAGAAGCATTCCCAGATGTGTGACTTTGTCTGGCCCGTTTTAACTGTGCATTATGAAGCCGAGCCCTCCCTCTAGTCCATCTGCCTTGGTCCAGGCCTCAGAGGGAGAGAAGAACCACCTTTCCCCATTACCTTTCCCTTCTCCTTTTGTGTCGTGTCTTTTAGATTGTAAGCCTGAGGGCAGGGAACCGTCTAATTATAAGTTTATATGTACAGCACTGTGTAAACCTACAGCGCTATATAAATGTTAATAATAATAATAAAAGACCCACAAAGAGAAAGTCCCATCTGGCCCCTTCTTCTGCCCCAAAACATACCCCAGGGACCAAAACAGGTGTCCTGCCCCCTCTGTTGATAGCAAGACCCTGAGACATTTCAAAGGGTAAGAGTCCCCCTCGTATGTTGAGGAAGGAGCAAGGTTGCTGCCCCTCACTCCTGGAACCTCCTTCCCTCAAAAGCACGGCTCAACACGGCTCTAACCAGTTTTAACACCGAGTTAAAGACCATATTGTTTAGGGAAGCTTTCCCAGGGAGTTCGTCATTGGGACCTGGGAGTTTTGATGCAATATCTGATATATGCTGTTCTAATTTGTTTCCTTAGGATGTTCTTAACTTGATATTTTAACCTCTAGATTGTACACCATAGGCAGACTTTTATATATTCTTGATTTTATTTGGTTTTTGTACAGTGCTGAGTACACCTACAGCACTTTATAACTAAAGCTAAGAAGAAGAAGAAGAAGAAGAAGAAGAAGAAGAAGAAATTGTATTAACTAATTGTGTCTAAGCACTGCATTATATTGCTTTTATATTGTTTATATAATGATTTTAAGATAATTTTAGACTGTATATGAATGTGATATTGTATTTTAATAATCTGTTGGAATCCTGCCTCGATCCAAAGGGAGAGGCAGGAAATAGAAATAAAACTTTATTATTATTTTTACTATTATAAGGTATGTGTGTCTCCCTCTGTGTTCTTATGGGAGGGAATGCAGAGAAGGCTCTCTGTGTGTGTCTATTTGTGTGTTTGTGTGTCTGTTATATATGTGTGTGTGTGTGTGTATTTATATATATAAAATATTTGTGTATGTGTTTCTGTGCGTGTGTGTGTATATGTAATGTGTATTTGTATATACTACTAAATACTAAAAGAGTATTTAGTAATACTAAAAGACAAGGGAGTTCAAGATGGATGGGAGTTTCTCAAAAGGGAGATACTGAAGACACAATTTCAAACAGTTCCAATGAGGAAGAAAAATGGGAGATGTCTCAAGAAGCCAGGATGGATGACTAAGGAACTTTCAACTGAGCTAAGTTTTAAATGGAACATGTATAAGAAATGGAAACGTGGGGAAATCACCAAAGAGGAATTCAAACAAATAGCCAGCACATGTAGGGGTAAAGTCAGAAAAGCTAAAGCCCAGAATGAACTCAGGCTTGCTAGAGAGGTTAAGAACAATAAAAAGGGCTTTTTTGGGTATTTCCGAAGCAAAAGGAAGAGGAAGGAAACGGTTGGGCCACTGCGTGGAGAAGATGGCAAAATGCTAACAGGAGACAAAGAAAAGGCAGAATTACTCAACACCTTCTTTGCTTCAGTCTTCTCAGAAAAGGCAAAGGGTGCTCAACCTAAGAATAATAGGGAAGAAGACAGAACAGGGGAATTTCAGCACAGAATAAGTAAAGAGATAGTACAGAAATACCTGGTTAATCTAAATGAATACAAGCCTCCAGGACCAGATGAACTACATCCAAGGGTATTAAAAGAACTGGCAAATGTGATATCGGAACCACTGGCAATAATCTTTGAGAAATCCTGGAGAACAGGAGAAGTCCCAGAAGACTGGAGGAGGGCAAACGTTGTCCCCATCTTCAAAAAGGGGAAAAAAGAGGATCCCAACAATTATCGTCCAGTTAGTCTGACATCAATTCCAGGAAAGATTCTGGAACAGATTATAAAACAGAGAGTCTGTGAACATTTAGAAGCCAATGCCATAATCACAAAAAGTCAACATGGGTTTCAGAGCAACAAGTCCTGCCAGACAAATCAAATCTCTTTTTTTGATAATATTACCAGCTTGGTAGATGAAGGGAATGCTGTGGATATAGTATATCTTGATTTCAGTAAGGCCTTTGACAAGGTTCCCCATGACATTCTTGCAAACAAGCTTGCAAAATGTGGACTAGACAAGGTAACCGTTACATGGATTTGTAATTGGTTGACTGACCGAACTCAAAGGGTGCTCAACAATGGCCCCTTTTCATCCTGGAAAGAAGTGACCAGTGGGGTCCCACAGGGTTCTGTCCTGGGCCCAGTGCTATTCAATATCTTTATTAATGACTTGGATGACAGAATTGGGGGCCTAGTTATCAAATTTGCAGATGACACCAAATTAGGAGGAGTAGCTAACCCAGGGGACAGGATCAAAATTCAAAATGACCTGAATAGACTAGAAAGCTGGGCCAAAGCTAACAAAATGAAATTCAACACAGAGAAATGTAAGGTTCTGCACTTAGGGAGGAAAAATGAAATGCACAGATATAGGATGGGGGATACCTGGCTGAATGAAACTACGTGCGAAAGGGATCTAGGAGTCCAAGTAGACCATAAGTTGAACATGAGTCTGTAATGGAAAAATGGGTTCGGCTAGGACCCCTTATCCAGTCCTCAGCATTGACAGAGTGGAGTAAAGGCAGAGGACCCAGAGACGGTTAAGGGTTCCAAGATTTATTCAGCCGGCATAGAATAAAAATGTCCTCAGTGGAAAATTCAGATTTCCAAAGACTGAGACCCCGAACAAAACAAGATGATGGGATTTATAGTTTTTACACAAAGGACTTCCAAAAATGCTTTCTATTGGTCAATCTTAACTCTTAACAAATGAATCTCAAGCAATCAGACAAACGAACACATGAATAATTAAAAATCCACTTATGACTCGTCATGTCACATGTCACCTTACAAAAAGTAACTTTCCTTGTAACTAACCTTTACACATTATTTTACTGTCCCAACTCTACTTATCTCGTGTTTATGTTTTGACTTCACTCTGGCGCCTCTGCTTAGGAGACCAGGGCAGCGTGTACCTTAAACAATGTCTTGTTTCAGCATTTTCTCAGAAAACCTTCACTTAGCACAGATCTTTGGTTCAGCAACCATCTTTGTTCATTTTGCATAGTTAAAGTATGAACTAAAATATTAAATATAAAATTTCCCACTTCATTTCCCCCCTTTGATAAAAATCATCAATCTTTCAAATTGTATGATTCTTATCACCTATCTTGGGATTTTTATATTTAATATTTAGCCAGACAATTTCATACACACAATACTCTTCAATTCTCCTGGGTTTTACACACTTCAACATCTGGAAATCTAAAAAGGAATCAATAGTTAGCATATAAGAACAGTCTAGCATTGTAAAATACAAAAGAAAGAAACAACAACAAAAAATCAGACAAAACAAAACTTTAGGAACTATAGGCACCACTCAATCTAGCATCCTCAAAATCAAAACTATTTCATTTGGAATCTCCCTCTGGTCAGGAATCTTGATTGCTGGACAGAGTTGTATAAATGCAGTCAGCTTCCGGAGTGACATACAATATTAACTCTGTATCCTCATGAAAATCTTCAGTTGATCCAAATTCATCTGGACCCCTTTGGGTATCTTTCCTCTGCAAAATTTCTCTAATCACATGATCTTTGACATAATCTGCAAAACAAAACACTTAACAATTAAACAAACAAGCATCTTTATCAGCAGACATTTGACTCTGTTCAGATAGAAACTCGCAGGCAGGAACACAATTTTCCAGCTTGGCAGTATTTAAATAAAAACACTTAAAGAAAGAAACACTTAAAGAAAGATTAAGAATTTGATACATTCTCTTTGAAACCAGAATTACATACATATAATCTTTGGAACCTCTTCATATTAATCAGAATTTGTTCCCACAGCTGGCACAGTGGAGTGGCTTCGGGGATTTTAAAAATTTCCTGGAAAATGTTCTTTTCAAAAATAAGACTCAAGAAAAAACAACAACAACAATTGTTGAGTAAAAAGTCCAGTCTCATATTTCAAAACTCTCTTGAGCAACAATGAGCAAAAATATAAATTTCTTTGAAGACAGTACCAGTAGTTTCTTCTGCAGTAGCATGGAGTTTCAAAGGAAAATATGACTTCAATCAAAAATAGGAAATTCAAAAGTCTTACATTGCACATCAGTCCTTTTGATGGCCAAATACAGCCCAGGCCTGGAAAAGGCTCTCCTTATAACCAACCTTCTTCCATTTCTCCCGTCTGGATCAGTTTCCAATCAGATCCTGGGAAACTGGGTTTTCAGCTTTCAGCTTGAAATAGTAGGCTTGTCCTAAAAAGTTTCTTAAATTTCAACAAGTTGATGTTAATTTCAGTAGATTAGAACAGTAGTATATATCACAAGAACACTTGGAATGATATTGATAAGTTCACACTCACTCCAGGTCTGACACAGCTTAGCTCAGCTGCTCAGGTTCAGCAAAGAACAAGAAAAATAGCTGGGAAAACCATTCAAAAATCATGATTACTTGAAGCTTCAGGTCAGCATTCTTTAAAACAGTGTCTCTTTGGTAACTTTAAAACATATAAAAACAATCTTGGTACCTTTCAAGTGTTGGCAATCGAATTCCATGTTCCTTCTGAATCCCTTCCAGATCTGGTCTCCTTGTCCTCCGAGAATAGAAGATGAGGCTTCCAAGTCTCAGATCCTGGGAAATTAACTCATAAAGTGATGTTAGCCAACACTATTCACTCGAAGGTGCTTCTTAACTTCTCTGGTGATATTTTTGCAAAAACAATTAATAATAATATCAGGAATATCTTTTCCTTTTAAATTAATAACCACACAGTCTCAAACATAACACCTCCTGGCTTTGGTATTACCAAAAATGCGGGGTAAAAAACAAAAATAAAAACAAACACTGGGCTTTTGCTTGGCAGAAATTCACATCAGGAATCATTTTCTTTGGTTGCTCAGCTTAAAATGCTTTATTTCTGTATTCTAAGACAGTCCACAAAATTTCAGCCAAATCTAAAGACTTTAAAAAAAGTTCGGACTTTAATTTTCCCTTGGGAACGGATAGAACTCTTGTTATACTTCAGAGTAAGCAGTTTAATCTCTAAACAGTCTCTAGCGTTCACTTCAGGGCACTGCACAGAAAAATCTCTCAGCTATGCGACGAAGAAAAAACAAAATGTTTTGTTTATATTCTTTTAGGGGAAAAAAATTAAACTTTCATCCAGTTTTAGCCACCAGCAGCAAGGTAACCTAGGCAATGCCAAAAAACCACTCTTCCTATCTCCCCCCTTTCGCTAAGGAAGAACCGCTCCAGCTGCAAAACAAGCCTCCGATTAATATGAATCTAATTCCTTAAGCATTTTTACAAATTGTAAGTAATAAATTTTTAAATGAGAGGTTGTTAAAATGTTTTCTTTTGTAATTAGCCGGCTTTTCTTTCTAGACTTTAAGAATCCTTGCTTGTCCTTGTTTTTCCCTTTCAAGTGGGCTTAGGCAAAATGATGTCTCATGACCCTTAATTTGTTAAAATCTTCACAGACAGGAACCAATCTTAGGGCCTGTTCACATAACAAGAATTTTAAATTGTTTTTTTTACCACACTCTTCACTGTATTTATTTTAAACTACTCATTTTTCTGGCAATAGTACACACAAATTTCACTTCCGTGGGTTCTCTCTCTAGTCATCTTGCATTTCAAAACAATCTTTTCAGCTTTTAAACAGTTTGTAGGCTTTGCAGCTTAACACACAAGATTTTCAATTCACACAATGTCAATCTTAAAATTGTTATTCTTGTTTTTAGTCCTTTATATTTTTCTCTAACCTTTTGCATCACTACAGAACACAACAATTTAATGCCATTAAGACCATATGCATCTCTATTGATTTAACTTTCTGATGTTATTATTCATAAGCCAATGATGTTATTATTGTTATTATTTAAACCGTAAAATCACTATGTTTCTCCTCTAAGATTCAATTTCTTTTAAACTTTACTATTTAACTTCAAAGCACCAACTTTTCAGACTTACAAAAACTGTCATTACTCTGCTTGTGCAAAACTTTCTCTTTTCAAGTTCTTTTAAAGCTGATCCTTAAAAAAGACTTTTCCTTTTCTTGAGATATTAAAAATCTCAGGCCCTTTGCTTTAAAATTCACCATTACCATGTTTCTTGATTCCCAGCCTCCACTGTATGGCTGGAATCAGGCCCATAAGCATACAGTTCTTCTTCTTATTATTATTCTTATTGATTGTTCCATATGAAACCAATCTTTACAGGAGTGTTTCATTAGCATATTCAACATTAATTTTCAATCTTCCATTCAAACATTACACTCCAGGCCCAATTCATGCTACAATGATTATTATTCTTATTTTCCCAAAATTACAACAAATGCTGTCCAAAAATCCACAGGACACTCAAACATAGGGGCTTTTCACCAAATTCAAAACATTATTATTATTCAATTTTATTAGCTTTTACCCCCCTTTTCCAAAGTTAATTACTATTATTATTATTATTATTTAATTTTGTCAGTCTCTGTTTTTCCCACAAACAGCCAATCCATCTGCCCATGTTCGAGTGCCTGTGATTACACCATACACATAGCTTAACATTTTCATTCAAATTAACACTTTTGTCACACAAAACCCAATTTGGCTCTTTTTTCTTATGGATCCTGTACCTTTACTTTTAAGGATCCCATACCTCAAATTGTTTCTCTTCTACTAATTATTACCAAAAACAAACAAACAAACAACTACTGTTGCCCTCCTTTTAAATTCTGGGCTTTCATACCTGGGTACAAAAGCTTGAGAACCCCATTCAACTTTTATTTCAAAAATTCCTCAGATCCCCTCAGTAGCCTTCTGCCACACCTGCTCATCTCTCTCTTCTCTTGTAATTTTTACACAATCAGTGCAATTCCAAGTCTGAGCCTTGAAACTGCTAAAGCAATTGCATCAACATTCTGTTCCAGTCTCCTTTCTCTCCCAAACCAACAGATTAAAGTCACCACATCCTCCTTTCTGGCACTTACTGCATCACCCATCTGCCTTTCTCTCACTTGTCTCCTATCTCTCTCTGGAATTTCTTCCATCCTCCGCAGCAACCTTTCAACCAGTCTGGTTCTTCTTTCACAATCTTACTCCAACAATAAATATACAAAAACTGATCATGTAAGCCTCTCCTTGTGGCTGACACTTTGCAACAAATTCTTACAATCACTTCAAGATTTAGGCTCCCTTCCGAAGCCCATTGGGAATCATAATTAGGCCAAATCTCTCTACACAAAAACACAAGCCTCTCTGGAGTCAAAAACACACCACCAAATGAACCAAAGTATTCCTTAAATTCATCATCAAAGTGTTGTAGCATACAGTCTAAAGGAGTTTTCAACCCTCCTTCTGCCATTGTTTCCTTGTTTTACAACAAAACACAAGTACAGTTCTGCTAGAATTTTCAACAATTTCCCAGAATACACAACCCATAGAATCATAGAGTTGGAAAAGACCACAAGGGCCATCCAGTCCAACCCCCTGACATGCAGGAAATCACAATCAAAGCATCCCTGACAGATGCTCTGCTTAAATACCTCTGCTTAAAGACCTCCAGCCCCTGCTGGACCTCCAAGGACGGAGACTCCACTACACTCCAAGGAAGGAGTGTGTTCCAATGTGGAATCTCTTTTACTGCAGCTTGCATCCTCTGTTCCGCACCCTGGTCTCTGCAGCAGCAGAAAACCCAGACTGCTGCTATTGTTTTTCTTAAATATTCCCACTTTGTTCAGCACAACATATATTGACAAAGACAAACACACTTAGGTATTGTAGTTTGGGAAGGCAAAACACAAGGCAAAACAGTTCATTGCTAGCTCTCACTTAACAACGACGGGGGAAAAATGGCACTTCCAGCAACCATCCTTTTTGACAACACACAGACAACTCATTCATTCAGACCATTCATAGTCCAAAAAATAAATAAAATTAAATTAAATTCCCAGTTTTTGTGCTTACTACATTGGTACCTTTTTGGACCTTTTAGGTTCCTGAAGTTTCACATGAGTTTCTCTGGGCCAGAAACCATGCTATTAGTTCAGCGAACCGAGAGGTGACGCCTTAACTCCCCTTCGCACCCTTACTGGGCCGGAATTCTGGTCCCTTTTGTAAGCACTTTCTTTTACAGTTTTCCTTGTTTGTTTCCTTGTTTGTTTTACTCACCAACTTCTTCTAATTTTATGCAGCGCGCTTTCTCCTTTTTTCCTCCTCTACCTGTTCCTGATTAAAGGAACTGTTAACCCTCTGAGCGGTCGTCAAAGCTGGACTCTGGTTCACTCTCCAGGCACAAATCCTAATGTCAGCTCTTCCAACCAAATTGTTGGAAGGTGCGCACCGAGCTTTGATGAGGATCCGCCTCTGAAGCTGGAACCAGGTGCAGCCTTGAAAGAGAGTAATCTCTCCACTCTTTGCCTTGTCCTCCACTTGTCCTCAGATCCGAGTCACGGCACCAAATATGTAATGGAAAAATGGGTTCGGCTAGGACCGCTTATCCAGTCCTCAGCATTGACAGAGTGGAGTAAGGCAAGAGGACCCAGAGTCGGTTAAGGGTTCCAGATTTATTCAGCCGGCATAGAATAAAAATGTCCTCAGTGGAAAATTCAGATTTCCAAAGACTGAGACCCAGAACAAAACAAGATGATGGGATTTATAGTTTTTACACAAAGGACTTCCAAAAATGCTTTCTATTGGCCAATCTTAACTCTAAACAAATGAATCTCAAGCAATCAGACAAATGAACACATGAATAATTAAAAATCCACTTATGACTCGTCATGTCACCTTACAAAAAGTAACTTTCCTTGTAACTAACCTTTACACATTATTTTACTGTCCCAACTCTACTTATCTCGTGTTTATGTTTTGACTTCACTCTGGCGCCTCTGCTTAGGGGACCAGGGCAGCGTGTACCTTAAACAATGTCTTGTTTCAGCATTTTCTCAGAAAACCTTCACTTAGCACAGATCTTTGGTTCAGCAACCATCTTTGTTCATTCTGCATAGTTAAAGTATGAACTAAAATATTAAATATAAAATTTCCCACTTCAAGTCAACAGTGTGATGCAGCAGCTAAAAAGGCCAATGCAATTTTAGGCTGCATCAATAAAATAATAATAATAATAATCTCCCACTGGATCAAGGCGGGATTTCAACAATTCATAAAAACATACATACAGTCAATATAAAATCTTAAAATCATTATCTTAAAAACCATTTAACAACACATATTAATATACTACAATTCAATCCTGTATCCTAGTCAGTTACTGTCAGTTATTCCCTTATTGATCAATTTCTAGTAAATCCTTGATAATCTCTTACAGTAAATCAGGTGGAGAGGCCCGGCGGAAGAGATCTGTCCTTAGTGCCTTCTTAAAGGCATCTAGGGTGGTAATAAGCCGGATCTCTTCCGGCAAGTTGTCCCAGAGTTTGGGGCCACAGCTGAAAATGCCCTATGGGAAGTAGATATTAATCTGGTGCCTGTGGTGAATCACCAAGTTTCTATGATGACAGCACCCTGGGTCTTTTCATCCCACCGCTGCCATCAAATGTATTTTTCTTCTGTGGAGATCTTCTCCACCACTGCCTATCTTTCCTGAAGCTTTGTTATCTTTAGTAGCGAGCCACAATATTTCACAGAGGCCAGGTTTTAATAAAATAATAGTGAAGTTTATTAACGAACATCAAATAATCAGTAAACTACTTTCAAGGCTTTTGCATTTCTTTCTTCTTAGTTACGTTACAACAGTTATATGGACACAATACTTCGGCCCTCAGGCAATCTTCCAGATACTCTCAGCTTAAATCAACTGGCTTACAACCTAAAGCCTAATCAGTCCCTCTCCTGGACTCTACATAGACCCTGTCTGGACTAAAACCTAACCTACACCTGTCCCAATCAGGAACCTCCAGATCACCCTCCTCAGTGGCCTCCCTCTCCTCAGCCCCCAAAACTCTAACCCCGCCCAGCCAGCTTCTAATTGGCTGGTCCCCTGCTGCTCGTTGATTGGCTATCTCTCTCTCCGGGGTTTGCTGTTTCCGGGGTCTTTTCACTACAGTGCCATTGCATTCTAGCAAGTTCTTCCCTGAGGTTCTGAGAGTGCGGGGCGGATTGTGTAGGGAGAGACGTTCCCTCAAGTAACTCGGGTCCAAGCCATATAGGGCTTTAAAGGTGACGACCAACACTTTGTATTGCGCCCGGAAGCTAATAGGTAGCCAGTGTAAAGATTTTAGAATGGGGGTAACATGATCTGTCCTTGAAGCCCCTGTAAATAACCTGGCTGCCACGTTCTGGATCAACTGAAGCTTCCAGACTTGATACAAAGGCAGCCCCATGTAGAGTGTGTTATAGAAATCTAATCGAGAGGTTACCAGCGCATGTATCAATGTTTCAAGTCCTCTTTGCCCAGGTAGGGATGCAGCTGGCGTATCAGCCGAAGCTGGTACAACGCACTCCTGGCTGTCGCTTCCACTTGAGATGTCATCTGGAGAGACGAGTCCAGGAATACGCCCAGACTGCGAACTTTGTCCTTTAGGGGAAGTGTGACCTCATCCAGGACAGGATGACAAATCTCTCATCCCTGGGCAGGGAGAGCCTATCACAAGTACCTCCGTTTTCATAGAATCATAGAATCATAGAATCGTAGAGTTGGAAGAGACCACTAGGGCCATCCAGTCCAACCCCCTGCCATGCAGGAAAACCAAATCAAAGCATCCCTGACAGATGGCCATCCAGCCTCTGTTTAAAGACCTCCAAGGAAGGAGACTCTATCACCTTCCGAGGAAGTGCATTCCACTGTCGAACAGCCCTTACTGTCAGGAAGTTCTTCCTAATGTTCAGGTGGAATCTCTTTTCCTGTATCTTACATCCATTGTTCCGAGTCCTGTTCTCTGGAGCAGCAGAAAACAAGCTTGCTCCCTCCTCAATATGACATCCTTTCAAATATTTAAACAGGGCTATCATATCACCTCTTAACCTTCTTTTCTCCAGGCTAAACATCCCCAGCTCCCTAAGTCGTTCCTCATAGGGCATGGTTTCCAGACCCTTCACCATTTTTGTCGCCCTCCTCTGGACACGCTCCAGTTTCTCAATGTCCTTTCCGAATTGTGGTGCCCAGAACTGGACACAATACTCCAGGTGGGGCCTGACCAAAGCAGAATACAGTGGCACTATCACTTCTCTTGATCTAGACACTATACTTCTATTAATGCAGCCCAAAATAGCATTGGCCTTTTTAGCTGCCGCATCACACTGTTCACTCATGTTCAACTTGTGGTCTACTTGGACTCCTAGATCCCTTTCACACGTAGTTTCATTCAGCCAGGTGTCACCCATCCTATATCTGTGCTTTTTATTTTTCCGCCCTAAGTGCAATACCTTACATTTCTCTGTGTTGAATTTCATTTTGTTAGCTTTGGCCCAGCTTTCTAGTCTATTCAGGTCATTTTGAATCTTGATCCTGTCCTCTGGGGTATTAGCTATTTCCCCTAATTTGGTGTCATCTGCAAATTTGATAAGTATGCTCCCAATTCTGTCATCTAGGTCATTGATAAAGATGTTGAATAGCACTGGGCCCAGTACAGAACCCTGTGGGACCCCACTGGTCACTTCTCTCCAGGACGAAAAGGAACCATTGTTGAGCACCCTTTGAGTTCGGCCAGTCAACCAGTTACAAATCCATGTAACAGTTAACTTGTCTATCCCACATTTTGCAAGCTTGTTTGCAAGAATGTCATGGGGAACCTTGTCAAAGGCCTTACTGAAATCGAGGTATACTATATCCACAGCATTCCCTTCATCTACCAAACTCGTAATTTTATCAAAAAAAGAGATCAGGTTCGTTTGGCATGACTTGTTTCTCTGAAACCCATGTTGACTTTTTGTGATTATGGCATTAGCCTCTAAATGTTCACAGACTCTCTGCTTTATGATCTGCTCCAGAATCTTTCCTAGAACTGATGTCAGGCTAACTGGACGATAATTGTTGGGATCCTCTTTTTTCCCCTTTTTGAAGATGGGGACAACGTTTGCCCTTCGCCAGTCTGCTGGGATCTCTCTTGTTCTCCAGGAGTTTTCAAATATGATTGCCAATGGCTCCGATATTACTTTTGCCAGTTCTTTTAATACCCTTGGATGGAGTTCATCTGGTCCCGGAGACTTAAATTCATTTAGATTAACAAGGTGTTCCTCTACTATCTCTTTACTTATTCTGTGCTGAAATTCCCCTATTCTGTTCTCTGCTCCATTATCCTCAGGTTGAGCACCCTTTGCCTTTTCTGAGAAGACTGAGGCAAAGAAGGTGTTGAGTAATTCTGCCTTTTCTCTATCTCCTGTTAGCATTTTGCCATCTTCTCCACGCAGTGGCCCTACCGTTTCCTTCTTCTTCCTCTTGCTGCGGACATATCCAAAAAAGCCCTTTTTATTGTTCTTAACCTCTCTAGCAAGCCTGAGTTCATTCTGCGCTTTAGCTTTTCTGACTTTACCCCTACACATGCCTGCTATTTCTTTGAATTCCTTTTTCGAGATTTCCCCCTTTTTCCATTTCTTATACATGTTCCGTTTCAAACTTAGCTCGGTTGAAAGTTCCTTAGTCATCCATCCTGGTTTCTTGAGACACCTCCCGTTTTTCTTTCTCACTGGAACTGTTTGAAATTGTGCCTTCAGTATCTCCCTTTTGAGAAAGTCCCATCCGTCCTGAACTCCTTTATCTTTTAGTATTTCTGACCATGGAATCGACCTCAATACTTCTCTAAGTTTACTGAAATCCGCTCTCCTAAAGTCTAGGATGCGTGTCTGACTCTGCCTGGCTTCTCCTTTCCACTGTATTACAAACTCCAGGAGAACATGGTCACTTCCACCTAATGATCCCACCACTTGCACCCCATTAACCAAGTCATCCTTGTTGGTTAGGATCAGATCTAAAATAGCTGACCCCCTTGTTGCCTCTTCCACTTTTTGGACCATGAAATTGTCTTCCAGGCAAGTGAGGAATTTGCTAGACCTTGAGGATTTTGCTGAGTTTGACTTCCAGCAAATATCAGGATAGTTGAAGTCGCCTATCACTACTACATCTCTCTTTTCTGACTGTGTGGTCATCTGTTCTAGAAAGATATCATCCAATTCCTCAGTCTGACTTGGGGGTCTGTAGTAGACTCCCACCATAACACCCTTGTTGTTTCCCTCCCCTTTGATTCTTATCCAGATGCTCTCCACCTGGCTTCCATGATTGATGTCCAGGATCTCTTCAGTGGTGTAAATATCTCTGACATATAGTGCTATTCCTCCTCCTTTCCTGTTTGGCCTATTTCTCTTAATAAGGTTATACCCCTCTATTTCCACATTCCAATCATGAGACTCATCCCACCAGGTTTCAGTGATGCCTATTATATCATATTTGCTTTGTTGTACTAGGAGTTCGAGTTCATCTTGCTTATTTCCCATGCTCTGTGCATTAGTGTAGAGACATCGCAGACCATGGTTCCCTTTTACTTGCTGCCTGTGCAAATTTTTTTGCTTCCCACTGTTGGGTCCTTGCACTGTTTGCCTTGTTTCCTCTATGTCAGTTTGACTATTTTCGCCATCCCTTTTGCCTTCCTTAATATTGTCTCCCTTCCCTCGGAACTCAGTTTAAAGCTCTCCTGATCAAGTTCTTGAGACTGTTGGCAAAAACATTTCTTCCAACTGGCGTGAGATGCAACCCGTCTGTTGCAAGAAGTCCCTCCTCATGGAACCGCAGCCCATGATCCAAGAATCCAAATCCTTCTCGGCGGCACCATCTGCGAAGCCAGTTATTCACATCTGCTATTTTCCTCTCCCTTCCTGGACCATGCCCTTCAACTGGCAGAAGAGACGAGATGACAACCTGTACATCCATTCCTTTCAGCTTCCTACCAAGCGCCTCGTAATCCCTTTTGATGTTCTGAATGCTGTGTCTTGCAGTATCATTAGTTCCCACGTGGACCAAAAGGAAGGGGTATTGGTCAGTAGGCTTGACCAGTCTTGTCAGCCTCTCTGTCACATCCCGGATCTTTGCACCTGGAAGACAACACACCTCTCGAGACATCTTGTCAGGCCTACAAATCACTGCTTCTGTACCCCTCAGCAAGGAGTCCCCCACTATGACCACACGCCTCCTCCGAGGCCTAGCAGCGACTGTTCCCTCGGGTGGGACTCTCAGGCTCCCCTGCTCCATAACTGATGTCTGTCCATGCTGCTCTTCTTCATCCTCCTTGATAAGGGAAAGAGCTTCGAATCGATTCTCTAGCTGCAAGCTCCCCGAACAATTCCTTCTTGGTTTACTTCTCTTTGTGACATTCCTCCAGCTGTCTGCCTCCTCTGTTTGGCAAGTGACCTCTTCCACCCTAGCATCTTCCTCTGCATGGTACTCATCCAAGATGGTTAGTTCTATTGTGTCCAGGAAATCCTCTTGTTCCTTAATCTGGTGAAGGGTAGCTACTCTGGCCTCCAGCTGCTGCACTTTCTCCTCCAAGAGTGCTACCAACTTGCACTTGGTGCATGTGAAGTTCTCCACTTCTGTAGGCAAGAAGAGAAACATTCCACAAGAGTTGCAGGTGACTGCGGCAGTTCCCTCGTTGTCCATACTGCAAAGTCTTTAGTAATAAATATAACAGTCAATCTACTGGGAATACTTCTTTAAAGGTAAGTACTGGCTGCTATCTTACACTTAAAGGGAAGGTTCTGTTTCAATATCTGATTCTAACCTGATGCCACTTGAGCACAGTTGTTCAGTTAAAGAAAACTAAAGAAAACTAAATAGTTCTGGAAGGCTCTGGAAGGTGGTATATAAAGCTAGTCTGCTAGCTCCGCCCCCTTGTGACTCACAGATGTGACTCACAGAAGCTCCTCCCCTTCAGCACCGAGCACACGGTCTCAAGCACACGGTCCCCAAATGGCTGCCAAGCAGCTCCTCTCCTTCTCCTCTCTCTGGCCGGACTGGATTCAGCCTGAGTTTGTTTTCCCTCATCCAGCCCATTACCGACTCCAGGGGAGATACCATCACTGCATCTGTCGGAGACATAGAGAAGTATATTTGTGTGTCATCAGCATATTGATAACTCCGCGCCCCATGTCTCCGGATGATCTCTCCCAGCGGCTTCGTGTAAATGTTGAATAGCATGGGGGACAGAATGGCACCCTGAGGGACGCCAGATGTCAACTCTCTTTTACGAGAGCAGCTGTCCCCCAGCTTCACCATCTGGAATCTGCCCAAGAACTGCTGGAGAACAGTGTCTAGATCAAGGGAAGAAATATTGCCACTCTCTTCTGCTTAGGTCAGGCCCCACAATTCAAAAAGGATGCGGAGAAACTGGAGCGTGTCCAAAGGAGGGCAACTAAGATGGTGAAAGGACTGGAAACCATTAAGGCCTATGAGGAACACCTTAGGGAGCTGGGAATGTTTAGTATGGAGAAGAGAAGGTTAAGAGGTGATATGATAGCCTTGTTTAAATACTTGAAGGGATGTCACATTGAAGAGGGAGCAAGCTTGTTTTCTGCTGCTCCAGAGACTAGGACCCGGAACAATGGATGCAAATTGCAGGAAGACAGATTCCATCTCAACATTAGGAGGAACTTCCTGACAGTAAGGGCTGTTTGACAGTGGAACACACTCCTTCCTCAGAGATTGTGGTGGAGTCTCCTTCCTTGGAGGTCTTTAAGCTGAGGCTGGATGGCCATCTGTTGGGGATGCTTTGATGGAGAGTTCCTGCATGGCAGGGGGTTGGACTGGATGGCCCTTGTGGTCTCTTCCAACTCTATAGGTGGAAACTTAATCCAGACAAAACGGAGGTAATAGCAGTTACAGGCCCGAAGCCAGGTTTGGGTACAACTCCCGGTCCTAGATGGAGTCACACTCTCCTCAAAGGACTCTGTTCACAGTCTGGGGGTACTCCTAGACTCATCGCTTCACATGACTAGTCAGGTGACGTAATCTCACGTTTGGATTTCTGTAATGCGCTCTACATGGGGCTTCCCTTGTGCCTCAAACTGGTCCAAAATATGGCAGCCAGGCTTGTCAGCGGAACACCTAGGAAAGAACACATGTGCTTAAATCCCTCCACTGGCTGCCGATTAGTTTCCGAGCTCAGTACAAGGTGTTGGTTTTAACCTTCAGAGCCCTACATGGTTTGGGCCCATCCTTACTTCAGGACTGCCTCTTCCCATATGAACCCCTTGCACACGCTGGTCCTCTGGGAGGAAACTAGTGCAACCCATGGAGACCAGGCTGTCACAGACCTCCCAGAGGGCCTTTTCGGCTTCTGCTCCCAGGCTATGGAAAAGCTGCCGGACGAGATCCATCTCATCACAACTTTAAAGATGCATCCCTTCCGGCAGGCCTTCCCAGAAACTGTTTAATCTTCCCAGCTCCTAAAAATCTTCCAGCCAATTCCCTGACCCCTATACGCTGACGTTACCCTATGCTGTGGCCAGCACCATGGGTTGAATGTGTGTTATAAGTTTGTTTTAATTCTATTGATAGTAATTTGATTTTAATCTTTGCTAATTTAATTCTATTTTAAGTGGTGGGAGGTCGGGGATGGGACTGTTGATTTATTTTAACTGTAATTGTTTTTAATTCTGCTCTACCCTGCCTCAATTGTTTCAACAGAGGGGCAGGTAAGAATTAAAAACTATATCAGGAAGCCAGGCCCCTTTTCAGGAAATAGAAGAGATAGTCGACAGACCTTCAGAGCTGAGATCTAGGGCCCTGCTGGCTGAAAATGGCTTCTCCTCCATGTGGGTCCTGTGATGTCTGTTTAGACTTCCACTCTGTCTGAAGCTCTTTCCACATTCCATGCATTTATAGGGCTTCTCTCCTGTGTGGGTCCTTTTATGTTTGTTTAGACTTCCACTGTCACTGAAGCTCTTTCCACACTCCATGCATTTGAAAGGCTTCTCTCCTGTATGGGTCCTTTGATGTGAGTTTAGATGTCCACTCCGACTGAAGCTCTTTCCACATTCCATGCATTTGAATGGCTTCTCCCCCATGTGGGTCCTGTGATGTCTCTTTAGTGGTCCACTCCAACTGAAGCTCTTTCCACACTCCATGCATTTGAATGGCTTCTCTCCAGTGTGGATCCTTTGATGTCTATTTAGATTTCCACTCTTACTGAAGCTCTGTCCACATTCCATGCATTTGAATGGCTTCTCTCCTGTGTGGGTCCTTTGATGTAAGTTAAGACTTCCACTCCGACTGAAGCTCTGTCCACACTCCATGCATTTGAATGGCTTCTCTCCTGTGTGGGTCCTTTGATGT
The DNA here is from genome assembly GCA_034509955.1 of Urosaurus nigricauda. Taxonomy (NCBI): domain Eukaryota; kingdom Metazoa; phylum Chordata; class Lepidosauria; order Squamata; family Phrynosomatidae; genus Urosaurus; species Urosaurus nigricauda. The sequence goes on from JAOEGL010000002.1 coordinate 1,240,140, forward strand.
GAGTTTAGACTTCCACTCTGACTGAGGCTCTGTTCACATTCCATGCATTTGAATGGCTTCTCTCCTGTGTGGGTCCTTTGATGTGAGTTTAGACTTCCACTCCGACTGAAGCTCTTTCCACATTTCATGCATTTATATGGCTTCTTTCCTGTGTGGGTCCTTTGATGTAAGTTTAGACTTCCACTCCGACTGAAGCTCTGCCCACATTCCATGCATTTGAATGGCTTCTCTCCTGTGTGGGTCCTTTGATGTGAGTTTAGACTTCCACTCCGACTGAAGCTCTGTCCACATTCCATGCATTTGAATGGCTTCTCTCCTGTATGGGTCCTTTGATGTGAGTTTAGACTTCCACTCCGACTGAAGCTCTGTCCACATTCCATGCATTTGAATGGCTTCTCTCCTGTATGGGTCCTTTGATGTGAGTTTAGACTTCCACTCCGACTGAAGCTCTGTCCACATTCCATGCATTTGAATGGCTTCTCTCCTGTGTGGATCCTTTGATGTCTGTTTAGACTTCCACTCCGACTGAAGCTCTGTCCACATTCCATGCATTTGAATGGCTTCTCTCCTGTGTGGGTCCTTTGATGTGAGTTAAGACTTCCACTCCGACTGAAGCTCTGTCCACATTCCATGCATTTGAATGGCTTCTCTCCTCTGTGGATCCTTTGATGTGAGTTTAGACTTCCACTGTGACTGAAGCTCTGTCCACATTCCATGCATTTGAATGGCTTCTCTCCTGTGTGGGTCCTTTGATGTGAGTTTAGATGTCCACTCTGACTGAAGCTCTGTCCACATTCCATGCATTTGAATGGCTTCTCTCCTGTGTGGGTCCTTTGATGTGAGTTTAGACTTCCACTCCGACTGAAGCTCTGCCCACATTCCATGCATTTGAATGGCTTCTCTCCTGTGTGGATCCTTTGATGTCTGTTTAGACTTCCACTCCGACTGAAGCTCTGTCCACATTCCATGCATTTATAGGGCTTCTCTCCTGTGTGGATCCTTTGATGTGAGTTTAGACTTCCACTGTCACTGAAGCTCTTTCCACACTCCATGCATTTGAATGGCTTCTCTCCTGTGTGGGTCCTTTGATGTGAGTTTAGATGTCCACTCTGACTGAAGCTCTTTCCACATTTCATGCATTTATATGGCTTCTCTCCTGTGTGGGTCCTTTGATGGGAAGGCTGGTGTCCATTAGGTGAGTTCTGTAATTTGGGGACAGGTTAATAATAATAATAATAATCATAATTATTATTATTTCTAGCCCGCCCCTCTGAGCGAGCAATCGGGGCGGGGTACAAGATAAAATTAAAAACAACACAATTAAAATATCCAATCCCATTCCCACCTCCCCCCCCCTTAAAAAAGTATTAAACCAACAAGTTAAAACATAGTGCAAGTAGCAGACAGTCAACAATAACAAACTAAAAATTCCTTGAGCTGTATCGGGTGATGGGGATTAGGGACTGGCAGAAGGTTTGGAGCCGGGTGACATTAAGCATTTTCCGGGAAGGCCTGCCGGAAGAAATGCGTCTCCAATGCTTTCTTAAAACTATCGGTGGATGGAATGAGACGCAACTCATCCGGCAGGTCATTCCAAAGTTTGGGGGCGACCGCTGAGAAGGCCCTCTGGGAGGCCTGTGTCAGCCGTCTTCATGGGCTGTAAGAGACTCTTCCCAGAGGACCGAAGCGTGCGTGGGGTTTGTACGGGGAGAGGCGGTCCCTTAGATAGGATGGACCCGAGCCATGTAGGGCTTTGTAGGTTAAAACCAACACCTTGTACTGTGCCCGGAAACTGATCGGCAGCCAGTGGAGGGCTTTTAGCACAGGTGTCATGTGCTCTCTCCTAGATGTACCTGTAATAAGTCTGGCTGCCATATTCTGAACCAGTTATAGTTTCCAAGTCAAGCACAGGGGTAGCCCCATGTAGGTTGGGAGATAAATACAGATAAAATGATAAACAAGGCCCTCTGGGAGCATTTATGGCTAAAGAGCAGAGTAGAAATGCTTTAAATAAGAAATAAATGACGATGATGTGGATGCAATCTTGGCCAGCCAGCAGGGAAACCTGATCCCAATGTTGCCAAGGTGACCCCTGTCCCTCTCTGACTGTGCCATATTTCTTTTTCCTGCCTATGTTCTTCATGGTTGAAATTACAACTAAAATAATATGTTCTTCATGGTTAAATTACAATTAAAGCAATATGTTCTTTGTGGTTCAAATTGCAATTAAAGCAATTAGAGAACTGAGTCCCAGGCCAGGAGGCCTCTGTGTTTGCCATAGCAATGTACACTGTCCCTGCCTTGCTGTCCTCCTGGCCTAGGCTTGGAATTGGTAACTCTTGGAAGATTTTAGTATTCCCTCTTCATCATCTCAGATAGATACAGATTTCCCGTCTGCAAACTCTGCTCTCTCTCCCCTATTCGAACATCCCATTTGCTCCTATTGAATCCTAGAGCAATACTCTGGAAGGCAGGGATTCATCAAGGCCTGAAGGTAAAAGTCAAACTGTTATACAGGGAACAAGGGAAATAGTGCAGCAAAAGAAGCTGCAAAGGCAGCAGGTAAAGGGGACCCATGGTCTTAGATGGTCATGCACAGAGCATGGGATATAAAGAAGATGAACTAGAACTCCTAGTACAATGAAGCAAATAGGATATGATAGGCATCCTGGTGGGATGAGTCTCATGACTGGAATGTAGGATTTGGAGGACGAGGGAGCAATGGACGACTCCCTTGGCCTTCCCTCTCCTTTCCAGGCAGGGAGCTGTTTCAGGGCATGGGCTCTAGAGCGGCCGATGGGAGGCCTTGGCCCCTGTGGCTTCATTGGGATGGGGTTCTAGAGCGGCCGATCGAGCAGAATCATAGAGTTCGAAAAGACCCCAAAAAGGGCCCTGATCCAGCCCAATGCCCTCCTTCTGCTATGCAGGAACTCTCAATCAAAACATCCCCCTTTAGACAGATGGCCATCCAGCCTCTGCGTAAAGACAGCCTCCAAGGAAGGAGACTCCATTGCCCTCCATTCAGGGAGTCTGCTGGGACGTCTCCTGTTCTCCAGATACACACACACATTATGGCTATATGGTCCAGCGTACTTGAGGGAATGACTCTCCCATACAATCCTTCCCTCGCACTCGGGTCCTCTGCAGCCATAGAAAACCAGGCTTGTGTCAACCTCCCAGAGGCCCTTTTGGGCTGCCGCTCCCAAAATCTGGAATGAGCTTCCGGAGGAGATCCTTTGGGGCCTTGCCAAAGGCGGTGAAGAGGGACCTCTTCCGGGGCCTAGTTCCCAGGCCGGCCTCCTTGTCTCTGGGCTTCCTGCTGCCCAGCTGCTGGTCTCCAGTGGCTCCTGCTCTCTCTTCTTCGTGGCTCCTGTTGGGAATCTTGGCCGGAAAGGGTGGTTTTAGGGCTCTTCTGAGGGATGGAGGGGGAATCTGGATTTGTGGGGTTTTGGCTTCGTTTGAAACGGCCAATCTCTCTGATTTGATGGCTTTTAAGTGTTGTTACCTGCCTCGAACCAATACAGGGAGAGGCAGGATACAAAGAAATGTTGTTATTATTGCTATATAAAATAACATATACAGACATTACAAACAAAGATACACACTGTAGGCAGACACACACACACACACACACGCGTATAAAATAACACTATCTATAATAGAAATAATATATATTAAAATGTATAGATATGATAAGAGATACTCACTATACACACATACATATTATATATGTATATATGTACACACAAACACACACACAAAACATATATAAACACACAGACGAGGCCCAGCCTCTCCCTCCTGAGTCCATCTCCTGACCTTGGCCTCCATTTTGGCTCCTCTTCAAAGTCTCCTCTTCAAACCAAGAAAGGAAGGAAGGAAGGAAGGAGAGAGAGATAGAGAGAGGAGGCGACCCAGCATTGAGGACCGAGGACTCCCTTCCTCTCTCCTCCCAAGGAATGGATCTTTGCCTTGAAAGAAGATGGAGGAGGGCACTGAGCATGCTCAGTCTCAGCCTTTGAAGCCAAGGCTGCCCTCAGTCTCTGCCAGGAAGGAAAATGTCCGCCTCTGAGCATGCTCAGCCTCAGCTTTTGAAGCCAAGGCTGCCCTCAGTCTCTGCCAGGAAGGAAAATGTCCGCCTCTGAGCATGCTCAGCCTCAGCTTTTGAAGCCAAGGCCGCCCTCAGTCTCTGCCAGGAAGGAAAATGTCCGCCTCTGAGCATGCTCAGTCTCAGCTTTTGAAGCCAAGGCCGCCCTCAGTCTCTGCCAGGAAGGAAAATGTCCGCCTCTGAGCATGCGCAGTCTCAGCCTTTGAAGCCAAGGCTGCCCTCAGTCTCTGCCAGGAAGGAAAATGTCCGCCTCTGAGCATGCTCAGTCTCAGCTTTTGAAGCCAAGGCCGCCCTCAGTCTCTGCCAGGAAGGAAAATGTCCGCCTCTGAGCATGCTCAGTCTCAGCTTTTGAAGCCAAGGCCGCCCTCAGTCTCTGCCAGGAAGGAAAATGTCCGCCTCTGAGCATGCGCAGTCTCAGCCTTTGAAGCCAAGGCTGCCCTCAGTCTCTGCCAGGAAGGAAAATGTCCGCCTCTGAGCATGCTCAGTCTCAGCTTTTGAAGCCAAGGCCGCCCTCAGTCTCTGCCAGGAAGGAAAATGTCCGCCTCTGAGCATGCTCAGTCTCAGCTTTTGAAGCCAAGGCCGCCCTCAGTCTCTGCCAGGAAGGAAAATGTCCGCCTCTGAGCATGCTCAGTCTCAGCTTTTGAAGCCAAGGCCGCCCTCAGTCTCTGCCAGGAAGGAAAATGTCCGCCTCTGAGCATGCGCAGTCTCAGCCTTTGAAGCCAAGGCTGCCCTCAGTCTCTGCCAGGAAGGAAAATGTCCGCCTCTGAGCATGCTCAGTCTCAGACTTTGAAGCCAAGGCTGCCCTCAGTCTCTGCCAGGAAGGAAAATGTCCGCCTCTGAGCATGCTCAGTCTCAGACTTTGAAGCCAAGGCTGCCCTCAGTCTCTGCCAGGAAGGAAAATGTCCGCCTCTGAGCATGCTCAGTCTCAGCCTTTGAAGCCAAGGCTGCCCTCAGTCTCTGCCAGGAAGGAAAATGTCCGCCTCTGAGCATGCTCAGTCTCAGACTTTGAAGCCAAGGCTGCCCTCAGTCTCTGCCAGGAAGGAAAATGTCCGCCTCTGAGCATGCGCAGTCTCAGCCTTTGAAGCCAAGGCTGCCCTCAGTCTCTGCCAGGAAGGAAAATGTCCGCCTCTGAGCATGCTCAGTCCCTCCCAGGGGTCCCTCGGAGGAGGAGGCGGAGGCCCTATGGCAGATTAAGGCCCCTGTCCTCCTCCTCCTCCCCCAAATTCGCCCTCTGGGGGAGAGAGACACCCCTCTTGACAACCCAGAAGGCTGAAAGGCCCATAGGATTCCCCACAGAGAGAGAGAGAGAGAGACCTTTCCCTTCACAACAACAGCCCTGCAGAGGAGGCCCACCAGTTTAGACTCAAGGGGCTCAGGCCTCATTCTGCCTCCATGAACTTTTTCAAGGTGTTTTCTTATTGGGAGAATAAAGCCGCCCAGGCCACAGCCTCGCTTTCATCGTCAGACGTTTTTAATTATATTCATTTATTTATATTTTATTATTATTAATATTATATATAACATATCATATATATATATATATATATATATTAAATTAGATATTATAATATATATATATGTATAATTATATATATATATATATAATTGCTATTATATTATAGATATTACATATATGTAAAATATGTTATTATATTATTATAAATATTTATTGTAAAGTGGGACCCAAGGCAGCTAACATATAAAATGCAACAATTAAAAATTGTACAACTAAAATAATAAAAATATATAAAAATTACAAATATAAAAATGTTAAAAAGTACAATGTTAAAATGTCAAAAAGACCAATACATTAAAATACATAAAGTAATACATTTTTTAAAAAAAAAGACATGGGGAAAACATTCAATTTGCGACAACAATTTGCGACAACTAAACAACAACAACATTGCAGTAAACAGCAGCATGGAATACCTCTAAACAAAGGAAAAGAGTAGTAATAAGAAACAGAAAAAAAGAATACAAAAGACAGGGGAAACACAAAACACACACACATATACACACATAAATCGACGTAAACAATAACATCAATTCTGTCATAGAATGTCTAACATTATAACAAAGTCTAACAACCTAAAAATTAAAAAGTTGACTTCCTTGTCTTGTGCTTCTTCTCCAATAATAATCTATCAATATAAATCAATAACACTTTCTGAATAGCAATTATATTTTATCTGATTGTAATCCCGCCTCGATCCATAAAAAGAGGTGGGAAATATAATTTATTTATTTATGTATTTTTTTATTATAATGTCACGCACACACACATACACATTTAACACATTGACCGAAGTTTCTTGACTAACAAAATTCAAATGTTCATTCCAGTCCAATTGTATAACTAGGGTTTTTTATGTTTCCTTAAATAGCTAATAAGTGGATCCCCTTCTTTTCAAAACAGATCCAAAGTACTTCCTCGCAATATAATTTAGTTAATTTACCCATTTCCATATAATTGTACATTTTAAAAAGCCATTGTTTTATTTCCGGACAGAACTCACTGATGTTTATTAATAACTATGTTGTGAAGGATTAAATATATATATATTATATGGAAAGACCTGGTCTGTAACTATGTTTTAAAAAAAGAGGACATTATGATCTTTGTGCCTGCAGAAAGGGTAAGGAAACATGCAGAAAGGGCAAGGAATCAATCAATAAAATTTAAAAATACATAAAAAATAAATAAAATTATGAATAAATAAATAAATACCATGCCCTGAAAGGCCTAGAGATTGCTAAAGAGGACACTCCACTCGGCCTTTGTGGCTCCTCCAGGGCAGCTCTGTGGTCAGCATGCCCTGGTCAAGCGGTCAAGAGGGCCTGCCTTGAGGGCAGGGATGGGCGGTTGGCGGTCTCCGATCCAAATACTAACCAGGGCTAACCCTACTTAACTTCCAAGGTCAGGCCGGATCTTAGTGCACTTTTATTACTGGATATATATATATAATTTTTAATAAAGTTTTTATTAATAATCAAAACAAAGATCTACCAAACGAGAATATGCAACTGTCATGACCATTTGTACAAGGAGAAATAACCCCCTTTAGACATTTCCATCAATTTCTGGCAATATAGGCGTTCGATTCATCATTAATTCTATGCGCAGCCTGACCTTGTCTGGCTATTGCTTTAGTGAATGGGGAGGAAAAGAGACAGCCAGCCGTGTGCGATGCGCTTCTTCACTGTAAAGCATTATTACCAAATCTCTCGGAGGTTACCACAAGGACATGAACACCGAGGCTGGAAACTGTACAACAACCCTGCAGAGCAGAGGAAAGCAGGTCCCTTCTTCAACCCTTTGTTAGCCACAAATATCTTCAGAAAGGGGTTGATGGTGGGGCCACTGAGGTCATAGGACCAAGTTGGAAGAGACCCCAAGAAGGGCCCTGATCCAATCCGACCCCATTCGGCCATGCAGGAACTCTCCATCAAAGCATCGCATTAACAGATGGCCATCCAGCCCATGTTTAAAGACCTCCATTGAGGGAATATGTTACACTGTCGAACAGCCCTTACTATCAAGAGGTTCCTCCTAACGTTTTAGTGGAATCTCTTTTCCTGCAGTTTGCATCCATTGCTCCATTGTGTCTTATTCTCTGGAGCAGCAGAAAACAAGCTTGCTCCCTCCTCAATGTGACACCCCTTCAAATACTTAAACAGGGATCTATCAGTTCACCGCTTAACCTTCTTTTCTCCAGACTAAACATACCCAGCATCTCCCTAAGTTGTTCCTCATAGGGCATTTTTTCCAGACCCTTCACCATTTGAACACGCTCCAGTTTCTCTGCATCCTTTTTGAATTGTTTTGCCCAGAACTGGACACAGGATTATTCCAGGTGGGACCTGACCAAAGCAGAAGAGAGCTTCCCACTTCCCTTGATCTGGACACTAGACTTCTATTGATGGAGCCTAGGATCGCATTGGCCTTTTTAGCTGCTGCATCACACCATGGACTCCTGTGTCCAGTTCTGGGCACTCCAGGCAAAAAAGGATGTTGAGAAACTTGAGCCTTGTGTTCAAAGGAGGGTGACCAAAATGGTGAAGGGCCTGGAAACCATAAAGCCTTATGAGGAAAGACTTAGGAAGATGCTGGGGATGTTTAGCCTTGAGAAGAGAAGGGCAAGAGGTGATATGATAGCTCAGTATCTGAAGGGATGTCATATTGAGGAGGGAGCAAGCTTGTTAAGAAGAGGCTGGATGTCCATCTGCTAAAATGGGGATGTTTTGATAGGGAGTTCCTGCATGGCAGCAGAAGGAGCTCGGACTCTGAATCAGGGCCCTTCTTGGAGTTTCTTCCAACTCTACGTATGTAGGATTCTATGTATTCCTGCATGGCAGAAGAAGGGGTTCGGACTGTGTTGGGACAGTTGTTTTTCTCAGTGCTGGCAAACCACGCTGAGGCGGCAAACCTCAGCACATTACTCCAGTTGGGGAATGATTGTCTTATCAGTGGCTAGCAGACCACCCTTGGACAGGAGATCCGGCACGTAGGCAAGGATAGCATTGTTTGCAGCAGGAACTCATGAATTATCTACATGGCCAATCATGGGCCTTGCTTAAACCACAAAGAACCCTCCCTCCATACCAACTGCCATCCCGCGGCTTGGGAGGAGAGAAGAGGCAGGCCCAGCTCCACCAGGGCTTGCCTGAAGAAAGAGAGCCCTCCCTCCAAGCCAGCACCCATCATCCACCGGCCCCACCATCTGTCCTGCTTTTAAAACCTTGCAGGCAGAGAAGAGACTGCAAGAGAGAGGAAAGAACCTCTCTCTGTGTGTGTGTGTGGTTTTTTTAAAATGTTTATTCTTAGTGTTTAATGTTTAGTGATGATTGTATTCTAGTTAAGGAATGAGGGATTGAATTTTAGTTGTATATATTATGTTTTGTTTAGGTATTTTAAGTATTTTATTTATTTGCTTATGCAAATTATTTATGTATTTTATGTAATTTTGTTTAATGACAATTGTGTTTTAGTTAAGGGATGAGGGATCGAATTTTAGTTTGTATACTTTATGTACTGCTTAGGTATTTAATTGCTTGCTTATGTAAATTTATGCATTATGTGTTTTTTTATGTAATTTTGTAAACCGCTTTGATCTTTTTGGAAAAGCGGTATATAAATTATTATTATTATTATTATTATTATTATTATTATTATTATTATTATCTGCCTTGGTCCAGGCCCCAGAGGGAGAGAGGAACCACTGGACCTGATTCCCTTCCCCACCAACATCCCCTTCTCCTTTTGTGTCATGTCTTTTTAGAATGTAAGCCTGAGGGCAGGGAACAATCTAATGAAAATTAATAATTGTAAGCCGCTCTGATAGCCATTAAGGCTGAAGAGCGGGGTATAAATACTTTACATAATAATAATAACAAATGGTCAGAAGTAGACCCTAATGATCAATAAAAGGAAGGATCGCCAAAGCAGAGGTGTGCCTTCCCATCAACCCCATTCCTGCCTGTGCGTCTTTCTTCGTCATCACATCTGGCGACCCCGACGTGATTCCCCCTGCACTCATTCGGCCGGACGAGCCCAGGTGCACCACAGCGAACTTCGCTCCCAAAATTCGTGAGTATGGGGGGGGGGGGACTGTCAGCTCCACAGAAGGTTCATGCACAAGAGCTACAGAAAATACTTAAGCACAATGGGCAGCAGGAATTAGCCTGAGAGAGTTAGTAAATGAGATAGGTTGTCAATGTCCCTGGTACCCTGAAGCGGGAACTTTAAACTTACAGGACTGGATAAAACATGGGATACATTTGCATTCACCACCTCAAGCACCCATACAGCATTTATTGCTATGGCAAAAAGGCAAGGAAGCAATTGAGGATATGTTAAGGTAAAAGCTAATAAAGCCATTGATAACCAAATGAAACCAATAATCTCTGTCATTAATGATCAATAGGGAACAGTTCAGCCATAGAGCAAAAGGAAAAACTTGTCCTTTTGAATTCGGCCTGTAGCCCTCACCTTAGGAGGGAGGAGAGTGCTCAATGAAAACAAAGAGGTTTTGAGTTGTTCCTGATAAGACCAAAGCTGGCTGAATGCCCAGAAAATCAGAAGGTTACAAGAACAAAAGGTTTCCGTTAGTAAGCCTAGGCAGACAGATAGAGATATATACAAACAGTGAAATGAAGTGGAAATGTGTGGATATATGATGATGATGAATGTTAAACTACGTATGCTCAATGAATATTTTGTGGGTTAATAAAAACTGTTTACGCCATATTTGGATCATCATTCGATGGAATGATTCTTGACTGAACACTGCAGACTAAAGCTGTTTGAATAAATCTGGATCTGCTTGGAAATCTTCACAAATGCCTCACTTTGCATAATTGGTTGTGAATGGGTTAATTAACCCTTTGTTTTCCGTAACAGATATGGGGACCCATAAACTCAAGGCACCATCCCCATTTCTCTCTTTGCTTCCTGAGGAGGGGTCTGCTCCCCCTCCTTCATATATGCAGCTAACCTTACCGATTGCTCCTTTACAGGAGCCAGTTAGTGCAGTCAATGCAAAAGCAGCATTAGATAGACAACTCCTTCCCTCATATGTGCCTCCTGTAATTCTTCCTCCTGTTTGCAGCGGGAACTCATGAATTATCTACATGGTCAATCATGAGCCTTGCTTAAACCACGTGGTCAGAAGTAGACCCTAATCAGCAACTGTGGAGATCAATAAAAGGGAGCATCGCCAAAGCAGAGTGGTGCCTTCCCATCAACCTCATTCCTGACTGTGTGTCTTTCTTCATTGCCACAGGACTGGATCCAGGACCTTTTGGAGGTCTCTCCCAACTCTACAAATCTGGGAAGATTTTGTCCGGCCGTCAGTACTGTAGGGTTCCCCCTCCATTGTGGGATCCCGAGTCTTCTCGGAGCATCATTGGCGCATGAAATGGAGGCCTTGGCCAGGAGGTGGCCACTGGTCAGCCATTTTGTCTCCCAGCCACTGCCTCCCAAGGCTTCCTGGGGCCAGGGGCAAAGGATGGCCCTGGCCTCGTGGCAGAGGGGGGCACACAAGCCTACTTTTGCTCGCACGGATGCGTTTCGGGGAGAAAGAGACGCCACATCCCTCAACCGGCAGATTGGGGTTCTGCAGTGAGGAGGGGGGCCGCAAATAATGGCTCCCTTGGATCCCGTCCTGCGATTGGAAGAGACCCCAAAAAGGGCCCTGGTCCAGCCCAGCCCCCTTCTTCTGCCATGCAGGAACTCTCCATCAGAGCCATGCAGAAACTCTCCATCAAAGCATCCCCAATTTTGACAGATTTCAGTCTTTTGGGATCCTTAATTCCTCTGGCGACTACTCTGCAGGCAGATAATAAACAATGAATTCTCAACAGGGTTCTGGGTCCTCTTGCCTTTCCTTCACTCCATCAAGCTAAGGATTTGTGTGAGGAATCCTAGCTGAACCCATCATCCACAACAATCATTTCCAGACCCAAAAGTCCCTCTGAATGTTGAGCTGGAATCTCTTTTCCTGCTGTTTTCATCCATTGCTCCACTGCGTCGTCTTCTCTGGAGCAGCAGAAAACAAGCTTGCTCCCTCTTCAATGTGGCACCCCTTCAAATACTTAAACAGGGCTATCATAGCACCCCTTAAACTCCAGCCAATCAGTTACAAATCCATGTAATAGTTGCCTTGTCTAGCCCACATTTTACAAGCTTGTGTATATACAGTTGTCCCCCAGGATACAAAGCCCCCGGGGAACGAAATCCCCGGGACCCGAAATGGCCGGGGCCGGAAAAACGGCCCCGGTCTACGAAAAAATAAGCAACCCAGGCCCTTTAAAACAGCGCGCTCTGGTGCGCTGTGCATCGGAAAATGCGGTCCCCCGGGTTGCGAAACACTTCAAGGTTACGAAAGTAATCCCGGAACGGATTACTTTCGCAACCCGGGGGACCACTGTGTATATATATATAATAATCAATAATCCTATACTAAACTATTACATAATATATTTCCATAAGTCATCCTAATATCTAGCCTTACAGTACAATGCCTTATCAATATCTCATTTTTAACTTCTTAAAGAATATTTATATATATAAAATATAGATCAAGGGGGAAAAAACCAAAAGTAAAAAGAGTCATTGTCCCATTAAAAAGATCTCCTTGGATATACAGAATCAATTCAGAACATTTTCACCAATATTGCACTATTAAACCCATTTCCATCTTGTTGCACTATAAGTTAAGGTTGGTGACCATTCTTCCTCTATTCACTCTATATCTTTATTATTGAGGGAAGCAGTAAGTTTATCCATTTCTATCATTTCTGATATTTTTATCTATTGTTAGTATATCTTTAAATTTCCAATTCTGGGCTATAGTGAATCTCGCTGAGGGGATAAAATTTGAGTTGGGATTTTGTTTTGACATATTTAGAAGGTAAATTTCTGGTCTAAGTTCAGATTTAATCTGGAAGATCTTTCCAATTATAGAATGTATTTGCTTCCAAAATCTAGTCAATTTCGGACAATCCCACCAAACCATGTTCCAATGGCTGAATGGTATTTTCAGTTTCAATATATATATATATATGAAGAACAGTTTATTTTTATGATTTGTTATAAAAAATAAAATGAAAATAACAAATAGAAAAAACCCTGAGAATTTTACTATGCTCAGAAGCTGAAAATTATAGTAGCGCTGAAATGTACTGAGAGCAAAGGTTGTTATTCCAGGTCAAATCCTCTGTTTTGGAACGTAAACCATTCTGGAATAATGGGTCCGGACTTTATTTATTTTCCAAAACAAAAGGAAATAAATACAGGACAGTCGGAGGCAGTAAAAGGAAAATATATAGATAGTAGTTTTACCCATGAGGGATATAGAGACATAAGGTTTGAAGATCCAATGAATGCAGTGTTTAATTAAAATGTAACAAACAAACAAACAAACAAAGAGCTTCATTTATATACCGCTTCATAGATGAAAATGTGAATTGTATTTTTCTTTGTTCAAAGTTCTATAAGAAAATAGGTTTGCTTTAGAATCCCAGTAATTCGGACGAATTTTTTCCTACAAGGAACAATACTGCAGCAGAAAATAAACATATTAATTTTCCAATCGGCTCCCTGCTCTTTATAAAATAAAATTATAGTTTTAAATTAATCTGCAACACTGGGAAGGAAAACCTTAAAAATGGAAGCAAATTCCAGCTGTGTTTGGTGTTAAGGTCTTTGGTGTGCCTTAAATATAAACTGATAAGTAAAAGTGGGAAAATGAGGAGGATTTGAACCATGTCAGCTCACCAAATGCCCCTCTTGCAGCCATTGCCATCTATGCCAACTGATGCCACGCATCATCTAAGCCCAGATTCCCCAATTCTCTATGGGTTACAGGGCTACTATTTGCTCCTTTCCATGCAAACACGAGGAGCATTTGTCTGTTGGATTAAAAAGAAGAATTTCCTACCAGTTTAAGTTAATCTGGCTCTTCCTCTAGGAAATTACAAGTTAACTACCCAAAGAATCATAGAATCCTAGAGTTGGAAGAGACCACAAGGGCCATCCAGTCCAACCCCCCTCTGCCATGCAGGAACTCCCCATCAAAGCATCCCTGACAGATGGCCATCCAGCTCTGCTTAAGGAAGGAGACTCCACTACAATCTCCGAGGAAGGAGTGTTTTCCACCGTTGAACAGCCCTTAAAGCTGTCAGGAAGTTCCTCCTAATGTTGAGGTGGAATCTCTTTTCCTGCAGCTTGCATCTATTGTTCCGCGTTCTAGTCTCTGGAGCAGCAGAAAACAAGCTTGCTCCCTCCTCAATATGACACCCCTTCAAATATTTAAACAGGGCTATCATATCACCTCTTAACCTTCTCTTCTTGAGGCTAAACATCCCCAGCTCTCTAAGTCGTTCCTCATAGGGCTTCATGGTTTCCAGACCCTTCACCATCTTAGTTGCCCTCCTTTGGACACATGGCTCCAGTTTATCTGCATCTTTTTTTGAATTGTGGTGCCCAGAACTGGACACAGTGTTATTCCAGGTGGGGCCTGACCAAAGCAGAATAGAGTGGCTCTATTATTTCCCTTGATCTAGACGCTATACTTCTATTGATGCAGACTAAAATAGCATTGGCGGAGGCGGCGGCATCGGCAGGAGGAGGGAGCGCAGACGCCCAGGGACAGCCAGGACGGCCCACCCACCAACTGCTCCTCCCAGGGAGCTCCAGCAGCAGCGAGAAGGAGCATTGACATTTTAAAGTTTGTGGTTTATTCATGGGCTTTGTTGCTATCTCCTTTATTGTCAGCTGGTAATCTGCTTTCTGGGGTTTAGCGCAAGCAAGTGGCAATAGGGAGCGTTAGCTCCCTGGAACCATTCCTTCATTGGTGAACCTCTTCAACTTCAAAGAATCCGAAGGGATTAGAAGAAGAATGGGGGGGGAGCTAAAAGCACTGTCGAAGGTGCTTAATTGTTGGGGCTCGTGGGGGATTTCTAATCGTCCTCTGATTCATTACCTGCTTGAGAGCAGTGGGGATACAAGAACGTGAGTGAAATCAAACAGTAGCCATCACTAGTGAAGGTAACTTCGGTGGTCTCGCTTTGCAAATAACCTCTATCGCATCTAAAAGATTGATTATAGACTCTAAACTTCTATCGAAATCAGAATATACTTTTTTCCGTTCTGCTTCAGGTCTAACCATGGTAAATTTCAAAGAAACTCAAGGAAAAATACAATGTGTATGTAAGATTGAACTAGCACTGATTTTCTACATGGACTTTATGTTCTCAGGTAGTTTACAATTGTAAGGTTTCTCCTCAATTCCATTTTTATTTTGATCACAATATATAAGGCAAGGAACAAGTCTGGAATCTACCGTTAACAGAATTGTGAATAGAAATCCTTAAGTTGTTTAAATTTATAATTTGGATAAAAGAGTTAAAGAAGATTTAGGATAAGTAGTTTCATACACAAACAGAATGGCCTCTGGGGTTAGATCCAAAAACCAAACACAGGGACAATACTCTGGTATGAGAAGAGATTCTGTTGAATATACTAGTAAACAAGACGTCAGTACTATTATACTAGAGGAATTACGGGACTTTAAAAAGGCATTTAAAAAGGAGATTAAGGAAGAACTGAAAGACTCTAGAGAAGAAATAAGATCAGATATGCATAAAGAAATAGAAAGCCTAGCGAGCAAAATCGATAGAATCACAGGGGATTTCTTAAAGATTTAAGAACAGAAGTCGATCAATTGGCCACACAAACCAAGGATTTAGACAAAAAGACAACCAATATAATGAATGAGCAACAAAATGGAAATATGAATATGTTAACTCATGAAATCAGATACAGGAAAAGATGCATAAAATTAAGAAGCCTCCCAGAGGTGGAGAATGAACAATTGTTGAAAAGGATAATCCCAGAATTGGCAGTCCATATAGATACCTCTGAGGAAATTTTAGATATGCAAACTGAAAAAATGTTCCGAATTAACTCTAGAATAGCAAAAGAGAAGAACCTAGATAGAGACATAGCGATCTGTTTTACTAATGCAAGAGTAAGAAACAAGATTTGTCAACATAATCTAGAGGAGAAACTCATAATAGAAGGTAAAGAGATTGAAGTATACAAAGATATACTTTTACAGATACTGAGAAAGAGATAGGAATATAAATTTCTTACACAAGCACTCTTCAAAAGCAACATGAAATTCAGGTGGGACAAAAGCGAAGGAGTTTTGTTTACATACGAACAGAAAAGATACAAAATAGATTCCGTGGACAGAGCAAAATATTTTTATAGGAGAGTTCTAGATAAAAGGAAAAAAATGGAAGAGGAACAAATAAAAGGAAAGAAAGTACAAGTAGAAGAACAAGTAACTAAAGATAAGAAACGAGATAAAGAGGATACAGAAAGTTTAAACACAGAGACAATAATCAAATGAAATTTAAGGTTTGTTCTTTTAATGTCCGGGGTTTGAATAAAGCATACAAGAGAAAACTTTTATTTCATTTTTTGGGGAAAAATTATTGTGATGTTGTGTGTTTACAGGAAACTAAAATAAAAGTGAAATAAAATACTTGAGAAATAATAGTTTAGGACATCTTTTCTCTTCCTTTGATAAAAAGAAAAGGCGTAGGGGTGTAGCAATATATGTCAATAAAAATATGAAGTAAAAGTTGTTTAAAGATGATAATGGTAGATATATAGCAATTCAAGTTAAAATACAGAATCGAAAATTAGATATTGTTGGTGTGTATGCTCCATTGGAGAAAAAGGATGAATATTTCAGAAAACTCAGACAAGAGTTAAATAAAGCTGATGGTGACTATATGATCATTGCAGGAGACTTCAATGGGGTTTTTAAACCAAGGAGAGATAGGAGATTAAAAAAAAAAGATTAAGAGTAATCAGGGTAAGCTCCCAACTAGCTGTTCAGATATGTTGAAAGAGTATCTCTTAACGGATGTATGGCCACATTTGTATGATAAAAAAGATGGATTTACATATTTTTCAGACTCAAACAACTCACTCTCGAGAATAGATATGTTTCTTGTATCGAAAAATCTATTAACTTTAATTCAAAAAATGGAAATTGCTCCAAGAGAGCTGTCAGACCAAATATGATAAAACTTATTTTAGAATTAGATGGAAATAAATCCTATGGCGGTTGGAGATTGAATGAAGAATTACTAGATGAAGAATCATTTGTAGATGAGTTAAGAAAAGAAATAAATTACTTTCATGTATTACAAAGATTACAAAGATTTCCAATTACCAGAAGGATAGAATGGATAAACCAATTACAGAAGAATGGATAACCCCGGAACTGATGGCTACACAGCAAAATTTTATAAAATCTTCAAAAAAGAACTTGTGAAAATTTTGTGTAGCAAATTTTGTGTAGCACATTTAACAAAGTAAAATGGGAAGGTAAACCAATGACGTGGAACAACGCTGATGTTGTAGTAATCCGTAAGGCAGGAAAAGAAAAGACAGATATAAAAAACTATAGGCCTGTTGCCCTACTAAATCATGATTACAAGATATTTACCTCGATAATTGCAAAAAGATTAAAAGTAATGCTAGCAGAAATTATTCATTAGGATCAGAGTGGCTTTTTGCCAGAAAGGCAAATAAGAAATAATATAATCATAGAATCATAGAATCATAGAATCGTAGAGTTGGAAGAGACCACTAGGGCCATCCAGTCCAACCCCCTGCCATGCAGGAAAACCAAATCAAAGCATCCCTGACAGATGGCCATCCAGCCTCTGTTTAAAGACCTCCAAGGAAGGAGACTCTATCACCTTCCGAGGAAGTGCATTCCACTGTCGAACAGCCCTTACTGTCAGGAAGT
This sequence comes from Urosaurus nigricauda, assembly GCA_034509955.1. NCBI lineage: Eukaryota > Metazoa > Chordata > Lepidosauria > Squamata > Phrynosomatidae > Urosaurus > Urosaurus nigricauda. Next base: position 1,257,585 of record JAOEGL010000002.1, read on the forward strand.
TCTTCCTAATGTTCAGGTGGAATCTCTTTTCCTGTATCTTGCATCCATTGTTCCGGGTCCTGTTCTCTGGAGCAGCAGAAAACAAGCTTGCTCCCTCCTCAATATGACATCCTTTCAAATATTTAAACAGGGCTATCATATCACCTCTTAACCTTCTTTTCTCCAGGCTAAACATCCCCAGCTCCCTAAGTCGTTCCTCATAGGGCATGGTTTCCAGACCCTTCACCATTTTTGTCGCCCTCCTCTGGACACGCTCCAGTTTCTCAATGTCCTTTCCGAATTGTGGCGCCCAGAACTGGACACAATACTCCAGGTGGGGCCTGACCAAAGCAGAATACAGTGGCACTATCACTTCTCTTGATCTAGACACTATACTTCTATTAATGCAGCCTAAAATTGCATTGGCCTTTTTAGCTGCCGCATCACACTGTTCACTCATGTTCAACTTGTGGTCTACTTGGACTCCTAGATCCCTTTCACACGTAGTTTCATTCAGCCAGGTGTCACCCATCCTATATCTGTGCTTTTTATTTTTCCGCCCTAAGTGCAATACCTTACATTTCTCTGTGTTGAATTTCATTTTGTTAGCTTTGGCCCAGCTTTCTAGTCTATTCAGGTCATTTTGAATCTTGATCCTGTCCTCTGGGGTATTAGCTATTTCCCCTAATTTGGTGTCATCTGCAAATTTGATAAGTATGCTCCCAATTCTGTCATCTAGGTCATTGATAAAGATGTTGAATAGCACTGGGCCCAGTACAGAACCCTGTGGGACCCCACTGGTCACTTCTCTCCAGGACGAAAAGGAACCATTGTTGAGCACCCTTTGAGTTCGGCCAGTCAACCAGTTACAAATCCATGTAACAGTTAACTTGTCTATCCCACATTTTGCAAGCTTGTTTGCAAGAATGTCATGGGGAACCTTGTCAAAGGCCTTACTGAAATCGAGGTATACTATATCCACAGCATTCCCTTCATCTACCAAACTCGTAATTTTATCAAAAAAAGAGATCAGGTTCGTTTGGCATGACTTGTTTCTCTGAAACCCATGTTGACTTTTTGTGATTATGGCATTAGCCTCTAAATGTTCACAGACTCTCTGCTTTATGATCTGCTCCAGAATCTTTCCTAGAACTGATGTCAGGCTAACTGGACGATAATTGTTGGGATCCTCTTTTTTCCCCTTTTTGAAGATGGGGACAACGTTTGCCCTTCGCCAGTCTGCTGGGATCTCTCTTGTTCTCCAGGAGTTTTCAAATATGATTGCCAATGGCTCCGATATTACTTTTGCCAGTTCTTTTAATACCCTTGGATGGAGTTCATCTGGTCCCGGAGACTTAAATTCATTTAGATTAACAAGGTGTTCCTCTACTATCTCTTTACTTATTCTGTGCTGAAATTCCCCTATTCTGTTCTCTGCTCCATTATCCTCAGGTTGAGCACCCTTTGCCTTTTCTGAGAAGACTGAGGCAAAGAAGGTGTTGAGTAATTCTGCCTTTTCTCTATCTCCTGTTAGCATTTTGCCATCTTCTCCACGCAGTGGCCCTACCGTTTCCTTCTTCTTCCTCTTGCTGCGGACATATCCAAAAAAGCCCTTTTTATTGTTCTTAACCTCTCTAGCAAGCCTGAGTTCATTCTGCGCTTTAGCTTTTCTGACTTTACCCCTACACATGCCTGCTATTTCTTTGAATTCCTTTTTCGAGATTTCCCCCTTTTTCCATTTCTTATACATGTTCCGTTTCAAACTTAGCTCGGTTGAAAGTTCCTTAGTCATCCATCCTGGTTTCTTGAGACACCTCCCGTTTTTCTTTCTCACTGGAACTGTTTGAAATTGTGCCTTCAGTATCTCCCTTTTGAGAAAGTCCCATCCGTCCTGAACTCCTTTATCTTTTAGTATTTCTGACCATGGAATCGACCTCAATACTTCTCTAAGTTTACTGAAATCCGCTCTCCTAAAGTCTAGGATGCGTGTCTGACTCTGCCTGGCTTCTCCTTTCCACTGTATTACAAACTCCAGGAGAACATGGTCACTTCCACCTAATGATCCCACCACTTGCACCCCATTAACCAAGTCATCCTTGTTGGTTAGGATCAGATCTAAAATAGCTGACCCCCTTGTTGCCTCTTCCACTTTTTGGACCATGAAATTGTCTTCCAGGCAAGTGAGGAATTTGCTAGACCTTGAGGATTTTGCTGAGTTTGACTTCCAGCAAATATCAGGATAGTTGAAGTCCCCTATCACTACTACATCTCTCTTTTCTGACTGTGTGGTCATCTGTTCTAGAAAGATATCATCCAATTCCTCAGTCTGACTTGGGGGTCTGTAGTAGACTCCCACCATAACACCCTTGTTGTTTCCCTCCCCTTTGATTCTTATCCAGATGCTCTCCACCTGGCTTCCATGATTGATGTCCAGGATCTCTTCAGTGGTGTAAATATCTCTGACATATAGTGCTATTCCTCCTCCTTTCCTGTTTGGCCTATTTCTCTTAATAAGGTTATACCCCTCTATTTCCACATTCCAATCATGAGACTCATCCCACCAGGTTTCAGTGATGCCTATTATATCATATTTGCTTTGTTGTACTAGGAGTTCGAGTTCATCTTGCTTATTTCCCATGCTCTGTGCATTAGTGTAGAGACATCGCAGACCATGGTTCCCTTTTACTTGCTGCCTGTGCAAATTTTTTTGCTTCCCACTGTTGGGTCCTTGCACTGTTTGCCTTGTTTCCTCTATGTCAGTTTGACTATTTTCGCCATCCCTTTTGCCTTCCTTAATATTGTCTCCCTTCCCTCGGAACTCAGTTTAAAGCTCTCCTGATCAAGTTCTTGAGACTGTTGGCAAAAACATTTCTTCCAACTGGCGTGAGATGCAACCCGTCTGTTGCAAGAAGTCCCTCCTCATGGAACCGCAGCCCATGATCCAAGAATCCAAATCCTTCTCGGCGGCACCATCTGCGAAGCCAGTTATTCACATCTGCTATTTTCCTCTCCCTTCCTGGACCATGCCCTTCAACTGGCAGAAGAGACGAGATGACAACCTGTACATCCATTCCTTTCAGCTTCCTACCAAGCGCCTCGTAATCCCTTTTGATGTTCTGAATGCTGTGTCTTGCAGTATCATTAGTTCCCACGTGGACCAAAAGGAAGGGGTATTGGTCAGTAGGCTTGACCAGTCTTGTCAGCCTCTCTGTCACATCCCGGATCTTTGCACCTGGAAGACAACACACCTCTCGAGACATCTTGTCAGGCCTACAAATCACTGCTTCTGTACCCCTCAGCAAGGAGTCCCCCACTATGACCACACGCCTCCTCCGAGGCCTAGCAGCGACTGTTCCCTCGGGTGGGACTCTCAGGCTCCCCTGCTCCATAACTGATGTCTGTCCATGCTGCTCTTCTTCATCCTCCTTGATAAGGGAAAGAGCTTCGAATCGATTCTCTAGCTGCAAGCTCCCCGAACAATTCCTTCTTGGTTTACTTCTCTTTGTGACATTCCTCCAGCTGTCTGCCTCCTCTGTTTGGCAAGTGACCTCTTCCACCCTAGCATCTTCCTCTGCATGGTACTCATCCAAGATGGTTAGTTCTATTGTGTCCAGGAAATCCTCTTGTTCCTTAATCTGGTGAAGGGTAGCTACTCTGGCCTCCAGCTGCTGCACTTTCTCCTCCAAGAGTGCTACCAACTTGCACTTGGTGCATGTGAAGTTCTCCACTTCTGTAGGCAAGAAGAGAAACATTCCACAAGAGTTGCAGGTGACTGCGGCAGTTCCCTCGTTGTCCATACTGCAAAGTCTTTAGTAATAAATATAACAGTCAATCTACTGGGAATACTTCTTTAAAGGTAAGTACTGGCTGCTATCTTACACTTAAAGGGAAGGTTCTGTTTCAATATCTGATTCTAACCTGATGCCACTTGAGCACAGTTGTTCAGTTAAAGAAAACTAAAGAAAACTAAATAGTTCTGGAAGGCTCTGGAAGGTGGTATATAAAGCTAGTCTGCTAGCTCCGCCCCCTTGTGACTCACAGATGTGACTCACAGAAGCTCCTCCCCTTCAGCACCGAGCACACGGTCTCAAGCACACGGTCCCCAAATGGCTGCCAAGCAGCTCCTCTCCTTCTCCTCTCTCTGGCCGGACTGGATTCAGCCTGAGTTTGTTTTCCCTCATCCAGCCCATTACCGACTCCAGGGGAGATACCATCACTGCATCTGTCGGAGACATAGAGAAGTATATTTGTGTGTCATCAGCATATTGATAACTCCGCGCCCCATGTCTCCGGATGATCTCTCCCAGCGGCTTCGTGTAAATGTTGAATAGCATGGGGGACAGAATGGCACCCTGAGGGACGCCAGATGTCAACTCTCTTTTACGAGAGCAGCTGTCCCCCAGCTTCACCATCTGGAATCTGCCCAAGAACTGCTGGAGAACAGTGTCTAGATCAAGGGAAGAAATATTGCCACTCTCTTCTGCTTAGGTCAGGCCCCACAATTCAAAAAGGATGCGGAGAAACTGGAGCGTGTCCAAAGGAGGGCAACTAAGATGGTGAAAGGACTGGAAACCATTAAGGCCTATGAGGAACACCTTAGGGAGCTGGGAATGTTTAGTATGGAGAAGAGAAGGTTAAGAGGTGATATGATAGCCTTGTTTAAATACTTGAAGGGATGTCACATTGAAGAGGGAGCAAGCTTGTTTTCTGCTGCTCCAGAGACTAGGACCCGGAACTATGGATGCAAATTGCAGGAAGACAGATTCCATCTCAACATTAGGAGGAACTTCCTGACAGTAAGGGCTGTTTGACAGTGGAACACACTCCTTCCTCAGAGATTGTGGTGGAGTCTCCTTCCTTGGAGGTCTTTAAGCTGAGGCTGGATGGCCATCTGTTGGGGATGCTTTGATGGAGAGTTCCTGCATGGCAGGGGGTTGGACTGGATGGCCCTTGTGGTCTCTTCCAACTCTATAGGTGGAAACTTAATCCAGACAAAACGGAGGTAATAGCAGTTACAGGCCCGAAGCCAGGTTTGGGTACAACTCCCGGTCCTAGATGGAGTCACACTCTCCTCAAAGGACTCTGTTCACAGTCTGGGGGTACTCCTAGACTCATCGCTTCACATGACTAGTCAGGTGACGTAATCTCACGTTTGGATTTCTGTAATGCGCTCTACATGGGGCTTCCCTTGTGCCTCAAACTGGTCCAAAATATGGCAGCCAGGCTTGTCAGCGGAACACCTAGGAAAGAACACATGTGCTTAAATCCCTCCACTGGCTGCCGATTAGTTTCCGAGCTCAGTACAAGGTGTTGGTTTTAACCTTCAGAGCCCTACATGGTTTGGGCCCATCCTTACTTCAGGACTGCCTCTTCCCATATGAACCCCTTGCACACGCTGGTCCTCTGGGAGGAAACTAGTGCAACCCATGGAGACCAGGCTGTCACAGACCTCCCAGAGGGCCTTTTCGGCTTCTGCTCCCAGGCTATGGAAAAGCTGCCGGACGAGATCCATCTCATCACAACTTTAAAGATGCATCCCTTCCGGCAGGCCTTCCCAGAAACTGTTTAATCTTCCCAGCTCCTAAAAATCTTCCAGCCAATTCCCTGACCCCTATACGCTGACGTTACCCTATGCTGTGGCCAGCACCATGGGTTGAATGTGTGTTATAAGTTTGTTTTAATTCTATTGATAGTAATTTGATTTTAATCTTTGCTAATTTAATTCTATTTTAAGTGGTGGGAGGTCGGGGATGGGACTGTTGATTTATTTTAACTGTAATTGTTTTTAATTCTGCTCTACCCTGCCTCAATTGTTTCAACAGAGGGGCAGGTAAGAATTAAAAACTATATCAGGAAGCCAGGCCCCTTTTCAGGAAATAGAAGAGATAGTCGACAGACCTTCAGAGCTGAGATCTAGGGCCCTGCTGGCTGAAAATGGCTTCTCCTCCATGTGGGTCCTGTGATGTCTGTTTAGACTTCCACTCTGTCTGAAGCTCTTTCCACATTCCATGCATTTATAGGGCTTCTCTCCTGTGTGGGTCCTTTTATGTTTGTTTAGACTTCCACTGTCACTGAAGCTCTTTCCACACTCCATGCATTTGAAAGGCTTCTCTCCTGTATGGGTCCTTTGATGTGAGTTTAGATGTCCACTCCGACTGAAGCTCTTTCCACATTCCATGCATTTGAATGGCTTCTCCCCCATGTGGGTCCTGTGATGTCTCTTTAGTGGTCCACTCCAACTGAAGCTCTTTCCACACTCCATGCATTTGAATGGCTTCTCTCCAGTGTGGATCCTTTGATGTCTGTTTAGATTTCCACTCTTACTGAAGCTCTGTCCACATTCCATGCATTTGAATGGCTTCTCTCCTGTGTGGGTCCTTTGATGTAAGTTAAGACTTCCACTCCGACTGAAGCTCTGTCCACACTCCATGCATTTGAATGGCTTCTCTCCTGTGTGGGTCCTTTGATGTGAGTTTAGACTTCCACTCTGACTGAGGCTCTGTTCACATTCCATGCATTTGAATGGCTTCTCTCCTGTGTGGGTCCTTTGATGTGAGTTTAGACTTCCACTCCGACTGAAGCTCTTTCCACATTTCATGCATTTATATGGCTTCTTTCCTGTGTGGGTCCTTTGATGTAAGTTTAGACTTCCACTCCGACTGAAGCTCTGCCCACATTCCATGCATTTGAATGGCTTCTCTCCTGTGTGGGTCCTTTGATGTGAGTTTAGACTTCCACTCCGACTGAAGCTCTGTCCACATTCCATGCATTTGAATGGCTTCTCTCCTGTATGGGTCCTTTGATGTGAGTTTAGACTTCCACTCCGACTGAAGCTCTGTCCACATTCCATGCATTTGAATGGCTTCTCTCCTGTATGGGTCCTTTGATGTGAGTTTAGACTTCCACTCCGACTGAAGCTCTGTCCACATTCCATGCATTTGAATGGCTTCTCTCCTGTGTGGATCCTTTGATGTCTGTTTAGACTTCCACTCCGACTGAAGCTCTGTCCACATTCCATGCATTTGAATGGCTTCTCTCCTGTGTGGGTCCTTTGATGTGAGTTAAGACTTCCACTCCGACTGAAGCTCTGTCCACATTCCATGCATTTGAATGGCTTCTCTCCTCTGTGGATCCTTTGATGTGAGTTTAGACTTCCACTGTGACTGAAGCTCTGTCCACATTCCATGCATTTGAATGGCTTCTCTCCTGTGTGGGTCCTTTGATGTGAGTTTAGATGTCCACTCTGACTGAAGCTCTGTCCACATTCCATGCATTTGAATGGCTTCTCTCCTGTGTGGGTCCTTTGATGTGAGTTTAGACTTCCACTCCGACTGAAGCTCTGCCCACATTCCATGCATTTGAATGGCTTCTCTCCTGTGTGGATCCTTTGATGTCTGTTTAGACTTCCACTCCGACTGAAGCTCTGTCCACATTCCATGCATTTATAGGGCTTCTCTCCTGTGTGGATCCTTTGATGTGAGTTTAGACTTCCACTGTCACTGAAGCTCTTTCCACACTCCATGCATTTGAATGGCTTCTCTCCTGTGTGGGTCCTTTGATGTGAGTTTAGATGTCCACTCTGACTGAAGCTCTTTCCACATTTCATGCATTTATATGGCTTCTCTCCTGTGTGGGTCCTTTGATGGGAAGGCTGGTGTCCATTAGGTGAGTTCTGTAATTTGGGGACAGGTTAATAATAATAATAATAATCATAATTATTATTATTTCTAGCCCGCCCCTCTGAGCGAGCAATCGGGGCGGGGTACAAGATAAAATTAAAAACAACACAATTAAAATATCCAATCCCATTCCCACCTCCCCCCCCCTTAAAAAAGTATTAAACCAACAAGTTAAAACATAGTGCAAGTAGCAGACAGTCAACAATAACAAACTAAAAATTCCTTGAGCTGTATCGGGTGATGGGGATTAGGGACTGGCAGAAGGTTTGGAGCCGGGTGACATTAAGCATTTTCCGGGAAGGCCTGCCGGAAGAGATGCGTCTCCAATGCTTTCTTAAAACTATCGGTGGATGGAATGAGACGCAACTCATCCGGCAGGTCATTCCAAAGTTTGGGGGCGACCGCTGAGAAGGCCCTCTGGGAGGCCTGTGTCAGCCGTCTTCATGGGCTGTAAGAGACTCTTCCCAGAGGACCGAAGCGTGCGTGGGGTTTGTACGGGGAGAGGCGGTCCCTTAGATAGGATGGACCCGAGCCATGTAGGGCTTTGTAGGTTAAAACCAACACCTTGTACTGTGCCCGGAAACTGATCGGCAGCCAGTGGAGGGCTTTTAGCACAGGTGTCATGTGCTCTCTCCTAGATGTACCTGTAATAAGTCTGGCTGCCATATTCTGAACCAGTTATAGTTTCCAAGTCAAGCACAGGGGTAGCCCCATGTAGGTTGGGAGATAAATACAGATAAAATGATAAACAAGGCCCTCTGGGAGCATTTATGGCTAAAGAGCAGAGTAGAAATGCTTTAAATAAGAAATAAATGACGATGATGTGGATGCAATCTTGGCCAGCCAGCAGGGAAACCTGATCCCAATGTTGCCAAGGTGACCCCTGTCCCTCTCTGACTGTGCCATATTTCTTTTTCCTGCCTATGTTCTTCATGGTTGAAATTACAACTAAAATAATATGTTCTTCATGGTTAAATTACAATTAAAGCAATATGTTCTTTGTGGTTCAAATTGCAATTAAAGCAATTAGAGAACTGAGTCCCAGGCCAGGAGGCCTCTGTGTTTGCCATAGCAATGTACACTGTCCCTGCCTTGCTGTCCTCCTGGCCTAGGCTTGGAATTGGTAACTCTTGGAAGATTTTAGTATTCCCTCTTCATCATCTCAGATAGATACAGATTTCCCGTCTGCAAACTCTGCTCTCTCTCCCCTATTCGAACATCCCATTTGCTCCTATTGAATCCTAGAGCAATACTCTGGAAGGCAGGGATTCATCAAGGCCTGAAGGTAAAAGTCAAACTGTTATACAGGGAACAAGGGAAATAGTGCAGCAAAAGAAGCTGCAAAGGCAGCAGGTAAAGGGGACCCATGGTCTTAGATGGTCATGCACAGAGCATGGGATATAAAGAAGATGAACTAGAACTCCTAGTACAATGAAGCAAATAGGATATGATAGGCATCCTGGTGGGATGAGTCTCATGACTGGAATGTAGGATTTGGAGGACGAGGGAGCAATGGACGACTCCCTTGGCCTTCCCTCTCCTTTCCAGGCAGGGAGCTGTTTCAGGGCATGGGCTCTAGAGCGGCCGATGGGAGGCCTTGGCCCCTGTGGCTTCATTGGGATGGGGTTCTAGAGCGGCCGATCGAGCAGAATCATAGAGTTCGAAAAGACCCCAAAAAGGGCCCTGATCCAGCCCAATGCCCTCCTTCTGCTATGCAGGAACTCTCAATCAAAACATCCCCCTTTAGACAGATGGCCATCCAGCCTCTGCGTAAAGACAGCCTCCAAGGAAGGAGACTCCATTGCCCTCCATTCAGGGAGTCTGCTGGGACGTCTCCTGTTCTCCAGATACACACACACATTATGGCTATATGGTCCAGCGTACTTGAGGGAATGACTCTCCCATACAATCCTTCCCTCGCACTCGGGTCCTCTGCAGCCATAGAAAACCAGGCTTGTGTCAACCTCCCAGAGGCCCTTTTGGGCTGCCGCTCCCAAAATCTGGAATGAGCTTCCGGAGGAGATCCTTTGGGGCCTTGCCAAAGGCGGTGAAGAGGGACCTCTTCCGGGGCCTAGTTCCCAGGCCGGCCTCCTTGTCTCTGGGCTTCCTGCTGCCCAGCTGCTGGTCTCCAGTGGCTCCTGCTCTCTCTTCTTCGTGGCTCCTGTTGGGAATCTTGGCCGGAAAGGGTGGTTTTAGGGCTCTTCTGAGGGATGGAGGGGGAATCTGGATTTGTGGGGTTTTGGCTTCGTTTGAAACGGCCAATCTCTCTGATTTGATGGCTTTTAAGTGTTGTTACCTGCCTCGAACCAATACAGGGAGAGGCAGGATACAAAGAAATATCGTTATTATTGCTATACAGTGGTCCTCCGGGTTACAAAATTAATTCGTTCTGGCACCTTTTTCGTAAGCCGAAAATTTCGTAACCCGGGGCCTATTTCCCATAGGAAATAGGTAATCCGTTCCGAGGCCTGGCCGCCGGCGGAGGGGAAGGGAAATCCCTTCCCCTCCGAAGCCTGGCCGAAGCCTGGCCTGGCGGAGGCCTCCTGGCTGGGGAAGGGAAGGTCCGATCCGGCGGATCGGGCCTTCCTTTCATCAGCCGCGGAGGCCTCCTGGCCGTCCCTTCTCCTCCGAAGCCTGGCTTCGGAGGAAAAGGGCCGTTTCGTAACCCGGGGATACTTTCGCAAGCCGGGGCCATTATTTCAGCCCTGGCTCTTTCGTATCCCGGGGTTTTCGTAAGCCGGGGGATTCGTATCCCGGGGGACCACTGTATAAAATAACATATACAGACATTACGAACAAAGATACACACACTGTAGGCAGAAACACACACACACACGCGTATAAAATAACACTATCTATAATAGAAATAATATATATTAAAATGCATAGATATGATAACAGATACACGCTCACTGTACACACATACATATTATATATGTATATATGTACACACAAACACACACACACAAAACATATATAAACACACAGACGAGGCCCAGCCTCTCCCTCCTGAGTCCATCTCCTGACCTTGGCCTCCATTTTGGCTCCTCTTCAAAGTCTCCTCTTCAAACCAAGAAAGGAAGGAAGGAAGGAAGGAGAGAGAGATAGAGAGAGGAGGCGACCCAGCATTGAGGACCGAGGACTCCCTTCCTCTCTCCTCCCAAGGAATGGATCTTTGCCTTGAAAGAAGATGGAGGAGGGCACTGAGCATGCTCAGTCTCAGCCTTTGAAGCCAAGGCTGCCCTCAGTCTCTGCCAGGAAGGAAAATGTCCGCCTCTGAGCATGCTCAGCCTCAGCTTTTGAAGCCAAGGCTGCCCTCAGTCTCTGCCAGGAAGGAAAATGTCCGCCTCTGAGCATGCTCAGCCTCAGCTTTTGAAGCCAAGGCCGCCCTCAGTCTCTGCCAGGAAGGAAAATGTCCGCCTCTGAGCATGCTCAGTCTCAGCTTTTGAAGCCAAGGCCGCCCTCAGTCTCTGCCAGGAAGGAAAATGTCCGCCTCTGAGCATGCGCAGTCTCAGCCTTTGAAGCCAAGGCTGCCCTCAGTCTCTCCCAGGAAGGAAAATGTCCGCCTCTGAGCATGCTCAGTCTCAGACTTTGAAGCCAAGGCTGCCCTCAGTCTCTGCCAGGAAGGAAAATGTCCGCCTCTGAGCATGCTCAGTCTCAGACTTTGAAGCCAAGGCTGCCCTCAGTCTCTGCCAGGAAGGAAAATGTCCGCCTCTGAGCATGCTCAGTCTCAGACTTTGAAGCCAAGGCTGCCCTCAGTCTCTGCCAGGAAGGAAAATGTCCGCCTCTGAGCATGCTCAGTCCCTCCCAGGGGTCCCTCGGAGGAGGAGGCGGAGGCCCTATGGCAGATTAAGGCCCCTGTCCTCCTCCTCCTCCCCCAAATTCGCCCTCTGGGGGAGAGAGACACCCCTCTTGACAACCCAGAAGGCTGAAAGGCCCATAGGATTCCCCACAGAGAGAGAGAGAGAGAGACCTTTCCCTTCACAACAACAGCCCTGCAGAGGAGGCCCACCAGTTTAGACTCAAGGGGCTCAGGCCTCATTCTGCCTCCATGAACTTTTTCAAGGTGTTTTCTTATTGGGAGAATAAAGCCGCCCAGGCCACAGCCTCGCTTTCATCGTCAGACGTTTTTGATTATATTCATTTATTTATATTTTATTATTATTAATATTATATATAACATATCATATATATATATATATATATATATATATTAAATTAGATATTATAATATATATATATGTATAATTATATATATATATATATAATATAAATGCTATTATATTATAGATATTACATATATGTAAAATATGTTATTATATTATTATAAATATTTATTGTAAAGTGGGACCCAAGGCAGCTAACATATAAAATGCAACAATTAAAAATTGTACAACTAAAATAATAAAAATATATAAAAATTACAAATATAAAAATGTTAAAAAGTACAATGTTAAAATGTAAAAAAGACCAATACATTAAAATACATAAAGTAATACATTTTTTAAAAAAAAAGAAATGGGGAAAACATTCAATTTGCGACAACAATTTGCGACAACTAAACAACAACAACATTGCAGTAAACAGCAGCATGGAATACCTCTAAACAAAGGAAAAGAGTAGTAATAAGAAACAGAAAAAAAGAATACAAAAGACAGGGGAAACACAAAACACACACACATATACACACATAAATCGACGTAAACAATAACACCAATTCTGTCATAGAATGTCTAACATTATAACAAAGTCTAACAACCTAAAAATTAAAAAGTTGACTTCCTTGTCTTGTGCTTCTTCTCCAATAATAATCTATCAATATAAATCAATAACACTTTCTGAATAGCAATTATATTTTATCTGATTGTAATCCCGCCTCGATCCATAAAAAGAGGTGGGAAATATAATTTATTTATTTATGTATTTTTTTATTATAATGTCACGCACACACACATACACATTTAACACATTGACCGAAGTTTCTTGACTAACAAAATTCAAATGTTCATTCCAGTCCAATTGTATAACTAGGGTTTTTTATGTTTCCTTAAATAGCTAATAAGTGGATCCCCTTCTTTTCAAAACAGATCCAAAGTACTTCCTCGCAATATAATTTAGTTAATTTACCCATTTCCATATAATTGTACATTTTAAAAAGCCATTGTTTTATTTCCGGACAGAACTCACTGATGTTTATTAATAACTATGTTGTGAAGGATTAAATATATATATATTATATGGAAAGACCTGGTCTGTAACTATGTTTTAAAAAAAGAGGACATTATGATCTTTGTGCCTGCAGAAAGGGTAAGGAAACATGCAGAAAGGGCAAGGAATCAATCAATAAAATTTAAAAATACATAAAAAATAAATAAAATTATGAATAAATAAATAAATACCATGCCCTGAAAGGCCTAGAGATTGCTAAAGAGGACACTCCACTCAGCCTTTGTGGCTCCTCCAGCGCAGCTCTGTGGTCAGCATGCCCTGGTCAAGAGGGCCTGCCTTGAGGGCAGGGATGGGCGGTTGGCGGTCTCCGATCCAAATACTAACCAGGGCTAACCCTACTTAACTTCCAAGGTCAGGCCGGATCTTAGTGCACTTTTATTACTGGATATATATATATAATTTTTAATAAAGTTTTTATTAATAATCAAAACAAAGATCTACCAAACGAGAATATGCAACTGTCATGACCATTTGTACAAGGAGAAATAACCCCCTTTAGACATTTCCATCAATTTCTGGCAATATAGGCGTTCGATTCATCATTAATTCTATGCGCAGCCTGACCTTGTCTGGCTATTGCTTTAGTGAATGGGGAGGAAAAGAGACAGCCAGCCGTGTGCGATGCGCTTCTTCACTGTAAAGCATTATTACCAAATCTCTCGGAGGTTACCACAAGGACATGAACACCGAGGCTGGAAACTGTACAACAACCCTGCAGAGCAGAGGAAAGCAGGTCCCTTCTCCAACCCTTTGTTAGCCACAAATATCTTCAGAAAGGGGTTGATGGTGGGGCCACTGAGGTCATAGGACCAAGTTGGAAGAGACCCCAAGAAGGGCCCTGATCCAATCCGACCCCATTCGGCCATGCAGGAACTCTCCATCAAAGCATCGCATTAACAGATGGCCATCCAGCCCATGTTTAAAGACCTCCATTGAGGGAATATGTTACACTGTCGAACAGCCCTTACTATCAAGAGGTTCCTCCTAACGTTTTAGTGGAATCTCTTTTCCTGCAGTTTGCATCCATTGCTCCATTGTGTCTTATTCTCTGGAGCAGCAGAAAACAAGCTTGCTCCCTCCTCAATGTGACACCCCTTCAAATACTTAAACAGGGATCTATCAGTTCACCGCTTAACCTTCTTTTCTCCAGACTAAACATACCCAGCATCTCCCTAAGTTGTTCCTCATAGGGCATTTTTTCCAGACCCTTCACCATTTGAACACGCTCCAGTTTCTCTGCATCCTTTTTGAATTGTTTTGCCCAGAACTGGACACAGGATTATTCCAGGTGGGACCTGACCAAAGCAGAAGAGAGCTTCCCACTTCCCTTGATCTGGACACTAGACTTCTATTGATGGAGCCTAGGATCGCATTGGCCTTTTTAGCTGCTGCATCACACCATGGACTCCTGTGTCCAGTTCTGGGCACTCCAGGCAAAAAAGGATGTTGAGAAACTTGAGCCTTGTGTTCAAAGGAGGGTGACCAAAATGGTGAAGGGCCTGGAAACCATAAAGCCTTATGAGGAAAGACTTAGGAAGATGCTGGGGATGTTTAGCCTTGAGAAGAGAAGGGCAAGAGGTGATATGATAGCTCAGTATCTGAAGGGATGTCATATTGAGGAGGGAGCAAGCTTGTTAAGAAGAGGCTGGATGTCCATCTGCTAAAATGGGGATGTTTTGATAGGGAGTTCCTGCATGGCAGCAGAAGGAGCTCGGACTCTGAATCAGGGCCCTTCTTGGAGTTTCTTCCAACTCTACGTATGTAGGATTCTATGTATTCCTGCATGGCAGAAGAAGGGGTTCGGACTGTGTTGGGACAGTTGTTTTTCTCAGTGCTGGCAAACCACGCTGAGGCGGCAAACCTCAGCACATTACTCCAGTTGGGGAATGATTGTCTTATCAGTGGCTAGCAGACCACCCTTGGACAGGAGATCCGGCACGTAGGCAAGGATAGCATTGTTTGCAGCAGGAACTCATGAATTATCTACATGGCCAATCATGGGCCTTGCTTAAACCACAAAGAACCCTCCCTCCATACCAACTGCCATCCCGCGGCTTGGGAGGAGAGAAGAGGCAGGCCCAGCTCCACCAGGGCTTGCCTGAAGAAAGAGAGCCCTCCCTCCAAGCCAGCACCCATCATCCACCGGCCCCACCATCTGTCCTGCTTTTAAAACCTTGCAGGCAGAGAAGAGACTGCAAGAGAGAGGAAAGAACCTCTCTCTGTGTGTGTGTGTGGTTTTTTTAAAATGTTTATTCTTAGTGTTTAATGTTTAGTGATGATTGTATTCTAGTTAAGGAATGAGGGATTGAATTTTAGTTGTATATATTATGTTTTGTTTAGGTATTTTAAGTATTTTATTTATTTGCTTATGCAAATTATTTATGTATTTTATGTAATTTTGTTTAATGACAATTGTGTTTTAGTTAAGGGATGAGGGATCGAATTTTAGTTTGTATACTTTATGTACTGCTTAGGTATTTAATTGCTTGCTTATGTAAATTTATGCATTATGTGTTTTTTTATGTAATTTTGTAAACCGCTTTGATCTTTTTGGAAAAGCGGTATATAAATTATTATTATTATTATTATTATTATTATTATTATTATCTGCCTTGGTCCAGGCCCCAGAGGGAGAGAGGAACCACTGGACCTGATTCCCTTCCCCACCAACATCCCCTTCTCCTTTTGTGTCATGTCTTTTTAGAATGTAAGCCTGAGGGCAGGGAACAATCTAATGAAAATTAATAATTGTAAGCCGCTCTGATAGCCATTAAGGCTGAAGAGCGGGGTATAAATACTTTACATAATAATAATAACAAATGGTCAGAAGTAGAC
Organism: Urosaurus nigricauda; assembly: GCA_034509955.1. Classification (NCBI taxonomy): domain Eukaryota; kingdom Metazoa; phylum Chordata; class Lepidosauria; order Squamata; family Phrynosomatidae; genus Urosaurus; species Urosaurus nigricauda. The sequence goes on from JAOEGL010000002.1 coordinate 1,273,307, forward strand.
CCTAATGATCAATAAAAGGAAGGATCGCCAAAGCAGAGGTGTGCCTTCCCATCAACCCCATTCCTGCCTGTGCGTCTTTCTTCGTCATCACATCTGGCGACCCCGACGTGATTCCCCCTGCACTCATTCGGCCGGACGAGCCCAGGTGCACCACAGCGAACTTCGCTCCCAAAATTCGTGAGTATGGGGGGGGGGGGACTGTCAGCTCCACAGAAGGTTCATGCACAAGAGCTACAGAAAATACTTAAGCACAATGGGCAGCAGGAATTAGCCTGAGAGAGTTAGTAAATGAGATAGGTTGTCAATGTCCCTGGTACCCTGAAGCGGGAACTTTAAACTTACAGGACTGGATAAAACATGGGATACATTTGCATTCACCACCTCAAGCACCCATACAGCATTTATTGCTATGGCAAAAAGGCAAGGAAGCAATTGAGGATATGTTAAGGTAAAAGCTAATAAAGCCATTGATAACCAAATGAAACCAATAATCTCTGTCATTAATGATCAATAGGGAACAGTTCAGCCATAGAGCAAAAGGAAAAACTTGTCCTTTTGAATTCGGCCTGTAGCCCTCACCTTAGGAGGGAGGAGAGTGCTCAATGAAAACAAAGAGGTTTTGAGTTGTTCCTGATAAGACCAAAGCTGGCTGAATGCCCAGAAAATCAGAAGGTTACAAGAACAAAAGGTTTCCGTTAGTAAGCCTAGGCAGACAGATAGAGATATATACAAACAGTGAAATGAAGTGGAAATGTGTGGATATATGATGATGATGAATGTTAAACTACGTATGCTCAATGAATATTTTGTGGGTTAATAAAAACTGTTTACGCCATATTTGGATCATCATTCGATGGAATGATTCTTGACTGAACACTGCAGACTAAAGCTGTTTGAATAAATCTGGATCTGCTTGGAAATCTTCACAAATGCCTCACTTTGCATAATTGGTTGTGAATGGGTTAATTAACCCTTTGTTTTCCGTAACAGATATGGGGACCCATAAACTCAAGGCACCATCCCCATTTCTCTCTTTGCTTCCTGAGGAGGGGTCTGCTCCCCCTCCTTCATATATGCAGCTAACCTTACCGATTGCTCCTTTACAGGAGCCAGTTAGTGCAGTCAATGCAAAAGCAGCATTAGATAGACAACTCCTTCCCTCATATGTGCCTCCTGTAATTCTTCCTCCTGTTTGCAGCGGGAACTCATGAATTATCTACATGGTCAATCATGAGCCTTGCTTAAACCACGTGGTCAGAAGTAGACCCTAATCAGCAACTGTGGAGATCAATAAAAGGGAGCATCGCCAAAGCAGAGTGGTGCCTTCCCATCAACCTCATTCCTGACTGTGTGTCTTTCTTCATTGCCACAGGACTGGATCCAGGACCTTTTGGAGGTCTCTCCCAACTCTACAAATCTGGGAAGATTTTGTCCGGCCGTCAGTACTGTAGGGTTCCCCCTCCATTGTGGGATCCCGAGTCTTCTCGGAGCATCATTGGCGCATGAAATGGAGGCCTTGGCCAGGAGGTGGCCACTGGTCAGCCATTTTGTCTCCCAGCCACTGCCTCCCAAGGCTTCCTGGGGCCAGGGGCAAAGGATGGCCCTGGCCTCGTGGCAGAGGGGGGCACACAAGCCTACTTTTGCTCGCACGGATGCGTTTCGGGGAGAAAGAGACGCCACATCCCTCAACCGGCAGATTGGGGTTCTGCAGTGAGGAGGGGGGCCGCAAATAATGGCTCCCTTGGATCCCGTCCTGCGATTGGAAGAGACCCCAAAAAGGGCCCTGGTCCAGCCCAGCCCCCTTCTTCTGCCATGCAGGAACTCTCCATCAGAGCCATGCAGAAACTCTCCATCAAAGCATCCCCAATTTTGACAGATTTCAGTCTTTTGGGATCCTTAATTCCTCTGGCGACTACTCTGCAGGCAGATAATAAACAATGAATTCTCAACAGGGTTCTGGGTCCTCTTGCCTTTCCTTCACTCCATCAAGCTAAGGATTTGTGTGAGGAATCCTAGCTGAACCCATCATCCACAACAATCATTTCCAGACCCAAAAGTCCCTCTGAATGTTGAGCTGGAATCTCTTTTCCTGCTGTTTTCATCCATTGCTCCACTGCGTCGTCTTCTCTGGAGCAGCAGAAAACAAGCTTGCTCCCTCTTCAATGTGGCACCCCTTCAAATACTTAAACAGGGCTATCATAGCACCCCTTAAACTCCAGCCAATCAGTTACAAATCCATGTAATAGTTGCCTTGTCTAGCCCACATTTTACAAGCTTGTGTATATACAGTTGTCCCCCAGGATACAAAGCCCCCGGGGAACGAAATCCCCGGGACCCGAAATGGCCGGGGCCGGAAAAACGGCCCCGGTCTACGAAAAAATAAGCAACCCAGGCCCTTTAAAACAGCGCGCTCTGGTGCGCTGTGCATCGGAAAATGCGGTCCCCCGGGTTGCGAAACACTTCAAGGTTACGAAAGTAATCCCGGAACGGATTACTTTCGCAACCCGGGGGACCACTGTGTATATATATATAATAATCAATAATCCTATACTAAACTATTACATAATATATTTCCATAAGTCATCCTAATATCTAGCCTTACAGTACAATGCCTTATCAATATCTCATTTTTAACTTCTTAAAGAATATTTATATATATAAAATATAGATCAAGGGGGAAAAAACCAAAAGTAAAAAGAGTCATTGTCCCATTAAAAAGATCTCCTTGGATATACAGAATCAATTCAGAACATTTTCACCAATATTGCACTATTAAACCCATTTCCATCTTGTTGCACTATAAGTTAAGGTTGGTGACCATTCTTCCTCTATTCACTCTATATCTTTATTATTGAGGGAAGCAGTAAGTTTATCCATTTCTATCATTTCTGATATTTTTATCTATTGTTAGTATATCTTTAAATTTCCAATTCTGGGCTATAGTGAATCTCGCTGAGGGGATAAAATTTGAGTTGGGATTTTGTTTTGACATATTTAGAAGGTAAATTTCTGGTCTAAGTTCAGATTTAATCTGGAAGATCTTTCCAATTATAGAATGTATTTGCTTCCAAAATCTAGTCAATTTCGGACAATCCCACCAAACCATGTTCCAATGGCTGAATGGTATTTTCAGTTTCAATATATATATATATATGAAGAACAGTTTATTTTTATGATTTGTTATAAAAAATAAAATGAAAATAACAAATAGAAAAAACCCTGAGAATTTTACTATGCTCAGAAGCTGAAAATTATAGTAGCGCTGAAATGTACTGAGAGCAAAGGTTGTTATTCCAGGTCAAATCCTCTGTTTTGGAACGTAAACCATTCTGGAATAATGGGTCCGGACTTTATTTATTTTCCAAAACAAAAGGAAATAAATACAGGACAGTCGGAGGCAGTAAAAGGAAAATATATAGATAGTAGTTTTACCCATGAGGGATATAGAGACATAAGGTTTGAAGATCCAATGAATGCAGTGTTTAATTAAAATGTAACAAACAAACAAACAAACAAAGAGCTTCATTTATATACCGCTTCATAGATGAAAATGTGAATTGTATTTTTCTTTGTTCAAAGTTCTATAAGAAAATAGGTTTGCTTTAGAATCCCAGTAATTCGGACGAATTTTTTCCTACAAGGAACAATACTGCAGCAGAAAATAAACATATTAATTTTCCAATCGGCTCCCTGCTCTTTATAAAATAAAATTATAGTTTTAAATTAATCTGCAACACTGGGAAGGAAAACCTTAAAAATGGAAGCAAATTCCAGCTGTGTTTGGTGTTAAGGTCTTTGGTGTGCCTTAAATATAAACTGATAAGTAAAAGTGGGAAAATGAGGAGGATTTGAACCATGTCAGCTCACCAAATGCCCCTCTTGCAGCCATTGCCATCTATGCCAACTGATGCCACGCATCATCTAAGCCCAGATTCCCCAATTCTCTATGGGTTACAGGGCTACTATTTGCTCCTTTCCATGCAAACACGAGGAGCATTTGTCTGTTGGATTAAAAAGAAGAATTTCCTACCAGTTTAAGTTAATCTGGCTCTTCCTCTAGGAAATTACAAGTTAACTACCCAAAGAATCATAGAATCCTAGAGTTGGAAGAGACCACAAGGGCCATCCAGTCCAACCCCCCTTCTGCCATGCAGGAACTCTCCATCAAAGCATCCCTGACAGATGGCCATCCAGCCTCTACTTAAGGAAGGAGACTCCACTACAATCTCCGAGGAAGGAGTGTTTTCCACTGTTGAACAGCCCTTAAAGCTGTCAGGAAGTTCCTCCTAATGTTGAGGTGGAATCTCTTTTCCTGCAGCTTGAATCTATTGTTCCGCGTTCTAGTCTCTGGTGCAGCAGAAAAAAAGCTTGCTCCCTCCTCAATATGACATCCCTTCAAATATTTGAACAGAGTTCTCATATCACCTCTTAACTTTGTCTTCTCCAGACTAAACATCCCCAGCTCCCTAAGGCGTTCCTCATTGGGCATGGCTTCTAGACCCTTCACCATCTTAGTTGCCCTCCTTTGGACACATGGCTCCAGTTTCTCCACATCCTTTTGGAATTGTGGTGCCCAGAACTGGACGCAGTATTATTCCAGGTGGGGCCTGACCAAAGCAGAATAGAGTGGCACTATTACTTCCCTTGATCTAGACGCTATACTTCTATTGATGCAGACTAAAATAGCATTGGCGGAGGCGGTGGCATCGGCAGGAGGAGGGAGCGCAGACGCCCAGGGACAGCCAGGACGGCCCACCCACCAACTGCTCCTCCCAGGGAGCTCCAGCAGCAGCGAGAAGGAGCATTGACATTTTAAAGTTTGTGGTTTATTCATGGGCTTTGTTGCTATCTCCTTTATTGTCAGCTGGTAATCTGCTTTCTGGGGTTTAGCGCAAGCAAGTGGCAATAGGGAGCGTTAGCTCCCTGGAACCATTCCTTCATTGGTGAACCTCTTTAACTTCCGAGAATCTGAAGGGATTAGAAGAAGAATGGGGGGGGGGAGCTAAAAGCACTGTCGAAGGTGCTTAATTGTTGGGGCTCATGGGGGATTTCTAATCGTTCTCTGATTCATTACCTGCTTGAGAGCAGTGGGGATACAAGAACGTGAGTGAAATCAAACAGTAGCCATCACTTGTGAAGGTAACTTCGGTGGTCTCGCTTTGCAAATAACCTCTTTCGCATCTAAAAGAAGATTGATTATAGACTCTAAACTTCTATAGAAATCAGAATATACTTTTTTCCGTTCTGCTTCAGGTCTAACCGTTGTAAATTTCAAAGAAACTCAAGGAAAAATACAATGTGTATGTAAGATTGAACTAGCACTGATTTTCTACATGGACCTTATTGTTCTCAGGTAGTTTACAATTGTAAGGTTTCTCCTCAATTCCATTTTTATTTTGATCACAATATATAAGGCAAGGAACAAGTCTGGAACCTACCGTTAACAAAATTGTGAATAGAAATCCTTAAGTTGTTTAAATTTATAATTTGGATAAAAGAGTTAAAGAAGATTTAGGATAAGTAGTTTCATACACAAACAGAATGGCCTCTGGGGTTAGATCCAAAAACCAAACACAGGGACAATACTCTGGTATGAGAAGAGATTCTGTTGAATATACTAGTAAACAAGACGTCAGTACTATTATACTAGAGGAATTACGGGACTTTAAAAAGGCATTTAAAAAGGAGATTAAGGAAGAACTGAAAGACTCTAGAGAAGAAATAAGATCAGATATGCATAAAGAAATAGAAAGCCTAGCGAGCAAAATCGATAGAATCACAGGGGATTTCTTAAAGATTTAAGAACAGAAGTCAATCAATTGGCCACACAAACAAAGGATTTAGACAAAAAGACAACCAATATAATGAATGAGCAACAAAATGGAAATATGAATATGTTAACTCATGAAATCAGATACAGGAAAAGATGCATAAAATTAAGAGGCCTCCCAGAGGTGGAGAATGAACAATTGTTGAAAAGGATAATCCCAGAATTGGCAGTCCATATAGATACCTCTGAGGAAATTTTAGATATGCAAACTGAAAAAATGTTCCGAATTAACTCTAGAATAGCAAAAGAGAAGAACCTAGATAGAGACATAGCGATCTGTTTTACTAATGCAAGAGTAAGAAACAAAATTTGTCGACATAATCTAGAGGAGAAACTCATAATAGAAGGTAAAGAGATTGAAGTATACAAAGATATACTTTTACAGATACTGAGAAAGAGATAGGAATATAAATTTCTTACACAAGCACTCTTCAAAAGCAACATGAAATTCAAGTGGGACAAAAGCGAAGGAGTTTTGTTTACATACAAACAGAAAAGATACAAAATAGATTCCGTGGACAAAGCAAAAGATTTTTATAGGAGAGTTCTAGATAAAAGGAAAAAAATGGAAGAGGAACAAATAAAAGGAAAGAAAGTACAAGTAGAAGAACAAGTAACTAAAGATAAGAAACGAGATAAAGAGGATGCAGAAAGTTTAAACACAGAGACAATAATCAAATGAAATTTAAGGTTTGTTCTTTTAATGTCCGGGGTTTGAATAAAGCATACAAGAGAAAACTTTTATTTCATTTTTTGGGGAAAAATTATTGTGATGTTGTGTGTTTACAGGAAACTAAAATAAAAGTGAAATAAAATACTTGAGAAATAATAGTTTAGGACATCTTTTCTGTTCCTTTGATAAAAAGAAAAGGCGTAGGGGTGTAGCAATATATGTCAATAAAAATATGAAGTAAAAGTTGTTTAAAGACGGTAATGGTAGATATATAGCAATTCAAGTTAAAATACAGAATTGAAAATTAGATATTGTTGGCGTGTATGCTCCATTGGAGAAAAAGGATGAATATTTCAGAAAACTCAGACAAGAGTTAAATAAAGCTGATGGTGACTATATGATCATTGCAGGAGACTTCAATGGGGTTTTTAAACCAAGGAGAGATAGGAGATTAAAAAAAAAAGATTAAGAGTAATCAGGGTAAGCTCCCAACTAGCTGTTCAGATATGTTGAAAGAGTATCTCTTAATGGATGTATGGCCACATTTGTATGATAAAAAAAGATGGATTTACATATTTTTCAGACTCAGACAACTCACTCTCGAGAATAGATATGTTTCTTGTATCGAAAAATCTATTAACTTTAATTCAAAAAATGGAAATTGCTCCAAGAGAGCTGTCAGACCAAATATGATAAAACTTATTTTAGAATTAGATGGAAATAAATCCTATGGCGGTTGGAGATTGAATGAAGAATTACTAGATGAAGAATCATTTGTAGATGAGTTAAGAAAAGAAATAAATTACTTTCATGTATTACAAAGATTACAAAGATTTCCAATTACCAGAAGGATAGAATGGATAAACCAATTACAGAAGAATGGATAACCCCGGACCTGATGGCTACACAGCAAAATTTTATAAAATCTTCAAAAAAGAACTTATGAAAATTTTGTGTAGCAAATTTTGTGTAGCACATTTAACAAAGTAAAATGGGAAGGTAAACGAATGACGTGGAACAACGCTGATGTTGTACTAATCCCTAAGGCAGGAAAAGAAAAGACAGATATAAAAAATTATAGGCCTGTTGCGCTACTAAATCATGATTACAAGATATTTACCTCGATAATTGCAAAAAGATTAAAAGTAATACGAGCAGAAATTATTCATAAGGATCAGAGTGGCTTTTTGCCAGAAAGGCAAATAAGAAATAATATAAGAACCTTACTAAATATAATAGAGTACTATAATGTAAACAACGAAAGAAAATGTGCGCTAATTTTTTTAGACGCTGAAAAGGTGTTTGATAACATAAGTTGGCAGTTTATGATCGAAGTACTTAATAGAATGGGCTATGGAAACAACTTTTTAGCAAATGTTGAACAAATTTATACTCAACAGAAAGTACAAATTATAGTGAATGGTGAAAAGACGGGCAGCATTGAGGTAGACAAAGGCACCAGACAGGGCTGTCCCTTGTCTCCGCTTCTGTTTATTACCGTCCTGGAAGTCCTGAACAATTCAATAAGAGATAATAAAAAAATAAATAAAAGGGACCAAGATCAAAGGCTCTGAATTAAAATTAAAAGCTTACTCTGATGACTTAGTCATTTTTTTGGAGGATCCTTCAAGAAATATAGAATATCTCTTTGCAGAATTAAATGAATTCAGTAAGGTGGCAGGTTTTAAAATAAATAAAAGCAAGACTCAAATTATGACCAAAAATATGAATGAAAGAGAAAAACAGAATTATCATCTAGGACTGGTATAAAGATAGAAAGGAAGGTTAAGTATCTAGGAATCTGGCTTACGGATAGAAATATGAGTCCGTTTGAAAATAATTATAAGATTGTTTGGAAAAATATTGAAAAAGATTTGAGGTTGTGGAACAATTATAAATTACTTATAAATTACTTATAATCTTTCTTTGATGGGCAGAATCGCAGTAATTAAGATGAGTGTACTGTCAAGACTAATGTTTCTTTTCATAAATCTTCCAATAATACCAAATGAAAAGATATTCAAAGATTGGGAAAAAAAAGGTTTTCCAAATCCATTTGGAGGGGCAAAAAAGCAAGAAAACAATGGAAAACTTTGAAGAAAGACAAATCTTTAGGAGGATGTGCATTGCCTGACTTGAAAACCTATTATAGAGCTTGTATTGTATTATGGCTACAGGGGTGAATAAAATTGTCAGATAAACACTTGTTAGATATATAATCATCTAATTTAAGGTTTGGTTGGCACGCATACCTCTGGTATACTAAAGAAATAGTAAACAGAGACTTTAATCATCATTCTGTGGAAAGACGCCATTAAAAACTTGGAATATCTATAAAGATAAATTTTACCGCGGATGTCAGTACATAAGGCCTTCCTAGGCAGATGGGAGGATGGGGGAAACTGGATCAGATATAAAGATGTATTAAGGATAAACCCGGAAGGAGAACGTGAAATGCGATCAATGGAAGGACTTACAGAAAGAGAAATCAAAATTAATTGGTTTGGACATTTACAAAGATTACAAAAATTTAATGAAGATAATAAGAATATGGGCATTGAACGGACTTGACGAACTATTCTGGGAAAAAGACAGAGGAAAAATTTCTAAAATTTATAAACTTTTATTAAGTAGAGAAACAGGACAGGAGACGGTCTCCCCATATATGATAAAATGGGCACAGGAATTAGGATGTAATATAGAGTTCGAAAATTGGGGAAACGCCTGGAATAAATCCAACAGGTTTACAGCTTCACAAGACCTCAAGGAAAACTATATGAAAGTATCTAACAGGTGGTACTATACACCACTCAGAATTTCAAAAAATTATAGAATAAAAAAGTGTTAGTGTTAGAAGTGTCAAAGAGATAAGGGTTCTTATCTCCATATGTGGTGGGCATGCCCGAAAGTCAACAAGTTTTGGTGTAAAATACATGAAAAGATTCAAGAAATTTTTAAAATCAAATTTTCTTTTGTCCCGGAATTATATTTATTGAATATGACGTCTTTTTTGGGAAATGTAATAGAAAACAAATACTGGAGGGTCATTTATAATCGCTGATTATAAAGCAAATATTTCAGCCACAATTGAGCACATGGAAAACATGATTGCAGATAATCCAATTGGTTCCACTATTCCACAATCCCTGTGGGAACGGTTATGGTCCTGGCTCCCAGATCTGGGATGGGTGCGACAAACGGTGCCCTTCGTTATATTAGTTATCATTGCCTTAATTTGCTGTTGCTGCTGCCAGATCTGAAGTTACGTATGCATACAAATTATTAAAAAATAAAGAATAAAATAAAAAAGGAGGACATGTGGAGATGGTTGCTTTCTCAGTGGCTGGCAAACCACGCTGAAGAGTGCAAACGTCAGCACAACGATCCTTAATGCTGAGACAGGCGATCCGGCACCTAGGCAAGATTACATTGTTTGCAGCAGGAATTCAGGAGCTATCCACAGGGTTCATCATGAGCCTGGTTTAACCACACTGTTGCAAGTAAACTTTAATCAATAACTGTGGATGCCAATAAAAGGGAACGTCCCCCAAAGCTGGGAGATGGGTGCCTTCCCATCAGTCTCATTCCTCCCTGAGCGTCTTTCTTCATCGCCATAACCTTCCTCCTTTCCCTTCCTCCTCCTCCTCTTTCCTCCTGCATCATTGGTCTTCCACTCCTCTTCCTTTTCCTTCCTCCTCCTCTTCTCTGCTCTTCCTCCTCCTTTCCTTTCCTCCTCCTCCTCTTTCCTCACCTTCTCTGCTTACCTCCTCTTCCTCTTCCCCTCCATCAAGCTGCTTCCACTCATCCTCCTTTTCCTTCCTTTTCCTCTTCTCTGCTCTTCCTCCTTTCCCTTCCTCCCCCTCTTCTTCCCCACATCCTCCACTTTCTCCTCCTCTTCTTCCTCCTCTTCACTGCTCTTCCTCATTCTCCTCCTCTTCCTCCTCTGCCAATGCCAGCCCTCCGTGCGGGCTTGCCATCTGCATATGTTCAAATCCGTGTATGGTGCGTCCGCAGATATAGTGAATCTTTGGGGAATAATTGCCCATAGGAAATTTGCCCATAGAGAATCATAGAATCACAGAGTTGGAAGAGACCCCAAGGGCCCTGATCCAGTCCAACCCCATTCTGCCATGCAGGAACTCCCAATCAAAGCATCCCCATTGACAGATGGCCATCCAGCCTCTGCTTAAAGACTTCCAAGGAAGGAATCATTGGGGAACAGTAGCCCATAGGGAATCATTAGGGAATAGTTGCCCATAGGGAAACCAGTCTTGCCCATAGAGAATCATTGGGGAATACTTGCTCAGAGAGTAACTATCCTTCCTGGAGGCTGGATGGCCATCTGTCAAAATGGGGATGCTTTGACTGGGAGTTCCTGCATGGCAGAATGGGGTTGGACTGGATCAGGGCCCTTTTGGGGGCCTCTTCCAACTCTATGATTCTGGTAAATGAAAAGAACACATTGGTAAGGTGAAAACAAGATGTATTTTATCGGTACAGAGGATCCAGATAGGATCAAAGAAAGTAGAGGAAACTATACTGTGGGCCTAGAGGGGTCTGTGGGCCAGGTAGTCTCTCTGGCAGTATAAACCCATCTCTCCATATTTGGGGCTTTGGTAGTTGCTGATTTGATTATTCATGGATTTCATTAATATGTCCTCTCTAGGAATATCTAGGTCCTCCAGTGCAACTCTGTGGTCAACTTTAACCAAAGATCACACTGAAGGACCTAGAGATTCCTAGAGAGGACACGCTACTAGGCTTTTGTAGCTTCTCCAGCGCAGTTCTATGGTCAGTGTCTGTCGGCCGTTGACCACAGAGTTGCCCTGGAGGACCTAGAGATTCCTAGAGAGGAAATCCATGGCCAACTACCAAACGTAACTGCCAAGACCAACTGCCAACAGAATGTTTAAATTCCTCCGGCCAGCGCCTGATTGACTGATGTCCCTGGCTGGTTTTTGGCCGGCCTGTTGCTAATAAATCCCACATTTTACATTTCCCTTGGGACTCTTTATCACAACACTGGACACTTCTCACCAGGACAAAGGGGAGCCATTGGTGAAACTGAGAAATTGGGGGGCTGATGGCACATGACACCAAATGGCATCGACCCCCTCCCCCAAAAAACCTATGGTGCAATGGGCACACACACACACACACACACAAACAATAGCTGGGGTAGGCCTTGATGTTCCTTTCTGATTTTATCTTCCAGTCCACTGGTTTGTGTTAAAGAGTCTGCCGACCCATCCAGCTCCCTCCAATTTGAGGATCTTTCTTTCTTTTCCAGAACCATGATTCCATATGAATGTAATTATTCCACCTGCGTAAAAGTGGACCAGGGGAACCTGGTGCAAGATTACTGTTCAAATGTCCTTTGATTCATCTGCAAAAGGCCAGCCAGCTCCACACGGATGGACCCGGACCCTAAGGGCATGAAGCCCCCAACCCACTCCCAGAGGTCATCTGGTATGGACAATTTAATGGACCCTGGTCAACGCAATTGACACTTGGCCAATTCAACTAATCCCCGAAACAGGAGAGTCCATTCCTTTTTATCGACAGAAACAAATGGGTCAGAAAAATGCAGAATGGCTGGTTAGTTATCTGTGCCTCGAAGCTGAAAGAGATGGATGCACAGGTTGTCATCTCATCTCTTCTCCCAGTAGAAGGGCATGGTCCAGGAAGGGAGAAGAAAATAGCAGAGGTGAATAACTGGCTCTGTAGATGGTGCCGCCAAGAACAGTTTGGATTCTTGGATCATGGGCTGCGGTTCCATGAGGAGGGACTTCTGGCAAGGGATGGGCTGCATCTCACGCCAGTTGGCAAAAACATTTTTGCCAAAAGTCTCAAAAATCTGATCAGGAGGGCTTTAAACTGAGTTATATGGGGGAGGGAGACATTATTCTGGAAGGCAAAAGGGCTAGAGAAAATAGTCCAACTGAAATAGAGGGAACAAGGCAAACAGTGCAAGCACCCAACAGTAGGAGGCAAACAAAATGTGCACAGACATCAAGCAAAGGGGACACATGTTCTTAGATGTCTCTACACTAATGCACAGAACATGGGAAATAAGCAAGATGAACTTGAAATCCGAGCACAACAAGGGAAATATGATATAATAGGCATCACTGAAACCTAGTGGGATGAGTCTCATGATTGGAATGTAGAATTATTATTATTATTATTATTATTATTATTATTATTAAACTTTATTTCTAAAGCACTGTAATTATACTCAGCGCTGTACAAAATTGGTAAAACTTAAGAAATATATAATAGCAGATAAAATTACAAAGGGGGAAAGACAAGTTAAAACATCAGACATAAAAGCAAATTCACATCAAGCAATATCAGAAAGCCAGATGGTAATCACAAGTTCCCTGAGAACGCTTCCCTGAACAATAAGGCTTTCAGCTCCACCTTAAAACTGGTTAGGGAAGTGATGAGACAAGCATGCAGAGGGAGAAGGCTCCAGGAATGAGGGGCAGCAAGAGAAAAGGGACGGATCCGGGAGGGGCAGAGGACAACCTGGGTTGGGAGAGGAGACCTCGGTCACCAGAGCAGAGGGTACGGGTAGGAACAAAGGGGGAGAGAAGATCAGCTAGAAAAGGAGGGGCCAGCCCATGCAGGGCTTTGAAGGTGAGTAACAACAGTTTGTACCTGATGCGGAAAGGAAGAGGGAGCCAGTGAAGGGAACACAACAGAGGGGAGACATGATCATAGGGGCGAGCAAGTGAAATAATGCATGCAGCTGAATGCTGAACAGAAATTAATGGGTGGAGGTGAGAGAGAGGAAGCCCAGCCAGGAGGAGGTTACAGTAGTCTAGTCGTGAGACCACTAGGGCGTGGACCAGTGTTTTTGTAGTACAAAATGAGAGATATGGACAGATTTTGGCAATATTGTAAAGAAAAAATCTACAGACCTTGGCCGTAGTCTGGATCTGGGGAATAAATGACAAAGAGGAGTAAAAAATGAAACCAAAACCGTGGGCTTCCTGGACCGGCTGAATAGAGATGTTATTGACAGAAATAGAAAAGGAGTAGTGAAGGGTGGGCTTAGGCGGGAAAACCGGAAGCTCGGTCTTAGACATATTGAGCTTCAGACGCTGATGGTGCATCCAGTGGGAGACAGCTGTTAAACAGGATGACATTTGCTGTTCTAATTCCGGCAAAAGATTAGGAGTAGAAAGATACAGCTGGGTGTCATCAGCGTACAGATGGTAGGAGAAACCAAAGGAACTGATTAGTCTGCCAAGGGAGAGTGTGTATAAAGAAAACAATAGGGGACCCAAAACAGAGCCCTGAGGAACTCCAACAGATAAGGGGACAGAGACCATGGTCCGACTACCCGAGACCACTGAGAAAGATCTATCTGACAAGTAGGATGTGAACCAGTCGAGAACAAGGCCCGAGAAAGCAAGGTCAGAGAGTAAGTCTGTCAGGAGACAGTGGTCCACGGTGTCGAAGGCCGCAGACAAATCGAGAAGAACAAGGATAGAATAAAGGCCATTCGCCTTGACCCACAAGAGATCATTCGAGATCTTAGTGAGGGCTGTCTCGGTGGAGTGCCGTGGGCGAAAACCAGACTGGAAAGGATCCAGACGAGTTGGTTTCGAGAAACTCAAGACAGCGTGAATAGACAACTCGTTCCAACACCTTAGAAAGGAAAGGAAGAAGAGAGATTGGACGATAGCTAGCCAGGGAAGAAGGGTCGAGAGAGGGTTTTTTCAGAATAGGGGAGACTAAGGCATGATTGAAGACCGAAGCGAAGAAACCCGAAGAGAGGGAGAGATTAAAGAGATGGAGGAGGGAGGGTAACAAATAGGGGGCTATAGAGATTAGAAGAGGAGAAGGAATTGGGTCAAGAGAACAGGTGGTAGGTTTGGATGAGTTCAGTAGCGAAGAGAGTTCTTCCAGGGAAACTGGAGGAAAGACAGAGAATTTGTTAATAGAAGGAGTGAGAAGATTGACGGTAGGAGCCAAATCGGGAGGAGTTAGCTCAGAATGAATAGAGGTGATTTTTGTAATGAAAAAATTGGCAAAGTCGGAGGGTGAAAATAATGGAGAGACGGAGGGAAGAGAGGGTTTTAATAGTGTGTTGAAACAGGAGAACAGGCGCTGTGGGCGTCTCTCGTTGGCGGAGATCAATGATTTAAAATAGTTTTCTTTTGCCATCGACAGAGCGCATGAAAAGGATAAAAGAATGAATTTATAATGGATAAAGTCGGCCCACTCCCTGGATCTTCTCCAGAGATGTTCGGCTGCTCGGGAGCAGGACTGGAGAAATCTAACAGTAGGAGTGATCCAGGGCTGAGGCCTAGTCGTCGAGGAAGAGGAGGACACGCGCGTAGAAACAGGGGTAAGGCTGTCGAGAGTTGAGGAAAGGGTCGAGTTCAATAAGGACATAGCTGAGTCAGCGGAGTCCCCAAGATTAAGAGTAGCAAGGGATGAATCCAGGGTATGAGTGAGATGGTTGAGGTTAAGAGAATGAAGATTGCGGAACTGACGGAAGACGGTGTGACGGGGAGGAGGGATATAGGTAAGGGTAAAGGAAAGTAAGTGATGGTCAGATAGAGGGATTCGTATCCCGGGGGACCACTGTATATCATATTTGCTTTGCTGTGCTAGGAGTTCAAGTTCATCCTGTTCATTTCCCATACTCTGTGCATTAGTGTAGAGACATCTAAGAACGTGTGTTCCCTTTACTTCCTGCCTGTGAACATTTTTTTGCTTCCCACTGTTGGGTCCTTGCATTGTTTGCCTTGTTCCCTCTATGTCATTTTGACTATTTCCTCCAGCCCTTTTGCCTTCCAGAATAATGTCTCCCTCCCCCATATAACTCAGTTTAAAGCCCTCCTGATCAGATTCTTCAGACTGTTGGCAAAAATGTTTTTGCCAACTTGCGTGAGATGCAGCCCATCCCTTGCCAGAAGTCCCTCCTCATGGAACCGCAGCCCATGATCTAAGAATCCAAACTGTTCTTGGCGGCACCATCTACAGAGCCAGTTATTCACCTCTGCTATTTTCTTCTCCCTTCCTGGACCATGCCCTTCTACTGGGAGAAGAGATGAGAGGAAAATCGGAAGCCAAGTAATCAGACACGACACACTTGGAGGGGAGAACTAGATCGAGGCAGTGACCAAGGGAATGGGTCGGACAGTTGGAATGTGGTTGGAGACCGAAGGAATCTAAAAGAGAGGTGAAACAAGAGGTTGAGGTATTCTTGGGATCGTTGAGGTGGATGTTAAAGTCACCTAAGATCAGGGAGGGGACTGTATCTGAGAGAAAGAATGTCAACCAAGACTCAAAATCTGTAAAGAACTGAGAAGCTAAACCAGGAGGATGGTAGATGATGGCAATCTGGAGTTGCAGAGGAAAAAAGAGTCTAATAGAGTGTAGTTCAAATGAGGAGAAAGAATAGCTGGAGGGAGGAGAAAGAACCTGAAACTGGCAAGACTTAAATAGCAAGATGCCGACCCCTCCTCCGCGACCCTCAGGGCGGCCAGTATGGGTAAAGGAAAGACCGTCAAAAGAAAGGGCAGCAGAGGTAACAGTATCATGGGCTGGAAGCCAGGTTTCAGTGAGGGCGAGAAGATTAAAAGGAAGTGACAGAAAAAGATCATGGATCGCTGTAGCTTTTGGGGCAGCGGAGCGGCAGTTCCAGAGAGCGCAAGAGAATGGGAGTTGGGAGATAGGGAGGGGGCGAATAGGGATGAGATAGGGAGAAGGAGAGGTCCGGGGAGCCATGGGGAGGGAGGTTTGGGTGACAGACAGATGGCAGGAGGAAATGTGGAAAGGAGAAAAGCAGAAAAATAAAGATACAGTCCGACAGTGCTTGATGGAATGGACTGGCAATCCCAAGACATAAGGGAGTTGAGAGAGAACAAAGGGTAACATGGGGGCCTCCAGACGTCCCAGGTTCAAAGGTGGCAGAGGGAGGGAAGGCTGAGGGGACGCTGTCTGTTGTCCCGAGTATTGCTCCAGCTCCGCCCTTCTCCCTGCCAGGTTGAAGGTGTTGCTGCTGCTTCCAAAGAGTCCCAAAGCAGTGGGAAGAGGGAGGGAAGGTCGGCGTCCAGGAAAGGTTCCTCTCAGGTGGCAAGCTGACTGTTGTTTAAATAGAGGGAAATAGAGGGATATAATCTTTTTAAGAGAAACAGGCCTGACAGGAAAGGAGGAGGAATAGCGTTATATGTCAGGGATATTTACACCAGTGAAGAGATCCAAGACATCAATACTGGAAACCAAGTGGAGAGTGTCTGGATAAAAATTAAAGGAGAGGGAAACAACAGGGATGTTACTGTGGGAGTCTACTACAGACCTCCAAGTCAGACGGAGGAATTGGATGATGCCTTTCCTTTTTTAAAAAATAATCTTTATTTATATATCATTAAAAACATACATACATCCATGTAAATCAGATATATATTTAAAAAACATATTCCATTATCTTTTTCACAACACTTCCTTACTTTAAGAAAAACACATTATCTCACATTTTTATAAGCTTTTCTTCCTATTGAAGGGAAAAATAAGAAAAATTATAACATTTATTCTCTGATTTTTAAAAAACTATTCTAGCATTTTCTCTCTAACTATTAAATATTCCCCCATTTTTGTAAAAACGAAATGCACAGATATAGGATGGGGGACAACTGGCTGAATGAAACTATGTGTGAAAGGGATCTAGGAGTTCAAGTAGACCATAAGTTGAACATGAGTCAACAGAGCGATGCGGCAGCAAAAAAGGCCAACGCCATTCTAATAATAATAATAATAATAATAATAATAGTTTATTTATAGCCCGCTCCTCTGTACATACACTCGGAGCGGGGTACATGTAAAAAAAACATACATTAAAACAGTCCCATGACCCATTTCCAAACCTCCCACCCCTTAAAAATAGATTAAACCAGCAGTAATTAAAACAGTAATTATTAAAAAACATATAACGACATCCTAACCCTTCCTTATGCGGCCACGTCATAAGTGGGGATCAGGAACATGGGAGTAGGCAGGAAATCAAAGTCTGGAACCGAAGCCGGGGATAAGGGATTTCATTCTAGGCTGCATCAATAGAAGTATAGCATCTAGATCAAGGGAAGTAATAGTGCCACTCTATTCTGCTTTGGTCAGGCCCCACCTGGAATACTGTGTTCAGTTCTGGGGACCACAATTCAAAAAGGATGTGGAGAAACTGGAGCGGGTCCAAAGGAGGGCAACTAAGATGGTGAAGGGACTGGAAACCCTGATGCCCTATGAGGACCGCCTTAGGGAACTGGGGATGCTTAGCCTGGAGAAAAGAAGGTTAAGAGGTGATATGATAGCCCTGTTCAAATATTTGAAAGGCTGTCATATTGAGGAGGGAGCAAGCTTGTTTTCTGCTGCTCCAGAGACTAGAACACGGAACAATGGATGCAAGCTGCAGGAAGAGATTCCACCTCAACATTAGGAGTACCTTCCTCACAGTAAGGGCTGTTCGACAGTGGAACACACTCCCTTGGAGATTTTGGTGGAGTCTCCATCCTTGGAGGTCTTTAAGCAGAGGCTGGATGGCCATCTGTCGGGGATGCTTTGACTGGGAGTTCCTGCATGGCAGAATGGGGTTGGACTGGATGGCCCTTGTGGTCTCTTCCAACTCTATGATTCTATGATTCTAAGTCCTCCTTTGGCATATGGGGGTACTTGCATATAGATCCAATAATTAGTGTTATTTAGTCTTATTGCATCTTACTGCGACGGTAATGGATTGGATGAGGGAAAACAAAGTGAAACTCAATCCAGACAAAACGTAGGTACTCACTGTTACAGGCCCAAAACCAGGTTTGGGAATACAATCCCCAGTCCTCAATGGAGTCACACTCTCCTCAAAGGACTCTGCAGTCTGGGGGTGCTCCTTGACCCATTAATTCACATGACTAGTCAGGTGAATGTGATGGTCAGGAGTGCCTGTTACCAGCTTCGGCTGATCCACCAGCTGCACCCTTTCTTGGATCTGGAAACTGATACATGCTCTGGTGGTAATCTCACGTTTGGACTACTTTAATGCGCTCTACATTGGGGCTACCCTTGTACCTAACCCGGAAACTACAACTGGTTCAGAATATGGCAGCCAGACTTATTACAGGTACCTCTAAGAGAGAACATACGGCACTTGTGCTTAAATCTCTCCACTGGCTGCCGATTAGTTTCCGGGCCCAGTACAAGGTGTTGGTTTTAATCTTTAAAGCCCTACATGGCTTGAGTCCATCTTATCTCGGGACAGCCTCTCCCCATACGAACCCCCTCCGCACGCTTCGGTCCTCTGGGAGGAATCTGCTACATCCCATGAAGACCAGGCTGGCGCAGACCTCCCAGAGGGCCTTTTCAGCTATCACCCCCAAGCTGTGGAATGGCCTGCTGGATGAGATGCGTCTTATTCCATCCATTGTTGGCCTCAAGAAAGTCCTAAATACACACCTCTTCCGGCAGGCCTTCCCAGAAAACGTTTAACATCTACCGGCTCCAAATCTTGGTCAGTTTCTAGTCTTATCCTTTTATACACCATTTTGTTCTGGAGAAAAAGCCTTTGTAGTCAATGCCATGATCTTTCAAAAATTCATGAAATTCAGCATTGACAAATTCAGTGACGTTATCTTTGGTTTGTAGCCACATTTGTTAGAGACTCTACTAAAGTATTCTTTGAATTCCTGAATCACTTGACTCTTGTCACTGAGAAGATAAGTCTGTGTATCTGCTGGAATCATCAATAATAGTCATAAAATCAAGAGTTTCCTCCTCCTGACTTTTCATTCATCGGACGAGAAAAATCAGCCTAAAGAAGACCCAATGCATTGTTGGGATGTCTCTCGGTAAATTGAGGATCTGAGGCTCTGGTGGCCTTTGCTTTCACACATTCTACGCATCTTTCATTGTTCTGAACATGCTTTGAATTTAGAATCTCTTTCAAGCTCTTGATTTGCCAGCCTCTTAATATTTTCAACTATTCAATGAGCTAATCTTTGATGCCATAAAGTTGAACAGTCTCTGCGATTACATCTGGTCACACCGTTCACAGGTGAATGTAAAATCTGCACCTGGAATCTCCTCATTTCTCTCCCCATTCCTGCCTGCTTGGCCTGATATGCAGCCTGATGAGCCATTTTGTAAAACTCTCAAGATGGCTCCCACTATCGAAAACATTCCCTTTGGTCCCAACAGAGGCTTTTAAAAGTTTGTTCAGGAAATAGAAGAAATGGTCGACAGACCTTCAGAGCTGACATCTAGGGCCCTGCTGGCTGAAAATGAGTTCTCCCCTGTGTGGGTCCTGTGATGTCTGTTTAGATGCCCACTCTGACTGAAGCTCTTTCCACACTCCAAGCATTTAAAGGGCTTCTCCCTCATGTGGGCCCTGTGATGTCTCTTTAGATTTCCACTCTCAATAAAGCTCTTTCCACATACCATGCATTTATATGGCTTCTCTCCAGTGTGCATCATTTGATGTCTCTTTAGACTTTCACTGAAACTGAACCTCTTTCCACATTTCATGCATTTGAATGGCTTCTCTCCTGTGTGGGCCCTTTGATGTTTCTTTAGATTTCCACTCTGACTGAAGCTCTGTCCACATTCCTTACATTTATAGGTCTTCTCTCCTGTGTGGATCCTGCGATGTGAGTTTAGACTTTGACTGTGAGTGAAGCCCTTTCCACATTCCATGCATTTGAATGGCTTTTCTCCTGTGTGGGTCCTTTGATGTTTGTTTAGATTTCCACTCTGACTGAATCTCTGCCCACATTCCATGCGTTTATAGGGCTTCTCCTCCATATGCATCCTGTGATGTCTGTTTAGACTTCCACTCAGACTGAAGTTCTTTCCACATTCCATGCACTGAAACGGCTTCTCTCCTGTGTGGGTCCTGTGATGATTGTTTAGGGTTTCACTCCGACTGAAGCTCTGTCCACATTCCATGCATTTGAATGGCTTCTCTCCTGTGTGGATCCTGTGATGTTTGTTTAGACTTCCATTCTGACTGAAGCTCTGTCCACATTCCATGCATTTGAATGGCTTCTCTCCTGTGTGGGTCCTTTGATGTTTGTTTAGACTTCCACTCCGACTGAAGCTCTTTCCACACTCCATGCATTTATATGGCTTCTCTCCTGTGTGGGTCCTTTGATGTCTGTTTAGATATCTGACACTGAATCTCTGTCCACATTCCATGTATCTGAATAACTTCTCCCCTTTATGGGTCCTTTGATGTCTGTTTAGATGTCCACTCCGACTGAAGCTCGTTCCACACTCCATGCATTTGAATGGCTTCTCTCCTGTGTGGGTCCTTTGATGTGACTTTAGACTTTCACTCCGACTGAAGCTCTGTCCACATTCCATGCATTTGAATGGCTTCTCTCCTGTGTGGGTCCTTTGATGTGACTTTAGACTTCCACTGTGACTGAAGCTCTGTCCACACTCCATGCATTTGAATGGCTTCTCTCCTGTGTGGGTCCTTTGATGTGAGTTTAGACTTCCACTCTGACTGAAGCTCTTTCCACACTCCATGCATTTGAATGGCTTCTCTCCTGTGTGGGTCCTTTGATGTGACTTTAGACTTCCACTCCGACTGAAGCTCTGCCCACACTCCATGCATTTGAATGGCTTCTCTCCTGTGTGGGTCCTTTGATGTGAGTTTAGATCTCCACTCTGACTGAAGCTCTTTCCACATTCCATGCATTTGAATGGCTTCTCTCCTGTGTGGGTCCTTTGATGTGAGTTTAGATTTCCACTCTGACTGAAGCTCTTTCCACACTCCATGCATTTGAATGGTTTCTCTCCTGTGTGGGTCCTTTGATGTGAGTTTAGATCTCCACTCCAACTGAATCTCTTTCCACACTCCATGCATTTGAATGGCTTCTCTCCTGTGTGGGTCCTATGATGTTTGTTTAGATTTTCACTCCAACTGAATCTCTTTCCACACTCCATGCATTGATATGGTTTCTCTTCTGTGTGGGTCGAGTGATGAGAAGTCTGATGTCCACAAAGTGAGTTCTGTAATTTGGGGGCAGGGTGGGAGATAAATAAAGTAATAAATAAATAAATAAATAAATAATAAATAAATAAATAATAAATAAATAAATAAATAAACTCCTGGAGAACAGGAGAAGTCCCAGCAGACTGGAGGAGGGCAAACGTTGTCCCCATCTTCAAAAAGGGAAAAAAAGAGGATCCCAACAATTATCGTCCAGTTAGTCTGACATCAATTCCAGGAAAGATTCTAGAGCAGATCATTAAGCAGAGAGTCTGTGAACATTTAGAAGCCAATGCCATAATCACAAAAAGCCAACATGGGTTTCAGAAAAAGAAGTCATGCCAAACGAACCTGATCTCTTTTTTTGATAAAATTACCAGCTTGGTAGATGAAGGGAATGCTGTGGATATAGTATACCTCGATTTCAGTAAGGCCTTTGACAAGGTTCCCCATGACATTCTTGCAAACAAGCTTGCAAAATGTGGGATAGACAAGTTAACTGTTACATGGATTTGTAATTGGTTGACTGGCCGAACTCAAAGGGTGCTCAACAATGGCTCCTTTTCATCCTGGAGAGAAGTGACCAGTGGGGTCCCACAGGGTTCTGTCCTGGGCCCAGTGCTATTCAACATCTTTATTAACGATTTGGATGACAGAATTGGGGGCATACTTATCAAATTTGCAGATGACACTAAACTGGGAGGAGTAGCTAATACCCCAGAGGACAGGATCAAAATTCAAAATGACCTGAATAGACTAGAAAGCTGGGCCAGCGCTAACAAAATGAAATTTAACACAGAGAAATGTAAGGTTCTGCACCTAGGGCGGAAAAATGAAATGCACAGATATAGGATGGGGGACACCTGGCTGAATGAGACCACATGTGAAAGGGATCTAGGAGTCCAAGTAGACCATAAGCTGAACATGAGTCAACAGTGTGATGCGGCAGCTAAAAAAGCCAATGCAATTTTAGGCTGCATCAATAGAAGTATAGTTTCTAGATCAAGGGAAGTTATAGTGCCACTCTATTCTGCTTTGGTCAGGCCCCACCTGGAATACTGTGTCCAGTTCTGGGCACCACATTTCAAAAAAGATGTGGAGAAACTGGAGCATGTCCAAAGGAGGGCAACTAAGATGGTGAAGGGTCTGGAAACCTTGCCCTATGAAGAACGCCTTAGGGAGCTGGGGATGTTTAGCCTGGAGAAGAGAAGGTTAAGAGGTGATATGATAGCCCTGTTTAAATATTTGAAGGGATGTCATATTGAGGAGGGAGCAAGCTTGTTTTCTGCTGCTGCAGAGACTAGAACGCGGAACAATGGATGCAAACTGCAGGAAAAGAGATTCCACCTCAACATTAGGAGGAACTTCCTGACAGTAAGGGCTGTTCGACAGTGGAACACACTCCCTCGGAGTGTAGTGGAGTCTCCTTCCTTAGGGGTCTTTAAGCAGAGGCTGGATGGCCATCTGTCAGGGATGCTTTGACTTGGAGTTCCTGCATGGCAGGGGGTTGGACTGGATGGCCCTTGTGGTCTCTTCCAACTCTATGATTCTATGATTCTATGATTCTATGAAAGATAAAATGATAAACAAGCCACTCTGGGAGCATTTATGGCTAAAGAGCAGAGTAGAAATGCTTTAAATAAGTAGATAAATAAATGGCAATTGATTATCTGGATGCAATCTTGGCCAGCTAGCAGGGAAGCCTGATGCAAAGGTTGCCCAGGTGACCCCCATCCCTCTCTGATTCTGCCATATTCATTATTCCTGCATATGTTCTTCATGGTTAAATTACAATTAAAGCAATATGTTCTTTGTGGTTCAAATTGCAATTAAAGCAATTAGAGAACTGAGTCCCAGGCCAGGCGGCCTCTGTGTTTGCCATAGCAATGTACACTGTCCCTGCCTTGCTGTCCTCCTGGCCTAGGCTTGGAATTGGTAACTCTTGGAAGATTTTAGTATTCCCTCTTCATCATCTCAGATAGATACAGATTTCCCGTCTGCAAACTCTGCTCTCTCTCCCCTGATTCAAACATCCCATTTGCTCCTAGGAAATGCTTTGGAAGGCAGGGATTGATCAAGGCCTGGAGGTAAAAATCAAACTGTTATACAGGGAACAAGGGAAATAGTGCAGCAAAAGAAGCTGCAAAGGCAGCAAGTAAAGGGGACGCATGGTCTTAGATGTCTCTACGCAAATGCAGAGCATGGGAAATAAAGAAGATGAACTTGAACTCCTAGTACAACGAAGCAAATAGAATATGATAGGCCGATGGAGCAGCCAGTTCCGGCTCGGAGGCCTTAACCCCAGTGGGCTCACCAGGGTGCATGGGCCTCTGGCAGGGCAGCCTAGCAGGCGGAGCAGCCTAGCCAGAGCCTGGGGCCTTCTAATACATAGTCAAAAGGAGGCATCCTGGGGCAGATGGCACAATCCTGGGAACGCTTCCCTAAACAATATAGTTTTTAACTTACTTTTGAACCTGGTTAGAGAAGTGATGAGGTGTGCATGTAGGGGAAGAAGGTTCCAGGAGTGAGGGGCAGCAAGTGAGAAGGGACGAATCCTGGACAGGGCAGTGGAAATCCTCGGCTGGACAGGAGACCTTGACTACCAGAACGGAGGGTACGAGAAGGAGTGTGAGGAGAAAGAAGGTCAGACAAGTAAGGAGGGGCCAGTCCATGGAGGGCTTTGAAAGTCAACAAGAAAAGCTTGTACTGGATGTGGAAGGGGAAGGGAAGGGAGGATAAGAGAAGAGAAACAAGGTCAAAGGAGTGAGCGGATGTGATAATGTGTGTGCCTGAGTTCTGGACAGAGATTAAAGGATGGAGGTGAGAGAGACGAAGCCCTGTCAGAAGGAGGTTACAGTAATCTAGTCTATGTGAGACCAGAGTCTTGGCAGTGGAGGCTGAGAGGAATGGATGGATTCTGCTCTGGACCTTGTCACAGGGACAGGCCTTTTCGTGGGACCTTGCTGGGGTGGGGGACAAGGCCCTTCTACAGACCTTGCCAGGGAGGACATGTCCCTTCTCCGGATCTTGCCAGGGGGGAACAAGGCCCTTCTCCAGACCCTGCCAAGAGGATGGGACTCCTCTGGATCTTGCTGGAGGGCCATGCCTCTTCCTGGGCCCTTGCTGGGGGGGGGGGGGGGAACAGGCCCTTCTCCAGACCTTGCTGGGGGACATGGCTCTTCCCTTGGTTTGCGTGAACATGTGCCTGATGCCTTGGAAGCCCGACCCCCAGAAGCCCCACCCTTCGCGCCAGGCGTCACCTGTCTGCGGCCCAAAGAGCTCATCCTATTTCAATTTTGGCCCCCTGCTTATTGCTAAGTTGTGATGCCAATGGTATCGAAAGAACTAGCAAGGGTATTAAAATAACTCAGAGCCATTGGTAATAATCTTTTGGAGAACAGGAGAAGTCCCAGCGGACTGGAGGAGGGCAAACGTTGCCCCCGTCTTCAAAAAGGGGGAAGAAGAGGATCCCAACAATTATCGTCCAGTTAGTCTGACATCAATTCCAGGAAAGATTCTGGAGCAGATCATTAAAGAGGCAGTCTGGAACATTTAGGATGAAATACAATATGGCCACCTGTCAGGGATGCTTTGATTGGGAGTTCCTGCATGGCAGGGGATTGGTCTCTTCCAATTCTATGATTCATCATCACAAAAAGACAACACAGGTTTCTGAGAAAAGAGTCATGTCAGACAAATCTGATCTCCTTTTTTGATAAAATTACCAGCTTGGTAGATGAAGGGAATGCTCTAGATATAGTATACCTCGATTTCAGTAAGGGCTTTGACAAGGTTCCCCATGACATTCTTGGAAACAAGCTTGTAAAATGTGGGATAGACAAGGTAACCGTTACATGGATTTGTAACTGGTTGACCAGCTGAACCCAAAGGGTCCTCAACAAGGGTCCTCTTCTTCTTCGTCCTGGAGGGGAGTGATCAGTGGGGTATCCACTAAGGTGCCATGCAGGAACTCTCCATCAAAGCATCCCCCTTTTGACAGATGGCCATCCAGGCTCTGCGTAAAGACAGGACTCTTTCAGATGTCGGAAACTGGAAGCAAAATTTAATGTCAATTCGAATGCAACCATGGGGTTTGACGTTATTGCGAATTAAATCTTCGCACGCAATTTCGGGCAAGAGGAAAGCCACTCCGAATGCAATCATGGGTTTTACGTTATTGCGAATTAAAGCTTCGCACGCAATTTCGGGCAAGGGGGGGTTATTTTCAGGTACGGAACGGGGATTCACGTAAATTCACTAAACTAACGAATTTACGTGAATCCGCATTGGCTCCATCCGAAGTTGGGAGAAATTCCTCCTGTGTGAAAGAGTCCACAGACTCCAAGGAAGGAGACTCCATTACACTCCATTGAGGGAGTCTGCTGGGACGTCTCCTGTTCTCCAAGAGAACATACACACACACACACACACACACACACCTATAAAGCCCTGCATGGCTTGGGTCCAGCGTACTTAAGGGAATGACTCTCCCATACAATCCTTCCCTCGCACTCAGGTCCTCTGCAGCCATAGAAAAACAGGCTTGTGGCAACCTCCCAGAGGCCCTTTTGGGCTGCCGCTCCCAAAATCTGGAATGACCTTCCGGAGGAATCTTGCCATATTGCGTCTTTGGAGGTCTTTAAAAAGGGATCTCTTCTGGGGCCTTCCCAGGCTGACCTCCTTGTATTTTAACTCTCTTGTTGCCCAGCTGCTGTTGTCCAGTTGCTCCTGCTGTCTCTTCATGGCGGGATGTACTAAAACAAAGGACAGTAATTGCCCATAGGGAAACCATACTTGCCCATAGGGAAACCATACTTGCCCATAGAGAATCATGACCATGTTCTCCTGGGGTTTGTTATACAGTGGAAAGGTGAAGCCAGGCATAGTCAGACACGCACTCTAGACTTTAGGAGAGCTGATTTCAATAAACTTAGAGAAATACTGGGAGTGATCCCATGGTCAGGAATATTAAAAGAGAAGGGAGTTCAAGACGGATGGGAGTTCCTCAAAAGGGAGATACTGAAGGCACAATTTCAAACAGTTCCAATGAGGAAGAAAAATGGGAGATGTCTCAAGAAACCAGTATGGATGACTAAGGAACTCATAGGTGAGCTAGGTTTTAAACAAACATGTATAAGAAATGGAAAAATGGGGAAATCACCAAAGAGGAATTCAAACAAATAGCCAGCACATGTAAGGATAAAGTCAGAAAAGCTAAAGCGCAGAATGAACTCAGGCTTGCTAGAGAGGTTAGGAACAATAAAAAGGGCTTTTTTGGGTACGTCCGAAGCAAAAGGAAGAGGAAGGAAACGGTTGGGCCACTGCGTGCAGAAGATGGCAAAATGCTAACAGGGGACAGAGAAAGGGCAGAATTACTCAAGACCTTCTTTGCTTCAGACTTCTCAGAAAAGGCAAAGGATGCTTTGTTACTCACCTTCAAAGCCCTGCATGGGCTGGCCCTCCTTATCTAGCTGATCTTCTCTCCCCCTACGTCCCTACTCGTACCCTCCGCTCTGGTAACCAAGGTCTCCTCTCCCAACCCAGGTTGTCCTCTGCCCCTCCCGGATCCGTCCCTTTTCTCTTGCTGCCCCTCATTCCTGGAAACTTCTTCCTCTGCATGCTCGTCTCATCACTTCCTTAACCAGTTTTAAGGTGGAGCTGAAAACCTTATTGTTTAGGGAAGCGTTCTCAGGGAACTTGTGATTGTCATCTGGCTGTCTGATATCGTTTGATATGGCTTGCTTTTATGTCTGATATTTTAATTTGTCTTTCCTTCCTTTTGTAATTTTATCTAATTGTTACTATCATAGAGTGCACGCATCCGGCAGGCTTTTATATATTTTTTAAGCTTTACCAATTTTGTACAGCGCTGAGTATAATTATAAACTTTAGAAATAAAGTTTAATAATAAATAAAACAATAATGCTCAACCTAAGGATAATGGAGCAGAAGACAGAATAGGGGAATTTCAGCACAGAATAAGTAAAGAGATAGTACAGGAATACCTGATTAATCTAAATGAATTCAAGTCTCCAGGACCAGATGAACTACATCCAAGCGTATTAAAAGAACTGGCAAATGTAATATCAGAACCATTGGCAATAATCTTTGAGAACTCCTGGAGAACAGGAGAAGTCCCAGCAGACTGGAGGAGGGCAAACGTTGTCCCAATCTGGATTTGTATCATAGAATCATAGAATCATAGAGTTGGAAGATACCACAAGGACCATCCAGTCCAACCCCCTGCCATGCAGGAACTCCCAGTCAAAGCATCCCTGACAGATGGCCATCCAGCCTCTGCTTAAAGACCTCCAAGGATGGAGACTCCACTACGCTCCGAGGAAGGAGTGTTTTCCACTGTCGAATAGCCCTTACTCTCAGGAAGTTCCTCCTAATGTTGAGGTGGAATCTCTTTTCCTGCAGCTTGCATCCATTACTCTGCGTTCTAGTCTCTGCAGCAGCAGAAAACAAGCTTGCTCCCTCCTCAATATGACAGCCTTTCAAATATTTGAACAGGGCTATCATATCACCTCTTAACCTTCTTGTCTCCAGGCTAAACATCCCCAGTTCCCTAAGGCGTTGCTCATAGGGCATGGTTTCCAGTCCCTTCACCATCTTAGTTGCCCTCCTTTGGACACGCTCCAGTTTCTCCACATCCTTTTTGAATTGTGGTGCCCAGAACTGAACACAGTATTCCAGGTGGGGCCTGACCAAAGCAGAGTAGAGTGGCACTATAACTTCCCTTGGTCTAGATGCTATACTTTTATTGATGCAGCCTAGAATAGCATTGGCCTTTTTAGCTGCCGCATCGCACTGTTGACTCATGTTCAACTTATGGTCTACTTGGACTCCTAGATCCCTTTCACACATAGTTTCATTCAGCCAGATGTCCCCCATCCTATATCTGTGCGTTTCGTTTTGCGCCCTAAGTGCAGTACCTTGCACTTGTAATTGGTTGACTGACCGAACTCAAATGGCGCTCAACAGTAGCTCCTTTTCACCCTGGAGAGAAGTGACCAGTGGGGTCCCACAGGGTTCTGTCCTGGGCCCAGTGCTGTTCAACATCTTTATTAATGACTTGGATGACAGAATTGGGGGCATACTTATCAAATTGGCAGATGACACTAAACTAGGAGGAGTAGCTAATACCCCAGAGGACAGGATCAAAATTCAAAATGACCTGAAGAGACTAGAAAGCTGGGCCAAAGCTAACAAAATGAAATTCAACACAGAGAAATGTAAGGTCCTGCACATAGGGAGGAAAAATGAAATGCACAGATATAGTATGGGGGATACCTGGCTGAATGAGACAACATGTGAAAAGGATTTAGGAGTCCAAGTAGACCACAAGTTGAACATGAGCCAACAGTGCAATGCAGCAGCTAAAAAGGCCAATGCAATTTTAGATTGCATCAATAGAAGTATAGCATCTAGATCAAGGGAAGTAATAGTGCCACTCTATTCTGCTTTGGTCAGGCCCCACCTGGACTAATGTGTCCAGTTCTGGGGACCACAATTCAAAAAGGATGTGGAGAAACTGGAGCCATGTGTCCAAAGGAGGGCAACTAAGATGGTGAAGGGTCTGGAAACCATGCCCTATGAGGAAGGACTTAGTGAGCTGGGAATGTTTAGCCTCAAGAAGAGAAGGTTAAGAGGTGATATGAGAGCCCTGTTCAAATATTTGAAGGGATGTCATATTGAGGAAGGAGCAAGCTTGTTTTCTGCTGCTGCAGAGACTAGAACGCGGAACAATGGATGCAAGCTGCAGGAAAAGAGATTCCACCTCAACATCAGGAGGAACTTCCTGAGCGTCAGGGCTGTTCGACGGTGGAATACACTTCTTCCTCGGAGAGTGGTGGAGTCTCCTTCCTTTAAGCAGAGGCTGGATGGCCATCTGTCAGGGATGCTTTGATGGAGAGTTCCTGCATGGCAGGGGGTTGGACTGGATGGCCTTTGTGATCTCTTCCAACTCTATGATTCTATGGGGATTGCTTGCCCATAGGGAATCATTGGAATTTACTTGCCAGGACAGAGCCCTGTGGGACCCCACTGGTCACTTCTCTCCAGGATGAAAAGGAACCATTGTTTAGCACCCTCTGGGTTTGGCCAGTCAACCAGTTACAAATCCATGTAACGGTTACCTTGTCTAGCCCAGAATTTATAAGCTTGTTTGCAAGAATGTCATGGGGAACCTTGTCAAAGGCTTTACTGAAATCGAGGTATACTATATCCACAGCATTCCCTTCATCTATCAAACTGGTAATTTTATCAAAAAAAGAGATCAGGCTCGTTTGGCATGACTTGTCTCTCTGAAATCCATGTTGGCTTTTTGTGATTATGGCATTGCCTTCTAAATGTTCACAGACTCTGTTTAATGATCTGCTCCAGAATCTTTCCTGGAACTGATGTCAGACTAACTGGACGATAATTGTTGGGATCCTCTTTTTTCCCCCTTTTTGAAGATGGGGACAACATTTGCCCTCCTCCAGTCTGCTGGGACTTCTCCTGTCCTCCAGGAGATTATTCTCAAAGATTATTGCCAATGGCTCCGATATCACATTTGCCAGTTGTTTTAATACGCTTGGATGTAGTTCATCTGGTCCTGGAGACTTGTATTCATTTAGGTTAACCAGGTATTCCTGTACTATCTCTTTACTTATTCTGTGCTGAAATTTGCCGATAGAGAATCATTGGAAATTGCTTGCCCATAGAGAATCATGATTATTGTTTGGCCATAGAGAATCATGGGGATTATTTGCTCACAGAGAAACATAGGGATCACTTGCCCATAGAGAAATATAGGAATTCCTTGCCCATAGAGAATCATGGGGATTATTTGCACATAGAGAAACATAGAGATTACTTGCCCTTAGCGAAATATAGCGCTTATTTGCCCACAGGGAAACATAGGGATTATTTGTCCATAGGGAAACATTGGGAACTGCATGCCTATCATTGGAGATTGCTTGCCGATAAAGAATCATAGGGATTATTTGCCCATAGAGAATCATTGGAAATTGCTTGCCAATAGAGAAACATAGGGATCACTTGCCCATAGAGAAATATAGGAATTACTTGCCCATAGATTATCACTGTAGATTGCTTGCCCATAGAGAACCATGGGGATTATTTGCACATAGAGAAACATAGAGATTACTTGCCCTTAGCGAAATATAGCGCTTATTTGCCCACAGGGAAACATAGGGATTATTTGTCCATAGGGAAACATTGGGAACTGCGTGCCTATCATTGGAAATTGCTTGCCAATAGAGAAACATAGGGATTACTTGTCCATAGGGAATCCCCATGATTCTCTATTGGCAAGGAATTTCCAATGATTCTCTATGGGCAAGTTTGCATTTCCAGTGGGCAAGTATGGTTTCCCTATGGGCAAGTACTGTCCTTTGTTTTAGTACATCCCCTTCATGGCTTCTGTTGGGAATCTTGGCCGGAAAACGAACATTAGCTTACCTTGTGAGATGTTTGTTTTCAGCGATGAGGGCGGAGTCATCCTTCATGTGGGTTGCTTCCCCCTGTTCGCTCCAATCAGGCAGGACTATGACTTCTGGGCATGTCCACCAGGGGAATCCATCCCCCTTGTTTGCCCAGTCAATGTATAGCCAAGCAGAGAGAGTTTATGAAGAAATACTAACAACAATAGAGAAAGTTTAACCATTTAACTATAACAATTCTAGACACTAGAACAAGGATCCTATTAACCTTAAATCCTCCCCCGACACCGAGAAAAAATTCCTCAGTTACGGGTGGGCAGGATGACTCCGCCCTCATCGCTGAAAACAAACATCTCACAAGGTAAGCCAATGTTCGTTTTTCCAGCGTTGAGGGCGGAGCCATCCTTCATGAGGGACATACCAAAGCTCCCTAGATGGGTGGGAACTGAGGTAAGGAATTATAGGATGGACTGAAGGATCCGTCTACCAAATGATGCCCCAGCCAGTTGGAAGGCATCGATTCGGCAGCGACGGATAAATATGGAAGGAGATAACCAAGCGGCCATGCTGCAAATATCAGAGAGAAGAACATTAGTGGTTAGGGCGGCAGGCGTGGCAGCACTGTGAGCAGAATGAGCGTTGATCCTTCCTTGAAGGGTCATAGAGTCACACTGAGAGATGCAAGCCCAGATCCATCAAGACAGGGTCGATGAAGAAAAACTTCTTTCCCAGGTATGTAGGACCAAAGGAGACAAATAGACAAATAGACAGTCTGATTTGCGCCATCGACAAGTGCGTTTGATGTAAATACGCCGAACTCTGCATACATCTAGTGTGTGCCAAGTCTTTTCAAGTTCCTTTTTGGGGTCAGGAACGAATGAAGGGAAAACGATGTCCTGTGCTCTATGAAATGTGGAGTTAACTTTAGTTATGAACGTCGGATCCCGTCAAGCAGAACTAAATCCTCGCAGAAGATGCATAGTTCACTCCTGTTGATAATGCTCCTGGTTCAGAAAACCTTCTAGCTGAAGTAATAGCAGTAAAAAATACAGTTTTCCAGGTAAGAAACTTAATATCAACTCTGTCGAGTTATTCAAAGTGTGGTTTGGTTAGTGCCTGAAGAACTACATGAGGGTACCAGTTAGGGTATCTGTAAACTGTGGGAGGTTTAATAAGAGAAGCTGTTCTCAAAACTTTATACACACACACACACACACACACACATATATATGAATGATTAGACAGTTTCTGGGACAGAATGATTGGAAGAGCTGATGTCATGGCGGAACTTGAAGCTTTAAGGAGTTAGGTCTCAACCCTTTATCAATCCCGTCTTGCAAATATAACAGGAGTGTGTTTATAGAAATTGATGAGGGGGAGCAATCTTTGGCCTCACACCGGTCCGTAAACGCTTGATATGTGAATTCATAGATCCTTCGCGTAGATTCCCTATGTGACTGTATAATGGTCTCGGCAACTGACAGCAAAATACCATTTTTACCAGTAGGTGCCTTTCGATATCCACACATGAAGTTTTAACCACTCCGGTTCTGGATATGTTATTTGACCTTGAGTTAGGAGATCTTTGCAAATCAGAAAATGAACTGGTTTCGTGACATCTGGAAGATCTCTGGAAACCCTGCCCTTCTGAAGTCACGAGAGACGAGACTGGAGCATCTACATGAGGGATCTGGAGTTTGGCTTTTGGGAACCACAAACATGCTTCCCGTTGTGATGTGAGAAAACGTGTGAATGCGAGCAAGAGTGGCACTTTCTGACAGTTGCTGACTGAACCAAAATGGAGAACTGCGACGCATGAGGTTGGGGGAGAAACCTAGCAAACAGAAAAGCAACCTGACAGAAGCGAGAATCCCAGAGGCAATGATCAGATCCTTGGCGTGTCCAGAGGTCAGGACACAGCTGTCTGCTTATCGAAAAGGAACAGAACATTCTAGCAAGAACTTGGACAACAGGCCTTGTCAGGAACAGATAAGGCAAGACAGCACATATGTAAAGAACCGGAAGGTGCTGACAAGGCCGAAAAAGCTCAGATGAAGATGTTAGAAGAACAAGGGTGGACTAAAGCCAAAGAGGAGGTGGTCTGGACCTGAGGCTGAAGAAGCTTAAAAGGCAAGACTTTTCCTGACAGAGGTGATTCCTGCCCGCGGCTACAGGGGTCATCCAACCTTTTGAGGACGAACCGGCCACTCGTTCGGAAAAGGGACAATGTGTGTGTGTGTGTCTCTGTCTGTGTGTCTGTGTGTGTATGTGTGAGCATGAAAGAGATCTCTCTTGATACTTACTTCCTTGCCTTATATACATAGTATTTAGATTATTTGCTTGTCTTATATGCTTTAATAGAAAGGTAGTTTTAATAAAAGTAGTTTAGTAACCTTATAAAAGTAGTTTAAATCCAGATCTGGTGTCTCAAGTGTCTGTTTCAGCCTGGCTTTGGGGTGGGACTTTTGAAAGAGGGAACTGCATTTACACACTCTCAGGAAACAAAGAACAGCCCTACAAAATCTGGGCATAACACCGTCACCCTAAGCTGGCATCCAACATTATGTGGAACTTCAACAGGGCCTAAATCAGGCAGTCCTCTACAACTGGCAGCAAAACCCACCATTCAAAGAGGTTTGATTTATTCAGTGTATGTCAGAACAGATGATTTGTGTGTACCATCTGTTTTTTGATACAGCTAGAAGAACTACTGTAGGCTCCTGGCATGAAATGGTGTTCATGCCCAACGATTAACTGAAACAGATCAGGCACTGTAGGTGCACCAGTAACACTAGGTCCAATAACTAGGAACAACCTTCCTGCTCGAGGGTGTTCTTCATGGATCTTACCCTTTGCTTGGTCAGGTAGACTGGTCAGCGATGTGTCTACAACTGCTTAAAAGTGATGCAGGTTCTGAAATGGAACTAGGTAGTTCTTTTCGTAAATTACCAGAAAAACATGTCTGGATAGGAAAGAAATCACAACTCGACAACTTATATATATCCTATGGGAGAGAATCAGATCTTATCAGGACATTTGAAATTATGGGTCTATATGATGGTCCCACTGTTTTCAAGGTGTGTCTATCTGTGTAGTGCGTGTCACAGAAGAAAACAACAGACTGAATGGTAGAACCTTGTATGGAAAAGGTTTCTCTTGGTAAGATATTTGTGATGAAGTGGTAGCTTGGGCTGTGGGCAGGAGACCACTACCCAAAAAACAGGAACACACAAAAATCTTGGAGGAGACGTGTCTCCAGAATTGTCTGGATAATCTCCCGTCTGAACCTGTGATTATTATAAATCAATTGTTATTAGAAAGATAGTATAGTGTTGTTGTTGTTGTTTTTATGGCCTCAATATCGATCAGACATTTTGTGACTTTTATATCAGCCTATGTTTGCTTGCCTTCCTGTAGCTTAAGGAGGCAATGAAATAATCATGAGAATGGTATAGAAAAATATATCAAAGCATATTTTAAGGATGGTAAGGCCTTCTTATTATTCCTAGTCTCAGCCAAGAGACTTTATTCCAAACAATTTGTCCCCAGTAAGCGGTGAGAATCTTAGATATTTTTTTGTAATGGGCATTTTTATGTGTCAGTTCTTTAGTCAAGTCTGTCCTTGAACTGGAACTGTACCTGATGGTGGTCTTGGATTACATATCCAGTCTCATTGAGGCTAGTGTCTCCAGACATAGCCACTACCTTTAACCATAGTTAATGCCCTGATAGTACTTTATTTTGACCTCAAGTGTTTGTTTGTTTGTTTGTTTGACAAGTGGGCTAGGCCACACATGTTTAGCCCCAGAAAAAATGGAAATAGCAGAGACACCTTTAGTTGAACATAAACTCTGGCAGCCACAAGTGGCATCTGTTGGTTCTCATGACAAAGAGGGGTGAGATGTAACCATATAACAGCTATTGGATTTAGAATCACAATAATAAATTATGGTGGCCTTGTTAATATCCTCATAAAATCTGCATGAAATGGAGTATTTGGTGTTGAAGGCCCAGGCTTGGAGGAGGGAGGAAAGTCCTTTCCATGAGGAAGATCAGGATGGATCATCATCTAGCTCCAACTGGGCAGAGTTGACATTAAATTCCAATATATACATTGTTTTATACAATAATACCATAAAAAAATACAGTAATAATGAAAGATCATCAGTCCCCAAACGTCTAACAGATTTCAGGAGCTTTCAGGAAGTACTGAAAGGTCATCATCTTTATTTTTATTTTTTAAACTCTTTCTTTCTTTCTTTTCAGATGGCATTCTCTTCTGAGGAATAAACTATAGGTATTATTTTCCTTAGTTTAGTAAAGCCATATTAGCAGAAGCCGCAGGCCTTTCCTCTTCTGCCTTGCTGCCCTTAATCAAAATGGCTGCTGCACCTTCAGTTCCAGCCTTGCCTCTTATTTTAAAAAGGCAAGCAGAATAAATAAATGTCTTCTTGGCCAAATTCTCCCCAAGGAGAGATTGAAACCTCCAGACCAGGGGACGATGGGGCAGAAGGAGACTCCCTGCACCTGGAAATCCTTCTGTTAATCCTCTCTGATCCCTTCAGTCTGAGTGGATCTTGGAGGAAGAAGGAGAGGAGAAGGCAGTTGGTTTTGGAGGGAAACTCTCCATTTGAATTTTTGAAGCCACTGAAGCCTCCTTCAAAGCTGGCAATGCAAGTCAGAAACAAACCCTCAAACATAGGATTAAGGATCGAATCCTCACTCTCCTCTTGAAAACTGCCTCCTCTCTCTCTCTCTCCCACTGTCCAAACCTCTTGCCGGGTTTGATGTCCGCAGTGGGGCGCAATCTGGCCAGGGACAGGTCCTCCAGTGGTGCCAAGATCCTGTT
This sequence comes from Urosaurus nigricauda, assembly GCA_034509955.1. Lineage (NCBI taxonomy): Eukaryota > Metazoa > Chordata > Lepidosauria > Squamata > Phrynosomatidae > Urosaurus > Urosaurus nigricauda. Next base: position 1,309,109 of record JAOEGL010000002.1, read on the forward strand.
GGGGGTCTCCATCTCACCACCCAAAACCCCTTCTGGGGCTGGTGTTCTGGCCCCCCTCAGACCATTCTCCCTCCTCAGCCTCAGAGGCAGAAGAGGACTGAGATTTGGAGGGAATGTCCTCATCTGAGGATTTTGACTGCAAGCATAATTTTTGCTTCTTAGCCTTAGATGGAGTTCTCTGTTTATGCTTGGAGAGATAAGCCAGAAGCAGCATCGGCATGGCTCCCGCCTTTTTTGAGTTTGAATTTGTGTGCCAAGGAGGAACGTTTGGGTGCGAATCTGCCCTGCTCCAAAAGGGGAATGGCGCCCCTGGAAGAGCGGGAGGCGAGGAGAGAAGAAGAGAGTTCCCTAGGTCTCCTGGGATTGTAAAGGAGCCTGTCCCTCTCTGAGCCCGACTCCAGGGGCTGAAGGACCACTGAGATCCCTCCGGTGAGCTTGGGGTCCATCTTGGAGGGATGACTTTCCAAGGGGGAGAAGGCGTCCCTCGAGAATCTGGAGAATGAGGGAGAAGAAGATGATTCCCTGGCCTTCCTGTGTCTCTGAGGCCTTTCTGCCTCTGACCCTGACTCTTGGGAAGAATTCTCTGCCGTGGCCTTAGTCTGAAAACGGGCCCCTCTCTGAGAGGAGGCCGTTTGGGAGGCAATACAGGATTGCGGCGGCTGTAAGGCTAGTAAGGAGGAGAAGGGAGCTGATGTTCGGGAGGGAGAGGCTGCAGGGTACCTGAGCTGCTCACTGCAGCATTACTCACAGTTCTCTCGGCGTCCTCCTTGCTAACCGCACCCTCCCGATTTCGGGACAGGTTCCCGCAGTCCGGCACCTCCAAGTGTGGAGAAAAGGGCTATCCCTCCTCCGGCTGCGCCGAGTGGCCTGCAGGCCGCACCTCCCGGGTCAGGGCTGATCCCCTCCTCTTGTGGAGAGCCCACGTAGCATGGCTGGATTCCCTGGACATGCCTGGGCCCTCTAGGTCTTAGGACCTTAGTCGGCCCTCACAGAGAGAGAAGAAGTAAGGGAGGAAAAGGAGAATAAAGAAGGTTTTGTTTGTGAGTAAAGGAGAGGTAGGAAAACACGACCTGACGGAGCGAAGGCAGGAACTAGACTGGGCAAACAAGGGGGATGGATTCCCCCGGTGGACACGCCCAAAAGTCATAGTCCTGCCTGATTGGAGCAAACAGGGGGAAGCAACCCACATGAAGGATGGCTCCGCCTTCAAGGCTGGAAAATGGTTGTTTTAGGGCTGTTCTGAGGGTGGGAGGGAGATGGATGGGGAATCTGGATTTGTAATTTTTTGGCTTCGTTTTAAATGGCCAATCTGACTGATTTTATGGCTTTTAAGTGTTGTTACCCGCTTTGATCCAATACAGGGAGAGGCTGGATACAAATAAATATTATTATTATTATTATTATTATTAATATTATATATATATATATATATATATATATAATAACAGATACACACACTATAAATACACACACAATAGATACACATGTTTTATAAATATATATATATATATATATACACACACACTACAGAGACATATTATACATATATACACATACCCATAATTATATAACTCTGTGTGTGTGTGTGTGTATATATATATTTATAATAAGAGATACACACACACATATGCACACACACTGTGTATATATATATATATATATGCCCACAAACACATACACACAGAGCTCTCCTTCTTCCGAAGGCCCCCCTTCCTTCCTTCCTCCCTCCCTCCCTTCCCTGCCTCTCCCTCCTGAGTCCATCTCCTGACCTTGGCCTCCATTTTGGCTCCTCTTCAAAGCCTCCTCCTCACTGAGTCCTCAGACCAAGGAAGGGAGGAAGGAAGGAAGGAAGGAAGGAAGGAGAGAGAGGGGAGGCCCAGGGCCTTGGAGCCCCAGCAGCACAGTCCTTTCTTTCTCCTCAGGGAATGGGATTGCGAGGACGGAGGGATCCCTTCTATTCAAACTTTCAAGGCAAAACAGGAAAGGAGAAGATGGAGCGTTGCGCATGCGCAGTATTGGCTGATGAAGCTCTCCTGCCCTCAGTCTCTGCCAGGAAGGAAAATGTCCGCCTCTGAGCATGCTCAGTCTCAGCCTTTGAAGCCAAGGCCGCCCTCAGTCTCTGCCAGGAAGGAAAATGTCCGCCTCTGAGCATGCTCAGTCTCAGTCTTTGAAGCCAAGGCTGCCCTCAGTCTCTGCCAGGAAGGAAAATGTCCGCCTCTGAGCATGCTCAGTCTCAGTCTTTGAAGCCATGGCTGCCCTCAGTCTCTGCCAGGAAGGAAAATGTCCTCCCCTGAGCATGCTCAGTCTCAGCTTTTGAAGCCAAGGCTGCCCTCAGTCTCTGCCAGGAAGGAAAAGGTCCGCCTCTGAGCATGCTCAGTCTCAGTCTTTGAAGCCAAGGCTGCCCTCAGTCTCTGCCAGGAAGGAAAAGGTCCTCCTCTGAGCATGCTCAGTCTCAGTCTTTGAAGCCAAGGCTGCCCTCAGTCTCTGCCAGGAAGGAAAAGGTCCGCCTCTGAGCATGCTCAGTCTCAGACCCTGAAGCCAAGGCTGCCCTCAGTCTCTGCCAGGAAGGAAGGTGTCTGCCACTTTGAGCATGCGCAGTCCCTCCCAGGGGTCCCTCAGGAAGGGTCAAGTAGGGAAAGGAGGAGGAGGCAGAGGCCGATTAATGCCCCTCTCCTCCTCCTCCTCCCCCAAATTCTCCCTCCAGAGAGAGAGAGAGAGAGAGAGACCCCTCTTGACAACCCTGAAGGCTGAAAGTCCCATAGGATTCCCCCCCCCCACAAACACACACACACAGACAGACCTTTCCCTTCACAACAATCCTGCAGAGGAATCATAGAATCACAGAGTTGGACGAGACCCCAAGGACCCTGATCCAGTCCAACCCCATTCTGCCGTGCAGGAACTCCCAATCAAAGCATCCCCATTGACAGATATGGGCCCTTATCCAGCCTCTGCTGAAAGACTTCTAAGGACGGAGACTCTACCACAATCTCCGAGGAAGGAGTGTGTTCCACTGTCAAACAGCCCTTATTCTCAGGAGGTTCCTCCTAATGTTCAGGTGGAGAGAAGAAATGCTGGACCTGATCACCATTCCCTTCTCCTTTTGTGTCATGTGTAATTGGCAATTGGTTATGGTTATCAATTATTATTATTATTGATAAACACAACCAGTTACTGAGGAATAAAACAGTCAGAAAATTAGAAAAAGAATGGGGGGGAAATCTCAATGTTTCCGAGCTCTTTATGAAATAAGAACACAATCGGAGCAAATTTATCACTTCAGAATCTAAAATTAAAAAAACAAAACACTTTTGAGTTGTAATCTTAAATTAAAGTCAAGGATTAAATACTTTAGAACTGTAGAAAGACATTATAGACACATACGTCTTGTAAAGATGATGATATATAAATGATTACATATTATATAATAAAACATATGTGAATGTAGATGATACAGAAACGTCAATAATTTATCATAAATAGAAGACAAGAACAGAGAAGAAAAGAAGTTTTGTCTTGAGTTATAAATAATAATAATAATAATAATAATAATAATAGTTTATTTCTTACCTGCCCCTCTGTAAAGCAATTGAGGCGGGGTACAACATGGTTAATTCAAGAATTCCATCCCAACTGTCCTGGACTGCGGCCAGCACTCACCCACAATAGCTGATAAGTCAGTTCCACAAACCTAAACGTGATCCAAAGAATAGTCTAAAAGCCAGAGCCGAGGTCAGGATTGGGGCAATCACAGAAGTCAGTCCGGTCCGAGGTCAGGGCAAGGAGAAAGCAGCAAAAGTCCAAATTGTTCCAAGTCAAGGCAAACCAGAGTTCCAGAGACACGAAGCCAGCACACAGTCACACCAAGAGACTTACAATAAGTTCTGGCAAAGGGATGGCCTCTCACAGGTGTTTAAGTAGCCGACTCCCTGCCTGGTATCAGCTGAGCTTTATTAAGAGCTCGCTTCTCAGCCAGCCTGCGAGATCGAAGTAAACCAGCCCTTTCATGCCTTCGTTCCTTAAAGGAGACAATCTCCAAGCCAGATTCCTCCCTGGAGCCCACACTCATCTGCTGAGCCCCTAAAGGGAGCTCCACAGTGCCAGAGTCTGTCTGTGCTTCCACTCCTGGGGCTGAATTGTCAGGGCTAGGGTCTGGCATGGCAGAACTGGGACCTGGCCTAGCCTCCAATTCCTCTTGCTCCTGAGGAGCCATGTCCTCCTCCTCATACTCCGACTCCAACTCTTGGCTGGCCATGACACCAACCTCCCCCCCCCCAATTAGTTAAGTTTAACTAGTTAAGTTAAACTAGTTAAGTTTAAAATTAAATTACTGGCAATAGAAATACAACACAACATGATACACAAATAAAAACCACAATGCTGGCCACAGCATGGGTAGCAACAATATACAGAGGGGGGGATAGGGAGTTGGGAATTGGCTGAAAGATTTTTGGAGCCGGGTAGATGATACAATTTCAGAGAAGGCCTGCCGGAAGAGATGCGTCTTTAAGGCTGTTTTGAAACAGTCTAGAAATGTAATGAGACGCATCTCATCCGGCAGGCCATTCCATAGCCTGGGAGCAGAAGCAGAAAAGGCCCTCTGGGAGGTCTGCGCCAGCCTGGTCTTCATGGGCTGCAACAGATTCCTCCCAGAGGACTGAAGCATGCGGGGGAGTTCATATGGGGAGAGGCGGTCCCTGAGATAAGATGGACTCAAGCCATGTAGGGCTTTAAAGGTTAAAACCAATGCCTTGTACTGCGCCCGGAAACTAATCGGCAGCCAGTGGAGAGACTTGAGCACAGGTGTAATGCGCTCTCTCCTAGGTGTTCCGCTAACAAGCCTGGCTGCCATATTTTGAACTAGTTGGAGTTTCCGGGTTAGGCACAAGGGTAGTCCCATGTAGAGCTCATTACAGAAATCCAAATGTGAGGTTACCAAAGCGTGCCTCACTGTTTCCAGGTCCCTCTGATCCAGGTAAGGGTGCAGCTGGCATATCAGCCGAAGCTGATAACAGGCGCTCCTGACTGCCGCAATCACCTGACTAGTCATGTGAAGCAACGAGTCAAGGAGCACCCCCAGACTGCAAACAGGGTCCTTCGAGGAGAGTGTGACACCATCTAGGACCGGAAGATGTATTCCCAAACCTGGTTTCAGGCCTGTAACAGCTAGTACCTCCGTTTTGTCTGGATTGAGTTTCAGCCTGTTTTTCCTCATCCAATCCATTACCGCTGCAGGGCACTCATTAAGAGGAGAGACGCCATCTGAAGTCTGAACCGACGATCTGGTCATGGAGAGGTATATCTGAGTGTCATCAGCATACTGAAGACACTGAGCTCCATGCCTCCGAATGATCTCACCCAGCGGCTTCATGTAGACATTAAATAGCATCGGGGACAGGATGGTGCCCTAAGGGACGCCACAATTAAGCTCAATCTTGGAGGAGCAACTGTCCCCGAGCCTCACCCTTTGGGATCTCCCAGAGAGAAAGGACCGGAACCACTGGGGTGAGGTGCCCCCGATCCCCAAATCCCTCAGTCGACTCAAGAGGATGGTGTGATCTACAGTATCAAAAGCCGCCGAGAGATCCAAGAGCACCAGCAGGGTCACACTACCCCTGTCGATACTCAGGCGGAGGTCGTCGGTCAGAGCGACCATGGCAGTCTCCACTCCATGTCCTGTCCTGAAGCCGGTTTGAAATGGATCAAGATAATCGGTTTCATCCAAGACAACCTGGAGTTGAGAGGTGACTGCTCTCTCGATCACCTTGTTCAAAAAAGGGAGCAAGGACACTGGTCTATAGTTGTTCCTGTCCAGGAAATCAAGAGAAGGCTTCTTCAGGAGTGGCTTAACAGCCGCCTCCTTCAGACAGGATGGTAAAAAGCCTTCTCTGAGGGACGCATTGATTGTATCCCGAAGAAATACCCTCAGTGCATCCCCTCCCTGGGCGACCAGCCAAGATGGACAGGGATCGAGGGAGCAGGTCGTCTTTTTAATAGTTCCAAGAAGCTTGTCCACGTCATCGGTACTCACAGGTTGGAACTCATCCAGCAAAATGACATCAACGGGGTTGTTGGACGCCTCATCTATTGGTTCTAGTGGAAAATTGACATCTAAGTCGGCCCTTATCCGAGAGATTTTATCTGCAAAGTAGATATTAAACGCATCACAGCAGGCCGTTGTAGGGTCAAGTAGGGGATTTGACACAGGAGGGACCTGTGTTAGCTCCTCCATCACCCTAAACAGCTCTGCTGCGTGGGACTCTGCAGACACAATGTGTGCAGAGCAATGTTACAAATGTTGTGTGTTTTATAGAAGAATTGGCTCAACCTGACAGATATATTCAAACAAGAAAATGTCAAGATAAACAATCCAGTCTATTAATCTAGATTGTGAAAATAAAACAAGAGAGTGGAATAAATGATAATTAACCTTTTTTTTAATTGTAGAGGGGATTGCAGATAAAAGAAGAAATTACAAGCATTGATATACATTGATATACATATTCTATATTTTGCATTATAATGATATATATATATATACTACTTTGTGAGATGCGATAATACATGAAATTTAATATCTTCAGTTATTTTTTTAATTTTATTTTTTATAGCACTGTAAATTTGCACAGTGCTGTACATAAAATCGTAAATTAGACAGATCTCTGCCCTTAGGCTTACAGTCTAAACACAAACACAAAAGGAAGAGGGGAAGGTGGTGGGAAGAGGATGAGGTCCAGTGGATCTTCTCTCCCTCTGGGGCCTGGACCAAGGCAGATGGACTGGAGGGAATAGGGCTTGGCTTCTTAATACATAGTTAAAAGGAGGCATCCTGGGGCAGATGGTACAATCCTGGGAACACTTCCTTAAACAATATAGTCTTTAACTTACCTGGTTAGGGAAGTGATGAGGCACACATGTGGGGGAAGAAGGTTCCAGGAGTGAGGGGCAGCAAGTGAGAAAGGACGAATCCGGGACAGGGCAGTGGAAATCCTCGGCTGGACAGGAGACCTTGACTACCAGAACGGAGGGTACGAGAAGGAATGTAAGGAGAAAGAAGTTTAGACAAGTACGGAGGGGCCAGTCCGTGGAGGACTTTGAAAGTCAGCAAGAAAAGCTTGTATTGGATGTGGAAGGGGAAGGGAAGGGAGGATAAGAGAGGAGAAACAAGGTCAAAGGAGCGAGTGGATGTGATAATGTGTGCGCCTGAGTTCTGGACAGAGATCTCAGATTAAAGGATGAAGTTGAGAGAGAGGAAGCCCTGTCAGAAGAAGGTTACAGTAATCTATTTGTGAAACCACGAGGGCATGGACCAAAGTCTTGGCAGTGGAGACTGAGAGGAATGGACGGATTTTAGCAATATTGTAAAGGGAGAATCTACATGTCTTGGCGGTGGCCTGAATCTGGGGAATAAATGACAGAGAGGAATCAAAGATGAAACCAAGACTGCAGGATTGCTGAACCGGATGAATAGAAGTGCCGTCAACAGAAACAGAAAAGGAGTATTGAAGGGTGGGCTCAGGTGGGAAGATGAGGAGCTCTCCCTTAGACATGTTGAGCTTCAAGCGCCGATGCCTCATCCACTGAGAGATGGCAGCCAGACAAGAAGAAACTTGCTGCTCAAGCCCCGGTGAAAGGTCAGGGGTTGAAAGATACAGCTGAGTGTCATCGGCATACAGATGATAGGAGAAACCAAAAGAACTGATGAGTTTGCCTAGGGACAGTGTGTAAAGAGAGAACAAAAGGGGACCTAGGACAGAGCCCTGAGGAACTCCAACAGATAAGGGGACAGAGGAGGAGGTCTTGCCATCTGAGACCACTGCAAAAGATCTGTCTGATAAGTAAGATTTAAACCAGTTGAGAACAGAGTCGGAGAACCTGAGGTTAGAAAGTAAGTCAAGCAAGAGACAGTGATCCACGGTGTCGAAAGCTGCAGAGAGATCTAGAAGAATGAGTATAGAGTAGAGGTCATTCGTGTTGGCCTGCAACAGATCATTTGAGATCTTGGTGAGGGCTGTCTCTGTAAAGTGCCACGGGCGGAAACCAGACTGAAAAGGGTCCAGGATGAAATTTTTATTTTTAATTCAAAAACAAATAAAGACACAAAAACACGTTCATAAAATATAAATCAAAACACAAGACAAAAATTGAACCAATCCTCTTCTTCGCAGCCTTCTTTCTTTCTTCTTTCTTCTATTTTCCCGTTCTGATTTCCCTTCCTCTTCTTTCGGTCTCTTCCCCACTTCTTCAACTTTATCTACTATTCTTCTCTTAATTTCCTTATCTATACGCTCATTCTAAAATTCGTCTTCCCTTCCTTATCTTCCTTATTCTATCCTACTTCCATTAAGATTATATCTACTTGCTCATACCTTCTACTACTTACTTACATCTATTCCTACTAAATTAACATACCAGAGAGAATAAACAGACAAATAAACAAAACCAAACAAAAAAAGACATGGACTAACATCAGTTACTTGAGCTTCCTCACTTCCGAATTCCTATCTCAAATCATATTTTTCCATCTCCCTATTTTTACCTGTTCCCTTTTTGATGTTACACTTCATTTCTATATTTTTTGTTATCATAGTAACAAATATCAATAGTTGCCCACTTAAATCCGCTAACCTGTTCTTTACCAACTTGATTATTGCTATAACCTATTTTGCCTATCAAAATAATGTTAATACTATTATTTTTCCATCAATCCTAAAGTTGCTATATCTCCCCATTCCTCTCTAAGAAATTCGATTGCCGGATTCCAGGTTTTATAAAAATTTTCAAGCGTGTGTCATCTCTTAATAGCTGTGTCAGTTTATCCGCTTCCATTATATCCTATATTTTCCACATCCAGTCTACTTTGGTAGGAATGTTTTCTTTTTTCCAGTTCTGTGCATAAGTTATCCTGGCTATCGTAATCAGATAAAAAAGGATTCTACCAAATTTTCTATCTAAGTCATCTTCTAGAATTCCTAGCAAGTAAATCTCGGGTTTCATTTCTATTTTGACATTTAACATTCTGTTGATTATTTTGTTAATCATATTCCAATATTTTTTGCAGCTCTACATTTCCACCAACAATGAAACAATGTTCCTGGTGCCTTTCCACATTTCCAACAATTATTTGTTGCATTTTTATACATTTTTGCTAGTTTATCGGGTGATAAATACCACCTATAAAAAATTTTGTACCAACTTTCTTTTAGATTTTGAGATACCGCATATTTTAACCCTTTCTTCCAGATTTTCTCCCATTGATCTAGTTTTATAGGATGGCCAATATCTTTCACTCACTTTATCATAACCTCTTTCACTCCCTCATCCTCCATTTGGAATTCCAGCAACCTTCCATATATATTTTCCAATCATTTTCCCCTCCTTCCCATGTAAAATCTCTTCTAGTTCTGTTTTTCTATCAGCAATTCCGTGAATTTTTATATCGTTCTTAGCTTTTTCATAGAGTTGTCTATACTGGAACCATCCAAGATTAAATCCTTTTGCCTCCAGGCATTCCCGCTTCTTGATTTTAAATTCTCCTGCTTGTATTTCCAACAAATCCTTATAAGTGCACCATTTTTCACCTTTATCCATTTCCTTTCTATAAAACGCTTCTTGTGGGGAAAGCCACATGGGGATTTTCTCGGTTATCCTACTTTTATATTTTTTCCAAATTTTCAAAAGCGATTTCCTTATACAGTGATTGTTAAAAACCTGATTAACTTTTTCCTTATCATATACTAAATAAGCATGTAACCCGAATTTGATCCCTTCTCCCTCCAATTCTAAAAGTCGTCTATCTTCTAGTTTTAACCGTTTTGCTATCCACTCTCGTCCGCACGATTCGAAATACAGAGAGAGGTCAGGTAAGGCTAGTCCTCCTCTCTCTTTTGAATCCTGCAAAGCCTTAAATCTAACTCTAGGTTTCTTTCCCTGCCAAACAAATTTTGAGATATCTCTATGCCAAGTCAAAAAGGGTTTTTTATTATTATTAATAAGTGGAAGCATTTGAAATAAGAGCAACTTTTTAGGTAATATCACCATTTTGACAACTGAAATTCTTCCTAGGAGGGAAAGTTTTAATTTATTCCATTTAATTAAGTCTTTTTGAATTTCTTTCCAAACCTTTATATAATTATTTTCGAATAATTCTATTGTCTTTTTGGTAATATAAATCCCTAAATATTTACCTTGTCAATTCCTGAATTATTATTATCTCTTCTTCTTCTTCTTCTTCTTCTTCTTCTTCTTCTTCTTCTTCTTCTTCTTCTTCTTCTTCTTCTTCTTCTTGTTTTATATTTTTTTGTAACTAGAGCTGATTTGGATTTATTAATTTTACAACCTGTCATGTCCCCAAATTCATTCATTATGTTCATTAGTAATTAGTAAAGCCTACTTGTTTAAGAAGTTTGAGAAGTAGCTTAAAGACAAAACCATTTGGATATTGGAAAATGGAGCTAAGAGAAATAATGGGGGGGGGGGGTCAAGAATCTGAGAAATTGAAATGTATATATTGGAATTGATTGTATATAAAATAAAATAAAAATATTTTTTAAAAAAAGAATTAAAAACCCATCCCCATTTGGACAGATGGCCATCCAGCCTCTGCTTAAAGGCAGCCTCCGGAGAAGGAGAGTCGTCCACCGAACAGCCCTCTCTGTCAGGAGGTCCCTCTAATGCTCAGCTGGAATCTCTCTTCCTGGAGCTTGCATCCGTTGTTCCACTGGGTCCTATTCTCTGGAGCAGCAGGAAACAAGTTTGTCCTATCTTCAGTGTGGCATCCTTTCAAATGTGTAAAACATGGCCATCATGCCGCCTCTTAAGCTTCTCTTCTCCAGGCTCGACATCCAGTTCTGGGCACTGGGCAAACTGACAAACTGGAGCTGTAGCCCAGTTTCCTTGCTGCCGTTTCTAGGCAAGGTGATCGAGAGAGCAGTCGCCTCACAACTCCAAGCCGTTTTGGATGAAACCGATTATCTCGACCCATTTCAAACCAGCTTCCAGGCAGGATATGGAGTTGAGACCGCCATGGTTGCTCTGACGGATGACCTCCACTTGAGCATCGACAGAAGTAGTAGTGTGAGCCTGCTGGTGCTCTTGGATCTCTCAGCGGCATTCGATACTATAGATCACTCCATCCTTTTGGACCGGCTGAGGGAGATAGGCATCGGAGGCACTGCTTTGCAGTGGTTCTGTTCCTTTCTCTCTGGCAGGTCCCAAAGGGTGAGGCTCGGGGACAGTTGCTCCTCCAAAATCGTGCTTAATTGTGACGTCTCTCAGGGCACCATCCTGTCCCCAATGCTATTTAACATTTCTATGAAGCCGCTGGGTGAGATCATTCGGAGGCATGGAGCTCAGTGTCATCAGTACGCTGATGACACTCAGATATATTTCTCCATGACAAGATCATCTGCTCAGACCTCAGATGGCGTCTCCTCTCTCAATGACTGCCTGGCAGCGGTAATGGGTTGGATGAGGGAAGACAAATTGAGGCTTAATCCACAGAAAACGGAAGTACTGACAGTCACTGGCCCAAAACCAGGTCTGGGAATAAAACTTCCAGTCCTAGACAGAGTCACACTCTCCCCGAAGGACCCTGTTCGCAGTCTGGGGGTACTTCTAGACTCGTCGCTCCACATGACTAGTCAGGTGAATGTGATGGTCAGGAGTGCCTGTTATCAGCTTCGACTGATAAGCCATCTGCCCCCTTTCCTGGAGATGAGGGACCTGGAAACTGTGGTACATACTCTGGTCACCTCACGTTTAGATTACTGCAATGTGCTCTACATGGGGCTGCGCTTGTGCTTAAACAAGGAAATTTCAATTGGTTCAAAATATGGCAGCCAGACTTGTCACTGGGGCATCTAGGAGAGAGCATATAACACCAGTGCTTAAGTCTCCAACTCCCACAAGCCCCCGCGGCCGCACGTCCTTTCCTTTCTCCCTCTCGGGCCGTGGAGGCTTCTGGGAGTTGGAGTCCAAAACAGTGTGGAGAGAACGAAGCGTTGTGTAGGCCTACAATCATATACAATCATGGGGGACACCTGGCTGAATGAGACTACGTGTGAAAGGGATCTAGGAGTCCAAGTAGACAACAAGTTGAACTTATTATTATTATTATTATTATTATTATTATCCTTTATTTATATAGCCCTGTAGGTTTACACAGTGCTGTACATATACACTTATAATTATAGTGAATTATAAACTTATAAACCCTAAATTATAAATTAAATGAATTATAAACTTATAATTATAGTGAATTATAGGGAATCATTGGGGAATAGTGGCATATAGGGACCTTCCATCCCTTTGGGGCTTGTGTACCGATTGGGATGGTCTGTCCTCAAAGGCAAATGGACCCAATCTGACAAGCAATGGTCTCTTTCAACTCTACGGACCTTATCAGACGGGAGGAATTTCTCTCAATTGCGAAGGGAGCCAATTCGAATTCACGTGAATTTGGTAAGTTTAGTGAATTCACGTGAATTCCCATTGCATTCAGAATGCATTCAGAATGACTTCAGAATGCATTCAGATGACTAAGGAACTTTCAACTGAGATAAGCCTTAAACGGAACATGTATAAGAAATGGAAAAATGGGGAAATCACCAAAGAGGAATTCAAACAGATAGCCAGCACATGTAGAGGTAAAGTCAGAAAAGCTAAAGCGCAGAATGAACTCAGGCTTGCTAGAGAGGTTAAGAACAATAAAAAGGGCTTTTTTGGGTATGTCCGAAGCAAAAGGAAGAGGAGGGAAACGGTAGGGCCACTGAGTGCAGAAGATGGCAAAATGCTAACAGGAGACAGAGAAAAGGCAGAATCACTCAACACCTTCTTTGCCTCAGTCTTCTCAGAAAAGGCAAAAGGTGCCCAACCTAAGGATAATAGGGAAGAAGACAGAACAGGGGAACTTCAGCACAGAATAAGTAAAGAGATAGTACAGGAATACCTGGTTAATCTAAATGAATATAAGTCTTCAGGACCAGATGAACTACATCCTAGAGTATTAAAAGAACTGGCAAATGTAATATTGGAACCATTGGCAATAATCTTTGAGAAATCCTGGAGAACAGGAGAAGTCCCAGCAGACTGGAGGAGGGCAAACATTGTCCCCATCTTCAAAAAGGGGAAAAAAGAGGATCCCAACAATTATCGTCCAGTTAGTCTGACATCAATACCAGGAAAGATTCTAGAGCAGATCATTAAGCAGAGAGTCTGTGAACATTTAGAAAGGAATGCCATAATGACAAAAAGCCGACATGGGTTTCAGAGAAACAAGTCCTGCCAGACAAATCTGATCCCTTTTTTTGATAAAATTACCAGCTTGGTAGATGAAGGGAATGCTGTGGATATAGTATATCTTGATTTCAGTAAGGCCTTTGACAAGGTTCCCCATGACATTCTTGCAAACAAGCTTGCAAAATGTGGGATAGACAAGGTAACCGTTACATGGATTTGTAACTGGTTGACTGGCCGCACCCAAAGGGTGCTCAACAATGGCTCCTTTTCGTCCTGGAAAGAAGTGACCAGTGGGGTCCCACAGGGCTCTGTCCTGGGCCCAGTGCTATTCAATATCTTTATTAATGACTTGGATGACAGAATTGGGGGCATACTTATCAAATTTGCTGATGAGTCTAAACTAGGAGGAGTAGCTAACACCCCAGAGGACAGGATCAAAATTCAAAATGACCTGAATCGATTAGAAAACTGGGCCAATGCTAACAAAATGAAATTCAATGCGGAGAAGTGCAAGGTACTGCACTTAGGGCGCAAAAATGAAATGCACAGATATAGGATGGGGGACATCTGGCTGAATGAAACTATGTGTGAAAGGGATCTAGGAGTTCAAGTAGACCATAAGTTGAACATGAGTCAACAGTGCGATGCAGCAGCTAAAAAGGCCAATGAAATTTTAGTCTGCATCAATAGAAGTATAGTGTCTAGATCAAGGGAAGTAATAGTGCCGCTCTATTCTGCTTTGGTCAGGCCCCACTTGGAATACTGCGTCCAGTTCTGGGCACCACAATTTAAAAAGGATGCAAAGAGCCATGTGTCCAAAGAAGGGCAACTAAGATGGTGAAGGGACTGGAAACCATGCCCTATGAGGACCGCCTTAGGGAACTGGGGATGTTTAGCCTGGAGAAGAGAAGGTTAAGAGGTGATATGATAGCCCTGTTTAAATATTTGAAGGGATGTCATATTGAGGAGGGAGCAAGCTTGTTTTCTGCTGCTGCAGAGACTAGAACACGGAACAATGGATGCAAGCTCCAGGAAAAGAGATTCCACCTCAACATTAGGAGGAACTTCCTGACAGTAAGGGCTGTTTGACAGTGGAACACACTCCTTCCTTGGAGATTGTGGTGGAGTCTCCTTCCTTAGAGGTCTTTAAGCAGAGGCTGGACGGCCATCTGTCAGGGATGCTTTGACTGGGAGTTCCTGCATGCCAGGGGGTTGGACTGGATGGCCCTTGTGGTCTCTTCCAACTCTATGATTCTATGACTTTCCATTACCCAAAAATGACACACACACCCTTGCCCGAAATTGTGTGAGGTGCTTTAATTCGCAATAACGTAAAACCCATGATTGCGGTCGGATTGCCATTAGATTATACTTCCAATTTCCGACGTCTGATAAGGTCCTACTTTAATACGCAATAACGTGAAACCCCATGATTGAGTTTGAAATGCCATTGAATTATACTTCCAATTTCCGTCGTCTGATAACCTCCCTAGATCCCTTCCACACGTATAAACCTCATTCAGCCAAGTGTCCCCCTTCCTATATCTGTACATTTCAATTTTTGTACCTAAGTGCAGAACCTTACATTTCTCCATGTTGACTTTCGTTTTGTTAGCGTTGAGGCGTGATGAGGCAGGCCTGGGGGCCTATGGATGCCATAGGGGTCGGGGTCTTGGCCGTGGGGCACCTGGCATCATCAGGTGCTCAGTGGTGATGCCTGGATGGGAGACATTTTCCTTCGCCAGGGTCCCAGGAGCCACCGCTGACGCCGACGCCGAGATGTGCGCAGGATCTACGCCATTATGCCCTGCATGCTCTGAAGCAACCTTGACCAGGCCAAGGCCTATAAGCGAAGGAAGCAATGGGAGTAAGCGTGCGCTCAGGCCTGGCACCAAAGAGGGCAAGGAAGGAGTGCGACTGAATCCTAGAGCTGGAAGCCATTTTGAGGCTGTCCAGAGTTAGGCGACCCCTCCGCCTCCCCAGGCCGTGGGTCCATCGCCAGACCAAGCCTTCCTTTGAATGGTCAAGCGAAACCACCTCGAGAGATGCCCCTCTTATTTATTTATTTTTTAAAGTCATTTTGTGGCCCATCCACAGCATTCCCTTCATCTACCAAGCTGGTGATTTTATCAAAAAAAGAGATCAGGTTCATTTGGCAAGACTTGTTTCTCTGAAACCCATGTTGGCTTTTTGTGATTATGGCATTGGCCTCTAAATGTTCACAGACTCTCTGCTTAATGATCTGCTCTAGAATCTTTCCTGGAATTGATGTCAGACTAACTGGACGATAATTGTTGGTCTCTTCCAGCTCTATCATAGTATGATTCTATGTATTCCTGCATGGCAAAAGCGGGTTGGACTGGATCAGGGCCCTTCTTGGGGGTCTCTTCCAACTCTCTATGATTCTTGAGGGTGGAAGGCACCCATTTTGGTCCCTCGGGGGCTTGTTTTGAGTCAGAGGAAAGGCCCAGATGGGACTTTCTCTTTGTGGTTCTGTTGCCTGTGTGGGTTTGTGTGACTTTTTTGCTCGGCTGCCTCCACTTCTGCTTTCCGTCACCAGTTCAAACGACTTCATTTCCAAAGCGCACACCAGTGCCATCCTAACATCCATCAAAGCCAGTGTCCAGCAAAGTCCTCTCTGGTCCCGTTGACCACTTGACCTGGCATGGCCGAAAGAGTGACCTACGCTGACCTGAGGTTTGTGAGGAGCCCTCCTCTGGAGAAGACTGGACAGCAAGGTATGGATCCAGAAGGCCCAGGTCTTGTATGGGGTGACCCCTCTGCACCCCTCAATTGCCCCAGTTTGCTTCTTTTCCAGGGACCGGAGGCGAAGGGGAGCTGACCTACGAAAACGTCAAGGGGCCCAGGCCCTCGGAAGGGAAGGAGACCCCCAAGGAAAGCAAAGGTCAGCCCCGGTGAACCTTTCCCTCTCTGTGTAGGTCATCTGTCCACTTGCCTCCTCTGTCCAGGAGTCTCCTCCTCTCCCTCAGATGCATTTAGATGCAATAATAATAATAATAATAATAATAATAATAATGATTATCATCATCATCATCATCTTGCAGCACCTTTGAGACTCACTGAAAAGAAAGAAATTGGCAGTGTGAGATTTCCTAGACTTCAGTCCACTTCCTTAGATGCATTTAGATGCAATAATAATGATAATCATCTTAATAAGTATATATAATATAATATAATAGTATAAGTATAATATAATATATAGAATGATATGTAGGTAATAATAATAATAATAATAAGAAGAAGAATTGAGATCTTGTAGCAGCACTTTTGAAACTAAATGAAAGAAATAAATTGGCAGCATCAGTTATCCTAGATTTCAGTCTACTTCCTCAGATGGCCATAATAATAATAATAATAATAATAATAATAATAATAATAAGTATTTATAATATAATATAATTAATAATATAATTATAAAATAATATATAGAATAATATGTAGATAATAATAATAATAATAATAATAATAATAATCTTATAGCAGCACTTTTGAAACTAAATGAAAGAAATAAATTGGCAGCCTTAATTATCCTAGATTTCAGTCTACTTCCTCAGCTAACAACAACAACAGTGATAATATTCCAGATGTTTCAGATGTAATATTATTGTTTCAGATGTTTTAGTGAAACAGCAATAATGCACAATAAATACTGCAGACTCATTTTTTCTCATATTGTGGAAGCTTAGGATGACCGCCCACTTTTTTATTAGTTTTAACCGCTTGCATTAAACTGCTTGCAGACGTCCTTAAGAACTTAATTCCATTTGAATGTTGTTGTTGTGCAAAGCTGTCATGGGGTTTGAGGCTGAGAGAGTGTGACTTATCGCCCAGGTTCACCCAGTGGGTTTGCATGGGATTCGAACCCTGGTCTTCCTTTAGGCTCTTTGCCAAAAAACAACTCTCCGTGCCCCCCAATATATAACCTTGCCGCCTTCCTCCCCATCCAGGGTCCAAGCCGTGGGTCAGGAGGGCCATTGCCTTGGGCTTGGTGGCCGCCTGCCTCTTCCTCCTGGCCACCGCCGTGGGGCTCGGGGTCCGATGTGAGTAGCTGCCCAAATCCCACCAACCCCAAACGCAGAGTAATGGTCTCTTTCAACTCTATGGACCTTATCAGACGGGAGGAATTTCTCTCAACTGCGAAGGAAGCCACTTCGCTAGTTTAGTGAATTCTCGTGAATTCCCATTGCATGCAGAATGTGTTCAGAATGGCTTTCCGTTACCTGAAAATGACCCCCTCTTGCCCAAAATTGTGTGAGATACTTTAATTCGTAATAACGTGAAACCCCTTGATTGCATTCGGATTGCCATTAGATTATACTTCCAATTTCCAATGTCTGATAAGGTCCTATGAGTCTATGATTCTGTGTATTCCTGCATGGCAGAATGGTCTCAGACTGGGCTAAGTGGACACTTGACGTCTCCCCTTCAAACCCACCCTTTTCTCTCTCTTTTCACTGCAGACTGGCAGGTCTCTGGTCAGCTCCGACGGTCATCCCAAGACCACGCTGACCACACCAGTGTCCTGGAGCAGAGGGTCAGCGCCCAAGACCAGAGCCTGGCAGAGATGGAGGCCCAGCTGCGCAAGGCCGAAACAGAACTCAGCTCCAGCCAAGTGACCCTTTGGGAGGCCGTAGTGGCCGCAGAAAGGACCCAGAGGCAGCTGGACAAAGTGGAAGGACAGCTGAGGGATGCCAACCACAGCTTGGACGCCACGAAACAGGAGAAGGCGCGAATAAGCGCAGAGCTGCGCCAGGCCATGTCTTGCCGGACGATTGGTAAGCGGCATTGGTCACAGGCGGACAAGCCATTCCTGATGGCCTTTCTAACTGTTGACTTTCCGTTTTGGCCATACTAGAGTGAGAGGAATCAGGAAAGTGACCAATGGGGTGTCCAGTGGGGTCCTGTCCTGTGCCCAGTTTGCTAAAACATCTTTATTGATGACTTGGATGAAAACTGCAAACCATTGCATTGGTCACGTGTAAATTAAAAATTTACACCCCGTATAGTCATTGGATACTCTAACGTTATACGTCTCTGTTCCTCATGGGCTCCCCATCAGTCAATCAATAAATCAAACAATTTATTATCTATATAGAACCATCTAATTAAAAGATTGCATGTATAGCGCTGTGTAAATTTGCAGCGCTACAGTATATAAATAAAGGTTAATAATAATAATAATAATAATAATAATTAATAATAATAATAATAATGTTTTTGTTATATATAAAACTAATAAAGACTATGTTAATAATAATAATAAGAAGAAAAAGTTTTGTTTCACTGTCCCGAAACTTGTCTCTTGCAGTACTTCCCTTTATTTGGGTCTGTCTCTTGAATCCGGAGCCGATTCAGGCCTGTTTACGTACCGAAGCAGAGGATGTGACGTGACCTGAATAGCAACCTTTGCTCTCAAGACATTTCAGTGCCGTAATCTTCCAACTCTGGAGCATAGTAAAATCCCAATTCGAATCTAACCTCTACATGCTCACCTGCCCACCCCAAATAAAGCCCTCAAAAGCACCTAGGAGCTTATTACACGACCAATTTTTTCCTGAAAAACCGAACGCAATCATGGGGTTTCGCACGATTGCGTGATTTCTCACCACATGCAATTGCTGATTTTGCGAACGCAATCATTAGGTTTCGCGCGATTGCGTGATTTCTCATTACATGCAATTGCTTGTTTTTGCGAACGAAATGGGAGTTTTCACATAATTGCGTGAAAGGTTATTATATGCGTTTGCCTAATATGCGAATGTGGTCCAAACGCAATCAGAAAATAGGCAAATTCGGTGAACTAGCGGACTTACAATTCCTATTCCCTGGCAATTTCGTATTCATTTCGCTTTTTGGGGGTGTGATAGGCATTTCTATTCATCCCCAATTTCGCCATCATTACTACAATTCCCATGATCCTTCATGGCACTGGCTTCTCCTTTTTACTTCCTGTAGTGCCCAAAATGTTTTGCCATGCATGAACAGGTGGCCAGAAGAGGGAGCACTTTTATGCTCATCTAGTGCCAGCTTTACCCTCATCTTTTTGCGTGATTCCTGCCTTCCAACAGTTGCCATAGCAATGCCTCCTTCACTTGCCCAGTTAAGATGAGGTCCCCAAGGGCTATCCAAACAGACCCCCCATCTGCCCTGGTTCCCATTCATTCCATAGAATTCATGCATGGCACCACTTGTCCGGGTAGATAAGAATTGGCACTGTTACAGTGATTTCAAGATGACACTCACGTCATGGGGCATGGGGTCCTGAGAGTCTTCTATTCTGACCAATAACATGCAGCATGATTTGATGGGGAATTCCTGCATGGCACACCAACATCTCAGCGCACATGGGGCTTTGGGCACTGGTCCAACATGGAGGATGCTTTGATGGGGAATTCCTGCATGGCATGGCACACCAACATCTCAGCACGCATGCGACTTAGGATGCGGGGCCAACATGGAGGATGCTTTGATGGGGAATTCCTCCATGGCACACCAACATCTCAGCGCGCATGCAGCTTTGGGCATGGTCCAAAATCATAGATTCATAGAATCACAGAGTTGGAAGAGACCACAAGGGCCATTCAGTCCAACCCCCTGCCATGCAGGAACTCTCCATCAAAACATTCCCGAAAGATGGCCATCCAGCCTCTGATTTAAGACCTCCAAAGAAAGAGACTCCACTCCAAGGGAGAGTGTTCCACTGTCGAACAGCCCTTACTGTCAGGAAGTTCCTCCTAGAGAGAATCTCTTTTTATTAATATGGTAGAATCTCTTTTATTAATGTGGTAGAATCTCTTTTTATTGAGTTTCCATCCATTATTCTGGGTCCTGTTCTCTGGAGCAGCAGAAAATAAGCTTGCTCCTTCCTCAATGTGACATCCCTTCAAATATCACCTCTTAACCATCTCTTCTCGAGGCTAAACATCCCCAGTTCCCTGAGGCGTTCCTCATAGGGCATGGTTTCCAGACCCTTCACCATCTTAGTTGTCCTCCTTTGGACTCGCTCCAGTTTCTCCACATCCTTTTTGAATTGTGGTGCCCAGAACTGGACACAGCGTTATTCCAGGTGGGGCCTGACCAAAGCAGAATAGAGTGGCACTATTACTTCCCTTGATCTAGACACTATACTCCTATTGATGCAACCTAACCTCTAAACAGAGGCTGGATAGCCATATGTTGGGTGTGCTTTGATTGAGAGTTCCTGCATGGCAGGGGGTTGGACTAGATGGCCCTTAGAGTCCCTTCCAACTCTAGGATTCTATGAATAGCATTGGCCTTTTTAGCTGCCACATCGCACTGTAGACTCATGTTCAGCTTATGGTCTACTTGGACTCCTGAATCCCTTTCACACATAGTTTCATTCATCCAGGTGTCCCCCATCCTATATCTGGGGAAAAAGCACAGCAAGTAAAACCCTTAGCTGCTTGCAGGCTTTCACGTGAAAATGAGGAAAAAGTACAAGTAAAACCCTTAGCTGCTTGCAGGCTTTCACGTGAAAATGGGGAAAAAGCACAGCAAGTAAAACCCTTAGCTGCTTGCAGGCTTTCACGTGAAAATGGGGAAAAAGCACAGCAAGTAAAACCCTTAGCTGCTTGCAGGCTTTCACGTGAAAATGGGGAAAAAGCACAGCAAGTAAAACCCTTAGCTGCTTGCAGGCTTTCACGTGAAAATGGGGAAAAAGCACAGCAAGTAAAACCCTTAGCTGCTTGCAGGCTTTCACGTGAAAATGAGGAAGAAGTACTTTTACATTTCAGGGAGGAACTGGAAATTGCAGAGGGAGTACCCAAACTCAATGACCTGGAAGTACATGAGGTCACCATGGCATCGGTTGAGAACTGGGCATGTGCAGGAGAGCAATTTCGCATTTAGAAATCCACTGGTGTAATAAGATATTCCTGAATGTGTTTGTATAAATGTACAATAATGTATAATCAGCTTTCGCGCAATCGCGTGATTTGCGAATCCATAGCGCAATTTATTTTGCGAAATAACCTAGCTATATCATTGTGTGATGCACTTTCACGCAATCACGCGAAATTTCGAATTGAATACGAAAATTACTATTGCGAAATTGAGAGAAATTCCTCACATGTGATAAGGTCCCTATTGTTATTGCTGTTGTTGTTGTGATATTAATATCCCAACTTTCAGCCTTAAAGGCTTTCAGAGCAGCTTACAATTATTATCTCTGGGTCTGAAATCAGGGCTGCAGAGGGGTGACTGCACGTCCAGCCATGGCCACTTGCTCTGACCCTTCTGTCCATCTCTAGGCTGCTGCCCTTCAGGATGGACGCTCTTCCGGTGGAAATGCCTCTGGATTTCAGGAGAGGAGAAGTCTTGGATGGAGAGCCGGGCGGCCTGCGAACAGAGAGCCTCTCAGCTGCTTATTGTGAAGGATCCCTGGGACGCAAGAGCGATTTGGGAGAGGGTTGCGGAGGAGATTAAGGAGGATGCAGAGGCAGGTAGTGTTAATGCATTTTCTGAAATTTTTGTAGGAATGATATGCCTCATGGCCCCAGATGGACTCCAGCAGTCCGCTGTCCGCATTGTCCCCAAGGCAAGGGGACATTTATGTACAGCACTGTGTAAATTTACAGCACTAAATAAATAAAGCCTAATAATAATAATAATAATAATAATAATAAAAAATACATTGCACCCAGGTGAGGTCAGCCTCGCTAAACAATATTCCTCAGGTAGATTGGAAGTCACTAATGACTCTAATCAGAGATTGTATGTTCAGTGCTGTGTAAATTTACAGTGCTATACAAATAAAGGTTAATGATTATGGTGATTATTATTATTATTATTATTATTATTATTATTATTAACCTTTATTTATATAGCGCTGTAGGTTTACACAGTGCTGTACACATAAACTTATAATTAGACGGTTCCCTGCCCTCGGGCTTACAATCTAAAAGACACGACACAAAAGGAGAAGGGAAAGGTGATGGGGAAGGGTATGAGGTCCGGTGATTCTTCTCTCCCTCTGAGGCCTGGACCAAGGCAGATGGACTAGAGGGAGGGATCGGCTTCATAATGCACAGTTAAAACAGGCCAGACAAAGTCACACATCTGGGAATGCTTCTCTAAACAATATAGTCTTTAACTTAGTTTTGAACCTGGTTAGGGAAGTGATGAGGCGCACATGTGGGGGAAGAAGGTTCCAGGAGTGAGGGGCAGCAAGTGAGAAGGGACGAATCCGGGACAGGGCAGTGGAAATCCTTGGCTGGGACAGGAGACCTTGACTACCAGAACAGAGGGGAAGAGAAGGAGTGTGAGGAGAAAGAAGTTCAGACAAGTAAGGAGGAGCCAGTCTGTGGAGGGCTTTGAAAGTCAACAAAGAAAAGCTTGTACTGGATGCGGAAGGGGAAGGGGAGCCAATGAAGGGAGGAGAAAAGAGGAGAAACATGGTCAAACCGGCGAGCGGATGTGATAATACGTGCGGCTGAGTTCTGGACAGAGATTAAAGGATGGAGGTGAGAGAGAGAGGAAGCCCTGTCAGAAGGAGGTTACAGTAATCTATTCGTGAGACCACCAGGGCATGGACCAAAGTCTTGGCAGTGGAGGCTGAGAGGAATGGACGGATTTTAGCAATGTTGTAAAGAGAGAATCTACAGGTCTTGGCGGTGGCCTGAATCTGGGGGATAAATGACAGAGAGGAATCAAAGATGAAACCGAGACTGCGGGCTTGCTGAACCGGTTGAATAGAAGTGCCATCAACAGAAACAGAAAAGGAGTATTGAAGGGTGGGCTTAGGTGGGAAGATGAGGAGCTCTGTCTTAGACATGTTGAGCTTCAAGCGCCGATGCTGCATCCACTGAGAGATGGCAGCCAAACAAGAGGAGATTTGCCGTTCAAGCCCTGGCGAAAGGTCGGGGGTGGAAAGATACAGCTGAGTGTCATCGGCATACAGATGATAGGAGAAACCAAAAGAATGGATGAGTTTACCAAGGGACAATGTGTATAGAGAGAACAAAAGGGGACCTAGGACAGAGCCCTGAGGAACTCCAACAGATAAGGGGACAGAGGAGGAAGTCTTACCACCTGAGACCACTGCAAAAGATCTGTCTGACAAGTAAGATTTAAACCAGTTGAGAACATGATGATGATGATGATGATGATGATGATGATGATGATGATACTATCATCCTGTAGAGCAGCAGTTGCCAACCTGTGGTTGGGGGCCGAATGACCCTTTCTCAGGGGTCACCTAAGACCATCAGAAAGCAACTGTTTACAATGGTCTTAGGAACCAAAATATATTTTATGATGGGGGGATCACCGTAATATCATCATCATCATCATCATCATCATCATCATCATCATCATCATCATGATCTCATGAGCAACTGTATCAAAAAGTCACGGCATTAGGAAGGTTGAGAAGCACTGCTCCGCAGTAAGTGTCTCCCTAGTGCTGCTTCCACTCTCCCACTCTAAGTCCTGATTTCCTGAGCCTTGGATGAATGTGTGAGGGACAGTGAATTGGAGAAGCCTGCCTCTGCTTTGTTTCTCCTGTCTTGCAACCTGGAGTAAGAAGGAGGCCCTGGAGGGGCTGAAAGTTGATTGTTAGGGGAAGTGCAAAGGGACCCTAGCCCTAAATCTTACATCAGCGAGGAGTGCAACAAACTCATCAAATTGGCTCCGACTGACATTTACCTTCGTCCGACTTTTTCTGATCAAGAATTCTTTGCGGTCAAAGGAATACTGGGTTGGACTTCACAAAACCTGGTCTGCAGAGGACGGCTATGTTTTCACTTGGGTCGACGGGTCGCGCTACGAAGGGTGAGTTGTGGAACATGCGTCCTTGTTCTGCGCCCTTTTACTTGCACACAGGCTTATGCCCCATTAGCCATGGTCCATGTAGTGGCTGTATATGGCCTCCCCAAATCCCCTCAGAAGCACTGGATGGGCTTCCTAGAATCACAATTGTGTTACAAAGCAAGGTCTTATTTTAAACACCGCTGAGCTGCTGGGATCCAGTGTTGCTTCCAGGAGGCTCAGGGTCCATTCATGGATTCCTGCCATAAGGGTTTTCTGGGTTTGGGACTGGATTTAAAAAGATGGGATTTCTAAATTGCTTATAGTAATAGAATGTGCCTTAATAGAAGGTGCTAGAAGGCGCTGGTTAGATACTGCGGTTGGGAATGATGTGTTTCTTCATTAAGCTCTTTGAGGTTGGAATGTGGAGGAGGAACACTTTCTGCAGAGGCTTGACTTTTGAATGGGGGGACTATAGAGACTTGTTATTGTTGTTACTGATAGATAGATAGATAGATAGATAGATAGATAGATAGATGCCAATTGGGTTATGTTTGTATACAGTAGAGTCTCGATTATGCAACATAAACTGTACCGGCTGATTGTTGGATAGCCAAAAATGTTGGATAATCCAGAGGGTCCAAGAAAAGCCTTGAAATCACTATGAAATGCAAATGCATTGAAGTTTTATTGCAATAACTGTAAAAGTAAATGTAAAGAAATCACTGATCAACATTGTGATGTACAGTGAAAATGTAAAGAAATCACAGCAGGCGCGACGTTGGATAATCTGGAATGTTGGATAACCGAAGGTTGGATAATCGAGACTCTAATGTAGATATATAGCCAGGTGGTTGTTAGCGATAGATGTTTATGTGGCTGGATCTGGGAAGAGATGTTGTTCTAATGAGAGATGTCAGCTGTTTAGGATTATCGGCCTGGGAAACATTTCTGTTCTCAAGGAATTTGCTGGAAGCTGCCAGAATCCTGGGCTGTAGGACATTTAGCATCCACCATTTTGTCCGTCTTCCTCTGGACACGTTCCGACTGGTCAAGATCCTTTTTGGATGGCAGTGACCAGAACTGGACACAGGGTTATTCCAGGGAAGGCCTGGCCAAAAAGCAGAATAGGGAGAGACACTATGGAATGGAAGAAGAAGTCTCTTCGTTTTGTAGAAGATGGAGATGCAGGAAAAACAGGGAAGACCAGATCAACCGGTTCATGAGGAAAGTGAATTAATAATGGAGTTCAGATGACTCCTCATTTCATAGATATTGTGCAAAAAGGAAAAGAGGTGACAGATCATACTTTTTGGGATCTTTCCAGATCTGAGGTACGTCCTGCCGATTCTTATTTCCAAAATGGGATCCCGATCAATGGGGTCCTGGCCGGAGTACAGAGGAATTCTGCAAAGCGGTGCTACATCTGTGAGAAGGCAGCCAGCCCCAATGGACCCCTGTTTCCCCATTGACCAGGTACAACTCCTCTTTCGTGGATCTATGGGGCTGACAAACTGCAGGGCCTTCAAGGGGAGGCAGGTGATGGAGGAGGAAGAGGATGGGTGACGAAGGGGAGATAGATGGCTTCTAGCCGGGGGCAACATGTGCTGCTCTCAGCCGCTGTTTGGTGCAAGAGGGAGGCTGGCAAGGCAAAGGGTGGCAAAAGGCAGGCGAAGCGGACCCAGCGGCGGATGCAGCCTCTCTCTGGCGGTCAGTGTCCATCCAATGCCAGCAATTCTATAGAGGGATTCCGCACAAAGCATTATTGAGAAATATAAATTACTCTAAGCATTATTGTATATTTGAAAACTTTAATAAAGAATATTTTTTAAAAAATTACTCTAAGCATTGGTACACTTATAAAGATTTCGTTAAAGTAAATGAAACATCTGGACATTTAGAAATGAAAAAACCAAGCAAACTTAATACCACACACTCAAGTGATACCTGGCTATTATATTTTCAATTGAGTAGCATATTCCAAACAGACTATAGACAAAATAACATTTATCTTGAAGCAATGACCTAGGTAACCCACTGTTGGACAGTAAGCCAAAACAAGTGTCGAGATTGTATAAAATATTACTAAAAAGGAAATTGGAAACAGATCTAATAAAAGTTAACATGATCGTCTGGGTCCAGGATATCAGGGAAAATATAGATATTGATTGTTGGCAAGCAGCCAGGGAAATTACCTATCCATTTACAAAGTCTCAAAATATCAGAGATAATTACCACAAAATGGAAGTATGTTGGTACATTACGCCTGTCAAACTGCACAAAATATACAAAAACCAAAGTCAACTATGTTGGAAATGTATGAAAGACAACGGCTCTTGGATGCATGTGTGGTGGTTATGCCCCTTCCTAAACAAAATCTTGTAATTCATACGTGATACTATCTGTGAAATGTTCGACACAAAATATGAAATGTTCCCGGAAATATACTTATTAAATATGTTAAGCACATTAAACATCCGGATAAGGAATAAACACTATAAAATAATACTACACATGACATCAACAGCTAGACTAACAATTGCCCAAAAATGGAGACAAAGAGAGGTCCATCCGAGGAAGATTGGCGAATCAAAGTGTCTGAAGCTAAGGAGATGGATGGGCTCTCTATTGAATCATAGAATCATAGAATCATAGAGTTGGAAGAGAACCCAAGGGTACTGATCCAGTCCAACCCCTTCTTCTGCCATGCAGGAATTCCCAGTCAAAGCATCCCTGACAGATGGCCATCCAGCCTCTGCTTAAAGGAAGGAGACTCCACCACTCTCCGAGGAAGGAGTGTGTTCCACTGTCGAACAGCCCTTACTGTCAGGAAGGTCCTCCTAATGTTGAGGTGGAATCTTTTTTCCTGCAGCTTGCATCCATTGTTACGGGTCCTAGTCTCTGGAGCAGCAGAAAACAAGCTTGCTCCCTCCTCAATATGACATCCCTTCAAATATTTAAATAGGGCTATCATATCACCTCTTAAACCTTCTCTTCTCCAGGCTAACCATCCTCAGTTCCCTAAGGCGTTCCTCATAGGGCATGGTTTCCAGACCCTTCACCATCTTAGTTGCCCTCCTTTGGACCCATGGCTCCAGTTTCTCCACATCCTTTTTGAATTGTGGGGCCCAGAACTGGACTCAGGATTATTCCAAGTGAACCCTGACCAAAGCAGAATAGAGCGGCACTATTACTTCCCTTGATCTAGACACTATACTTCTATTGATGCAGCCTAGAATAGCATTGGCCTTTTTAGCTGCTGCATCGCACTGTTGACTCACGTTCAACTTATGGTCTACTTGAACTCCTAGATCCCTTTCACACATAAAAGTCTCATTCAGCCAGCTGTCCCCCATCCTATATCTGTGCATTTCATTTTTGCGCCCTAAGTGCAGTACCTTGCATTTCTCCGCATTGAATTTCATTTTGTTAGTGTTGGCCCAGTTTTCTAATCGATTCAGGTCATTTTGAATTTTGATCCTGTCTTCTGGAGAATTGGCTACTCCTCCTAATTTTGTTTCATCTGCAAATTTGATAAGTATGCCCCCAATTCTGTCATCCAAGTCATTAATAAAGATAGTGAATAGCACTGGGCCCAGGACAGAACCCTGTGGGACCCCACTGGTCACTTCTCTCCAGGATGAAAAGGAGCCATTGTTGAGCACCCTTTGAGTTCGGCCAGTCAACCAATTACAAATCCATGTAACGGTTAACTTGTCTATCCCACATTTTGCAAGCTTGTTTGCAAGAATGTCATGGGGAACCTTGTCAAAGGCCTTACTGAAATCAAGATATACTATATCCACAGCATTCCCTTCATCTACCAAACTGGTAATTTCATCAAAAAAAAAAGAAAAAAAAAAGAGAGAGATCAGATTTGTCTGGCAAGACTTGTTTCTCTGAAACCCATGTTGGCTTTTTGTGATTATGGCATTGGCCTCTAAATGTTCACAGACTCTCTGTTTAATTATCTGCTCTAGAACCTTTCCTGGAATTGATGTCAGACTAACCGGACGATAATTGTTGGGATCCTCTTTTTTTCTCTTTTTGAAGATGGGGACAACGTTTGCCCTCCTCCAGTCTGCTGGGACTTCTCCTGTTCTCCAGGAGTTCTCAAAGATTATTGCCAATGGTTCCAATATTACATTTGCCAGTTCTTTTAATACCCTTGGATGTAGTTCATCTGGTCCTGGAGACTTATATTCATTTAGGTTAACCAGGTATTCCTGTACTATCTCTTTACTTATTCCGTGCTGAAATTCCCCTATTCTGTCTTCTGCTCCATTATCCTTAGGTTGAGCATCCTTTGCCTTTTCTGAGAAAACTGAAGCAAAGAAGGTGTTGAGTAATTCTGCCTTTTCTCTGTCCCTTGTTAGCATTTTGCCATCTTCTGCACGCAGTGGCCCTACTGTTTCCTTCTTCTTCCTTTTGCTTCAGACATACCCAAAAAAGCCCTTTTTATTGTTCTTAACCTCTCTAGCAAGCCTGAGCTCATTCTGCGTTTTAGCTTTTCTGACTTTATCCCTACACGTACTGGCTATTTGTTTGAATTCCTCTTTGGTGATTTTCCCATTTTTCCATTTCTTATACATGTTCTGTTTAAGGCTTATCTCAGTTGAAAGTTCCTTAGTCATCCATCCTGGTTTCTTGAGACACCTCCCGTTTTTCTTTCTCACTGGAACTGTTTGAAATTGTGCCTTCAGTATCTCCCTTTTGAGGAACTCCCATCCGTCTTCAACTCCCTTCTCTTTTAGTGTACCTGACCATGGGATCACTCCTAATATTTCTCTATGTTTATTGAAGTCAGCTCTCCTAAAGTCTAGAATTCGCGTCTGACTATGCCTAGCTTCTCCTTTCTGCTGTATAACAAACTCCAGGAGAACATGGTCACTTCCATCTAAGGATCCCACCACTTGCACCCCTTCAACTAGGTCTTCCCTGTTGGTTAAGATCAGATCTAAAATAGCTGATCCTCTTGTTGCCTCTTCCACCTTTTGGACAATGAAATTGTCTTCCAGGCAAGTGAGGAATTTGCTAGACTTTGAGGATTTGGCTGAGTTTGACTTCCAGCAAATATCAGGATAGTTGAAGTCACCCATCACTACTACATCTCTCTTTTCTGAGTATGTGGTCATCTGTTCTAGAAAAGCATCATCCAATTCCTCTGCCTGAGTCGGGGGTCTGTAGTAGACTCCCACAGTAACATCCCTGTTATTTCCCTCTCCTCTAATTTTTATCCAGATGCTCTCCACCTGGCTTCCAGTATTGATTTCCTGGATCTCTTCACTGGTGTAAATATCCCTGACATATAATGCTATTCCTCCTCCTTTCCTGTTTGGCCTGTTTCTCTTAAAAAGGTTATACCCCTTTATTTCTACATTCCAATCATGAGACTCATCCCACCAGGTTTCAGTGATGCCTATTATATCATATTTGCTTTGCTGTGCTACGAGTTCAAGTTCATCCTGTTTATTTCCCATACTCTGTGCATTAGTGTAGAGACATCTAAGAACATGTGTTCCCTTTACTTGCTGCCTGTGCAAATTTTTTTGCTTCCCACTGTTGGGTCCTTGCACTGTTTGCCTTGTTCCCTCTATGTCAGTTTGACTATTTTTTCTAGCCCTTTTGCCTTCCAGAATAATGTCTCCCTCCCCCATATAACTCAGTTTAAAGCCCTCCTGATCAGATTTTTGAGACTACTGGCAAAAATGTTTTTGCCAACTGGCGTGAGATGCAGCCCATCCTTTGCCAGAAGTCCCTCCTCATGGAACCGCAGCCCATGATCCAAGAATCCAAACTGTTCTCAGCAGCACCATCTATGGAGCCAGTTATTCACCTCCGCTATTTTCTTCTCCCTTCCTGGACCATGCCCTTCTACTGGGATTAGAGGGAATTGAGTTAGAGGGAACAACGGAAGATGATAAAAAGGACTGGATTATTTGGCACGACTTTTGTATGAAATACGTGGGACCAAAGTAAAATACACAGATTGGATAATAAGGTCTAGAACTACTTGGAAGTTGTATGGACAGAACTTAATTAAATTTGACCTTACAATATATTAAGAATCAGTTAGATGATATCAGTTGACTCATTTCTATGTTAAATTGGAAACATTGACATTTGTCAATAAGCAATCATGTGAGTGTAAATACTGTATATATTGTACATATTATATGTTGTGTATGTATTGTATGCGTTGTTTGTCATCACTAAATAATTTTAACAAAAGAAATAAAGGTTAATAATAATAATAATACTAACTGTCTTTTTAGGGAATCCAATGTGATTGTTGTGCAGAGGGAAAGTGGATAGGAACTATGCTGAAAACTCAGACCAACATGAAGTCTGTCTGGATTCCAACGCAGAACCCAGAACAAAGGACAAAGCCGAATTTTATATTGCTCGATCTATAGTCAGCCTCTTCGATGGGAAAAGGGTTATTAATGTGGGAATAGCTTGGCTCTGAATGGCTCATAAATCTGCCCAAAGATGTGACGGATTCTTTCCTGTTGGCAGCCCCTAACTAGGGCTCCGTTGCGTACGTCGCGTGTCCACTTTGCACTTATTTTTATACATTTTTTTTTAATTTGAATAAAAGAAATTTGACACACACTTACACCTACAACATTACATAAGACACACACATAACATACAAAGGCCTCTAAAAACATTAATAATGTTCAGGGAAGCGTTCCCAGGACTGTGCCATCTGCCCCAGGATGCCTCCTTTTAACTAGGTATTAAGAAGCTGTGCCCTATTCCCTCCAGTCCATCTGCCTTGGTCCTGACCCAGAGGGAGAGAAGGACCACTGGACCTCACCCCCTTCCCACCGCCTTCCCCTCTTCCTTTTGCGTTGTCTCTTTTAGACTGTAAGCCTGAGGGCAGGGATCTCTCTAACTATACGATTGTATGTACAGCACTGTGCAAATTTACAGCGCTATATAAATAAAGGTTAATAATAATAATAATAATAATAATAATAATAATAACAACAACAATTAACAGAATTTCTCTAGGTGAATGTATAAGAGGATATGTAACTGAAACCTGCATTGTGATATAACCCTGGATGATGATGATGATGATGATGATGATGATGATGATGATGATGATTTTATTTGCATTTCCTGCCTCTCTGTATGGATCGAGGCGGGATTACAGCAGTAGGTAAAACAACAACGCAATGCAATACAACAATATATAAAATCAATAAAACAATGGGTTAATCAGTAGACATGTACACAAAGACAAAATTACTTCCTGTTACTTCATTAACCCCTTTTTACGCTTAATTAATATATTGCCTTGTTAAGTTAAGTTAAACTATGTAGCATTACAGAATCAAAGAATACAATAAACAAAGACAATGTACTGATAAATAATGTTTTACAATTATGTTTCATAATTGCTATTTTGAAATAAAAAGAAAAAGTAACCAACACTGTAATATTTTTCTTTCTATAAGCACGATATACTGTTTCTATTTTCTGGATCACTTCCTTTTCATTGTATTTGTGTTACAAGTTTTTCAGGTTGTAATTAGTTTAGGAATCAGGGGATCCCATTTCCTTTCTAAATAACACTTTTCTTCCCAACCTCCAAAAATTTATCTGATTTTTCATCTGTAATTAAGAAGATTTTACGTACAGCGCCATGAAAATTTACAGCGCTATATAAAGGTTAATAATAATAATAATAATAATAATAATAATTTGTCTATCTCAAGTACCTCATACCGCTTTCTCGACCACTCCTCAAGGTCTGGCACTTTCCTAGTTCTCCAGTACTTTGCATAAAAATAACTCTGGCTGTTGAAATCCTATGAAACAGAAAACATCTTTGCACTTATGGAGGACACCAGCCATATAAGTGCCCTTCCGTTTCCATAAGGAGGAAGGCCTTCAACACTAGGAACATTAAGGCTCTCTTAGGGGTTTATCATACGACGGAAATTGCGGGTATAATCCAATGGCAATCCAAACGCAATCATAGGGTTTCATGTTACTGCGTATGAGTGTATCTCACGCAATTTCGGGCAAAAGGGAAGTCATTCTGAATGCAGTCATGGGTTTTATGTTAATGCGTATTAGAGTATTTCACACAATTTCGGGCAATGGGGGGGTCATTTTTGGAAAATGGGAATTCATTCTGAATGCATTCCGAACTCAATTAAATGAGCGAATTTACGTGAATTTGACTTGGCTCAATTCGACATTGGCAGAAATCCCTCCCGTGTGATAAACTCCTTAGAGTTAGATGTGGGGCTTTCAGGGGGGTTCAGGCCGTCCGGCTCCTCTGCGTCCCCTTCTCCTGGGTCAGCAGGTGGCCTTCCTGTGGGTCAGATGGGAGGCCAAATCTGGCCTCCAGGACTGAAGCAGATGCTCCTGGGCCACAAGCCCTGCAGATAAGGAAAAGTGGGCGGGAGGGGGGGGGCGGTGTGGCCATATTCCACAAAACCAACTTGACCTTGATCAGGAAGCCTGTCCGGAAAATAGCCCACATCAAGTGCATGTACCTTAGCCTGAAGACCAGGGATAGTTTGGGGATTCTGCTAGTTTACAGGCCTCCCCGTTGTCTAGCAGACTCCCTAACCGAGTTGACTCACCTGGTTTCTGAGTTGACATTGGAGTCTCCCAGAGTTCTGGTTCTGGGCGACTTCAATATCCCTCTTGAAACCAGTTTGCTAGAGTTATCTGGAGCGACTCGGGAGTTCATGGATTCCATGCCAGCCATGAACCTCTCCCAAATGGTCAGTGGGCCCACGCAATGTGCAGGTCATACATTCGATGGGGCTTTTATTACGGAGCAGGACTATCCGTGGGCTGAGGTAACCAAGACCTTCGCTCTGTCATGGACGGATCACTTCCTGATCAAGATGGAACTGAAGGCCACTTTTCGCCCCTCCAGGGGTGGCGGACCTATTCGAACGGTCCGCCCTCAAAGGTTCATGGAATCAATTGGTTTCCAGAAAGCCCTAGAGGGTTTGCTAGTTGGGAACGCCGGCGACGCTGTTGAGGCCTTAGTAGACACGTGGAATTCTGACATCACCAGGACTTTCAACAAAATCTCCCCAAAGAGTCCTTTCAAGCCTGCCCTGAATCAGAAAACCTGGTATTCGGAAGATCTCAGGGAGATGAAGCGGGCTGGACAACGACTAGAGTGCAAATGGCGGAAATCTCGACTCCCATGCGACAGAGCTCGCTATAGACTGCATCTTCGCAGCTATGGAGAGGCTTTGCGTGCGTCTGCAGAGTCCCGCCCGGCAGAGCTGTTCAGGGTTGTGGGGGGGTTGACGCGGGTTCCTCCTGCGCCAAACCCCCTACTAGAGCCTACGGCAGCCTGCTGTGAAGCATTTAATATCCACTTTGTGGATAAAATCTCTCGGATTAGAGCCGACTTGGATGCCAACCTTTGTTCAGTGGCCAAGGACGAGGTGTCCAGTCACTCCGTTGCTGTCAGTTTACTGGATGAATTTCAATCTGTGAGTACCGATGACGTGGACAAGCTCCTTGGAGCTCTGAAAAAGACGACTTGCTCTCTCGATCCAGGACCATCTTGGCTGGTCGTCCAGGGAGGGGACGCATTGAGGATATTTCTTCGTGATGTCATCAATTCGTTGTTCCATCTTCTTTGAAGGAGGAGGCCGTGAAGCCCCTCCTGAAGAAGCCTTCCCTTGATCCCTTGGACAGAAACAACTACAGACCAGTTTCCTTGCTGCCTTTTCTCAGCAAGGTGATCGAGAGAGCGGTTGCCTCCCAGCTCCAAGCCGTCTTGGATGAAGCCGATTATCTCGACCCATTTCAAACCGGCTTCAGGGCAGGCTATGGGGTGGAGACTGACATGGTTGCTCTGACAGATGACCTCCGCTTGAGCATTGACAGGGGTGGTGTGACCCTGCTCGTGCTCTTGGATCTCTCCGTAGCTTTTGACATCCTTTTGGATTGGCTGAGAGAGTTGAGGATCGGTGGCACCGTGTTTCGGTGGTTCTGGTCCTTTCTCTCCGGTAGATCCCAAAGGGTGAGGCTCAGGGACAGCTGCTCTTCTAAAATCGAGCTTAGTTGTGGCGTCCCTCAGGGCGCCATCCTGTCCCCGATGTTATTTAATGTCTATATGAAGCCGCTTGGAGAGATCATTCGAAGGCACAGAGCTCAGTGTCATCAGTATGCTGATGACACTCAGATATATTTCTTCGTGACCAGATCGTCGGTTCAGACTTCAGATGGCATCTCCCCTCTCAATGACTGTCTCGCACTGGTAATGGGATGAGGGAAAATTGATTGAAACTCAATCCAGACAAAACGGAGGTGCTCACAGTTACGGGCCCCAAACCAGTTTTGGGAATACATCTTCCGGTCCTAGATGGAGTCACACTCTCCTCAAAGGACTCTGTTCGCAGTCTGGGGGTACTCCTTGACTCGTCGCTCCACATGACTAGTCAGGTGAATGCAACAGTCAGGAGCGCCTGCTTTCAGCTTCGGCTGATCTGCCAGCTGCGCCCTTTCCTGGAGATGAGGGATCTGGAAACTGTGATACACGCGTTGGTAACCTCACGTCTGGACTTTTGTAATGCACTCTACATGGGGCTACCCTTATACTTGACCTGGAAACTGCAACTGGTCCAAAACATGGCAGCCAGGCTTGTCACTGGTGCATCTGGGAGAGAGCACATTACACCAGTGCTAAAATCCCTTCACTGGCTTCCAATCCGTTTCCGGGCACAGTACAAGGTGTTGGTTTTGACCTTCAAAGCCCTACATGACTCGGGTTCATCTTATCTTAGGGACCGCCTCTCCCCATACGAACCCCCCCCCCCGCATACTCCGGTCCTCTGGGAGGAATCTTCTACAGCCCATGAAGACCAGGCTGGTCCAGACCTCCCAGAGGGCCTTTTCAGCTCTTGCCCCCCAAACTGTGGAACGACCTGCCGGACGAGATGCGTCTTATTCCATCCGTTGAAGGCTTTAAAAAAGCCCTAAAGACGCATCTCTTCTGGGAGGCCTTCCCTGAAGAAGTGTAATTCTTCTCTGCCTTGGACTGCATCTCTTGAGCTTTCCCATTTCCTCTCCTGCATTATTTTCACCCTTAACAGCTTGCGTTTCCAGTCTGGAACTTTTTAAAGCACTTTTATTTATTTTTATGCGTTTACTTATTGGTTTTTAATATTGTTGTGATTTAATCCTGTTTTAAGGGGGGGGAGTTGGGTGATGGGATGATATATTTTAATCTGTATTGTTTTTAACCTGTTGTAACCCACCCCGATTGCTTGTTCAGAGGGGCGGGCTAGATATAAAATATTATTATTATTATTATTATTATTATTATTATTATTATTATTTAGGCCAGAGGTCCCCCATCCGAAAAAGCTGGGAGCCATGTGCCTTTGCTTCTCCTTCGCTCCGCCTGACCCTGTCCCTTCCGTCTTGCAGTCCGAGTTCCCCGCCAGCGTTGGCCCCATTCAGCGGAGAGAAACGGAGCGCTGCCTTCTGGTCAGCCTCCTTCCTCGCGAGTAGACCCAGCAGCAGATGCTTCTGGAGACCAGGAGCACTTGTTACCATCAGCTTCGTCCGATATGCTGCAAATAATGGCTCACTTGCATCCCTTCCTGCGATTGGAAGAGACCCCAAAAAGGGCCCTGGTCCAGTCCAGCCCTCTTCTTCTGCCATGCAGGAACTCTCCACCAAAGCATCCCCATTTTGACAGATGGCCATCCAGGCTCGGCTTAAAGACAGCCTCCAAGGAAGGATACTCCATGACACTCCTTTAAAGGAGTCTCTTCCACCGTCGAACAGCCCTGACCTTCATGAGGTTTTTCCTAATATTAAGGCGGAATCTCTTTGGATGAAAGGGTTTTCTAGTCTCTGGAGCAGCAGAAATGAAGCTCGCTCCATCCTCAATGAGACACCCCTCCAAATTCTTAAACAGGGCTATATCACCTCTTAACTGTTTTATAAGCAATATATCTATAGACCAAAGAGATTGTGACACAGGACCTTATCACATGGGAGGAATTTCTCCCAATTTCAAACGAAGCCAATTTGAATTCACATAAATTTGCTAGTTTAGCAAATTTATGTGACTTCTAGCGTCCGGAGTGACTTCCCATTACCCGAAAATAACCCCCCATTGCCCAAAATTGCGTGAGATATTACGCAATTACGTGAAGCCCCATGATTGCGTTCGGATTGCCTTTGGAGTATACTCCCAAATTGCCTCGTGTGATAAGTTCCACAGAGTTTCTTTGTATAAAATCTATAAAAAACACCATTTTATGTCGTTCTGGGTCTCAGTCTTTTGGGATCCTTAATTCCAATGGAGACTACTCTGCAGGCAGATAATAAACACCGAACAGGGTTCTGGGTCCTCTTGCCTTTCCTTCACTCCATCAAGCTAAGGATTTGTGTGAGGAATCCTAGCTGAACCCATCATCCACAAGAATCGTTTCCAGACCCAAAAGTCCCTCCGAATGTTGAGCTGGAATCTCTTTTCCTGCTGTTTTCATCCATTGCTCCACTGCGTCTTCTTCTCTGGAGCAGCAGAAAACAAGCTTGCTCCCTCTTCAATGTGGCACCCCTTCAAATGCTTAAACAGGGCTATCATAGCACCCCTTAAACTCCAGCCAACCAGTTACAAATCCATGTAACAGTTACCTTGTCTAGCCCACATTTTACAAGCTTCTTTGCAAGAATGTCAAAGGCCTTACTGAAATCCAGATATACTATATCCACAGCATTCCCTTCATCTACCAAGCTGGTAATTTTATCAAAAAAGGGGATCGGGTTTTGTCTCAGCCCTAGACAAGGAGCCCCCACACCTGCAACTGCCAAACGTAACTGCCAAGACCAACTCCCAACGAATGTTCAAGTTCCTCCGGCCAGCACCTGATTGGCTGATGGCCCTGGCTGGTGTTTGGCCGGCCTGTGGCTATTCAATCCCACGTTGTACATTTCCCTTGGGACACTTTATCCCAACATTCATTTCTGGGCTGTGAAGTATTGGGAGGAACTGGAATAGACGGACTCGCACCCAGGCCTGCGTTGCTTAGCCCTCTAATAGTCCAGGCTTCGGAGTCCTGTGCGTTTGACCGTCTTCGTGGCGCAGAAATGGGGACCGCCGCCTGTTTGGTTTTTCCCTTCACGGCAGGCGGATACAAACACAGGCCTCTCCACCATTTTGGAAATCGCTTGACCAGTTGCATTTGGCAGCACAGAAATGGAGGAAACTTTCACTCGGTTACGTTTTTGGAAAGCTTCATGAGCATTCATAATTATTACGAATCATGATGGAAGGAAGTTGTGGTTTGAAATATTCAAATGTAGGAGGAAGCGAAAGCGACAGACTTTCCCATCTTGGCCCATCTGGGCAGGAGAGCGGTCAGAGGAGAAAGCGGCCGGAGCCGGACATGAAAACTGGAAAACAGCCAGGCCGGGTCTGAGAAGCCATCTTTGCATTTACTCCTGAGAGTTTATCACACAGGAGGAATTTCTCTCAATTTCGAAAGAAATGGAAGTGAGGCCAGTTCGGAATTGAGTAAATTCGCTAGTTCAGCAAATTTCCTTGATTGCGTATTGACGCTGCATTGCGTTCAGAACTGCCCGAAATTGCGTGTGATAGTTTCTCACGCAATCACAGGAAACCCCCTGATTGCGTTCGGAAGGACTTCCCTTTGCCCAGAAATGTGTGTGATCAGCTTTCACGCAATCACTTAAAACCCCATCATTGCATTCAGATTGCCATTGGATTATACTTCCAATTCCCTTCGTGTGATAAACCCCCTGATCTCTCCTTGGAGGTCTTTAATCTGTCAAAATGGGTATGAGTGAGTGAGAGTTCCTGCATGGCAGAAGAAGGGGATCGGACTGGATCAGGGCCCTTGTTGGGATTTCTTTCAAATCAATGATTCTATGGAAGGGACCCCCAAAAGGGCCCTGATCCATATCAGCCCCCTTCTTCTGCCATGCAGGAACTCTCAATCGTAGTACCATAGAGTTGGAAGAGACCCCAAGAAGGGCCCCGATCCAGTCCGACCCCATTTCCGCCATGCAGGGACTCTCAATCGAAGTCATGCAGGAACTCTCGAAATTAACTTCCCAAAATTAACAGATTGGTACATAAACTTGCAAGACTACTTAATGAATGATAAACAATACTCAATTACTGAGGAATAAATCAGTTAGAAAATTTGAAAGATAATAGAGGGGGAATCAACATTTCCAAGATTTTTATGAAATAAGAACACAATTAATCGACGCAAATTTATCACTTCAGAATCTAAAATAAAAGAAAATGTCAAGATAAACAATCCAATCTATTAATTTAATTAATCTAGTTTGTGAAAATAGAACAAGAGAGTGGAATAAATGGTAATTTACTCTTTTTTTAATTGTAGAGGGGATTGCAGACGAAAGAAGAAATTACAAGCATTGAGATACATATTCTATATTTTGCATATATATACTACTTTATATCTTAAGTTATTTGATTTCACGTGTTAAGTAATAGCCATTGACTAATATTCAAATTGAGAAACACTGATTTTCCTGATATATTGTCGCCAAATGGATGAATTCACGGATCTACATAAAAAGTTCTAAGTTATGGAAAGTCTTATTTAAAATTAAATATCAAGAAAAGATATTCAAGATAAGGGAAAGGAAGATGTTTTTATATACATTGTTTTATATCTGTTTATACTTGGTTGTTTGTTAATGTTGTTTTTATAATGTTCTTAAAGGACTTTGGTTTTTTTACAAAAAAATTAAAAATCTTTTCCCCTGTATTTTTATTATTTTTGTAAATAATCTATTTTAATATTCTAACAATTTAATTCTGGTTTCCATGCTTTATCTGTATTGTTCTTTTTAATACTGCGAAGCCGGCCTGAGTCCCAGTTCTGGGGAAAGAGAGGGATACAAATAAATATCATCATCATCATCATCATCATCATCATCATCATCATCATCCTCCTCCTCATGTAAACCAGAGGGCAGGGAAGCGTCTATTTCAATTGGCTGTATGTACAGCGCTGTGTAAATTTACAGCGCTAAATAAATAAATAGAAAAATTACAACATTTCATGTAGTCATCCAATCATTTTTTCTTTTCCATTTGAGTTGGGACTTTGTTTAACATATTTAGAAGGTGAATTTCTGCTCTAAATTCATATTTAATCTGGAAGATCTTTCCAATTATAGAATGTATTTGCTTCCAAAATTTAGTCAATTTCAGACAATCCCACCAAACCATGCTGATTGGCATTTCCAATTTCCAATGTATATAAGAAGGACAGTTGTTTCTATGATTTGTTATAAAA
Source organism: Urosaurus nigricauda (assembly GCA_034509955.1). Classification (NCBI taxonomy): domain Eukaryota; kingdom Metazoa; phylum Chordata; class Lepidosauria; order Squamata; family Phrynosomatidae; genus Urosaurus; species Urosaurus nigricauda. Next base: position 1,348,450 of record JAOEGL010000002.1, read on the forward strand.
ACAAAATGGAAATAAAAAAATTGAAAAAACCCTGAGAATTTTACTATGCTCAGAAGCTGAAAATTATAGTAGCGCTGAAATGTATTGAGAGCAAAGGTTGTTATTCAAGGTCAAATCCTGTTTTGGAACGTAAACCATTCTGGAATAATGGGGTCCGGACTTTATTTATTTTCCAAAACAAAAGGAAATAAATACAGGACAGTCGGAGGCAGTAAAAGGAAAATATACAGACAGTAGTTTTACCCATGAGGGATATAGAGACATAAGGTTTGAAGATCCAATGAATGCAGTGTTTAATTCAAATGTAACCGATGAAAATGTGAATTGTATTTTTCTTTGTTGAAAGTGCTATAAGAAAATAGGTTCACTTTAGAATCCCAGTATTTCGGATGAATTTTCTCCTACCGGGAACAACGCTGCAGCGGAAAATAAACATGTTAATTTTCCAACGGGCTCCCTGCTCTTTATAAAACAAAATTCTGGTTTTAAATAAATCTGCAACACTGGGAAGGGAAGGAAAACCTTAAAAACGGAAGCAAATTCCAGCGGTGTTGGATTGTTGTTAAGGTCTTTGGGGTGCCTTAAATACAAACTGAGAAGTAAAAGTGGGGAAATGAGGAGGATTTGTTTCTGTTTTATTTTGTTTGAGGAAAAAATTATTAGTTAGAACCACATGTTACAAATCATGCCACATAATCTAAATAAGGATTCAACATACATATAAAAGGAGGGTACATTGCAGATTTTATATATTCCTCCTTCTCCAAGTCCGATCCTTCCCGTCTTAACAACCTATTATCGGTTTGCAATCTCCAAATCTCCTCCCTCTCTATTCTTTCTCTTATCCTTATCCCAACTTTCTGAAACTTTCTTTCTTTCTTTCTGAAACTTTCTTTCGCTCACTAACATTCTTTTTCTTTCATTTCATCCGCTCTTCTTCCCCGCTCACGCCTTCCGTACAACTTACATAAAACTTCGATTGCAACTCCTTTCCTCCTAACCTCCTACTCTCAACTGTTGGCAGGTTTTTCCCTCCCCGATTTGCTTGAATTTCCGTTATATTCTTTCTTGAATAACTTGCTTTTATATCATTTTGTTTAACATTTCCATTTTTTATACGTCGTTTTCTGAATCTCCCAAACATCTGAGCATTGACTATTCTTAACTCTTAACACAGCATCATTGACAGGAGCAGGATTTGAACCGTGGGCAGCCCAACCAATGCCCCTCTTTCTGGGCCAGGAAAGATGCCATCCGTACCAACGGAGAGACATGGCTTGCGCACCCATGCAAACGTGAGGAGCCTTTGTCTCTCGGATTAGATGGAAGAATTTCCTACTAGTTAGAGATAAATTTAATCTTCCTCTTCCTCTCTGGAACTTACAAAGTGAACTATTACCGGCACCCAAAATCCAAAGGTTGAGGCACAGACGATTAACCAACCGTTCTGTATTTTTTTTTCTGACCCGTTTGTTTCTGTCTATAAATAGGAATGGACTCGCTGACACCGCGAAAATTGGGAAAATTAAATGTATAGGATTGATATCACAATATTTGAGATGTATTTCTTAATATTAAATTGTTAATATTCGAGGATGGTTTAGATAAGACTTGAAGATGCCTTTGTCTAATATACAGGAGCAGATGGAAGATAATGACTTAAACTTTTACCAAATTGTATTTAAAGACATCTGGAAACCTATGCCTTTTTTGATAATTACGTTTTAATGCAGCTGGCAGCTGAAGCTATATACTCTTTTAAATGATTATGTCTTTTGTGATTATGTAATGAATATACCGTGTTTCCCCCAAAATAAGACAGTGTCTTATATTAATTTTTGCTCCCAAAGATGCACTAGGTCTTATTTTCAGAGGATGTCTTATTTTTCCATGAAGGTGAATTCACATTTATTGTTGAACAAAACAAATGAACATTTATTATATACTGTATATATATTTATATACAAAAACTTTCCTAGGTGGAGGCCTTATATTTAGCAATTCAGCAAAACCTTTACTAGGTCTTATTTTGGGGGGATGTCTTATTTTGGGGGAAACAGGGTATGTTAGTAATGTAATCTGCTTGAGTGTTTTCATCTGTCATTTGCAACTAAAAATGTTAATGGCAGATGTAGTAATATGTTCGGATAACAGGGACGACGTAAGGTGAGTTTACCATAAAACATAAATATGTAAGAGTTCCTTGTTCGAGCACCAGGCAAATTTGAGTTTGTCTCTTGTTCTGGTCAAGTTTGCCTTGGTTTTGCAAAACCAAATAAACTTATTCTTTCTGTAAAAATCCTCTGACTTCCCGTCCAGCTATTTTGGCTACATATTGGGCAGGAAGGTTAAAAGGAATATCTGCTTTCTTGGCAGTAGTGATTTCATTGCCTATTTCGGGAGTCGGGCCAAGTGTCATTTGCGTTGACCAGGGTCCATTAAATTGTCCATACCAGATGACCTCTGGGAGTGGGTTGGGGGCTTCGTGCCCTTAGGGCCCCTCTCCGCCTAAAAGGGTTTGGGGTCTGGGTCCGTCCGCATGGAGCTGGCTGGCCTTTCGCAGATGAATCGGAGGAGATTTGAACAGTAATCTTGCACCAGGTTCCCCTGATTCACTTTTACGCAGACGGGATCAGTATACCGATAAGGAATCATGGTTCTGGAAAAGAAAGAAAGATCCTCAAATTAGAAGCCGATTCCGGAGAGGGAGCTGGATGGGTCAGTCAGTAAAACCAAGGCAGACTCTTGAACACAAACCAGCCGACTGGAAGATAAAATCAGAAAGGGACATCAAGCTCTACCCCAGCCATCTTTTTGTGTGTGCCCATCGTATCATTGGTTTTTGTGCCATAGCTTTTGGGGGGGGCATCGGTGCCATTGGGTGCCGTGTGTCCTCAGCCCCCGAGTTCCTCAAACGTACCCTTCGTAGCGTGATCCGTCGGCCCAAAGAAAAACCCGGCTTTTCTTCTCCTGAGACCAGGTTCTGTAGAGTCCGATCCAGTATTCGTTGGACGGCAGAGAATTCTGGAATGAAAAAGAAATGGTCAACACACTTGGAGGGTTTTAAGGGCTCTGAATAGTCAAGTAAATCTGATGCGTTCCTTGTCAACCTGAACATTTTCCTTCATCGTCTTCAGGCATACGCCGCCTTTTCCACTAAATGCAGGTCTATGGGCTCTATCGCTAAATCGGGGGTTTAGACAGGCATTTTCCCAGGACAGTTAAATCTTACTCTTCCCCTCAGGAAACTATAAAGTTAACTATTACTAAGTACACAAACCCAAAGGTCAGTCACAGATGGTTAGCCATCCATGCTATGATTACTTAACTATCCTGCACTGCCTTTCTTACTTGTTTGTCTCTGTCTATAGAAAGAATGGACTTGCATGGTTCCATTTCTCAGTTGCATTGACCACAGTCTCAGTTCGGTTGACCGGGTGTCATTTAAATGTCCATAGCAGATGAATGTCTGGGTCTCATTTCTCTTCAAACAAATTATTCGCGGAGCAGCCATTTTTGTAATAACAGGATCTTCCATTATCCAAAAAAAACGACTGCTCCACGAACGCTTCATCGACGGACACAGTTCAGTGATGCTTCCGTCTATGAATTGTTCACAAAGCAGCCATTTTTGTAATAATGGCATCTTCCATTATGCAAAAAATGGCTGCTTTGCAAACGATTCGTCGACAGAACAACAAATTGTTCATGGTGCAGCCATTTTTGTACTAATGGGATCTTCCGTTATGCAAAAAATTGCTGCTCCATGAACGATTTGTTGATGGAAGAACAAATCATTCACGGAGCAACCATTTTTGTAATAACAGGAACTTTCATTATGCAAAAAATGGCTGCTCTGCAAACAATTCGTCGACGGACGCGCTTCAGTGATGCTTCTGTCGACAAATTGTTTGCAGAGCAGCCATTTTTCTAATAAGGGGATCTTCCGTTATGCAAACGGTTCATCAACGGACGCGCTCCAGCGACGCTTCAGCACAGGACGCTACCGGAGGCCACTTTGCCATTGCTGTCACAGCCTCCCAGAGGTCTCTTGGGTCCCAAGGCAGTTTCGGAACAAGCAACTGAGAGGATATCTTTTTGCACTCGTCTTGGCTTTGCCACCAATTCTTTGACCCGGATGAAATCGAGAGGCATTTCCAGCGGAAGAGCGTCCATCCTGGAGGGCAGCAGCCTGGAGAAAGAAAGAGCAAACCCTCCAAAGTTTCGCAGACGGAAAAGAAAGCCGCGCACGGCCCAAGTGGCATCAAGAGAGGCCAAGATGGGCAAAGGTTGTCTATGATTTCATTATTCTTTTTTAAAATAAAGTTTATTAAACACATTAAAAACATTATTATTATTTATTTCTATTTATTTCTATTCCCCTACAGATCGGGGCAGGATCACAAAAGATAAAACACATATAGAGCATACATATTTTCAGCATTAAAATTCTCATAACCCTCCTAATACAAACAAATATGACAGACTATGTGTATACACACAAATACATATATATAGATACATATGATTACTCAACATACATACAGCATACATTCTGATTATTCTTATCTGCTAATCATACCGAAGTCTCCTGAATGAGTGATTTGAACTTCCACAACGGACTAAAAGAAATCATAGAATCATAGAACCATAGAGTTGGAAGAGACCCCAAGGGACATCCAGTCCAACCCCATTCTGCCATGCAGGAACTCCCAATCAAAGCATCCCTGACAGATGGCCATCCAGCCTCTGCTTAAAGACCTCCAAAGAAGGAGACTCCACCAAAATGTCCGAGGAAGGAGTGTGTTCCACTGTCGAACAGCCCTTACTCTCAGGATGTTCCTCCTAATGTTGAGCTGGAATCTCTTTTCCTGCAGTTTGCATCCATTGTTCCACGTTCTAGTCTCTGGAGCAGCAGAAAACAAGCTTGCTCCCTCTTCAATATGACATCCCTTCAGATATTTAAACAGGGCTATCATCATGTCATCTCTGAACCTTCTCTTCTCCAGGCTAAACATCCCCAGCAATTCCCTAAGTCCAGGCCTGTGCCTAGAGCAATAGGGGCCCTGGGGCAGAAAGTACATTGGGGCCCCTATATTTTTTAATGTCCCAAGTCCTACTGTGAGCCGCGGGCGTCATTTTGGTGCACCGCCGTTTACAAGAGTCAAACCGTGAGCTCTGAATCCCACAGCGTACTCCAACTCCCAGAATTCCAAAGCCTTGAGATAGAAAAGAGTTGAAGCAGGCCATACCTTGTTATTTCTGCAATGGACTGAGTGGCTGAAGCAGCAGCCCTGGTGCTGCAATTCCCGTCCCTCTTCCTCAGAGCCAGACTCAGCTCCCTTTTTCCCGCCTGGAGCCTCATGGCGCCTCCTCCGTCCTCAGGCCCTCTCTGTCTCTCTCTCTGTCTCTCTCTCTCAGTGTCCTCCTTTCCTTCCTTGCCTGGCGGCCTCAGTCTCTCTCTTTCCCAACAACAGGCCAGGAAGCAGCGAGGGAGAGAAGCTGGGCCAAGGAAGAAGACTCAGAGAGACAGGCCTTGGCCAGGGTTGCGCTGCGGGGCCCCTTTTGGCTTGTGGACCCTCGGGGCCCTGGGGCTTTGCCCCGTTTGCCCCATTGACGGCGGCACGGTCCTGCCCAAGTCCTTCCTCCTAGGGCTAAGCCAGGGTTTCCAGAAGACCCTTCGCCATCTTAGTCACCCTCCTTTGGACCCATGGCTCCAGTTACTCTTAGATGAAAACAGGATCTGTGAAATCCTAACTCAACTAATCAGAGTAAGCTATAAAATAACTGTCTGGAATAATGAAAACGTCAACAGACTATTGGCAAAATAATAAAGTGAGAGATTACCACTTACGCTCTAATTATTTACTCCTATACTTATAATACTTTCTGTACAAGAGTTTTCCATTGGCTTTAACATATTACATTAATAATGCTTCTCCTTTTTTCTTCAGGTAGTTTAACAACGGATCCCAGACCTTTTTCTTGTCGTTCCAATCAACACCTTTCAAAATACAGGTAAGTTTTTCTAACTCAATGCAATCCATTACTTTATCTAACTATTCTTGTACCTCCGGACATTCCTTACTTTTCCAGTAATTTGTAAAAACGATCCTAGCTACAGCGGACATAGAGAACAATATGTCTTCGATCCTCAGCAGAAGCGGGAAATGCTAATATATTATTGTTGTTGTTATTATTATTATTATTATTATTATTATTATTATTATTTCTAAGATTCTTTGTGTGTGTCTTCTGCTGGGATTTTGAAGGTATATCTGGCATTGCTTCTTATTCATTTATAAGACAATGGAAATGTCATCCGCAGAAAGGGAAGCCCTTGGGAAGGCCCCAATCCCTCCCACTCCGTCGGTGCCAAAAGAAGAAGGAAACAGTCCGAAAGGCCATCAAAAATGGCTTTGAGAAGTGGAGTAAGTAGTGAATGCACTTACCAATCCTCTGGCAAGATGTGGCCTGGCGCAGTTCGGCCGCCGTCTGCTCCTTCTCCCACTTTGTGGCATCCAGACTGTGGTTGGCTTCCCTCAGCTGGTCTTCCACCTTCTCCAGATCCTTCTGGGTCTTTTCTTTGGCCGCCTGGCTTGTCCGAAGGGCCTCCCGGGTGGAGCTGAGGTCCATCTTGGCCTGGTGCAGCTGGACCTCCATCTCCACCAGGCTCTGGTCCTGGGCGCTGACCTTCCGTTCCAGGACACTGGTGTGGTCAGCGTGGTCTTGGGATGACCGCCAGAGCTGACCAGAGACTTGCCAGTCTGCAGCATTGAGGAGCAAAGTGAGGGGTCAGCAAGGCTGTCCTCCCCATGAGACCCCCCTGCGGAGACCTAGACCCTCCGGGGCACAGGGAAACATGCCGAATCCCAAGCCATCGGCCATTTGGGATGTGGGTGTATGTCTTTGCATCAGGAATTTGTACAGGAATTTTTCCATTTGTGCTGATAGACATATCCTGCATCCGCACAAAAATTTGTCAGATTAAAACGGGGAATTTCCTATGCTTTACACATAATCTGGCTCTTCCTCTTAGGAAATTACAAAGTTAACTATTACCAAGTACTCAAATCCAAAGGTTGAGGCACAGATGGTTAACCAACCATCCTGTATTTTTCCTACCTGTTGGTTTCTGTCTATAAAAAGGAATAGACTTGCCTAGTCCAGGGGTCGGTTGAATTGGTCCGGTGTCCATTAAATTGTCCATTCCAGATGACTGGCCTTGTCTGATTTCTTTACAACAGGGGTGTCATGGTCAGTGGAGGGACGGCCAGGGCTTTTGGGACGGATGGGAGTGACCACCCCATCAGACATTCACCCCTCTGAGGGGTCACCCGGTGTGGTCCAAACCCCTTGCGGCTCTTAATGAGGCTCCCATTCCCCAGCCTAGAGTTATAGGACAGGAAAATACTCTTGTCCCCCCATATTCACTAGGGTTAGGGGTATAAGACCTCCGTGAATGTGGACAAACCAAAAATACCAAAAACACCATGTTTCTACCTGAGAAAACAACTCTCTAGGAATCTCTGGGTCCTCCAGGGCAACTCTGTGGCCAACGTCCGACAGACACTGACCATAGAGCTGCGCTGGAGGAGCTACAAAGGCCTAGCAGAGTGTCCTCTCTAGGAATCTCTGGGTCCTCCAGGGCAACTCTGTGCGTTCCAATGGGATGGTGAGATTTGGGTGGGGGTCTCAGCAGCTACTCACATCGGATCCCGAATCCCACGGCGGTGGCCAGGAAGAAGAGGCAGGCGGCCAGCAGACCCAGGGCAGTCCCCTTGACCCACGGCTTGGACCCTGGGGGAGTAATTTGGCCGGGTTATTGGGGGCTTGCAAAGGAAAGTGGTGGGGCACAGAACTCGCTGGAGTTAAGAGGTGGGTCAGAAAACTACTTGACTAATTCTTCAGCTGTTGCTCTTGTTATTGTTACTAGTTTTGATTTATCAATCTTTTCCCCAAACCAGGACCGAAGGGAGCTTACGGATCAAAATAAATAAAGCACAATACTTAAAGATCAACAATAAATTGGAATTATTTGGACTCAATCAACACACACAGTTCAAATTGGTATGAATCTACTATAAGTCTCCAATAGCAAATGATTAGATACCGTGTTTCCCCGAAAATAAGACAGTGTCTTATATTATTTTTTGTTCCCAAAGATGCGCTAGGTCTTATTTTCAGGGGATGTTTTAATTTTCCATGAAGGTGAATTCACATTTATTGTTGAACAAAACAAATGAACATTTATTATATACTGTATATATGTTTATATACAAAAACTTTGCTAGGTCTTACTTTTGGTGGAGGCCTTATATTTAGCAATTTAGCAAAATGTCTACTAGGTCTTATTTTCTGAGGATGTCTTATTTTCGGGGAAACAGGGTACCCCCAGATTTTAACATGGAATGTTAAAGGTTTAAATACTACAGAAAAAAAAGGGGGGGGGGAGATATCCCACCATTTACAGAAACTAAATTATATCATAATTCGTTTACAGGAAATAAAAAAAATATACAAAAAGATATAAAATATTTGAAATAAAGCAAAATAAGGGCGAAAATTAATCCCGGCCACAAATTATAAAAAAGGAAGTGTAGTACTGTAAATTAACCCCAAAAAGGAGTCAAAAGAAATCAGATCCGACCCGAAAGGTGACTGATCCTTCTAAACCTCCAGTCTTTCCAGAATCACAGAAACAACCCTGATTTATTCTGCAGAACTGTTGTTTTGAGAGCCAGGCTGCTGTTTTAACCTGTTGGGTATGCTTTGATGGAGAATTCCTGCATGGCAGAAGAAGGGGTCCTTGTGGTCTCTTGTGGTCTCTTCCAACTCTATGATTCTATGATTCTATGTATTCCTGCATGGCAGAAGGGGGTTGGACTGGATCAGGGCCCTTCTTAGGGTCCCTTGCAACTCTAGGATTTTATGATTCTATGTATTCCTGCATGGCAGAATGGGAGCGGACTGGATTAGGGCTCTTCCTGGGTGACCCAAGGCAAGTCACACTCTCTCAGCTGTGGAAACCCCCAGGATAATAAATTCACTGAGTCGGAAATGACTCAAGTCACACAACAATAACAACAACAACAACATTGCTGTTTCCACAAAGCCCCTGCTAAACTGTCTCTTCTGGCTGGAAAATATCCCGTTTGAAGAGAGGGTCTCCTATGGCCCACCTGAGTCCCACCTGGATGAAGACTGAGAAGAAGAAGAGGAGGAGGAGGAGACCTCTGGACACAAGAGACAAGGAGACAGACAGCAGACGGAGAGAGGGAAGAGTCATAGGACCAGAGTTGGAGAGACCCCAAGAAGGGCCCTGATCCAGTCCGACCCCATCCTTCTCCCATGCAGGAACTCTCCATCAAAGCATCCCCATTTTGACAGATGGCCATCCAGCCTTTGCTTAAAGGCCTCCAAAGAAGGAGAGTCAAAGGCAGCACCTTTCACCATCGAACATCCCTTGCTCTCAGTAAGTTCCTTCTAATGTTGAGCTGGAATCTCTTTTCCTGTATTTTGCATCCATTGCTCAATTGTGTCTTATATTCTCTGGAGCAGCAGAAAACAAGCTTGCTCCCTCTTAAACAGGGCTCTGTCATACCACCTCTTCTCCAGACTAAAGATCCCCAACTTTCTAGGTCTCTCCTCATAGGACTTCATGGTTTCCAGACCCTTCACCATTTTAGTCACCCGAAGAGGGTCCCTGGAGCTGACCTTTGCTTTCTTTGGGGGTCTCCTTTCCTTCCGAGGGTCTGGGCCCCTTGATGTTCTCATAGGTGAGCTCTCCTTCCTCTCCGGTCCCTGGAAAAGAAGCAAATGGAGGTAACTTGGGAGGGGGGTGCAAAGGGGTCACTCCATAGAAGACCTGGTCCTTCTGGATCCATACCTTGCTGTCCAGTCTCCTCCGGAGGAGGGGTCCTGACAAACCTCAGGTCAGCGTAGGTCACTCCTTCGGCCATGCCAGGACAGGGGTCAAGAGGGCCGGAGAGGGCTTCCCTGGACACTGGCAAGAAGAGAAGCCACTCCGGCCGAATGGATGGACGGATGGCTCTGGTGTGTGCTTTGTGCAGTTTGTGGTTTTGAACTGTTGGCAGACAAAAGAAGAAGTGGAGCTGCCCACGCGCAAAGTCATCCCCCTCCATGCGACAGATGCCTCCCGTCCTGGAGCCACAAAGTCCCATCATCTGCCCCACAATTGTGCTGGACACGGCCCACGGCAGCCCCTTCTTCTCCTGCTTCATGGTTTCCACCTTTTCCGGCCTTTGGTGCCACTTTGCTCCCCCTAAGGGTCACCCAGGCCAGTCGAGGTCCATCTCGGCCCTCTGTCCTGGGCACTGACCCTCCATGCCAGGCCATGCGTGGCCTTGGGATGACCGCTCGAAATGGGGCCATTGGTGTCTCTGGATGCTGGGCCTGCGGGTGACGGTGCATCTGGGTTTTGGAGGAAGGGGAGACCTTAGAGAGGGTCCCGGGGGTCAGTCTGGTTGGGAGGGATGGACGGAGCTCTGGGGACGGAAGGAAGGAAAGGAGGGAACATGGGCATAGAATCAAAGGGTTGGAAGAGACCCCAAGGAGAGGGCCCTGGTCCAGTCTGCCATGCAGGAATACATAGAATTCCTTCTGCCATGCAGGAGTACATAGAATCTTAGAATCATAGAATTGAATCATAGAATCATAAAGTTGGAAGGGACCCCAAGAAGGGCCCTGGTCCAGTCTGACCCTCTTCTGCCATGCAGGAACTCTCAATCATAGGACCATGGAGGAGATCACAAGGGCCCTGATCCAGTCCAACCCCAACCTCTGCCATGCAGGAACTCTCCATCAAAGCATCCCCATTTGGGAGAAAATACAGAACAATTCTTAATTTGTAGAGGAACTAGGCAAGGATGTCCGTTGTCCCCACTACCGTTTTTATGTGTTATTGAAATTTTAGTTGGTAAGTTAAGGAATGATAAAAATATAAAAGGGGTTAAAACTAGGAAAAAAAACAAAAAACAAACAGGTTCATTTATATACCGCTTCATACCCTTAAGGAGTGTCTAAGCGGTTTACAATTGTAAGCTATTTGCCCCCCAACAATCTGGGCACTCATTTTAGCAACCTCGGAAGGATGCAAGCCTGAGTTGAGCTTCAGCCCTTTGCTGGTCTTGAACTCGCCACCTTATGGTTTTGAGTGAGTGGCTGCAGTACAGGCATTTAACCACTGCGCCACCAGAATTCAAAAAAGAATTTAAAAAAGAATTCAAAATAAGGGCATTTGCGGACGATTTGGTTTTGACGTTGGAAGACCCACTAATAAATTTGGAACAGCTAAATAGTCACTTGAGGGCATTTGAGAGGGTAACAGGATTAAAAATAAATAAAGAAAAAACTGCAATAATAACCAAAAGTATCAATTCAGAGGAAGAGAATACAATAGCAAATATAACAGGATTTAAGATTACTAATAAAACCAAATACCTAGGAATTACGATTACAAAGAAGAATTGGGATCTAATAAAAAGTAATTATGAGATATGATGGAATAAAATCAAAAAGGATTTAATGTTATGGAAAGATTTAAAACTCTCATTGACAGGAAAAATTGCATCATATCTGAAGAAGGAGAGTCGTCCACCGAACAGCCCTCTCTGTCAGGAGGTCCCTCTAATGCTCAGCTGGAATCTCTCTTCCTGGAGCTTGCATCCGTTGTTCCACTGGGTCCTATTCTCTGGAGCAGCAGGAAACAAGTTTGTCCTATCTTCAGTGTGGCATCTTTTCAAATGTGTAAAACATGGCCATCATGCCGCCTCTTAAGCTTCTCTTCTCCAGGCTCGACATCCAGTTCTGGGCACTGGGCAAACTGACAAACTGGAGCTGTAGCCCAGTTTCCTTGCTGCCGTTTCTAGGCAAGGTGATCGAGAGAGCACTCGCCTCACAACTCCAAGCCGTTTTGGATGAAACCGATTATCTCGACCCATTTCAAACCAGCTTCTGGGCAGGATATGGAGTTGAGACTGCCATGGTTGCTCTGACGGATGACCTCTGCTTGAGCATCGACAGAAGTAGTAGTGTGAGCCTGCTGGTGCTCTTGGATCTCTCAGCGGCATTCGATACTATAGATCACTCCATCCTTTTGGACCGGCTGAGGGAGATAGGCATCGGAGGCACTGCTTTGCAGTGGTTCTGTTCCTTTCTCTCCGGGAGATCCCAAAGGGTGAGGCTCGGGGACAGTTGCTCATCTAAAATCGTGCTTAATTGTGACGTCTCTCAGGGCACCATCCTGTCCCCAATGCTATTTAACATTTATATGAAGCCGTTGGGGGAGATCATTCGGAGGCATGGAGCTCAGTATCTTCAGTACGCTGATGACACTCAGATATATTTCTCCATGACAAGATCATCTGCTCAGACCTCAGATGGCGTCTCCTCTCTCAATGACTGCCTGGCAGCGGCAATGGGTTGGATGAGGGAAAACAAATTGAGGCTTAACGGAGGTACTGACGGTTACTGGCCCGAAACCAGGCTTGAGAATACAACTCCAGGTCCTAGATGGAGTCACACTCTCCCCAAAAGACCCTGTTCGCAGTCTGGGGGTACTTCTAGACTCTTCGCTCCACATGACTAGTCAGGTGAATGCAACGGTCAGGAGTGCGTGTTATCAGCTTCGGCTGATACGCCAGCTGCGCCCTTTCCTGGAGATGAGGGACCTGGAAACCGTGGTACATGCTCTGGTCACCTCACGTTTAGATTACTACAATGCGCTCTACATGGGGCTGCCCTTGTGCTTAACCCAGGAAACTTCAATTGGTTCAAAATATGGCAGCCAGACTTGTCACTGGGTCATCTAGGAGAGAGCATATAACACCAGTGCTTAAGTCTCTCCACTGGCTGCCGATCAGTTTCCGGGCACAGTAGAAGGTGCTGGTTTTGACCCTTAAAGCCCTCCATGGCTTGGGTCCATCCTATCTCTGGGACTGCCTCTCCCCATATGAGCCCCTCGCACTCTTTGGTCCTCTGGGAGGAACAAGCTACAGCCTATGAAAACTAGGCTGGCACAGACCTCCCAGAGGACCTTCTCTGCTGTTGCTCCCAGGCTATGGAACGGCCTGCCGGATGAGATGCGCCTCATCACAACTTTGGAAGGCTTTTAAAAAGTGACCAAGATGCATCTCTTCCGGAAGGCCTTCCCAGAGAATTATTCACCTCTCTGCCAACGACTGTCCCTCTGGCCTCTTCCACTGGGATATCGGATATTGTTGAGGCCACCCATCATTTTTAATGAGAGCTTTCCAATGTTTTAATGTTTTAATTGTAATGGCTCTGTTCCAGTATTTTAAAATCTTATCATAGTTTAATTTATTTTTAAGGGGTGGGAGGGGAAATTGAATTGCTGTATTTTAATTGTAATTGCTTTTAAATGTTGTACTCCGCCCCGACTGCTTACACAGAGGGGCGGGATATAAATAAATAAATTATTATTATTAATTATTATTATTATTATTATTATTATTATGTGTCCCAAGGACAAAATGAGTATGCTTTGATGGAGAGTTCCTGCATGGCAGAAGAATGGGGTTTGGACTGGATCAGGGCCCTTCTTGGGGTCCCCTCCAACTCTATGACTCAGTGATTGTAAGTTGTGGTTAGGGAGCATCACATGTGTGCCACCGTGTTATGCAACAGCGACCAAAGTGCAACTGCAACCGCGTGCGTCTGGGAGCTCATGTGTGTCAGGGGAACCCCAGCCGTATTCTGGGCAACTTCTCTTTTACCCCAGCTGCGTTGGCCGCCTGCCTCTTCCCAGGTTCAGCTCAAACAGAATCACAGAAGCCAAGATTGGCCCCGAGAGCGTCCATCCCTTTCTTCTGCCATGCAGGAACACATAGCACCCTAAAGTTGGAAGGGACCCCCAAGGGCCATCCAGTCCAGCCCCTTCTTTTGCCATGAAGGAATACATAGGGCACTAGATATGGAAGGGACCCCAAGGGCTATCCAGTCTGAACCCATTCTGCCATGCAGGAATACATAGGACCCCAAAGTGGGAAGGGACCCCAAGGGCCATCCAGTCCAACCCCCTTCTTCTGCCATGAAGAAATACATAGGACCACAAAGTTGGAAGGAACCCCCAAAAGAGCTATCCATTCCAGCCCCTTTCTGCCATGCAGAAATACATAGGACCCCAAAGTGGGAAGGGACCCCAAGGGCCATCCAGTCCGACTCCTTTCTGCCATAAAGTTGGAAGGGACCCCCCCCCCAAAGGGCCATCCTGTCTGACCCCCTTCTTCTGCCATGCAGGAATACACAGGACCCTAAAGTTGGAAGAAACTTTGATGGAGAGTTCCTGCATGGCAGAATGGGGTCCTTTTTGTGGTCTCTATTTCAATCTACAGTTCAGACAATTCTGAACAAATGCTGCCAAGAAAACCCCACAGCAAGTCGACTTAATAGGGTCAGCATAAGTCAGACATGACTTGAAGACAAACAAGAACTAGGTGCCATTTCATGAATGTGGGCGAAATGTTGATTTTTTTACAGAGAGAAACACACAAACAAGTGAAGCGAAATCCAATTCTTCCATTTGGTATTTCTTTTTCTTTGAACTGGACACAGGATTATTCCAAGTGACTAGAGCAGAAGAGAGTGGCCCTATTCCTTCCCTTGATCTGGACACTATACTTCTACTGATGCAACATAGAATCGCGTTGGCCTTTTTAGCTGCTGCATCGCACTCTCGACTCATGTTTAATTTGTGGTCTACTTGGACTCGTATGGGCTTTTTAGATTGGCAGGAAAGTGTGACATGAAGTTGCCTTTTCCTTAATGCTCAGTGTAGTGAAAAGACCCCAGAAGCGGCGAACCCCGGAGACAGAGATAGCCAATCAAGGAGCACCAGGTGACCAGCCAATTAGAAGCTGGCTGGGCGGGGTTCGCCGCTTCTGGGGTCTTTTCACTACACTGAGCATTATGGAAAAGGCAACTTCATGTCACACTTTATTGCCAATCTAAAAAGCCCCCTTGATCCCTTTCACACCTATAAATCTCCTTAATCTAGGTGTCTCTCATCCTATATCTGTGCATTTCAGCTTCTGTACCTTATATTTCTTCGTGTTGAAATTCATTTTGTTAGCTTTGGCCCAGCTTTCACTTTGAATTTTGATCCTGTCCTCTGGAGTATTATTTACTTCTCCTAATTTGGTGTCGTCTGCCAATTTGATAAGTATGCCCCCAATACTGCCATCCAAGTCATTAATAAAGATCTTGAATAGCACTGGGCCCAGGACAGGACCCCACTGGACACCCCACCGGTCACTCCTCTCCAGGACGACGACGAAGAAGAAGAGGAGCCCCGGCTGAGCATCCTTTGGGTTCGGCCGGTCAACCAATTACAAATCCATGTAACAGTTGTCTTGTCCAGCCCACATTTTCTCCAGAGATGGAAGACGAAGGCCACTCCGGAACATAGTCCGGAATAATCCCCCATTGAAAGTCCCATTGGGTCGCAGGGCTACTTTCAGACCCTCTCCAAACGTTGGTGGCGAACGCCGGGGTCTTTTTGGTCTCCCCCCCTTGGACCCCCATTCAGCCATTAGCATCCAAGTTGGGGCCATGGAGAAGCATTCAGCCCACAAAGGCCTTGCATCTAAAGGTGGGTTGGGGGGCCTTAAGGTCCTAAGAGGGTCCCTCTGGAGACCCTCCGCCTAAAAGGGTCTGGGTCTGGGTCCGTTTGCATGGAGCTGGCTGGCCTTTCGCAGATGAATCCATGGTCATTTGAACAGTCATCTTGCACCAGTTTCCCCTGGTCCGCTTTCACGCAGTTGAGGGAACGGATGGGTTTCTCTAAGGTTCTGAAAAGGAAAGAAAAATCCTGAAATTAGAAGCCAATTGCAGAGAATCATAGAATCGTAGAGTTGGAAGAGATCCCAAGGAGAGCGCCCTGGTCCAGTCTGCCATGCAGGAATACGTAGAATTCCTTCTGCCGTGCAGGAATACACAGAATCATAGAATCATAGAATTGAATCATAGAACCATAGAGTTGAATGGGACCCCAAGAAGGGCCCTGATCCAGTCCGACCCCATATTCTTCCATGCAGGAACTCCCAGTCAAAGCATCCCCATTTTGACAGATGGCCATCCAGCCTCTTTTTAAAGTCCTCCAAAGAAGGAGAGTCCACCAACATCTCCGAGGGATAAACATCGATATGGCACCAAGTAAACCAAACCCACCGGGACACTTACCCTTCGTAGCGCGACCCATCTGCCCAACGGAAAACCCACTTGCTCTTCTCTTTAGTCTTTCTAAGTCCAATCCAGTATCTGTTGGAGGGCAGAGAATTCTGGGAGATGAAAAAGAAAATGGTGGACGAGGTGAGCATCTTGGGAGTTTCTCAAAAGGCAGATACTACTGAAGGCACAATTTCAAACAATTCCAATGAGGAAAAAATTGGGAAATGACTCAAGAAACCAGGATGGATGACTAAGGAACTTTCGACTGAACTAAGTTTTAAACGGAACATGTATAAGAAATGGAAAAATGGGGAAATCACCAAAGAGGAATTCAGACAAATAGCCAGCACATGTAGAGGTAAAGTCAGAAAAGCTAAAGCGCAGAATGAACTCAGGTTGGCTAGAGAGGTTAAGAACAATAAAAAGGGCTTTTTTCAGTATATCCACAGCAAAAGGAAGAAGAAGGAAACGGTTGGGCCACTGCGTGCAGAAGATAGCAAAATGCTAACAGGGGACAGAGAAAAGGCAGAATTACTCAACACCTTCTTTGCTTCAGTTTTCTCAGAAAAGGCAAAAGGTGCCCAACCTAAGGATAATGGAGCAGAAGACAGAACAGGGGATTTTCAGCACAGAATAAGTAAAGAGATAGTACAGGAATACTTGGTTAACCTAAATGAATACAAGTCTCCAGGACCAGATGAACTACATCCAAGGGTATTAAAAGAACTGGCAAATGTAATATTGGAACCATTGGCAATAATCTTTGAGAAATCCTGGAGAACAGGAGAAGTCCCAGCAGACTGGAGGAGGGCAAACGTTGTCCCCATCTTCAAAAAGGGAAAAAAAGAGGATCCCAACAATTATCGTCCAGTTAGTCTGACATCAATTCCAGGAAAGATTCTGGAACAGATTATTATACAGAGTCTGTGAACATTTAGAAGGCAATGCCATAATCACAAAAAGCCAACATGGGTTTCAGAGAAACAAGTCCTGCCAGACAAATCTGATCTCTTTTTTTTGATAAAATTACCAGCTTGGTAGATGAAGGGAATGCTGTGGATATAGTATATCTTGATTTCAGTAAGGCCTTTGACAAGGTTCCCCATGACATTCTTGCAAAGAAGCTTGTAAAATGTGGGCTAGACAAGGTAACCGTTACATGGATTTGTAATTGGTTGACTGGCCGAACTCAAAGGGTGCTCAACAATGGCTCCTTTTCATCCTGGAAAGAAGTGACCAGTGGGGTCCCACAGGGTTCTGTCCTGGGCCCAGTACTATTCAATATCTTTATTAATGACTTGGATGAAAGAATTGGGGGCATACTTATCAAATTTGCAGATGACACCAAATTAGGAAGAGTAACCAATACTCCAGAAGACAGGATCAAAATTCAAAATGACCTGAATCGATTAGAAAACTGGGCCAACGCTAACAAAATGAAATTCAATGCGGAGAAATGCAAGGTACTGCACTTAGGGCGCAAAAATGAAATGCACAGATATAGGATGGGGGACAGCTGGCTGAATGAGACTTTTATGTGTGAAAGGGATCTAGGAGTTCAAGTAGACCATAAGTTGAACATGAGTCAACAGTGCGATGCAGCAGCTAAAAAGGCCAATGCTATTCTAGGCTGCATCAATAGAAGTATAGTGTCTAGATCAAGGGAAGTAATAGTGCCACTCTATTCTGCTTTGGTCAGGGGTCACTTGGAATAATCCTGAGTCCAGTTCTGGGCCCCACAATTCAAAAAGGATGTGGAGAAACTGGAGCCATGTGTCCAAAGGAGGGCATCTAAGATGGTGAAGGGTCTGGAAACCATGCCCTATGAGGAACGCCTTAGGGAACTGAGGATGTTTAGCCTGGAGAAGAGAAGGTTAAGAGGTGATATGATAGCCCTGTTTAAATACTTGAAGGGATGTCACATTGAAGAGGGAGCAAGCTTGTTTTCTGCTGCTCCAGAGACTAGGCCTCAGAACAATGGATGCAAGCTGCAGGAAAAGAGATTCCACCTCAACATTAGGAGGACCTTCCTGACAGTAAGGGCTGTTCAACGGTGGAACACACTCCTTCCTCGGAGATTGTAGGGGAGTCTCCTTCCTTGGAGGCTGTCTTTAAGCAGAGGCTGGATGGCCATCTGTCCATGGGGATGCTTTTGTTAAGGTAAAAATTGATAAAGCCATTGATAACCAACTGATAACCAATAATCTCTGCCTTTAATGATCAATAATGAACAGTTCAGCCATAGTGAGAAATAGAGCTAAAGGAAAAACTTGTCCTTTTGAATTCGGCTTGTAGCCCCCACCTTAGGAGGGAGGAGGGAAGAACTAAAGCGTGAAATCCTCTTCACTGAGAAACGAGTGGGTCCCCTTCAAGGCCACAGCTAAGCTGATAAGGTTTCTTTTCTGTAAGGCATTCATTGATGTTGCAAATTAGGCTAGCTGAGAGCCAGCCCGGAGACAACATACACACACATATATATATAAATGAATGTTAAACTACGCATGCTCAATGAATATTTTGTGGGTTAATAAAAACTGTTTACTGTTTGGAAGAGACCCCAAGAAGGGCCATGATCCAGTCTGACCCCAATCTGCCACACAGGAACTCTCAATCGAAGCCATGCAGGAAATCTCAATCCAAGCCATGCAGGAACTCTGTATCAAAGCCATGCATAGAATCATTGGGGCTTTTTAGATTGGCAGGAAAGTGTGACATGAAGTTGCCTTTTCCTTAATGCACAGTGTAGTGAAAAGACCCCAGAAGCGGCGAACCTCGCCCAGCCAGCTTCTAATTGGCTGGCCACCTGGGGCTCGTTGATTGGCTATCTCTGTCTCCGGGGTTCGCCACTTCTGGGGTCTTTTCACTACACTGAGCATTAAGGAAAAGGCAACTTCATGTCACACTTTCCTGCCAATCTAAAAAGCCCCATAGAACCCTAGATTTGAAAGAGACCCCAAGAAGGGTCCCAAATGACCCTCTGCGTCCTCACCGGCCGCCCCAAGGCCTCCTCCAGCCCCCAATGGTCGTCCCAGGGCTCCTTCAGGATCACCAACCGGGACCCTCTCTCTTCGCAGTCTTCTTGGCTTTCCTCCCAAGGCTTTGTCTCTTGCGAAACCCAGAGGCATTTCCAGCGGAAGAGCGTCCATCTTGGAGGGCAGCAGCCTGCGGACAGGAGACCTATATATATATATGTGTGTGTGTGTGTATTATATATATATATATATATATATATATTGCTTGCAACAGCCCGCCTGTAATAGCTATATTGCAATCCTCTTCCTACTCCAACCTGAATGTCCCATTATCTAACATCTCCGCTCTTCTGCACAAAGCCGGCCTCCTCCTTCCCCAAATTGGTGTCCTCTAAATGTTTTGCACCTTCAATTCCCATCATCCCCAGGCAGCCTGGCTAATGGGAATTGCAGTCATCCAAACCACGCAAAGGGCGGCAGGTCGGTGGAGGCCATCCTTACGGCTGACATAATCTACGTATCTTTTGAAAACACTCCGCAAAACAATTGCAACCGCGATCCAAATAACTGTCCGGCCTGAGTTGCATCTGCACTGCAGAAATAATGCAGTTTGAGGCAGGTTTAACAGCCATTTGCTCAGTGCTGTGGAATCATGGGATCTGCAATCATAATAATAATAATAATCAATCTTTAAATCCCAAAATCATCACATATCATCCCATTCTTTGCTTATATAATTTATTATATTATATGCTACAATAGTGGTGCCCGGAATAGAATATGCAAACAAAATGGAAAGAAGCCATTATTATTATTAAAGAATTATTATTATTATTATTATTATTATTATGAGTGCAGATATATTTGCTTAGAGATATTTCAAAAACTTGAGAATATAAGGGATGTGAATAAGCAAAAGACGGAAATATTGATATGATACAAGGCGTAAAAAGATTGTCAAAGTTAAAGAATTCATAGCTAATGATATAAGAAAACTTACAACATAGGGAATGTTGATATACGATGGGAGTTAATTTGGCTTATAGTAGAATAATTGTATAACGGGTGTCCATTTTGATCAAGCGCCAAATGCTGCTAGCAAAGGAAGGGTTTTCTTCTCATGTCGGATATGTAAGAATTGTAGGACATGCATATGTATTCTGAGCTCCTGCTGGACGCTTGACCCCGAAGGACACCAAGGGATGGGGACTGGAGGGTCAGCCGGGCTTTGTGGCCATTCTCCTGGCAAGAGGTCAACCTACCAATCTGTTGGCAAAGCCTGGCCTCCATTTTGTCCTTCTCCCACTTCAAGGCCTCCAAGGTCCGGTTGGCATCCCTCAGCTGTCCTTCCACCTTTTCCAGATGTTTCTGGGTCATTTCTGTGACCGCTAGGCTCTTACGAAGGGCCGCCCGGGTGGACCTCCATCTGTGCCAGGCTCTGGTCCTGGGCATTGACCCTCTGCTCCAGGACACTGGTGTGGTCAGTGTGGTCTTGGGATGACCATCGGAGCTGACCAGAGACCTGCCAGTCTTCAGGGAAGGGAGAGAGAAAAGGGTGGGCTTGAAGGGAAGAGTTCAATTGTCCACTTGGTCCACAAACTGGACCCTCCATTGGAAGATGGAGCCATGCCACAAAGTCCCATGGAGCTCTTCGGATGGCCCATAGGGAATCAGTGGGGAAGAGTGTCCCATAGGGAATCATTGGGGAATAGTGGCCCATAGGGAATCATTGGGGAATAGTGGCCCATAGGGAATCATTGGGGAATAGTGTCCCATAGGGAATCATTGGGGAATAGTGGCCCATAGGGAATCATTGGGGAATAGTGGCCCATAGGGAATCATTGGGGAATAGTGGCCCATAGGGAATCATTGGGGAATAGTGGCCCATAGGGAATCATTGGGGAATAGTGGCCCATAGGGAATCATTGGGGAATAGTGGCCCATAGGGAATCATTGGGGAATAGTGGCCCATAGGGAATCATTGGGGAATAGTGGCCCATAGGGAATCATTGGGGAATAGTGGCCCATAGGGAATCATTGGGGAATAGTGGCCCATAGGGAATCATTGGGGAATAGTGGCCCATAGGGAATCATTGGGGAATAGTGGCCCATAGGGAATCATTGGGGAATAGTGTCCCATAGGGAATCATTGGGGAATAGTGGCCCATAGGGAATCATTGGGGAATAGTGGCCCATAGGGAATCATTGGGGAATAGTGGCCCATAGGGAATCATTGGGGAATAGTGGCCCATAGGGAATCATTGGGGAATAGTGGCCCATAGGGAATCATTGGGGAATAGTGTCCCATAGGGAATCATTGGGGAATAGAGGCCCATAGGGAATCATTGGGGAATAGTGTCCCATAGGGAATCATTGGGGGATAATGGCCCATAGGGAATCATTGGGGAATAGTGGCCCATAGGGAATCATTGGGGAATACTGGCCCATAGGGAATCATTGGGGAAGAGTGGCCCATAGGGAATCATTGGGGAATAGTGGCCCATAGGGAATCATTGGGGGATAATGGCCCATAGGGAATCATTGGGGAATAGTGGCCCATAGGGAATCATTGGGGAATACTGGCCCATAGGGAATCATTGGGGAATAGTGGCCCATAGGGAATCATTGGGGAAGAGTGTCCCATAGGGAATCATTGGGGAATAGTGGCCCATAGGGAATCATTGGGGAATAGTGGCCCATAGGGAATCATTGGGGGATAATGGCCCATAGGGAATCATTGGGGGATAATGGCCCATAGGGAATCATTGGGGAATAGAGGCCAATAGAGAATCATTGGGGAATAATGTCCCATAAGGAAACATTGGGGAATAGAGGCCCATAGGGAATCATTGGGGATCGAGGCCCATAGAGAATCATTGGGGAATAGAGGCCCATAGGGAATCATTGGGGAATAATGGCCCATAGAGAATCATTGGGGAATAGTGGCCTATAGGGAATCAATGGGGAATAGAGGCCCATAAGGGGAATAGAGGGCCATGATTATTGGGGATCGAGGCCCATAGGGAATCATTGGGGAATACTGGCCCATAGGGAATCATTGAGAAATATTGGCCCATAGGGAATCATTGAGGAATATTGGCCCATAGGGAATAATTGGGGAATAGAGGCCCATTGGGAAATGTAGGGATGACTTCCCAACAGGAAAATATAGGGATAGCTTGCCTATAATGAATCATGGGGATCATTTTCCCATAGGAAAACATTGTGGATTGCTTGTCCATAGAGCAGTGGTTCTCAGCCCATGGGTTGCGATCCCTGGGGGGGAGGGTTGAACCACTCTTTCACTGGGGTCACTTAAGACCGTCGGAAACCGGTCAACATGTGGAACTGTATTAAAGGGTTGCAGCACTTAAAAAGGTTGAGAACCATTGCTCTGAGGGTTTCCCTCTGAGGGTTTTTGGGGGGCTCAGTGGCTACTCACATCGGACCCCGAGCCCCACGGCGGTGGCCAGAAGGAAGAGGCAGGTGGCCAGCAGGCCCAGGGCAATGGCCCTCTTGACCCATGGCTTGGACCCTGGAGGGAAAGAAAGGCAGCAAAGTTATTGGGGAACATGGTGGGGGGGTTCTCAGGAAGGCTCCCCCCAAAAGACCCAAAGGGACAGACAAATTCATAGCCCTTGGATAGCCAGGGCTGAAGCCATTTGGTGTTTCAGGGCTAAAGCCCAAGAAAGCAAGTGGCTTTTGGTGCCAGACATCATGCGCATGGGGCAGTATCTGCTGGTAAAGCCTGGAAGGGTCCCTTTGGGCAGTTCCAAGTGGATGGTCGGGGTCCTGGGGGCTTTCAGATGTGACTTCTCCAGAGCCAGGGACCTCTTGGGGGGCAGTCCCAGGAGACCCTCGCCAGGCCTGGCCAACGTTCAG
Organism: Urosaurus nigricauda; assembly: GCA_034509955.1. Taxonomy (NCBI): domain Eukaryota; kingdom Metazoa; phylum Chordata; class Lepidosauria; order Squamata; family Phrynosomatidae; genus Urosaurus; species Urosaurus nigricauda. Next base: position 1,371,513 of record JAOEGL010000002.1, read on the forward strand.
CACCCTGGAGACATCTGTCCTCCTGCCCTGTTTTACTTTGCATTGCACCTCGGAGCTCATCCTGTTGCCGGACATTGGCTCTGGGTCACTTGCCCTCGGCCAGACTGACCTCCTGGAGGGGGTCCCTTTGCTTTGGCCTTGGCTCCCTGGACTTTGGATTTGAATGCCTTGGTTGAGCTGCCCAGGGTCCATCATAGAGTTGTAGAATCAGACTCATAGAGTAGGAAGACACCCCAAAAAGGGCCGTGATCCAGTCCGATCTGCTTCTGCCATGCAGGAACTCTCCGTCAAAGCATCCCCATTTTGACAGATGGCCATCCAGCCTCTGTTTAAAGACTTCCAAGGAGGGAGATGCCACCAAGGAAATGTCGAACAGCCCTTACTGTCAGGAAGGTCCTCCTAATGTTTGTGTGGGATCTCTTTTCCTGTATCTTGCATCTATTGCTCTGTTGTCTCCTATTCTCTGGAGCAGCAGAAAACAAGCTTGCTCCATCTTCAGTATGACACCCCTTCAAATATTTGTTATTACTGTCAGGAAGTTCCTCCAAATTTTGAGCTGGAATCTCTTTTCCTGTATTTTGCATTCATCGTGTCCTATTCTCTGCAGCAGCAGAAAACAAGCTTGCTTCATCAAAAAAGGCTCTCCTCTGGTTTTACTACCTTCCTAGGGATAAGAGGCCACTAGCTTTTCTGGACAATGGGAAATGGCCTTGATCTTTTTCTGGCATTTCTCTTAAATAGGAGATGTGCTGGCTTGCCATCCATTGCAACCTGAGATGTGAAGGGGATCCCCTGCAAAGAGGCTCGAGGTGGTGACCCCTCCGGTGCAAGCTTCCACCCCCAAAGAGAGGAATAGTGACCACCAAGATGGGCAAAGGGGCAGAGAGAGGGAAAGAAGGGAGTCATCCCCAAGGGCTGACCTTTGCTTTCCTTGGGGGTCTCCTCTCCTTCCGAGGGCCTGGGCCCTTGACGTTTTCGTAGGTCAACTCCCCTTGGCCTTCGGTCCCTGGAAAAGAAGCAAACTGGGGCAATTGAGGGGTGCAGAGGGGTCACCCCATACAAGACCTGGGCCTTCTGGGTCCATACCTTGCTGTCCAGTCTTCTCCAGAGGAGGGCTCCTCACAAACCGAAGGTCAGCGTAAGTCACTCCATCGGCCATGCCAGGACAGTGGTCAAGAGGTCCTGAAGGACGGGAAAGGGGCTCGCTGGATACTGGCAAGAGAAGCTTCCGACTGATGGCTGGATGGCACCGGTGTGCGCTTTGTGCAGGAAAGGATGTGGTTTTAACTGTTGGCAGAAAGCAGAAGTGGAGGCAGCCGAGCAAAAAGTCACACACAAACCCACACACACAACAGACCCACAAAGAGAAAGTCCCATCTGGCCCCTTCCTCTGCCCCAAAACATGGCATAACAAAATGAAATTCAACATAGAGAAATGTAAAGTGCTGCACTTAAGGCGGAAAATGAAATGCACAGATATAGGATTATGGGGACACCTGGCTGAATGAGACTTTTATGTGTGAAAGGGATCTAGGAGTCCAAATAGACCACAAGTTGAACATGAGCCAACAGTGCAATGCAGCAGCTAGAAAGGCCAATGCAATTCTAGGCTGCATCAATAGAAGTATAGTGTCTAGATCAAGGGAAGTAATAGTGCCGCTCTATTCTGCTTTGGTCAGGCCCCACCTGGAATACTGTGTCCAATTCTGGGCACCACAATTCAAAAAGGATGTGGAGAAACTGGAGCCATGTGTCCAAAGGAGGGCAACTAAGATGGTGAAGGGTCTGGAAACCATGAAGCCCTATGAGGAACGCCTTAGGGAACTGGGGATGTTTAGCCTGGAGAAAAGAAGGTTAAGAGGTGATATGATAGCCCTGTTCAAATATTTGAAAGGATGTCATATTGAGGAGGGAGCAAGCTTGTTTTCTGCTGCTCCAGAGAACAGGACCCGGAACAATGGATGCAAATTGATCTGAGGAGAGGGCTGGGCAGAGGAGGCTCAGGATGGGATTAATATTATGTATTATAGTTGTTATTAATTTTCATTACTAACAATTAATATTAACACCTATCCGTGGCCTGAAGAAGTTTAGCCTGTTCTAATTTTGGCCCCTTCCTGCTGCCAAGTTGTGCAGCGATAGGTGTGATATAGGGATATCCCTCCCTTCACTCTCCAGTGTTTTGGACTCCATCTCCCAGAAGCCTCCGCGGCCGCGCCCATCCTTCTGCGGCGTCTATGGCCGCGGGGACTTCTGTGAAATGGAGTCCAAAACACGGTGGAGAGTGAAGCGTGGGCCCACATCCACCACAGAGAGACTGAGAGGCGGCTACAAATAAAGAGTTTTATTTATTGTTTTATTAAAGCAGGCAGGCAGCGAGGGAAGGCCTCCTCCTCCTCCGTCGGTCCTTCGGAGCCTCCAAGAGGCCCTGTGCCTCTGTGCGGCGGATGGATAGAGGCCCTCAGTCAGGCTCCAGTGTTTTGGACTCCAATTCCCAGAAGCCTTGGGCCCCAGACGCCGCAGAGGGAGCTATGGCCCCGCTGCCGCGGAGGCTCATGGGAACTGAAGTCCAAAACACGGCGGAGAGAAGTACGGGCCCATGTCCAGCACACAGAGCCAGAGAGAGACGGCCCTCTTGGAGGGAGAAGGCTGCCCACAAGGAGGAGGAGGAGGCCTTCCTTCTCGCCCATTTTCTCCTTCGAGGCGGGACTGTGCCTCTGTGTCAGTCTCTCTCTCTTTTGTTCATAGGCCCTATACTTCACTCTCCTCTCCAGTGTTTTGGACTCCAACTCCCACAAGCCCCCTCGGCCGCGCGTCCATTCCTTTCTCCCTCTCGGGCCGCGGAGGCTTCTGGGAGTTGGAGTCCAAAACAGTGTGGAGAGAACGAAGCGTTGCGTAGGCCTACAATCCTATCCACCACAGAGACCCAGAGAAGCCTCGCCTTGGCCCAAAAGGCAGCCAGCCGGGAGAAGGAAGGAAAGAGCGAGGAGGAGGAGGGCCTGGTTCGGAGCCTCGTCGTCTCTCTCTCTCTCTCTCTCGGGCGGCAGCAGAGGAGTTAAAGCGGCTCGCCCCGCCCCTCGACGGAAGAAGGAAGGAAGGAGGAGGCAGGCCCCGGTCGGAGGAGGAGGAGGAGGAGAGGCCTAGTCCCTTCTTCGCCTTCGCCATGGCGCTGGGGGCGCTGCGCAGCAGGGGCTCCCCAGCAGCAGCAGCAGCAGCAGGCCTCCCTCCTCCTCCGCCTCGAAGGAAGAAGGGCGAAGAGGAGGAGGAGGAGGAGGAGGCCCCGCAGGAGGAGGCGCCCCGTCCTGCCTCCCCTCCTCCTCCTCCTCCGCCTCCTCCTCCGCCGTCGTCCTTCCGCGCCCTCCGCAGCGCCGTCTCGGCCCTGGCCCGCATCGACGACTTCTACTGCGAGAAGATCGGGCAGGGCTTCTTCTCCGAGGTCTTCAAGGTCGGGACCAGGACAAGAAGCATAACACCAAAATAACCCGCTTTGGCACCGCTTTCACTCTTTGTCTGGCTCAAGGCTGCTGCTGCTGCTGCTGCCGCCGCTGCCTGTGGGGTTCTGGGAGCGGAGTTGAAGGAAGGAAGGAAGGCCCCGCAACAACAGACTCCAACTCCCAGAATCCCACCGGCATCGCCTGACTGAGCCAGACAGAGTTAAAGCACAGCTCTCCGGGGGGCGTGGCTTCAGAAGGAGAGGGCGGGGCCGGAAGAGGCATGGGGGCGGGGCCTAGGGAGGGGGTGTCTCCCAGGCAGAATAATAATAATAATAATAATGATGAAGATGATGATGTAGTGGGAGGAAGGTAGGACATAAATAAATATAATAATACTGTACTGGGAGGGAATTGGGATATAAAAACATATTCATAATAATGTACTGACAGGAAGGCGGGATATAAATAAACATAAACATAATAATAATAATAATAATATATTGGGAGGAAGGTGGGGTATAATAATAATAATAATCTACTGGGAGGAAGGTAGGATATAAAGAAATATATTATTATTATTATTAATAATAATAATAATACACTGGGAGTAAAGTGGGATATAAATAAACATAAAAATAATAATGTAGATGATGATGATGATGCTAATAATAAATCTGCCTCCTTCTGTCCTCAGGGTTCCTCTTGGCTTCCTTAGGAGCTGTTGGGGGGGGGGCTTTGTATGGATAATAATAATAATAATAATAATAAGAAATTTTACTTATATCCTGCTCCTCCAACCAACCGAAGTGGCTGCCATTAACACAATCCAACGCAATACAGTCACAATAAAAATAACATCTTAACCCTAGCCCCTCCCTAACCCTCCCATCAATAATAATAATGATGATGATACAAATTAAATTATCAACTTGCCCTGTCCGCCCCCACTGCTGCCCCTTCCTGTGGAACTCTGGGATTTGTAGTTTTTGGGGTCTACTCAGGAGTCCCCTTCTGTATAGTTCCAGCTGCTCAGGCCCAGGACGATGGGTCAAGATGGTGGTCCAAGCGGTGTGGGCGACCCCTCTGCCCAGAGGCTCTTTTGGGGTCGGGTGCGGGAGACCCCTCGCCATATGGGTCCATGCAAAGTGTGGGTCCAGGGCCTGCGCTCCCTTTGGCCTGGTGTCATGGCCACCCCAGCGGTCACTTTGGAAGAGGGAGGCCGGGCCGGAAGGGCCTCTGCGGACAAGCGTTGGGGTTGAAACACCCGGAAGATGCTCTTAATGTTGACCACGTTTCGTTGTGTTTGTGTTCATGTTGTGAGGCAGGCCTCTGTAGTGTCCATTTTACAGGCAGAACAACTGAGGCTGGTGATGGTTTACAAACAGCGCTATTACCTCCCCCAAAGTGCTAGTAGCTCTTGCGGTCAGTTGTTAGCAACGGTCAGTTGCGGCTGTAAAGGGTCTTTGCCAGCTAAGGGAATAACAACCGGAGTGTGTCTGTGTTTGTGGTCCTAGACTTCCTGGGAAGGGACTTGGAAACCCCCCAGAACCCTTGATCTAGAGACTATTCTTCTATTGATGCACCCTAGAATCGCATTGGCCTTTTTAGCTGCAGCATCACACTCTTGACTCATGTCCAACTTCTGGTCTACTTGGACTCCTAGATCCCTTTCAAGTCTCTTTAAGCAGATGTCCTCCATCCTAAATCTTCCTGATTTATTAAGGATGACAATCTGTCCATATCCTTCATCTCTGAGAGTCAATCTGTTTTGGGTAATTCTTGATCTATTTAATTTTAACTATTTCTTGTATACGGTCATGAATCTTTTTCCAATATGTTTTCATCTTTGCACACTTTCCTTAGCAATTGTTCCAAGTCTGCGATGCTTTCTGCTGAGAATAGTATGTTGTCATCTAAACATTTTAAGATTGTTGGCCTTCCTTCCTCCTGCCTTCGCTCCTCCTCCTCCTCCTAAATCTAATCCTGGCTTTTCAACAATGTTTTCTGCATACAGGTTAAACAGGTAGAGCGATAAAACATGGCCATTAACCATCCCAAAGGAATGTAGGCAGCCAACGCCATTCATAATATGGGACAACAACCCTTCCCATCATCCAGGACTAAATGCAACATGCTTGTTTTCTGCTGCCCCAGAGAATAGGACGCAATGGAGCCATGGATGCAAACTGCAGGAAAAGAGATTCCAGCTCAACATTAGGAGGGACTTCCTGGCAGAAAGGGACGTTCGGTGGTGGAAGGTGCTGCCTTTGACTCTCCTTCTTTGGAGGCTGTCTTTAAGCAGAGGCTGGATGGCCATCTGTCCAAATGGGGGATGCTTTGAAGGGGAGTTCCTGCATGGCAGAAGAAGAGAGTCAGACTGGATCTGGGGCTTTTTTGGGGTCCCTTCCAACTCTATGAGTCTATGGTTCCATGAATTCCTGCTTAGGATTCTCTGACACCGGTCCTTCCAGTTGACCTCAGTTCCCTTTTCAGGCTAATGACCTCCCTGCCCTTTTGTGTGTTTGTGTAAAATGAATTAGGGACTGCTGGGCCTGCAGGGTTTCCCATTGCATTCCTGCCCCAGGCCTGTATTTCTGGTTTTGTGTAGCCCTTTGCATTTTAAGATGCCTTTTGCTTTTCACGTGGGGCTGCCTTTGCTCTTCTATCTTGGTCTTTTTTTTGGGGGGGGGGGGATGATAGGACAGACCCATCTCTTTGGGGAGGAGACCGAGAGGGGGACCCCAAAGGGCCCCTGCAGATGGAGGCCCAGACGTTTGGGGTCCCTAGACCAACCCCAGATGGAGGAGATCCACAAACACTGCCACACAAAGTGTATTGTAGGACCTCAGAGCAACACCCCCCAAAAAGCCATACATACTCGACTATGAGTCAACCTCATGGATAAGTTGAGGGAAGGTTTGGGGGCCCAAATGAGGGATTTTTAGTCCAACCTGTGGAGAAGTCGAGGATAAAACTTCGAGGCATGTAACAAAGGATGTAAAGGACGACGCAAAGGGAAATGATGATGCCAAAGAACTTAGAAAATCCTGGCAGGAGCTGACCTGGTTTTTTGGGAGTTCAATATTTTGACTAACATTTTTAGACTTCTACATGAGTATATAGAGTATTCTGCTGGATATTCTCCTTCCGGTGGCTTTTGTTCATGGCACACTGACGCTGGTTTGATAATCCGAAAGTTTCTCATTTCTCGAGGTGGCAAAATATCTGTATCTATCTGTCTCTTTCCCCACGAACCAGACCTGATGACCCCATTTTATCTTATCTCTGCCTGTGGACCTCCTTATCTCTCGCTGGCTCCGAGTGGCACTTCTGGGCACGGAAGCAATAAACCCATAAACTTCTGCAGAAAAGAGAAACCCTTTGGAACAGGGAGGATCTCTTTGAGACGGTCCTTCCAGGCCCCCCTCCTCTGTCCCCATTGGACTTGGAGTCTCCTTCCTTGGAGGCCTTTAAACAGAGGCTAGATGGCCAACTGCCAAAATGGGGATGCTTTGATTGGGAGTTTCTGCATGGCAGAAGAAGGGGTTGGACTGGATCAGGGCCCTTCTTGGGGTCTCTTCCAATTTTAGGGTCCTATGCATTCCTTCATGGCAGAAAGGGGCTGCACTGGATGACCTTTGGGGTCTCTTTGAACTTTAGGGTCCTCAATTTTTCTCCGCTCAAAGCAGGCCTTGAATCTTGGGGTGTTTTGCAGGAGAGGAGTCACAAGGATCAGTGTGGTCACTTGCTCTGCCCAGCACACACTCCAGCCGCCCCCTTTCACTAGTCCGGCCACCCCTGCCCTTGTGTGGGGTGGTTGTCTAGGAATGGGGTCCGGGCTGCCCCATTCTGCCCTCCTTGAATCCCGATCCCCCACCCAAAGTAACCATTTTTCCCCCCTTTCTGCAGGTGAGGCACCGCCAGTCAGGGCAGATCATGGTGCTGAAGATGAACAAGCTGATGAGCAACCGGGGAAACATGCTCCGTGAGGTGCAGCTCATGAACCGCCTCTCGCACCCCAACATCCTCCGGTGAGTCGTTTCTGGGCCGGACTTGGTCAATGGGGGGCTTTGGGGGTCGGACCCCTTGAAGACATCAGGATGGGCCCTTCCTCCTTGCTGCCATCCCTGGTGCCCCAGTGCCGTTCTTCCCAAGCCATAGCACACTGCTGCCGCATTGTTTGCACAGCTGCGGTGCTGGTGAGCGACTCTGCCCATTCCTCTGGGAGTGTGGGACACAGCTTCCTCCGGGGCCATGACCCCCTCGGCCTTGGTCCTTCCTGTGTCTGTAACAAGCCTGACCCCTTCATGAAGGGTCAGTCTCAGCCCTTGGACACCACTGCCGTCTCCCAAGTGGCTCCCACCGCTAAGAACCATCTACCTGTTCTTCAAGCGGATGATGAGCCGTGTGGCACCTCTGTGCCCCCTAAGACCTCCTGGCCCCCAATCATTTTCTCTGAAGATCATTGTGGTCACTGGGGTCTGCGTCTTATCTCTCCAGCCCCTCTCAAACTTGAAATGGCACTTTATTCCTGTAATTGCGACAAGAAGGTTGCTGTCCCCATTTTACAGAGTGGACACTGAGGCTGACCAGCACTCACTCCATGGGTTTGTGGGGGATGGGGTCTCCTGGGTCCAAGGCTGACGTCCATTTGCTTCTCCATCCATTTGCTTCTCTGTCCATCCATCTGTCCAGGTTCATGGGGGTCTGCGTCCACCAGGGCCAGCTCCATGCTTTGACCGAGTACATGAACGGAGGGAACCTGGAGCAGCTGCTGGACAGCCCCACGCCGCTGCCCTGGACCGTCCGCATCAAACTGGCGCTGGACATCGCGCGGGGCCTCCGCTACCTGCACAGCAAGGGCATCTTCCACCGGGACCTCACCTCCAAGGTAGGATGAGGACCCTAGACCCCACCCTTGACCATCTCTTTCCCACCCCAATGACCGTTCTGCTGACCACATGTGACGCCAATCTCTTCCCCACATTTCCCAGAACTGCCTTATCCGGTGCGAAGAGAACGGCTACACGGCCGTAGTGGGTGACTTTGGCCTGGCGGAGAAGATCCCCACCTACAGGTCAGTTGTCCTGTGCCTCCATCCCAGCCTCAGCGGCCATTGGGATCCTCCTTCGCGGCAGTGCAAGAGGAGGCTGCTCTTTACTACTACTTCTTCTCCTTCTCTCCCAGTGAAGGGTCCGAAAAGGAGCCCCTGGCCGTCGTGGGGTCTCCCTACTGGATGGCGCCAGAGGTCCTGCGTGGGGAGCTCTACAACGAGAAGGTAAGCGAGGTCGCATCCGCCGAGTCCTGCACAAGCGTTGGCGCAGGACCCAGAGCGTGACACCAGCCTGATGTGAGGAGTTGGCCACTCTCCCCCACAGCAGCGTCTTTGGAGTTGGGGGTCCGCAGGCCCCGATCCGGGGCACGGCGTCCTGTCTCAGCGCCCTCCTTTTTCCTGCCCCTCCAGGCCGACGTCTTCGCCTACGGCATCATCCTCTGCGAGACCATCGCCCGGGTGCCGGCCGACCCGGACTACCTGCCCCGGACGGAGGTAAGACCACCCCACTGTGGCTTGCAAGGGTCCATGAGGGCAGCAGTCTTTGCCTTGGGGTTTGGGGGGCACTTTCTGAGGGGGCCCAGAGTGGCCCCAGAGGGACAGGGCAGAAGGCCGAAGGTGAGGCTGCTGCAAAGGCTCCGGAGGGCTCACTTTGGGCAGGAACTCTTCCTTGTGTCTGCAGATCCCAGGGCAACAAATATAAAAGATGGTCCTAATCTGTTGCCTTTGGTGGTATTTAGAGTCATAGAATATGCAAAAGCTGCCAAGTTAAAGAGGTGCATTTAGGTACATTTTAAAACAAAGTCTTCCTACTGCAGTTTTTAAAAGATGGCTTTGGGGGGTTTCTTGTCATTCCCTGCCTTGGATGCCAAAGGTAGGAAGGTGAGAGTTCCTGCATGGCAGGGGGTTGGACTGGATGGCCCTTGTGGTCTTTTCCAACTCTATGATTCTATGACTCTATGAGGCTTTCATCCTGGAGAGAAGTGACCAGTGGGGTCCCACAGGGTTCTGTCCTGGGCCCAATGCTATTCAATATCTTTATTAATGACTTGGATGACAGAATTGGGGGCATACTTATCAAATTTGCAGATGACACCAAATTCAAAATGACCTGAATAGATTAGAAAACTGGGCCAATGCTAACAAAATGAAATTCAATGCGGAGAAATGCAAGGTACTGCACTTAGGACGCAAAAATGAAATGCACAGATATAGGATGAGGGACATCTGGCTGAATGAAACTATGTGTGAAAGGGATCTAGGAGTCCAAGTAGACCATAAGTTGAACATGAGTCAACAGTGCAATGCAGCAGCTAAAAAGGCCAATGCAATTTTAGTCTGCATCAATAGAAGTATAGTGTCTAGATCAAGAGAAGTAATAGTGCCACTCTATTCTGCTTTGGTCAGGCCCCACCTGGAATAATCCTGGGTCCAGTTCTGGACACCACAATTCAAAAAGGATGTGGAGAAACTGGAGCGGGTCCAAAGGAGGGCAACTAAGATGGTGAAGGGTCTGGAAACCATGCCCTATGAGGAACGACTTAGGGAACTGGGGATGTTTAGCCTGGAGAAGAGAAGGTTAAGAGGTGACATGATAGCCCTGTTCAAATATTTGAAGAGATGTCACATTGAGGAGGGAACAAGCTTGTTTTCTGCTGCTGCAGAGACTAGGCTTAAATGGAAGGAGCAGGGGCCTCTGTTAGGCAGCGTGGCGCAGCAGTTTGTATGCTGGAACAAGACACTGGGAGGCCAGGGTTCAAATCCCAGCTGAAACTCACACTCTCTCAGCCTCCTCAGGGAAGGCAAGAGCAGACCCCCTCTGAAGACCCACACAGAAACCCAAATCTGTGGATGCCCAAGTCCCACTATATCCAATGGGGGAGCGATGGCCCCAGGGGTCCCTTCCTTGGTTCGGTTCGCCTTTGGGTCTCTGTAAGTCGGAAGCAAGATCAGCCAAAGGCATTGGTCCCAAACCCATTCATGTTTGGAAGCTTGAATCTGGGAGCAAGCTTAGCCTGAAAGGGGGTTACATCCTCAGTCTCAGCCTTTCTTTCCTCCTTCCTTCCTTCCTTCCTTCCTTCTATCCTCCTTCCCTCCCTTCCTCCCTTCTTTTGTTCCTCCCTCCCTCCCTTGTTTCCTTCCTTCCTTCTTTCGTTCTTTCCTTTCTTCTCAATCCCTCTCTTCTTCCCTCCCTCCCTCTCTTTTCCTTCCTTCCTTCTTCCCTCCCTCTCTCCCTTATTTCCTTGTTATTTTCCTCCCTCCCTCCCTCCCTCCCTTCTATCCTTTCTTCCATCCTCCCTCCCTTCTTCCTTCCTTCCTTCCCTCCCTCTCCTGTTTCTTTCCTTTCTTCCTCTCTCCCTCCCTCCCTCCCTCCCTCCCTCCCTCCATTCTTCTCTTCCTCCCACTCTCCCTTCTATCCTCCCTCCCTCCCTTGTTTCCTTCCTCCCTCCCTCCCTCCCTCCCTCCCTTCTATCCTCTCTGTCTCTCCCTCCCTTGTTTCTTTCCTTCCTTCTTGCCTTCTTTTGTCCCTTCCTTCCTTCCTCTTTTCTCCCTCCCTTCCTCTCTTCCTTCCTCTCTTCCTCCCTCCCTTTTCCTTCCTTCCTCCCTCCCTCCGTCCCTCCCTCTCTTCTTCCCACTCTTCCTTCCTTCCTCCCTTCCTTCCTTCCTGCTGGGAGTCCCCCAGGCCCTCCCTTGTACCCCTTCCCTTTGCAAAGGAGCCAGGAAAAGGGGTCCCTGAGCTCCCTCTCCTTCTTGGGAAAAGTGCCTCTGGAGGACTGGAAGAGTCCTTTGCAAGCAAAGAGGAGACGGTTTGTCCCATTTCAGGATGGATGGCTTTGGCCACAAGTGAGACCAGGAGGACCTTCTCTTGTTTTATTTATATACCTTTCACAATAAACATAAAACATTCACAATGCTAATAGAGTCCCCTTGTTAGTCATCTCCTTTTACAACCATTTCCATAGTTCTCTTTAACACGAGACACCGTGTAATGTAACAATAATATTCCAGTAGGCCTTATTCCGTTATTTCTCATCGTTACTCAGAGTCTCCCAATTTACATATTAATATTGCAGTATCTTCAGGATTCTCCTCCGGCGCCTGAGTCTCCCAACGGAGGAGGCCTCTCTACCGATTTGTCCTCTTCATGCTCTTTCTCTCTCGTCCGCAGGACTTTGGGCTGGACGTTGCCGCCTTCTGCGACCTGGTGGGGCCTGGCTGTCCGGCGACCTTCCTCCAGCTGGCCTTCCATTGCTGCAGCGTAAGACCCCCTGACCTTGTTCCCATAGAGTTGGAAGGGACCCAAAAAGGGCCCTGATTCGGTCCAGCCCCATTCTGCCATGTAGGAAGACATAGAAAGTAAGGAACATAAAGCTAGAAAAGACCCCAGGACCCCAGCCAAGCCCACTCCGCCAGCAGTCAGATGAGCGAGAGTGAGAGACAGTGGGATGGGATTATAGGGCCCCTATGGCTATCTTCCTTAACCCCCTCCTCTCTAAGAAGTGACCAGTGGGGTCCCACAGGGCTCTGTCCTGGGCCCAGTGCTATTCAATATCTTTATTAATGATTTGGATGACAGAATTGGGGGCATACTTATCAAATTTGCAGATGACGCCAAATTAGGAGGAGTAGTTAATACCCCAGAGGACAGGATCAAAATTCAAAGTGACCTGAATATACTAGAAATCTGGGCTAACGCTAACAAAATGAAATTCAATGTGGAGAAATGTAAGGTACTGCACTTAGGGAGGAAAAATGAAATGCACAGATATAAAATGGGGGATACCTGGCTGAATGAAACTATGTGTGAAAGGGATCTAGGAGTCCAAGTAGACCACAAGTTGAACATGAGTCAACAGTGTGATGCAGCAGCTAAAAAGGCCAATGCTATTTTAGGCTGCATCAATAGAAGTATAGTGTCTAGATCAAGGGAAGTAATAGTGCCACTCTATTCTGCTTTGGTCAGGCCCCACCTGGAATACTGTGTCCAATTCTGGGCGCCACAATTCAAAAAGGATGTGGAGAAACTGGAGCATGTCCAAAGGAGGGCAACTAAGATGGTGAAGGGTCTGGAAACCATGCCCAATGAGGACCGCCTTAGGGAACTGGGGATGTTTAGCCTGGAGAAGAGAAGGTTAAGAGGTGATATGATATCCCTGTTTAAGTACTTGAAGGGATGTCATATTGAGGAGGGAGCGAGCTTGTTTTCTTCTCCTGCAGAGACTAGGAACATGGAACAATGGATGCAAACTGCAGGAAAAGAAATTCTTGATCTATTTCAAACTGCTAGCTCCATCCCCTAGTGACTCACAGGTGTGACTCACAGAAGCTCCACCCCCCAAGCAACAACACATTCTCCCAAGAAGTTTCAAAAATTCCATTCTCACCCACTTAAAAAGAACTGCTCTCCTTCTCCTTCTCTCCAGCAAGAACTGGTCCTGATCCATTTCAAACCAGCTTCTGGGCAGGATATGGAGTTGAGACTGCCATGGTTGCTCTGACGGATGACCTCCGCTTGAGCATCGACAGAAGTAGTAGTGTGAGCCTGCTGGTGCTCTTGGATCTCTCAGCGGCATTCGATACTATAGATCACTCCATCCTTTTGGACCGGCTGAGGGAGATGGGCATCGCAGGCACTGCTTTGCAGCGGTTCCGTTCCTTTCTCTCTGGCAGGTCCCAAAGGGTGAGGCTCGGGGACAGTTGCTCATCTAAAATCATGCTGAATTGTGACGTCTCTCAGGGCACCATCCTGTCCCCAATGCTATTTAACATTTCTATGAAGCCATTGGGGGAGATCATTCGGAGGCATGGAGCTCAGTAACTTCAGTATGCTGATGACACTCAGATATACCTCTCCATGACAACATCACTGGCTCAGACTTCAGATAGCGTCTCTCCTCTCAATGACTGCCTTGGAGCAGTAATGGATTGGATGAGGAAAAACAGGCTAAATCCAGACAAAATGGAGGTACAGTACTAACAGTTACAGGAACGAAGACAGGTTTGGGAATACAATTTCCATTCCTAGATGGAGTCACACTCTCCTCATAGGACTTCATTCGCAGTCTTGGGGTACTTCTGGTCTCGTTACTCCACATGACTAGTCAGGTGAATGCAGTGGTCAAGAGTGCCTGTTATCAGCTTCGGGTGATACGCCAGCTGTGCCCTTTCCTGGATGCGAAGGATCTGGAAACTGTGGTACACGCTCTGGTAAACTCACGCCTGGATTTCTGCAATGCGAAACTTCAACAAATTCAAAATATGGCAGCCAGGTTGGTCACTGGGGCATCTAGGAGAGAGCACATAACACCAGTGCTTAAGTCTCTCCACTGGCTGCCGATTAGTTTCCAGGTGCAGTACAAGGTGTTGGTCTTGATCTTTAAAGCCCTACATGGCTCAGGTCCATCTTACCTTAGGGACCGCCTTTTCTCGTATGGACCCCCCCCCCCGCATGCTCCAGTCCTCTGGGGGGAGCCTATTGCAGCCTATGAAGACCAGGCTGCTGCAGACCTCCCAGGGGGCCTTTCCAGCCTCTGCTCCCAGGCGATGGAAGGGCCTGCTGGACGAGATCCGGCTCATCACAACGTTAGACTCTTTCAAAACATCTCAATGCGCTTCCTCTCTCTTTCCTCGCAGATGGAGCCCTCCTCCCGGCCCTCCTTCCTGGACATTGTGCAGCGCCTGGAGGCCATCTTGGAGCACCAGCGGCGCCAGCAGCAGCAGCAGCAGCAGCAGGAAGTGCTGGACCCAGACCTCTCCGGGATCCCTGCCGCGTCGAATGGCTCCGGGGTCCAGAGGAACCTCCCGGGGAGCCCAGCAGCGCCTCTGCTGAACGGTGGTTGTTGTTGTTATTATTATTATTATTATTATTATTATTATTATTATTATAAATTTATGTGTGTCCTGCCTCTACTTTTTTGAGGATCGAGGCGGGTAAGAGCAAAAAATTCAAATAGAAATTATATAATTTAATAGATTTTAATTGAGTAGGTTTAAATTTTATAGTTTTATTTTTATAAATAATTTTTTCAATAATTTTATAAATAATAGATTTTATAGATTTTAATTGAATCTGTAATGAAATATGCAGCAAACATACATCAAACCAACGCACAAATCTCTTAATGTTTCCCATAGAATCATAGAGTTGGAAGAGACCACAAGGGCCATCCAGTCCAACCCCCTGCCATGCAGGAACTCCCAATCAAAGCATACCCAACAGATGGCCATCCAGCCGCTGCCATAATACTTCTATATCAATACATCTTTAATTAGTGCTCTTCCTATCTATTTTTCTCCATCCATCATCCTTTGTTTTTATCAGCCTTCCTTTCACTTCTCTTCCTACCCTCTTTCCTTCTTCCTGCTTTGTACTTGCTATTTCCTACTACTTTCTTCCTACTTCTTTCTGTCCTTCCTCACTTACTCTTACCCTCTACTACATACTTAACCCTAGCTTTACACTAACCTACCATTTACTCATTTACTCTTTCCTTATCCTTATCCGTTCAGCCTTTTCCTCCCTGCGGTGTTGAGCCGCCATTTTATCATCAGAGTTTCAGATGTTGTTTTCGCGTGTCTCACACAGCGCCGTGTCCATTCTTCTTCACAGGTCAAGCGCTGACTGACCCCTCCGGACTCCGGACCCCCTCCGGACTCCAACAGCTCCTTCCGCCGGACCAGCGCCTCTCCCGCAGCCAGTCGGACATGTTCCCTCCGCAGGCAGACGCCTTTCCGGTCCTTCTGCAGGATGGCACCCCACAGCGCGTCAACCCCTTCTCCCAACGCCAGGACCTCAAAGGTGGCCGCATCAAGCTTTTCGACACCCCCAGCAAGTCCTTGATCTCTCTGACCTTTGACCTCCCGCCGCCATTGTCGTTCCCACCAGGGACCCCCATCACCCCGGAGCCGGCAGTGGAGGCTCAGTGTGACTTTTCAGAAGCGTTCACCCCGACCCGCAGGTGCCGCTCCCTCCCAGCTTCACCGGAGACACCACACCGGGGTCAACCACACCCGGACCCCCGCAGCAGCGCCAATGGTGGCCTTGCCCTGGACTGCAGCTGCCTGGAGACCCCCAGCGCTGAGCCGATGGACTGCTGCCCGGACGCCAGCCCCGATCCGGAGACCCTGGATGCCCCGCCGCTGCCGCCCGTCTTTATCCGCACGGCCGTCTCTGGGGCTCAGCCGTGGCCTCCCAATGGACTTCTCCTGAACAACAACCACAAGCCCCCCCCTGGCTGGGGCACGGTGTTGTCAGAGCTGAGTGTGCCCCCCGTCGTGGGCGACGAGGTGCAGGGGGAAGACACCCTGGTCCTGAGCGACCCCGGAAATGGCAGCGCCCGCGGCGTAATGGAGCAGGACGAGGTGCTCTCCTGCCCGGCCTGCTGCCTCGGCCCCTTCAGCTTCAGCTTTGCCTCCGTCTGCCAGCGTCCAAACGCCAGCGCACCGCGCTACCAGAACCTCAACTATGAGGCCAAGTGTGCAGAAGGGCTTCCTCAAAGACCCCTCCTGACCAAGGGCTTGGGGTTGACCAAGCCCAGCCTCACACTGCCTGAAGCTCAGTCCTAAGGCCGCCCGAGTGGACACTGACCGGCGTGTGTCAAGGGACCCTTTAGCTGGACTCTGCACCCTTCAGTGCCCCTCCTCCTCCTCCTCCTTCGTCAGCCTCAGGGATCCTGCGGCACAATGCGCAGTTGCGGTGGCAATGGTCACTCAGCTGGCCTGTTCCTTGATCATGGCGGGAGCAGATATCCATCTCGTCAGCCTGTTTTCCTTTGTATGAGGATCCATGGTTCGGGTGTGAAGAGGGAGGGATGTTGGGCGGGAGTGCAATAACACAGCCGCTTGCTGCACACAAGACACACAGAACCGCTTGCTGTCGGCACTGGGTGGCTTCCTTCATTCTGGGAGGGATGGGTTTCCCGCTAGACAATGTGGCTTTGCCCCCTCCGTCCAGTGCCTCTCTCCGCAGGCCAGTGGTCTGGGTGGCCTTGGTCAGCCTCTCCGGCCAGGTTAAGGGGTCACAAGGGGTGGATCTTGGCCCTGCTTCAATGGGATGGAAGAGGGATACACTTGGGGCAGAAGCAGGAGGGGTCCCACGGGAGTACGGTTAACTTCGGTGATGGGGGAAACTGAGGCATGTGTGTCGAATTCTGCAGTGCTGGAGGGGTAAGTCCTGAGATGTTGGCATCCATTCCTCAGATGACACCCATTTTGCGCAGCGAAATAACAGGTGCCCAGCATCTGCTGATGGTTGCGTCTCTGACCCTGTTCTCCGTCTTTGATGCATTTGGTGGTGGTGGAAGAGGAGGATGCAGTTGCCTTTTTAATGAAAGAGAAACGCTACTTAATATATTCATCTTATTTAAAAGTGTTGGAATAAATAAAACTGGGAAATTGTAATAAACCCTCCCAGTCTGACGTGGATTTTGTGACCGTTCAAGTCTGCAGCAGCCATTAAAAAAACCTTTTCATCCATGCTGCTTGTTCCAGTTTGCAACCAGTTTGCTACTAAGGGCCATATAGTCCAGCCCTCTTCTGCCATGCAGGAATGCATAAGATCCTAGAGTTGGAAGGGACTGCTAAGGGTCCTATAGTCCAGCCCTCTTCTGCCATGCAGGAATACATGGGATCCTAGATTCGGAAGGGACTGGCAAGGGCCATATAGTCCTGCCTTTTCTGCCATGCAGGAATACATGGGATCCTAGATTAGGAAGGGACTACTAGGGGTCCTATAGTCCAGCCCTCTTCTGTCATTTAGGAATATATGGGATCCTCAAGTAGGAAGGGACTCCTAAGGGTCATATAGTCCCGCCTTCTTCTGCCATGCAGGAATAAATGGGATCCTAGAGTGATAATAATAATAAATATTTGTATCCCGTCCCTCTGTGTAAGCAATTGGGGCAGAGTATAACATTTAAAAGTAATTACAATTAAAATACAGCAATTCAATTTCCCCTCCCACTCCTTAAAAATGAATTAAACTATGATAAGATTTAAAAATACTGGAACAGAGCCATTACAATTAAAACATTGTAAAGCTCTAATTAAAAATGATGGGCGGCCTCAACGATATCCGATATCCCAGTGGAAGAGGCAGGAGGGACAGTCGTTGGCAGAGAGGTTCATCATTGTCTGGGAAGTCCTGCTGGAAGAGATGCATCTTGGCGGCCTTCTTGAAGCTTTCCAAGGTTGTGATAAGGCACATCTCATCCGGCAGGTCATTCCACAGCCTGGGAGCGACAACAGAAAAGGCCCTCTGGGAGGTTTGTGCCAACCTAGTTTTCTTGGGTTGTAACAGGTCCAGAGGACCAGAGTGGATGAGAAGGCTCTCAGATAGGATGGACCCAAGCCATGGAGGGCTTTAAAGGTCAAAACCAGCACCTTGTACTGCGCCCGGAAACTGATCAGCAGCCAGCGGAGAGACTTAAGCACTGGTGTTATATGCTCTCTCCTAGATGCCCCAGTGATTAGTCTGGCTGCTATATTTTGAACCAGTTGAAGTTTCCTGGGTTAAGCACAAGGGCAGCCCCATGTAGAGCGTATTGCAGTAATCTAAATGTGAGGTGACCAGAGCATGTACCACAGTTTCCAAGTCCCTCATCTCCAGGAAAGGGCACAGCTGGCGTATCAGCCGAAGCTGATAACACGCACTCCTGACTGTCGCATTCACCTGACTAGTCATGTGGAGCGACGAGTCTAGAAGTACCCCCAGACTGCGAACAGGGTCCTTCGGGGAGAGTGTGACTCCATCTAGGACCGAGAGTTGTATTCCCAAGCCTGGTTTCGGGCCAGTAACCATCAGTACCTCCGTTAAGCCTCAATTTGTTTTCCCTCATCCAACCCATTGCCGCTGCCAGGCAGTCATTGAGAGAGGAGATGCCATCTGAGGTCCGAGCAGATGATCTTGTCATGGAGAAATATATCTTAGTGCCATCAGCGTATTGATGACACTGAGCTCCATGCCTCTGAATGATCTCCCCCAATGGCTTCATAGAAATGTTAAATAGCATTGGGGACAGGATGGTGCCCTGAGAGACGTCACAATTCAGCATGATTTTAGATGAGCAACTGTCCCCGAGCCTCACCCTTTGGGATCTCCCAGAGAGAAAGGACCGGAACCACTGCAAAGCAGTGCCTCCGATGCCCATCTCCCTCAGCCGGTCCAAAAGGATGGAGTGATCTATAGTATCGAATGCCGCTGAGAGATCCAAGAGCACCAGCAGGCTCACACTACTACTTCTGTCGATGCTCAAGCGGAGGTCATCCGTCAGAGCAACCATGGCAGTCTCAACTCCATATCCTGCCCAGAAGCTGGTTTGAAATGGATCAGGACCAGTTCTTGCTGGAGAGAAGGAGAAGGAGAGCAGTTCTTTTTAAGTGGGTGGGAATGGAATTTTTGAAACTTCTTGGGAGAGTGTGTTGTTGCTTGGGGGGTGGAGCTTCTGTGAGTCACACCTGTGAGTCACTAGGGGATGGAGCTAGCAGTCTCAGAGCCCTTCTGGACTTTTCTAGAAAGTTCTAGTGGGGATGGAGCTTCTGTGAGTCACTAGGGGGTGGAGATAGCAGTCTAGCTCTCTATAAACCCTCCCAGAGCCTTTCTAGACCTTTCTAGACTAGTTCCTGCTGGAGAGAAGGAGGAGAGCAGTTCCTGGGTGGCCTGTTTTAAGTGGGGGAAGCCCACAATCCTATTTCAGGGATTAACTAAGACTTCTCAGTATGGACACTGAGGGGACTACCACAGTCACCTGCAACACTTGTGGGATGTTCATCTTCTTGCCTAACAATATGGGAAAATTCACATGCCCCAAATGCAAGTTGGTAGCCCTGTTGGAGGAGAAAGTGCAGCAGCTAGAGGCCTGCATAACTACACTTCAACATATCAGGGAGCAAGAGGTTTTCCTGGACAGAACAGAACAAACGGTCTTGGATGGGGACTACACAGAGGAAGTCACTATGGAGGAAACTGTCACTTCATGTAGACAGGAGGAAGACAGCTGGAGGAATGTCACACACAGATGAAGGGAAGCCATGGATTGTTTTGAGAGCTTGCAGCTACAGAATCGATTTGAATCTCTGTCCCTTATCAAGGAGGAGGATGAAGAGCATCATGGACAGACTTCAGGGACAGAGCAGGGTAGCCTGAGAATAGCACCAAAGGGAACAGCCACTGTTAAGCCTCAGAGGAGGTGCTTGGTGGTTGTGGGGGACTCCTTGCTGAGGGGTACAGAAGGAGTGATTTGTGGGCCTGAAAAGATGTCTCGGGAGGTGTGTTGTCTCCATGGGGCAAAGATCTGTGATGTGAAAAAAGAGACTGACAAGACTGGTCAAACCTACTGACAAATACCCCTTCCTTTTGGTCAACATTGGAACGAATGACACAGCAACACACGGCCTTCAAAAATATCAGAAGGGATTATGAGGCTCTGGGTAAGAAGCTGAAGGAAATGGATGCACAGGTTGTCATCTCATCTCTTCTCCCAGTAGAAGGACATGGTCCAGGAAGAGAGAGGAAAATAGCAGATGTCAACAATTGGCTCCGTAGATGGTGTCGCCGAGAACAATTTGGATTCTTAGATCATGGGCTGCGGTTCCATGAAGAGGGACTTCTAGCAAGGGTCAGGGTCAGGGTCCGGGTCTGGGTCAGGGCCAGGGCCAGGGCCAGGGCTAGGGTCAAGGTCAGGGGGTTAGGGGGTTAGGGAGTTAGGGAGTTAGAGGGTCAGGGTCAGGGGGTTAGGGGGTTATGATTAGGGTTAGGGTTAGGGCTAGGGTTAGGGTAAGGGTCAGGTTCAGGATCAGGGTTAGGGGGTTAGGGTCAGGGTCAGGGTCAGGGGTTGGGTCAGGGTCAGGGGTAAGAGGGTTAGGGGGTTAGGGCTAGGGTCAGGGTTAGGGTCAGGGTCAGGGGTTGGGTTAGGGTCAGGGTTAGGGTTAGGGTCAGGGGGTTAAGGGGTTAGGGGGTTAGGGTCAGGGTCAGGGTTAGAGTCAGTGGTTGGGTTAGGGTCAGGGTTAGGGTCGGGGTTAGGGTTAGAGCTAGGGCTAAAGTCAGGGTCAGGGTCAGGGGGTTAGGGTTAGGGGGTTAGGGTTATGATTAGGGTTAGGGGTTAGGGTTAGGGTCAGGTATTGTGAGGGTCAGGGTCAGCGAAATCTCCTGTGCCTCTTAAGCAGAGATACCGAGCGGGACCCGGGTGTCAAAAAACAGGGGCCATTTGGGTGGGTAAATGCTTAAAAAGAGGTAGAAATGCATCATTTTTATCGCATTTCTGCCGCAGCATGCCTCTTTTGGCAAAACATGCAACGCTTTTGTCGCATTTTTTGCCAAAAAAAATTTCGGCTTACGGACTGAGGTGGACTTTTCCCCAAAATAAACTCTGAAGTGAGGTCCTAAAGGCATCATTTTCGACGCTAATGATTTCTAGCTAGGTCCCAGGGGAAGTTTTTTTTATTTTTTAAAAAAGTGGCCTTTTTTCGGCACGCCCTTGGTGCTAAAAAGCCTTTTGCCAGCGCACAGCCACGCACCAGCGCAGCCGCTAAAAATCACATTTGAAATTTTGGGCACAGCCCAAAAAAGTGGCAAAAGCCACTAAAACACCCTATACGCTACATGTAAAAACCACTAAGTTCCTACTTCTTTTTCCTCTAAGTTTCTCAACAACTACCAAATATTATAAAACAACTATTGGATTATCAGAACTTTAGGGTTAGCATCACCTGACCTTGTCTGTACTTACTCTAAGTCACAGGGGGACTAACCACCGCCCTGACAGGGCCTTAACCTAAGTCACAGGAGGAATAACCATGTCTCTGGAGTTGGATTGTCAGAACTTTAGGGTTAGCATCACCTGACCTTGGCTGTACTTACCCTAAATCACAGGAGGGATTAACCACCGCCCTGGCATTGCCTTACCCTAAGTCACAGAGGGGATGAAATATCAATCTAGGGTTATGAAACCCTAACTTTAGGTTTATCAAACCCTAACCCTAGAGTCATCAAACCCTAACCCTAGCTTCATCAAACCCTAACCCTAGGCTCAGTTAGCGTTTGCTGTTAAATTCTAGGTGTTTGGGGTGAAGTAGACTTTTTGAAATTTTGAATTTTAAGTGGGGTGCAAATGGTCAGAAGTTTTATTTTAAGCGTAGTGAGCTAGGTTGCTCGAGGTGTTTTTTTTAGGTCCTAAGAGCGAAAGAAATTTTTCGGTTAGCATTCAGCTTCAGCTCAAAGGCCCTATGGGGTACAAATGCCAACAAGAGGGTTCGGCCTGTCAGTTGAGGGTTTTGAATTAGGGTTTTTTGTTTGACAGGTTAGGGTACGGCCCCAGGGGCCCGGATGGGGTATCAGTTGTTGGAGGTGGGTCTTAGCTTTTAGGGCTGGGGGTCAGGGTCAAGGGTTAGGGTTAGGGTTTGGAGACCCCAGGGGAAATATAGACTGAGGAGTCCCCGGTCTACCTGCATATTGGGAGACCCTGGTCTAGCCATACACAGGGAGTTCCAGGTTAGGGTCAGGTTAGGTTCCAGGTTAGGGTTAGGTTCCAGGTTAGGGTTAGGGTTAGGTTCCAGGTTAGGGTTAGGGTTAGGTTCCGGGTTAGGTATCTCTACACCAAAGAGATGGCCTGATTGATTACTAGAGCATATATATATATATATATATATATACACATACATATATACAAATAATATAATATATATATCTAGACCACAGAGATGGCCTGATTGATTCCTAAAGAATCCCTTTATATATCTAGACCACAGAGATGGCTGGGTTGATTCCTAGTGTGTGTGTGTGTGTGTGTGTATGTATATATATATATATATATATATATATGTTGGTGTAAACAAGCAGATGCACAGGTAAAGCAATCTCCGATGCCTTCAGAACTACCGGCGACCTTGGAGCTGTTCGGCTTTATCAGGAATTCCTCCTGCCTGCTGCTGATGAAACAAACTGGAGCCAAATCTCTCTCCTCAGAGGTGTTTATTCTTAAAGTTGCTATATTTACAAATATATACACGCCCGTCCAACAAAACTCTCCAACCATCTATCCACTCCGACTACCCAACAACCCACACTGTGGTGTGCAGGCTATTTATAGATTTGTGCCATGCGGTCACAAACCCCTCCTCTTCTGGTGACTCTTTTTCCTTGTGCCACCAACAATGTTGTCCCTTCACTCAGGAAGACTTTTGATGTTACCCAGGCTTACGTGCAATCAAGCACATATCTGACCTTGAACACTGTCTGCTGTTTCAGCCTTCAGCTGCAGACAATTATGCCCATGCTTCCTGGTTTCCTTTTGTGCACATCTGTACATTTCATAGTTGAGCCTCAATGCCTAACATGCCCCTCCAAAATGTACAGATGTGTATCATTTTGCCACATATGTGTTTGCCATCTTCCGATGTTTACATTCGTTGAACAGCCAAACTCTGTGTTTATTGTGCCATGCCTATCAAACATGATAGATGTTCATGCCTTTCAATTGGCAAAGCTTTTGTGAGAACATCAGCAATGTTGTCCCTGGTGTCAATGTACTCCAGATTTATGATTCTGTTTTGAACCATCTCTCTCACATTCTGATACCTCACACCAATGTACTTTGTCCTACACTTCAAGTTCTCAGCTTCAGACATTGCAATACATGATTGTGAATCCTCAAGGACTACAGTAGGCTCTTCACACTTTTCTCCCAAATCCACAAGCAATTGCCTTATCCACTGGATCTCTCCTGCAATTTCAGACAATGCTGCAAATTCTGCTTCTGTAGTACTTAAAGCCACACAGTTTTGCTTCCTGCTGCGCCAAATTATTGGACTACCAGCAAATCTTACAAGCAAACCTGACACTGACTTTCTGTCGTGCAATTCTGATGCAAATGAACTATCCACATAACAATCCAGCTGTTGTTCACTGCCCTGTATCACCAACTTTCTTTCTTTGGTTCCTTTCAAGTATCTCAGCACATGTTTCACTCTAGTCCAGTCTTCTACTTTTGGAACACTTACTTTTCTGCTAAGTACTCCAACAGCAAACGAAATGTCTGGCCTAGTGTTGTTTGCAATGAACATCAAGCTACCTACTACACTTCTGAACAATTCTGGATTTTCAAATTCCTTTGATGATTCTGCACTAGAAGTTCCAGAAGTCATTGGACTCTTTACAACTTTTGCATTCTGCAAGCCACATTTTTCAATCAGTCTTTCAATCTTTTTCTGTTGGCTCAACAAACACCTGCCATTCTCAGTCCACTGAACTTCAATCCCTAAGTAAGTCTTGAGATTTCCCAAATCCTTGAGCTTAAACCTCTTAGACAACTCTTTCTGAACTGATGTAATTTCCCTCTCTGACTTCGCTGCGACACACAAGTCATCAACGTAAATCACAACGGTCACATCACCTTTTGTATACACGCACGCATCCGCAATGCTGCGTTTGTATCCCAATTTTACCAACTCTTCATGAATGCAAAGGTTCCAGCAACGTGCACTCTGTTTCAAACCGTACAATGCCTTTTTCAACTTGTAAACCTTTCCATCCCTGTCCTTGTCAAAACCTAAAGGTTGTTCCATAAAAACCTCCTCATTAAGATGAGCATTCAAATATGCAGTTTCAAAATCAAAGTGTCTCACTACTTGATTCTTCCTAGCTGCTAAAGCTAATACCAGCCTTAAACTTTCTGGCTTTGCAGTAGGTGAAAAAGTTTTGTCAAAATTTTCAAACCTCTGCTGCGAAAAACCTTTTGCAACCAGTCTCGCCTTGTATCTATGGGTTCCATCCGGCATTTCCTTCCTCTTGAAAACCCATTTGCAACCTACAACCTTGTGGTTCTTAGGCCTCTCCACAATCTCAAACACTTCCTTATCTAGTAAAGACAAGTACTCCTGATCCATGGCAGAAAACCATTTCTCCTGCTCCTCCTTAGGATATGACTGCAATTCCTCAAAACTCTCTGGCTCATCTGCCATCACTGAACAAGCTCTTGCACCCTGCACTACGAATCTATCTGGAGGTCTCCTCACCCTCTGAGTTCTCCTTGGCACAATCACTTTTGTTCTGCCTTTTTCATCCTCACTGTCAGAACTAGTTTGCACCTCTGTGTCTTTCATGGACACCTTTTCAAACTTTTGTGTAGTGACTGGTGAGTGCAAAGTTGGATGTGTTTGTGTGTGATGGTGTGCAGAAGTACTGGGTTCACTTTCAGTAGATGCTTCTTGTTTTAGCACCCCTCCATTTCCAGTACCTATGTCACTCTGCCCCAGCTTGAGAAAAACCTCTTTGTTGGCATGGAGCTTTTCCCAACCTGAATGTTTTTCAAAGTTGGCACTTCTGGACAGCAAGATTTCCCCATGACCTACATAAAATCTATAGCTGTTCCCAGAATACCCCACAAACATCAACCTTCTCCATTTAGGATCTCCCTTTTTCCTGAAGTTTGCAGGTACATACACATTTGCATACTGCCCAAAAACTCTCAGGTATTTGAGATTTGGTGGTCTCCCATACAGCATGTGATATGGAGTTTTCTTTACAAAAGAATTCCAAGTGCGATTGGCAACATGGTTTGCTGTCAAAATTGCTTCCCCCCAAAGCTGCTCTGGTGCTTCTGCATCGAGCATCATGCAATCTTTTATTTGCTTTAAGACTCCAATGTGTCTCTCCGCTAAGCCATTCTCCTGGGGAACGGCCGCGTTCGTCGTGTTGTGGCGGATCCCTTTCCTCCTCAACCAATTTTTCAGGTTATTGGACAGGAATTCTCCACCTCTATCTGTAACCAAAGATCCTACTTTGTATTCAAACTCCCTTTCAATCATATTGACCCAATTTTTGATGTGTTCAGCAGCTTCACTCTTTTCCTTCATGAGCATCACATACGAAAACCGCGTGTGACGATCCACAATGACCATGAAGTACTGATTTTTGCCCATGGTTTTGGCCAAAGGACCAGCCAAATCAGCATGCACAACCTGAAAAGGTCTTTGTGTGGTGCATTTGCTGCGTTTGGCCACAGGAAAAGCCTTCAGCTTTATCCTGCTGCAAACTGAACAATCCAGGTGGTTTGAACAAGTGGACATTGTAAATTCTGGACACACTTCCCCCAGCTTCCCCAAACTTGTGAAGCTTGTATGTCCCATGACTCTATGGTAGTAATGAGCACAGTCTAAGTGCAAAGGCACATTGTTGACTACTGAACATTCTGCCTTGTCAACCATATAGTACATTTTGTCTCTTTTGATTGCTTTAGCACAAACTTGGTCATTTATGCTAATAGTACAATCATCCCCTTTGAAACTCAATGCATACCCACTGGTGGTTAATTCAGACACACTAACCAAACAGTTTTGCAACTTAGGAACACACAAAACATTTGAAAAGTCCTTTCCAAAACTTGGGATGAACACAGTTCCCATCACTTTTGCCTCCCTTGATGCACCATCAGCCAAAGCAACTGAATGTACATTAGATGGCACCTTATCTTTCAGGAGCCTATCACAATTTATCATATGCGACGATGCTCCGGAATCTAATAACCAAATGGGGTCTACAGCCTGATGGGCTTTATAGTCATTGTTCTTTACCACAGCAACAACGCCTTTCCTGCTCACAGGATCTTTAGGCTGTTGTTTCCTTGCTGCTGCCAGCTTTCTACAGTCCTTCTTGAGATGGCCTGGCTTCCCACAGTGGAAACACTTTCTCTCCCTGGACACAGCTGCCTTCTCCGGTTGCAGCTCCTTGAAAGCCTCGGTTGGGTGTGTTTGTCTTGGTACTGCATGCTGCCTCTGGAGCCCTGCCTCATACTGCCGACGTTGGCTCTCTTCCAAGACACGTGCAGCCACCAGCTCCGCAGTAATCTGTGATTCATCAAAACACTGAAGACTCCACAGAATATTCTCAAAATCATCAGAAAGACTCCCAAGCAGGATGTATGCTTTCTGCTCAGATGCAAGGACGACACCTCTCATCTGCACCTGGCTGAACAAATCAGCCATGATCTCCAGATGCTTCTCTGGCGATTGTCCTTTCTGCATTTTGCAGGCATACAGTCTCCTACACCAAATCATTCTTGACAGAGCTGTTTTAGATTGGTGAATCTCCCTCAAAGCATCCCAAACTGCCTTTGAGGTTCTTTTCTCCCGGACATGGTTGATCTGCGACGGCGTGATTGTAAGCAAAATTGTAGCTCTTGCTCTCTTATCTTGGTCAAGAGTATCTGCTGTGGGTCCTCTCTCAACAACATCCCACAGTCCTTCTCTGACCAGCAAAGCCTCACAATAGGAACTCCAAGCTGCATAATTAGTTTCGTCTAGTTTGGGAAATTTAGCTGCCTCCATCATTAAGCAGTGTAAAGATAGAGTCCTGGCAGTTTTCCCAGCTTCTACTGTCAATTGTGATAAGACACAGACAACAGTCCAAAAATCTTACCATCCAGCCTTCCGGCACTGACAGCACAACACAGCAACAAAGTACCTCTCTCACACAGCCAGTTGAACTCTTCAGCACAAACGGAGATGCCTTATCAGATAAAGATCTGGGCCCGTAACCCTTGTTGGTGTAAACAAGCAGATGCACAGGTAAAGCAATCTCCGATGCCTTCAGAACTACCGGCGACCTTGGAGCTGTTTGGCTTTATCAGGAATTCCTCCTGCCCGCTGCTGATGAAACAGACTGGAGCCAAATCTCTCTCCTCAGAGGTGTTTATTCTTAAAGTTGCTATATTTACAAATATATACACGCCCGTCCAACAAAACTCTCCAACCATCTATCCACTCCGACTACCCAACAACCCACACTGTGGTGTGCAGGCTATTTATAGATTTGTGCCATGCGGTCACAAACCCCTCCTCTTCTGGTGACTCTTTTTCCTTGTGCCACCAACAATGTTGTCCCTTCACTCAGGAAGACTTTTGATGTTACCCAGGCTTACGTGCAATCAAGCACATATCTGACCTTGAACACTGTCTGCTGTTTCAGCCTTCAGCTGCAGACAATTATGCCCATGCTTCCTGGTTTCCTTTTGTGCACATCTGTACATTTCATAGTTGAGCCTCAATGCCTAACAATATACCACAGAGATGACCAGCTTGATTCCTAGAGAGTCCCTTTCTGTACAAGATTCTAGGCTTTTCTGGACTATACATCAGGGAAAATTCAAAAAATACAATTGGCAAGGTTCCAAGCTACACTGGACTATACATAAGGGAAGATTCAAAAAATACAATTGGCAAGGTTCCCGGGAGACACTGGCCTATACATCAGAGAAAATTCAAAAAATACAATTGGCAAGGTTGTGTGCCTACACTGGACTATACATCAGGGTAAATTAGAAAAATACAATTGGTAAGGTTCCTGGGCTATACTGGTCTACACATCATGGAAAATTCAAAAAATACAATTCGCAAGGTTCCTGGGCCACACTGGCCTATACATCGGAGAAAATACAAAAAATACAATTGGCAAGATTCCTGGGCTACACTGGCCTATACATCAGACAAAATTCAAAAAATACAATTGACAAGGTTCACGGGCTACACTGGCCTATACATCAGAAAAAAAATTTAAAAATACAATTGACAAGATTCCTGGGCTACACTGGACTACGCATTAGGCAAAATTCTAAAAATACAATTGGCAAGATTCTGTGCCTACACTGGACTGTATAACAGAGAAAATTCAAAAAATACAATTGGCAAGGTTCCTGGCTACACTGGACTATAAATCAGGGAAAATTCAAAAATTATAATTGGCAAGGTTCCCGGGCTACACAGGACTATACATCAGGAAAAATTCAAAAAATACAATAGCAAAGGGTCTATGCCTACACGGGACTATACATCAGGCAAAATTCGAAAAATACAATGGGAAAGGTTCTCGGGCTACATTGGCCTATACATCAGAGAAAAATCAAAACGTATATTGACAAGGTTCCCGGGCTACACTGGACTATACATCAGGCAAAATTCAAAAAATACAATTGGCAAGTTTCCTGGGCTACACTGGACTATACATCAGTGAAAATTCAAAAAATGCAATTGGCAAGGTTCTGGGCGTACACTGGACAATACATGAGGGAAAATTCGAAAAATACAATTGGAAAGATTCCCAGGCTACACTGGCCTATACATCAGAGAAAAATAAAAAAATATATTGACAAGGTTCCCGGGCTACACTGGACTATATATCAGAGAAAATTCAAAAATTATAATTGGCAAGGTTTCAATAGTATTTTTTGAATTTTGCCTAGATGCTCTAGGAATCAATCAGTCCCTCTCTGTGATCGAGATATATATATAAGGGGACGCTCTAGGAATCATCCTGGCCATCTCTGTGGTCTAGGCAGAGAAAGGGACGCTCTAGGAATCAAGCTAGTCATCTCTGTGGTATATATATATATATATATATATGTATTTTTTGAATTTTCTCTGATGTACAGTCCAGTGTAGGCAGAGAACCTTGCCAATTGTATTTTTTGTATTTTCTCTGATGTATAGGCCAGTGTAACCCGGGAACCTGGCCAATTGTATTTTTTGAATTTTCCCTGATCTATAATCCAGTATAGCCCGGGAACCTTACCAATTGTATTTTTTAAATTTTCTCTGATATATAGTCCAGTGCAGCCCAGGAACCTTGCCAATTGCATTTTTTGAATTTTCTCTGATGTATAGGCCAGTGTAGTCCTGGATCCTTGGCAACTGTCTTTTTTGAATTTTGCCTGATGTATAGTCCAGTGTAGCCCGGGAACCTGGCCAATTGTATTTTTTAAATTTTCCCTGATCTATAATCCAGTATAGCCCGGGAACCTGACCAATTGTATTTTTTAAATTTTCCCTGATATATAGTCCAGTGTAGGCCCAGAACCTTGCCAATTGTATTTTTTTGAATTTCCCCTAATGTATAGTGCTGTGTAGCCCGGTAACCTTGCCAATGGTATTTTTTGAATTTTCATTGATGTACAGTCCAATAAAGACTGGGAACCGTACCAATAGTAGTTTTTGAATTTTTTTTTGAGGTACAGTCCAGTGTAGCATGGCAACCTTGCCAATTGTATTTTTTGAATGTTCCCTGACGTATAATCCAGTGTAGCCCAGGAAACTTGCCAATTGTATTTTTTTAATTTTCCCTGATGTATAGTCCAGTGTAGCCCGGGAACCTTGCCAATGGTATTTTTTAAATTTTCCCTGATGTATAGTCCAGTGTAGGCACAGAACCTTGCCAATTGTATTTTTTGGTTTTTCTCTGATGTACAGAAAGGGACGCTCTAGGAATCAAGCTAGTCTTCTCTGTGGTATATATATTTATACACACACACACACACACACACACATATGCTCTAGGAATTAACCCAGCCATCTCTGTGGGATAGATATATAAAGGGACTCTTTAGGAATCAATCAGGTCATCTCTGTTGTCTAGATATATTATCCAGAGCATCTGGATAAAAATTAAAGGAGAGGGAAATAACAGGGATGTTACTGTGGGAGTCTACTACAGACCCCCAACTCAGGCAGAGGAATTGGATGATGCCTTTCTAGAACAGATGACCACACACTCAGAAAGGAGAGATGTAGTAGTGATGGGGGACTTCAACTATCCGGATATTTGCTGGAATTCAAACTCAGCCAAATCCTCACGGTCGAGCAAATTCCTCACTTGCCTGGAAGACAATTTTATTGTCCAAAAGGTGGAAGGGGCAACAAGGGGATCAGCCATTTTAGATCTGATCTTAACCAACAGGAATGACCTAGTAAATGGGGTGCAAGTGGTTGGATCCTTAGGTGGAAGTGACCATGTTCTCCTGGAGTTTGTTATACAGTGGAAAGGGGAAGCCAGGCATAGTCAGACACGGACTCTAGACTTTAGGAGAGCTGATTTCAATAAACTTAGAGAAATACTGGGGGTGATCCCATGGTCAGGAATACTAAAAGAGAAGGGAGTTCAAGACGGATGGGAGTTTCTCAAAAGGGAGATACTGAAGACACAATTTCAAACAGTTCCAATGAGGAAGAAAAATGGGAGGTGTCTCAAGAAGCCAGGATGGATGACTAAGGAACTTTCAACTGAGATAAGCCTTAAACAGAACATGTATAAGAAATGGAAACATGGGGAAATCACCAAAGAGGAATTCAAACAGATAGCAAGCAAGTGTAGGGATAAAGTCAGAAAAGCTAAAGCGCAGAATGAACTCAGGCTTGCTAGAGAGGTTAGGAACAATAAAAAGGGCTTTTTTGGGTATGTCCACAGCAAAAGGAAGAAGAAGAAAACGGTAGGACCACTGCGTGCAGAAGATGGCAAAATGCTAACAGGGGACAGAAAAGGCAGAATTACTCAAGACCTTCTTTGCTTCAGTCTTCTCAGAAAAGGCAAAGGGTGCTCAACCTAAGGATAATGGAGCAGAAGACGGAATAGGGGAATTTCAGCACAGAATAAGTAAACAGATAGTACAGTGGTCCCCCGCATTACGAATCCCCCGGGGAACGAAATCCCCGGGGAACGAAAGTGGTGGGGCCGCTAAAACAGCCCCAGGACCCGAAGAAAATCCTGGGTTGTGAAAGAAATTTGCAACCTGTAAGTGCAAAAAACCGCGCGCTTCCGGTGCGCGGTCCGTTCAGTAAAGCGGTCCCCGGGTTGCGAATCCGTTTCCGGGTTACGAAAGGTAATCCGGAACTGATTACTTTCGTAACCCGGGGGACCACTGTACAGGAATGCCTGGTTGATCTAAATGAATATAAATCTCCACGACCAGATGAACTACATCCTAGAGTATTAAAAGAACTGGGAAATGTAAAATTGGAACCATTGGCAATAATCTTTGAGAATAATCTCCTGGAGGACAGGAGAAGTCCCAGCAGACTGGAGGAGGGCAAACGTTGTCCCTATCTTCAAAAAGAGAAAAAAAGAGGATCCCAACAATTATCGTCCAGTTAGTCTGACATCAATTCCAGGAAAGATTCTGGAGCAGATCATTAAGCAGAGAGTCTGTGAACATTTAGAAGCCAATGCCATAATCACAAAAAGCCAACATGGGTTTCAGGGAAACAAGTCTTGCCAGACAAATCTGATCTCTTTTTTTTGACAAAATTACCAGCTTTGGAGATGAAGGGAATGCTGTGGATATAGTATATCTTGACTTCAGTAAGGCCTTTGACAAGGTTCCCCATGACATTCTTGCAAACAAGCTTGCAAAATATGGGATAGACCAGGTAACCGTTACATGGATTTGTAACTGGTTGACTGGCCGAACCCAAAGGGTGCTCAGCAATGGCTCCTTTTCATCCTGGAAAGAAGTGACCAGTGGGGTCCCACAGGGCTCTGTACTGGGCCCAGTGCTATTCAATATCTTTATTAATGATTTGGATGACAGAATTGGGGGCATACTTATCAAATTTGCAGATGACACCAAATTAGGAGGAGTAGCTAATGCGCCAGAGGACTGGGGTATTAGGGAACTGGGGATGTTTAGCCTGGAGAAGAGAATCACAGAATCACAGAATCACAGAATCGTAGAGTTGGAAGAGACCACTAGGGCCATCCAGTCCAACCCCCTGCCATGCAGGAAATCCAAATCAAAGCATCCCCATTGACAGATGGCCATCCAGCCTCTGTTTAAAGACCTCCAAGGAAGGAGACTCTATCACCTTCCGAGGAAGTGCGTTCCACTGTCGAACAGCCCTTACTGTCAGGAAGTTCTTCCTAATGTTCAGGTGGAATCTCTTTTCCTGTATCTTGCATCCATTGTTCCGGGTCCTGTTCTCTGGAGCAGCAGAAAACAAGCTTGCTTCCTCCTCAATATGACATCCTTTCAAATAATTAAACAGGGCTATCATATCACCTCTTAACCTTCTTTTCTCCAGGCTAAACATCCCCAGCTCCCTAAGTCGTTCCTCATAGGGCATGGTTTCCAGACCCTTCACCATTTTTGTCGCCCTCCTTTGGACACGCTCCAGTTTCTCAATGTCCTTTTTGAATTGTGGCGCCCAGAACTGGACACAATATTCTAGGTGGGGCCTGACCAAAGCAGAATACAGTGGCACTATTACTTCTCTTGATCTAGACACTATACTTCTATTAATGCAGCCCAAAATAGCATTGGCCTTTTTAGCCGCCGCATCACACTGTTCACTCATGTTCAACTTGTGGTCTACTTGGACTCCTAGATCCCTTTCACACGTAGTTTCATTCAGCCAGGTATCCCCCATACTATATCTGTGCATTTTATTTTTCCGCCCTAAGTGCAATACCTTACATTTCTCTGTGTTGAATTTCATTTTGTTAGCTTTGGCCCAGCTTTCTAGTCTATTCAGGTCACTTTGAATCTTGATCCTGTCCTCTGGGGTATTAGCTCTTCCCCCTAATTTGGTGTCATCTGCAAATTTGATTAGTATGCTCCCAATTCTGTCATCTAGGTCATTGATAAAGATGTTGAATAGCACTGGGCCCAGGACAGAGCCCTGTGGGACCCCGCTGGTCACTTCTCTCCAGGATGAAAAGGAGCCATTGTTGAGCACCCTTTGAGTTCGGCCACTCAACCAATTACAAATCCATGTAATAGTTAACTTGTCTAGCCCACATTTTACAAGCTTGTTTGCAAGAATGTCATGGGGAACCTTGTCAAAGGCCTTACTGAAATCGAGGTAAACTATATCCACAGCATTCCCTTCATCTACCAAGCTGGTAATTTTATCAAAGAAAGAGAATAGATTTGTCTGGCATGACTTGTTTCTCTGAAACCCATGTTGAGTTTTTGTGATTATGGCATTGCCATCTAGATGTTCACAGACTCTCTGTTTAATGATCTGCTCCAGAATCTTTCCTAGAACTGATGTCAGACTAACTGGACGATAATTGTTGGGATCCTTTTTTCCCCTTTTTGAAGATGGGGACAACGTTTGCCCTTCGCCAGTCTGCTGGGATCTCTCCTGTTCTCCAGGAGTTTTCAAATATGATTGCCAATGGCTCCGATATTACTTTTGCCAGTTCTTTTAATACCCTTGGATGGAGTTCATCTGGTCCCGGAGACTTAAATTCATTTAGATTAACAAGGTGTTCCTCTACTATCTCTTTACTTATTCTGTGCTGAAATTCCCCTATTCTGTTCTCTGCTCCATTATCCTCAGGTTGAGCACCCTTTGCCTTTTCTGAGAAGACTGAGGCAAAGAAGGTGTTGAGTAATTCTGCCTTTTCTCTATCTCCTGTTAGCATTTTGCCATCTTCTCCACGCAGTGGCCCTACCGTTTCCTTCTTCTTCCTTTTGCTGCGGACATATCCAAAAAAGCCCTTTTTATTGTTCTTAACCTCTCTAGCAAGCCTGAGTTCATTCTGCGCTTTAGCTTTTCTGACTTTACCCCTACATGTGCTGGCTATTTGTTTGAATTCCTTTTTCGTGATTTCCCCCTTTTTCCATTTCTTATACATGTTCCGTTTCAAACTTAGCTCGGTTGAAAGTTCCTTAGTCATCCATCCTGGTTTCTTGAGACACCTCCCGTTTTTCTTTCTCACTGGAACTGTTTGAAATTGTGCCTTCAGTATCTCCCTTTTGAGAAAGTCCCATCCGTCCTGAACTCCTTTATCTTTTAGTATTTCTGACCATGGAATCGCCCTCAATACTTCTCTAAGTTTACTGAAATCCGCTCTCCTAAAGTCTAGGATGCGTGTCTGACTCTGCCTGGCTTCTCCTTTCCACTGTATTACAAACTCCAGGAGAACATGGTCACTTCCACCTAAGGATCCCACCACTTGCACCCCATTAACCAAGTCATCCTTGTTGGTTAGGATCAGATCTAAAATAGCTGACCCCCTTGTTGCCTCTTCCACCTTTTGGACCATGAAATTGTCTTCCAGGCAAGTGAGGAATTTGCTAGACCTTGAGGATTTTGCTGAGTTTGAATTCCAGCAAATATCAGGATAGTTGAAGTCGCCTATCACTACTACATCTCTCTTTTCTGACTGTGTGGTCATCTGTTCTAGAAAGATATCATCCAATTCCTCAGTCTGACTTGGGGGTCTGTAGTAGACTCCCACCGTAACACCCTTGTTGTTTCCCTCCCCTTTGATTCTTATCCAGATGCTCTCCACCTGGCTTCCATGATTGATGTCCAGGATCTCTTCACTGGTGTAAATATCTCTGACATATAGTGCTATTCCTCCTCCTTTCCTGTTTGGCCTATTTCTCTTAATAAGGTTATACCCCTCTATTTCCACATTCCAATCATGAGACTCATCCCACCAGGTTTCAGTGATGCCTATTATATCATATTTGCTTTGTTGTACTAGGAGTTCGAGTTCATCTTGCTTATTTCCCATGCTCTGTGCATTAGTGGAGAGACATCGCAGACCATGGTTCCCTTTTACTTGCTGCCTGTGCAAGTTTTTTTGCCTCCCACTGTTGGGTCCTTGCACTGTTTGCCTTGTTTCCTCTATGTCAGTTTGACTATTTTCGCCATCCCTTTTGCCTTCCTTAATATTGTCTCCTTTCCCCTCGGAACTCAGTTTAAAGCTCTCCTGATCAAGTTCTTGAGACTGTTGGCAAAAACATTTCTTCCAACTGGCGTGAGATGCAACCCGTCTGTTGCAAGAAGTCCCTCCTCATGGAACCGCAGCCCATGATCCAAGAATCCAAATCCTTCTCGGCGGCACCATCTGCGAAGCCAGTTGTTCACATCTGCTATTTTCCTCTCCCTTCCTGGACCATGCCCTTCAACTGGCAGAAGAGACGAGATGACAACCTGTACATCCATTCCTTTCAGCTTCCTACCAAGCGCCTCGTAATCCCTTTTGATGTTCTGAATGCTGTGTCTTGCAGTATCATTAGTTCCCACGTGGACCAAAAGGAAGGGGTATTGGTCAGTAGGCTTGACCAGTCTTGTCAGCCTCTCTGTCACATCCCGGATCTTTGCACCTGGAAGACAACACACCTCTCGAGACATCTTGTCAGGCCTACAAATCACTGCTTCTGTACCCCTCAGCAAGGAGTCCCCCACTATGACCACACGCCTCCTCCGAGGCCTAGCAGCGACTGTTCCCTCGGGTGGGACTCTCAGGCTCCCCTGCTCCATAACTGATGTCTGTCCATGCTGCTCTTCTTCATCCTCCTTGATAAGGGAAAGAGCTTCGAATCGATTCTCTAGCTGCAAGCTCCCCGAACAATTCCTTCTTGGTTTACTTCTCTTTGTGACATTCCTCCAGCTGTCTGCCTCCTCTGTTTGGCAAGTGACCTCTGCCACCCTAGCATCTTCCTCTGCATGGTACTCATCCAAGATGGTTAGTTCTATTGTGTCCAGGAAATCCTCTTGTTCCCTAATCTGGTGAAGTGTAGCTACTCTGGACTCCAGCTGCTGCACTTTCTCCTCCAAGAGTGCTACCAACTTGCACTTGGTGCATGTGAAGTTCTCCACTTCTGTAGGCAAGAAGAGAAACATCCCACAAGAGTTGCAGGTGACTACGGCAGTTCCCTCGTTGTCCATACTGCAAAGTCTTTAGTAATAAATATAACAGTCAATCTACTGGGAATACTTCTTTAAAGGTAAGTACTGGCTGCTATCTTACACTTAAAGGGAAGGTTCTGTTTCAATATCTGATTCTAACCTAATGCCACTTGAGCAGAGCTGTTCAGTTAAAGAAAACTAAAATTCTGGAAGGTGGTATATAAAGCTAGTCTGCTAGCTCCGCCCCCTTGTGACTCACAGATGTGACTCACAGAAGCTCCTCCCCTTCAGCAACAAGCACACGGTCCCAAAATGGCTGCCAAGCAGCTCCTCTCCTTCTCCTCTCTCTGGCCGGAAGGTTAAGAGGTGATATGATAGCCCTGTTTAAATACTTGAAGGGATGTCACATTGAAGAGGGAGCAAGCTTGTTTTCTGCTGCTCCAGAGAACAGGACCCGGAACAATTGATGCAAGCTCCAGGAAAAGAGATTCCCCCTCAACATTAGGAGGAACTTCCTGAGAGTAATGGCTATTCGACAGAGGAACACACTCCTTCCTCGGAGATTGTGGTGGAGTCTCCTTCCTTGGAGGTCTTTAAGCAGAGGCTGGATGGCCATCTGTCAATGGGGATGCTTTGATTTGGAGTTCCTGCATGGTAGGGGGTTGGACTGGATGGCCCTTGTAGTCTCTTCCAACTCTTTGATTCTATGACTCTATGACTCTATGACTCTATATATATATCACTGCATATACTGAAACCTGGTGGGATGAGTCTCATGATTGGAATGTGGAAATAGAGGGGTATAACCTTATTAAGAGAAATAGGCCAAACAGGAAAGGAGGAGGAATAGCACTATATGTCAGAGATATTTACACCAGTGAAGAGATCCTGGGCATCAATCATGGAAGCCAGGTGGAGAGCATCTGGATAAGAATCAAAGGGGAGGGAAACAACAAGGGTGTTACGGTGGGAGTCTACTACAGACCCCCAAGTCAGACTGAGGAATTGGATGATATCTTTCTAGAACAGATGACCACACAGTCAGAAAAGAGAGATGTAGTAGTGATAGGCGACTTCAACTATCCTGATATTTGCTGGAATTCAAACTCAGCAAAATCCTCAAGGTCTAGCAAATTCCTCACTTGCCTGGAAGACAATTTCATGGTCCAAAAGGTGGAGGAGGCAACAAGGGGGTCAGCTATTTTAGATCTGATCCTAACCAACAAGGATGACTTGGTTAATGGGGTGCAAGTGGTGGGATCATTAGGTGGAAGTGACCATGTTCTCCTGGAGTTTGTAATACAGTGGAAAGGAGAAGCCAGGCAGAGTCAGACACGCACTCTAGACTTTAGGAGAGCGGATTTCAGTAAACTTAGAGAAGTATTGAGGGCGATTCCATGGTCAGAAATACTAAAAGATAAAGGAGTTCAGGACGGATGGGACTTTCTCAAAAGGGAGATACTGAAGGCACAATTTCAAACAGTTCCAGTGAGAAAGAAAAACGGGAGGTGTCTCAAGAAACCAGGATGGATGACTAAGGAACTTTCAACCGAGCTAAGTTTGAAACGGAACATGTATAAGAAATGGAAAAAGGGGGAAATCACGAAAATGGAATTCAAAGAAATAGCAGGCATGTGTAGGGGTAAAGTCAGAAAAGCTAAAGCGCAGAATGAACTCAGGCTTGCTAGAGAGGTTAAGAACAATAAAAAGGGCTTTTTTGGATATGTCCGCAGCAAGAGGAAGAAGAAGGAAACGGTAGGGCCACTGCGTGGAGAAGATGGCAAAATGCTAACAGGAGATAGAGAAAAGGCAGAATTACTCAACACCTTCTTTGCCTCAGTCTTCTCAGAAAAGGCAAAGGGTGCTCAACCTGAGGATAATGGAGCAGAGAACAGAATAGGGGAATTTCAGCACAGAATAAGTAAAGAGATAGTAGAGGAACACCTTGTTAATCTAAATGAATTTAAGTCTCCGGGACCAGATGAACTCCATCCAAGGGTATTAAAAGAACTGGCAAAAGTAATATCGGAGCCATTGGCAATCATATTTGAAAACTCCTGGAGAACAGGAGAGATCCCAGCAGACTGGCGAAGGGCAAACGTTGTCCCCATCTTCAAAAAGGGGAAAAAAGAGGATCCCAACAATTATCGTCCAGTTAGTCTGACATCGGTTCTAGGAAAGATTCTGGAGCAGATCATTAAACAAAGAGTCTGTGAACATCTAGAAGGCAATGCCATAATCACAAAAACTCAACATGGGTTTCAGAGAAACAAGTCATGCCAGACAAATCTAATCTCTTTCTTTGATAAAATTACCAGTTTGGTAGACGAAGGGAATGCTGTGGATATAGTATATCTTGATTTCAGTAAGGCCTTTGATAAGGTTTCCCATGACATTCTTGCAAACAAGCTTGTAAAATGTGGGCTAGACAAGTTAACTATTACATGGATTTGTAATTGGTTGAGTGGCCGAACTCAAAGGGTGCTCAACAATGGCTCCTTTTCATCCTGGAGAGAAGTGACCAGTGGGGTCCCACAGGGCTCTGTCCTGGGCCCAGTGCTATTCAACATCTTTATCAATGACCTGGATGACAGAATTGGGAGCATACTAATCAAATTTGCAGATGACACCAAATTAGGGGGAAGAGCTAATACCCCAGAGGACAGGATCAAGATTCAAAGTGACCTGAATAGACTAGAAAGCTGGGCCAAAGCTAACAAAATGAAATTCAACACAGAGAAATGTAAGGTATTGCACTTAGGGCGGAAAAATAAAATGCACAGATATAGGATGGGTGACACCTGGCTGAATGAAACTACATGTGAAAGGGATCTAGGAGTCCAAGTAGACCACAAGTTGAACATGAGTGAACAGTGTGATGCGGCAGCTAAAAAGGCCAATGCTATTTTGGGCTGCATTAATAGAAGTATAGTGTCATAGAATCATAGAATCATAGAATCATAGAGTTGGAAGAGACCACAAGGGCCATCCAGTCCAACCCCCTGCCATGCAGGAACTCCAAGTCAAAGCATCCCTGACAGATGGCCATCCAGCCTCTGCTTAAAGACCCCTAAGGAAGGAGACTCCACTACACTCCGAGGGAGTGTGTTCCACTGTCGAACAGCCCTTACTGTCAGGAAGTTCCTCCTAATGTTGAGGTGGAATCTCTTTTCCTGCAGTTTGCATCCATTGTTCCGCGTTCTAGTCTCTGCAGCAGCAGAAAACAAGCTTGCTCCCTCCTCAATATGACATCCCTTCAAATATTTAAACAGGGCTATCATATCACCTCTTAACCTTCTCTTCTCCAGGCTAAACATCCCCAGTTCCCTAAGGCGTTCTTCATAGGGCAAGGTTTCCAGACCCTTCATCATCTTAGTTGCCCTCCTTTGGACATGCTCCAGTTTCTCCACATCTTTTTTGAAATGTGGTGCCCAGAACTGGACACAGTATTCCAGGTGGGGCCTGACCAAAGCAGAATAGAGTGGCACTATAACTT
This sequence comes from Urosaurus nigricauda, assembly GCA_034509955.1. Classification (NCBI taxonomy): domain Eukaryota; kingdom Metazoa; phylum Chordata; class Lepidosauria; order Squamata; family Phrynosomatidae; genus Urosaurus; species Urosaurus nigricauda. The sequence goes on from JAOEGL010000002.1 coordinate 1,410,901, forward strand.
CCCTTGATCTAGAAACTATACTTCTATTGATGCAGCCTAAAATTGCATTGGCTTTTTTAGCTGCCGCATCACACTGTTGACTCATGTTCAGCTTATGGTCTACTTGGACTCCTAGATCCCTTTCACATGTGGTCTCATTCAGCCAGGTGTCCCCCATCCTATATCTGTGCATTTCATTTTTCCGCCCTAGGTGCAGAACCTTACATTTCTCTGTGTTAAATTTCATTTTGTTAGCGCTGGCCCAGCTTTCTAGTCTATTCAGGTCATTTTGAATTTTGATCCTGTCCTCTGGGGTATTAGCTACTCCTCCCAGTTTAGTGTCATCTGCAAATTTGATAAGTATGCCCCCAATTCTGTCATCCAAATCGTTAATAAAGATGTTGAATAGCACTGGGCCCAGGACAGAACCCTGTGGGACCCCACTGGTCACTTCTCTCCAGGATGAAAAGGAGCCATTGTTGAGCACCCTTTGAGTTCGGTCAGTCAACCAATTACAAATCCATGTAACGGTTAACTTGTCTATCCCACATTTTGCAAGCTTGTTTGCAAGAATGTCATGGGGAACCTTGTCAAAGGCCTTACTGAAATCGAGGTATACTATATCCACAGCATTCCCTTCATCTACCAAGCTGGTAATTTTATCAAAAAAAGAGATCAGGTTCGTTTGGCATGACTTCTTTTTCTGAAACCCATGTTGGCTTTTTGTGATTATGGCATTGGCTTCTAAATGTTCACAGACTCTCTGCTTAATGATCTGCTCTAGAATCTTTCCTGGAATTGATGTCAGACTAACTGGACGATAATTGTTGGGATCCTCTTTTTTTCCCTTTTTGAAGATGGGGACAACGTTTGCCCTCCTCCAGTCTGCTGGGACTTCTCCTGTTCTCCAGGAGTTCTCAAAGATTATTGCCAATGGCTCCGATATCACCTTTGCCAGTTCTTTTAATACCCTTGGATGTAGTTCATCTGGTCCTGGAGATTTATATTCATTTAGGTTAACCAGGTATTCCTGTACTACCTCTTTACTTATTCTGTGCTGAATTTCCTCTATTCTGTCTCCTGTTCCATTATCCTTAGGTTGAGCACCCTTTGCCTTTTCTGAGAAGACTGAAGCAAAGAAGGTGTTGAGTAATTCTGCCTTTTCTCTGTCCCCTGTTAGCATTTTGCCATCTTCTGCACGCAGTGGCCCCACTGTTTCCTTCTTCTTCCTTTTGCTGCGGACATATCCAAAAAAGCCCTTTTTATTGTTCTTAACCTCTCTAGCAAGCCTGAGTTCATTCTGCGCTTTAGCTTTTCTGACTTTACCCCTACATGTGCTGGCTATTTGTTTGAATTCCTCTTTTGTGATTTCTCCATTTTTCCATTTCTTATACATGTTCTGTTTAAAACTTAGCTCAGTTGAAAGTTCCTTAGTCATCCATCCTGGCTTCTTGAGACATCTTCCATTTTTCTTCCTCATTGGAACTGTTTGAAATTGTGCCTTCAATATCTCCCTTTTGAGAAACTCCCATCCGTCTTGAACTCCCTTTTCTTTTAGTATTCCTGACCATGGGATCACTCCCAGTATTTCTCTAAGTTTATTGAAATTAGCTCTCCTAAAGTCTAGAGTGCGTGTCTGACTATGCCTTGCTTCTCCCTTCCACTGTATTATAAACTCCAGGAGAACATGGTCACTTCCACCTAAGGATCCAACCACTTGCGCCCCTTCAACTAGGTCTTCCCTGTTGGTTAAGATCAGATCTAAAATGGCTGATCCCCTTGTTGCCTCTTCCACCTTTTGGACAATGAAATTGTCTTCCAGGCAAGTGAGGAATTTGCTAGACTTTGAGGATTTGGCTGAGTTTGACTTCCAGCAAATATCAGGATAGTTGAAGTCACCCATCACTACTACATCTCTCTTTTCTGAGTATGTGATTATCTGTTCTAGAAAGGCATCATCCAATTCCTCTGCCTGAGTCGGGGGTCTGTAGTAGACTCCCACAGTAACATCCCTGTTATTTCCCTCTCCTTTAATTTTTATCCAGATGCTCTCCACCTGGCTTCCAGTATTGACTTCCTGCATCTCTTCACTGGTGTAAATATCCCTGACATATAATGCTATTCCTCCTCCTTTCCTGCTTGGCCTGTTTCTCTTAAAAAGGTTATACCCCTCTATTTCTACATTCCAATCATGAGACTCATCCCACCAGGTTTCAGTGATGCCTATTATATCATATTTCCCTTGTTGTGCTAGGAGTTCAAGTTCTTCCTGCTTATTTCCCATACTCTGTGCATTAGTGTAGAGACATTTAAGACCATGTGTCCTCTTTACTTGCTGCTTTTGCACATTTTTTTGCCTCCTACTGTTGGGTCCTTGCACTGTTTGCCTTGTTCCCTCTATGCCACTTGGACTATTCTCTCCATCCCTTTTGCCTTCCAGTATAATGTCTCCCTCCCCCACATAACTCAGTTTAAAGCCCTCCTGATCAGATTCTTCAGACTGTTGGCAAAAACGTTTTTGCCAACTGGCGTGAGATGCAGTCCATCCCTTGCCAGAAGTCCCTCCTCATGGAACCGCAGCCCATGATCCAAGAATCCAAACTGTTCTTGGCGGCACCATCTACGGAGCCAGTTATTCACCTCTGCTATTTTCCTCTCCCTTCCTGGACCATGCCCTTCTACGGGGAGTAGAGATGAGATGACAACCTGTGCATCCATCTCTTTCAGCTTCCTTCCCAGAGCCTCATAATCCCTTTTGATATTCTGAAGGCTGTGCCTTGCAGTATCATTGGTTCCCACATGAACCAAAAGAAGGGGGTATTGATCAGTAGGCTTGACAAGTCTTGTCAGCCTCTCCGTCACATGATGGATCTTTGCCCCAGGGAGACAGCACACCTCCCGAGACATCTTGTCAGGCCCACAAACCACTGCTTCTGTACCCCTCAGCAAGGAGTCCCCCACCACGACCACGCGCCTCCTCCGAGGCTTAGCAGTGGCCGTTCCTTTTCGTGATACTCTCAGGCTCTCCTGCTCTGTCCCTGATGTCTGTCCCTGCTGCTTTTCCTCATCATCTCTGACAACAGAGAGAGATTCAAAGCGATTCTGTAGCTGCAAGCCGCTCACAGAACGTTCCCTGGTTTCCTTACTTCTGTGTGTGACCTTCCTCCAAGCATCTACCTCTGTTGTATGTGGAGTGACCTCCTCCACCCCAACAACTTCCTCTGTCTGTTTCTCACCCAAGACATTCTGGTCTAATCTGTTCAGGAGATTCTCCTGCTCTCTATGATGCTGGAGTGCAGATATCTGCTCCTCTAGCTGCTGTACTTTCTCTTCCAAGAGGGCTACCAACTTGCACTTGGGGCAGGTGTAGTTCGCCACCTCTGTAGGCAAGAAGACAAACATCCCACAGGTGTTGCAGGTGACTGCAGCAGGGCCTTCAGTGTCCATACTGAGAAGTCTTAAGGAGGCACTGAAACAAGACTGTGGGCTTCCCTTGCTAGACTTGGCCTTTATTCCCAAGCTCTGTCACTGAGTTCAAGTCACGGGGCCTATAGTTATGTAGAGAGCTCCTGGCTAAAAGCTCCTTCCAAAGGCAAGTCTCTGATTCACTTCCTCTGATGCTTCAGGCCGGCTCCTCTTCTATTCTCTAAACACCTCCTTGACTAGATAAAAAAAAATCAAAATTCGTGCGCCGTTAGGCGCGCGCTTCTGCTAGCCTTGAGTAGCCTTAAGTAGCCTCCCAGCACTGGCTCCCAGAATGCAATGGCTGCTCAAGTGTAAATTAGATTAGATCTCACCCAAGCACATGGACTACAGCCTCCTCCTTTTCTTTCTCCTCCTTAAAGGAAATGGAGCTTCTGCTAGCCTTGAGTAGCCTTAAGTAGCCTCCCAGCACTGGCTCCCAGAATGCAATGGCTGCTCAAGTGTAAATTAGATTAGATCTCACCCAAGCACATGGACTACAGCCTCCTCCTTTTCTTTCTCCTCCTTAAAGGAAATGGAGCTTCTGCTAGCCTTGAGTAGCCTTAAGTAGCCTCCCAGCACTGGCTCCCAGAATGCAATGGCTGCTCAAGTGTAAATTAGATTAGATCTCACCCAAGCACATGGACTACAGCCTCCTCCTTTTCTTTCTCCTCCTTAAAGGAAATGGGATTTCCTCCTTAAAGGAAATGTGTCTAGATCAAGAGAAGTAATAGTGCCACTGTATTCTGCTTTGGTCAGGCCCCACCTAGAATATTGTGTCCAGTTCTGGGCGCCACAATTCAGAAAGGACATTGAGAAACTGGAGTGTGTCCAAAGGAGGGCGACAAAAATGGTGAAGGGTCTGGAAACCATGCCCTATGAGGAACGACTTAGGGAGCTGGGGGTGTTTAGCCTGGAGAAAAGAAGGTTAAGAGGTGATATGATAGCCCTGTTTAAATATTTGAAAGGATGTCATATTGAGGAGGGAGCAAGCTTGTTTTCTGCTGCTCCAGAGAACAGGACCCGGAACAATGGATGCAAGATACAGGAAAAGAGATTCCACCTGAACATTAGGAAGAACTTCCTGACAGTAAGGGCTGTTCGACAGTGGAACGCACTTCCTCGGAAGGTGATAGAGTCTTCTTCCTGTCAGGGATGCTTTGATTTGGCCATCTGTCAGGGATGCTTTGATTTGGATTTCCTGCATGGCAGGGGGTTGGACTGGATGGCCCTAGTGGTCTCTTCCAACTCTACGATTCTATGATTCTATGATTCTATGAGATGCTCTAGGAATCAATCAGGCCTTCTCTGTGATCGAGAAAATTCCACAAATACAATGGCTTCCTGGGCTACACTGGACTATACATCAGGGAAAATTAAAAAATATAATTGGAAGATTTCCCGGGCTACAGTGGACTATACATCAGGGAAAATGCAAAAAATACAATGGGTAGATTTCAGGGGCTACAATGGACTATACATCAGGGAAAATTGAAAAAATACAACTGGTAGATTTCAGGGGCTACACTGACTATACATCAAGGAAAATTCCGCAAACACAATTTGTAGATTTCAGGGGTACGCTGGACTATACATCAGGAAAAATTCAAAAAATACAATAGTAGGTTTCCTGGGCTACACTGGACTATACATCAGGGAAAATTTAAAAAAACAATTGGAAGATTTCCCGGCCTACACTGGACTATACATCAGGGAAAATTAAAAAAAAAACAATGGATAGATTTCTGGGGCTACACTGGACTATACATCAGGGAAAATTAAAAAAAAAACAATCATTAGATTTCTGGGGCTACACTGGACTATACATCAGGGAAAATTCAAAAAATACAATGGGTAGATTTCCAGGGCTACACTGGACTATACATAAGGGAAAATTCAAATACTCCAATTCATAGATTTCCAGAGCTACACTGGACTATACATCAGGGAAAATTTTTAAAAGTACAATGGGTAGATTTCAGGGGCTACACTGGATTATACATCAGGGAAAATTCAAAAAATACAATGGGTAGATTTCAGGGGCTACACGGCACTATATATCAGGAAAAATTCAAAAAATAAAATTGGTAGATTTCTGGGGCTAAACTGGACTATACATCAGGGAAAATTCAAAAAATACAGTGGGTAGATTTCTGGGGCTACACTGGACTATATATGAGGGAAAATTCAAAAAATAAAATTGGTAGATTTTTGGGGGCTAAACTGGACTATACATCATGGAAAATTGAAAAAATACAATTGGTAGATTTCCGGGGTTACACTGGACTATACATCAGGGAAAATTCACAAAATACAATTGATAGATTTCCGGGGTTACACTGAATTATACAGCAGGGAAAATTCAAAAAATACAATTGGTAGATTTCACGAGCTACACTGGAATATACATCAGGAAAATAGAAAAAAAGAAATGGTAGATTTCATGGGTTAAACAGGAGTATGCATCTGGGAAAATTCAAAAAATAAAATGGATATATTTCTTGGGCTGCACTGGACTCTACATCAGGGAAAATTCAAAAAATAAAATTTGTATATTTCCCGGACTACACTGGACTATAAATCAGGAAAAATTCAAAAAATACAATGGGTAGATTTCACAGGCTACAGGAAAATTCAAAAACTACAATTGGTAGATTTCCGGGGTTACACTGGACTATAGATTAGGAAAAATTAAAAAATACAATTGCTAGATTTCCAGGCTACACTGGTCTATACATCAGGGAAAACAAAATAAAAACCGGTAGATTTCAGGGGTACACTGGACTATACATCAAGAAAAATTCAAAAAAATACAAAGGGCAGGTTTCCCAGGCTGCGCTGGACTATACATCAGGGAAAATTCAAAAAATACAATGGACAGATTTTGCGGCCTACACTGGACTATAAATCAGGGAAAATTAAAAAAAAAACAATGGGAAGGTCAGGGTCAGGGTGAGGGTGAGGGTCAGGGTTTAGGGTTAGAGTTAAGGGTTAGGGTTTAGGGTCAGGGTCAGGGTCAGGATCAGGTTAGGGTTAGGGTTAGGGTCAGGGTCAGGGTCAGGGTCAGGGTTAGGGTTTAGGGGTCAGGGTCAGGGTCAGGGTTAGGGTTAGGGTTAGGGGGTTAGGGTTAGGGGGTTAGGGTTAGGGTAAGGGGATTAGGGTTAGGGGGTTAGGGGGTTAGGGTTAGGGTTAGGGGGTTAGGGTTAGGGGGTTAGGGTTAGGGTTAGGGGGTTAGGGTTAGGGGGTTACGGTTAGGGTTAGGGGGTTAGGGGGTTAGGGTTAGAGTTAGGTTTAGGTTTAGGTTTAGGTTTAGGGTCAGGGTCAGGGTCAGGGTCAGGGTTAGGGGTTAGGGGTTAGGGGTTAGGGGTTGGGGTTGGGGTTGGGGTTGGGGTTGGGGTTAGGGGTTAGGGGTTAGGGGTTAGGGTTAGGGGTTGGGGTTGGGGTTGGGGTTGGGGTTAGGGGGTTAGGGTTAGGGTTAGGGTTAGGGATTGTGAGGGTCAGGGTCAGCGAAATGTCCCGTGCCCCTTCAGCAGAGACACCGAGCGGGACCCGGGTGTCAAAAAGCAGGGGCCATTTGGGTGGGTAAATGCTTAAAAAGAGGGGAAAATGCATCATTTTTGTCGCATTTCTGCTGCAGCATGCGTCTTTTGGCAAAAAATGTGACACTTTTGTCACATTTTTTGCCAGAACTTTTTTCGGTTTCCAGACCGAGGTGGACTTTTTCCCAAATCACACTCCGAAGTGAGGTCCTACAGGCATGATTTTCGACGGTGATCGTTTCTAGCTAGGTCCCACAGGAAGTTTTTTCATTTTCTAAAAAAGTGGCCTTTTTTCGGCACAGCCGCTAAAATTCACGTTTGAAATTTTGGGCGCGGCCCAAAAAAGTGGCAAAAGCCACTAAAACACCCTATATACTACATGGAAAAACCACTAAGTTCCTACTCCTTTTTCTTCTAAGTTTCTCTACTACTCATAAAGGTTATCAAACAACTATTATATGTTCTCTAATTCTTTTCTTTTCACATTTTCTTTCTTTTACAGACTAAGAAGAAGACAACTTGCCAAGATTTTCTACAACTCTCTAAGATGTTTTACAAGATGAAAAGAAGCCATTTCCTACTCTTTCTGCTGCAAGTTTTGGCAAACAATGCGACGCTTTTGATGCAATTCTTGCAACTCAAACACTCTTTTCAACTATTTACCCCACCCAAGCCCCTACTTTTTCCCACATGTCCCGTCGGTGTCTTAGCTGAAGAAAAAGAGCAATAAAGTCCACTTTTGCCTGCCAAATCTCTGTTCTTTCTCCTCTCTTACGCATAGACTGCGAACGGGATCCCAGCGTCCAAAACAGGGGCCGTTGGGTGGGTAAAAGTCTAAAGGCTCTTTCTCATGCGTCAAATTCGTCGCAATTCTGCCAAAAGCATGCCACTTTCGGCAAAGAATGCGACGCTTTCGTCGCATTTCGACCGAATCTTAGGCTCTTTTCAGCTATTCACCCCACCCAAGCCCCTGCTTTTTTCCACAGGTCCCGTCGGTGTCTTGGCTGAAGAAAAAGAGCAATAAAGCCGATTTTCGCCTGAAAAATCACTGTTTGCCACTCCTTTTTAGGAATAGGGTTAGGGTTAGGGTTAGGTATAAATATTTTTTTTTTTTTAGGTATAAATATTTTATTTAAAATAATACATCCTACTAACAAATTTGCTACTTCAACTATTACAAAAGCATTGTATTATTACAAAAACGTTACAAAACATTATAAAACATTATAAAAACCTTGTAAAACCCTTATAGCTATAGATTTTAGTTCCAGTTAGTTTGAATCTTACAAAACTCCAAATTTACATTCTAATACATAAATTTAAATTCTAATATACCAAATTATCCAAAACCAAAAACACATAAATTCTCAGGTTATGCCCGGTGTGGCCTCTGCCAGCCATGGCCAAAACTTCCTCCATTTGTTGGAGGACATTCTCCCTCGTTCTATTATACTCAGAAAATTTATTTTGTTCAGTACAAAACGAACAGCAATATTAACATCCGCCTGTCTTTGGGTCACTAACTCTCTCTTTCTCTGGAAAACCAAAGCTAACAAAACATACAAATTTACCAGTCTAACTGTTGACCAAGGGACTTCCCAAAAGGAGCCCACAATCCCCCCTTTGTATCCTCTCTTTCTTTTTCTCTCCAGCCGCCGACACGGTCCTCTGACTCCCGACTCCGGCTCTAGTCCAGAGGCTACCGCTTCCCAAGGCTGACCGGCCAAATCTGGCCAATCCAAAGCAGCGGCCACCTTCTTCCAAGTGTCCTTGGCCGAAGGACAGTCTTTTATAAAGTGTTCTGTTGTCTCTTTGTACAGTTTCCCAGTCACACAAGATTGTTTTTGACACAAGAGTCTAGGACACATTTGCTCTGTTTCCTTCAACCATGGCTGATTTCCTTTTAAACAGTATATTTGGTGATAAAATCTCCACCGAATGTCCCACAGACCAAAAGGGACCCTCCGGTCTGTGAAATACTCGATGCTTTGGGGCAGTTCTTTTAAATACAGAGACAACTGGTCCTTCTTGGCGTTCTTTTCCATCTGAGGCTGAAAAAAGACCACCCTCACCATTTCCCAATACACAAAACTCTTCAAGGTCCTGATACATCCCGCCTTGGTCCGAAACCACTCTGCCAGGACTTTGTTTTGCTGAATCTGCCCATACACTTCTCTGAGGAAGTCAGGGCCGGTCTGTCTCATTGCGGCCGTCACCCGGAAAGGCACAGGTTCCTCCCGCCACCATTTCCCAGCCCAGCTCTCATTCACCCAATGCCTGGCAAAAAGGGCCAGCCATCCCTCCAGGCCAGATTGCTGTTGAAACCGTTGGCTGAGTTTTCCAAAGTTTTGGCTGAGAAAAACGGACAGAAACCTCAGCCTCAGCGCTGGCAGGTCCAGCCCTCCTTGCTCCGTTTTCCTATAAGCTACGGCCCGAGCCAAAGGGAAGGAGGCCGTTCCCCAGAGAAAATGAAAAACTGACTTTTCTGCCTCCTTTAAGACCTTTTGGGGGGGAGGGTACACTGCAGCAAGATTCAAGGCCCGTGGCATAAGGTAGGTCTTTATATACACTGCTTTTTGATAAACATTTAACTGCCATGGCTTCCATCTAACAAAACTCTCCTTTATTTTTTCCAACCATAGATGCCAATTCCTTTCCCACCCAAAAGGTTTAATAGTAAATAATAAACCTAAAATTTTATACTCCTTCAATTTTTCTAACATCTCACTTTGGATCTCCTGATTCACAACAACAGCTTCCACTGGAGACAAAATTAAACTTTCTTCTTCTAGGGAAAAGGAAATCAAATTACTTTTCTGTAAGTTAATCTGAGCCCCTGAAGCTTGCTGATACCTATCAAAAATAGTCATTGCTGAAACCATCTCTTTCTGATGATTAATAAACAGAGAAATGTCATCAGCATGGGCTGCATATTTTACCTGCTTAACTGAAGTCTCTATGGGAAAAGGCATGACTCCTCCGCTGGGAAGGGTGACCCTCAGACCTATAATGCTTTCTTCTGCCTGGATTTGGCAAAGAACCGAATCCAGAACCAGGACGTAGAGGAGGGGGCTCAGGGGGCAGCCCTGCCTGACCCCCGAATTCAGCCGGATCGGAGTCCCTCTGTGCCCATTAATCTGAGGAATTACCTGTGCCTTCAAGTAAAGCAGTTGGATGTACCTGACAAAGGGCATGGGGAGACCCCTTTTTGCCAGTGCTTCCCACATAAACTGATGGTGGACTCGATCAAAAGCTTTGGCCTGATCCAAGAGCAATATTTTTCCTTCCCATTTGCCTTTTTGGGCTAAATGAAAGACTTCTCTAAACAGACACAAAGAGTCTACCATACAACGACCTGGAACAGCACTGGTTTGGGAACCTAAAACAATTTTCGTTGCTATTTTTGCCAGTCTGTTATTCAACACCTTTGCCACAATTCTGTAATCCACATTTGTTAAAACAATAGGTCTCCAGTTTTGGGGCAAAGTCAGATCCCCTTGTTTGGGAAAGAAAATCAAAATGCCTTCATAAAAGGAGTCTGTCAAGCTTTCTCTAGACATGAGTTCATTTATGACTCGGGTGAGAGGAGGAACCAGCCACTTTGCAAAAGTTTTGTAAAAGGCCCATCCGAGTCCATCTGGGCCCGGAGCTGACTTGCCTCTACCCTGGACTATGACCTCCTGGACTTCCTTCTCTGTTACGGGGGCCACCAATTCATCCTTGTCTATTGGAGTTAGCCCTTGGTACATACTCTCTAGTATATTTTGAGGTACCTGATCCAAAAAATCGTTAATTTTCTCTTTTCCTATTTTATTCCCTGCATATAAGTCCCTGTAGAAGTCCTCCATCACTCTCAGCATTTCTCTCGGGTCTCTCTTGACTGGGTCCTGCTCACAGCGCCTCAAGCCCCCCATGACCACTGAGGCTTGGGGGGCCTTGGCTCTGGCCCAGTCTTCCATGTCCACCACTGACCCCTTGGTCCTAAACTCTTTATAATATTTCTTCTTAAGTTTCTGTTTCGTCTGGAATTCTCTTATTACACCTCTGGACCATTCCAACAAATTCTGATTTACTGGAAGGCCATGGTTAACCTTGTAGTGGCATTTCAAGAATTGGTATACTGCTGTCTGATAGCCCTGCAAATCCTTCCGATTAATAAAATATTCATAACTTTGACAAGTCTTCTTAATGACCTTTTTGGTTCTCTCCCACCAGACAGACAGTTCTCCAACATACAGGTCTTCCAATGTCAGCATATTTGCCAAAACGCCCGCAATCTCCTCCTTACAGGTGAGGTTCCCAATCGTCTTTGGGCGAAGCCTCCAGAGAGGTTTCCCTCTGGAGTAGATCTCCCCCAACGCAAAATGCATGTGAAGCATGGCATGATCTGACCATGGGGTGATCATCAGTTGGCAACTCAAGGGCTTCAATTCGGCAGGGGCTCTAATTCTGTCCAATCTACTAGCTCTGTCTTTTTGATAGTAAGTATACTTGCACCCCTCCAGTGAAGAATATTTATCCATAAATGCTTTTTTGCAAGGGAGAGGAAAAAAACCCATCTGATTAGTCACTTCCAAAGCTTTATCTTTTAAATTACGATCTGAAAAAAAGGTCTCTAAAAGTCTCTCCTCAGGTGTTAAAATGGGAGACTTCTTACCAGTTTTACTTTGGTCAACATAATTTGAACAATCTGATAATTTGGTCCTATTATTGAAATCCCCTACAACCAGTAAATGTCTATAAGTAGCACAATATCCTTTCAAATGTGGCCAAAATGTTTTCCGTTGCGATGCCACCACAGGGGCGTAAAGCCCGCAAAGCCGAAAACAAACCTTTTCCTCCTTCCCATCTTTTGCAATCTCCACCAAGGTAAAGTCCACAACAAGCAACCTGCCAGGTAAAGCCTCGAGAACAAAGTCAATATGGAGGTCATGCCTAGCTTTAAATAAGACCGCCACGCCTGCCTGGTGTTCCTCCCCATAGGACCAAATGGACGGTCCTTTTGTCCACCATTTCTGGGCCTGGGAGCGTTGCTGCTCGCTCACCAGGTGGGTCTCTTGCAAAACCACCACGTCATGCGCCATCGTTGCCAGCAAGGGAAGGATCTCATTTCGCCTCTCGGCCATCCTCAGCCCTCTCGCGTTCCAAGTGGTGATTCTCAGGAACACCATTATTAATCATTGCTGAAAAATACCTTAGCTCTAACATCAACATTAAACATACCAATAACCATGCAAAAACTAATTAATTTTCTTTCCCAAACTAAAACTGGCATTGATATTATATTTCTCAGTTTAATTTTAATTTTAATTTTGATTTGAGTCAATTCAAATAAATTCCCTCCAAATAAAGGCTCCCAAACCATACTAGTCCTTCTGGCTCTCTCCAGTTTCCTCCGTCCTCTGGTCCTCCGATTCTAGCTGGGTCCTCTCTACCTCCTCCGAAGCAACCGGAGGTGTAGCCTCACCAATTTGGGGGGAAGGTGAGAGGGAAGGTGAGAGGGGTGAAAAGATAGGGGCTGGTGGAGAAGACACTGGGGAAGTGGACACAAGGGAAGGGACACTGGACAAAGGTGGGGGAGGAGGAATGCCCCGGTCAGGGGCCAGGGATGGAAGGGGACAGGAAAGGGAGTTTGCATTTATCTTGTGAGGCTCCACCAATCCATTACCTGATTTTTCTTTTGAAGCTACTGCTGTATTCGCTCCTTCCTCTGCCATTACTTCTGTCAACATCGGTTCAGGTGGATCTTCAGGACCTTTCCTTGAAGGCTCATCCACCTGTCCTTCCATCATCGGTTCTCTTTGTCCTCTTCCCCTCTCCCTCTCTGCCTTATTCTCCCGTGTCTCCTTTTCTTTTTGTTTTCTCTTTCTGGGGCTCCTTTGTCCCTTTGCTTCCCCCGTCTGCACCGGTTGTCTGCCTTCTACTTCCTCAACGGCCACCAATACTTCACTATCAGTGGGCTCCTCACTGGCTAACATGCTCTCCTCCTCTCCTTTTCCTCCTTCGTCCTCAAGAACATGGAACCTATTGCCCTCTGTAACCACATTTTCCCGTGGCCCCTTTCTCTCCCGTGGCCTCCCCTCCTGTCCTCCTGTCACTCTTCTGCGGACCACAGTCCATTCGGCATCTATTGTGGGTCTCTCTGCCCTATTTTGCCTTTCTTCCCTTGTGGGCCGTGGGTCACTATGTCTCCCCCTGTCTTCCTGCTCTTCTGGGTTTGGTACCTTCTCTCCTCTCCTTCTTAAAGCCTCCCTCAAAACCCTCGTCTGCTCCTTGGCTTCCGCCCTTTCTTTTCCCGTTTTGGCTACTTGCTGGGCCTTCTCAAACACTTTGGCATCTTGCTGATTGTAGTATGCCTGAGGGCACCAAAAATAAGTGTGACCTAGCTCCCCACAGAAGTTACACCTTATGCTGCTATAGCATGCTGCCGTCGGATGGCCCCTCGTGCCGCACCGCGAACACAAAGGAGTGGTGCATAGGCGCCTCTGGTGGTCATAGGACCCACATTGGAAGCAGGCCTGAGGCTGGCCACTATACCTGGTGATCCCTCTATCAGCCCCCATGAAAAAGTACTTGGGTATCTTGCCATGTCTGTACTCAGGGTCTTCATTTTTAAAGGAGACTACACATCTGTATTCTCCCGTCCAATAGCCTTGCTCATCTTCCTTTTTGTCTGGCCCTGATAGTATCGTGGCATATTTAGACACCCACCTTGCTACATCTTGAGCAGGGATTGTGGTGGTTCTGAAACTAATCGTCAAAACCTTGGTATCACCCCTAAATAGAGGGACCATTTCATATTCGGCCAGCAGCTCAGGGCTCAGACGTTTCACTCTTTTGCAGTTAATCCAAAACTCCCTATAGACCCTTTCAGAAGCTAAACAAACATCTATTTCTCTAGAACCCGGAAGCTGAATTACTGCCACAATATCTTCCCTCCGAGCATCTAAAGTATCCTTCAGCAGTCGCTTTGAAATGTAGGCTCTTGACCCTTTCTCAGGGTCTGATCCTAAATATTTAAACCTTATTACAAAACGTGCTCTGGGGTTTCTTACGTCAGAAGCATCACCAAAAAACTGGTCAAGGTATATCTCTTCCTCTTCCGTCATGCCGGAAAACCCAAAAGCTCCCTGCCTTGCCCTACCTCCGTCCCGCCCTGTTATACTGGCGTACGTCCTCCCTTCCTTTTTCCGTTCTTGCGGTTTGTCACCCGGGACCCCAAGGGGCGATCCAGACAGCAAAGCCGCAGATCCCCTCACTGCCTCTCTGTGAGTATCATTGCTATGCGTGTGATTTTCCTTTCTGTGTCTGTCTGGCAGAGGGTTTGGACTTACATTTCCCTCCCGTGTGTCTTTGTCAATTTCCATGTCCAATCGAGGCTTTGTCAAAAGATGACCGTTCTCAGCGGTATCAACATCTTCTAGAAGTCTTTTTTTCTGGGCCGTTGATGCCTTGGTTGGCAACGATGGGTTTCTCCGTTGTTCCTGAGAAGAAACAACACCAGCAAACCCAGGAGTATCTTCCAACAAGGCACCTCCAGCCCCCAAACCCTGATCTAATCCTCTGTTTTTCTCTCCCAGACCCAAGGTATCTCCACCCGCTCCAGCTGCTGAGCCCAGTTCTGCATCTACTCTATCTGCCCAAGGCTGTTCCTTTCTAGGTTTCTTCTTCCCTTTGGAAGAGGAGGAGACACTTTCCTCTAAGTCCGAGCTGCTGATATCACTCAGTGTCCCTCTTTGTCCAATGTTTCCCAACACCTCTCCTTGCTCATCCCTCCCTTCCCTTGCCGCCTTCTTTCTTCCTCTCGCCTCCCTCTGATCCTCACCGGTTGCTGGGGGTGGCACCGTAGCGCTCACCCCCAGGACAGGACTCAAGGCCGAACGTCCTTTAGAGCACCGCTCAGTCCGCAGACGCTCCTTCACCATCTCTGCTTCTTTCTGGCTCTCCACCTTCTCCACGTCTCTCCCTGATCCGATTCCTTTAGTCCTTTCTTCCTTCGGATCAAAACCTGACTGTTTAGCAATTTTTGTCCGTTGTCTCAAGTCCGCTATGACGTTTAAGAGCCACTCCATCAAGGTCTCTCTGGATACCATTTTCCCTTCATTGTCCACTTGTGACCAAACTCTAGGATTCTGGTTCTCAGGGGCACATGTCCAGATTCTATGGATTTCCTGGAAGGTTTTAATCAATTGGCTTTCCATTAACCAGTCTGGTAAGATGATGACAGATGTCTTCGGTTTCCTGCCCAAAAGCAGGCGTTGAACAATATCTAAAGCCAGGGTTCTGGCATAAGCCACTTGCTCCTGAGACTCAGCCACCCTTAAACCAGAGAAGACAGACTTCAAAAGAGGAAAGGTTTTCTCCAAGAGTCCCCAAAGTTTATCTCTACTGTACTTTTTAAGGCTGGGCAGGCGGTCCTTAGAGTCCGGCAGGGCAATGTGAGCCACCACATAGCCCCAGAGTTTCAGGGTGTCATACCTATCAAACTCCTTTGGTAAAATAATATTGGTCACCTCGTCCCAGCGCGTATGGAGACATTCGGTCCAGGCTGCAGAGATCTGCCTTTCTCGGGAAAGCATCTTCTGTTTGGAAGCCTCTGAGACTATTTTCTCCTGGTCTGCCACTTCCCCTTCTTCCACACTTTGGAAATCTGTGTCATATTTATAGATGAGATATTCCTTGGTGACTTGGTCTTCTGGAGGGGGGGCTTGGTTTCTTTTCCTTGCTTTGCTCTTAGCCTTTTTCCTCTGGGTTTTCTCCCCAGAGCTTCCTTCCTCTTCCTCACTGTTGCTGCTTGTGTCATTGTCACTAGTTTCAGCCAAAGAAGAGATGCCAGAGCACTCCATGTCACTCTCCCTTTTTTGCTCAAAGGAGGGACTTTCCAGCCTCTCTGCTGCTGCCTCCCTTTGAGAGTCTTTTGTGGGATCAATGGAGTCAGAGAGCGTAGTCCCTGCAGGTTGCTCAGTACAAGCCTCTGCAGATCCTCCAATGTCTTGCCCTTCAGTTATATGGGACTGGGCTTGTAATCTTTTGGGAGAGAGAAAAAGTGATGTTTCCTCTTCCAAAGATCTCTGTGGTTTAAGGGGAGAACGATCTCTATTTGCATTCAGACCCTCTTCCTCTAATAAATTTCTGCTTTGGATTTTCTGGATCCTGACCCCTCTTAGCTTTGCTTTTGGTTTGCCTTTCTCTTGTTTTGTCTTCATGGAGGATTGTTTTAATAAAAGCCTCCTTCTGTTTAGATAATCTTGCTTGTCCTTTTTAGCTTCCTCACTCCACTGGATGATACTTAACAAAATATCTAAAATGTCATATTTTTCCTCCTGTGTTCTGCTTTCTATTGGTTTCAACAGAAGACTGTTGCCTTTCTCATTTAGTTCTTCTATGGATTCCATAACTTGGTCTATCCCCAGATCCAATTTAGTATGGAGTTAGGGGGTTAGGGTTAGGGTTAGGGTTAGGGTTAGGGTTAGGGGTTAGGGTTAGGGTTAGGGTTAGGGTTAGGGGGGTTAGGGGGGTTAGGGGGGTTAGGGTTAGGGTTAGGGTTAGGGTTAGGGTTAGGGTTAGGTATAAATATTTTTTTTTTTTTTTTTTTAGGTATAAATATTTTATTTAAAATAATACATCCTACTAACAAATTTGCTACTTCAACTATTCCAAAAGCATTGTATTATTACAAAAACGTTACAAAACATTATAAAACATTATAAAAACCTTGTAAAACCTTTATAGCTATAGATTTTAGTTCCAGTTAGTTTGAATCTTACAAAACTCCAAATTTACATTCTAATACATAAATTTAAATTCTAATATACCAAATTATCCAAACCCAAAAACACATAAATTCTCAGGTTATGCCCGGTGTGGCCTCTGCCAGCCATGGCCAAAACTTCCTCCATTTGTTGGAGGACATTCTCCCTCGTTCTATGATACTCAGAAAATTTATTTTGTTCAGTACAAAACGAACAGCAATATTAACATCCGCCTGTCTTTGGGTCACTAACTCTCTCTTTCTCTGGAAAACCAAAGCTAACAAAACATACAAATTTACCAGTCTAACTGTTGACCAAGGGACTTCCCAAAAGGAGCCCACAATCCCCCCTTTGTATCCTCTCTTTCTTTTTCTCTCCAGCTGCCGACGCGGTCCTCTGACTCCCGACTCCGGCTCTAGTCCAGAGGCTACCGCTTCCCAAGGCTGACCGGGCAAATCTGGCCAATCCAAAGCAGCGGCCACCTTCTTCCAAGTGTCCTTGGCCGAAGGACAGTCTTTTATAAAGTGTTCTGTTGTCTCTTTGTACAGTTTTCCAGTCACACAAGATTGTTTTTGACACAAGAGTCTAGGACACATTTGCTCTGTTTCCTTCAACCATGGCTGATTTCCTTTTAAACAGTATATTTGGTGATAAAATCTCCACCGAATGTCCCACAGACCAAAAGGGACCCTCCGGTCCGTGAAATACTCGATGCTTTGGGGCAGTTCTTTTAAATACAGAGACAACTGGTCCTTCTTGGCATTCTTTTCCATCTGAGGCTGAAAAAAGACCACCCTCACCATTTCCCAATACACAAAACTCTTCAAGGTCCTGATACATCCCGCCTTGGTCCGAAACCACTCTGCCAGGACTTTGTTTTGCTGAATCTGCCCATACACTTCTCTGAGGAAGTCAGGGCCGGTCTGTCTCATTGCGGCTGTCACCCGGAAAGGCACAGGTTCCTCCCGCCACCATTTCCCAGCCCAGCTCTCATTCACCCAATGCCTGGCAAAAAGGGCCAGCCATCCCTCCAGGCCAGATTGCTGTTGAAACCGTTGGCTGAGTTTTCCAAAGTTTTGGCTGAGAAAAACGGACAGAAACCTCAGCCTCAGCGCTGGCAGGTCCAGCCCTCCTTGCTCCGTTTTCCTATAAGCTACGGCCCGAGCCAAAGGGAAGGAGGCCGTTCCCCAGAGAAAATGGAAAACTGACTTTTCTGCCTCCTTTAAGACCTTTTGGGGGGGAGGGTACACTGCAGCAAGATTCAAGGCCCGTGGCATAAGGTAGGTCTTTATATACACTGCTTTTTGATAAACATTTAACTGCCATGGCTTCCATCTAACAAAACTCTCCTTTATTTTTTCCAACCATAGATGCCAATTCCTTTCCCACCCAAAAGGTTTAATAGTAAATAATAAACCTAAAATTTTATACTCCTTCAATTTTTCTAACTTCTCACTTTGGATCTCCTGATTCACAACAACAGCTTCCACTGGAGACAAAATTAAACTTTCTTCTTCTAGGGAAAAGGAAATCAAATTACTTTTCTGTAAGTTAATCTGAGCCCCTGAAGCTTGCTGATACCTATCAAAAATAGTCATTGCTGAAACCATCTCTTTCTGATGATTAATAAACAGAGAAATGTCATCAGCATGGGCTGCATATTTTACCTGCTTAACTGAAGTCTCTATGGGAAAAGGCATGACTCCTCCGCTGGGAAGGGTGACCCTCAGACCTATAATGCTTTCTTCTGCCTGGATTTGGCAAAGAACCGAATCCAGAACCAGGACGTAGAGGAGGGGGCTCAGGGGGCAGCCCTGCCTGACCCCCGAATTCAGCCGGATTGGAGTCCCTCTGTGCCCATTAATCTGAGGAATTACCTGTGCCTTCAAGTAAAGCAGTTGGATGTACCTGACAAAGGGCATGGGGAGACCCCTTTTTGCCAGTGCTTCCCACATAAACTGATGGTGGACTCGATCAAAAGCTTTGGCCTGATCCAAGAGCAATATTTTTCCTTCCCATTTGCCTTTTTGGGCTAAATGAAAGACTTCTCTAAACAGACACAAAGAGTCTACCATACAACGACCTGGAACAGCACTGGTTTGGGAACCTAAAACAATTTTCGTTGCTATTTTTGCCAGTCTGTTATTCAACACCTTTGCCACAATTCTGTAATCCACATTTGTTAAAACAATAGGTCTCCAGTTTTTGGGCAAAGTCAGATCCCCTTGTTTGGGAAAGAAAATCAAAATGCCTTCATAAAAGGAGTCTGTCAAGCTTTCTCTAGACATGAGTTCATTTATGACTCGGGTGAGAGGAGGAACCAGCCACTTTGCAAAAGTTTTGTAAAAGGCCCATCCGAGTCCATCTGGGCCCGGAGCTGACTTGCCTCTTCCCTGGACTATGACCTCCTGGACTTCCTTCTCTGTTACGGGCGCCACCAATTCATCCTTGTCTATTGGAGTTAGCCCTTGGTACATACTCTCTAGTATATTTTGAGGTACCTGATCCAAAAAATCGTTAATTTTCTCTTTTCCTATTTTATTCCCTGCATATAAGTCCCTGTAGAAGTCCTCCATCACTCTCAGCATTTCTCTCGGGTCTCTCTTGACTGGGTCCTGCTCACAGCGCCTCAAGCCCCCCATGACCACTGAGGCTTGGGGGGCCTTGGCTCTGGCCCAGTCTTCAATGTCCACCACTGACCCCTTGGTCCTAAACTCTTTATAATATTTCTTCTTAAATTTCTGTTTCGTCTGGAATTCTCTTATTACACCTCTGGACCATTCCAACAAATTCTGATTTACTGGAAGGCCATGGTTAACCTTGTAGTGGCATTTCAAGAATTGGTATACTGCTGTCTGATAGCCCTGCAAATCCTTCCGATTAATAAAATATTCATAACTTTGACAAGTCTTCTTAATGATCTTTTTGGTTCTCTCCCACCAGACAGACAGTTCTCCAACATACAGGTCTTCCAATGTCAGCATATTTGCCAAAACGCCCGCAATCTCCTCCTTACAGGTGAGGTTCCCAATCGTCTTTGGGCGAAGCCTCCAGAGAGGTTTCCCTCTGGAGTAGATCTCCCCCAACGCAAAATGCATGTGAAGCATGGCATGATCTGACCATGGGGTGATCATCAGTTGGCAACTCAAGGGCTTCAATTTGGCAGGGGCTCTAATTCTGTCCAATCTACTAGCTCTGTCTTTTTGATAGCAAGTAAACTTGCACCCCTCCAGTGAAGAATATTTATCTATAAATGCTTTTTTGCAAGGGAGAGGGAAAAAACCCATCTGATTAGTCACTTCCAAAGCTTTATCTTTTAAATTACGATCTGAAAAAAAGGTCTCTAAAAGTCTCTCCTCAGGTGTTAAAAAGCGAGACTTCTTCCCAGTTTTACTTTGGTCAACATAATTTGAACAATCTGATAATTTGGTCCTATTATTGAAATCCCCTACAACCAGTAAATGTCTATAAGTAGCACAATATGCTTTCAAATGTGGCCAAAATGTTTTCCGTTGCGATGCCACCACAGGGGCGTAAAGCCCGCAAAGCCGAAAACAAACCTTTTCCTCCTTCCCATCTTTTGCAATCTCCACCAAGGTAAAGTCCACAACTAGCAACCTGCCTGGTAAAGCCTCGAGAACAAAGTCAATATGGAGGTCATGCCTAGCTTTAAATAAGACCGCCACGCCTGCCTGGTGTTCCTCCCCATAGGACCAAATGGACGGTCCTTTTGTCCACCATTTCTGGGCCTGGGAGCGTTGCTGCTCGCTCACCAGGTGGGTCTCTTGCAAGACCACCACGTCATGCGCCATCGTTGCCAGCAAGGGAAGGATCTCATTTCGCCTCTCGGCCATCCTCAGCCCTCTCGCGTTCCAAGTGGTGATTCTCAGGAACACCATTATTAATCATTGCTGAAAAATACCTTAGCTCTGACATCAACATTAAACATACCAATAACCATGCAAAAACTAATTAATTTTCTTTCCCAAACTAAAACTGGCATTGATATTATGTTTCTCAGTTTAATTTTAATTTTGATTTGAGTCAATTCAAATAAATTCCTTCCAAATAAAGGCTCCCAAACCATACTAGTCCTTCTGGCTTTCTCCAGTTTCCTCCATCCTCTGGTCCTCCGATTCTAGCTGGGTCCTCTCTACCTCCTCCGAAGCAACCGGAGGTGTAGCCTCACCAATTTGGGGGGAAGGTGAGAGGGAAGGTGAGAGGGGTGAAAAGACAGGGGCTGGTGGAGAAGACACTGGGGAAGTGGAAACAAGGGAAGGGACACTGGACAAAGGTGGGGGAGGAGGAATGCCCCGGTCAGGGGCCAGGGATGGAAGGGGACAGGAAAGGGAGTTTGCATTTATCTTGTGAGACTCCACCAATCCATTACCTGATTTTTCTTTTGAAGCTACTGCTGTATTCGCTCCTTCCTCTGCCATTACTTCTGTCAACATCGGTTCAGGTGGATCTTCAGGACCTTTCCTTGAAGGCTCATCCACCTGTCCTTCCATCATCGGTTCTCTTCGTCCTCTTCCCCTCTCCCTCTCTGCCTTATTCTCCCGTGTCTCCTTTTCTTTTTGTTTTCTCTTTCTGGGGCTCCTTTGTCCCTTCGCTTCCCCCGTCTGCATCGGTTGTCTGCCTTCTACTTCCTCAACGGCCACCAATACTTCACTATCAGTGGGCTCCTCAGTGGCTAACATGCTCTCCTCCTCTCCTTTTCCTCCTTCGTCCTCAAGAACATGGAACCTATTGCCCTCTGTAACCACATTTTCCCGTGGCCCCTTTCTCTCCCGTGGCCTCCCCTCCTGTCCTCCTGTCACTCTTCTGCGGACCACAGTCCATTCGGCATCTATTGTGGGTCTCTCTGCCCTATTTTGCCTTTCTTCCCTTGTGGGCAGTGGGTCACTATGTCTCCCCCTGTCTTCCTGCTCTTCTGGGTTTGGTACCTTCTCTCCTCTCCTTCTTAAAGCCTCCCTCAAAACCCTCGTCTGCTCCTTGGCTTCCGCCCTTTCTTTTCCCGTTTTGGCTACTTGCTGGGCCTTCTCAAACACTTTGGCATCTTGCTGATTGTAGTATGCCTGAGGGCACCAAAAATAAGTGTGACCTAGCTCCCCACAGAAGTTACACCTTATGCTGCTATAGCATGCTGCCGTCGGATGGCCCCTCGTGCCGCACCGCGAACACAAAGGAGTGGTGCATAGGCGCCTCTGGTGGTCATAGGACCCACATTGGAAGCAGGCCTGAGGCTGGCCACTATACCTGGTGATTCCTCTATCAGCCCCCATGAAAAAGTACTTGGGTATCTTGCCATGCCTGTACTCAGGGTCTTCATTTTTAAAGGAGACTACACATCTGTATTCTCCCGTCCAATAGCCTTGCTCATCTTCCTTTTTGTCTGGCCCTGATAGTATCGTGGCATATTTAGACACCCACCTTGCTACATCTTGAGCAGGGATTGTGGTGGTTCTGAAACTAATAGTCAAAACCTTGGTATCACCCCTAAATAGAGGGACCATTTCATATTCGGCCAGCAGCTCAGGGCTCAGCCGTTTCACTCTTTTGCAGTTAATCCAAAACTCCCTATAGACCCTTTCAGAAGCTAAACAAACATCTATTTCTCTAGAACCCGGAAGCTGAATTACTGCCACAATATCTTCCCTCCGAGCATCTAAAGTATCCTTCAGCAGTCGCTTTGAAATGTAGGCTCTTGACCCTTTCTCAGGGTCTGATCCTAAATATTTAAACCTTATTACAAAACGTTCTCTGGGGTTTCTTACGTCAGAAGCATCACCAAAAAACTGGTCAAGGTATATCTCTTCCTCTTCCGTCATGCCGGAAAACCCAAAAGCTCCCTGCCTTGCCCTACCTCCGTCCCGCCCTGTTATACTGGCGTACGTCCTCCCTTCCTTTTTCCGTTCTTGCGGTTTGTCACCCGGGACCCCAAGGGGCGATCCAGACAGCAAAGCCGCAGATCCCCTCACTGCCTCTCTGTGAGTATCATTGCTATGCGTGTGATTTTCCTTTCTGTGTCTGTCTGGCAGAGGGTTTGGACTTACATTTCCCTCCCGTATGTCTTTGTCAATTTCCATGTCCAATCGAGGCTTTGTCAAAAGATGACCGTTCTCAGCGGTATCAACATCTTCTAGAAGTCTTTTTTTCAGGGCAGTTGATGCCTTGGTTGGCAACGATGGGTTTCTCCGTTGTTCCTGAGAAGAAACAACACCAGCAAAACCAGGAGTATCTTCCAACAAGGCACCTCCAGGCCCCAAACCCTGACCCAGTGGATCTAATCCTCTGTTTTTCTCTCCCAGACCCAAGGTATCTCCACCCGCTCCAGCTGCTGAGCCCAGTTCTGCATCTACTCTATCTGCCCAAGGCTGTTCCTTTCTAGGTTTCTTCTTCCCTTTGGAAGAGGAGGAGACACTTTCCTCTAAGTCAGAGCTGCTGATATCACTCAGTGTCCCTCTTTGTCCAATGTTTCCCAACACCTCTCCTTGCTCATCCCTCCCTTCCCTTGCCGCCTCCTTTCTTCCTCTCGCCTCCCTCTGATCCTCACCGGTTGCTGGGGGTGGCACCGTAGCGCTCACCCCCAGGACAGGACTCAAGGCCGAATGTCCTTTAGAGCACCGCTCAGTCCGCAGACGCTCCTTCACCATCTCTGCTTCTTTCTGGCTCTCCACCTTCTCCACGTCTCTCCCTGATCCGATTCCTTTAGTCCTTTCTTCCTTCGGATTAAAACCTGACTGTTTAGCAATTTTTGTCCGTTGTCTCAAGTCTGCTATGACGTTTAAGAGCCACTCCATCAAGGTTTCTCTGGATACCATTTTCCCTTCATTGTCCACTTGTGACCAAACTCTAGGATTCTGGTTCTCAGGGGCACATGTCCAGATTCTATGGATTTCCTGGAAGGTTTTAATCAATTGGCTTTCCATTAACCAGTCTGGTAAGATGATGACAGATGTCTTCGGTTTCCTGCCCAAAAGCAGGCGTTGAACAATATCTAAAGCCAGGGTTCTGGCATAAGCCACTTGCTCCTGAGACTCAGCCACCCTTAAACCAGAGAAGACAGACTTCAAAAGAGGAAAGGTTTTCTCCAAGAGTCCCCAAAGTTTATCTCTACTGTACTTTTTAAGGCTGGGCAGGCGGTCCTTAGAGTCCGGCAGGGCAATGTGAGCCACCACATAGCCCCAGAGTTTCAGGGTGTCATACCTATCAAACTCCTTTGGTAAAATAATATTGGTCACCTCGTCCCAGCGCGTATGGAGACATTCGGTCCAGGCTGCAGAGATCTGCCTTTCTCGGGAAAGCATCTTCTGTTTGGAAGCCTCTGAGACTATTTTCTCCTGGTCTGCCACTTCCCCTTCTTCC